>JARHVA010000386.1:2170000-3585000 GCA_037957365.1 Torreya grandis | reverse complement strand
GTGGTTTTCCTTCTTGCATGAGTAGAAACCCCATGCCATATCCTGATGCGTCACACTCCATAATAAACATTTTAAAAAAAAATAGGAGTATCCAAAACTAGAGTTGTGCACATAGCCATTATCAACTGTTCAAATGCCTTGGTAGCTAAATCGATCCACTAGAAGAAGTCTCTCCTCAACAAAGAGGTGAGTGGGGTTGCAATGCTATCATAATTTTTGACAAACTTACGTTAGTAACTAGTTAGCCCCATAAATCCTCGAAGGTTCTTGAGGGTCTTGGGAACCTGCCACTCCATTATCACTTGGATTTTTTTAGGATCAACCCTCACTCCATGTGAAACAATATGACCCAATTACTTCACCTCTTGGACACCAAAAGCACATTTGAAAGGTTTAGCATAATGTTGATGTTTTTCTAGAATTGAAAGTATCTATTTCACATACTTCAAATGGTCTTCCCAATTTTTACTGTAGATGAGGATATCATCAAAAAACACTAATACAAACTTTCTCAAAAATGGTCTAAAAATAGTATTCATCAAACTCTAAAATTTAGATGGTGCATTTGTGTGGCCAAAAGGGATGACCATATATTCATAATGGCCTTCATAAGTTTTGAAAGTTGTTTTAGGTATGTCCTCATCACGGATGCATATCTAATGATACCCAGAGTGAAGGTTTAACTTGGTAAAATAAATAACACCATGTAATTCATCTAACAAATTATCAATTACTAGAATAGGAAACTTATCTTTGATGGTGTACTTGTTGAGTTCTTTATAGTCTGGGTACATCCTCCAACTATCATCCTTCTTCTGCACTATGACCACTGTGTAGGAATATTCAATTTGATTATGTCAGATGATTCCTGCCTCCAACATCTGTTACACCATCTTTTTAATTTCACTCTTTTGGATATAGGGATACCTATAGGGTCTAATGTTGGGTGGTGTACTTCTTGGAATGAGCTTGATGGCATGATCATGTGCACGAATTGGAAGAAGTCCTTTTGGCATGTCACCAAAAATAACATAATGGTCATCTAGCACCCTTTACAAATAAGAATGTGTAGACTCCTTGGTTGGTTGAACCTCTATAGAAAATAAGCATGCCATAAATCTTTCTACACCTTTTTTGAGAATCTTCATGATTTGATGGGAACTAACCAATTATGGAGATTGAACTCGTAATCTATGCAGTTGAAAGGTGTTACCTTCTGTATGGAACCTCACGAATAGTTCTAAGAAATTCATATCAATAGTGCCCAAACTGGTGGGCCACTATATTCCCAAAATAATTTTAGTTCCTCCCATGGGAATAAAAAACATAGGGGAATATAAAAAGTAGTCTCCCATTGTAAGCTTAATGCTATGACATTTTTTAGAATAGTTGATTGTACCACCATCTACAATCATGATAAAAAATTCTAGAGCTAGGTAAATGAAATAGTTTTAAAGAGTAGCCAACTTACTATTGATGAAGTTATGTGTACTCCCAAAGTCAATTAACACAGTCACCTTCTATTTCTTCATGAAACCCACCATCATAAGAGTTTGAGGAGTACTAATGCCTGAAAGTGCATGATAGGAAATAATAGGGTGAGAATTTTTAGATTCATCCTTAGGTTCTTTCAAACTTGCCCCTAAAGCCTCATCATCTTATTCCTCTTCATCGATGCCTTCAATGTAAAACAACTTCTTTTCAACAAATAAATGTCATTTTCTCTATTTGTTATTTCATCTAAAACACAAACCTTTTGCACACATTTCTTCACATTGTTGAGGTGACAATCTGGTAGGTTGTGGAAATGATGGTGTTGGGAAGGTGCATTCATGCACATTATTGAAAGGTCTTCATTTTATCAACTCTTTTTCCTCAGCTAGACGTGCCCTTGGTATGGCTTCAGATACATTACTGAGATGAAACATGTGAACCTATAATTAGATGTTATCTTTGAGGCCACCCAAAAATAAGTTAGTCAGATTTTTCTTAATGATGTCTATCACATATAAGGAGAGATTCTAAAATTGATGAATGTAATCCTTTGTTGTCCCAGTTTGGCGTAACTTGTCTAGTTAGCTAAAGTAGTTTTTTAAGACATTATTATGATAGTGGAGCTACAACTCTTCAAAAAATATAGACTAAGAAACCAAGATATCTTTCTTTTTCTTTTGAGCACATAACTAGTGATACTAAATAAATTGCTCAAATTTTAGTTATAGAGAGGCCATGACCACCTTTTGTGAACAAGGAATTTGATGCAGATCAAATAAATTTTCAATTTGAGTAATCCATGTGAATGGATCATTACCATCAAACTTGCATAGGTCCACTTTTAGTAATAATGGCTCCATACCATGGTTGGGATTGTGATTGTTTGGAGGAAAAGAACCAAATAGAAGTGGTGAGGGTTATTTCACAATTATTGAGTTGAAAAGTTGGCTAATTGCCCAATGATTTGTTGCATTTGATCCTAGAATCTATTCAAGTCCCCTCTCAACCCTATGTGATCCCCTTTAACCACATCGAGATCATCTTTTTGTACCATGCCCCACAACTCTGACTTAAGTTACTAAACCACCTCTAAAAGTACTTTGATTAAAAGTTTATAAATCCATGTCATCATTATGAGGAGTTTCAGACATTTTTTTCCCTTTCTTGCAACCATGAGTGTTAGGCCCTGCCATACATAAACCCTGAGAGAGTCATAACCCAAAAAAATGTAGTGACAGATGATACCATTGCTCTTGCTTCAACAAGATGAATCCAACAATTGCTAATGTGCACAAGTGAAAAATTTTGACCCAAAAAGTGTACTGGTAGAATATACCATTGTGATTATCTCACATAGATGAATCCATTGACTGCTAATTTACACAAGGTAAAAATAATTTCTTGGCTTTTTTTACTCAAAAAAATGTTTTTACATTTTTGTAAAATATCTCATGAATAAAATGGCGGTGATGAAAAATTCAATTCCTCCTAGATCAAAAGTTATATTTTTTTCAACCTTCTAGTACTTAGACAAAAAAAATTATGTTGTAGAAACTTGCCCAAATTGAATCTCTAATCCCACTTGTATTGAAATTACTTAGATGATATACAACAATAGAATTATATATAATAAAATTAAGAGTATAATAAATAGATCCAAAATAACATTTATTGAATTGCATAATACTTGAATATTATGACTGAACCACTTCAAAGGAGAAACCTCTACAACAAAGCAATAAGAACAAAATTTGTAATATGATGATAAAATACTAACCACTACCTCCTACATATACTTTACTTAGCCAAGGTTATTCCATAGATTGACCATACTAAGAACATAGAGAAATATAACAAGATAATATGAAGGTGTGTAAGCCACAAGTCAACCCCACACATCCTTAGACACACTATAGGTTAATGGTGTACCATAGGTCAAAGACAAAGAAGAAGAAAATAAAACAAATATTCTCATCAATTCAAAATAATAATCCCAATTTCTTGAACATCATTAATTTGTGAAGCTATGCAAAAAGTTGCAAGGCTTGAAAATAAGTAAAGGATTGAATCGTAGTGGTGGGTCACATCAGCCATTGTATGATTCTAACTTGATCATAATTGATAGTCTATCAATTCTGGCCCTTTACCCAAAATCAGTCCCAAATCCCTAGATTTTAGTTAGCACTACTCATAAGGCCTCTTTTCTGTATAATCCTAACATGACATTTCATAGATGTGTTCATTTCAATCTTATTTCCCTTTCCTTGCTCTTTTCATGTATTATCATTATTTGAATTGTACTATTAGTCTATATTTTAGCATTAGCTCATATTGATTGTTATTTATTACTGTATTATCTTATATCTAAATTGTGCCCTATTTTTAACCCATTGTGCATAATGAAATTACCCTTATACGCAGAATAATAAAAATATATTAGTGAACTCGATACTCTTACATCTAACTTAGGGTTTGTTTTCTTAAATGTTTTAAGATCTTATTTTTAGGGTTTCCTTTATCCTTTATTATTTCAGACTTTTCCTTTTTTCTCATAGATTGTGTCCTTGCTTAACTTATTCCATGGTTTATAATAGCAAAATGTATGCTTGCAATTTGAATGATACATCTTTTAAGAACAAAAATATGCATTATTTGAATGGTTCAAATGTTGATTTTATATTTAGAGAAAAGATTAATGATAATATTCTTGAAATTTTTAAAAAACATCTTATAAAAAATCCTTCTTCACTTTCTATTATTGTGAAAATGGTAAATGAATTAGCCAATATACATTCATCTCATGCAAATAAGGATTCTTTAATGACTTATGAGCATTATGTTTCTTTCCCATATGTTTACAATCCTTCTAGTATGTATATGTTTAAAACCAATAACAGTATTAGACCCTTAAATAAACCCCTACATAGTTTTGTTTTACCCATCCATGAGTCTGTGATGATGATACATGCATTATGTGAATAAAAAAGACAAGTACAAGCTTTATATCATGCATTTATTGCATCTAATTATTGGTTAATAAGAATGTTGTCTATGGGCAACCTATAGTGTGTCAGATTATTGATGCTCCTCTCCCTCATGATTTTACTATGCTTATCTCATTATTTGGTGGGTTTGAAGGTCCTTATTTACATCTTAAGTACTTTTGTGCTTCTCTCATGCAATATGGTACCTATGATAGAATATTGCTTAAAAATAATTATAGAAGCTTAATGGTTCATGCTTTAGATTACTTTCATAAACTCCTTAGTATTTACTTGCAACCTTTTTTTATATTGGAATATAGTTTCTTGTCAAAATTTATTAACAACAAGGGACCATGTGCCACATTTTAACACATTCCATCTTTACATTAAGGGAAATCTAAGCTTATGTGTGATTATATTCCTAGATTCAAGGGTAGCATGCATTGTTTGATATACCAACCAACGGATCTAGAAAAACAATGTAATTTTAGTAAAATCCTTTTGCCTCCATTCAATGGAAGATTTATTTTTCATGCTTACACATCTTTTGATATTTTTTTCTTTGAGTCTATGTCCTTAAAAAAATGATCTTTCATAATCACATATGATTAGTTATGAGACTCATGTTTCAACATGCTGCTCCATGTGTCAATAAAAGCTATGTGCATAATAAGAACAAACATACACCATTAGATAAAAGAATAGTGAAACCTACAACAATTCCTCCACTTTCTTTAGTAAGTCAAGGCCATTTCCCTAACTTAAGTATAGTCTAAGTGCAACATTGAAATTTTTCTTGATAGGGACATGTTTATTTTAAATTATATTAGGCATTTTGATATGACTCCTATACCTCACACATTTAATTCTAAGTATTATTTTGATTACCATTGAATTCATGGTCTTTAATGGAATAGGTGTTTTGATTTGAAAAATAAAATCCAATATTTTATTGAGCATGGTGATATCGAGATTCATATGCCTAATACACAACCACTGATACAAGCACACATTATAATGTTTCGAAACCCATATAATGTGATGTTCCATCTCCTAAGAAAGATTTACTCAAGCATGAAAGTGATCCAATCACAGTTATTAATGATCTTATAAAGACTTATCTTTTGCATGCAAAACTTTTAGTTTTAATTATTGATATGGAAGGCCAACAATAATGATAGATTATGATAGATGATAAATCTCTATTTAATATGTGTAGCATTCCTTCCCTAAAAACACTTGGGTAAGATACTGAAATCTTAACTAAAGTGTCACCTACTATGCTTGAAGTTGTAACATTGAGATATATTAAATTTTATGTATATGTTGGTCTTCAAACATGTCCTACATTATTTTATGTTATGCCAACATTGATGAAATACAATGTTATATTAGGTGCTCCATGATTACAATTAATGAATGCAACACTTTATAGTACTAATGATCATATATCCTTTGAATTTTAAGGTGTTAAAGTTTCAATTCAACATGATAGAATAAATGAAAAGAAAATTTTAGAACATCCTAAGACAAAGACATGCTATGATATTTTATTTCTCACATTTATTTACAGGGAATGCCATATTTACCAAGAGCTATAATTATATGTGGGTGAAGTTCTACCTTAGTACACAGTTTCTTCATTCATCCTTCCTTAGGTAACTGTAGGGGCATGTTTCATTTTATTATTTTAATTTGATTCGCATATACATATACATCATATACACACATCAAAGTAATTGCATTATGTAGACACCTAATTTTGGTATAAGATTAGTTTCCATTAGGTATTTTCTATGTTTTGGAACATTTGGTCCTCTTGTATATATTTAGATATTTTTAGACACATTTCGGTCCATATTGGACTATTTTAAACCTTTTTCTATCTAGATATCCTCATATTTTTCTATTATCAACTTTTGAATCCTAGCCATCCACTTTTAGAGTAGTCTCATCTCTATTATAATAATTTATTTCACCTAGTACAAAAATAACTACATGTCAATTCTATATTTTATGAAATCAATGACCTATCAATTCCATCCCCTGCCTTTTTATAGGTCCTTCTACCTTGGTCTAATTTTTCACTCCTTGGTACAATGGATTAGAACAATAGTGAAAATAACATAAATGATACTACACATGAACAAAAAAAAGACTATATTTTATGAAAGAGGGAGAATTATTGCATTATAATATCATTGGCCTCTTTGAGTGGGTGACCTCCTTTGAGTAAGCTCAATATAATATACTTCATTAATATTTTTCCACTAGTATTGTATTTTATTTATACTAGTTTTATCCTAGCTAACTGTTACATACCGTGCATGTGGGATTATTACAATCAACTCAAGAGATGACTTACAAAGTATATGTTTCCTTAACTTTTATTAAATACATTTTTTTTAAAAATAATGAAGGGGTCCTAACATTCCCTTCCCCATAAAAATATTTTCCCTTAAATCTAAAGATGAAAAAACTATTTTTAGAATTGGAGGGGTTCCCACATTGCATCTCCTAGTTGCATTTTATGCCATTGTATTAAAACCCCATTACAAAGCTAATGAGAGTGTCTCTCCATAATAGCTTTAGATTCAATAAGGAGAAAGGCTTCTACATTGAGCTTAGGAATTACTATCTGAGTTGTGACATTATGGTTGAGAACTTTCTTTAAACATGAGACATGCAAAACTAGATGGACACACAAAAAGGGTAAATGTTCTAGCTCGTATTCAACAAGATCAATCTGAAAAAGACTGTTATAAGGTCCATAAAACTTGGGAGCAAGTTCATGAAATCTTTTTATCTTGAAAGATAACTATTTATGATGTTTTAGTCAAATAAAAACTATATCTCCAGGTTGGAAGGTGCATTTGGAATCATGTTGGTATGACTATTGCTTCAAGTAATTTTGTGCCATGTGGATATTATCCTTGAGAAGGCAAATAATATTATCTCAGGTGATGAGGGTAGTATCCACTTCTTAAACATGAGATATTCTAAGAATATAGACAATAAAAGATGGTGGATTCTAACCATAGACCACTTCATAAGGAATCATCCTAGTGGTTGTGTGATAGGTGGTATTGTAACACCATTCCATAAGTGGTAACCATTTAAACCATTGATGTTGTTAATCAAAGGCAAAGCAACAAATATATGATTCTAGGTATATATTGAAAATTTTAGTCTAGCCATCTATCTGTGGATAATATCCCAAGTTCATTTATAGTTGGGTACTTGTGTACTTGAATAATTTACTTGTAACTTACTTTTTCATTGATTGTTTCTTGCTCAAATTCCTTTTCACCCCTTTCCACACCAATCTCACCTTGAGTGCAATTTCTTTAGCTTCACAATAATTCACTCTAGGTGCCTGGGGGTGCTCATATTCTTTCTTTGGAAGGGTTTATATGCTTTGGCTCTCTAGTTCCTATTTTACTCTGGTTTGTTTGATGTCTCAAGGTTTGCACAAAGTTTGTAACAAAAACTAGTTGGTTGTGTGGCATTTTATACCCTTTTTCCATCTACCATATTTAATGTAGGTGCATTAATGACATGGCAACATTTAGATTTCTTGAACCCCATGAAAATACATGAAATCCATAAACATCCTCTACCACCAAATGATTTATTTTAGATATTTGTGCTTTCACTACCACTTCATTCAATGCTTCTAACAGTATTTCAATGAAGTGAATTGTGGTTCAAACAGTCACTTCCCATTCAAATCTAGGTGGATGCCAGCTATATATGACAATTCTCTTTTTGTACTTTGTTCTCTTGGTATGACCTTTTCCTTCAATATGGTAACCTAATCACAACACCTCATATGCATGTGATTTAGCCTCCTCAGTTCCACCTCTTCTTACTATGCTTTTATTTCAAGTGTGCTTATCTATTTTGGTCAATTTCTTGCACTTTATCTTGCCTCGCCTATCCTATCCCATATAATTCCCTTGTCCTGGTTCTCTAATGCTTGATCTTTCTTTTTCAGTTCTCTTGTGCATGATCACATGGTGCATCTTCACTATCTTTCTTACACACAATCCAATTGTGCATCTTCACTATCTTTCTTACACACAATCCAATTGTGCATCTTCACTATCTTTCTTACACACAATCCAGTTGTGCATCTTTACTTGACTCCTATTTTGTCTAAGCTTGACAACCTCCTTATACCCATAAAGTTAGGTGTATATCCTTAAGTGCTTGGAAAGTAAATGGGTTTGACTCACCTGACTAGTCTTATGCATGAAAGCACCATAGTAATTCTTCCTTGGACATCCATCACCCTATACTCTATCTCTTGTACACCTAGAAATTGTGCATCGTCTTCTTGAGTATGATGAGTTTCACATGCCCACCACTTAGATTTCTGGCCTCAGATGATTTTTAAAAAAACATAAGGACTCAACTCACCTAGTTGGATTTATGCATGAAATGTCAGCATACTTTCTTGGAAGGCTTCAAAGCACCGTTTTTACACTCTTTACACTACTGCCTAAGAGAACAAAAACAAAACAAAACTATTTGGCTAGCACTAAATGTTATGCTGGTCATCTCAACCCAAATTGACTAGTGACCAAGAAAATAGTGGGCTTATCGTGCAAGCACCACCCTATTGTCGATATGGCTTTAACCCATTTCCATTGAAATGCCTAGGGAGCATTTCACTAGTCAGAGTGCACAACTTGCATGCACCTATCTCCAATATGTGGTGGACAATATAGGGACCCATCTACCTTATATTTAGTTGACCTAGATGTTTGAAATAATTGGAATCATATATAAAAATAAATGCTCCTTCTACTAACACTTTGTTCTTTATGTGCTTATCATGTTAGAGCTTTTAGTGTACTTTTTCTATCTATTGGCTCCACTTTTATTGGGCATGCATCTCATATAAATGATCCAAGTATTCTAGCCTTAAATTCAATGACTCTTAGTCATCTAGCTGACCAATATGCATGATGCATAATGATGGAACCAAGAACTCCATTGGCAGGATTGCCTCAGTGCCAAACACCAGTTGAAATGGTGTAGCCTTGTTCAAATGCTTGTAGGTTGTACGATATGTCCATAGCACTATCGATACTCAATCATCCCAATCCTTGCGACCAACATCACATATCTTTGTGAGGCATGTTCCCATAATTTTGTTAAATGCCTCAGCTATGCCATTTGATTGCAAATGAGAAGGGGTCATTTTGTGGTATGCCACTATATGCTTAGCCAATTAGATGTGCATCATTTCATTTATAAAGTGAGTACCCCTATCATTAGTTAGACTGAGTAGGTATCTGTACTAACTTATGATGTTTTCCCAAATGAAGCATGCAACTATGGAAATTATGTAGTATTTGGTTGGCATGACCTCGGCCCACTTGGTGAAGTAATCTATGGCCTCCAAGATATACCTTGCACCTATGCGTGGTGCTATGAGAGTTATTGGCCCAGTAAAATAAATATCCCATTTATTGAATGATACCTAGGTAAGAATGGGGATGAGGGGCATCTTATCTTGATGGTTAGGCTTCCCTATGCACTAATATATATCACATGCCTTGGCACAATTTTTTGCATCTTAAAATAAGCTTGGCCACCACAAGCCTGATTGCAACACTTTTCTTGCCATTGCATCTTCAACACAATGTCCTCTTGCTATGCCTTCATGCACTTCATGAAATATTGAGTCTCTTTCATGCTCTAATATACATCAACATAACACTTCATCTTTACCTAGCTTATATAGTTCTCCACTGATGAGTTGAAAAGGGGTGGTGTGAATTCTTAGTTGTTTCTTTTCCTTATTCATTATAGTCTAGGGTGCAACTCTCGATGTTAGAAAGGTGGTGATATATATCAAATCCTTGGGGATGTGTTGGACTTTATACAGTTTTATGCCCAACATGTAGTCATTGATAGGTGCTACCACATTGCTAGAATTGATGTAGTATAAATGGTTTGGCCCCAAATTCTACTTTCCAGGCTTAACCATAATGGAGAACTAAAACTCCTAGAATAGAACTATCCATCTACATATGCACCCATGTAAAACATGCTTGTTCATGATGTACTTGAGTGCCTCATAATTAGTGAAAAATATGAATGGGGTTGCCAACAAATATGTCTAAATTTTTTTAAGGTATAGACCATGGTGAGTGCCTCATGCTCTGTGGTAGTGTAATTCTGCTTTGCTGAGGTCAACTTTCTATTGGTGAAGGAGATGGGATGATCTATTTTGCCTTCACCAGGATGTGTCAAGATCATGCTAATCATAGATTCAAAAGCATCAACATGGATATGAAAGGGCATTATCTAGTTGGGGAACTATAAGATAGGCACATTAGCCAATCTAAACTTTAGGGTCTCAAAGGCATCCTCTTGTACTTCTCCATAGTAGAATAGTCTATCTTTGCACATAAGTTCATCTAGTGGTGCTACAATCTTTGCATAAATCCTTATAAATTTTATGTAATATCCATAGTGGCCAATAAAGGCATGAACGCCTTTCTATATGGAAAGAGTTTGCAGTTGAATGATGATGGTGATCTTCATTAGATTGACGAGCAAACCATCCTTCTAGATGATGTGCCTAAGCAAGGTTCTAAATAGAGTTGTGAAAATACACTTCTTTAGGTTTAAGGATATCTGGAACTACCTATACCTTTCAAACATTAGGTGTAGGTTATCGTAAAGGTCCTTAACAAGGCCATACACCATCCAATCATCTAGATAGACTTGGAATAACCTACTAAAATGAATTCCTTGAAAATGGTGATCACCACCCTAGAGAGCATGATTGGCACATTATTGAGTCCAAAGGGAATCACATTATAAGCAAAATAACCCCATTCAGTCATAAAGGTTGTTTTGGGCTTGTCCCCTCCTCAATATAGACTTGGTGATAGCCAAGAAACCCATCAGTAAAGGTGTAGATTTTGCAACTTGTGATGCCTTCTAAGACTTTATCGATAAACGGAGTTGGGAAGGGGTCCTTAATACAGGTGGTATTCAATATTCTATAATCAATGAAAATGTGAATGTGCCCATCCTTCTTGATTTTGATTACCATTGGGCTCAACCATTCAAACTTTTACATAGGGTAAATGACCCCTGTGGCTAGTATAACATCGATCTCTATTTTCACCTTGGTGTGAAGGTTGGGATTCATCTGGTAAGGGCATGTTTTCACTAGTCTTGCACTATTAATTAACTTTATGCTCATCTTTCCTATTCATGGGTGGATGTTGTTCATATCCTGATAAGTCTTAGGGAACAAATCCTAGAACTCCTTCAGGAGGTCTATGATTCACACTAGCTCTATGTGAAACCAATATGCACCTAGAGTAGCCAATTTTGGGTCTCCTTCTACGTTGATATCTACTTTAATGGTATTGAGTGGTACATGGTATGGATCATTCTTCTCTTAATGAGAATCCTCAACTTGGTGGGTTCCATTTATTATCTCAATGCAAAGATGAGTGGGGTCTTCTTCATCGAGAGCACTATCATCTACTTGGTGCATGAGATTTCTTCTAGTGGTCAGCATTTTCTAGTAGTTCTCCTTCGAATTTCATCATCTTCCTCACTAGATTCATTGTTGAGAATTTTTTCCTTAAAGAAGGTTAGGAATGACAACCCTTTTTCTTTGAACATGTCTTTAAAGCGCTCCTCAAGGATTGCAGTGTCTTTGAACACTACCCTTTGAATCACTTAAAATGGCTTGACCAGTTCCAAGTTATATGAGGAAAAAGAGAAGGTATGCAAAAGCTTCTCCTTAAGAGCCTCTTAATTGTTTATCTCTCAGTGCATCTCATTAAACATGTACCATGCCCATGCCCATGTCTTTAGCATCGTATACAAAAATGTGCACCCATAAATTCTTTGGGGCAAACCTGCCACATTCAATCCATGTCTCGTCACATAGGTATACATATGCCATAGGGTCAGAGTCATTAGAGTATGCTGAGATATCCAAGTTCTTATTACTCCTCCCAAACTTGGTGCATATGGCCACCTTTACCTCTAACCAAGTTGGCAAGTTAGACTTTTGCACTACCCACTAACATGTAATAGTGCTCCTTAAGGTGTACACAAGTGCACCCATTCTATTTGTCTCCTTTGGGATGCATGCTTTGAGGTCATTAACATACCTTTCCACTAGGTTGCTTTCTTTAAATTTTGGGAGTGTTGCAAGCTTGCCTTTGCTTAGGCAGAGTACCCTTTTTCTCTCTTCTCCTGGTGTAGGACCCATCATTTTAGAACATGATCAATTTGGACCCAACTAATTCTTATGAGTGCTAGCACCTTTGCATGTACCAAGTGGCATCTATGACCATTTGTCACATACACCTTTTCAATCCATTAATCACAAGAAATGTCGATGGCGTCCAAGGCTAACTACCCATCCTCCTAAGAAAGTACCCCTTGATCAGAAGGATGGAGATTCTCTATGCCTTGTACCATGATGTTATAAATATGGTTTATCTCATCCTCCAAATCAACACTGTCTACATATGGGGGTACCTAGTCACTTAAAAGGAGGATCACTACCCTTTCCTTTTCATTCTTGATAGTCATGTATCACTTATTGAAGCATATATCTGTATTGTTGGCATAGCACCAAGGCCTCCCTAGAAGTGCTAGGTAGTTATCTTGTTTAGCCAACTTAATAACCTTGAGTTCAGCATGGAATTTGGCACCCATAATATCTACAATGGTGCCCTACAAAATTTTTATTAGCTACACTTAGGTCTTATTAGCCATGAAGAATACATAGGGAAAAGGTCTCAAGGCTAGCATGCCCATTTTATCCTATGCATTCTTTATAAAGATATTAAAATTTGTAATGGTATCGATCAATACCTCATAGATGGACCAACCATCGATGGTGGCATTTACTAGCAACTCCTGGTCATACTTTGTAATCTAAGTATGCCGTACTTCACGTGCTTGCTCCATATGCGATGCATTAACTTTAATTGCACAAGGCTCAATAACTTCACTTAGATTCTTCCCTGCATGCTCTAAGAGTGAATTTTTTAGGAGGGGAAGCATCCCATCTATTCGTAAGAAGCACAAGATCTTTGTTAGTTCTTGTACTTTAGCCTCTTGGCTATTTTGCTTTCTATGTGAAGTTGTAGTCTACACTTTAAGATCTCTGGCCAACTGGAGTTCTCCCTATAGATTTTGTATTACACTCATGGCTGTTGTAAGATGTCCTTTTGACATGCTAGGTTAGGGTAGGGTGCAAACTTTGGCTCTAGTTGCACTATTTGCTTAGTGTGGCTTGGTTCACCATATTTTAGGTGTAGTTCTTATGTAGGTGTAATTAGTGGCTGAGTGGTGAACCCACTTCGAGGGGTCTCCTATACCTTGATCAACTCTGTGCATGTTAGCTATACTTTTGGAGCCCACTTTATATCCTTAGGCTCGTGTTTGATCATCCCTACACCTCTATTGGCACCCATTTTGCCTTGGGTCAACTTTTTGTATAATTCAAGGAAATCTGTGACCATATGTGGTCCTTGACAATACCCACATGTTGGATGTGTCAAGCAGTTACACTGATAGTGTTCAGTTGATCTGTACTTGTAGCATAATCATGGTGGGAATCTTCCCCTATTGTGTCCTCCACCTCAGCCTCTAATGCCTCTTTAGTTTTCATAGCCAAAATTTTATTGGTTGTAACCCTCACTTTCTCTATTCACCTACCCTCCAACTGTCATGATTGATTTCCATACACATCTCTCCATGTTCTGGTGCATTTTATTAGTGATTTGATAGTTAATAATGTTATGAGTGTAGGCATCACAAAACTTGTAGTAGATGGTTATGCTAACCTGATTGGCATGTTGCAATAAGGGGTAATTGTGAACATCATGTGCTTCATGACAAAATTCACAAATGAGAAGTAGTGCACACACATTCCATTGAGGGTAGTTGTTTATATTATGATCCTCTGTCTCATAGTTAGTGCACCATAACCCACTTTGAGCATCTTGTGATGAATTAGTGGTCAACTTCTATAGTTGGGAGGCTATGGATGCAATTTGCACCTTTATAAATGGGTTAATGCCTATATTAGTGCTCCCAACTACCTCGGTTCTAAGTGTAGATTCAAGCACTTCTTGAGGGTTTATGAATGTTTTCATGGATAGTGCCCTTTTGAAAGGCACTAACATTCCTCCAATGAACTATTGGACATTTTGGTAGGGGTAAATGTCTTAAGGGAGCTTGGAGAAGATCATATTAAATCTAGCATCATATAATCACACACTTTTTGATAATCCCTTGTTTATCTCCTTGAGCATGAAAATGCTTTGCTACTCAAACTTAGGTATATCGAACTCCTTCAGGAAGGCTCCCTTCAAGGTGTTAAAATCAACCATAACCTAGTTATGATCAAACTTCCTACACCAAGTATGGGCACGATCAAGCAAAGTTGTCATGAACTAAGCTACCCTGTGCTCAGATTGAGTTATTCCTGAAGATCATCATTATAAATCACACTTGAGTACATGTTTTATGTCATTTTCCATGCCTCGATACTCTAGTAAGTACATGGCCATCTCATAATAGATATACGGCTGGTGAGAGCTAGTGCCTGAGGTACTTGTCCTCCTGATACTTATCCTAGTGTTGGTACTCTAATGCCTCTAGCCATAATGTCAGGCATTAGTCCAGTGGTTATTATTGGTATCATAGAAGAAAATGGCACCATAATACCAGCTAGTGGCATAGGGCCACTTCTTATTGTCTATTACCTAGGCTGTGCTGTTGACATTAGCTAAATTGGGATGCTTGCACTTAGGTTCTTTCTAGTTGGGTTAAAACTTTATGGTTGGAGGTATTTTCACTTAAATATTCATATGGGATGACTTGTTTAATTACAAAGTTTTAGTCCAAATTTGCAAAGCGGTCAAAGTCTATATCGATAACAAGGTCAGTTATCAATCTTTTGTTTTCCTTTGGGGAATCTAAAACATGAGCTCATGTCATAAGTTCAAAGGGGGTAGGTGCATCTAGCTCATCTTCAATTGTTAAGCTCTGAAGGGACCCCAGGAATTCACCTACTAATAGTGGAGCTGGTTCTAAGGTTTTGAGGGCTCCTTCCTCTAGGCACAACTACCATTCAATATATACTTCCCCATACCCTTCTCGCTCATTATGGGTCCTCTCAACACTTCCAAGTTCTAGATATTCTATCAATATATGTCTCCTCTCATTATAAGAATGTTTCTTGAGCTCTTCGTTGTCAATCTACTTGTCTCCTTCCATTTTGCCTCACCTACACGTCCCCTTCTTCCCCATTGAATTGATCATACATGAGAGGAATTTAGCCTTCTATCCTTATTATTTTGAATCCATAATCTACCATCAATTTTTTGAGTTTGATGTCAAGTTATTTCACAAATGTGCCTTTGGGTGCATATAAGAACTGGTACTCTACTTCTTTCAGGTAGGAGTACATTGAGACTATAAACTCAAGCATATAGTTTTTCAACACCCCTTGCCACCATCTGTCTGTAGTTCTAGTCCACGTGGTGTCTAAGTTCTCAATCATTTCTAGGCACTCTTTCATCCATTTATGGAATTGTCCATAGCTTTAATTTTTATGGGTTACATAAGCAACCAACCAATGATGTACTTGATTTGGTAGTTCACAAAAGAACACCTTGTATAGGGCATCATACAAGTGGTTTTAGACCCACTTCTTTGGGTTTTAGCCTCTCTAAATTAGATGCCTCAACATAAATATATCTTCTACTTATTCCAGCCAGTGTTTGATGTTATCGAGGGAGAGTTAGAGCATTATCTTGATACACCATCACAACAAAAAAATTCAATTATCCTAATAATAGAACCAAATGTTGTAATAAATTTGGCCTTATTGATCATAAACCTAGTCAAATGCCTACTTGGTGATCCAGGTCAAATCTAGGCTTGTTCTAGAGGGTGCAGGCTATGATAATTTTTTATGACACTTAAAATTTAATACTTGATGGTGTTGACATCAATATACATAAGGCACACATCTTATGTTCTCACCCAAAGCACAATAGAGAAGGGACCAGGGTCTATGTTGGGCTAGTTGTGTCATGGCACAACTCTATTCTTCAAGGGCTTGGGTTAGACAATGATGGTTGGGCACTCATAGGTTCAAGATTTGGGTTTCATAGGATCAATGACATTCAAGTGCTTGAGGGCCAACTAGGCATTGGGTTAAGGGACTTAGGCATGGCCTTGCACTTAGGCACAGGTTTCATTCAAGGTGCAATGTCTTTAACACACTTAGCATATTTCCTATTCTAGTGTAGGGCTCATTGTCACCCACAAGTTTACCATGAATGAACCATGTTGGAAGCTCATAGGGCTCAATCACACATTTGATAGAATATATTATACATTCAATAAACATTCAAAGACTTAAATCAGTAGTCCATTAACCATTTGCATAAACATTCTTCATTAAACACGTTAAATGACAATGCATACATAGTCCATATAAACTGAGTAAGTGCCCAACATAAACTACTAAGGCCTAAGCTCACAAATAAGCTTAGATGTTACAAAAGGGAGCATCAAAATGCATCTTGAACTAATTCTAGGCCTAAGACAATCTTCTAATAATAATTCACTAAAGCTTCACTACTCTAGTTTGCCTTCTTCCTTAGCTGAGCTCAGCTTGCTTTTATAGGCTTTAGAGCATCCTAGGTTCATGGGGAGTGGGGAACACCGATTGGTGAGCTAGTGTTGGAGGTACACATCCTGCCACCTCCACTATGTTTCACCTTCAATGTGTAGTCACTATCCTATGTGCTCACTTCCCAATGCTACGTGATTCAAAAAGGAGCCACTTGTCTTTAATGGTTGATCACTATCCCATGTACCTGGTTCTAGATGTTGTGTGGAGTTATTAGTTTTCAACTATACAACATCGCTAAAAGACAAAATCAACAACCATCCACATAGTTGCTTCATGCCTAGGTGTTTGTCACATTGGTGTGGATCTACTACTTAGCACAAAATAGGGCCCAACAACATATCACTCCATCATCACTTAGATTTTTTTAGGATCAACTTTCACTCCTTCATGTGAAACAATATGACCCAATTACTCCACCTCTTGGACACCAAAAGCACATTTGAAAGGTTTGGCATAAAGATGATGTTGTTCTATAATTGAAAGTACCTATTTCACATGCTCCATATGGTCTTCCCAATTTTTACTATAGATGAGGATATCATTAAAAAACACTGATACAAACTTTCTCAAAAATGGCCTAAAAATAGTAGTCATCAAACTCTAAAATGTAGATGGTGCATTTGTGAGGCCAATAGGCATGACCATAAAATCATAATGGCCTTCATGAGTTTTGAAAGTTGTTTTAGGTATGTTCTCATCATGGATGCAAATGTAATGATACCTAGAGTGAAGGTCTAACTTTTTAAAATAAACAACACCATGCAATTCATCTAACAAATCATCAATTACTAGAATAGGAAACTTATCTTTGATGGTGTACTTGTTGAGTTCTTTATAGTCTGGGCACATCCTCCAACTGTCATCCTTATTTTCTACTATGACCACTGGGGAGGAATATTCACTTTGACTATGTCAGATGATTCCTACCTCTAACATCTATTATACCATATTTTCAATTTCATTCTTTTAGACATAGGGATACTTGTAGGGTTTGATGTTGGGTGGTGTACTTCTTGGAATGAGCTCGATGGCATGATCATGTGCATGAATTGGAAGAAGTCCTTTTGGCATGTCACCAAAAATAATGTAATGGTCATCTAGCACCCTTACAAATAAGAATGTGTAGACTCCTTGGTTGGTTGAACCTCTATGGAAAATAAGCGTGCCATAAATCATTTTGCACCTTTTATGAGAATCTTCATCATTTGATGGGAACTAACTAATTGTGGAGATTTAGCCTATAATCCATGTAATTCAAAGGTCCTACCTTCTGAATGGAACCTCATGAATAGTTCCTAGAAATTCATATCAATAGTGCCCAAAGTGGTGATCCACTACACTCCCAAAATAATGCCAGCTCCTCTCATAGGAATAACAAACATAAGGGAATCTAGAAAGTAGTTTCCCATAACAAGCTTAATGCTATGGAATTTTCTAGAATAGTTGATTGTACCACCATCTACAATCATGACCTAAAATTCTAGAGCTAGGTAAATGAAATAGTTTAAACGAGTAGCCAACTTACTTTTGATAAAGTTATGTGTACTCCCAAAGTCAATTAACACATTAACCTTCTATTTCTTCATGAACCCCCACCACTTAATAGTTTGAGGATTACTAATGCTTGAAAGTGAATGATAAGAAATAGTAGGTTGAGAATTTTTAGATTCATCCTTAGTTCTTCCAAACTTTACCCTAAAGTCTCATCATCTTATTCCTCTTCATCAGTGCCTTCAATGTAAAACAACTTCTTTTTAACACATCAATGTCCTTTGCTCCATTTTTTATTTCATTCAAAACACAAGCCTTTTGCATTCTTTTCTTCGAATTACTGAGGTGACAATATGGTAGGTTGTGGAAATGATTGTGTTGAGAAGGTGCATTCATACACATTAGTGAAAGGTCTTCATTTTATCAACTCTTTTTCCTCAGCCAGACGTGCCCTTGGTATGGCATTAGATACATTACTGAGATGAAACATGAGAACTTATAATTGGATGTTATCTTTGAGGCCACCCAAAAATAGGTTAGTCAGATTTTCCTTAGTGATGTCTATCACACATAAGGAGAGATTATGAAATTGATGAATGTAATCCTTTATTGTCCTAGTTTGGGCCAACTTGGATAGTTGGCTAAAGTAGTTTTATAAGATATTATTATGATAGTGGAGCTGTAAATCTTTAGAAAATATAGACCAAGAAACCAAGAGACCCTTCTTTTTCTTTTGAGCACATAACCAGTGATACCAAATAAATTGCTCAAATAAATTGCTCAAATTTTAGATATAGAGAGGCCATGACCACCTTTTGTGAATAAGGAGTCTGATGTAGATCAAATAAATTTTCAATTCGAGTAATCCATGTGAATGGATCATTACTATCAAACTTGCATAGGTCCACTTTTAGAAACAACAACTTCGTACTATGGTAGGCATTGTGATTATTTGGAGGAGAAGAACCAAATTGAAGTGGTGAGGGCTATTTTACAATTATTGAGTTGAAAAGTTAGCCAATTGATGAATGACTTGTTTCAATTGATTATAGAAGCTATTCAAGTCCCCTCTCATCCCTATGAGATCCCCTTTAACCACATCAAGATCATCTTTTTGTACCATGACCTATAAATCTAACTTAAGTTATTGAACTACCTCTAAAAATACCTAGATTAGAAGTTTCTAACTTCATGTCATTGTTTGAGGAGTTTCAAGCATTTCTTTCCCTTTCCTGTGACCATGAGTGTTAGGCCCTGCCATGCACAAACCTTGGGAGGGTTTTGACCCAAAAAAATTGTATCGACAGATGATACCATTATGCTTACCTCATCAAGATGAATCCAACAACTGCTAATGTGCACAAGTGAAAAATTTTGACCCAAAAAGTATACTGGCAGAATATACTATTATGATTGTCTTGCATAGATGAATCCAATGACTGATAATTTACATAAGGTAAAAATAATTTCTTGACTTTTTTTAGTCAAATTTTTTTTTTTTTTCATTTTTGTAAAAAATCTCAGGAATATAATGGTGGTGATGAATAATTCAATTCCTCCTAGATCAAAATTTATGTTTTTTCGACCTTCTAGTGCTTAGACAAAAAAAATTGTGTCATAAAAACTTGCCTTAATTGAATATTTGATCCCACTTGTATTGAAATTACTTAGATGATTCTCAATAATATAATTATATATCATAAAATTAAGAGCAAAATAAATAGATCCATAATAACAATTGTCGAATAACATAATACTTAAATATTATGATTGAACCACTTCAAAAGGGCAACATCCACAACAATGCAATAAGAACAAAATTTGTAATATGATGATAATATACTAATGACTACCTCCTATATATACTTTTCGTAGCCAATGTTATTTCATAGATCGACCATATTAAGAACATAGAGAAATATAAAAATATAATATGAAGGTGTGTAAGCCACAAGTCAACCCAACATATCCTTAGACACACTATACGTTAAGGGCATACCATAGGTCAAAGATAAAGAAGAAAAAATCAAACAAATATTCTCATCAATTCAACAAAATAATCTCAATTTCTTGATCATCATTAATCTGTGAAGCTATGCAAAAATTTACAGGGGTTGAAAATAAGTATAGGATTTAATCATAGTGGTGGGTCACATCAACATAGAGAAATATAACAATATTAAGAACATAGAGAAATATAACAATATAATATATATAACCATATTAAGAACATAGAGAAATATAACAATATAATATGAAGGTGTGTAAGCCACAAGTCAACCCAACATATCCTTAGACACACTATACGTTAAGGGCATACCATAGGTCAAAGATAAAGAAGAAAAAAACAAACAAATATTCTCATCAATTAAAAAAAATAATCCCAATTTCTTGATCATCATTAATCTGTGAAGCTATGCAAAAATTTACAGGGGTTGAAAATAAGTATAGGATTTAATTATTCTGAAATGCTTTGTCCTAATAAAAGGGAAACCCTTAAAACTCTATAGTCAAGTCCATGACCAAAATTCCAGTCAAACAAAATATATATACAACTGGGATGCCTATTCACAGGTCATAAACTATCAATGTAGACTGCTCCCTTGAAGGACAACTGCATCATTATTGTAATTACTAGACTGCTCCCTTGAAGGATAGCTAAACATCAAAACATACAAAGCAAACTATAGACCACTCCCTCGAAGGATGGCTATGCCTAAATTTTTGCTACATACACAACACCATATGACCATAAAACAACACAACATCCCCAAGTGGACTTCCCGCATTGATCAATCTACCAAAAAAAAAAAAAAAAAATGACTGACAAACTATTAAATCATGGACTTGTCTATAATCATTCTCAGGGTCGCCTATAAAAGGGGCAAAGGTGTTCCTGCCAAAAAGGGTTACCCCATCCTCACATATAACATAATGTCAAGTGATTAACATACTTCTCTAACATACATCAATGGTCAAATGACGTAATGCATGAATGGGGCTTTTGTTTCCAAAAACCTTATCTATGCCACCATTATGGTCCTTATCAATGAAAGAGCAACACACCTTTCACTTCTTATACATCTTGGTCACATCCAACCAAACCAAACCAAACCTTGTTCAGACCACTAACATGACTTAGCCCATTCACACTAGTTTCTATGGAAAACAATACACATGGAAACTATCAACCACACACAACCAATGTTATAGAATACACCATCACACAATATGGAAAAGGCTATAACATCATCTACAATTCATTTTTAGCATACACCATCACCAATATGGAAAATTGCTAGGGATGAAAGACCACATCACCAATGTTACATAATACACCATCACATAATATGGAAAAGGCTGTAACACCATCATATCTTCATCATTTCAAGCATATACCATCACACATATGGGAAATGCTGAAATCTCTAACATGACCAACTATCGACCACTTGGACCCTTTTTCTGAACTACATTGGTCTGATGCCCCTTACAACAGGGGCTATGTAGGTAGCACTCAGTCTTCTAAGGTTAGCTTGGCCATTCGCCTGTTTGTCTCCCTAATGACAAATGGCCATTTGTTCGTTCATCTACCTGATGGACCAACCATTTAACCTTTAACCATGACCTAACCTAGTCCAAAATCATGCCCACACAACCAGCCCTGACATTATAGAAGTCACCTTAGACATCTCATGGGGCACATTGGAGATCACCTACATCTCCCTGACCACAATAAACAACCTTTGAGCTCACTTATATCTCAATCCGACTCGACCAATGACCATGGAGATTATGCCTATCTCCTCTGACCATGACCACTTTTGAGACAACTTTGCCTTAGTTGTTTTGATTGAATGTATGTTACCTCACAAATAGATAGCAAAATTGTGTGCACCTCATATTACGACCCTCACAAGTATCGGATCGCGCTCCAGTTGATCCCCACTACTTGTGATATTTTCGTGTTTTCCAAGAGCACTTCCTGAGCCTGGGATACTTAGAACATGATGACCATTGGAGCTATAGCTTTGATCATTTAACCCAATCAGCTATGACTAAATGTTGAGGACCGATTATTTCAATTTTAGCGCTCCTCGACCTTTGATTGCGACAATTTGACCTAACTATCACATGAAGTGGTGTACGTGCAATCCCAACTATTGTAGTGTTCACACTCAAACTTCACCATAACCCATCCACTGCCTATCAAATCGGCACCTAATATCAGGTTACCTTCCCTCAACTCTCGCTTTGAGGGGGAATACCTCATCACCATACTTGGGGCATCTACTCCTATTTTTGTCTTGCAGTTCGTCTAGAACAACCAACAAGACAAAAAGGGGCAAATGTAGACACCTAAAATGTGTCGACTCTCCCTTGGTCCCCTCCTTAACCCTTACACATCTTATTAATTTAAAATATATTACTTATTTTAAATTAATGACATCACCCTCAACACCTCACTTAGGACACCTCGCCTTGGACACCTCACCACTAAGACCATTTCCTACCCCATGACTCACCCTATGACTAAGTGCTTCATATCTTAACTACCTAAGACCCATTCCAACCTTCTAACCAACACTCATGCTTAATAACCTCATCCATTGACCGCTCTCTAATGGACTATGCACTTGGTGGATGGAGAATGGGCTTCTTAGCCCTTTTACTCATTCTCTACCCACTGACGTTAGTCAATGTCGGTTGACGTCGATGGTATCACCGACGTTAGTTACTTAACATGAGTTCTAACCAATCTCTCTGCCTCTTCGAAGGATCCTAGCCCTTAGACTCTTCTAATCACTCTCAAAATCACTCTCTCACTCGGATCTGGCTCTCTCTCTCTTCCTCTTGGACTCTGAGACATCACCAGGCATCAGACTTCAACTAACACTCTCTTGGCCACAAATACTCTATTCATCTCACTCTAGATTGAATTAGAGCATTGCACGAGGTCTTCAACATCAAGCCACAACAGGTACAAGCATTCAAATACCTCTGGTTCTCCATCAAGCAAGAGCTAAGTATTTCTTCTACCCTTTCATTTTAGTAATTTAGAAAGCATTAGTAATTAGTTTCTATTTACTATATTTCTACATACCATCAACCAGACCCAACCTTCAACTATACCTGACTTCTTACTAGAAAGGGTGAAAAGCCTTCCTCTCACCCTTACCCTTTTTGACAACCTAGCCTATACCTTTGTCCTTCTGTGGACCTTATTCATCTCCCTGCAACCCTGCACAGACCTTTTAAACCCACAGAATCCCTCTGTCGACCATGGACATAACCGAGAGACCATTTCCCCTACCGACATCGGTAGCATAACTGACGTTAGCAACATTGACCAACTGATGCTGGCAAGACTACCGACGTTGGCAACTGTGACAGACAGATTGCAGGAATCAGGTACGTGTAATCTATTTCTCTTTCTTTCAGTCATTATTATTTCTTTATCCGACACTCTTTTATCAAAAAGTGGACTGTCATCCCTCAAGGAAATCTTTGCACTTCTAGGATCGAGCTTTGCTTGGCAGTCCACCATATATCTATCTAACATTTTTCTGTTTAAGTCTTATTCTCTCTATAGGTGTCATCCTCCACAGCCAAAGAGGAGCTCCTACAACGTTTGAATACGGTGCGCAAACTTAATCTGGGTATCATCTAACCCCAGACCATTAGCATTTAGTTTCTTTATTCCTTCTGAATGTAAACAACAAAAATGAGTAGAAACATTCTGGCATGTCCGGTGGGAAACCCTTAAAACTCTATAGTCAAGTCCATGACCAAAAGTCCAGTCAAACAAAATATATATACAACTGGGATGCCTATTCACAGGTCATAAACTATCAATGTAGACTGCTCCCTTGAAGGACAGCTACATCATTGCTGTAATTACTAGACTGCTCCCTTGAAGGATAGCTAAACATCAAAACATACAAAGCAAACTATAGACCACTCCCTCGAAGGATGGCTATGCCTAAATAATATGATGATAACATCCACAACTATGCAATAAGAACTAAATTTGTAATATGATGATAATAGACTAGCCACTACCTCCTATATATACTTTTCTTAGCCAAGGTTATTTCATAGATCGACCATATTAAGAACATAGAGAAATATAACAATATAATATCAAGGTGTGTAAGCCACAGGTCAACCCAACATATCCTTAGACACACTATATGCTAAGGGCATACCATAGGTCAAAGATAAAGAAGAAAAAATCAAACAAATATTCTCATCAATTCAACAAAATAATCCCAATTTCTTAATCATCATTAATCTGTGAAGCTATGCAAAAATTTACAGGGCTTGAAAATAAGTATAGGATTTAATTATAGTGGTGGGTCACATCAACATAGAGAAATATAACAATATTAAGAACGTAGAGAAATATAACAATATAATATATATAACCATATTAAGAACATAGAGAAATATAACAATATAATATGAAGGTGTGTAAGCCACAAGTCAACCCAACATATCCTTAGACACACTATACGTTAAGGGCATACCATAGGTCAAAGATAAAGAAGAAGAAATCAAACAAATATTCTCATCAATTCAACAAAATAATCCCAATTTATTGATCATCATTAATCTGTGAAGCTATGCAAAAATTTACAGGGCTTAAAAATAAGTATAGGATTTAATCATAGGATTTAATTATTCTGGAATGCTTTGTCCTAATAAAAGGGAAACCCTTAAAACTCTATAGTCAAGTCCATGACCAAAAGTCCAGTCAAACAAAATATATATACAACTGGGATGCCTATTCACAGGTCATAAACTATCAATGTAGACTGCTCCCTTGAAGGACAACTACATCATTGCTATAATTACTAGACTACTCCCTTGAAGGACAGCTAAACATCAAAACATACAAAGCAAACTATAGACCACTCCCTCGAAGGATGGCTATGCCTAAATTTTTGCTACATACACAGCACCATATGACCATAAAATAACACAATATCCCCAAGTGGATCAATGGACAAGGTTATTAAGCACGAGTGTTGGTTAGAAGGTTGGAATGGGTCTTAGGTAGTTAAGATATGAAGGACTTAGTCATAGGGTGAGTCATGGGGTAGGAAATGGTCTTAGTGGTGAGGTGTCCAAGGCGAGGTGTCTTAAGTGAGGTGTCAAGGGTGATGTCATTAATTTAAAATAAGTAATGTATTTTAAATTAATAAGATGTGTAAGGGTTAAGGAGGGGACCAAGGGAGAGTCGACACATTTTAGGTGTCTACAGTGTAAGCCACAAGTCAACCCAACATATCCTTAGACACACTATACGTTAAGGGCATACCATAGGTCAAAGATAAAGAAGAAAAAATCAAACAAATATTCTCATCAATTCAACAAAATAATCCCAATTTCTTGATCATCATTAATCTATGAAGCTATGCAAAAATTTACAGGTATTGAAAATAAGTATAGGATTTAATCATAGTGGTGGGTCACATCAACCATTGTATGATTCTAACTTTGATCATAATCGATAGTCTATCAATTCTGACCCTTTACCTAAAATCAGTCCTAAATCCATAGATTTTAGCTAGCACTACTCGTAAGGTCTCTTTTTTTTACTATCCTAACATGACCTTTCATAAGTGTGTTCATTTCAGTCTTCTTTCCCTTTCCTAGCTCTTTTCATGTATTATCATTATTTGAATTGTACTTTTAGTCCATATTTTAGCATTATATCATATTTATTGTTGTTTATTACTGTATTATCTTATATCTAGATTGTACCCTAGTTTTAACCCATTGTGCATAATGAAATTACCCTTATATGCAAAATAATTAAAATATATTAGTGAACTCGATACTCTTACATTCAACTTAGGGTTTGGTGTCTTACATGTTTTAAGATCTTATTTTTAGGGTTTCCTTTATCCTTTCTTATTTCAAACTTTTCCTTTTTTTTCTCATAGATTGTGTCCTTGCTTAACTTATTCCATGGTTTATGATATCAAAATGGATGCTTGTAATTTGAATGATACATCTTTTATGAACAAAAATATACATTTTTTGAATGGTTCAAATGTTGATTTTATATTTAGAAAAAAGATTAATGATAATATTCTTGAAACTTTTGAAAAACATCTTATAAAAAATCCTTCTTCACTTTCTATAATTGTGAATATGGTAAATGAATTAGCCAATATACATTCTTCTCATGCAAATAAGGATTCTTTAATGACTTGTGAGCATTATGTTTCTTTCCCTAATGTTTACAATCCTCCTAGTATGTATATGTTTTAAACCAATAATAGTATTAGACCCTTATATAAACCCCTCCATAGTTTTATTTTACCCATCCATGAGTATGTGACTATGATACATGCATTATGTGAATCATAAATACAAGTACAAGCTTTATATCATACGTTTATTGCATCTAATTATTGGTTAATAAGAATGTTGTATATGGGCAACATATAGTGTGTCAGATTATTGATGCTCCTCTCCCTCATGATTTTACTATGCTTATCTCATTATTTGGTGGGTTTGAAGGTCCTTATTTACATATTAAGTACTTTTGTGCTTCTCTCATGCAATATGGCACCTATGATAGAATATTGCTTAAAAATAATTATAGAAGCTTAATGGTTCATGCTTTAGATTACTTTCATAAACTCCTTAGTATTTACTTGCAACCTTTTTTTATATTGGAATATAGTTTCTTGTCAAAATTTATTAACAACAAGGGACCATGTGCCACATTTTAGCACATTATATCTTTACATCAAGTGAAATCTAAGCTTATGTGTGATTATATTCCTAGATTCAAGGGTAGCATGCATTGTTTGATATACCAACCAACGGATCTAGAAAAACAATGTATTTTTAGTAAAATGCTTTTTCCTCCATTCAATAGAAGATTTATTTTTCATGCTTACACATCTTTTGATATTTTTTTCTTTGAGTCCATGTCCTTAAAAAAATGATCTTTCATAATCACAAATGATTAGTTATGAGACTCATGTTTCAACTCATGCTACTCCATGTGCCAATAAAACATATGTGCATAATAAGAACAAACATACACCATTGGATAAAAGAAGATTGAAACCTACAACAATTCCTCCACTTTCTTTAGTAAGTCAAGACCATTTCCCTAACTTAATTATAGTCCAAGTGCAACATTGAAATTTTTCTTGATAGGGACATGTTTATTTTACATTATATTAGGCATTTTGATATGAATCCTATATCACACACATTTAATTCTAAGTATTATTTTGATTACCATTGAATTCATGGTCATTAATGGAATAGGTGTTTTGATTTGAAAAATAAAATCCAATATTTTATTGAGCATGGTGATATCGAGATTCATATGCCTAATACATAACCACTTGATACAATCACACCTTCTAATGTTTAGAAACCCATATAATGTGATGTTCCATCTCCTAAGAAAGAATTACCCAAGCATGAAAGTGATCCAATCATAGTTATTAATGATCTTATAAAGACTTATCTTTTGCATGCAAAACTTTTAGTTTTAATTATTGATATAGAAGGACATAAATAATGAGAGATTATGATAGATGATAAATCTCTATTTAATATGTGTAGCATTCCTTCCCTAAAAACACTTGGGTAAGATACTGAAATCTTAACTAAAGAGTCACCTACTATGCTTGAAGTTGTAACATTGAGATATATTAAATTTTATGTATATGTTGGTCTTCAAACATGTCCTACATTATTTAATGTTATGCCAACATTGATGAAATACAATGTTATATTAGGTGCTCCATGATTACAATTAATGAATGTAACACTTGATAGTACTTATGATCATATATCCTTTGAATTTTAAGGTGTTAAAGTTTCAATTCAACATGATAGAATAAATGAAAAGAAATTTTTAGAACATCCTAAGATAAAGACATGCTATGATATTTGATTTCTCACATTTATTTACAAGGAATGTGATATTTACCAAGAGCTATAATTATATGCGGGTGAAGTTCTACCTTAGTACACAGTTGCTTCATTCATCCTTCCTTAGGTAAGTGTAGGGGCATGTTTTATTTTATTATTTTAATTTGATGCACATATACATATACATCATATACACACATCAAAGTAATGGCATTATGTAGACACCTAATTTTGGTATAAGACCACTTTCCATTAGGTATTTTCAATGTTTTGGCACATTTGGTCCTCTTGTATATATTTGGGTATTTTTAGACACATTTCGGTCCATATTACAGTATCTTTAAATTTTTTCTATCTAGATATCCTCATATTATTTTATTATCAACTTTTGAATCCTAGCCATCCACTTTCAGAGCAGTCTCATTTCCATTATAATAATTTATTTCACGTAGTACACAAATAACAACATGTCAATTCTATCTTGTATGGAGTCGATAACCTATCAATTTCATCCCTTGATTTTTTATAGGTCTTTCTCCCTTAGGCTTATTTTTCACTCCTTTGATTTTTCTTTCTTGCAATAGATTAAAACAATAGTGAAAATAACATAAATAATACTACAAATGAACAAAAAAGGACTATATTTTATTGAAGAGGGAGAAATATTGCATTATAATATCATCGACCTCTTTGAAGGGGTGACCTCATTTTTGTAAGCTCAATATAATATACTTCAATAATATTTTTCCATTGGTATTGTATTTTATTTATACTAATTTTATCCTAGCTAACTATTACATCCCATGCATGTGGGATTATTAAAATTAGCTCAAGAGATGACTTACAAAGTATATGTTTCCTTAGATTTTATTGAAGACACAAATTATTAAAAAATAAGGATGAAGGGGTACTAACATGCCCTTCCCCATCAAAATATTTTCCCTCAAAGCTAAAGATGAAAAAACTATTGTTGGAATTGGAGGGGCTCCCACGTTGCATCTCTTTGCTGCATTCCATGCCACTGGATTAAAACCCAATTGCAAAGCTGATAGGAGTGCCTATCCATATTAGCTTCAGATTCAATAAGGATAAAGGCTTCTTCATTGAGCTTAGGAATTACTATCTGAGTTGTGACATTATGGCTGAGAACTTTCTTCAAACATGAGACATGAAAAACTAGATGGACACATAAAGAGGGGGAATGTTCTAGCTCATATTCAACAAGATCAATCTGTAGAAGAATGGTATAAGGTCCATAAAACTTAGGAGTAAGTTCATGACATATTTTTATCTTGAGAGACAACTACTTATGAGGTTTTATTTAGATGAAAACTATATCACCAGGTTAGAAGGTGCATTTGGAATGATGTTGGTATGACTATTGATTCAAGTAATTTTGTGCCATATGGATATTATCCTTGATAAGGTCAATAATATTATATTAGGTGCTGAGGGTAGTTTCCACTTCCTACACATGAGATCTTATAAGAATATGGGCAAAAAAAGATGGTGGATTCTAAGCATAGACTACTTTGTAAGGATTCATCCCAGTGGTTGTGTGATAGGTGGTATTGTAGCACCATTTCACAAGTGGTAACCATTTAAACCATTGATGTTGTTAATCAAAATCAAAGCAACAAAGATATGATTCTAGGTATTTATTAAAATTTCAATTTGGCCATCTATGGGTGGTATATTGAGCTCATTTATAATTGGGTATTTTTGTAGTCGAAGAATTTTTTCAAGAAGTGACTTATGAAAGCTGAGTCATAATCAGATATAATAAAATTTGGGATTACATGAATGTGGAGGATTTAATGAAGGAGTTTTTGGGAATTGGTATAAGTAGTGTAAAGATGGGCTAAGACATAAAAATGAGAATATTTAGAGAGACAATCTACCACCACCATAATGACTAACTTTCCACCGGATTTTGGTAAGAATTCTATAAGATCTATGCATATGTCTATCCATATGCATTACAAAATGGGTAGGGGCTAGGGTAAGTTAAGAAATTCCATTTTTCTCCCTTGTGACATTGATATACTTCACATTCCTCAACAAATGTCTTGGTATCTTGCTTGATGTGGGTCCAAAATAAATTATGACAAATGCCTTCATAGGTTTTTAAAAACCTTGAATGACCTATAGAGGTGAGTAATGTAGCTCATGTAAAATATTGTGTCATAACCTAGATCTAAAAATTAAGATAACTAGGCCTATTATCATAAGGATTGACCATTCCAAGTATAATTGGGTTTGGAAGCTAGGTCCATAAACAATTGTCAGATGATTTATTGTGTGTGACTATCTTGTTTCCACTCTTGTTGGATGTCATGCATCCATTATAAAATGGGAATGGATAAGGCAAACATCTATGGTTGTTATTTGAATTGATGGGATAATGCATCAAGGATTATATTTTCCTTGCCATTATTATAAGTGATATCATAATCACACCCCCATTGATTTGAAAACCTATTTATGTTGAATCGGGGAAGAGAATCATTGTTCTAAGAAGTATTTGAGGTTGTAATGATCAATTTTGATGCAAAAATGTTGACCCACTAGGTATGGTCACCACTTACTAACACATGGATGATAACCAACATTCACTTCTCATATATTTATTGTGCTAAATTATACCCACTTAGGGATTTTTGGGTGAAGGCAATGGGATATCCCTCTTGAATAAAGACTACACCAAGATTTTTACCACATGCATCACTTTCAATGATAAATGTATTCAATAAATTTGGCATGGAAAAAATATGTGTAGTACAAATAGCTTGTTTGAGTACCCCAAAAACTTGTTCAAATGTGATAGATCATATATAGGAGTCTTTTTTTAGCATGGTTGCCAATGAGGTATCAAGTTTCCCATAATCAATGATAAATTTATGGCAGTACATAATGAGGCCAAGAAATCCATGAAGGCTTTTGAGTGTTTTGGGTTTAGACTAATTTTTCATGCCCTCAATTTTTGGTAGGTTGACCTAAACACTTATTGTTGAGATAATGTGGCCTAATTACTTCACCTTATGTTAATCACAATATTAGTTTGACATTTTTGCACATAACTGGTGGTCTGTAAGAAGTTGTAAAGAAATGTTGAGGTACTAGAAATGTTATTCCCAAGTTTTTTTGTAAGTCCATATATCATCAAAGAAGACCATGATGAATTTCCATAAAAAGGGGTGAAATATTTTATTCATCAAACCTTAGAAGGTGTAAGGGGCATTGGTAAGCCTAAAGGGCATGACCAAGAATTCATAGTGTCCTTCATGAATGTGGAAAGTATTTTTTAGAATGTATTCATCCTAGAAGTGGATTCACTGATAGCCATACTGAAGACCTAATTTGAAGAAAAAATAGGCACCATGAATTTCATCAAGAAGTTAATCTATCATTGGGATAGGAAATTTATCTTTAATAGTGAGATTTTTTAACCCATGAAAATTAATGAAAAATTGTAAAGATCTATATTTTATGGGATTAATAAAACTAAGTAGGAGTATGGGCTTGTTTTTAGATGAGTGACTCCTACCTTAAGGAGTTCTTGAACCATCTTCTCAACGTCAACATTTTATAAAAAAATGATAGCAGTATGGTTGAAATTTAGGGGGTAAACTACCTGAAAAGAGTTGAATACAATGTTTTTTGGTCGAAGAGGTGGCAATCCTATTATTTCCTTGAATATTGATGCATGTTGGATGAAAACATTTTTTAAGTTAGTAGGCTAGTGGGAATCAAGAGACGCATTGAGTTGAATAGTAGAGAGTTGAGCAACAATTCCATGTGATCTTTTTTTGAGGACTTTCTCCATGAGGTGGGAATTAATGACACTAGTGGATCCTAGTAAGAGATTTTGGCCATTATCAAAGAATATCATCCAAAGTTCTAAAAGGTCCCACAAGGTAGGGCCAAGAGTGTGAAACCATTGGGCTCCAAGAATCACATCACATCTACCCAAGGGTAAAGAAAATATGTCTACTTTTAGTGTGTGGTCCTTCACATAAATATGAACATTATGACATTTATCTTTACATGAAAATTTTCCTCCATTGACAATCATCACTTCGAAGGTGGAACATGGGTGCACAAAATAGTTAGCTTGTTTGGCCAGTTGAGGATCAATGAAACTATATGTGATACTAGAGTCAATAAGAATAGTGAGGGGGTGTTTATTATAATACCTATTTATTCTCATAGTCTAAAGAGTGGTTACCCTAGCCAAGGCATGTATCAAAAATTTAAGGTGAAACTCTGTGTTTCTAGGTTCTTTGACTTCAAGTTCTTCATCATGGGAAACTTAAGCATATTCCTATGCTTTAACATCTGGTGGTAACTCAAACTCCAATAAATACAATTTTTTTTGATGCATTTGTGTCCTTTGGTGAAATTTTCATCACATTTTTAACATATCCCATTTTCATGATGATCTCACATTTATGCCTCTGCAAGGAGCTTAATGTGGGTGACTTTTAGAGGAGGGTTTGTGAGTGGTCATGGTGCTGTAGATGTATTGAAAGAACCAAAATTGGAAGATCAATGTTGGGAGGTGATCGTATCTTCTACAAGTTTGGAAAATCTTAATGTTTCAATCATTTTCTATAGTTTAAATATCTTGACCTCTACGTGAATTATGTCTCTAAGTCCACTAATTAAAAAACTCTTGAAAATTAATGATTTAACCCTTTGATTTGGTTGGCCAATTTTTCAAATTCAGCTTGATATTCATGAACCGTTCTAATTTGTCAAATATTGGTCAAGGTTCCGATGAAATCATCATAAGTGTTGGGACCAAAGTGAACCAACAAAAGTTTGATAAAATAATCCCAAGTGGGTTTTTTATGAATTTTTTGATATAATTTGTACTATTGGACAACTTCCTTCTCTAAGTTAAATGATGTGATGCATACCTTATCTACCCCCATTGTATTATGCAAGCTATAATATTATTTGGCACAATAAATCTAACTAGTTGGTTATGTACCATCAAACTTTGGAAAGTCTAGTTTAAGGCCACATAACGTGTTTTAGGATAATTTTTTCCCTTTAGAATGCATGTCACCATTGATTATGTTGGAGAGCATGAAATTTTGTGCATTGATGTTGTGTAATCTCTCATTCAACTCAGTGAGTAAGGAATCCAACTAAGATTAAAATTCAACTCAAAGTTCCTCAATGTTTTGGGTCATGGCTTGGTTTCCTACACATGTGACAACCATTTATTAGTGGGGTTTATAGGTATTAGAAAAGGTTTATTAAATTTATATTTTAAAATGATCAGTTCAAAGAGACAATTTTAAAAATATAATTTTCATAAGGGGAAAAAATAACTTTCAGGATTGTAGGTAAACAATAATTGTATGGATTTTTTCTGAAAAAATTGAAATACCCCTTTACAATTATTGTCTCAATGAGAAAATCACAATGGTGTATTTGCCTTATGGGTAATTTTTTATTTAGATGGATACTACACCATTTTTGGTAATCATTTTGAAATATTATGACCCTTATGTCTGCTACCTATGGAGCTATGTTTCTATCAATTGGTGGAATCTACCACTCTTTTTCTAACTATTGGTTGTTATTGCATTTCCAAGAAATTAGAGTTGGATATATGACTGTAGGAATGTCAAGGTTATAGGGAAGGTTACTACAGGGTGTGTTTGGTATGTAAGATTGAAAATATACTAATATCAATCATAAAATAGTTTTTTCTTAATATTTTAGATCTCTAACTATGGAAAATAACCATTAGGTAACCCACTATCATATTTATGAGGTATGGTGCAAGTAAATTCATGGGACTAACCACTTACTAATGCATCATAGAAACAAACGGCCAAAGGCTTCTTATAGCTAAGATGAAAAAAATTAGGTGGTCTTCCTATATAAGCAAAGGTATGTGGAAGCACACATATGTATATAGTGTTATCTAATGTCTTGTGTATTGAGGCATAACCTCTCACTCCATAGAATTAGGTAAAATTGATAATTTCTTAGCTTGAAATGATAATTTTTTTTTTAAATTTTTACAACTTTCAAAACATAGTTTATAACCTAAGGAAAAGAGGAAGGAATAAAAAAAATTAGTAGGAAGATTAGTGTTGCCACTTTGTTACCACTTTCTGATCACCAAGATCCTGATTGGGTGAGGTGATAGCATATGGTAAATAGAAGTAGGGAACCAAAAACCACTGAATTGCCACAAAAAATGGCCCTAGAAAGAGCTCTAATACATGATGATATGACCCTTCATATAATGGATTAAAATTATAGTGAAAATACCAAAAATAATACTGAAATGAATGGAAAAATACTCTATTACAAAAAAAGGGAACATAATTGTATTACAATATCGATGGCCTCTTCGAGGGGGAAACCTCATTTGAGCAAGCTCAATATAATATAATCCAGGAATATCTTTCCACTATTCTAGGCTCTTATATATACTAATTTTATCCTAGATAACTACTACTTCCCATGCATGTGGGATTATTAAAATTATCTCAAGGGATGACTTAAAAAGTATATGCATATGTAGCTTCTAATAAAAAAAATTATAAAGAAAGAGTTAAGATGAATGGGCTATAACATCTTAACACATTATTCTATGGTTATTTTTTTTGCATTTTTTTCTAGAGACCCCTGTATGTACAAATTCATCCCTCGTCATTTCCCAAGTATCACCTTATTGAAAAGACATCCTATGTTTGAGTTGTACATTGAGAAAATATATTAAGAAACTTATCATCTTTTAATAAAAGAGGGTTTAAAAAAAATCATGTAGTTGTACTTATTTCCTAGGGAGAGAAGGTGAAGGCCTTTATATCAATTACACTTCACTCAAGAGAACTAATTTGACTCTGATTCTAAGCATGTGGGATATATTGTTGCAACTCCTTAATGGGTAGTACAAGTTCACTAATCTTGTATGCAATTTTTTTATTACTAATATTGAGGTCTAGGCCAAGGAGTAAAAATGAAAACAATACAATGCATTCTTATAATCAGTTCCATATAGTGATCACATAACCCTACTTGACATCAAGTAATGCACCTGTCGAAAAAGTTGTAGAGCTTAAAACAGAGAAAAGGACACAATCAATGATAGGGAACAAATTTAGCAATAGTAGAGGTACATATTTGGTAGCCTATCGATTTCTTCCTGTACATATTCAATGACCTATTGATTATGTCCTAGTACAATAAAAAGTCCATATTTCACATTAAATATAAAAGTCAACCACCTATCCTAGATCTAATATTAGAAATCTAGAACATAACACGTGTTAAATTATATTATTTTTATTTACTTTTGTTATTCTTGCTTGCTTCACCTTCTTTCTATTTTATTCATTCCTATTTTTAGCCATGAGATAGATCTTATTATTGTTTTGGATTATTATATATAAATCTAGCTTGTGCCTCTCTTTTAATTATTCATGCATGCGATATTTACTTGAAAACCTAAAATAATTAAAATAATCTCTAAAATCTTGATCTCATATATCCTAATTATATATAAATGGTCATAAAATTATTAATATGAGTTGAAAATCACTTTTTATTTAGTAGGTTAAAGAAAACTTTTAGATAAAATATTATATTAGTCTCTATCAGGTAATTTGTGGGTCATCTTCATAAGCATTGCTTTGAATTTAAGGATATACTAACATTCTCATTAGGTCCTTGTTTAAGATGAACCAACAAAGAAAATATGACATTTTGGTTATTGTTGATTGAAAAACAAGATGGGAAACTATCACTCAAAGAATTAAAATAGAGCACAAAGCCCAATGGTAGGGCATAAAACCAATCTACAACATAATCTTTAAGACTTAGAGGAAACATATTAATCAATATTATACCATTTTATGCAAATTTTAGACATAAAGAATATAAAGCTTCGATAAATTGAGAATAGAAACTCTTGCTATTAAATAGTTCAAATTTGAGAGTTATAAAACATTAGGAAAAAGTTAGACAATAACCTCATAAGCCAAAGTATTAAGTAATGGATCATGTGAAACAAGTGTATGGCTTGTATTTTTAGATCATTCATATATTTTTTTTGTTTCATCTCTTGCATAGTTTGGATAATTTTTTGAAGTTTATCTCGAGGAGTGGGAACCAAAGTAGAAATAAAATGTTGGGAATAAATGCTTTATTTGGTTGATAAATATTATTTAAATAGGTGTGTCTTGACGAACCATTATAGAAAGTTAATTAACTTAAGGAGACACTAAGGAAACACTATAATCACTTTGGGAAAGGATATGCATATTAATTTGAGTAGTTTAAGTACTTAGAGGCATAATTGTATAATTGTATACACTTAAATTTTCTCTCCTCACCGATGTCATTAATTGCACTTACTATCTAATATCCCCTTTCATTCTTCACCTATTAACACACCCCCTTTCACCTTCATAATTAATTAATTTAACTCCCTTAGCCACCTAATTATTCCACTTGTCTAATATTCCAATTTTATAATATTTAATTCCTTAATACCCAATTCCACTTTCTAATATCTAGATTTATCCTACATAGAATATCTCATAATGGCTAAGTTTGAAAACAGAAGGAAAGCCTAGTGATTTCTAGTCTCTAGAACTTTCCTTCCCTCTAGATATCTCTGAAGAATGGAGGCAAATCTCCCACCACCTATTTCAAATTTGGGAGGGAATTTGATTGAACCATGGACTTTACCTATCCTCTTTAATATAAATGCATGGTTACCCAAGAATTGGGATATATAAAAATTGAGAAATATTATGCTATTCAAATCCTTCCAGGCATCCTTTTAAGAATCCAAATAATCACCAGTTATCTAACCATTCATTGTTACCTTAGTCCTAAGTCTATTATAGGCAATCCAGTAGTCGATATTCTATCAAAATTGTCTTTGAGGATAGTCATGTCCATTAGAGATAAGTTGGGGCAAAGAAGATGGTAATAAATTTCTATTGAACTCTAATTTTCTCTTGATTTATCTTCCTTACTCAGTCTTAAGATATGTGTAGATTTGGAATGGTTGCATGCAATTTCATTTGTTAAACTACATTTTTATTTCCACTCCACTTTTATGTGTATACATTTAGTGACCATAGTGAGAACATCATTATAACTTGTGTTTGTTGAGTGTAATATTAAATAGGTGTACATGTACCCTTTGGAGAAGATCAGGTGGCCCCAAACTTGAAATTTCATGAAAAATTGCACCTATAACAATACAAGCAATTTTGGCCTGTATAGCCATGGTTTTGTAGACATGGTTTTGATATTGATAGCCATATTTTTATCTCCAACAACATTTTAAACCACTAATCATACTCAAATTCTATAAATTATTTCAAAATTAAGATAAAGTCACTAATATATCATCTCAAAAGTAGTAAACTTATTGACTATAAAAGTGATTTTATCTTTAGAAGTTACAAATTTATAATTATACACTTTTATTTACAAAAATACTAATCTTGTGTCTTTGAAATAAGTGATTTTTTATATAAATAAGTGATTTTGTTATGTAGAGCCACAATTTTATATTAGTGGTTATAGACTGGCTATATAAAGATGCTACTTGACAGGTTTTGAAACTAGCATGTGTGTTTAATGAAAATGTGACTTTGTTACTCTTACAAGTAGTTTTGTTTTCTATTTCTATGTAGGCCTTTGCCACATAACTCCTAACCACTTTAGATTTTAATAACTTGTTTATGTTATAGAATTGTTTTTAGCTTTCAGTAAAGGTTTGAAAAAAATTGCTATTATTATAAAATGTGAAACATTGCTTTGTTCACCAAACCACAACTTTGTTTAAGCATAAGTAGTTTTGTTGTTCAAACCTACTTTGGAGTACTTTTTAATTTTTAACCACTTATCTGTAACTCTATAAGCGTTGTTTTTAGTAGTGTTGGGTGTCTATTTTGATCATGTTTATTTCTTTTTGATCTACCCCTATTTTGTATAGGTTTTCACAAATTTGTGACTTTATTATTTCATAAATAGTAACTTTTTTGGGAAGACTATAAAATTTAAAGAGCTCACCATTGATTTATTATAGGTATATTTTGACAAAGTCTCTATTGACAATTAATAAGTTAAGCAATTTTATAAGTTTTAGAAGGGGGTTTGACCTACAAACACATGAATTTATTTTGATAAGACTTTGGGTTTAAATAATAACTTATTTTGTAGGTTATACCCCTTCATTATTGCCAAAAATGAAACTAATAACTTATTTTCTTGACAAGACAATTGATCGAAGAAGATAATTTGATCAAACTACTTATCTTTTGTTTGCAGGTCGATCAGTCTAAGGCTTGGCTTAAAAAAAAAAAAAAATTTAAATTGTATTATTTGCATTGCTTGTCAACACACTAAATTAATTGGGTTAAATAAATTTTTGGTTGCCTATGTGTTACCTGAAGGCTAAGGTTGTGTATGCTCTCTTCCTTTCATCCTTAGCAATTATTCTTGGAGGATAAAAAATAATTGACAAACCTTTGCATTTTTTATTTATAGGGTGCAATATAACTATATAAGTGACATCCACATGTTTACTATTAGTACATAGGGATTGGTGATGTGGATTTAATCACCTTGAATTATACCACACTCTATGTTCTAATAGAGTATAAATATTAGGGATAACTGTCATTGGGTGCTAAAGCAAAATTCCCCATAAAGGGTTCTATGGAGTGAGGGGCATTTTTGATCCAATACAAAAAGTAGTTAAACAACACCCTACATGGATTTGAGCCCTTCCATACCTTGATAGGACCTAGGTTCCCCAAAGCTCTAACACAACTTGTCAAATTTAAGAGCACATATGATTACCTTTGTATAAGCAACTAAACATGCAGAATTATACCAAAAGTACAAGTAACTAGAAATAAAAATAGCACAAAATATGAGAGGCAACACACAATTATATTCAACTCAGTTAGAAGGAAATTACAACAAAGAGATCACACTCTTTCATCCACTTCATGGGCATACCAGTAATCTTCCCTCAAGAGTAATCTTCTCTCAATACAGGTCACAACAAACGGCTAACACAGAGTTGTTGTTCACCTCAACCAGTCAGTATCAATACTGCCAGTACAACTGAGTATGAACCGATACTCCAAGTAGATCTCCCCTGATCTTGCTCCTTGATGTGTTGCTATCACCTTTGATCTTGCTCCCCCGTAGATCTACTTTTGACCTCGCACACACACACCCCTACAAACCAACCTGATCTTACTTACCACATGTAGATCTCCACCTGATCTTGCACAACCTAAAGATCAACTTGATCTTACATACCTACAAGAACCCTTGTGATTCTACCATGGAAGAACTCTTCTGGTTTTACACCTTACAATACAGCCCATGAGTCTATTATATAGATCCCATGCATACAATAATTAGACAAGCGGCTCAAGACTCGAACTAGTCTTTAACATGTAAACAACCGGTTCAACAAACTAACTATTTGTCAACAAGCAGTTCTGGAACTGTACAGGCAACTGACGTCGGTCTCTATCTACCTGGAGGTGACCGAAGTCAGCCGACTCCTGACCGATGTTGGTTGCTTTTTGTCAACCCCTGATTGACGTCGGTTGTGGCCTACCGACATTGGTGACTGTGACACTCAGCAACCTCCTCCATGTTTGCATCCGGGTGAAGCTTTTAGCTCCACATCCTAACAATCTCCCACTTGGAGATAAATAGCTGCACCTGTACCTATACTAGTACATTGTCTAATCTGTATCCTAGCTTGTATTCCTCTTCAAGCTCAATCTTGAAGACCAACCACCACACACCCTGTGGTGCTACACCTGTGTCTGAATTTCTCCATTCTCAGCTTACCTTCTTCTACCATTGCTATACTCCCACTCAAATAGAAACCCCTGTGAGTAACTTGTAATCAAAAACACTAACCAGATCTGAACCACCTGCTAGTCAACCTCACTCTGAGAACGTCCAACCTCACTCTGATACCAATTGATAGGACCTAGGTTCCCCAAAGCTCTGACACAACTTTTCATATTTAAGAGCACATATGATTACCTTTGTATAAGCAACTAAACATGCAGAATTATACCAAAAGTACAAGTAACTAGAAATAGAAACAACACAGAATATGAGAGGCAACACACAATTGTATTCAACTCAATTAGAAGGAAATTACAACAAAGAGATCACACTCTTTCATCCACTTCGTGGGCATACCAATAATCTTCCCTCAAGAGTAATCTTCTCTCAATACAGGTCACAAAAAATGGCTAACACAGAGCTATTGTTCACCTCAACCAGTCAGTACAACACTGCCAATACAATCGAGTACGAACTGATACTCCAAGTAGATCTCCCCTGATCTTGCTCCTTGATGTGTTGCTGTCACCTTTGATCTTGCTCCCCCGCATATCTACTTTTGACCTCGCACACACACACCCCTACAGACCAACCTGATCTTACTTACCACATGTAGATCTCCCCATGATCTTGCACAACCTGCAGATCAACCTGATCTTACATACCTAGAAGAACCCTTGTGATTCTACCATGAAAGAACTCTTTTGGTTATACACTTTACAATATAGCCCATGAGTCTATTATATAGATCCCATGCATACAATAATTAGACAAGTGGCTCAAGACTCAAACTAGTCTTTAACATGCAAACAACTGGTTCAACAATCTAACTGTCCGTCAACAAGTAGTTTTGGAACTGCACAGGCAACCGATGTCGGTCCCTGTCTGCCTAGAGGTGACCGACGTCGGCCAACTCCTGACCGATGTCAGTTGCTTTCTGTCGACCCCTTACCGATGTCAGTTGTGGCCTACCGACATCGGCGACTATGACACTCAGCAACCTCCTGCATGTTTGCATTTGGGTGAAGCTTTTAGCTCCACAACCTAACATACCTTACATATATTGGGGACTCACCTAGTGAGCTAGTCTAAACCTAGATAAGGACATTTGATCGTAATAGACATCCATTGCTAGGAAAACATCATCTCTAAAGTTCACTCACTAGGTTTAGACTTTGAGTGAGAGTTGGAAGACTAATATAACACCACCTTAGTGAGATGTTAGGTGAGGTGGTTTTCAAGTTACACATCAATATCAGTCACTAAATTTAGGTTTGTGGCTTATGTGTGACTTTTTTAATTATTATCAAAACCAATACTATTTATGAGCCAAAAATCCTAAAACTAAGAACCTAGTTCAACCTTAGAAAACCTAGAGCTTGTCCAACTCCTTCAATTTTCACCCTTAAAAACCTAATACCATAAATTTTATCCTACATTCGTCTTTGCCCATCTAGTCACCCACCAAAAATTTGACATATATAACCATCACTTAAATACCATAATACTTAGAAGCCTTTTAAGTATCTGAGTTAGTATTAATCATATCACCTAAGCCCTTAAACACTTTATCCTATCCAGTCATATCCATAACCCATCATCCCATTTACTTATAATCTTGCCTTAATAAAATTTCACTGTTAAAAACCTTTTACACTAAAATTACCATTTTATCTATCCATATTACCTCTTTTCAATCCATTTCCACACCATCACATTTACATTGAGTAAGGTATTTAAGTAATTAGAGATATTTACCTTACCACATATTATCCCAAAACTTCTAACCATCCCATTGCTATTTGTATTGCCATATTACTAGTATTTATCACTCTATCAATTTTCAAACTTGACATTCAACATCTTCTCATCTCATCATTTTTTCAAATTTGAGATTAACACCCATTATCATCTTATCATCTCACTAAGTCAAAATTTGGTAATCATCGATTTATGATCACTTTGCTAGTTTGAACCTAGTAGTTGTTGATACCTTGCGAGTATATGTCATACTGATAGTTCTAATCCTAAAACCCTTGTTATCATCTCAAACAATATCATCACTATCTATATCATCATATATTAATATTCATCACTTTGTTAGCTTTTAAGCTTGACATTCATCTTCTTATCATCTCATCATTTTATTGAATTTGAGATTATCACTCATCATTATTTTATCATCTCACTAACTCATAATTTGTCAATAGTCAATTTATTATCACTCTACTAGTTTAAACCCAATAGTCATTGATATCTTGCTAGTATATGTCATACCGATAGTCCAAAGTCATGACACTCATAACCAAATCAAGGATATACCCATTTGTCCATAGCTAGTCACACTAGCCCTAGTTTTTTAATCAACCTTACTCAAAGGTCTTCTATTGCATCCAATCAATCCCCTCCAAAATAATAACTTTCATTCAATCCACCACTATTAAAAGGCAAGCTTATACTACCTATCTATCATCATAATCCAAATGGAACCCAACACCCATTCATGAACCATCAAAATGGTACAAGCCTATGGGCCAAAAAATGACCTTTTAGAAAATCTAGGTGAGCAACCTATTGATAATGAAGAAAATCAAAGTGATATGCACACCTCGAGGGGAAATGAATACAACCCTAGTGACTTTTTAAATAATGACAGAGCCAAATTTAAATATCATGTCCATGCCAATTAATAAAAACTACCGATACACCTCAAAATTAGAACTATGTTATATTTAGGCATTAATATGGACCTTCTAAAGAATCTTGTCTGACCACATCCCAATACAACTCATGATCCTCCCTCCATTACACTAGAAAAAAATGAATATTAGGAGTTACTATATATTAAAAAGAAGATGAAGAAGTACACCCTTCACTTACTTTCAATACTAGTAAGGTCGAAGCTAGCAAGGGAAAATCCATTCTAGATAATCAAGTTGAAAAAATTATAAGCCTTACTTGACTGCCTCAATCAAATAACCTAAAAAGTTAATTTGTTAGCATCCTATATTAATTATAAGCCTCTAAAGTATAAACCATCTAAAAATCTCACTAAAACCATTTTGTCATCCACTCATCCTGATCAAAACAAGTCTAAACCCAATCCCTCCACATCTAATCCATTGATAGATCCATGCTTCACCCTCGAATGTGAAATCATGAATTAAAATATTCAGAACATAAACACCTAAGCTCACATAAATAAATATTAATATGAAGAGTTATGGTCTTATCCCCTAGACATGAGCATCCTTAAAGTGCTTTTCCAACACACTTTTAGCCTCCTCAATTTGATAAATATGAAAGAAAAGGTGATCTGTGTGAGCACGTCAAAGAATTTTTCATGGCATGTCATGAAGTGGCATATAGTGATGCATACGTGCTTATATTATTCCCTCAAAGTCTTGAAGGTCCCACTTTAAAATGGTTTATGTAATTATGAAAGGGATGTTTAACATCATTCAGGGATCTAACTAAGAAATTTCTAAAATATTTTTCTTATAATGTGGAAAATGGAATAACCATGTTAGATCTTTACAACACCAAACAAATATATGGGGAATGCCTAGGATCATTCCTACAAATATGGCACAATCTTGCAAGTCACTTTCCTTGCTCAATTCTCAAGAGGGAGTTGACACATATCTTTATCAATAATCTTAATTCAAAATTGGGTCATCAATTGAAACTTTATTATATCTCAACTTTTGATGAGGTTGTGGAGAAAGGGATTTAGATTGAAAAGGACTTCATTTAGAAAATGGATAATTAAAATATACCCCAAAAATTATTACCATCAAAATAATACCCCATTATATAGGTTTAAGTTCTTCAACAAAAATAAAAATGTTGTTGTTGATGGGGTTACCAACTATAAATGTGTGCATATAGTTCATGGCTATACCTCATTGTAAAAATCATAAAACACATCTAATGTCACTATACCAAGAGGAAGGCCTAAGGCTACCACTGGGAAAAGACACTATACTAATTTGGGTGAACTAATATAAGAAGTTTACAAAAAATAATAGCTAAAAAGATGATCACCCTACCATAAATTAAGCCCCTTAAAGAAAACAAACCCTACCCTGATTGGTTTTGGGAGAATGGATTTTGTCATTATCATCTAATAAAGGGGCATGATACTAAGTAATGTAGGTAGCTAAGCAATTTTATCCAAGATTTGATTGAGAAAGGGGAAATAGAGATAGAAGTTGAAGAAAGGTCTTCTTCCAAAAATCAACTGGGGATTTAACAAGACCCCTTTTTGAAGTATGATCAAAATCAAAAGAGCACACTATGAGACCAAGGCCAAAATTTATCCAGTCATGTTAATTACCATCATGTCCCTTACCCATATATTAATCACATAGCCACAATAAAATTTAGGGCCAAATTACCTGAAAACCCCAAGACCTACAATATCTTGTCCTTAAAGTCAAAGGAACATATTTTGATTATGCCATCACTACTCAATGAGGAAAAATCATTGACTTAGGGGTACCTCACAAAGCCTCATCTCAAAGGACTCCTCTCAAGCTCAATGTCCCCAAGAAAACCTTTAACATTCTTGAAGGAAGCTATGATATTATCTATCAAATTGAGAAGACCCCCACTGAAATTTCTATTATGGACATTCTCAAGTCCTCAGTAGTCCATCATGATATCCTTAATCAAATCCTTCACAAATCTATGGTACCTATAGACATTGATACTAGTCAGTTCTAAGCCTTGGTTGGCCATTTATCCCAAATGCAACAAATCACTTTTCACCCCTATGACTTGCCACCCATTAGCCCTAATCATAATTATCCCTTATATATAAAAATATCTATTATGACTCATTAAGTTCCCTAGGTGCTTGTAAACAGAGGGTCAATAATAATTTTGTGTAATATAAACCTAATAAAAACTTTAGGATACTCAAAATCATCCCTTGGGAAAAATATAATTATAATTAAGGCATATGATGACAACGAATGATAGTCAGTTGGGATGATATACCTCCCTATTTTAGTAGGCCTTGTAGTACACCAAACACTAATCCACATTGTGGATATTGAATTATCATATAATCTCTCCTCGGTATACCCTATATCCATGAAATATGAGCCATTTAATTTACTCTACATCAATGTCTAAATTTCCCTCAATTGGGAAGAGAAGTCACTATTCTAGGAGATTCTTGATATTTTTGAAATTACCTAAGAATGGAAGGCCCTGATCATTGTCTACAATGCCTGAGTACAAAGAGTATTCCATATAATCCATAAACTATAGCATATATTTATCCTAATAGCTTTCCATCCACCTCTTGTCCTATGACCTAACCCACATCATAATCATTTAAAAGGGTTGTAGGGAATATGCATATGAGACATTCAACGTTACCAATCTTCCCTTATCATCCCAAAGTTATAGGTCCCCTACCATGTGGGAGGTATAATCGACTACCTATAAAGATGGGCCTATATCATTTGAGAAAGTGGAATTGTTATTAGATGAACAAATAAAAAGCTCAAATGACTCTTGGCTTCTTGTAGAAGGCTTTGCTTCTATTTCTAGAATTCGTATATCCCATAGCTAATCAAATTATCAAGAATATGGATCATAAAGGTAAAGGTTTAGGCCTAAATAAACAAGGGATTTTAGAACCCATTCTGATGTTGTAACTTAGGGGGAGTCTAGGCATAAGATACAAACCACATGGTGAATATCCTTATGATGTTATCTAAAATACTTCTTCAATATTTGAAGAGCCTTTAGCTTATATGAATGTCAATGTAGGTTTTGTCCATATTCCTTACAAATATCTTGATGACACAAACCTTTTTAATGAAACCTCTATTTTCACGATTTATATGACACTCCATTACCTTTCCTTCATTGACTAGGATCAACATCATGTACCTTTTATTGATACTTTTCAAAATGATGAGGCCATACATGAATATATGGGAGTTCAAGATCACATGCCATCCAAAGATCATAACAAAGGATTCAAGATCAAATTGGATAATTATGCCTATTTTGGAGAACATGTCTAGTCACTAAATCATATTGAACTAAACAAATCCCTAAAAGGCTTTTCTTTTAAACTAAAACAAAATCCTCATCTCTATTTTGGTGATTCTTTTGGTCCTAAAGATAAGAAAGCATATGAGGAGCTATTTAAGGAACATCAAGATACTCTCCAATCATCTAACGAGTATCACCTACCTTCTTCATATGCATATTTTATAGATTCATCTCCCTCCTTAATAGAAAAAATGATCAAGTTCAACATTAGAATTGAGGAGGATTCCAAGATAATTAAACTGGGGGTAAGTCTTACAATGGAAGAAAGAGATGCTATTATTACTCTTCTTAAGTAATTCCTAAATATTTTTTCCTAGTGTTATACTGATATGCCAGGTCTTGAACCAGCTTTGGTAGTGTATCTCCTAGTTGTTCATCCTAATGTCGAACTTGTAAAGCAAAAACTCTATAAGATGCACCCCAAGGTGGCCTTACTAGTTAAATATGAGATCCAATTTTTTTTAGAAGCATGATTCATCCATCTAATTGATTACTCTGAGTGGATTTTTAACATTGTTCCTATTAGAAAACTAGATAAAGAAGTTTTCATCTACATATATTCTCAGGATATAAATAAGGCCTGTAAAAAAGATGACTTTCCCTATCCCAACATAGACATTATCATGGATTCCACAACTGGATATGAAATGCTCTCCCTCATGGATGGATTCTTCAATTATAAACAAATCATAATTACATTTAAAAAACAACACAAATCTACCTTTACTACTCCATGAGGTACCTTATGTTATCAATCCATGCCATTTGGACATAAAAAAGTAAGCACTACTTACTAAAGATCCATGACCATCATTTTCTATGATATGATGCATAACATAGTATAAGACTATGTTGATGATATTTTGGGAAAGTCCAAAATAAGAGATGAAATATATCCTAAAAAGTGTGTATTCATAGTACATCTAGGAAACTCTTGAGGTTCGTTACTTCTCATCAAGGCATTGAAATCAACCCAAAAAATGTCAAAGAAATTATTGAGATGCCTCCACCTAAAAACCTCAAATAATTATGCAGCCTCCAAAGAAAATTACAAGCCATACATAGATTTATTTCTTAGCTAGGAGACAAGTGTCACCCCTTTACTCATCTTCTGAAGAAAGGAGCCCAATTCAATTGGAGTCCAAAATGTCAGAATGCATTTGATGAAATTAAATAGTATCTACTAAAACCTCTTGTGCTTGGACCACCAGTACTAAGAAAGCCTTTACTCCTTTAAATTTCAACTACTCCACATGATTTAGGAGATCTCTTGGCACAACATAATGAAAATGGAAAAGAAAGAGCCATATATTATCCCAGTAAGACTCTTGTCTCTTATGAGCGTAATTACATACTAGTTGAAAAATCATGCCTAGTAGTTATCTTTGCTTCCCAAAAACTTAGGCATTATATGATCAATAACTAAGTTAAGATCATTGTCAAAATTGATCCACTCAAATACTTGATATCCAAATCAACTCTCATCGAAGGAGTGGATAAGTAGATTATGCTCCTGAGTGAATTTGATATCAAATATGTAAATCAAAAAGCTATCAAATGATATGCATTAGTTGATCAGTTAGCAAAACTCCTTTATGTGACTTAGTGACATTAATAACTATATTTCCTGATGAATCAATTATCACCACTGAAGAAAATTCATCCTATAAGTTTTAATTTAATGATTCCTTACCACTCATAGATCTAGATCTGGCATCCTCCTCATCACCCCTCATGGAGACCTCATCTTGAAGTCTTTCAAAATTGCCTTTCCATATACAAATAATATTGAAGAATATAAAAAATTAATCATAGGTCTCCAATTGGATATTCAATGGAACATCCAAGAACTTCAAGGTTTTAGGGATTCATAGATCATAATCAAATAGGTCAACAATGCTTTCCAAACAAAGGATGATAAATTAATACTATATAAGCACATGGTTGATACTTTAAATACAAAATTTTAGTCAATATCCTTTGATCAAATTCCTAGGGGAGGTAATAAATATGTAGATACAATGGATACTATTAGATCATTATTAAACATGACTTTAGACATATGTCAAAGGCAATTCTTAGTGGAATAATTAGTATCACCAAATCATTAGACTCCCTCTTCATAATAGGTATGTGACATTGCCGATCCTAGTCTTCCCTGATATTAATACATATAATCCTATCTCCATGATAACATCCTTCCACGTAATCTTAATTGTCACCATCAGAAGGCCTTCATCCAAAAATATTCTTGCTACACCATCCTTGGCAACATGCTTTATCGATGGGGCTATAATGGAGCTTTGTTAAGGTGTCTAAACTCAGATGAAGCTCTTTTAGCACTCAAGAAGGTCCACGATGGCATTTATAGGGTCCATGCCATTATAATAGTCTTAGACAAGAAACTCCTATGGATTGGGTGTTACTAGCCCACTATGAACCACGATGCTTATCAGTATGTAAGAAAATGTATAACCTCTAAAAAACATGGATATCTAATACACACTCCATCTCAAGAATTGCAACCAATAGTTAGTCCATGTATTTTTTCTACTTGGGGACTCGACCTCATTGGTAAGATTAATCCCTCATCCTTTGATAGTCATAAATTCATTATCACATCCACTGAGTACTTCACCAATTGGGTGGAATCCATGCCACTCACCTATGCTATTGGCAAACATATTTATAAATTCATCCTCAATCACATCATTTACCAGTATGGAATCCTCACCCTCATTATATCTGACAATGGCACCTCCTTAAAAAACCAATATTTTAAGGCATTATGCCATAAATACTATATCCAATACAAAATTTCAACACCATATTATCCATAGGGAAACAATCAAGTTGATGAAATGAATAAAACTCTCCTTAATATTATCAAGAAAATCATCAATGAGGTTGGTTGTAATTGTCATCTCTAGTTTTATCTTGCCTTATGGTCATATTGTACTATAATTTGTGCTCCTATGGGTGCCACCCCATACTCCCTTATCTTTGGAACTAAGGCTATTTTTTGGTTGAGTTTAAAATCCCTCACTATAGATATTACTCAAAAGCACTATTGCCGAAGACTCCTATAGGGCTGCTTATTTACAAGAGTTAGAATTGTTGGATGATAAGCAACAATAGGCCCTAGATCATATGAGGTCATATCTCAATAGGGTATGGAACCAATACAAAAAAAGCATTTGAACCCATGAGTTTGAGGTTGTGACTTGGTTCTCAAATAAAATTAGAAGAATACCATTAAAAATTTGGAAAATAACGGCAAGTTCGATCCAAACTGGTTAGGGACTTATGTCATAGTCATAAAGTTTGGATCTAGGGCATATAAGTTAGCTACAGATGGCCATGAATTAAAGGAACCAATGAAAATTATACATTTTAAAAATTCCTAGGGTTGTATCATCCCATGTTTACTTCTATATATTCTTCTCTATAATCTTATTTTTTTTACCATAGCTTTTGGTGCCTTGGATAATCATAATGATGAGAATTAGGTTCCTGGCATCACTTGCGAATAACCTCCATTTAAAAATCACCTTAGATTATTAGGGGCTAACTTTTACCCATTTAATACACCTCTTTAGTCTATACCCTTCCACTCATTACCCATCCTCCCTTTTAACCTTGGTCTCCACATAGTGTCAAGGAGGATATTCAATAGAATTCTAATTAGGGGAAGGAGTAGGTGAAACTTGAAGAGTTATCTAGTGGGTTCCATTATAATACCCTCCTTTCCCCCTCTTTCTACATAATACATATTTTGTTTTTAGTACCCTCTTGATTACTATTGAAGTGGAGGTTCCTTGAGCTAACTTTGACTAATCCCTTTTTATGCCCCTAAACCTCACATACCCTGTGTCCACCCTCAACTCCCTCCATTCACTTGATTATCATTATTTTCTAAGTTTCTTTCCTAACTTCATCCCTAATCTAAGTGAAGTAGATATAAATCACTCAAAAATGATAGAATCATGGGTTGCTCACCCACTTTTCAAACTGGCCCATTTAACTATCTAAATGCCAGATATCTTTGGTTTTGAATGATTACATGATATATGTATGGTGTGATTTATTTATGTGAATTGGTTGTGAATTATATAGTGGAAAGTTTTAATTTTGGTCAAATACTTCATTCTACTATGCCATTCACTTTTGTACATATGAATCATGACATTTTCTTATAGAGTCAGTTTTGTATTTTTCTTAGATTATTTATGCATTTGACATCATGCCATGATGTTACTTTGGTTAATCCTATACCAATAGTGCATCATATAGGATGTCCTTTTAATACCAAATTTATGTCCATTATTATGTCCATTATGCACATTGGTAAAATGACACCCTTATTAAGCATATCTGGGTATACCTTACCTCATGCTACATTAAAATCAATTTCATAAACCTACGTGGCACATGATATTATCACAATGTCCCTCCTATTCCATTTTATCCACTATCTACTTGGACTAATTCCTTTACCAATATCTACTGTGGGACTTATCTTCTTGCCCTCATCCCTCATGTAGGAGGATTGTACCCTGCATGATAATGTGTGACTATCCAACATCAATTTGGGAAATCAAAACACCTTTGGCACATAATCACCCAAAATTTCATCCTCTACATTAACCCATTAAATATTGAAACACAAAACATTTAGATCACCATAGTATTATCCAAAGAAAATATGAAATTACTAAAAAAATCACAATACAAATATATGGTTTCACTATAAGAAACCAATACATAGTCACCTAGGATCATCACATCCTTAATTTATGGTTTGAGAGATACATCATTCGATCTTAATATTCCTACAAGCCATTCACCCCATATGTTTGACATAGAGATAACATATTCCAACTCCCTTTGAGGATAATAATGGCTTAAATTGATAGTTTGTCCATAGTAACAACACCCACCAGATGGTTGTTACTCTTGAAACATCTCCCTTGTTCCACTAGTAGCATCATCTTATTGCCTTCATATAAGTTCTACATGATCTCACCTTGCTGGACATCCTCTCATCCAATTCAAATATACCCTATGATATAATGGGATACCTCTAGCTCCCTCAGGACCTTGGTCGCATCTTCTCACTTAACACCTTGTACATATAAATTTGTGTATCCTACATTGTGGTTTGGTATCGACTCCTCTAGCTAATGTTACCATAATATCACCTCTAAGAGATCCATAACTTGATGTAGAGTTTGGAAAACTTGAAATTTCACCATGTAAATTTGATTTATTGGTAGGGATGGCCTCTCTTATAACATTATCAGAGTACTCAAACTACCTGCACATAAACATGCTACCAAAATAGTTGTAGAAGATTGCACTGCATAAGAAACCCTTGCATCGCTAAGCATTATATAACACCCATACCCAATAATTTTCAATAGTCCTTGATTGGACCTACTAATAGGATGGGTGTAAGTTATGTCATAGATTTCCCACCTTAGTATCACCACTTACCAAGTGATATCAAATCAACTTTTAGGCACGATAAACATTACTATCCTATATATCATAACCCAAAGTATATCCCTACATGTATGCTTCCATTTACATAATCAACCCTAATATTACCATTTATATAATTATCCTACTAACATCACATTGTAATAATTACATGACATAATACAATAATCATATTTTTTATCATCAAAATAGCATAAATTATTACATCATATATGCTAAGAATCCACATGAATTAAAGCCATCACATAATCATACATCATCATATAAACCATCACATCCTCAATAAATTAATACATAATACATAATTTCAACCATGCTAATCATACAATCATGTCTAATGTATACATCAGAACACAAGTCATAACCAATCCATAATTCCATGTACACAATGTATACCTCATCAAATCAATCGTCATATATATTATGAATCAATCAAGTGCATGAATACATCAAAAAATAATATACAATATATTTCATAGACATCCATGTTTTAAAATAAAATAAATATGAAGTCACATGCCACTCTACCTATAAGGTGATGGTGGTGGAGGTGGTCTTGTTGGTCTCAGTGGTGGATGCACTGACTAAGTTGATCTAGAACCACTAGTCTAGTTACTCTCTCTGAATGGATTCTTCTAGCATAAAAGAATAACTTGATCATATAATACATCTAATATTGTGCCTCAACCCCAACCCTCATCAACTATTAACCCAACTAATTCAATCCCCATACATCCAAGGTTATATCTGGCTCAATGTATAAACTCTAGATCTATGCATCCCTCTCCTCTACAATTGTCTAGAATTATAAAATATGATTATATGCTTGATGTAACTAAGAAACATAACCCTATGAAATTGTAATCTATCTCTATCTGACATGTCCCAACACAATAGTGAGCTATGCTAAAACATAGGTAATTTGAACATCCTTATGGATCCACTGATGTTATAGATTAGCTACTTATTGATATAATATATCCCTTTTCTAAAATATATTTTCCATATATGTCTACCACACATGTGTATCCCTCTCTAACTAATCCATTCATGCCTAATTAGCCACTAACCTAGCAGGATGTGATGGGCCTACCTAATATGACCCTCCCTACACTAGAATACTAGGCACTTGCATCATCTAAGTCACTATCATTTGACCACCCCCATCACCACCATATCCTCTAATATCCATCAAATCTACACCTCTTCCATCTTCCCCGATTCATTATTGTGCTAGAACTAGCCTCTAAGTTTATCATTGTTGAATCTAGCCCTACACCTGCACTAAGAACCTAATCTTTATTGTCTACTATTGGCCTTGATGTATGTGGTTAGTCAATTTCAATAGAATCCTTTATGTCCACTATGTGTTATATCCCCTTATCACTCTTATATTATCCATGGATATCTAATAGTCCCATACTACTAGAGCCAAGCTATCATAATCCACTTGTGCTATAGCCCTATATTCCCCTAGTCCCCACTGTGACCTCTCTTGAACGCTATGGGGAAAAAGGTGCAGACCATTTATAAACCCCTGTTATTGTCCAAACTATTGTAATATACAATTTGGGTGATACCTCTCTATGATGAAGTTAAATCAACCTGTCAAATGACATTCTAAAATCATAACTCTGTACACTCTCCATCCTCTATCCACTTGCATTGTATCTACCAATAAGGCATTCAAGTGATATCTACATTAGTCAACTCATCTAAGGCATACTTGTAAAACATAACATCTCCCACATGCCTCCTTAGTTCACACATCAACACCTCCCAACCATATGCTATAGGGTCCTCAAGCTTCTAAACCTGTCATGGTGCCACCAAATACTCCACTTCTTTGTGCTCCAATGCCCATATATATAGCAATAAGGCTAGTCCAATACTGGATACACCTATATAAGCCACCCAAAGAAGATCATGGTATAAATGTGCTAAGATGAGAGGCCCCCATGAAAAAAATTAGTGAATCTTTATCATGTCTTCTACCACATTCCCCAACCCTACCCAAAAAAATTGGCCACTCTTGTCAGACTACAATATGCTGTTGACAAGGGCCCTAAATATGAGGGCCATTTTGTTGATATTTGCTATTGTCACGTGCCTACCTATATATCTACAAGCCATATATATCTATATCTTAACTCTATATTATCTCTCCCCACCCTACACACACACACATATATACATATATATCTACACACACACACACAAACACACAACTCTATTTATTAAATACCATCCCCTCCTCTAAACACTAGTCCAAATCAATCTACACCTATATAGTCCAACCATCACATGACTTAATAATCATTGTACTATGACTAAAGTACCCCTAGGGTGCCAATAGATCCTATCACCCCTCATCTATAAGAAAAATATGTACCACACATCCTACAACATCACAATCATCTCTCCTATCATAAAATGAAATATGTTGGTCTTTGAATGCCAACACTCCACCAAAGTCATAATCAGGGCCCTATCAATCTAGATTACAGGCATCTAAGTAACATAACATAGGCCAACTAGCTCCAAGTATTTGAACTCCTCATATGTCAGGTGATGAAACTCACATAGGACCTATGATCATCTCCTGTAAGATGCTATAAGTCCTAGTTGCTCTTACACACACCAAAATAACCAGCCTGTTATGGTGTGGAGCTAAAAGCTTCAACTGTTTGCAGACACAAGGAAGGATGCTGAAGAACCAGAGCCACCGGCATCGGCAGTATGACCGACGTCGGTCAGATGCAGTGGAGAAGGAGACCGGCGATGGCAGGGAGTCAGCCAACATCGGCAGCACCAGACAAGCAGGGACCGGCGTCGGTCGCCTGTGTGGTCTAGAACTGTTCGTTGCACGAACAGTTAGTTAGTTGAACCGAGTGTTTGCATGCTAAGGGGCTAATTTAAGTCGCGGGCTGTGTTTCTAATTTTAGTAGTTAGAGTTCTATTTTTGTAAGCATGGGATCTTATTTATAGACCCATAAGGCATGTATTGTAATTATTCCAAGGCAAGTAAAAGCATTGAAGCAAGCAAGGTCAAGGAGATCTACAGGTGTAAGGTCAAGGAGATCAGCTGAAGCATTCAAGGAGGAATAACAACTCAGGGTTTAGAGTTGTTGTGTTGAGCAAGAGAGAGAGAGAAGAAAGTCTTGAGGTGTGGCAAGCCTTTGAGGTGGAGGAAGAAGTGGCATCTTCCTTATTGTATTTTCTTCTAGTAGTATTTAATACAAGAGTGTGTATTGTCTCTCAAATTCTTTGCTGTCTCAAGTTTCTAGCTACTTTATCATTCTGGTATAATTTCGTGTTTAATTGCATATAAGAAGTAATCAATTGTGCTCTAACTGGTAGAGCTAGAGATCCCCTGACAAGTGGTATCAAAGCTATGGTTTGCAAGAAGCAGGGTATTGTTTTTTGATTACAGGTCATTCACAGGGTTTTCTGATTGAGTGGGAGTTCAGCAATGGCAGAAGAAAGTAGACTACGAATGGAGAAGTTTAACAGCAAGAATTATCAACATTGGAGGATGCAGATTGAGGACTATCTGTATCAGAAGGATTTGTACTTACCATTGGGTGGGGTTGCATGCAAGCCCATAGATATGAAGGATGAAGAATGGAACGTTCTTGATCGGAAGGCTCTCGGTTCCATAAGGTTGAGCCTTGCATCGTCTGTGATTTCTAGCTTATCACAGTGCAAGACAATGGAAGAGTTGATAAAGTCCTTGGCAAATTTATATGAAAAGCCCTCGGCTTCTAATAAGGTATATCTTATGAAGCAGCTATTTACTTTGCAAATGCAGGAAGGTGGATCGGTACATACTCATCTCAGTGATTTCCATGGTTTGGTAAACCAATTAGCTTCAGTCAATATTGTTTTTGATGATGAGGTAAAGGCTCTCTTGATTTTATGTTCTTTGCCTGAAAGTTGGGATGATATGGTTATGGCAGTAAGTAATTCTGCATCTGCTTCTAAAATCTTAAAAGTTGATGATGTTGTGAGTGTGATCTTGAATGAAGAAATACGCAGGAGAAGCACAGGTGAATCATCAGGGAATGCTCTAAGTGCAGAAAGCAGGGAAAGGCAAAGGGAGAAGGTTAAGCAAGGGAAATCAAGGTCGGGAAGGAGATCTGAGTCCAAAGGTATTACCTGCTAGTTTTGTGGAAAGAAAGGACATACAAAGGAGTGTTGGTTGAGAGATAAAGAGAATCAACATGCAGGTATGGGAGAAGCAAAGGATGCAAATATTGTGATGCAGGATGCTCTCATACTATCTTCAGATAGTTAGGTAGGATCATGGATTTTAGATTCTGGTTCATCTTTTCATGCATCCCCAAACAGAGATTTGTTCTACGAGTATGAACAGGGAGACTTTGGAGTTCTTTATTTAGGGGATGGTACGCCTTGTCAGATAGTTGGCAAAGGGAAAGTGCAACTGAGATTACAGATTGACAACACGTGGGTGTTGAAAGAGGTCATGCATGTTCCAATTCTGAAGCAGAGTCTGATTTCTATAGGAAGGTTGGGAGATGAGGGATGCACAATAACCCTCACAGCGGATTCTTGGAAGGTTACCAAGGGAGCACTTGTTCTAGCAAGAGGTAAGAAAGTAGATACTCTTTATCTGTCTACTTGTATTACTGATTCTACTTCTGGTGTAGATTCGAAGATGTGGCCTAATAGGCTTGGTCACAAGAATAGGAAGGGAATGGAAGTTCTTGATTCAAAAGGTATGCGTTCAAATTTGGAAAGTATAAATACAGTTCATTACAGAAAGAGAAAATTTGATGCTTTTGATAGGAACAAAGAAGCCTTGGTGTTTATGGAGGAGATGAAGGATAGAGATCAGTCACAGGGGCTGAATAAATCTGAGCAGGGTAGCATGGACAGAGGTATGATCCAAGAAGAGCTCACGGATGAAAATTTCATCACTTACAGGAACACACAGACACCGATGTTGGTAGCTTGGCACTGACGTCAGTCATCCAGGTACCGACATCGGTCATGTGCAGACTAGCAGGGTCGATAGGTCGGACAGGAGAAGTTTGACGTCGATCATAAGGACCGACGTTGGCAGGAGGGACACCGGCGTCAGCCAGGGAAATGACATCGACAGTCAGGGTTAGTGCAGGGAACCGACATCGGTCGGGAGCAGACTGGGAGATGGCCTATATCGGTCACTGGAACGGATGTTGGGTGAATTAATAGGTCTCAAACACCCATGTGGAGGTCAGGAAAGGTATGTGAACCTCATATTCATTGTTCACCTTATTTATATTGCTTACTGATAGTCATGAACTAGGAAGATGGAAGAAGCAATGCAGGTAGAATCTAAAAATAGTGGGAGCTTGGCATGGATGAGGAGTGTGAGTCCTTGGAAAACCAAACAGGTATTTGTTGGTAGTGTTGTCAGCTGGAAGGAAGCACTGGATAGAGGGATGGATTCCCGTTTTAGAGAAGAGAGTGGATGGACACATGAGACAGAAGGCTATGGTATATGGTCTTGATTATGCTGCAGAACAATGGAGGTTTGACCATTGTATTTTATCTTTACCAGGTTGGATAATATTAGCTACATTATCTTGTTACTGTATTGTGTTACTTGTTGCAGGGTTTCATATATAGGGAGTTTTTTTGAGCTAAGGGTAGAGTTGGTTCAGAAGTGTGTCATGGAGAATTTGGGAGCAACAAAATTCTTGTGGCATAAGAGACAGGTATTGCATCACAGGTTTGCGTGGTGGTTGGTCTTCAAGAGTGACATTGAAGAGCGATACAGAGCCTAAGGAACAAAATAGATGGTGTACAGGTATAGGTACAGGTTGCAGCTGTTTATCTTCAAGTGGGAGATTGTTATGGTGTGGAGCTAAAAGCTTCAACTGTTTGCAGACACAAGGAAGGATGCTGAAGAACTAGAGCCACCGGCGTCGGCAGTATGACCGACGTCGGTCAGATGTAGTGGAGAAGGAGACCGGCGATGGCAGGGAGTCGGCTAACGTCGATAGCACCAGACAAGCAGGGACCGACGTCGGTCACCTGTGCGGTCCAAAACTGTTTATTGCACGAATAGTTAGTTAGTTGAACCGAGTGTTTGCATGCTAAGGGGCTAATTTAAGTTGCGGGCTGTGTTTCTAATTTTAGTAGTTAGAGTTCTATTTTTGTAAGCATGGGATCTTATTTATAGACCCATAAGGCATGTATTGTAATTATTCCAAGGCAAGTAAAAGCATTGAAGCAAGCAAGGTCAAGGAGATCTATAGGTGTAAGGTCAAGGAGATCAGCTAAAGCATTCAAGGAGGAATAGCAAATCAGGGTTTAGAGTTGTTGTGTTGAGCAAGAGAGAGAGAGAAGAAGGTCTTGAGGTGTGGCAAGCATTTGAGGTGGAGGAAGAAGTGGCATCTTCCTTATTGTATTTTCTTCTAGTAGTATTTAATACAAGAGTGTGTATTGTCTCTCAAATTCTTTGTTGTCTCAAGTTTCTAGCTACTTTATCATTCTGGTATAATTCCGTGTTTAATTGCATATAAGAAGTAATCAATTGTGCTCTAACTGGTAGAGCTAGAGATCCCCTGACACAGCCTGTCAGCTAAAACTAAACATACTAACTCCTCACCATCTCTCTAATCCTAATTAGTCTCTCTCCCTTTTACACTACCTCTTATATCCCTCCTTTCTTCTAAATAAAATTACTACTATCACTAAAAAAACCATTTATTATGATAAAACTATAAACATGACTTTGTTCACAAAACCATTCCTTGTGATACAAAACCGCTTCTTGCAAAAAACCCTCATAACAATTTTGTTCTCAAAGCTATTAATCCTACAAAGTCATCCTTGCATTTTTACAAAGCTTCTTATCTCCTGACAAAGCCACCAAATCCTTTTGTGAAGTCATTTATCTCTTTACAAAGCTTCTTTAAACCTCTAAATCCACTAAAGTTTATAAAACCACCACTCTAACATGCGTAATCATGGCCTTGCTTTAAAAAGTTGTGTATTGTGTTGGAAAAATTGATACTAAGGAAAATCCCTTAGTAATGAATTTGTTTTTCCTAAATTTCCCCCTATTTAATGCTAATAAATGTTACTAACTAAAGGTTCCAAGTTACTCACCAAATGTCATGCCTTGTTTAGTCTCCGATACTCCTGAACCCTCTCTCCTTATTGTTGGTGGTGTGGGATGCAGTCCATTTTATCTATCTCATGCTCTCATAGACCAGAGCTCAAAATCACAAATATCTTAAGTAAAAATGAATTATTTTTACCCCTATGTTCCTATTTACCTCATTCATTTCACCAATACACCCTATTTTCAACCCCGTCTCACTCACTAAACCTTCAACTACCCACTCCATTATTCCAACTACTCACATTAAACCTGGGACATGCAATATATTGCATCACCATCTATAATCATCTATCTCATCTAAGTCATATCACACATCTACAAACACCATTTCCCTCATCCACATCTCTTTGTACATAACACATCATATGCTAAACTTACAAACCACTTAATCACATTTTATATCTATAATCATTATCCATAATATCATTTGTTCAATATTATAATTACATCATTCATCTCATACATCCTTCATTTGTTAACTATTATCATATTATTACATCACAACACAATAATACAAACAAAATCCAACTATATATCGACATTATAAGTCCTTTATGTGTATAGATTTAAGTTGAATCTCAAATCACATCCCACCCTACAGTGGTGGTGGCCTCAATGATGGGTGAATAGACTGACTAAATGACCTAGACCATGATAAATTCCTAGATCAATTGATCACCCTATAAGATAGAGCCCTTTATCCTATCGACACTACCTGTTCATATAATGCTCACCAATACTGAAGCTCTCAAACCATTCTCGCTATCTATGTTATCGCCGCTCATAATCCTAGTGCATCCATTAATATCTAATCCACTTTTCTATCCATCCTGACCATACATGACTCTACATCCCTCTACTCAAACCATGTTTATAGATGAGCTAATTGCATATATCTTGCCCACATCTCCTCCATCTACTCTTGTAAAACCCCAATCTACACCTCCCATTGGTTCACTTAATCGAACACTGTTGTCACCTAGGCTAATACATCAACCATTTGTATATCTCTATCTATGATTTGAACTTAAAATAGTAACACCTAGAATTTTAGTCCTATCATATCCCTCTATGTAGCTATCAATCAACTCATACAATCCCTAATACCCATGTCACCTTTATTTCTTCTCCTCTACCTCTATAATTGGAATACATTCCTTAACCACTGTTTACATCTTCAAAATTGCATCCATATCGATGTACCTACTACCAACACCATCACAAATAGTGATTAATCCTACTACAATGTAAATATTATTAACCTTTAAAATTGTGATTACTTTCCATCATCGCATCCCATAATTTTTCCATCTACCCATACTTTCTTCCCAACACCCTTGCCTACCCCCATGTGGCTCTCCCATCCCATACCCTATGGATTCTCATAACTTGTGGTAATTTCATCCCCTAACCCATGGTATCTTCCCATACCCATGGCTTCCCTCCCTATGGCTTCCATCCCCTAACCCACAATCTTTTCTCATATACTTGGCTTCCCTCCCTATGGCCTCCATCCCATAATCTATTATTTCTTCCCATAAACTTGGCTTCCCTCCCTATAGCCTCTATTCTCATACCAATAATTTCATCCTAGAGCCTTAAATTACCTACTTGCAACTTCCCACATAGTAGCTCTTCACTCCTACTCATGACTCCTATTACCACACCCATGTTTATTTTTAAACATATATACACCACAATACCCAATTTACATACATACTTAGAATCTGTGTTCACCTAGGTATCTATCCTCATGTTCATCTTCATCACCATTTTGTGTGCATGAATTTTTTTCTAGCTAGATGAACCATAACCCCTACACTCATAACACATTATGCTAATTTTTATTTTCATTCTTTCTCTTCACACACCATGCCTATTTTATAGATTTTTATTCTCTTTTCATATTCCCATTAACTTCCCACTTTGTCCTTCTTTCTCCACTACTTAATTCTTAATACGTAGTCCCTCCACTTCTCTTATTAAATCCATGAATCCTTGTGCATTATGCTTTCCCCTACTAATTCTCTATTTAGTACACCTCACATATCATTGGTATCAAGGTAAACGAACCACATATGCATACACCACCCACCATCTCCCTTGCACCAAAGCATCCTCTTGCCACAACTCTAGTCTGTAAAAATCGACTTGTAGTGATGATAGCCTTCTACCAAAAATACTTTGTAGATCTTCATAGATGTGCTAATTTTAAAACTTTGCTCGTAGTGATGACTGCTTACACTCTTTTGCTATTGCTCAATATTATAGTCTCCCAATGGAAGATTAGAATAATTATTGGCCTCTTCAAAGGAAAACACCACCTTTAAATACACTCCATTTTTTTAGTGCCTTTCTCTTATTTTTGAATCCTTCTTAAAACCATTTCTTGCTAAAAATCTATTACTCCTAATGCGTATGGGATTATTCCACTACTATACTATATTGAACTCTGGTCTTCTCACACTATGTAAACACTTCAATTACTTCATGCATGCTAGACCATCATCATGCCATCATCATATCTCCCATCCTTCATTAGTCAATCTCATCATTTACCCAATCTAAGAAATCCATCAAATCTATGAGCTATAATGAAACTCATCTATCTTCCATTCAATACTCATAGTTCTTTTAAGCATATATCCTTAGGATACATAAAAAGCTCATATCTCTCCTTCTCACTCTTTTTTTATGGTTGGTTCCCATTTGGGGTATGTCGATAATTGTGACACTGTTATCTCTTACTTCCTTACATATATCTTTCCTAGGGGCATCCTCACTATCAACATGTTGTTGCTCATCAATTGATAACATCATAACTCATCCACCACTAATATTCACATCCAACCCATCTATTTCATCAATTCATTATGAAGTTTCTTGTTCATCACATCATTTTTCCCATTTTGGGAGAACTACATTAGATTGAGGTCTCTTTAGATTATGTTGGTAATGCTCGGTCACCCATGATGTCTAAGGACAACTCAACTGCACTACCCAATTCTTCCCCTTCATCTCCTCATCACTCAATCTCTGCTTGACAAATGATTTGAGATACACCCATCATCTTATTTTGTGCCCACAAATCTCCTTGACATGGATCCTTGCTTGGGATACATTGAATGATTATGGCCTCATTTATCCTATCATCATCTTGTCTTGGGTTGAAGTTCTCCCTTGCATGTATCCTTGCTTTGGATACATCAAAAAGCTTGTATCTAATTCACCTTAATTGGGTTTGTATCTCTCCTTGGCATGTGTCCTTGCTTGGGATATGTCTATAGATTGTAATCTTTTGTCTTATCATCATCCTATTATAGTTGGTTCCCATTTGGGATATGTTAACAACCATGACACCATCATTTTTGCCTCCTATGCCTATATATTTTCCTGGGGCATCATGAATTTGTAGCCCACTACTATTGTCAATTCATATTTGATCTCACTTTTAGCATCCCAATACCCTACCTATTCACACCTCCCAATCTTCTTTTCTTCTTTCAAAGGGCCATCATGTCATCCTTTCCTACATGTTCCCTTGAGGGGGCATCAAGTGTTCATCAAGTGTCTGCTAATCTCACTAACATCCATGACCACATTTATTCTTTGAAAGACCATTACTTCTAATCACAATGCCCTTTCAAAGAGGGACAAAATGTATACACTTAAATTCACTCACCTCCCCAACATCATTAATTTCACTTATTGTCTAATATCCTCCTTTATTATTTATCTGTTAACACACCCCTTTTCACTTTCCAAATTAAATACTTCATCTCCCTTAACCATGATACTTATCAGTATGTAAGAAAATGTATAACCTCTAAAAAACATGGATATTCCACAACAAAATTGGAATATTATTGAGATGGAGTTATTCCAATTTTTTAATCTTTAATTCCCTAATACCCACCCCACTTTATAATATCTATATTTCTCCTACATGGAATATCCATAATGGCTAAGTTTGAAAACATAAGGAAAGCCTAGATATTTATAATCTCTAAAAATTTCTTTCCTAATAGATATCTTTGATGAATGGAGGTAAATCTCCCACCCCATATTTCAAATTTGGGAGGGAATTTGATCAAACCATGGACTTTCCCTCTCCTCTTCAATATAAATCCATGGTCACCCAAGCAATGGGATATATATATATATATAAATTATGCAATAGTATGTTGTTCTAATCCTTCCATCCATCCTTATAAGAAGCCAAATAATCACTACATGTCTATCCATTCATTATTGCTTTAGTCTTGAGTCCATTATAGGTAATCTAGTATTCCATATTCTATCAAAATTGTCTTTGAGAACAATCATGTCAATTAGAGATAAGTTGGGACAAAGATGATGGTAAGAACTTTATATTAAACTTTGATTTACTCTTGATTTGTCTTCCTTGCTTAGTCTCGAGGTATGTGTATATTTTGAATGGTTACATGCAATTTCCTTTGTTGAACTACATTTTTATTTCCACTCCACTTTTATATCACAAGATCTTAATACCTCACATGCTACTATTACACCACATGCTACGTCCACTAGATAAACTACTACTTAAACCAATTAAATTTTATTACAAATGCTTAAGCAAATTCATACATTTCAAATTAATAATTTAAACCAGATGATGCAAATGTAAAATTTTCTCATGCATCCCGAAAACCAACCTCACCATGTTCCATGGGGAGAGCAAAATCCTAATTTTGCCCACCCCTATTAGGGATTCAATGTAACCTCATACCACAACCCCTAATTATCAATAAAACTATCAAAAATTTATAAAATTAACCTTTAATACCTCAAATTACCAACATTTACATAGTACATATCACTCCCACCATCACTTATAATGGATCTATGAATTCGACCTTGCATCTAAAAACATTTGAGAACCTTTACAAAGATTAGATTAAGCTTAATACTTTCAATACCACTAAAATCTTAGCTAAAATGCTTTCAAGAGATGCTTGAGATTGGTATAGTTAATTGAAAACCCACTCTATTACTATCTTAGAAGACATGGTCAACTCACTAGTCCAAGAATTCCAAACTAGTGATCTTCTTGAAAATAACTTATGTCATTTTATAAATTGTAAACAACTTGAAATTGAAATGGTACAAGTATTTATCAAATGATGGAAAAAATTTTCTAAAAAATTTGAGCATAATATGATGGATGACAACCTCTTCCACTTATTTACTAATTCTCTCCTCCCTAAATTATAGTAAAGCATTCAGACCCTTCTCTAATTTTTTTGGAATAATCTCTTGACCAAGACAAACAATAATAATTCCTCATGCATCACTTTAAACCATCTCAACCTACAATGGGAACTTGCATGCTTATGAAAAACAAAACTTGTTATGCAACCAATGATGGTATTACTAACACTTATGACACCATACACACCATCCAAGATATTGATCCAAATAATACCATGGAACATGTTCTTCCCCCAACAATAATTCTAAAGATAATCCCACATCTTCTCAAAATAATCATACGAATGTGCACAAACCATTTTAACTAATAAAAATACAAAAAACATCTTCCAAGACCTCTACCATGAGATCTTAACCCCATTTTTCTTATGAAATCAGGGTATGATCCAATTAGATTTTGTTGGTTTCATGCAAGTTGGTGCCATTCTCATGAGACTTGTAGATAATTAAGATATCTTGCTATGGATTTTCCCCTTGCTCCTAACTTTGACCACAAATCCTTTATACAAAAACATCAAAAACATTATGACATATCACTTAAAGATCATAAGACTCAAACTAAAAATCAAGCTTTAAACAAAGATAACACTAATTGATATATCTATAAGGATCCCCTTCCTAATCACCAAGACAACATTGAATAACCTATCTCTACTACTAACAATATTTAAAGTCTTATAGACCTTAACACCAATGATGAAAATGTGGTTAATATTACTAATATGAGAAGAATAATTACTTATATCTATTCAAACCCAACACCTACACATCACACCTCTTCAACATTTCACATTATTCAAGACACTTCCCCATCCCATCTCATAAAATTGGGGCATGAGGAGCCAATACCCATACAAGCACCACCTATAATAACATAAATTGACTATACCTCTCATACCACTGATATAACTTCTACTCCTTTCCCAATTTCCATACCTTAAGCAAACATACCTCAAACTTCCAATAATATTTCTTCTACTCAACCAAAAAAATTACCTCAAAAAACCATCACATCACCTAAAGTCACTCATCTTACTTGTAAATGTACCTCAGGTGTTCAAAGATTAGACAATATGTAGATTAGTCCCTTGTTAGTCCAAATGAGAAAACATCAAGCATAACAATTCACTAAGACTAAACAATCTTGCTTAAGAATTAGGGGGAGCATAACATAATAATCAAGATCATAAAATAGAGATGAAGACAATACAAATTTCTTACCTCTTTTATCAAATTTGATGTTTACTTATTGGCATAAAGATGTTCATGCTCAGCCTATGATGATGTAGTCTTCTATAAATGCTCTTCCATGGTGGAAGCATCTCTCCAATAGTCACTTGTGCTTTGGTATAAAGCTTGACATAAATTGGGCATTATAACACACTACTCTTAAAGGCTTTAAGAAGGTATTCCCATAAAATAAACTTACACATAAAAGCTTATTTAACAATGATGTGGGCACCTATATTTATACCTCAAATAACTAACTCTAATTCTAGGGAGGTTAGGTTAAATTATAACTTGGGTTGAGTCTAAATTAACCTAGCTTGAGTTAGTCTAACTCTGGGTTGGGTTAAGGTACTCATGAAATATTGACACCTCATTTTTAGATATTTGTGAGGCATGACAACTCACTTTATATATTTTTGAGGTGTGACTCATATTTTTGAATATTTAAGAGATAATAAATCACTTCATTATCTACTTTGACCTTTTAAATTCATATTTGGATAAAAATTCTTTTTTTGGTAAATGAAATTCACTAATTTGATTTGGAATTTTTATTTAGACAAGTCACTTAGGATTTACAATGTAATTAATCTTGATTAATGATTTTTGTCTTTTGGTAATTATTTTAAATGTCTTCAATTATTATCTTGGTAGGCCAAAAGTGTCAAATAACTAGGTCATAATTTGATTAGGGTTAGAACTTAACCAGGTTAGTGATGCATACATGTTAATACACCAAATGAGCTAGCCTCATCATGTTTCTAGGTAATTAAATCCCATATGTGGATAAATTTTCACAATTTAGGTGATTTATAGACTTAAAATGTGTCATTTACTAGAAATTGAACTAAATGCTGGTTTAAGCATGAAAGTGGCCACAACTAAGTGTCTATAGTTTACCCCTATTTGAGAAGGCATTGTGAGACATATACAACATGATGTTTTTTCAAAGAATGAAAAAGTTTTTAATTTAAATGTTTCATGCCATAAAGGGTGGTTGATAATCCCTTGATGTCCCCTCGAGGGAGCGAGTGATAAAATAGAGTCATCAAACATTCCTTCAAAATGAATAAAATGACATAATTTAAATGGTAAAGGGGGTGAGATTACTGAATTTACCAAAGGTGGTTATAAATATTAATAACAGTGGAGTCAATGATTTGCCCAAAGGTAATTAGAATTAGTAATGAAGTGTGTGACACTAGTTTTCCCAAAGAAAGTTATAAGTAGTGGCATGGATAGATGCCCAGATAGGGTAGTGGGATGGATACTAATTTGTCCAAAGGTAGTTATAATCAATAAAAAATGGGAAACAATGATTTGCCCAAAGATGGTTATAATCAATAATGAAAATTAGGGAAAAACACTGATTTACCCAGAGGTGGTTATAATTAGGAACATAATAAGAAACACTAATGTGCCCAAAGATGGTTATAATTAGGAATGAAATAAGAAACATTGATTTACCCAAAGGCAATTATAATTAGAAACACAAGTATTTTTCCTAGAAGGGCAGTTGGAGTAGGTGAAAATAATGATTTTTCTATAGAAGGTTATAATCATTAGCATAAGATGCAAAGATAATGATTTGCCCATAAGTGGTTATTAGCATTAAATTGATTGAAAATAGAATTTGTCGCAATAGAGAAAATTGGAAATGTTAGCTTATGTGAAAAATCCATAAAATGGATTTACAATGAGTTGGAAAAAGATAAACAAATTTTTAACCTAAATGTGAGTTCAAAGATGCATGTTCAAACAAACACATGATATAGGTTGAAAAATTGTATTGTTAAACGGGTCTCAGGGGAGGCCCAACATTTATGGTCTAGTGTATTAGATGTTTTGTTGGTTATCATCTGATTATGTTGGATGACTTATATGTATGCTTATTCATAGATGCTTGTCTATATAAATACATATTAAATCATTTATTGATCTTATTTATTAGTGATGGATTTAGTCATGTGTTAGGGTACTTAGATGGTTTTTAATATATTAGAGAGATGCAACCATTGCATTGATAGAATAGACTCATGTGAGCATAGTTTTGTTGTAGCTTGTGATAGTATGCATGATAGTTATGGCTAACTAAAATGACAATATATACCCTAATCATGAAAAACTTAATTTAAATGTGAATATAAGAAACTTAGGAATAAGATATGAATAATCAAATCCCAAGTGTAAATATAACAAATAAATTAAGTGTAAGACTAAATACAAAAATTCACAATTGAATTATATGATATGGATAATCAATACTTAAGTGGAAAAAATTTGTAAAAATCTTAAGACAACCAAGGAATAGAAAGGTAAAATAAAGAACAAAATAAACAAATAAAATAAACAAAACAATAAAAACAAACAAAACAAATAAATAGATAAAAATAAACAAAATATAAACAAACAAAAACAAAAACAAATAAATCACAATAAAACACCAATAAAAATGAATTAAAAAACACCAATAATCCAAAACAAACAACACATGTAAATAAATAAAGTGAACAAAACAATCAAAATAACTAAACAATCCAAATCAAAGAAAAGTTCAATAAACAAACTAATCTAATCACAAAAAAACAAATAAATGAAGATAAAAAAACAACAATACACAAATAATGGTTAATAACAATGTTAGTGAAAATATAAAATAAATTATTTGTGTATATGCAATAGAGGTGTTACTCTTCATGACAGGGTGACCCCTAAGCTAGGTAGCAACAACATAGGAAAAAAAGACTAACTGTTGCCCCTAAGCTATAGGGCTACAAAAAAAACAACATTTCCCCTAGGTTATAGGAGACAATGACACACAAAACAAACAAAATGGGGGAGGAGAATAAAAGAAAAGGAAGGGGTAGCAAAGTTGACTCCAGATGCATTAATAAAGTGGATGTTGCCTATATAGTTTCATGGACATAAGGTTTAATATGCACTTCAAGCTAAATGTAGTTCTCCCAAGATATGGGATAAAAGAAAATGAATGATAAGAAAAATGATTGACTTGTAGAGGAAAATATGAATGATCTCACATAATGGTGAGTGCATAGGAAAAGAGAGGATGACATTTCACAATCATGAAAATGTCAACACAAACAAATCATGGAAGTGTGAGAGTGTGGTTTAAGTTAAAAACCACACTAATGTTAAGAGACAAGTAACTACAAATAAACTAAATTGAAACTCATAGTATCTACTACATCTAAGGCTTGGAATGAGAATGAGATCATAAAATGGTGAGAGCGTAAGATGAAGTTTCTCAAAAAATGGTGAGAGCATATAGCTTAAAGCCAATAAGGATGGGGAAACTAAATGATAAGTGGTTATTTATGAGATAGCTAGGAGTCCCAAGATCTTTAAGGCAAAGAAGTGGTCAAAAAATAAAATAAGGTGCATTCAAGCTAACTCGGGATACCCCATGTATCCAAGTGATGCCTACAAAGTCTATGTGGACCTCATGATAATGTTGTTCACCCAGAAATGGGAGGAAAAAGACCAAGGTGGTCTAAAAATAAAATGAAGAGATAAAATGGCCCATCCCAAAAAAAATTGATGGATTTATATTTCACATGGAAATTTGAATCCAATTTTCATGATTTTGTGATTTTTAGGATTTTCTAATGTCTTTACAAATGTTTAGGGGTTTTAAAACTATTTTAAATGTTTTTGGAATTTTCTAGGTATCTTAACTTGATTGATAATTACAAGACACAAAATGATCCAACTCATAAAAATACAAGAACATGTCTTATGTTTCTCACAAAATGGTGAGATTTCAACTTAAAATGCTTGAAAAATGATGATATCATAGTAAAAGGAGTGAATTAACTGACCTCAATATGAATCAAACACTGCCTACATAGTCTTGTAAGACCTCAAGTCACTGTAGTTATGCCTTTAATGATGAAAAATTGGGTATGTTTACAAAATATTTTTGGTGTTTTTGGTATCTCAACTCAATAGAGAATTACAAGATACAATACATTCCAATCTCAAAAAATGGTGAGAGCATGGCAAAGTGATGACTTATTTGACCTCAATGTGAATTGAGCACTACCTACATAGTCTTGTAGGATCTCAAGTCATTATAGTTCTACATTTAGCAGTGAAATATGGGGAATATTCCCAAATGTTTTTGGTGTATTTAGTATCTCAACTCAATAAAAAATCATGAGATACAACACGGTCCAAACTCACAAAATGGAAATAATATGGTAAAGGGGTGACTGAACTAACCTCAACATGAATTAACATTGCCTACATAGTCTCATAGGACCTCAAGTGTTTATAGTTCTACCTTTAGTGGTAAAAGCTAGGGAATGTTCCCAATGTTTTTGGTGTTTTTGGTATCTCCACTCAATAGATAATTATGAAATACAATACGGTCCAAAATCATAAAATATCAAGAGCATAGCAAATGGGTGATTGAGCTGACTTTAATGTGAATCAAGCATTACCTACATAGTTGAACAATACCTCAAGTCACTATAGTTATTCCCACATAAAAGGTATCCAATTAAGTACTAACAAGTTCATATAAAAGGAAAATTTCAAGGTAAATGATAACAATAATGGAAAGGTGATGCGACAATACAGGGTAAACGTGTTGTCCCTAATTTTCCCATAGGCATTTATAATTAGGAAATATTAGAAAAGGGTCAGTGGTACTAATTTACCCATAGAATGAGGTGGGACACTAATTTTAACAAAGGGTTTTATAATCAGTGGCACTAAGAAAATGTAATAATAAATGAAGGTTACAATTACCAAGACCACTATCTTATTTATTTCATAAACTTCCATTCAAACATTAGAATTCAAAAATAATTACTGGAGCTAAATCTATCATCAACCACTAAATGTGCCTAAAGAACAAATGAATTAGAACCAAGGCCAAATGTGATAGGTAGGGTTAGGGAAAAAGTATTGGCTGGCGAAGGGTGAAGGGTATGGTAGAACATAAAGGGGGTATAATACAAAGAATAGGTATAATGTAGCTTTATAGACAATAATATGAATCCCTTAAGTATATAAATGTTTGAGGTGTATTATATTCATTGATTCATCAATTTCATCTCCCTTTGGTGTAACAAGCCTGTATGCTCCAAAACCATGATTGGAAAAAACAACATAGGGTCCTAACCAATTTGGTTGGAACTTGCCCTTTTTCTTGGTTTTAGCATTTACATTTTTTTATTCTCTTTTAGTACCAGGTAAACAAGCTCAAATTCATGATGCTTTATGTGCCTATTATATTGGCCTTTGAGTTGGTTCTAATAAGCCTAGAGATCATTCAAGGCAACCAAGCATTAACATCAAGAAGCTCTAGCTCCTAAAAATGATCCATTATGTAGTATTCACCATCAATTTGCTACAATGAAATTTATAGAAAAGGCAACTCATCCTCAATAAGAAGAATGGTTTTAGTTCTATAAATAAGTGAATAGGGTATAGCTCTTATTGGAGTATGGAATGTGGTATGGTATGCCTAGAAGGTGTTAAATAGTTGTAAGTGCCAATTATAATTAGCATAATTGATAATCTTCTTCAAAATATTAACAATGGTTCTATTAAAAGCCTCAACTTGGCCATTGCCTTATGGATACTAAGCAATAGAGAAATGTTGTTTGATGTGGTATTGAGAATAAAGTGATTTCACATCTTTATTTTTGAATGATTTGCCATTATTAGATATAATGTTGGAGGGGATGCCATAACGGTAAATGAGATGATTGAATATAAACTTGGAGATTTGCTTACCAATGACATAAGTGAGGGGAAGGGATTCTACCCACTTAGTGAAGTATTTGATATCATTTAAGACATGTTTATGGCCATGTGAAGATGTTGAATTGGTCTTCCCAACAAGGTCGAGTCCCCACATTGAGAACATACATGGTGTTATTAATAGTTTGAGTGTTTTGGTGGGAACATAAATTAGATTAGCATGCTTATGACACTAGACACACCTATTCACATATGCATCTGCATCTACTTTCATATTTGGCCAATAATAACCAGTGCATAGTAACTTTTTGGCTAAGTTTGCCCCACTGGTGTGGGATCCACACACTCCTCTATGAACTTCCCTCAATGCTAGTCTAGATTCTGTTGAAGGTTAAAAATGAAGTAGAGTTCTATCATAACTTATACAATACAAGGTTGGTCTGATTATGGTATAGTGAGAGGCTTGTGGGTGAAAGTTTTTTGTTTTTTACGTGATAAATTAGGAGGCATGGTTTGGTCTTGAAGATAGGCACAAATATTTGAGTACGAGGGATACATGGGATCAACAATGTTGCAAACCATCTCAACAATTGATTATTCATGTGCTAGTGCTAAGATATGTTCAAAAATAAATTGATAATCCTTAACTCTATTAGTGATCTAGATCATGGAACCAGTATTAGCCATAACATTCATTATTCTATTATTGGCTCATGATATTATCTCAAAGTGGATATTGGAAATCTATTGATTGAGAGTATTGACCATCTCTTTATAGGGTACCAACTTCTCATCCTTAGTTTGGTATTAATTTGTGGCTTGATTGATGATTAATTAAGAATCATCATACACCAATAAATGTTGAATGTTCCCATGTTCTATTTGATGAATCCCTGCAATGAGTGCTTCGTAATTAGCCATGTTATTGGTATAAGGAAATACAATATAAAAGGACTTGGGAATGAGACCCCCTTGTGGTGAAATAAATAATATTCTAGCCCCTAATCTATGAGTCATGAATGATCCATAAAATTACATCTTCCATCATTCATCCTTAGGAGGTGCATCTGCTTCTTCAATAATCAAAATGGGTTCATCTAGAAATCTAAATGTAAGAGGTTGAGTATCTTGAAGAGGATCTTTAACAACTTATATATGATTACTTTCCCCTTAATGGATTTTTGGTTGGTATATTCTATTTTAAACTCGCTCAAAAACATGATATATTTTACCTTATGGACTTGTAGAGATGATTTAGAAAGTAGGTACTTGAGTGGATTAACTTTGGTGATAACAATGGTCTTATTGTTTAGCATATAATGATGTGATTTTTGGAATGCGAACACCATTGCTAAACATGATTTTAAAATTGATGTATATTATCTTCATATGTGACCAATGTTTGGCTTAGATAATACATGGCATGCTCTTTTCCCTATTTGTTGTGTTATGCCAAAAGTGCCCCTAGGGCATTCTTGGTTGTTATCAAGTAAAGAAATAATAGCTTGTTTGTCATTGGTGGAAACAAAATAGGTGGGTTGGCAAGATATTTAAGATAATCAAATGCTTTTTGATACTCTTTATTTTAGGAGAATGCAACACCTTTCTTCAGTAAATGCATAAATGGATGGCATTTATCGACTAATTGTGAGATGAAGCATATGATAGATTGAATATTACCCTACAAACTATGGAGTTGCTTCAAGGTAGATAGTGGTTGCATTTATGTAATTATATGAAATTTTGCTAGGTCAACTTTAATGCCCCTACAAGAGATAATTAAACCTAATAGTTTTCTAGAAGTGATGCCAAATACACATTTATTCAAATTAAGCCTAGCATTTTAATCGTAACGTCTCAAAGATTCTTCGTAACATGATTGGGTGATCAACATGGGTCTTTGATTTACCTAAGATATCATTGACATAGTCCTCAATAATGTCATGTATCATGTCATGAAAAATCACTATCATAACTATTTGGTAAGTGGATCTAACATTTTAAAGTCCAAACGACATTACATGATAATGAAATGTTCCCCATGAGGTACTAAACACTATTTTGTATTAGTCTTCTAGTGTAATTCTGATTTGATTATACCTTGAAAAGCCATTTATTAGAGAGATAATTTCATATCCATCCATTGAGTTGACTATCACATCGATATTAGGAAATGGAAATTCATATTTTAGGAAGGCTTTTTGATATCTTTAAATCAATACAGATCTTAATAGCATCTAGTTTCTTACTAGGATAATGTTTGAAATCCTCTCTGAATAGTTAATAGGCATGATGCATTTTACATATAGGATTTTTTACAACTCTTTCTTTATTATCAAAATAATTTGAGGATGCATCTTACGTAACTTTTATTTAATAGGCTTGACATCAGGATTTACAATGAGATGGTGTTCAACCAAGGTAGGGTCCAAACATGGCATGTCCAAATAAGCCCATGCAAATATCTCAATAAATTCCCTCAAAAGGGATGTAAAAGCTTCATGTTCCTCCTCAGTGAGGGATGCTCCTAGTTTAATTTGGTCCACTAGAGTCCCAATATTAACTTTGTAAGTGTCTACGAGAAATGTAGAACCATCATCTAGAATAGTTGTCAAGGAGTTGACCTAATTAGCTACAATAAAGTCCTCTAAACACACTAAATCTTCTAATTCTCCTAAATAGGATGAATCATATGTTCCTCATGCTAGAATTAACCATGATACAGATAACTTAGGGCATTCTTAAATAATTTGTGTAAAAGCCTATTGCTTTGTAGTATTAATATCTGATTCATGAATAGATTGTGCATTATAGGTCTCCTGTGCTTCATAAAAAGAAGGGTGAACATCCCCATCTAATCGAACCAAAAAATAGTTTTCACCAAGAGACTTGATTTTCTCTTTACTTTTTCCTTGGTTAGAAAGTTCCCTAAAGAGGTTTTCACTTTTTGACCTCAATATTTGATTTTCTTTTTCTTTTTGGCTAGGAAAGTTCACTCGCTCTTTGAAGTAGGCAACAAAATCCAATCTAATAGCAAATCCTTGTTTGTGGTCTCCAAGAGGTATATGGCTCCTCAATCCTAAAAAGTCATATACGACCTCATCAATTTAAAACTTGTCTAATGGCATTGTTGATTCGTGTAGGTTCCAGTCTATTAGTTATAGATGGTAAAGGGTTAAATGTGAAGGTTAATAAATAGGGATAACAGTGCAAATATCATGGGAGTTAAACAAATTTGTAGTGGCAATGTCATTATAGATGGTATAATCAGACCTTATATCACTACCATCATCATCATCACTAGTCATTAGTGTTGGAATGCGAATAAGGTATGTGGGGTCACCCCTAGGTGTTTAAAATCTAATACCATGGGCTTCTTTATACTTAGTCATTGATATTGGTTCAATCATGCCTTATTGATGTAGCTCAAGGAATCTAACTTCATAAACTAGATGATCCATAATATGGTTGGGAATAGGATATTTCACCCTCTAGTAACAATCGGCTAACTCATCAGTGTAGAGCCATGAATCATCTTCTGCTAATGGGTCCTATTCTATTCTAGAGACAAGTTTAAAGATAATGAGCTTGTTCAACTAAGATTTTCCTTTGGTTTCTCATGCCATAAGAGTGGTCTTGGCCTTAGGTCTCCTATAAGGTTTAGGATTTTTAGGAAATTTGGCAATATGGAATGCATTATGGGTGTTGTATACTCCAAGACCTTTGTCATTGATATAGAAATAGTTAGAAATTTCTAGTGGAGCCATGGATGAGGTAAAGGTTAAGTTTTATGGGTCAATATAATTAGCTTCTAGGCCTAATTCAATGGCTTTTTAATTTTAATCTTTATCTTTATTTGCTTTGGGCATAGGATTCATGCCAAACTAGTCATTGTAGCTTTTATACTTTACCTTAAGGCATTTACAATACTGATATGGATAAAGATCAGTAGGTGTAGTCACTTCCATTCCTAAATGTGGAAATTTTATACACTAATGTAATGTAGAAGGTATAACCCCATTTTCATGGATCCAGGGTTGGCCCAATAATAGATTGTAAGATAGTTCTAGGTTTAAAACATGGCATAGAGTATCATGGTCAATGGCCTAATGACTACTGGTAGGTTGATAGTACCTTGATATTCTTGTTCTTCATTATCATATGCCTTGATAATTATGGTATCTAGTTATAAATTGGTTGCTATATATCTGAGAAATTTGACCAACTTCAGAGACACAATGTTGAGATCTAAACCATTGTTTATAAGGATATGTTTAACTCTATGGTTTATTATATCGACTTCAATGTACAATGGGTTATTGTGTAGAGGAACCAAAAAAGACATATTACTTTGCTCAAAGGTGAGACATTGGCTAGGCACCAAGTGTCCTACCATGGCTTGGAATTTATTTGGAGTGATATCATTTGACATAAGGGATTAATTGAAATACTCATTTAATATGTATTTATGGATGGTAGATGTGCATAAGGAATCCATGATGGAGATGTGTGTAGGTGTCTTATTCAGTTGTTCCATAAGATCATAGGCCTTCCCATCAATTTTGTTAGTTTGTTTATTTCTTATAGGTATAGAAGGTTGATTAGAATCATTTATAGTATTTGGCTATGGTACTTTGATAGTGTCCCTAGCTCGTTGAGTTACAATTATGAAATATTGATCTAGAACTTGGTTTTGATAGTTGGATGGATAGGTAATGAGGCTTGGAATGATGATTCTTAGGTGATATAGTGCCTAATTATCAACATGGCTTGTAGAATATGTAATTGTACTTATCATGACCCTACTCCTCCCTATGATTACACATTGGCTCATGTGAAGATTACCAACCCTAGTAATCCCACTTTAAGACACCCACCACCTACTTGGACCTCTCTTACATCATATTCTTACCCTCCATACATCCTTAGTCCATCTTGGCCCATTTGCATGCAAGATAGGCCCTCTAGGGACCCTCCTAGGCCTTTCAAGAGCCTATTGATCAATATAAGCCCCTATTTAACCTAAGGCATGGATTATGTGAAGGAAACCCATAGCCTAGGCCACATTTTTCCTTCACAAAATCCATGGCCTATGTAGAATGCATGAAAAAGTGCCTGTTTGGACCCAAACGATAAAAAAAATTAGTTATTGGTCTTTTGGTGGATTAGGGTTGGGATATATGCCTCATTATCATTCATTTGAGCCTCTCTCTTCTCTCTCTATACTCTCTCTTTATTATTATTCCATCTCTTGACTCTCATGCCTTCTTGAAACTCTCTTATTTCATTCTTGGCACTCTTGAGCTTGATTGGTGACAAAGGATCCCATATGCTGCTACACATTTGCTTGGAGACTCCATTACTACTCTCAATTGTTCTTGCTTCCTTATGGATTGCTTATAGCTTCTACATTTGGCATTTGAAATTATTTGTGCAATTTTTTAGATCTCTTACACCATTTCAAGTTCTCAATTCACCTCCTCCTTTGCTCTTGGCTTTTGGTTTGGACTTCAACTTGCACATATCTTGGTCTTCCTCCTACATTGCTTCTTAACTTAGATTCGTGGTTGGTAGAATGTCTTCACATCTTCTTTGAGCTTGATCAGAGGGAAATTTTCTAATTAATGTGAAACTCCATTATTTTTGTGTAGTATATATGTTAGGGTTTGATTTGTTTTGGTGATTTAGTTGTTTTGTGCATTGCTTAGAATATTTTTTGAAGATTAAGCATTCATATGTGGTTAAAATATATCTTCATTTATTAAAATATTTACCATTACATGTTATGCTTGCATTGGAAATATTTATATTACATATTAAGACTCTACATACTTAAAATGAAGTAGAAAACTTGATTAAACAATCTCCCTCTCTTGCTAAACTAAAACATTGCATTGTTAGAAAATAATAATGTTGAATTCAAAAGATAGCTCAAACCTAGACTAGGCATGCTCTTGAACCTCTTCTTAAAAAAGTCTTTATTGCTTAAAACATATTTCATTTGGCATAAAATTTCCTTAGCATCTATATTTACATTTCATTTATTAACTCTCTTTATTCGGTATTGTTGTTTCCATAATTTATATGTAATCAATAGTATAGTCTTAGCTACTTATGTTACTATAGTTGGAACCACTAAAGATACTTGCATCCTTTGTGCCCCTGATCATGCTAGCCCCAACTTGGTTAATAAGTCTATCTATATGTTGGTGCAATCTAGCAAATTGAATAGGCACTATAGACCTACTATATCCCATATAATCCCTAAGCCTTCTAGCCTCTTAGTGGTTTGCTTTAGCACCCTACCACATACTGGTGGTTCTATTTAAATTCTTAGAACTACATTATGGCATGCCTGATGGGATGTCACATATAGTTTCACATTATTTATATCACATTTAGATCTCTCTTAGCCAACTCTCCTCTGTTAACTATTATGTTTTTCTTTCAGTTATATTTCAGCTCTTACCTTAGTTATTTTATCTTGCTTTGGTTTTGTGTCATTCTCCGTATTGGTTCTCTATCAATTTGCCTTTTATGTTATATTCCATTTTTCTCTTAATTCATTGCATCCATGACTGATCTCTCACCCTTGGGATGCCAATCCTAGTATATTTAGGGTCTCATCCTTGAATTCACTTATGAGTAAACCATGTTTGCAATAGAATGACATAGACATCATAGGATCAAGGAGATTCCCTCAACCCAACATGGTAGTCCACACCTTCTCATGTTCAAAAGGAAACAAGATTTGTAGAACTATAACCAATAGACTCGATCTCCTTTTCACCAATCCAAGCTTCAATCATATGAGGATATTTTATCTCAGCATCATGTCATGTCTCATTCACCCATTTGAGGTGAGGAGGATCCCCTTGCATGACTGGGACCTGATGAGATACATATAATCATTAATGATTATCATATATGCCTTGAGGTGAATGAAGTGCATCCTTCTCCTCTTGGGAGTCAGTGGCATGCTTCCTCTAGAAATAGAGCTCGTACCCACTTAGTTTTGAATACCTTGACCAGTTCTTGTGTTAGTTCCCTACCTCTTTCCCAATTAGAAACTCTAGGCATTAACATCCTCATATCTATACTATGGGTCATAGGCATTCTAACTTGGTGAGGTATCCCCATCATGGGGGGTCTTCCCATGCTCTTAGTCCTTATTTTAGAGTTTGTGATGAGCATGATGATTTGGATCATCATCGACAAATTAGAGATCCATAAGAGGTCTATCAAGATCATTAATGCTTATTGGTTGATACTCATTTGATGGTATGTGATCCATGACATGGAGATTTTGGTCATCATACCATTTCCATGAGCATGCCACATCTTCCCATCATCCTCATGGGGGTCATCACACTTCTCATGGATATTCCCCACCCCATGGTAGAGATTATTTCCATCATGAGTATTATCCATATTAGGATCTACCTTAGCATCATCCTTCCTATGGTCATGGTCATGGTGATGACTATGGGCATATGAAACATCATCACCATCATGATCCTGCTTTTCATAGTTCATCACCAACCTACTATCATCCATGCTTATGAAGATCTCCATTGAAATCCTCTAACCCCATGGGTGTGTGGTATTCCCCTTCCTACTCCTATCCTTGAACTACCTAAGTTTAATGGGACACAAGACTCTAGTCGTATAGAGCATATTATGACATTCATGATGGTGTGTATGGATTGGGAATAAGATAAAGGCATGATGTTAAAGCTCTTTACTCATTCTCTATGAGCTGAAGCTCTTGTTTGGTTTCAAAATCTACCTCTAGATTCTCTCTCTAGTTTCCAATTCCTTCTAGATGACTTCCTCCAATATTTAGATATTCAAAACCCTTTAACCTTGACATCTAGTCACTCACATCCATGGCACAAGCCAAGGGTGATTTGAATTTTGATTTTGTGTATAGATGGAATTCAAGTGTTTATATGTGCAGGACTAGGTTCTTGAATGACCAACTTTATGATATGTTCACACAAGCATTGAGGTAAGAGGTTCACCTTGAGGTCCTGAAGTGTGAACCCACCTATTATGATGAAGCTATTAATGAGTGTTTGAAGATCAAAGTGTTTGAGGTGCACATGGGCATGTAGCCCATACCTTCCCAAAAGTCATCCTCTTTATATAATCACAACTATAATATGACTGATGATGGTGTCACTGATTATCCTCCTAAAATAAGGACAAGAAGGAAAACCATGAGGTGAATGCTTTGAGTAAGAATCCAACTAAAAATAAGGCTTATAAATATAGCATAATAAAACAATAGATGGTGTTTCCTTATGACTCTGTTAGGTTTTTTAATTTCCATCAGATGAGGGAGCATGATGATTCTAATTATGTCACCTAAAATTCTAATGCTTAAGCCTCACCTTTGTGTCAGATTTCTCCTCTTGAAGAACCTAACCACAAATTGAATGAGTTCAAGGAGCCTCTCTCTAACTATGACAAAGAGAAGAAGAAGAAGAAAAAGAAGAAAACAAAGGCTAAGGTCCCAGATTCTCCTTCTTGCTCTTCTACCTCTTCTGACTCCTCTTCCTAGGCTGAACTGAGAGGTAAAGCCAAGCATGAGAGTAGCAAGGTTTTTTTTGATATCCACATAGCCTCTACTGGGTATTAGTGCTTTGTCAACATGTGCTCTAGTTAAGCCACTAACCCTATTAGAGAGACTAGTGGTGCTAAGCCCCCTATCCAGCCTATGAGGGTAGGGAACTTGAAAGTTAGATTTGAATTTAGGCATAACATCCCTCCATAGGATATACAACATCCTTACTCCATCATATAGGAGTTATAGGGCTTCTCAACTGGGATATCCATTTGGGACCTTATTTGCCTTTGCCCTAAGTAAAGGGGTCTCATCTTTGATGAGCTTGGTCTCTCCCATGAGGGACCACTGCATGATGATTTTGAAGTCTTATTCAACTTTGAGGCACATGAGTACCCTAATCCTCTCTTCTTATCTTTCAACCCAACCTCTTTGATAGATGCTTAGATTTGAGAAAAAAGGGATCAGTTCCCTCTTTATATTGAGAATTTTTTGATGATTATCATGTTAAGTGGTGCATCATTGATGAAGGAGTTGCATTAAATATCATGCCTCTGTATGTGTTTAATAAGATCAAGATAAATTAGAAGAATCTATCTAATTCTTTCCATAACTATATTGGTTTTAACAAAAACATAGTTACACTAGTGGGGAACATGAAGCTCTATGTCAAATTTGGCCCCAAGATAGTTAGAATAAAGTTTTGTGTGTTAGATCTTGATCTTTCATACAACATGATTCTTGGCCATCCTTGGACCACCACCACGTAGGACGTCATGTTAACTATGTTTCACATGGTGCAGTTTGTGCATGAAAGTGTGGTTCACACCATGGATGCTGACCTAGATCCCTAAGTGTTGCTATAGCTTTGGCTGTCTCCTCATTGGGGTCTGTAGGTTCTCATACACCTATTTCTATGTCTCATTTCTTTAAGGATGAATGTTTTGATCTAGCTAAGTGTCAATCAATGATCATTCCTTTAGAGTATGGCATGCTTTAGCTGACTCCCTCTTCTACTCCATGATGCCAGGTCAACTCATCTCTTTTTGAAGATCTCTTTTAGGATGTTGAGTTCCCCCTTGCATCACACTTTGTCCATAAAAGTATAGGATCTCTCCATACATCTCCCATTGAGACTACTAGAGTGGTTGAGTTTGATATCGAGTGTTATTTAATTCATGTTATAACACATAACCTGTTCAAGGAGAGAAAGGTGTACACTAAGCTCATGTGATCTTGCCATATCATTATCCCCTTGATCATCTTGGTTTGGAGATTTCTCTCATAGATGGACCAACCCTAGGCCTTCCTATGGTGAATGTCCTTACAATGAACTTGAGGTGTTAGATGAGTCATTCCCTCCTATGCTTGAGTTTTTTAAGGAAGGCAATGCTATAGATGTTGAAAGATCTGTAGATGTCAACCTTGACACTTTAGTAAGGCCTAAGATCATCAAAATTAGTACTAGCCTTGCTCCCAAGGAATGGGATGTTTTGGTCACCTTCTTACATGAATTTTTAGATGTATTCACTTGGGAATACATTAATATGAAGGGCATGAATCCATACATAGTTGTCCATAACCTCATTATGGATAATGAGACCTAACTCATTCATAAAAAGTAATGGCCAATGGATCTTTTAGTCTCTCAATTGGTCAAAGTAGAGATTTAGAAACTCATTTAAGTTGGATTTATCCAAGCTATCAACTACTATTGATGGATTTCCAACATTGTTCCCATTATCAAGAAGAATCGATCTATTCATATTTGCAATGACTTTAGGGATCTCAATATGGCCTACCCAAAGGATAACTTTCGTACTCCTTTGATAAATTAGATTATTGATTCCATTGATAGTTTTGAGATCATATCGCTCATGGATGGTTTATATGGGTAAAAACAAATATAGATTACACCAAAAAACCAACACAAGATGATGTTCACTACCCCATGGGGTAATTTCTGCTACACCATCATGCCTTTTGGTTTGAATAATGTTGGGACCATGTATCAACAAGTCATGACCCATGTTTTCCATGACCTTATCCATAAGATCATTGAGTGCTATGTCAATGATCTCTTTGGAAAATCCCATAATAAAGATGATCATGTGTGAGACCTCAAGATCATCTTTGAGCATCACTAAGAGTATCACATCAGGGTTAGAGTATCACATCAGTCAACCCTAAGAAGTGCATTTTTATTGGAAAGCTTCTCAGCTTCCTTATTTCATAGAAGGGTATTGAAGTGGATCCTAAAAAGATTAAGGCAATCCTTGAGATTCCTCCCCCACGTAACCTCATCCAATTATAGTCCTTCCTAAGAAGACTCAACTTTCATAGATGTTTTCTTGAGGAGTATGCTCACAAATCCATACCCCTCATATGTCTCTTGCATAAGGACACTCTATTATTGTGGTTTGATAAAGTTCAAGTGGATTTTGAGGAATGGAAGTGCATGATTCATAATCCTCTCATCCTAATGGCACCCATTGAGGGGCATGAGTTCATCTTATATACATCTATCATTGATATTTCTATCGAGGCATGCTATGCCAAAAAGATGAAAGCAATAAGGAGAGAGATATTTACTACATCTCTTACACACTAGTTGGCCTTGAACTTAATTATTATCTTATTGAGAAACAATGCCTCTCTCATCTTCACTACTAAAAATTTATGACATTACATGTTGGGCTAGACTACCAATGTGATTATCCAGTCTGATCTACTTCACTACTTGCTCAATAAGACACATATTATTGTTAAGATTGTAATGTGGATTATTCTTCTTTAAGAGTTAAACCTCCACATTATTAACCAAAATTCCACTAAGGGCTTGGATATGGTTGAATAACTCACTGAGTGCTCACTACCCAACCCTAACACAAAGCTGCTTGATGATGCCTTTTCTAATGAGATGGTCTACTTGGTTGACCATGCTAAGGTCTCTAATTGTGATTGGTATCAAGACATTATTCATTACCTTGAAGACCAATCTTATCCCATAAATGATCCTTATCAATAATGCTATCAAATCTATAATCTTACTGACTACTATGTCATCATTGGTAGTGTTTTATTCAAGATGGGTCTCAATAGTGTGTTGATGCAGTCCCTTGCCCTTCATGATATTCTTCTCATACTAGAGGAGTCTCACAGGAGTGTTTTTTATGGTTACCTAGGAGGGCAAGCCACTACCCAATATAATATCAGGATGGGATACTACTGGCCCACTCTTGTCAAGGATGCAGTCCAATACACCAAGAAGTGTAAGATGTGTTAGGTCACAAGGGATACTATCAATGCCCCAACCAACCTCTTACACTCTATTGTTACCCTTCAACCCTTCTTGGTCTAGGATCTCAAATACTACCTCTTTTGATGGCCATCGATGGTTCAACATGACCACAAACTATTTTATGAAGTGGGTTGAGGCCATGCCTCTTAGTGGTATGTGTGGGAAGACTGTCACTAAGTTTGTCTAAAACCAACTTATTTGTAGGTTCAGGGTTCCCACTATAATTATATGAACCATCTCACTATAGTGGACACTCTCTCACCTATGAAGGCCCTCCCTCCTCTGGTATGCTAATTCTTCTACATGTCTATGCAAGCAAGTGGATATGGAAATGAATTAGTCTACTGGCCACAAAATGAGCAAGAACAAGTGAAAAATGACTATTTTCATCTATCTAGCTTATTTTTCTTTATTTCCTTCTTGTTTTGGCCCATTTTGGGACCTCTTGGGCTCCTTCGAGGTCCTTGAGGCCTATCCTGGGGATTTCCTACCCTAAGCCATGGATTTATAGGAAAATCCATGGCCTAGCTTAGCCAGGCCATGACTTGTGTTGGGATGCCCTAGGGAGCCTTAAGGTTCCCTATTTCTTACTCCATAGGCTATAGATTGAGCCCCCATTGGTCTTATTCTCTTCAGCTCACCTAGCTCATTATTTTGAGTTCTTATTTCATTTGATTTACCTGCCAAAACATCCAAAATGAGTCAAAATGTGTCTAGGCCCTTCCAAACCCCTCAAAAATGAATAAATTTGCAAAAATTTATTCATTATAGGTTACTTAGACCATCCTATGCATCTCTGACATTCTCCCATGTCCTTGTTTGCTCCAATTGGTATTTAGTTGCTTGTGGGATATATTTTGGCTATCTCAAAGTGAAAATGATTGACTTTTCTCTATTTTCCCCTCTTTTTAGCTCTTTTTCTTACTGTTTGTGGGCCCTTTTTGGGTGTTTTTCCCATTTTTGCATTTTAGACCCTAAAACCTACATCTTAGATGTTTTGGCATGTTTTGAGCACATTAGTGGCCTCTATTTTTTAATTTGAGGCTTCCTTGGTCTTTTTATATCCCCATTTTGGTTCCTAAGACCCCTTTCGAGTCCCCATTGACCTCCCAGGCCTGTGCCTCATTTCATGGGCACCCAAGGATAGAATTTATTTATTGTACTTATTTTAGTTAGTCATTTTTTGGCTTTTCCATAGTCAATCTATTTAAATCCCTCCCTTTATTTTTCATCATGGTTATAGGTAGGGTCTTTAGCTAGCTGTGATGGTTCATGACTTGTTCTAGTCTTATTAACTAGTCTTTATCTTCTCCAAACTTCCCCCCACTTCCCTTGTTACCTCTTCTCATAGTTAGTATTGGTCAACCACTATGGTTGTGGTTTGGTGTAATTATTTGTTTCCTTTGTGCAACTTGCTTATACCACCTTACTTTGAGATTACCTTTTGATAGTTACTAGTCTTGCACCCTTGGCCCCTATCATGGTGTACCTCTTAGTGGTGATTCACATAAATGATAGCAGTTAGGGCAGCCTGGGACTAACAGCTATGGCTTGGGTTATCAATGATCCATAGGGTCATGAGCTTATTGCAGCTAGTTTTTTCCTTAACAGTGAGATGAATAATGCCACTGAGTATCATGCAATCATTAGCACCTTGAATGATGCCCATGAGTTATGCATATGTTTTATGTAGTTATTCTCTAAATCACTCTTAGCCATGTCTCAACTCATTGGTGTTTAGGCTATCCTTAGCTCTGAGTTGCTCCCCCTCTTCAAGGCAGTATGTGATTTTCTCTCTTTCTTCAAGGATGTCTAGTTCACCCTTATCCCTCATAGGGAGAACACTAGGGCTAATTCCCTAGTGAATTTCATTCTAGATAGTATGATTTGATTTGATATTATTTGTGTCCCTTTTTGTAGGAGTTGGATTTTAGATAAACATAACATTTAACTCTCACTCATGGATCACGTCATCAACTTCTTCCACCACCATCCTTATCTAGTAAGTGCAGGTAATGCTTCCTTTTATCTTTTCATTTCTTTCTTTCCTTTGATTTGGTGTGGCTTCTAGGTACTACACATCACTCCTTATTCATTCAAACACTGACTACTTATACCTCAAGGACATATGTAATCATTCTTCCCATGACCCTACTCCTCCCTATGATTACACATTAGCTCACATGTAGACTACTGACATTATTCATCCCACTTTGAGACACCTACCACTTGCTTGGACCTATCCTGCATCATATTCTTACCCTCCATATATCCTTAGTCCATCTTGGCCCTTTCACACATAAGACAAGCCCTATAAGGACCCCCTGAGGCCTTTCGAGAGCATGTTAACTAGCTTAAGCCCCTTTTTGACCTAGGTCATAGCTTGTGTAAAGGAAAATCATGGATTAGACCACAAGTTTCCTTCATAAAATCCATAGCCTAGGCCATGGCCTAGGTAGAACATGTGCAAAAGTGCTTGTTTGGACCCAAATGGTCAAAAATGGCTAGTTTTAGGTCTGTTAATAGGTTGGGGTTGGGATATATGCCTCATTATCATTCATTTGAGCATCTCTCTTCTCTCTTCACACTCTCTCTTGATTAGGCTTTCCTCTCTTGACTCTCATGCCTTCTTTAATCTCTCTTGATTCATTCTTGGCACTCTTGAGCTTGATTAGTGACAGAGGATCCCATATACTGCTACACATTTTATTAGAGACTCTATTACTACTCTCATTTGTTCTTGCTTCCTTTTGGCTTACTTATATCTTTTACATTTGGCATTTCACTTGTTTATATACTTTGTTAGAGTTTTTACACCATTTTAAGTTCTCACTTCACCTCATCCTTTGCTCTTGGCTTTTGGTTTGGACTTTAGCTTGCACATAGCTTGGTCTTCCTCCTACATTGCTTCCTATCTTAGATTCGTATTTGGTAGAATGTCTACACATCTTCTTTGAGATTGATCTAAGGGCACTTTTCTATGCAAAGTGAAACTCCATTGTTTTTGTGTAGTATATATGCTAGTGTTTGATTTGTTTTGGTGATTTCGTTATTTTGTGCATTGTTTAGAATAGTTTATAAAATATATGCATTTATATTTACCATTACATGTTATGATTACATTGGAAACATTTATATTACATAGTAGGACTCTACATGCTTAAAATAAACTAGAAAACTTTCTTAAACAATCTCCCTTTCTTACTAAACTAGAACATTGCATTGTTAGAAAATAATAGTGTTTAATTCGAAAGATAGCTCAAACCTAGACTAGGCATGCTCTTGAACCTCTTCTTGAAAATGTCTTTATTACTTAAAACATCTTTCATTTAGAATAAAAATGTCTTAACATTTGGATTTACGTTTCATTTATTATCTCTCTTTATTTGGTATTGTTGTTTCTGTAATTATATGCAATCAATAGTCTAGTCTTAGCTACTTGTATTACTGTGGTTGGATTTGCTAGAGATAATTGCATATTTTGTGCACTTGTTTGTGTTAGCTCGAACCTAGTTCATAATTTTATCTATATTTTTGTACAAGGTAACAAAATGGATAGCCACTATAGACCTCATGTATCCCATAGAATCCCTGAGCCTTCTAGCCTCTTAGTGGTTTACTTTAGCACCCTGCCAAACACTGGTGGTTCCATTAAAATTCTTGGAGCTATAGAATAATCACTAGCATAAGGAGGTTGGTAGGTATCATTCAAAAGATAGGCATTTCTAGGTGAAGGTATATGTATTTGTAGTTGGTCTTGGGTTGATAGTGATGGTGGAAACATGACCACCTGAAATGAGTCCTACAACATTATTGTAGTTATACACAAAAACATGACGACCTCCTTAGTTGGTTTGATCATTTTGCCCTTGGTTCTAACCATTATGCTATTATCATTGTGGTTGGTGTTACTATTGCTGATTTTTTTGTGGATTTATCTATTGTTGTTGTTATTATTTGTACTACTACTAGTTGTTATTATTATTATTATTAATAATAATAATAATAATAATAATATTATTATTATTATGCTGGGGAAATAGATTCTTATAGATACCCAAGTTATGATTATTTGTAGGAGCATGGGTGTCTCTTTCTATATCTCCATTTTCTAAGATGTTCTCAATTAGATGTATGAGTTGGATACACCATCTTATAGAATGTCCTCTAACATGATGGTACTCAAAAAATTCATGTTCCTTGTACCAATCAAGAAAAGGAATCCCTTCAAGAAATGACTTTAGTATAGGGAAACTAATCATATTTGCTTGAGCCAATATTTAAAACACAAACTCAATAGGTTCACCAAGGTCACTAAATTATCTAGAAATTAGTGTCTTATCCTCAAAGGAGAGGCTTGTAATTGGTTTTGGTTTTATGGTAGTTAGTTTTATGGAGGTCCTGGTTGAATGTATGGAGGAAGTGGTTTTTGAGTGGGTGGAGATAAATGAACAACTAGTGTTTACACCATCTACACATGGGATGATTTATTAACCCCATTATCAACAACATTATTATTATGGTTTTAGGGTTTAGGTCTTTCATTATTATTGGCTTGAGGTGGCATTGAAGCTAGTATTTGAGTTTAATTTTAATTATGATTTTAGCCTTGATTTTGGTTTTGGTTCTGATTGGAAGAGGATAACTTCATTATGCCTTTGTTGACAAGAGCTTTCTTAATCTATAGTCCTTTCACTATAACCTCTTTGAATGCATGAACACACTGTAGCTCAAGATTATAGGATATCTCACTATTCTATATACTAATAAATATTGTAGCTAATTATTTACTAGGGAGATTGTGAGCAAATTAGCTTGCTAAGGCTCTCCAACATTGCAAATATGTAGTAAAACTCTTACCAGTCTTCTATTTAGATTAGCCTAGATTCACAATAGTAATCTCATGCTTGATATTATATGATAAGTGTTGTACAAAATTCTCTAAGAGATCATTAAAGCTAGGTATAGAGTTTTTTATTAATTTCAATAGCCATTTCAACGCTTGTCTAGCTAGATTCCTTAGGAAGAGTAGAAGCGAGTATATATCTCTATAGGCCATTGGATGTTAGGCAATAGATAATTCCTTCAAATTCTCTCTAGGTTCACATTTGCCTTTATATTTTTCAAATTTAGGGAGCTCATAACCTAGACAAAATGGTATTTTCAAATACTCCATGTTAAATGGGTAAGAACATATCTCATCCAATTTGAATTTCTTCATTTGTTTTCTAACTTGTATATCCTAAATTGCATCCTTCATCTGTTTCAACTCTTGGGAAAGGAAATTAGAAGGAATGGCTTATTGTTGTGGAGGTAACATGTTCAAATGTGGATTACTTTGATCAAGGTTGGTATATAGTGGGATGCTGGTTGAATTGGCTAGATGACCAAGTATGTGTTTCCCTGCATTAGGGTTACTATGGGTATGAAATATGCTACTATTAAGGCACATTTTAGTTTGGGTTGGATACATAATCTTGGCTAGTGAATTATGGATATGGTTATGGCATTTGGATCTGTCAAATATGTTGGTATTATTGGGCTTAGGAAAGAACTTTTTACATACATATTGAACCCTATTGTATATATGGAACATGTTGTTGACTAGATTCCTACTATTAAAGGTGTTGGTAGTTGGATCCTTATTGTGCATGTGATACCCATAGGGTGAAAGGAATTTATTTCCAAGCACCTAGTACTTATTTTGCATAATAACCTTATTATTTGCTAAACACTCATTGTTAGATCGATATTTATTATTAAAGTGACACTTGTTGCATAGGAACTTGTTGGTTTGGCATCTATTGATTTGTTAACTATTGGTTTGGTATTTATTATTGTTGATAAATTGAAACTTTCTAACCAACAAGAATACATTTTTGGTTAAGTAACATATGTGATTGATAAGGTACATTAATCTGTACTTATTTTTGTAGAACATTCATTGTCACTTGTGGAGGGGCGTAGTGTTCTACAATTATTATAGTGGTAGGTTGGTATATTATTGGCTTATCACCCCTATTATGTATTTGAGGAATTAGTTGGTTGAGGAGTGGAGGTTGCTTATTGATTTTGGGATATAGGCATACCTATTCCCTACTATTGCAATCCATTCATTGTGTTTTTTAGAGGAACTTATTGTATATTGCTTGGTAGTAAACTAGACCCATTTTGGTTTAAATTAGAATGCACTTAGGTGATATATGAAACATTTTGGGTGTGGGTTTCCATTTGAGAAACATAATATTCTATTGAAATATGGACATTATACATATCACCAACTCATGTGCTTTGGCTAAAGGGGTATATATTTTGGCTTGCATAGCTTAAGGCATCTATTTGTTGCCCTGTTAATGGAGTTATCTCAATAAGTGACATAATATAAATAACCCTTGTGTTGAGGTTACGATATAGGTTGAGATAGGTTTGGTATGCTTGTTTTACCTATTCCATTTATTCATCCATAATACCTTTTCCATTTTCAAGTGTATTTTGGTTTTTTGAGGTATTTAGACTAGATCTTGACTATAACAAGTTTATGCCTATTCGAATGGTTTAATTCAAGTCACATTATTATTAGTTCTAATTTAACTACTCATAATTTATTGTGGGAAGTCTGGCATAAACTTGGCCCCTACTTCAATAACTCTAACTAGCACTTCATCTTTATTCTCTAACAAATGAAATTCAAACAAATATAGATCATAGCTAGTTTACATTGGTATCATAACATAATAGGGATCTTATTTTTGGCTTTTTTCAATTCTAGGCATTGTTTGATTAAGGTATTATGTCATTTACTCTAACTCTTGGCCTAGATAAGGAGGTACAATTACCAAATATTGTGTTAAAGGGTCATGCATTTGTTCAATATATGGGATGCTATAAGATGGATAAGGATTCATCTCATAAACTACATCATCATACAACTCTTGAACAAAAGGGTTAGTGGTCACAAAGTTCTCATAGTGAGGATTATACATAGTCCCACTATGTGTGTAACAAGGTAAGTTTAGATCCATGTATAGGTCACATGAAAAATAAAGGGTCTAAAGGTAACAAACAACTGAGGTATAAAAATAAAGGACCTTTGGCTCTGTAAAAGAGGCACAAAGGGATAAACAACTAAACTAGGCAAAGGTAAAACAAAACAAACACAAGACTAGTCTAAAAAAATGACATTAACTTGCCCAAAGGTGATTATAATCAGTGATAAAAGTAACACAATGCATCAAACTCGTCTATGGATAATGTAATGATTTGACCAAAAGTGGTTATAATCAGTGATAAGAGTGTCTAAAAAAAGTAGAACTATTGTGAACTATGATCAAAAGATATAAATTATTTACCCAAAGGTGGTTATAATCATTCTAAAAATAAGGCTAGACCTGCAAATAAATGAACTCAAACAAGAACTAAAAAACAAGTTAAAATAAGGTAATTGGATCGAATGACATTTGATAAATGGTTCACTAAAGACTTGATATTTGATTCATGAGAACTATTTAGAACAACAAAACTAAGACATTCTAAATTTGGCATAACAAACTTCAAACAAAATACATGGCAACAACTTGGCTCAAAAGGATGCTCTAAACAAGGTAAAAAATGAACAACAATCACCAGGTCTAGGAAAAGTGTCTTTTAGATCAAATATGAAACCAACCCAAGTAATACAATCCAAACACAAAAGGTAGACAACCTAAGCCCAAATTAGATGAGGCTTAGGCATGAATCTGATTAGTTTAGGATTTGCACTTTGAAAGGTTGAGTTTTAGATTTAATACAAAAAGACTCGAATGTTCTAAGATAAAAGGGCTAGACAAAAATGGGTAGCATAAACATGTGATTAAAATAAAAGAAGTAAAAAAATATCTTAGAACATGGTTTCAAAATTGATAAGAGATTGGAATAAATCAAATAATGTAACAATGTTATTTCAAACAAATGTCATGGTTAGTGGTTTTGAACTAGAATATCCAAGGCAAAAGTTTGGGATGAAATGGGTAGTGTAATGACACCCCATTTAAACAAGAGACACACAAGTGATTTTTTAACAAATCTCCAAGGCAAAATTATGACATAAACAAACATAATAACACCTCTTAAGCTAATAGGGTGTAATAACAACGTGATGTTTTGGACTTGTTTCGACGTGAAAATACAAAAAAATAGTTTGTAGTCTAAAAATACACATGTAAATCAAAGAAAATAGAAGTAGAACTAATGGCTTATCCTATATCTAAAACTAACATGGGTGTGTATAGCTTCTTCCAAAGTTTCTATTGATATACCGATGCTTGGGAGAAATTAAGTGTTAATCCAAAAATTAAAGTATAGGTGTAGGTAGGTTTTTTATGCCCTACTCTATCTCTCAAACATTGATATGTGGCATGAATTTAGAGTGAGTAACACTCAACATCTGGAAATAAATTTGATGACAAATGGGGTTTTGACTAATATCCATAAATCTTGAACATACTAAATGGTCCAAGTGTGGCTAACATAAGGGCACAATCACATTAATTGCATCCAAACTACCTAGGTTGCTATGCAAGGGCCTATTCCTTTTCATAGTGACTCTAGCTATGTACTATTTAGTGGAGTCTAATTTCTGGCTACCATATGGATCAAGTACCCATTGGGATGGTTAAGCTAACTTCTCACCATTATCCCATCCAATGGTTTACCTAATTTGCATTACCCATCATGGAGTGGGGTTGGTATGATGCTTGGAAATGAAACCCTAGGTCAATTTACCCCTAAAGATATCATGGCGAGGCGATGAACTCTTTCCCATAAGCCAAATCCATAAAAATAAATAAATGAAAAATGGAAAGAATTTAAAGGTCATTTTTGGGTGACCCAAGTCACTTAGATCTTAGGGAGAACATACACGACATTATTTCTAACACAACTTTATAAACAATGATAATAAAGTAAGTTCTTCTGGTGACTTGATTTCCCTAAAGGGGATGGGGAGAGAATACCCACAATAGATTCTAATTTTCCACAAACAAAGAAGTCTAACTATGATCTTTGAAATTTAGCTAATAATGAAAAACAAACATTAAGTGAAAAAGCTCTTAAGAAATCTAACTAAAATGTGTGTTATTTTTAATGTTTTAGTGTGTTTTAAATTTTGGCCCCTTGGCCTTTTTTTCACTTGTGAAAACTTTAAAAACAACCAAGACATAAAAATAACCAAGCGGATTTTAAATACCAAACAAAATGTATGTGAGATTTTAACAATGTTCAAGCTTTTCTCTCTACCTTAGGTCCTACAAAATTTTAGGGGGTTTGCCTATTTAGAAGCCCAAAATCAAGTGACTAAAAAACAATTTATTTTCAACTCTTGGGTTTCTATTTTTGTCTCAGAGAAATCATCACCTATTACACAAAGATCAATGTTGATTCATAAAATTGACATCGATTACATCTAATCATCTATGTTTCTTAAAACCACACAAAAAACAAATGCATTTTGAAATAAAAAATATTGAGAAACATGTTTAAAACTCCAACTTCTCATGTATTTACAAGGAAAAGGATACAAATTCAGTAAACAAGTTGTTAAACACAAAAATGAAAACTAGCATATCAAGAAAAAATAAATTTTTCTATGTTTTTGGTGTGCTTTATTTTTAACACAAAGATCATCATCAATCCCTAAAATCAATGAAAATTCACCATAATCATCGTTGATCCATACAACCTTGTTAAAAAAAGATGTGAAATTCAAAGCTAAATCTCTAAACTTGAAGAATTAAATGCATCCATTAGAAAAACTAAAACTAGCATATCAATCTCTTTGGCCATATGGGTTGTTTGGTCCCATTGGGCGTGCCATTATGTACCTTAGGTGTTTTAAGATTAAATAATATGTAAATTAGTCTCTTGTTAATCCAAATGAGAAAACATCAAGCATAACAATTCACTGAGACTAAACACTCTTGCCTAAGAACTAGGGGGAGCATAACATAATAAGCAAGATCATAAAATAGAGAAGAAGACAATACAAATTTCTTACATCCTTTGTTGAATTTTATGTTTATTTTTTGGCATGAGTATGTTCATACTCAACCTATGATGATTATATTCTTTTAACAATGCTCTTACATGGTGGTAACACCTCTCCAATAGTCATTCGTGGCTTGGTGTGAAGCTTGGCATAAATTAGGCATTCAAGAAGGTATTCCAGTAGAATAAAATTACACACAAAAGCTTGTTCAACAATGTTTTGGGCAATAATATTTAAATCTTAAAGAATTAACTCTAACCCTAGGGAAGTTATGTTAAATTTTAACTTGGGTTTAGTCTAAAATCTAGCTTGAGTCAATCTAACTTTGGGTTGGGTTAAGACACATGAAATCTTGACACCTTAGTTTTAGATATTTGTGAGGCATTACAACTCACTTTAGATATTTTTGAGGTGTGATTCATATTTTTGAATATTGAGGAGATAATAAATCACTTTATTAGCTCCTTTGACTTTTTGACTTTATATTTGGCTAAAAATTAATTTTTTAGTAAATGAAATTGACTAATTTGATTTGGAATTTTTGTCTAGCCAAGTTAATAGGATTTTAAATGTAATTAATATTTATTAGTGATTTTTGGCTTTTGGAAATTGTTTTAAATGTCTTTAATTAATAGCTTGATAGCCCAAAAGCATTAAATAACTAGGTCATAATTTGATTAGGGTTAAAACTGAACCAAGTTTATGATGCATATAGGGTAATACACCAAATAAGCTAGCCTCTTCATGTTTGTGGGTAATTAAATCCCTTACATGGATAATTTTAGGCAATTCAAGTGTTTTTTAAACTTAAAATGTGTCATTTTCTAGAAATTGAACTGAATGCTGGTTTAGGCATGAAAGTGGTCAAAACTAAGTATTTACAACAACCAACCTAAACCAACCATACCTTATCAACATAAGTTTAATTGCACATATAACCCCCCTTCCTAGGATCTCTTACAACACTATGTACCTCTATCTAACAATCCTCTCATAGGTTATGATGAATGGAATCCTATTATAGAACCTTCCCATCTCCCATCTCAAATCCCTTTCTTAGAGATAATGAGAAATTCTCCCCACCATAGTAATTGCATAATGTAATTATTGTTAAAAATGAACATCTCTCATCCTCCTCCTGTAGGGAAAGAGGCTACCTTATCCAAATCTAAAGATAGTATACTTTAACAATGTGAAGAGATGTCCATTCATGTTAACAAAATAATGGACACTTCCCTCTCACTTAAATTCCCTATCTCTTTTATGATTCTTGATGAGATATTAATTCATGCGGATGATACTCATTTATTAATTATTTTCAAAATAGGTGATATACAAGTTAAGTGTGCTTTAATTTATGAAATTTTAGGCACTTGTGTTTCCTCCCTTGACTTTATTAAAACACTTAGATACTCTAAATGTAACCTTAAATCCAATCATAGTACATGCCAAGGCTATGACAAAATATAAATGGCTCCTCTATGTTGTGTTTGGGTTCCCATTACCATTCCTCCCATCACCATCAATGTGAAAGTCATGATATTTAACTTTCCACTTTCTTATGATATCTTACTTGATCAACTTTAGACTCATCATATGAGAGCAGTTGCTTCATTTGGATGCCAATGTGTCAAATTTACTCACAATGGTGCTATATACAAGATTGAAGGGGACATTAACCCTTATAATTTATAAAAATTACAAGAACATAGTGTCTTTAAAATACCCACACTTCAACCCTTACGTAGTGTTCCATTTTAAGAATCCCAACACTTCAACTATCTAGTTAACTCCACTACAGGTTATAATGATCATCTAGAATTAATCGGGAATATTCCACCTAACCTATTAGACTTTGAAAATGGTGATTTGGATGAGATAAGCCTAAAGAAATAAAGTTTTAATCTTTTCCCTCCTACCATTACTCAACTTCCTCCTTCTCTTCAACCTCGATCCTATTAGCAACCTTCTAATGACATACCAACTACTTTAACCAAAACTAGACATTCCATTCACCATAATTCCTTGAGTGATAAAATAGTTCATATATGTACTATATACTTAAATGTACCCAATTATGATGATAGTTATATTTTAGAATACCTATTTTTATTTGGATTTGTGCAATCTATAAATGCTAAAGTTATTCTATATCATTCTTTTTTATTTTAATCTTTTTGTTCTTATTCTATCGTTCCTTCTCTTATAGTACATAATATTAATTTTTCCACTACTATTCATAGGTTAGAGATGGAGCACTCACATATTACACATTCAGTCACTATAGATCCTCTCAAAAGTATACTCATGGATCATGCCATGATAGGACCTTATCATTTTGCCAAATATCATGACCCTTCCAATATGCTTCTTTCACAGATGTTAGCCACTTTGATTAGACCTATTGCACAACCAACATTACCTACAGATGAGCCCAGTCCAGTTTCCATTATAGCTTATCCCTTCCTTGGTGATGGTCTTCTTCCATTACCTCAGCTTGATCCCTTACCTATATAATGGGTAGATCAACCTTATTGTGATATTCATAAAGTTACTGTTCATTAGACTAAAGATTTTCATCTATATCAACAACCCTAGGATTTTTATTTTGACCCTTTATATAGTGGACCCCCACAGTCTACTAATAGACATATTTGTTGCTTCAATGGAAAAAATAACCATTCTTATACCCACTACTAAAAACTTAGGTAGTACATCGACACTTTATGACCAGTAATTGCCCAACCCAAAGATAAGACTATCCCACCTCCCAAGCTACTTCTAGAATACATCCATAAATATGGGGAAGTATATTATCTTTAGAATAAATGTTATACCCATTATAATAATAGATGTCATGTGTTTAAAAAACATCTATAATATTTGTTACAGTCTACACCATCATTAACACCAGTTATTCCCTCTCTTATAGGTCACCTACGAATGAAGGTTCTTCCTTCTCTGCCGGTTGCACCTCCTCCTAGCTCCATAGATACCATTCACATTGAGATACATATTACTCATATTGAGTATTCCACATAAGATATACCACATGAGCATTCTTATTCTTCTTCCACACCTACCTTTTTAGTTGAGATGATATGAATGAAAGTTTTTTCATAAATTTTTATGAAGATTGATAAGACTTTGACTAATGTCAAAATACATCTACATAGGGATTTTTTAGATGTTATGGATAACATTTATGGTTATATATATCAGTATTTATGAACACAACATGGTGTTATCTCACATTATTATATTATATGATTTGGATTGGATTTATGATCCATTTATATATCTTCTATTTTTTACTATTTATCAAACATGATTTCACTTAGCTCTTTTGCATGAACCATTATATTATGCTTTCATTCTCTTTCAATTTATCTTATGTCCTATTCTCATTTTTTTCACGAATGAAAACTTATGTTTATTATGTCACTTCTTTCATGGATTCATTTATTTTCTCCAAAATGATTGTTTGCTATCTTTTACACTCAAATAAAGATAATTATTATTGTGACTTGGTTATACAACACTTAATCTCTTAGTATTTTATCTTTACGATATGATTAGTTAGTAAACAAGACTTCTCAATATACTACTCCTATACAATAATATTTTTTATCTCTATTTTTCCTCATTTACCTTCCATATACTAAGCATACATATAGTTGAAACTTGAGATTACATATTGGTTCATAGGTAAGCCTAACTTTTTTAGTCAGTCATATCTCTAGTTACTTAGTCTCCTTTAACAAAAGTCTAAATATCATTCACATATATCACTTTTATCAATCATGTTGGTTATTCTACATTTTTATGAAAGAGGAATCACAAAATGTATAAAAAATTTAAAAGCCAAATCATTTAAACAAAAGGTAAACATAAAATTCAAAAGTATAATTTCACCAAAATACATGATTTACTATCTTTAACACATCTCATATTTCTAATCAAAGCTCAAACTACAAATTTGGCCTTATGATAGAGCCAAGGTCCATTAGGGTATGATAAACCAATAGATTGGGAGAGGAGAATAAAAATATCTCTATAGTGATACCTACTTTCTCACATAAGTACCCAATCTTCACAGTACACCGATGACTCTATAAGAGGTCTTGGGGAACATAGAACATGTTGTGGGAAGTTAGGTCCATTTTAATTTTCTCGATCATATAACCTTCAGGAGTTAATATTGGTATTCCACCTATTTGCTTATATAACTTTGTGCTTATTGTGAGTAGGTATCCTTTGTATTTTGATGGTCACTAGACTCTTAACATATTTACTTCTTACTTAGTATGCCTCATGTTTACTAAGGTTTTATCATAAATGCCTATGTCATGATTTTTACATTCCATATTTCATTACAATAATATTAATATTTCCCCTTAATAAATATTATTTTATTAACTAATCATACCCCTTAGGGTTTCCCATTATGAGTTGCATTGTAAGACCTTGGAGAGGACCAGACATTCCTCACAAAATATTTCCTTATTTTCCCCCTTATTAACATTCACCTCATTGGTGTTCACATTTTGAGTTGTAGTGTAAGACCATGGATAGGAACAAGATTTTCTGACAAATTAATAGCTCTATGTGATAATGTAGTGGACAAAAACATAGTGGTAAAAAATGTAGTATGATAAAAATATCGTGAGGATAAAACATAGTAAGGAAAAATGTAGTGGTATTGGTAAAGCCACAAAAATGTTGTGAAGAGTATAATTGGGACATTTTAGCGAGTATCACATTGTTTATTTGTTATCTAGTTCATTTTGGTGATAGTAGTTAACATTTCATGGTGGAAAATTAATGCATCAAATTTATAAGCAAAATAATAGAGGAAAATGTGATTTTGTGAGTTTGGACCTTTAGTTGAAAGTTGTGTCATCTTATGTGTGAGCGAATCCTTTACTATGTTTTGTTCCTATGATGTTTTATCTTTGTTACATTTTTTAATTACTACATTTTATCCTCACTACATTTTTCACACTACGTTTTTAACCACTATGTTTTTGTCCACTACTTTTTAGTAGGATGCCAAATTACCACATTAAAACCTCTTTAAATCATTCCCACATTTGTCTCCACCTCATTGGTGATCACTTTGTGAGTTTTAGTGTAAGACCTTAGATAGGACCATGCTCTCCTCAAAGAATATTCTAATAAAAAATTCATACTATAACAAAGTCACAATAAAATTACATGCTTCAAATTTGAGATAATTTATGTCACATTATGATTTACACATCATTTACATACTTCCCATATTGATTTAGTATGTTTTATGCTTACTTCATAAACACTTCACTTTTATCTTCTTATTTTTTGATTGCATGTATATTACAACCATCTTATTAAAATTTTCATACTTATGATCTTGATCTAGTATGAGTGATTTGATTCATACTTACATTTATTTTTCTTTTCATACTTCCCATATAAATTTAGTATGATTGAATAAATTTATTGTTCATTTGCCTTCTTTCCATTTGTTATAACACATTTACCACTTTATTAAAATTTTTCATAGTTCCCAACTTGATATAGTATGAGTTATATTTGTTTTAATTTGGTGAATTTTTTACTTTTACTTGGATTTGAAAACATTTTATTGCATTTTTATTTATCATTTTTTATATTTATTCATCTTTTGGTTTTATACATTTCCCATCATGATATACTGTATTACATTTTATGATTATTTATACTTTTCCAAATAATTTTCTTTTCTTTTTAACCATGCATATGTATCACATAATGCTATAAAATAAAACATACATCACACATTTCCCATAGAATAAACAACAAAAGTAAAATACATGTGCTAGAAAGGAAATACATCCATACATCCATCCATAAATAACAAATATAAATCACAGACCAAAAACTATCCATTTCAATATATATTTTGTATTATATTGTACCAAACTCATTATATATATATATATATACATATACATATATATACATATATACATATATATATATATACATATATATATATATACATATATATATATATATATATATATATATTCATATATACATATATATATGTATATATATATATATATATATGTATGTATATATATATATGTGTGTGTGTGTGTGTGTGTGTGTGTGTGTGTGTGTGTGTATAATGAGTTTGGTACAATATAATACAAAATATAATAACTACAACTCTAAGACTATGCTCCATTATGTATATCCTATGACCAAACCATGCTACCCATGGATCCCTATGATTGACCCATTTAAATGTTTTGCTATAATGAGACAGTTTAAGATCATAAGCCATTAACTTGTCCTTGTAGATTGGCCACCTAGGCCTACACATGTCCAAGCTCTATAAGAGTCACCATATGAGTGGTTCTCTCCTATGGCAATGCCTGCCAGGTTCAGGCCTCTCCCTCTCCTACTCTTGCAAGTGGTTGTAAGTGATCTCCTCATGCTTTCAACTATCGAGTAGCCTCCCCAACAAATCTAAACTAGCTAGCATAATTTGGGGTAGATGGTACCACATGGTCTATCAAGGTAGATGGTGTTAGGAATAGCCTAACATTAGTGCTCATATTGTATTTATTTGTAATATTATTATTAATATGAGTTGTCAACACATTTAATAATAATATAGGTAGAATAATATAATTATATGTGTGAGTGATTTGTGATAATATATCACGTAGAAAGATAGGTGTGTGTGAGAGAATAAAGGGATAAGAGAGAAATCTTAGGAGAGATTTGTGGGTTTATAGATTAGCCTTGACTCCTCTATTGTAGGAGCTCATAGAGATATTTATATTATACTCCTCCATTGTATTGATCATCATAAATAAATTACAATAGAAGTTGATTATCTATTTGATGTGAAGTATTGTTTGGTCTTAAATTTGTACAAATATATACCAAAAATATTATCTAGTATCAGAGTAGGAGGTTCTAATGGTTTAAAAAATGTGTAAAAGTAGTTATGGGTTAGTTTTTTTAAATTGGTAGCACTTTCTAAAAGAGTGCTTGAGGGTCATTTCATATTAGCATCTATCAAATTCAAAGTATTTCAGATTAAGAGTGGCGTTGGAGCATATAAATACATAATAGCTAAGAAACATAAATTTACTATGAGCCACCTAAGGTTTCAAGCCTATAGATCTGAAATTTGATTGAGTATTCATTGTATTTGGAGTGCAAAACTATGTATAGAATGCAAAAATGTTTAAAGGAATGCATCATTATGTGTCAATGCTCAATGCAAATATAGAATAACATTCTGATTTATATTCCTACACATACCTATGTGCCATTTAATTTTTGTTTTGAGTTGATCCCCATGTGTGATAACATCAATGCTCAAACCATTACATATATATATATATATATATCAAATTATAATTTTCACTCATATCGATCCAACCAACAACATTCTACTCACCATAATCTTCTCCTTAGAAATTCTTATCTATGCCTATTCTATTTGACAATAGTCTCTACAAATGGCACGGTGGCGGAGTAGGTGGTCTCAATAGAGCAAGTGGTCTCAATGGTGGTGTTTTCCAAGATTAAGGGTCTCATATCTTTCAAATTGATGATCCTTATCAATGTTTGTATGCACCATGCAAAAATATTCATCACCAACACTTACCAAGTAATATGAAATATCAAATTTGAGTTTCGGTATTTGAGTTTAGTTGAGTCTTTTTATTACATTTCATTCTTTAATTTAAGTTTTTTAGTGAATAGATTGAAAAAGTTAATACATATTTTTTTTAGTTTTTAATATTAGTTGGTTTTAGGTTAGATTTTATATTTGATGTCATTATAATTTTAGTTAAAATGATTATGTGTTTTGAATTAAGTCAATAGTGTTTAGTAGTCTATAATTTTCTTTTTATTGTCAGATTTAGTGTCTCAAAAATCCTTATAGAGATAGTTTACATCAAAATTTATTTGTCATCAATAGTCCAAAATCATCAAAAATCTCAAAAGTGTCAAAGTCTAGAGTTAGAGTCATTTTTTATGTCAATAAAGACATTTATATCAAAAATTCAAAAGTGTTGACAATTGAGTCATTTTTTCAAGAATCTTATTTTTACGCCAAAATCTAGAGTTGAAGTATTTTTGGTCATCATTTTCATAAATTATAAAAAAATGACATCATGGATGCATTTTCACTTGTACATAATGTTTGGATTATGGAGGGGAGTCTAGTCATAAAAAATGAGATGAGCTTCATCAACACATTAGATAAATAAGTAACATACATAGGAGGATGGAGGACACATGAGGTTGAAAGATAAATAATGCCCTCTCATCAACCAAAAATGATGAGGTCACATAATGTAGTTGTGTCTTATTTTTTATTTTCCACTGTGTGTTTGCAAATAAAGAATAGTTTATACAAATATTGTTCCAATATTTTAATAAGTGAGATGCTGTGTGATCATTTTTCCCTAATGTAAAAATATAGTGAAAGGATAAAAAACACCAATGTAAGATAGTTCATAGATCTTGAAAAGGTTTACGGTAGATCCAAAAAACCATCGAAGCTGGATAGTTGATGAAGTTCTTCTTTATGTCAAGGTTTGTGGTAAACCTATTTAAAACCATGGAAGGAGTGAGCCTTTCTTTAGATCAAGTTCATGAGCCAAATAGTTGGGCATGTCCCAGGGGTGAGCATACTAAAGGTGAGAGTGTGAATGTTTTTCCACCATGTTTTCACTAAGGGGGGAATGTTAGGAATAGCCTAACATTAGAGCTCACATTATATTTGTTTGTAATATTGTTATTAATATGAGTTGTGAAATCATTTAATAATAATATAAGTAGAATAATATAATTATATGTGTGAGTGATTTATGAGAACAAATCATGTAAAGAGATAGGTGTGTGTGAGAGAATAAAGGGATAAGAGAGAAATCTTGGGAGATATTTGTGGGTTTATAGATTAGTCTTGACTCTTATATTGTAGGAGATCATAGAAATATTTATATTGCATTGCTCCATTGTATTGATCATCCCAAATGAATTATAATATAAGTTGATTATCTATTTGATGTGAAGTATTGTTTGGTGTTAAATTTATGCAAATATGTACCATAAATATTAGATAAATCTTAATGTAAAAATACCCCATCTAAAATATGATGGTGTGAAACCACAATCATGGCTCCTCATATGATCTCCTCTATAATAGTACCTATAAAATATAAACCAAATATACATTAGATCTCATGTATATATATCTCAAACCATCTATCTATACCAAATACATAAACAAGAGTGTAACTAGTGATATATGTCAAAAAATTAATAAATTAAAGAAATTATTATGAGTACTAGTGTCTCCAATCATGGTCTACCCATCATCTTGACTACCATGCACTTGATTTTTTAGATACCTCTGTGCAAGTGCAAAATCTGTACTCACTACATGTGCCCATTATGGTCCCCTCTTTAGTTGCCTCTTTATCAACGAGCTATGTCCAACAACCATCATATGATCTCTATGTGTGACTACTCATGCCTATGTCCCCTCTCTCTGATGGTGCCTCCATATCCTATGAGCTTGAGATAGCTGTTTCTAACCCTATTATGGCTCTACTACCACCTATTATTTGCCATCAACCTCAACATCCATAACTATAACATCCTTTACACTAGGCCTCACCACCTCTTGCTATTGTGCCTAACCTACCCATGGTTTCACTTGCTAATGTGTAACTAAAAGGTATCTCTGTAGCACCCTTACACCTCCTCTACCTCTCAGCTCTCTAGCATGTCATGACTAATAAATAGGCACTCTTAGAGGGGTTTATAGATGTGGTAAGACTAGTTGTCTAGGTACATGAGCTATTAGATGTGGATCCATCGATAAAGTGTAATGGCCTATGATATGAATGCACACCAAACCCATAGTAATAGTAACCCAAGTCAACCATATGGATGCAATAATAGTGTAAAGATGCCACACTATTTTCCCTCATATCATAGTCTATAAAGCCAGGACATGGGGAATGACATGCACTATATGATTCGGCCTCTATCACACTAATTAAGGTAACCTATCATCGAATGCATGGGGCAACCCAATTAATTAATACATAGGGAACCTATCATAAATACAAGTACTCAATAAAATTTTAGGGCCCATAATCTTCCTCACCCAGGTCAATATACCATACATATCATGCATGAGATGTACCCAAATGACAGAGCCTAGATCATACAACACATCCTACTCTAGGATGAACTGACATAAAAATACTATATAAAATGGTACCCTCCCATCTAATTTGTGACACAACACACGTACTATCAAAATTCTGATCATGACCTTCTAGATTTCCATAATGGTTGAGATATACTCATTGAATAAGCTAACTTGTAACCCAAGGTAAATCCTCTCTGAACCTATCACCCAATGGGATAGGGATTACCTCTCATCCTTTACCTTCAGTGCATCACATATGATATTATTCCTAATTATGAGAAGTCTAGGCAAGGCACAAACATCCTCCAAGGTGCTGCCCATCTCTATTTATCCCCCAGCACTTCCCATCAAAAAGTGTTGGTTAGTCACTCCTATACTCCTAGGAACATGACAACCAAATCAATGATGAGTTGGAATCCTCCTCATCTCTATGATGCCTCCAAATCCTAATGAAACCAGTCAAACTCAATCCACATCTGATAGTTTCTCTAACAAATTTGGTAGCTATGATGTATCAACTAGGCACCAAAATCTCTCTCATCTCTATAAAATATCAAACAATAGAGAATGTGTTAGATATCAATGTAATAATAATATAATATATTTTTAAAAATTATTATAATACTAAAATTTAACTACTTCATCAACATATTTTTCCTATTTATCACCTTTTTCCTACAAATTTGGCCCTTTAGTTACTAAATTATCCCTACCACCTCTTTGCCATACTAAGTCATCCCTTTGCTACATAGTCAATCCATTATTGCAGACATAAACAACCATTTTAATACTAAATCAACCCTTTCCCATTCTTTGAATATTATATTGGCCTTTTACAACATGGTCAACCTCATTTAACATACTACATTAGCTCTTACTAAATACTACATCAACTAAAATGTATTATGTCAGCCATGTCTATCATTCTAACTGAGTCAACCCTTTGCTACGTAGTCAGCCATCCATATCAATACTAAATCACCACTCTGATACATAGTCAATCACCTTGTTTCCTCTCACCTCTTCTAACTGAATTAGTAGGGATAACTCTATTAAAAAATTATGGTGACTTTTTAACCATTTACCATAAATGCCTTAGGCATTTATTGGCCTGACTCTTTCCTACCCAATATTCTATTTTACCCCTAGTTTACCTAAAATTTTCTTAGGGCCATTTTTAATAAATACAGTTTGGCTAATATCAAAATTTTTATATTTATATTAATTTTAATTAAAATTACCCAAATCTTTGAAATTAATGCACTACTTACCTGAGCTACATCGATTGTGGCTGCAAGGCATCCTCTGTGTCAAAGTTGTCATCTCCTCACCATGGTCACTCTTTGGGCTAAAATGGGTCTCTTTGAGTAATGTTTTATCATAATAGTAAAAATAACAAATGCATTAATTTTCACCCTATTTATATTTACATTCAAAATTATTTACCTATCAATTATTTACCAACAGATTCTATTTTTTACTCATAACTTTGTTTTTACTAGATCTTTTTTTGAAATGAAAAATGTTATGGAATCCTGACATCATAGAAAAAATTTCCACATATTACATCTATATTTTGCAATTTTTTTGTTTTTTCACTTATTTTATAGGTTTTCCTAATGTTCCCTACATTGGATAGCTTTACATTTCTCTCATTTCCTTCTTCCTCTATAACACTAAGGTAACTAAAAGTATGTATTTTTCAATTATGTCCTTTCATTTATCTTATTCACTTATGAATATTATAATTTAGCTTAGCATTGTGTGTGTTTTGTTCTTTTCTTGAAACACCATCAAATGTTCCAATTGCATGACATGTGATGGGCTTCGAGTGAGGCATATATATACACACAATATTTTTAAACTTGATCAATTAGTAATGATTTCTCTCTTACAGGAACCTTTCAAGACTCAATCTCTATGAGTTCATGCCTTAAAGGGTACACTGGGAAAGGGGTGGGTAAAACATTGGTGCTTTTCAAGATTATTGTCGTATATACCACCACTTGAAACCAACACAAACCTATCCTATACATTTACCTAATATTTGACACCTCCCTTACACACTCCTCCAAGTAATTCACTACCCTAATCAACCCATATCTAGGATAAAATCTCTCTTTTTTTGTTTATCGAATAAACCCTATTCTTAGAAATGAGCACATTATAAGAATAAGCCTACCCAACACCTAATATGAGACCTAATTATTTTATTTATTAAATAACTGGGTTAACTAGTCTAACTATATTAGATAAAAATTTAAAAGGGTTTAGGGTTAGATCTGACTATACAAACACATCATTTTCACTATTTTTGTTAGAGAGAGATAGATATAATCATTTATTTGGACATCTGCTTATCGACCATTCTACTTGAGGAGTCATTGCTTAGGGTTCCATACTTTCTTTGGAGAGAAGAATCTTATCTTATGGGAAGAGTCTTTTGTATGTATATGAGAAGTTGTTTAGCCTAGAGTTGACCTATCTTTATTATCCTTACAAACTATAAAAACCTCTTTTAAATCACCATTGGCTAATGGAGAGATTGAGGCTTGAGGGGTTTGTCTTCAAGGTAAGTATTCCTAATTCTTGCTCATCTCTATTAGTAGATAGATTGACATATGTTAGCTTATGAATATGTTTCTCTCTCCATGCATTAGGATTACCTCTACATTGGCTTGAGTAGATTTATTATTCGATGTTTAAGTTTATGTTTATTATCCCCATTTTTGCCACATGCTTTGGTGAGCAATAGATTAGTGTTACTTTACTTTATATTTACTATATTAGAAACCATAGGATCTAGTTAGGGTTTTTGTGTGTTATTACTCAACTAGAGGATTTAAAACTCTCTCTAGTGATATTATGTGGTAAGAGACCCCTTATTTAGGTCTAATGGATTCATATTGGTCATGACCTTGATTGTCTAAATGTACCAACAGTAGAAGGGCTAGTTTGATTTATCTTCTTCAAGCTAGGATCTATTTGTAGATCAACTTCAATTTCCCTTATCATATAGTGTCTTTATGATTATTTGAGCTTCATTTAATTTCCCCCTTTCTTGGGATGACCATTTACATTCCCCCTCTATTGGGATGACTACTAATTTCATTGGTGCTTGTGTTAGATACCTTGTCGATTAATGCAACTTGTTAGTGACATGGCTATCATAAACATAGCCCCATCCATTTCATAGAACTATTTTTGCCTTATTTTGATCATCTTTGAGGATATTCATCATTGTATCACTTATTACATGGATGGATCTCTCATGATCCCCATTAGTCCCTTATTTCCTTTCATTTAAGACACACATAGGTCAGTTTTGAGACTGTACACTTACTTGTGGGAAAGTCTAAAAGTCTTTAGACACCTTGGTATTTAGGTCCTTTTCTCTAGTGACCAAGTGTAAGGTCTTTTGTATTTGTCATCTATTTCACTCATGATTGTTTTTCAAATCCATATAGCAGAGGAATAAAAAATTACAAAAGAGTTAAAATCCAAATCATAAAAGAAATAAAAGACAATGATCAAAAGGCAAAAACAATTTTAAAAGTTAGATCATACCAAAAGATAAGATATTTATTTGGCATATCTCATATTCTAATTGAATCTCAAACTATGTGATTGGCCTCATGATAGAGACAAGGTCCATTGGGGTGTAGTAGGCCAGTAGAATGGGGTAGGAGGTCTCATTATATCATATACTCATAATGCCACCTAATTTATCACATAAGTACCTTATCTTCGTAGTAGACTAATGAATCTGTAAGGGGTCCTAAGGAATAGGGAAAATGTTGTGGGAATGTAGGTCTATTATAATTTTCATGCATATAGCCTTCATGAAATTATTTATGTACTTCACTTGTTAGTCCAAAGTTTATGGTGTCATAAACCCTTGTTGTTGATAGTTTTTAGCCTTTCTCACTTGCCTAGTGTGTCTCATTCTTGATAAAGATTTTTACATCACCAATGTGGCATCTCATGTCCCTTATTTTCATCATATTTTACTAATATTCCCATTGTTGTATATTAATTTTAGCTGATCACATCCTTGATCACATATACCTACTTACACCTCTTGGTTTATAATTTGTGAGTTGCATTGTAATATCTTGGAGAGGACCAAGTTTTCCTCACAAACATCCCTTCACATTTTTCTTACCATACCATCTCATTTTTATACTAGTCATGTCATTAGTTGGTTTTACTTTCTTACATTGCATTTTAGAATAAACACTAATTTTGAGTTGTCATCATTTAGAACTTTTACTTTCCATCTATCTATCATGTTATTGTTTTATTTTTGTGGACTTCACTTATCTTACATAGGAAATTAGACATTCTTACATGTTTTTATTTATTTATGACTTGACATGCTTGTCTTACATCTTGACTTACATTTCATTTTCAATCATTTATGTTTTGTTTATGTTTGATTCAACATGCTTATCTTACATGAGGTTACCTTTCACTTACATATCTTTGTTAAATTTTTTCTTGCATTCATATTTCACTTAATCATAATGTTTTACATGCTTCCCAATGTGATTTGTTTTGTTCTACGTACATTTGTCATAATTTTATCATTTACATGCTTTGTATTTTAGTTTTAACTCAGCATTAACAATCTTGGATTACCAATTTTATAAGCAATTTAATCATTTTTTAGAGTTTTTAATTGCTAATTTGACCATATTACATATGCATAGATTGATTATATTGTTTGTTTTATATCCTTAGGGTTTTTTAAATGTAGGTATTGTGCTATCCATGATTAAGACTAGGATATTTACATGTAGTCATTCAATGAAAAGGTAAATCAAGGTATGTATATAGTACTTTCAATTACTTTAATTTCATTATAGTATTAATTTTAGTATTTTATTTTTAATTAACTTAGTTTCATGTGTTGTTATGTTATTTATCGAAGAACCATCCCATGTTACACTCAAGTGACACCCAATGAGCTTTGAGTGGGGCATATGTATACACATAATATTTTTAAACCTTATCAATTACTGATACTTTATCTCTTATAGGAACTCATTGAATCTTAATATCTCCAAGTGAATGCCTTAAAGGGTATACCAAGAAAGGGGTTGAAAGACCTTTGGTACTTCCTACAATTGTTGGACCCCATACCACAACTTAAAACCAACCAATACAAACTACTCCTATCCATTTACCTAAGCATTGAAACCTTGCTTATATAATTCCCTAAGCAACTCACTACCCAAAATAGTCCCTACCTAAGTAAAAATCCCATTTTACCACTTTTCCTATTACTTTGATCATGTTGACCCCATTCTAGGTTTAACACATGTTATGGAACTCTATTAGCCTAATCCAACATAGTACAAGACCTAACAACTCTATTTCTTATGTAACAAGGTCGATCGAGCCAACTGTGTTGATTAAATTCTTAGGAGGGTTTAGGGTCAATCCATGGATATATACCCTATTCATGTCATTTGTAAAGAGAGGATCATTTAATTACACATAATCATTTCTCTTAAATCTACTTATACAATCAATAGGAGGTTTAATTGCTTAGGTTTTTGCCTTGGAGAAGTATCACTTATCTTATGGAGGTCTTAAATGCATAGGAGAAGTTTTATAGCCTACAGTTGATTTGCCCTTGTGATCCTTACAAGCCCATAACAAATTATCATAAAAAACCATTGGCCAAGGGATATATTGAGGCACGATGAGTTTACTTCAAAAAGGTAAGTATATTTTTAGCCCCTTCATATTTCAATAAGTAGATGTTGTAAAACTAATGGATTTAATTGTATTTCTCCTTTCTTCGGTCATTTCTATGTTATATTAGATATATTTATCTTTACATGTTTATTATCTTCCCCATTTATTCTAATAACTTTGGTGGGAATTATATTATCTTGCATATGCATTTAATATTTTAGCTTGCATAGTTGTTTAGTAGATTAGCTTGCTCAATATTATTTACAATCATAAAACTAGCTAGGATTATCAAAAAATGGCATTTGACTAGAGGCCTTAGAAACCTCTCCTTTTCCATTATGTGATAAGAAATCTCTTAGTGTAGGTTTAGTGGATCCATTATTGGCCATGACCCTAATATAAAGATATTACCAAGAATCCTTGTTAGTTGGTTACCTTCTCTGAGCTTGAATATTATTGAGTAAGATAAGTTATAGATTTATCTAGTTTTGATTGCATACACCTAACATGAAATATGATCTTTGTAGAAATTATGTTTTTCACTTCTTTAAAAATTAAAGGTAGCAAATTTATTAACTGCCCTTTGTCTTTGGTTAAATGGTTTGACACTAGGTTTTAGAGGAATAGTATGCGTGAGGATGGAGGTGTCTAATATCTTAAAATACTCATAGTTCCATGCTATAGTGTCACCAAAATATTTCAAGGCCTGCATATTCCTTTGCTTTCCATCCTAGGTGCACACTATGTCTAAAATCACATGTTTTGATTCACCTACATTGCCTATATTACCATATTCATGGAGGATACATTTGGAAAGGATTTATTTATCTTTGTCACTATGATATTCCAAGTAAAATATCCTCTCCAATGATTCCATACCTTTATGTAGGTTATTAGTTTTCAAGTTGATGACCCCTTCTTCATCTAATTCAAACTCCTCCATGTCATCCTCATGAATGATTTAGGACTCAAATATATCAGTGTTGGTGATGAATTCAATGATATGTTAGTCATTATTAAAGACTTGGAAGTTTATAACATTGTTTTAAATAGGAATAGAGACCAACTCTAATAAAAATATCCTCAATCTAGAGTTTGCAATAGGTTCCCTAGGTACTCACATCCATTGCCAACACATCCACTATATAATTATTCCTTTAGGGCAATGTCTAGATATTAAATGCGTTAAATTCCTCACTAAAGTTACACACTTTATTACAGTGTCTAGAAAGATGTTTGTCATTACAAGCATAGTGGATTATGATTTTCTTGACCACATGTTTTTTATCCGTAAAGACTTTCAAGTTCTTCACCTTATTCTTTAGTGTGAACTAGAGTCCATGCACTGATGTTTTACACTCGACCACATTATTAGTGTAGGCAAACTATAGTCAAAAGGATACCAAATATGACCTCCTTATTGGGTTGATGAATTTTATAGGGGCACCACATATACTCTTTAATTTGGATCCATTAAACTTCAAGGTCTATGTATGATCTTTAGCTGTGCGTAGTGGATTTTTAAAGGTGGGAATTGACACTATGTTCACTTCTTTATTTCCTTATCTAACTTCTAATGTCAACACACTTTCCTCTTTAGTTATTAATAATATTTTGGTATGATCCTCAATAGCAGATGTTGGTACAAAATTATTCATAATGGTAATGTAGGTAGCCTTTATGTATTTATATCCCTTGTTCTCACATGGATAACTTTGATTAATATTGTCACGTATTAGGGAAGTAATGTGAACTGATAATACTTATGGTGAATAAGTGATATCCTCCTTATCTAGTTGATCTAATTCTTCAACTTCAGGTTCTTCTTGCAGAGTCAACATGTTAATGGATAATTTTCCATAAGCTTTCACCTCTTTCTCAAGTGCATAGACCCCTAATTCAAAATACTCGTATAAGATCTCATTGGTATTATTCCATCATGTGATCACGTGAGCCATATTTGGATCCCTCTCAATCTTGGTATGATTGGGCATGCCTCACCATGAAAGCCACATGTGGGAGAAAATAGTTACCATATACCCATTGAGTGTTATAGAATAATCTTAGTTGAGATGCATACCATATGCATCATGTATATCCACCACTTAGATGTCATTGAATTGTTACTCCCTAGGATCAGAACCTAACTGCATGTGTTTGAGCTTGCTAACCACTTTGATCTTTGACTTGTCCAGTTGAACTACCTTTTTAGTAGATTTGGAAGGGATTAGTCCCATATATTGGCAAATGGCATAAGGCATTAGATTCCATAAATCACTTGAATCCACCAAACAATTGTGTAAGTTTTTGCCAAAAATACTAACTATTAGCATAAAAGGAGGAGTTTTAATTTTTCCTTATAGAAAACCACATGAGCATCAACTATGTTATTAGCTTCTTTCCTTTTGGGAGCAGATACTTATTTTAGTAATAATTCCTTTTGATTAGGCATTTAAAGAAATTCAGACATTGTTATGTTAGCCTTGGTTTTCTTGAGGTCATTAATAATGTTATATCCCAATTTATTTTGCTCTAATGGCATATCAGTTTAGGAAGGTATAACATTATTCGTAAGATGATATGAGGTAGTAGGTCCTTTAGGGGAGTAGGGTTATTACTTGAGTTTTCATTAGGTGGGACCTGAATATTATTTGGAGGGGTAGAGGCAGTCAAAGGAATTTGTAACTTACTCTTCAAATAATAATTATTCCCTCTTTGGAACTATTTAAATGTATGGACCTCATCTAGGTTGCCTTTAATCTCATTAGCACTTTCAAATGGGAACTCATAGTATCAAATTCCATGGAAGTACTCAGGTTGTCTCCACTTGGGCCTAGTTTACTATTGTTTAGCATAGACACTATTTCAAGGTTATCCATCTCCTTTTAGAAGATGTTTGAGGCCAATTTTAATTAAGCACAATCTATCTATGCATGGTTAGCTATGTTATTTAGTCTACACTAAGTGGGCAAGGCTAGGTATACCATGTGTATTGAATTGGAGGCACTATTGTTGATTTGATTGGAGTTTTCAAGGGGATTAAGCACATTTCTATTATTAGGCTTAGTGTTTCATTGTATATTAATTCTTTAAAAGTTGTAATTTATGATTTGAGGTGGGTTATTTTTAGTTTAGTTGGTGTTTTAAGGAAAAAGTAATTTGAGCATATCATTAGTCAATCTCTGGACCATTTTCTACAAAATAATTACCTCAAGGTTCACAGAGGCACTTTAGTTACTTCTTGATTGAGGTGGTGGGATAGCCACTAGTGTATTAGCATTTAAAAATATAAGGACAACAAGATGTACTATGTCATGGGTATTGATAGTAGGTGTCTAATTATTCATAAACAAGAGGATAGCCTATTGGTTATTGTTAGGATTAGAATAACCTCTTGAACTAGGCATGGTAGTATTATTATTATAGGTAACTGAAATGATTTGTTGACTCATAGGATGTAAAAATACATGTTTTAGAAGATCATAGGTCTGATTGTTAGGCACATGATAAAATGACATTAAATTAATACATAGCTCTTGGGATTGGACTCATTAAAGGTGTGTTCTACATAAGATCCTGGTTCACCATAGGAATTTGGTTAGAAGAACCAAGTTGTCCTAATGTGGGAAAGGGACCGACACCATATCCTTTAGGTACCATATATTATTCAATACTATCTTCTTCATTATAGGCCAATGAAAAATATGTAAGTGAAATTGGGGTTATCCTAAAAAACATAGAAGTCATGGGGTCTAGATCCCTTAAATAGGTTTGTATAGAAACAAGTTTTGTTTGCATGTATGGGTATTTCAAAATTTTATACAACTTGTGAAAAAAAATATTAAAAATACTCATGGGTTAATTAGGTTCTCTATGGGCAGTCACAAATGGGTGATAGAGTATGGAAGGGTTTATTGGTATCCTAAAGTGGTTGATGAACACATTCTCAAGGTTATCCCAAGAGGTGATGGATCCATCTAGGAGACCCAAATACTAACCATACACTAACTCATATAAAGTGTAAGGGAATATCCTATAAGAGATGTCTTCATGCTAAACTTGATTAATGATTAATACATACTTGAAGGTCTATATGTGTTCTTATGTTGTTCTTACCCCACCTTGAACATGCCTTAGGCATAACTTCTTAGGATTTTTTGGCAAGTCATGGGCAAGCATTGAAATGTTCAAAAACAACCACCTCCTAGAAACTAGGTAGGATTAACCATCATTGGGTTATGAGTGAGAGTGAAAATGGTAATGAAAGGACACTAGTAGTAGGATAACTATTAGATAAATAGATTTATCTGGTCTTAGACTTCTGTTTATCAGTCCTAGTTCTCCTATCTCTTGAGAGTTACAATATTTCAAAGTCAACCTAAATAGACTTTGAGCTTGTGATAAATCTTCTATTTTCCATTTTTAAAAACTTGAAATGTTATTATCTAAGTAAAATTGAAAAATTTTAGACACAGTTTACCATAAATATCACAAAATACTTCATTCAATCCTCCTTTTAGCACCAATCTCTTGGTGGTCTATTTGGCATAACACACCATATCTAGGATGAAAAGGAGAGGAAAGGCTCAATTGGTAAGGATTCCCTCTTCCATCATGCCTCTCCTAAAATGAAGCAAGATTAATAACAACTTCCCCAAGGTCTTTATCTACTAGGTCATGGCAAACTGGATACCTTAGTTGGTTATGCAAGTTATTCCATTAAGGGGCATATTTAAAATGTGCTCTAATATTCATAAAATAAACTTATATTAGGAAAGACTCAGCTTAGTCATATCTCTCTATGAATTACTCTCTAATTAAAACTTGTCTTCAACATTCTAGATTAACTAATGATTTAAAAGTAAACAAGTAGAGGACAAACAATCTAGATGAAGCATGAAAACACTAATTACATATTAGGATAATATAAAACTAACTTAATAGAATGTAAAAAATGTAAAAATATAAAGGGTAAAGAGAAAGAGAAATGAGCCTATAATGCATTACAGATAAGCCTAGTTCATTTGGTTAGATAAATCCCATAAAACCACTCTTCTATCTAACTAGTATTCACATAATCATAAACAAAGATGGTGCTTAAAGTTTGAGGAAACCTTGAATATGAAGAAAGAGGGATAAAATTATCATACGAATGCACAAATTATGAACATTATCCTCACAACATTTCAATTTAAATATATTTCATAATAGAAATAATGTCTGGGACTACCCTTTTCAGTTAAAACTACATAAATGCTTCAGACCAATATAACTCATAGGAAAAGAAACTAACTAGGAAAGCAAAAATAACAAGAAAAATGGAAAAAAGTGTTTGGTTATTCTATTATACCTTCTAAATATAAATGAATCATACCTTAAAATAATGAATAACTAGTCTTATATAGGTTCTTAGTCTAATAAGTCCCCAACCCAGTCCACAAATTGGAAATTATAATAGGTCAATGAGTTGGGTCCACCTGAGACTAACTTAGGTTCCATTTTGACTATGATCAAAGTGCCACATACCATGCTAATTGAGTTCCACTTGAATTATGCATAGTGGAATTCCCTTGGGATATTTTTTAAGATTACCAATTGGTCACATTCTACATAGTCAAAGATCAAGCCTTATTAAGGTAGAATTTATCTCTTATGACCCCAAAGTGCACACCACTAATCAGTCAATGCCACTATTTAATTTAATTGGGATTCTACATCCCATGATCCTCCTGCTACTAGAGGACAAGATTATACTTAATTGCATAGATCTAGTTGGACCCACAGTCTAATTTATAGATATTAATGGTCTAGATGGGTAATATGACCCTCAAATTTGAGCTCAAAATCTTTATGTGGAGGTTCATGTATCCATCTCAAGAAATCTATGACACATGTCCACTTCTCACTACATAAGAATATTGGTGTGTCTTTTATGTACCAAGATTTGCCACATAATGGTAATTCATTCATCCATAACTTGGTCAAGGATCCTAGGCCTTTTGAATTTTCCTTGGCTCTGATGTAATGATATATTTCCATGTGGCTACATCCTACTTACCCATGACCTATTGCAAGTCTGAAGTGCACCAACTACCCTCAAGGACCCAAATATATGATATTTTTCCATGTGGTGTGATCTCACTTACCTGGGATCTTGGGGGTGAGGCTTGATCATCAAAGCATCTCAAGGAAATTAGAAAGTATGTGCCATCATCTTAGGTATTCATAAGGTCATAGACTCTTAGAAATGGACCAATTATTAAAAGCTTGATGAGAACTGAGCAGGTGACAAGTGATGTCACCATGTTTACCTAGGTCCTATGAAAAATAAAAGTAGTTATTATAATATGAACTTGAAAATGTCCAAAAATGGCTAAGTACAAGAACCAAAAATGAAAGTAAAGTTAGGTAGAATAAACTAGACAAAACAACCATTTGCTTAAACCTAGAGGCAAATTAGTTCATTTTAGGAAAACAAATTAAGTCATGGAATGAGATAATATAAATGTTTAGTCATTTTTACTTGAATAAAAGTATGAATAGGATTAAATAGAGACAAAATCACCAAATAAAATAGTCCCATTTGCTAAAAAATATACCCAATTTAGTCCAATATAAATGAAATGACAAAGTCCAAAAAATGAAGTGATACAAACCCTTAGTCCACTTAACTTGAAATAAAGTAGAATTGGACCCAATTATCTTAAGGAAAAGAGTACATGGATTAGTCCAAACCTAAGGTGAAATTATCTAAAAAAGTAAATTTTAGCATTATTCAAAACATGTCTCAAGACAAACCAAGACTTATAGATTTAGTCAAATTCTGATGATAAGATCATTGGAGTCCTCTATTCAATATTATTAGACCAAGTGCACATCATGAACATCTCAAGTTTAGACTTGGTTAAAACAATAAATCAAAATTAAAGTCTAGATTGCATCATCTTCAGGATCTTTTCTAATCAGATCAATAGATCAAACATGCTAAGGCCTCCAACCCATTCAAATAAGATATTATACTCTAGAGCAAAAAGAGGTTCATTTCATGAAGAAATTAGGGCATGTGTGCAAGAAACAAAAAAATCATTTTCATTAAAATCATATACATTTTCATCATTTATATCATTTATGTTTGTATCATGTTCATTATCATCCACATGTGTGTCAAGAGAAGAAGCATTAACCTTAATAAAAATTGACATTTTATTTTTCAAATTAACACAAGTGCCAAGTGTAGACTTTCATATTTGGTATTAGACACTTGACAATGTGTAATTTAACCAAATAGTAACCTACTTGACTTATTATTAAATGACTCTCATTCACCATTCCTCATAGCCATTTATCCATATATGGGCTCAGTATTCCAATTACTATTACACAAGATATTTATAATATTTTCAAAAACCATTTAATATCCTTCTTAGACTATCTCATGGCCTCATGTCATTGGTCTTGTTTTCTAGATAGGTTTTTACACTTATCTGATAGGTTTGCCACTCTGGACTTGTCCACTAAGGCTAAAACCTTTCCTCATGCCATTTAGTGACTAGTTTCCAAAATCCACAATGTTCAAAAGAGTTAGCCCATATATTTTGCATGTTGTTTTATTATAAACTAACCAAAGAGTAATCTATATAAACATATCAAGCCTAATATTTTAAATATATAACACTTATCTAGCATCTATTTGGCACATATCTAGTGATCACTAGAAATCACTCTGTATATTGACATGAACTATCCTAAAGCTCTAAAATATGAAATACCTCAAAGGATAAATCCATGAGCTAAGTCTAAATACCATTTTTAAGGTTAAGTCACATGTTTTCAAGTGTTGAAATCCATACACAAGATTGCACTGCATACTAGCATTACACAAGATTTCACACACTTAATTAGGTGGGAGAAATATGTTCAGTTTGACTTCCATATTCATAATATTGGATATGTAGGAAACACTTAGTCACAAGGGGTGGCTAAGGTTAGCTCAACCCTTCCATTTCACACTTTATATTGGTTTAATAGTTTTCTTATAGTACACAACTAGTGTTTGAAGTAAGGAGAAGGAAAATAAAGATGTTTGAGTGTATTTGAAGAAACTAGAGCATACAAGAATCCTCATTAAACATAGGTGGAATGGGTAAAACTATATAAATTGGTAAAAATACACAACATATATTTCAACTCCAATAGATAGTGTCAAGGAGTAAAACTATCTAGGAAGTGCATATTTGTTTGAACAAATGCAATCTCTCTTTTTCCATATCCAAGTAGTCACGTGACATTTTATCATTTTATATGATTATATCCTACCATATACCTACATATATTCTAAAAAAATTAATTTATTCACTCTCCTAGTGTTTTTCATAAATAACATGTTATATTTAGCTAGTTACACTCAAATTTGTTTAGTAATTATACATCTTAAACAATTTGAATATTATATTAGTTTAATGATATTAGGGTCACATTAATTATAAAATACATAAAACATAGTGGTGAACCCATTTCATTGTCTTGAGCTTAGAAAACCCTAGTTTTCCTTAGGGTCTCATTCTATTTTGCTAGGCTTCATATTTCATTATTAATTTTTGATCTCTAGACCTAACTTTTATTTTTTCTTCATTAATTGTTGACATAAAATATGTAACTTTTTATAAATAATTATGTAGTTCGAGATGAATCTAGTTAGAGATAATATGGCACATAGGTTAGTATCATGTATTATTACTCAGTTAATATGTGCATTTATAAAATTTTAATGTAGTCCATTAATTCACATGCTTATTACACAAAACATAATTTTTTTCCTACCCTAAATTTCTTTATTTATATATAATAAAAAAGAACCATTACAATTCATACACCTATTTATGTTCTACCTCTACACTCTACTTCTATGTTTTGTTATCGATAATATTCTATAATATCACATATGTCATCTATCACTCTATATTCTTATTTATATCCTTTATTACTCTATATCCTCTCATATTACAACACTGTGGCATAAATAAAAACTAGAAACATTATAAATTACAATGATCATGTATTTTTAGGACATGCCTTTTATTCATATAGAGTGTCTTCTATTATTTTAGGTTACCAAACTTATCACATTACTCAAGTTAGTAGAAGCTTCTATTCTATTGACCTGGAGATATATTCTGCAACTATGGTAAAGTTAGAGTTTCGATGGTGATACTTTATAAGTTTATAATCTACTGAATAACCCTAACAACATCTGTTTAACTTCTATAAATTTGTCTCATCCTTGACCAACTCTAAATAATCTTATTAGTGACAATCCAAAATAACTCATTCACCACAATGTCAAAACTCTAACAAAATTAGTGAAGAGAAAATAGATTTGATAAAATAAAATGAGAGAAATAATTCTAAAAATATATTTAAGCTACCCAAATAAGATAAATTAAATACACATGATTATACAATACACATGATTTCACCTAGAAAAATCCTTTTGGGTAAAAAACCCAACACAATAACTCTTTTATTGTATTAACTTAATTTTTTACAATATAATAATGCACTACCAAGTTCTCATTTTTACTATTGTATGTGCAAGTATATATAGGCACATAAATAGATAACCCTTAAAGCTATATTATAATACGTTGGGTTCCAAATCCAAATATATCAAACATGGGATAAAACCAATCAAATATATATCAAGTAGGCCCCATTATAGCTCTACAGTCTAGTAGAGTGTAAGTCATAGAAAATATACAACACATTTCCAATAATTAGTGGATGACAAAATCAATAAATAGAAACTTAGATGTATAACATGATATACTGAAGTATTTTTATCAATTCACCCAACTAGATTTATAGGACATTAATACCATTTTCCACAAAATTTTCTTGTTTCTTCTCGGTGGATCACCCATCCTTAGATTTTTTGAAGAAAATATCCAAATTTAGTAAAATGGCCTTAACATCTAAGATCTTATTTTCCAATGTAGTATTTTCCTTGGCTACCTTAGCTACATCCCTTAGATTTGATGAAACCTCTAATGTTATATAATATACCTCATGACCTACTATCTAAATCTCCATTTTTTTCATTTAGCTACTCAGTAGTGTCTCATAGTCCTATATCTCTTCAAAAATAATTATTCTCTGAATTTGATTTTCCTTATATTCATATGTAAGGAGATCCAATTATTTCACTCTTCTTTTTTAGGGATTCTATTAGCATCAAATCTGGTGGAGGCAATGCTAAACTGCCTCTCTAAGTCCTCCAATTTTATATTTTGGTCTTGAGTCCATACAAGGAAACTTATAGAGTATAAAAAGTATTTAGTTGCATATCCTATGACCTTTCATAAACTCTCTAGTTGCTCTTTATATTTTTTCCTATTTATTTAATTTTTTCCTAGGATTGGCCATAATATTTGTTCCTCATACTCTTCTACAACTTCTAATTTGATGAAACTTTTGTCCACTTTGGCTCTTGAGTAGCTGATAAAATTCTTCATTGTCTCTTCTAGCTATTGTTATAACATCTGTGTTAAAGTTGGATCATATTGTGGCCTAACATTGGTTAAAGCCATGAGAGACCCTTTTATTCGTTCCTCTAGATTCACACACCTTGTCCTCTAATCTATCTTGGCACTTCAAATTAGGCTTTCCCCAATTGAATCTTTTTCTGTTAGTGTCAGATTCTATAGGGATATTCCAATCTATTTTCCTAGTATAGGTTGTAGGAAGCTAGGTGGTACCATTATGCTGGAGGTCAGCTATTTATGTTGAGATAACTCTAATTTGATTCTCCGTAGGGGTCCCTTAGTGTGGTTATACTAATTGGCATAAAACTTATCTCCCTTAGAGTACTTTGTTCTTGTCCCTCACTTATTTTTATTGTGTCTACAAAGCTCCCAAATAGACCTACTACTTCATTTTCTTCCTTATCTTTTCTTTCTTTATTTTCTCTTTGAATATTTTCCTAATTATCCTTTTCTTTTTTTCCTTATTTAATTTTTATACCTCTTCTTTTTTTATATTTTCTATATAACCCTAAAAAGTATCTAAATTAGAGTTATCTAGGGTTAAAGGGGTATACGTAACCTAGGACATAAGGATGATAAGCTATCTCTAAAGCAAGACAATTAGATGATAAACTCAAATATAACATATACTAAATTTATTAAGTTGAGATAGGTTAAAAATAATAAATTCAACTACGCTAGATATGGAAATGACAAATAAGTAATGCACTTAGCTAGTTCTAATGTTAATGTAGTTATATATTTAGAAAAAGCAGGAAGAAAATTGGAAGAGGATTCTAGAATAGTCATTATATTATGGATTGAATACCTTTGGAGCTTGGGACACTAACACCATCTTGGGATGGTTGCATCAATGCTATTATCTAAACCTAATGCATGTGTTTTATATATAATAATTACTAACAAAGGATGTGACCACCTGGATACTTCAAGGTTTATCTTTTCCTTCACTCTGGTGAAATCGGATCTAGGTCATGGACTGTCTCTCCTCATGAAATTGAAAAATCCTAGTTATTCATCTTTATAGTGACCTCCAAAAAAAAGGGTTAGTGGGCACATAGTATCGAGTTAACTTCAAATACCCCTCTAGTAATGATTTCTAGTTACATAGATAATACTTTGAATAGGGCCTCAGACTGATATAGTTCTCCCTTACATGTTGGCTTGTGTGTGAATCATGCCATATATACAAAGGAATTACAATAATGACCTATCTTGTAACTTGGAAAATTGGGCTCTTAGGATGATCCTTCATTACTTTAGACCTATGTATGTGTTGTCCCTATGGATGATATGAAAATGGATAAAATAAGGAAGTTTTGATTTATTAAGTGCTTGATTGAGTGATTTGATAAGTTGCCTTAGGTATTTTTGAATGTATGCTAGGTGAGGAATGAATGAGGGTTGGTATTACATTTATATCAATAATTTTAGATAAATAAATCACATTATAACACTTAAGATGACCATTAGAATATATTTTATTTGAAAATTAGATGACTTTAGGGCACTGGACTTTTGCATTAGAGAAAGACACCTATGTTGACATAGGTGTCTATCTAAGACTCTAGTGTCTAGGGAATAGGAAAGTAGGTATAAATTCAAAACTTGTAGAGGTGGAATATAAGTAGGTTTTAAGCATTCTATGTAAGATAGAAGGTCTAGGTCATCAACATAAGATTGGTCAGACCAAGAGATAGGCCAAGGAGTATAAAATAGATTAGATGTGAGACTTTAGAAAGTGGGAAAGGTCCAAAATTGAGAGGAACAACCAAGGTCTAAGTTTTCAAGTGTAGAAGACTGAGGTGTTATATAATACAAAAAAGTGTCTATATTCACCCCCTTTAATCTAGTAATGAAATATCTAGTTTAAAGGAAAATAATTTGTATTTGGGTGTGTATAACATACCTTATCTTTGCATGAGCCTAGATTGAGTGCTTTCTTAGTGACTAACCTACAACTATGAGCATGATATAGTACATAATTAGTACATGTACTTTAAAATTGAAAGTATTGAAAATTTTAAATTGAAAGAGTAAGGCTTAGGAGTACACCTGTGTATCGATGCAACCACCTTGCCTATTGATAATTTGATTTGAAATATGTATTATTGTAAGGATTTACAACTAAGATTAGGACAAATATGTATAAATATATAAAGTACATATATCTAAGGAGATAGAGAGAGATTGGAAGGCACATGCCCCCAACCTTGGAGAAAGGGTGAGTTGCCACCTGGTAGTTGAGAATTGGATCAACCGTATAACCCAATCATACTTAAAACTTGGTGATAATGAGTGAAAATAGTCAACTCATATTATCAAATTAGTAAGGATGGATGATACAATCAAGTATAACCTATAAACTTGGAAAGATTGAGTGATTTAATCACCCCAATCATACCAAAATAAAACCAACTATTATAGTAGATTTGTTTAATATAGTCCATAAAAGTACATCCTTGTGGGTGATGATAATACCTAAGAGTGTTTTAAAATCTGAAACTGATTTGGATTTTGAAATATTAGGTTCATATTGCATAACATATGCACGATAGATATGTCTCATGATGGATTTGTGTATAACAATGGTATAATTGTATATAATTTATCCACAACTTTGAATCTAAATTATATAAATGTGTGCTTTGGCCAATTCAAAAACTATATTTGTGTGGATAACATGCTTCTAAATCTTTCTCCCACTATATATGGATAAATCTAAAAATTTAAATAAGTGCCTATGTGGAGCACATGTTTACAAAACATTCCTCCACTAAATTTGAGTGCGCCTAATATTAACTAAGTGTGGAGAACATGCTTCCAAAGAACACCCCCACTGAATCTAAAATTATGAATGGGTGGAAGCCATGCCTATATGACATGGTCCCACTAAATCTAAAAACTATTAATATGTGGAAGCAATGCCTATATGACACATCCCCACTAAATTTGAAAATTGATACAAGTACCAAATACTGAATGAGTGTGGAGAACATGATACCAAAGCATGCCCCCACTGAATTTGAAAACTATACCAAATGTGGAGAACAAGCCTTTATGACATGCCCCCACTAATATGCCACCCTTTTAGGTGAGAGAAGAATATAAATAGGTAGTTACCTCACCTCAAAAGGATAAGGTAACTGTATAATCTATGAATGTAACCATGCAACATAAAAAAGAACATGTATAGGTAAATGAAACATTAAATCACATAAGATAATGTGATCACATGAAGGTCTAATATTAATGAAAAAGATCATGGAAATGTCTAGATAGTAACAATATAATTTTAACAAGCAAATAAAGTACATGCACAAGAGCACTCAAAATCAAGTCAAAAGGCAATGGTCTAAGGACACCATAAGCAAGGGGCATGTTCAAATGCCACACAATCGAAAGGACATGACTTAGTCAAATGTACATAAAAGTAAGAATGACATATTAAAATGTCCACATAATAATCAATGACATATTTAAATGTCAAATAAAACACACATAAGTATAGGGGCTATAAACAAAGGAACATATTCAAATACTCAAACATGCCAGACAATAACAAGGCAAGGTACTCAAGGAAGTATATAAATAAAGAATAAGAAACCATCATAAACATATCATAGTATCCCATGTATCAAATTTGTTAGAAAAAAATATCAAGTGCATAACATATCAATTATCGTGTGTAAGATATAATAATGGATAAAGTCATGCGTAAGTAATATAATCTCAAAACATGATATTATAAATTGACCATAGAATGATATAACCTAAAAGTATCATGATCATATAGGTAGATGCCCCAAATGTCCATATGACATAAGTCCCAACATATGAAATATGAATATATTATGTATTTGTGTATGCCAATATCACCCTCAGGTAAAAGCATGACACACATGTGTATCTAGGAGTAAATGATATGCTATCGATTAACATGGAAATAACACATAGATGTCAAGGAGCTAATATAATATGTAAGTGTCAAAAGTGTTTTTACATTTTGGAAAGTTTTTTTATTTTTTGGTATTTCTGAAATATTTGAAGATGTCTAATCAAGGAAGTCCTCATCATCAAAAAGTTTAGGACCACCTAGAAAATTTCTCAAGCTTTATTTATATTGCTACATTTATACCACTTCAATGTTTCTATTTAATGTTTTACCTGAGGCCAATAGTGCAGGCAAATAATCATGCCCATCATGATGTATGTAAAGGAAAGTAACACACATATTTTTATTATTTAATTTAGCATTCCACTCAATTAGCCAATTTCATCCAAACTTTAGTTTTAAATGTGTTTTTGAGTCTAATATCCATATGATAGAAGATTTTACATGTGGGCCATAGGCTATAGGTATCTGAATGTACCCTCAATATTTTGGCATTAATGGAGGGTATATTAATTTATTTTTAGTATGTGTGATCTAGGAATTTGACTCAAGAGAGGATGGTTAGTATGGTGTTAGTTCCAAAATGAAATCAACACACTAATAACATAACATCTCTAGGCCTAGACACTAGGGAGAGCTTAGTTAATAAAAACAAATGACAAACACAACTAAAAAGTAAGGAATACAACACAAGAATTCCTTCACATTCCTTGGATGCTCCAAATGCCTTTGTAGTGGTGGCTTGCTCGACTTATGCTCAGAAGTCCTTGGCAATGGAAGCTTGGCTACCTCCATCTCTCTTTGGCACCTTTGGCTTGTGGCTTGGCTTGGCTTGGAGTCAATTTAGAATGGTAACACTAGTTGTAATTATTACTTGAAGATATTTGTGCATTATAACTTTGCACCAAAATAGCTTTAAAATGATGTTCTTGGCCTCTTTATTGATAGATTTTTAGATTTGATCAAAATCAACCTCAACCATCTATCTCAAGATGCAGATGTGTGGTTGAGGATTAATTAAATTTTTAGAATTAAGTTTGTAATTATCCTAATCATGACATTGGAAGAAGGGGAAATTAAGAGGTATGGAGGGCATCATGGAAGGCATTGATGAGGCATGGAGGGCATGAATCTTGATATTTGTGGCATTTATGGCTTACGGATATCTTTTCAAGAAATGAGGTCATTTGATGATGTAGATATTAAATATTCATTTATAAAAACAAGTATTCAACAAGATTCCATGGAATTATTAATTAGGCCTTGATTTGGGTTAATTATCTCTTAAGCATGATTAAGCACTTTATGCACAAACTACTCAAATTGATCAGAATGTCTTATTATTGGTCCAAAATTCAACTAGATTGGAATTGGAAGGTGATGTCAGATGTGTTGGAACCATTATCCCATTTAGGATGTTATCAAAAATAAATAATGAAGGCACATGCCTTGTGCAAAATATTTGATAGGAAAGAACAATTCAGAGCACCCAGGTGTAAAATTGGCATTTTGACTTGAAAATATCTAATCAAAGTTAGTTGGCCTATAAATTGTATTACCCCATTTAGTGATACCCTAGGCAAAATTAGAACTTGAATATGTTAGTTTCACATCATTTAGTGTTTTTTAGTGTTTTTAGGCCAAATTATGCGTTTTGGGTGGAAATTGGTCAAAACCTTGGTTGGAAGTTATCGGTGGCTAGTTTTAGGTGTCTATAGTTTGCCCCTATTTGGGAAGATGTTGAAAACTATATGCAAAGCAATGTGTTCTCAAATAATGAGAGATGGAATTTATGACAAAAAGAAGATGATGGTTGAAGAACAAAGCTCCAAAAGGTATTTGGGAAGCCTATAATGATGGCCCCTTGAGGGAGTATCCATCACATTTGTTGATGGATGGTCCCTCAAAAAGAAATAAGAAGAAAGGTAGAATTATTGTATGGTTGAGATTAATCCAAATAAGAAAATGCTTGCATGCATTGATGTAAAAATGATGTTGATTTTCCTAAAGGCAATTATAATCAAGAATAAAAGTCAAAATAATGATTTTCCCATAGGTAGTTATAATCATTACAAGGACCTGAATTGGCTAAAGATGATGGTTCCCTAGTTAGGGATTATTAACAAGCATAACTCAAGGATATAACCTAGAATACAGATTAAAGATGAGTTGGCACAAAATGATGAAAGAGATGGATAGAGGAATGAGATTGATCAATATAATGATTTAGTTATACTTGTCAATGAGGAGATGCTCTAGAATGGTCAAATGAGTTATAATGATCAAGGGTGGGATGGAAGGATTTGCCAAGGTGATAAGAAGAAAATTTTGTGGCTCCATTAATTATAGACCTTCGTGAAGCTAATTTTTATTGTAGCATGTGATGGTAGGCTTCATGATAGAACACCATGAAGACTTGGCCAAAATATACATAAGGATTCAATCTAATAAACACTTAAAAATAATGCACCAATGATAAAAACCATGATGACAATGTCGACGTATGAATATGGATAGACTCAAGAATAATGTGCTTAAGGAATCACCCAATGAACACATATAGACTGAGTCAAGGCAACAATGCTAAAAAAAACAAATAAGCAAGTGAATAAATAAACAAACAAATATAAAAAACAAACAAGCAAACACCCTGAAATAAACAAACAAATAGAAAGCTTGAATACAAAAGCAAAAGAAAGCATCCTAACAATGACCATACCCTAGTAAGGCAGATTGAGGATAAATAACTAGGCTTAGACAGGGAAAATATTTTTGGATTTTTGAAATGTTATGAATGTTTTTGGAATTTTGAGGGTATCTTAACTCATTAGAGAGTGACAAGATACTTCCTTACAAAATAGCGAGAGCATTTAGCTTAGTTTGCTCACAAAATGACAAGAGCATATAGAAAGGGAGACTAAGGTGACCTCAACATGAATTAAGCATAACCCACATAGTCCTAAAATGACCTCAAGTCACAGTAATTTTGTCCACCCAAAAGGTGAGAAAAAACCAACTAGGTCCCAATAAGCTCTAAAATTTGTCAAATGGCCAGTCAAATGTAAACAGTAATGGCAAGGTGATGTGGTAATGCATGATAAACAAGTGTTGCCCCTAGTTTACCCATAGGTAGTTATAACTAAGATACAATGACATAGGTTAATGATAATAATTTGCCCATAGGTGGTTATAATTAGTAGAAAGACCGGTGAGACACTGATTTGCCCATAAGCGATTATAATCAGGCTCACATAAATAAACTTGATATGATGAAAGATATCTTGCCAGATCAACTATCACACTACTTTCATAGACTAACATTGTAAACACAAATTGGATTGATTATTGAAACTTGATTGGAATCCCCATATAAAAGGTGTGAGAAGAACCAAATGGACCAAGATCAAAATATGATTGGGTAGGATGACTAAAAACAAGTTTTGGTCTAGATAGGAATTGAATGATAAGATGGCATGGTATTACTTAGGATAATTATGGTCTAGATAGATTGGATAAAAGGGTAAGATGGTTTGTCCCAAAGTGATGGGGTGAATGGATAAAATATATAATAATGGTAAATGGATATGTAACAATTGCAATGTGAAATGGTATGGTACATGTTTTTGTCTTGAGTATGGTTTTTGATTCTATTATTCTTGTTGATAGGGAGATGCACGTCCTAATCAACAAATGATATAAACAAAATACTTGATCATGTTAATTACTATCCCACACCTCATTTGAATAGTTACTCTATAAAAAATGGCCTGTATATTTGGTTGTTGAGAATGCTTTTGTGATCTTCATTAGTCATTGATTTTGATTCCTTCAAATGTTGAGATGAGGTATTTTTATAGCCTCTACAAAGGAAAGTGTAACCATGGATGGTAAATAGGGACAAATAATGGATGGTAGGTTTAACTGTGAAATAGAATGGTAGATTATAATGGAATGTATAATGGTGGGGAAACAAATAAATATTAGGATTTTCAGTCACACATAATGTTGCTGATGCTAGATTTGACATAATTTTGGTTATGACAGGGTTAAAAACTTGTTCTCTTGATAGGACCATCATATTTTTTTATTGTTTGGGCCTGATAGTAGCTACCATCATAATAGGCTATAGATAAGAAGCTATTTTGATTTGATCTTTGATTTTGTCTTCATCAAGTAGCGAAGAAATTTTGTGCTTAGCTATTGGTGCCTCAATGAAGTTTCCACCAATGAATTTGTCTTGATTATCCCATCACACCTTCAAGAAGGTTTCACTAAGGAATGTTGACTTTTGACTTTGATTATCTTTTAACACTTTCAAAAAAGTTTCACTAGAAGATGCTGAGTTTTGACTTGGATTATCCCCTAGTGCCTTTAAAAAAGTTTCACTAGGAAAGTGTTCTTATGCTATATGAATGTGGTCTTGGCCTCCTTGCTATTTTTCAACTACTATGTCACCATGGATGTAGTTAAACAAAGTGTGATTCTATCAATCCTAATCAACACTTGTGGGAGATGGAATGTCAATGATATGGCTATTTTGGTTGATGGTAATGGCTTGTGGAATGGTAATAAAATGGGGAGAGGCTGTACAATCCTCATAGAAGATACTAGGATAACTTATGTTGAAGCTGAATTACTCATCTTTAAAAACCATAGAAGGATCACAAATGTATTCAAATTGATTTTTAAGGCATGCATAACTATTGTAATAGCTATGAACATATTTTTCTTCTGAATCTAATTCTAACTCAAGGGACTCTAAATCTGATGTTGATTCTAGTTCTGATGCTAAATTTGATGTTGATTTAAGAATAAAACATGACTCTAATTCTAATTCTTCATCTGATGGGTACTCTTTTATAATGATGTCTTGTTGAATATTTAGTTTTGGATAAGTAGTATCTTATGATGACATAAAGGGATCCATAAAAATTGGTTTGTCAAAGTGAGACTCTTCTAGGATGGGAAATAGGTCAAGAGATAACTCCTCAAGACTGGTTTGTCAATAGGAGGCTCTTATAAAATAGGCACATGGTTGAGGTAATGATTTTCTCAAAGGCAAATATAATCATTAAGAAGTGACTCAACAAAGACTGGTTACTTAGAGTGAGACTCCTTGACAACTGGTATAGGATCAATAAGTAATTTATCATAAGATGACTTATCACAAATAGTTGATTCAATAGAAACATCTCGGATTGGTTGGTTCTCTTGGCCATGGTTTCTATTGAGTTAAAAAATACTAGTTTTGAACATAGCTTGATCTTTTAATGATTGGATCGATTGAGGTTTAGTTAGGATTGGTACTGGATGAGGAATGACTTGTAGTTGGATAATGGTAGGGCCTTGGGGAGCATTATTTCTCACATGAGCCAAAGGACAAAGTCCTAAGATGGTAACGATAGGGAATTATGGGATTGATTGCTTACACAAGCCTAAGGAGTAGGTCCTAAAATGATGAATGGGTGTTGTGGAGCTTGATTGCTTGAAAAAGCCAAAGGATGAGGTCCTAGTATAGAAATGGTTGGGCATTATGGAGCTTGGTTTCTCACACAAATAAAAGGATGAGGTCTTGGTATGGGAATGGTGTGACATTACGGTCCTAGAATAGAAATGATATGATGTGGCGGATCCTGATTACTTGCATAATCTAAAGCATTTAGGTCTTCCTCATAAACCATATCATCCCAGTCATGAGTTGGCTCATAAGCTAGTTCTTAATTGTGTTCCATGTATTGATTATTTGAAAGAGGGTATGGATTCATATCCCAAATAATATTATTTGTAGTTGGGCTTTAAAGTCCTCTTCACAAGCCTCTTCATACCAATCAAGGTCTCGAGTTGGATCATAAGTTATTTTGTGACTTTGTTCCCATGAATGATTAATATGAGGTAGATAGAAATCTATCTCAAAAACCATATTAGCATCATTGGGGTCTGACTAAAGCCATAAAAGTCCTTTTGTGTGGCCATTCTATCATAATTTGGATTGTAAGTGACTCCACCATAAGTGTAGCTAGACATATCCACATAAATGATGAAAGATCTGAAAACAAAAGGCCTAAAGTTTGACAAACTCTAAAAAACTATGTCTAAAGGACAAATGGTTCAAACTTGGTTTAACTTGGTCAAAGGGGTGGAGCTGTATCTCTAATATAGTCTAAAAGTGGAGCTGTATCTCCAAAATTATTTGTGCTAAGGCTTGGCTTAAAATAATCTAACATGAAATGTCTAATGTCAAATGTCATACACACAAAAGGTCAAGTGTCTAAATAAAAACTGGCATGTCAAAGGTCTAGGTCAAAGTGTTCCAAATAAGGTCTAAACTAGGAAAGGTAAAAGTTGAGTCACCAGGTCTTTTATCTAAATGTGGAGTCAAAAGCTAGGCTCAAATAAATAGGCATGATGTGATTTGATTTAATTTAACAAGTTTGGAAACAATTTGACATAAACCTAGCACATGGAATCAAACATAAACATGATCAATTAGCATAAGGCATAAGACAAATGGCTCTTTGAGAAAGACTATGTTTTCCCAAATAAAGACACAAATAATGATAAAGATAGGTACTAAACAAACAAACTATCAATAGTTTTCAAAATTAAGTAACTAATTAACCAAAGTTATGTAACCCAAAAGAGAAAGATCTATGTATCATCCCCATGAATTGAGGCTTAAATTGAAATCAATCAATGTTTGGATCCAAACATGACAAGGTTAATTAAAAATTCAATGTTGAAAACTAGGATTTGACTAAATAGGCTAGACAATATTGGACATCATGATGATACAAGATAAAGGTTCAAATTGTATACATAAAATGGTTTAAAATGAATGGTTTTTAATACAAGGTGAAAGAAGTCTTAAAACAAATTGAGCAGCCTAATAGTGTAAGCATGATCAAATGATGTGGTCAATACTATGTTTCAAAGACTCAAAGGCAAAATGGTTTGACATGATTTGGGCAACATAACACTACCCTCTGCAACTCAAATGACATATATAAACAAGTTTTATCAAAAAATTTAAGGCATAAGTGTTGTGTAAAATGGCCAGCATAACACCTCTTTAACAAAAGAGTGACATATAGACAAATTGGTTTTAACATGGATTTATGAAAAAACAAACAAGTTTTAGTCTCAAAACATACCAAGCCAAAAATGGCCATAATACACTAAGTATAATCATCTAAATCCTAACAAGGGTATGGCAAAATAGGGTTGACCAAAAATATCAAGTTTTGAACATTTATAAGGGAATCAATTACACAATGACTTTCACATCAAATGATGTAAAAGACAAGAATAAAAATTGGATGATCATGGCATTGGATAGTTGTAAAAATGTCTAGTCCTTTTTATAACCACTACATCTTATTGTTCACTCAGTGTAGTGTGATGTCCAAATACAAATACGTCCCATGTAAAACTCTAATGGGTAAGTGAAGTTAATGTTGAGAGATGAGACCCTAGGTCAAATATTTCCTAAAGAACTTATGGGAGGTAATGAAATCCCCCTCACAATCCAAGTTTGCATAAAAATAAAAGATTAAGAGAAAGACTTTAGGGTCATTTTCAAGGTCACCCAAATTTTGACAAGTTTTTAGGGAGTGCTTTAGATGACATTCTTTCTAAGCCTTGGACTAGGATTTTTTGCAATAGAAATGACACTTTTGATTCCAAGGGTTCCCTAAAGGGGATAAATGGAAGAGCATACACGTAAAATTCCTCTTTTTTTCAAACAAAAATTTGATTAAACAACTATTACAAACAAGAATTGACAAGTGTGTTCAATTTTAAACCCAAAATGAAAGATTTGGTGGTGTTCATTTGACTCCTTGGTCTTAGTTTTAAACTTTGAAAACATTCACCAAAAACACCTAAATTCTTTGTTAAAAGCCAAAACAAGGTTCCTAATTGATTTTTAAGCATGCAAAGGTGATTTAAACATGTTTTGAACAAATATCAAGCTTGGTCCTACAACAAAATTGTTATCATGTCTTTTATCTTTGAAGCTCTTTTTATCTTGAAATAATGAGCTTTGAAAAAGTAGCTCTTGGGTCTATGTTTTTTAGAAAAACATAGTGACTAAAATTGGTTATTACCACTGATGTTGGTTATTCTGGCTAATCGAGATCTAACCGATGTCAGTTTTGCTAACCGACATCGGTTACTATGTAAAAACTGTGGCATACAAAAATGGTAAAATAAAGTTAGAAAATCAATTTGCAAGAGTTTTAAAGGCTAAAATAAATATTTTAGAGTTGAAAAATGATCTCCTTTAGGTGTGAGATATGTCTAGTCCCACCAGGCATGCCATTATGTGATCTAGGAATTTGACTCAAGAGAAGATGGTTAGTATGGTGTTAGTTTCAAAATGAAATCAACACACTAATAACATAACATCTCTAGGCCTAGACACTAAGAAGAGCTTAGTTAACAAAAACAAATGATAAAAACCACTAAAAATTAAGGAATAAAACACAAAAATTACTTCACCTTCCTTGGATGCTCCAAATGCCTTTGTAGTGGTGGCTTGCTCGACTTGTGCTCATGAAGTCCTTGGCAATGGAAGCTTGGCTACCTCCATCTCTCCTTGACACCTTTGGATTATGGCTTAGCTTGGCTTGCAATCAATTTGGTATGGTAACACTAGTTTGAATGATTCCTTGAAGATATTTTTGCATTATAAATTTACACCAAAATAGCTTTGAAATGATGTTCTTGGCCTATCTATTTATAGATTTTTGGATTTCATTAGAATCAACCTGAACCATCCATATTAAGATGCAGATGTGTAGTTGAGGTTAATTTAATTTTTGGAATTACATTTGTAATTATCCTCATCATGCCATTGGAATAAGGGGTAATTAAGTGGCATGGAGGGCATCATGGAAGGTATTGATGAGGCATGGAGGTTATGAATCCTGATATTTGTGGCATTTATGGCCTAGGGATGTCTTCCCAAGAAATGAGGTCACTTGATGATGCACATATTTGATATTCATTTATAAAAATAAGTATTCAACAAAATTCCATAGAATTATTAAGTAGGCCTTGATTTGGGTTAATTAGCTCTTAAGCATGATTAAGCACTTTATGCACAAATTACTCAAATTGATCAGAATGTCCTTTTATTAGTCCAAAATTTGACTGGATTAGAATTGGAAGGTGATGTTAGATGCGTTACAACCATTATCCCATTTAAGATGTTACCAAAAAATAATAATTAAGGCACGTGCCTTGTGTAGAATATTTGATAGGAAAGAGCAATCCAGAGCACCCAGTTGCAAAATTGGCATTTTAACTTGAAATGATCTAATCAAAGTTAGCTAGCCCATAAATTGCATTGCCCCTTTTAGTGACACCCTAGGAAAAATTGGAAATTTAATATGTTAGTTTCACATCATTTAGCATGTTTTAGTGTTTTTAAGCTAAATTATGCATTTTGGGTGGAAATTGGTCAAAACCCTGGTTAGAGGTTATCAGTGGCCAGTTTTAGGTGTCTGCAATATGTTCCAATTGTGCAAGAAATATGGTGCCAATAGTTATATCCCAATTTTTACTATCAATTTGGAGATGGTGGAAATATACCCCATCAATATTTGCAATAATGTTTAACTATTCATAGCTTGATCATTTTGAGAGATAATTCTTTTCTGAAAGATAGAAAGGATTTTGAATTTTTTTTATGTTGAACATAATGTGTGTGCATCCTTTCTTACTTTTTTGAATTATTTCCTTCAATACCTCACATTGATAGGTATTATGGTTAATGATCTGATGATATTTATAATATGGTAACTTGTCTTTTGTAGGTAGAAGTATATTACATGATTCAATTTGGTAGAAGGTAAAGAAAATATTCTATGTTCAAGTAACATAGATAACATGGTATTTATAGTATCTTTATAGTGTCATGATGTGTAAAGTTTCTTGTGAAGCCTTTTGATAAGACTCAAAATTTTTCACATGATTAATTTGCTTTTGACCCTTGTAAGGTTGAATCAATGTTTTAAACCAAGAGGGATGTGTGGAATAACAAACATTTACATGTTTGTTTGCTATCTTGTTTTTTCCTTATCTGGATTCAATTTTATATATTCTAAAACTGGATTTAGCCTATATGTACTTGGATCTATAGGTTCTAATCGGTTATGTAAAATAGGATCAAGAGGATCAAATTTAATTTTTCTATTTTCTCATTTTCCATATCATAAGCAATATCATCATCACTATCATAATAAATTGAAACATTGCCATATTTCTACTCATTATTGAACAATAAAAGAAGCTCAAATGGTGCGAGATCTTTTTGTTCTATTGGCTCCTTTAGTAATGGTTCTTGATCTTTATGAGCATCTATGTGTACCTTAGTATTTAGTGCCTTAATTACATCTAGATAAAAATTATCCACTATAATTGACTCACCTATTTCATACATGTGCGTGTGATCAAGAGGAATGCATTATTTAGGTGGCACCACTTAGGAATGCCTTTAGTTTTAAAATTTATCATTTAATTTTTTTTGTAAGGTTCATCATTAGTAGTCATGGATAATAAGGCCCCATCATGTATGAATTTTACACATCAGTAAAGTGTAGATGGGACAAATTCCATTTAATGTATCCAAGTTCTACCCAAAATTCAATTACAATGTAATGATTGAGACATTACTCTAAAAGTAGTTGAAAATATTTTTGGTCATAATGTCACATCCAATGTGATTTGACTAACTAGAGGGCCATGTGAATTGTCAAATAATTTTATTTGCATAACCATTTTTTAAATTATATTAGTTCTTATACCCATGGTGGTTATGAATTTTATGCTACAAATGTTTAGGCTTAATCCATTATCAACAAGCACCCTTTTGATGCCTTTATTTTGCATGGTCACTTGTATGAATAAAGGTAAAATTTGGTCACTAATATCTTTGGATGGTAAATCTATTGGATAAAAGGTAATGAGATTGGAATTGTTCTTTACATCTTTCAAGATATCCCTAAAATAAGTGGGATCAATGTTAATTGGAACTTGTGTCTCACACAATGCCTCATATAAGATATCATTATAAATATTAAATTGATTTAAGAGATCCATGATTGAAATTTTAACATGTGTATTACTCAATTGGTCAATAATGTCATATCCCTTAGATTTTATTACAATATTAGGTTTAGGATACCCCTATTGTATACTAATAGGTAGGGGAATAGGTTGAGAAATCCTACTTTTTCAAGTTGTAACAACATGAACTATAGAATCTAATATAATCCATGGGAAAATAATGGGTGCGGGATGGTAGCTATCATTCAAATAAGACTTAGGTAGAATAAATGGTTGAGATAATGCACGTTAGCATCTAGATACTAGATTTATGATATTGTAAAATGAATTTTGAAGAGAGATCATGTTGTTTTCACTTAAAACCCTCTCATTATTGGCATGAATTTTCTTGATAGATTTAACAAGGCAAGTATTTTAAAAACCATAACAACTATCACAAATTGAAACCCAAAATGGGTGATATATGTATCCATGTTGCACATATTTTATATCAATCTGAGACCATCAACATAAAAAATATAAAATACTAATTGACATAGGGTTTGGAGTTCAAAGATCAGGGTCACCAAATGTTAAACTATAAAAAGTATCTAGATTTGAGTTATCTAGGATTAAAGGGGTAGAGATGGCCTAGGGCACAAAGATGATAAACTATCTCTAAAGTAGGATAATTAGATGCTAAATTTATATATAACATACTAAATTTATTATGTTGAGATAGGGTATATAAATATGTTAGATATGGAAATGACAAAGAAGTAATGTACTTATTTGATTCTAATGCTAATACAGTTCTAGATCTAGAACATACAAGAAGTAAATTGGAAGAGGATTCTAGAATAGTTGTTAGATTATGGTTTAAGTGCCTTTGGAGCCTTGAACACTAGCATTGACCTGGGATGGTTACATTAACACTATTATTTAAACCTAACATAGGTGTCATGTATAGAATACCTGATGTAAAAGGATGCAACCACTTGGATGTTTTTGGGTTTGTCTTTACCTTAGCTATGGTGTATTCAGATCTAGGTAATAGACTATCAGTCTTCATGAAATTGTAAAACCCTAGTTCCTCATTTTCATAGTGACCTTGGGGAAAATGGGTTAGTGGGCACACAATGTCAAGCTGACCCCAAAGACCCATCTATCATTGAGAATTACTACATATACAATACTCCAAGGAGGGATTCAGACTGATTTATTTATCCCTATAGACACTCAAAAACCATGTAATGTGTTTCTAATCATCGAATCACCCCATGAACCCTTTTATTACCTTAGACCATTTCTTAACTCCTAAACCACCAAACATAAGTGAAAATGACTAATCCTAGCTATTTTGACTATGTTTCCCCAAGTACCAATGGTTTAACCTCGAACATTGATGTTTGACCCAGCCATAAATGGATACTTGAACTCTTGCATGATCAAAGGAGTCAACTATAGTTTGATTGTAATTCACTCATTGATTACTAGCTATCTAAATTTATCTAGTTGTTCACATGATTAATGCATAATTAGAATGTGCGATGAACCATTTATTAAAACCTTTGATTGGAACCTCCCTTTCCTCTATATTAAGAGATGAAGATAAGGTTGAAAGGATAAATCATTAGTAGGATCAATCAAGTAGGTGCAAGATAAAATGACCTTGAGGCAAATCTAAAAGCTAAGTTTAGGGTTTTCTTTCATCAAAATTTAGTAATTAGCTCCATTTGTTTTGTTGCTTGTTTCTTTCCACTTTATTTCTCTTGTAACTCAATTTTTTGTGTTGGATTTTTGTAACTCTAGACATTTAAACTCCCCATCCACAAACCATTCTTACTCACCTGAATACCCAATCCCTAAACTAGATACCTTTGGGTATTATCTCCTATCTCATGACCAACATTCAACCCAAACACCACACCCAAAACCTATCTATAACTCTCCCATTGTGGATCACTCTTTCTATACCAAATCCTATAGTAATCACTAATGGTGTTATCTAACTACTAACTAAATTCCTTAACCATCGATTTGTTGGGATCTAAGAAGCATAATTGATTACCAAGCAACTTAAATGCGAAATTTAACCAGAATGCACAAGTAACTAGAATTCAAAAATAACACATAATATGAGAGACAATACCCAATTGTATTAATACTCTTCCAGAAGGAAATACAACAAAGAAGATGCCACCTTCTTCCTTACACACCTCTAGGGCTCCCACACCTCTAGGGCATAAACAATAAATCTCTTCAAGAGCTCACTCTCTCTCTTATGGTCCCAACACACAACTCAAACATAGAGTTGGTGTTCACCTCCAACCAGTCAGTATCACTACTGCCAATACACTCAGTATACACACATACTCAACCAAGTATACAACGTACTCCAAGTAGATCTCCCATGAACTTGCAACAACCTACAACTCAAATGATCTTACTTTGGAAGGATTTACCTTGCCTTCCTCTATTGCTCTCCAACCGAGTACACACCATACTCCAAGTAGATCCTGCCTGATCTTGCTACCTGTTGTGTTTCTGATCTCCCTGATCCTGCTGCCACCTATAGATCAATCTGGTCTTACACACCTGCTGACCAACTTGGTTTTGCACACCTATAAACCTAGATCTTGCACACACAAACACCTACAAATCAATGATCTTACTTACCATGTAGATCTCCAAATGTGGCCTTGCACACCTACCAACCAAGATCATACATACATGAAGAATCCTTCTGATTATCCAAACCAGCACCCACACTTGGCACTGTGGCACTAGGAGGAACACACCTTGCTCTCTTCACTCTGAAGGAGCTAATTTTTGCTCTCTTACTCTCTAGCACAAATTAGAATATAGCCCATGAGTCTATTATATAGATCTCATGCAAAAAATAATTAGACATCTAATTACAATAATTAGATCTGCATCTTCAAGTCTATAATTGGCCTTCTACATGCAAACAATTGGTTCATTAACTAACTGTTCATGCAATTGATAGTTTCAGAATCACACAGGTGTCTGACGTTGATTCCTGTCTACCTGGAGGTGACCAACGTCAGCGGACTCTTGACTGATGTCGGTTGCTTCCTGTCCACCACTGGTTGATGTCGATCAGCCTAACCAATGTCAGTGACTGTGACACTCAGTAACCTCCTCCCCTGTTTGCATTAGTGAAGCTTTTAGCTCCACAACCTAACATGATTGTTGACAATTATTGATACTCACCTAACTATTGATGGTCATAATCAAACCACCAATGGTCACTATTTAATCTTATTTCACCTAAAATAACAAGCTTAAAATACCTTCCAACCTCAATCAAAAACCTTGTTTCTTCATCCCTGTCATCATACAGAGTTAAGAGCAACAACTTGACCATACTTGAACTGTACCTTGATAGTTTAGCATTTTTTTAATGTTATTTTGTTAAAACACATTATTTACTAAAAAGTTTTTTATTTATTAAGTACTTCCATTATGTTATGCAACCATTTCTTATCAGAATTTTATTAACATTAACTTGTTTAAAGGTGGATTAATAGCCTCCAAGGAAGCTTGTGCTTCTTGGACTATCTCATGTTAGGTAGTCCACCCTATTATCTCACTAATCCATTATCATCTAGTTTATTTCTTATCTACAGGTCATCCTCCTAAGCCAAAGAGGAGTATAAAAAATCATTTGATTCACATTCACACAACACATCAAATTCTACTAACCTTACCCTTCTTTCAACTTTTATAACTTTCTTCTTAAACAAGAAAATAAAGCAAAATTTTAGTGAAACATTCTTACATGCCCGGTGGGACCCCTGAGCTTCTTCTTGGGTTTGTAGTTATAGGACATTTATTTGCATTAGGGAGGAGTCATCCATTGCATTATTTTATAAAAATTAAATGTTTATTATTTCCTTTTCCTCCTTTATAAAATGCAAGTTCTACTTTATTTTTCTTTATTGGGAAAAAAAGTAAAAAAAATTGACATTTTTGCTTTCATTTCTGAAAATTAAAAGTACTCATTCTAGGCCTAGGATATGCATCATCCTATAGGTGCATCTTAGTTATTTTGTATTCATTTGAAAAGATATCAAAATTTTCTTTTGGATTAAAATTAACATTGCATCCATAGTTTTCTTATGTTAATTAACTCACATAGCTTAATTTAACTAGGTAAATTAATCATAGTCTCACTTCTCTCTCCACACACAAAACCAAACCACACATTCAATTAAACATCAAAACATTAACATAATACTCACTAATATTTCATCACCTAACGATTTCTTTTCCTTAGCTATCCTTCTTGGATTTCATAACCAACAGGAGAACTAACTCAGTATGCTAGCTGAGTATAATCTCTAGTAAATCGGTATATTTTAGCTAAGCACTTAACACCCTTATCATTGCAGTGTGTGAATTAAGGGGTAAGCCCCAATATCAAGCCATGTACCAATTTATAGTATAGATCTTGATAGCCTTTAACTACTTGAAACCATCTTTAGACATCTTCTTCTAGTACCCATTCTACAAACCCAAGGTGGTCCTTCATAACTTATTTAAAATTAAGGCATAAGCCTAAAGAGAGATAATAAAGTATCCTAGGATTTTAAAACACTTTAGTGTATGCATTGTTTTCCTTTAGATATTTTTATTTTGGTTGATTCTCCTTTGAGTTGTGCAATCACTTGTATCTTCCTTTTTCCCTTCCTTGCATGGTTCTCACTAGACAACAACTAAGAAACCAAGCAAATCAGGTTCCACCTCCCAACCACCCATCTTCTTCTTCTTATTCATATATGGAGTACATCTCATATGTATAGATATATACCCATCCTTTGAAAATTCCTAGTATCCCTCAAATAGTTGCCCAAGGTGATATGAATTTCACCACCTTTCTAAATAACAACCCCATATCCCTCCAACATTACCTTAACACCATATCCCACTGTACCCTTACTTCAATTCCACCTATTGATCTAACCTATGGTATGCCATCCCATTTTATGGGTAATACCTCTATTTCCACAATTCCCACCCAACCCTTAGTCACCCAAGTAGCTTCTTCTACCAACAATCCCACTAATACCACCATCCAAAACCAACCCAACCAACCAACATCCAAATTCCATCCACCCCAACCAAAAAATCTTATAGTATAAGAACAACCCAAAATTTGGCCACCTATACTCCAATTATCATTAGAGTACCCTCTAATAGTGTTACCACCCTTCCTCTTATTTGTAACCAAATAACCTCCACTCCATTCTAAAGTTGGTGGTTCCCATACCTTTTACCCTTATACCCATTAGTACCAGGGTTACTACCCATCCTCAACCTATCAACCTAACCATACCTCCGACCCAACCCATGGCAATCTGTCAAAAAATGCCTATGATACCGAACCTAAGTTATATTCCAAACCCATAGGGGTATATGGCTCCATCCTCTACCCAACCTCCTATATCTACTTACCAATACATGACATCCTCTCAACCACCCATGTCCACATACCAATATATGGTAATCTCCCAACCTTCCACTAAATACCCTTATGTTTAACCTACCTAACCCCAACATAATTTACCTTAAAACTATGGGGGTACATAATTGTAAACTGATCTTATGAAGATATTGATGGACAAGATGACCAATTTGGAGTCATCTATTTTTGATGCCCATAACTTATTATCATATGATCAAAATTTTAATGAACCAATTCATCCATCCATCCAAATCTAACATTATCCCCCTTAATGGGAGTTTCTATTTTTTTTGAAATTTAGAGCAAGGAATATCCTCAACAACATCTTAGAACATTTAGACACTCTTGCTATTTGATTGCTTATGATGATGATCTCCTTCTTTGCACCTTTCCCATTTCCCTATCTGGTTTGGCATTCGATTGGTCTAGTGATATTATCAGGCACTCCCTATTTTATTTTTCCCTATTATCTCAAACCTTCTTAGATCATTTTTTCATAAATATATCTAAAATATTTTCCATTACCGACCTTTACTCCATTCAATAATTTGAGGATGAGTCGATTGCTAATTTTGTGGCCCATTGGAGAGGTTTGATAAACCAACTCTATTTTTATTTTCCCCAACCTGAGTTGATTGAGATTTTATCTCAGGCTAGTGCCAAACATATTTCCTCCACTTTGTAGGTTCAGACTTTCAATACCTTTGATGAAGATTTCACCATGGCACACAAAATGAAGATTAGAGCCATTGATGAGGGGAAGCTGAAATTGAGAAGCAAGAAATTTAGTTTTAAATCAAATGAAACTTCCTCCTCCAAAACCATGAGCCACTCCAATACTAACACCAAAACCAATGGAACTATGAATTTAGTTATCCTTAAAACTACCCCTCCTCTGGTTGTTAACCAACCCAACTCTTCTAATTATTCCATCCAGGATACCTAAAACCAAAAATGTAAAAACCAAAATCAATACACTCCACTAGGGGAATCATATGCTTTAGTATTGGAAAAGTTATTGAAATCAAACATCATACAACTTCCTCTAATTAAATCCCCACAATAATTTGATTCCTCTCATCCTACACTTGGTTGGTATAAGGGAAATGAATTGTGTGCCTTCTATTATGTCATTGGGCATGATGTTAGTAGATGTAATAATTTCAAAAGAATTATCCATGGGTTGATTGATAAGGGGGAACTTATTCTAGATAAACCTAATGAACCCCCAAATTAGTCACTTGACATATTTAGACAACCTTTTCCCAACCATGCCCCTCCTATGAACAACAAAAATAATAGAGTGGAATCCTCTCACAACCGTGAGGTCCATACTGTTAATGTGGTTCTTAATGAACTCATTTTTGCTGAAGCCATTTCCCAAACCACTTATTCTTCCCCTCCACTTATTGAGGTAGTGAAGTCACCTTCTATTCCTTTGGAAACTGAAATAAAGGAAGCAATTATTCCCCTTTGTCTACTTATTAAGGTAGTGGAGATACCAATCTATCTTTTGGAAGACATACCAAAAAATGCAGCCATTACCACCATACCTTTCTCTTTCATCATAGAGCAATCCACTCTTTGTTTGGAAATAATTCCTAAGGAAGAGGTCATTTTATTTACCCCTCCTATGGAAGAATCACCTTCCCAAACATTAGAGTTTTTTATTAAGGAAAAAGACAAGGTGATCACTCCCCTATCTCAACCCATGGGTTTGTCCTTTGAGACCAATACCAAAGGAACCAAACCCATCTATAAGCCTTTTTATAGAATGGTTCAAAATTTGGAGTAACTATCCCAACCCAACATGGATCATGGTACATTTTGGCACCATCTTGGGCTCCCCTATCCAACCAAGAATGAACCCTCAACTATACCATTTTCAACCCAACCTTCCACTTACATTAGTGAACTCACCATCATCCCAACCAAACCAATAAAAACCTCTACTTGTCAAACCATAGTTGAACCAACCAAATCAACTTCACCCAAAGTAACCCAGGCACCTTCTACCATCTCAACAAAGACCATTAAAAACTTAGGTATGCACCCTACTTTAGGCCTTACTCACCCTTCATTAAAGTTAGATTTGGCACCATATAGGCCACCAAATAAACCCCAAGTCAAGCCAACCAAGAAAGTGGAGCCACATAGGATCCTAAAAACCAAAACCTTCTCACCCATTTCTACCTTGCCTTTTATTTTAGGACCACATCCTTCTTCCATCCAAGGACTTCATCCTTCCATTAAGAAGACATGTCTCCCAAAGAGAAATTAAGCCCAACCTCCTCTTTTAGATACCAATTTACCTATTCTTTCCATGCCTTCTACCTCCAAACCCTCCACTACCAAACATTCTACTTCTAACCCTTCTATTTCCAAACCACCCACTACTAAGCCAACTATTTCTAAAATTTTTGCCTCCAAAACATTAACCCCTAAGAAATATGCTCCAAACACCCTTGCCAAGAACACTTCACCACCCAAACCCCCTGTTACAAAGCCTACTCCTGAGAAGGCTTCTAGGCTAAAAGCCAAAGCTAAAACCCCAACATCCTTATCACCTTGCTTGAGTCTTACTCAACCATCCTAAAAAGAATATTGCAACCTTATTGATTGGCTTTGCCTCCTATAAAACCATTTGACCCCCATATTCTTAAGCTCTATTGGTTTAATGACAATCTAATTTGATCATACCATAGAATTCTAGGACATGATATGGAGAACTATAAAGCTCTCCAAGTCCTAGTCCATCAACTATGTGATAAATATGACCTATTATCATAAGAGCTTCCCATGAGCCCACCACCACTCCAAGAACCAAAATTAACCACCCAACACTTACCTACTCCCACACTCTCATCTAAGAGTGAGGAGGAACTGAAGCAATCCTCTAGCTTAACTCTTCCTAAAATCCATACCATCCATGTGCTCACATGATCACAAGCCTAGCAAATGGATAAAGGGAAGGCAAAGGTGTCCATTCTATAGACATACCCTTCCTCCACTACCCAATCACGTAACCAAACCCAATCACCTTCACCCTCACCAAAGACCAAGGTGTCCATCTTGTGTGCCTCCCAATCTAACCCTTCTAAGTCAATCTAAAGATTAGCTCAAAAGCAACTTCACCAAACACTAGTGAAGATGAGTTTATATGAAGTAATAAATACTTGACCCCATCATCAGTAGATGATGATAAAGGCTTTGTAAACCATATAGGCTCAACCAAAAGATCCAAAATCTTTAGAAACCTTTATCAGATCCCTATAACTTTCCACCTTTATTACCTTTAAGGATTAGAAAATACCCTCCATTCATCCCCAAGATCTGGATCCTCCCTTTTTAATTACCACATACATCAATCAAACCCACATCAAAAGGGTTATGATTGATGGAGGGGCTAACATCAACATTATCTCCTCCCACACATATAACCAGCTAAAATTACTGGAGAACATTATGTTAGAAACCATAATGGTGCTTTGTTCCTTCAATGACATTATGGAGACAACTCTAGGAACTATCATCCTCCACATTTGTTTAAGATCTCACATACTTCCTAAGATATTCTACATAGTATAAGGTAAGTTCCAATATAATGTTATACTTGGATACCCTTGAATCTATTCCATAAATTATGTGCCATCTACCCTATATAGGTGCTAAAATTTGATCAAGAGGGTCAAGTGTTATTATACAAGCTAACCCAAATCCTTTTACGTTATGCAACATGATGTACCAAATGAATGGCATTCTCCTCCTTCCATCCACCAAACCTTCATCAACCAAAAACAACTCCACCTCTTTTTCCACCCAAGACTTGACTAGATCATTCATCCCTTCAACCCAAATCCCTATGAAAGACCCCTTGGAATCAATATTCCAACATCTCTTGCTTGGGGAGTATCACCTTTTGGCCTTGGATACCTTCCCTACTCACCAGGAATATGAGAACCTTGATCATAACCTTGATTATGATCCCAATATCAGAACCATTATTCCTTTTAGACCTCCTAATCTCCAAATTAATATTTTCTATGGGGGACTTGATCAACCACTTTATACTTCCCCGACCTTCTCTTCTCCTTGACTATTCACCTTCAATTTATCCTATCTAGATAAACTAGAGTTTGTCAAGACATACCTCCATAGGTGTACTTAAAAGGGATTTGGTCTAGGATGTTATGAACATGGACCACATGGATTTACTCTATGTAAAACCCAAAAGCCTCATGAGAGATTTGGTCTCAGATTCACTCCACTTGAAGATCCAACCAATTTGACCCCATTACCATCATTGACAAGGAAGTCTAATCCTCATCGACCACTTCACCATTAAAATCTATGGATTTCAAGATAATTCCCCCTAATTTTTTTTATTTGTCAACATGATTAGCCTTAGACCCCTAAATTATCAAAAATATGGAGAGATCGTAACCATTTCTCTGACTCATCCTGAGATGGTAGAAGATGACTCTCCTACCATTAATACTGTTAAGTGTCAAGATGATGATTCCCTTCTCACCTATCTTGGTGTAGAGGATTAATCTATCCATAAATCTCTCCCTCTTGATACTTTAACTATGTTGAATGAATCCACCATTTATGTCAACTTGGGTACTCAAGATAACCCATGCCTTGTCAAAATCAGTTAATCACTAGAGTCCTCAGAACTTTAGGATTTTCCTTCCTTTCTATGAGACTATAACATAACATTTTCATGGTCTTACAGTGACATGCCAATAATCAACCCTTCCATTACTACCCGTAATATCATTACTACCCATGATGCCAAGCCTATCAAGAAAAAGCTTCATCAGATACACCCTTATATAACCCTTCTTGTCAAAGAAGATCTTCAACACCTTCTATCCATGAATTTCATCCAACCCATTGAATATCCCTAATGGGTCTTGAATGTCATCTCTATCACTAAAGCAATAGGGGGACTTCACATTTCTGTAGACTTCTATGACCTTAACCTTGCTTGCCCAGAGGATGACTTTTGTTTGCCAAGTGTTGACCAACTTGTTGATTTTACAATTGGCCATGAGATGTTATATTTTATATATGGGTTATTGGGTTATAATTAGATCTTGATTTCCCCTAAAGATCAACATAAAAACACCTTTATCACCCCTTAGGGAAATTTCTTCTATAGGGTCATGCCTTTTGGTCTAAAGAACACTGGTGTAACCTACTAGTATGCTATGGTCTACATCTTCCATGAGCTTATTCATAAAAGCATAGAGGACTATATCGATGACCTTCTTGGGAAATATAAATGTGATAAAGATAATTTATCCATTCTTAAGATTATCTTTGAATGCCTCATCCATTAGCATGTTTGACTTAACCCTAAGAAGTGTATTTTTGGGGTCTTGTCAGGAAAGATCCTTGGATTTGTCATCTCTATTTGAGGAATTGAAGTTTATTATACCAAAATTAAATAAATCCTTGACATGCCTCCTCCCACCCACCTCAAACAACTCTATAGTTTATAGGGGAAGCTCTAATCCATTCATCATTTTATCTCTCAGCTCTTTGATAGATGTGAACCTTTCCACCACCTTATAAAAAAAGATGTATATTTTAAGTGGAACAAGGACTATCAAAAGACCTTTTATTCACTTAAAAAGTAATTTCTTTCTCCAACCATCCTCATTCCTCCTAAATAAGATCAACATTTTTACCTTTATATTTTTACCACCAACCACTCTTTATTGGTAATGCTGGCACATCAAGATGAGCAAGATGAAGAGTAAGCCATCTACTATATAAGTCAAATACTTATATAGTATGAGACTCGATACACCCATACCAAAAAAATTTGCCTCACCTTAGTCTTTGTGGCTTCCAAAATCTACCATTACCTTCTCAACCACAAGACCTATGTCTTAACTAACACCAACCCACTCAAGTATATGAACTCAAATACATACCCAAATTATCATATGGAATAGTGGATCATGATTTTAGCTAAATTTTATCTTGAGTTCCTCCAACAGAAGTCAATTAAATGGAAATTCATTACCAACTAATTGGCCAAAGAACCTTTAGCAAAAAACCAATCATCTCCCCAATTTCTTGATGAGTCCATCACGACACTTTCTCAAGAGGACATCACCTATCAAATGACCATGTTCTTTGATGAATCAAAATATCAACATGGTAGGGGAGATGGTATCATCCTTATTCCCTTTAATTTTTAACCTCTTCCTTTATCCTTCAAACTTGAATTTGATTGTACCAATAACATGGTTGAGTATGAAGCCCTAGTAATATGTCTCCAAACTACTTTAGCCTTAGGAGTCAAGATGATCAGTGTTTTTGGTGACTCCCAACTTGTGGTTAATCAAATCAATGGCTATTTTCAATGTAAGAATGATGTTTTACAATATTAAAAATAACTATTTGATGTAATCTTGGTGTCATTTTAACATTAGCATATCCAAACCATTCCATAATATACAAATAAGTTTGTTGACATAATGGCTTCCCTTGATTCCCATATCCCATTTGTACCTTTTGGATCTAATATATTTGTTGCTATCCATCATATTACAAAACCTTATTATACCAAATCAAACCCTCCTTCCATCTATAGTGTGTAAGAAACCCTATCCAATCTGTGGTATAAGCAAATCTTTGACTATATCAACCTTTCCATCATCCTTTTTGATCTTTCTATGAATGGCCGAAGAGTGTTCATTCAGAATACCTCTCATTACACCAAACTAGGGGTAATCCTTTACATGCATGGCTTTAATGGCCTTCTTTTCCACTACCTACATAACCATGAGATCTCTCATGCTATCAAGGAAATTCAAGATGGGGTTTGTAGAGGATACTTTAGTGGCCTAGCTATTGCTAAACATATCCTTCATCTTGGCTACTATTGGCCCACCCTTAACCAAGACTACTATGATTACGTGAAGAAGTGTGTTAAATATTAGCAACATGCCAATTTATATCATGCAACTAACCATAGTCTCCAAGTATCTAAGGATTTTTGGCCCTTATCATAATGGGGATTAGATCTTATTGGTGAAATCAACCTCCATTTTTCATAGTGACATCATTCTATCATCACTATGATAGAATATTTCACTGAATGGGTAGAAGTTATTCCTTTCATCTCAACCAAAGTTGAAAAGATTGTTGATTTCATCAACCATCACATTATCTACCATTTTAGTGTTCCTCATAAAATTATCATCAATAATGGTAAATTTTCTAAAAACAACAAAGTCCAAAATCTTTGTGATGCATTTGGCATTAAGTTAAGTTTCTCTTGGCCTTATCATCCACAAGCTAATGGATAGGTAGAAGCTTCTAACAAAACCCTTAATAAAATGTTGACTAAAATGGTTAATTATTTTGGTTGGGATTGGAATTTACACATCCCCTTCACCCTATAGGCATATTTATCACACTAGCATTTAAACCCTATAGGTGTTACCCCTTTCTCTCTCATTTTTGGTGCAGAGGTTGTCTTGATACTTAAATTCAAAATTCCCTCTGTTCACATATCCCTATAGGATATCATTTTTAAAGATAATTATCATCAAGAATATTTATCTTAACTTGAGATCCTTGATGAACGTCATTTGGCCACACTTAACTATCTTTATGTCTATCAAGAATGAATCAAGCATGCATATAAAAAGCACCTAAGAGAACAAGAATTCAACATCAGAGACCTTGTCTTAAAGGAAAATCATCATGTAACTAATATGGAGAAAAAAAAGTGGGGAAATTTTGCATTCAATTAGCTTGGACCTTATATCATAATGCATAAGTATGGATCAAGAGCTTATTGGTTATCCTCTCTTGAAGGGAAATCAGAACCTAAGCCTCTTAATGCTTCACATCTACATATTTTCTTTTGTTAAATAGGATCAGACTCACCTTCTATCTAACTTAAGCTCATCCCTTGTTTTATGATATTTTCTTTTTAACCCCCTCACTTAGAGGACTATCGATTAAAACACATAAACATGTGATTTTCCATCATAGTTATAGCCTTAATCCTAAATATGGGTACTGTGGCTCTAACCATAGCATCATTATCATGGATAATTTTCATACCTAATAGGATGGAATCCCATGGTCATTGTCCCTCAATGAATCCTCTCACCCATTATTTTAACTTCTTGTGCTTTAGTTTTGCCTTCATAAAGGTAAGCCTTTTAGCCTATATCTATAATTTTATGTCATAAAAAGCAAAAAATTTAATATCCATCTATCCTTTGGGTCATATCTAGCATTATCAAACTGGTCCCTTAAAGGATAGCTACCAAAACACATCAATTTTTTTGAATAATATAAACTACTTCTTTGAAGGACAACTATCCCAAATCCCAGAACAAGTCTTAAAAGCGTAGGTAACTCCCTTGAAGGATGGATAAGTAAATGCATTTGTTAAAAACAAGAAATTCCTTAGAATATTCTCACATTGATTTGTTTCCTAGAGCAATAAGAAAATATCAAAAGACCCATTATTTGGAAGCCACAATTGGATTCCATGAGTAGACTTCCTGCAATGATCAGTCTACACCATCTATGACAAATTTTTCCATACTAAATTTTTGGTAACTTATAGAAGAGGTAAATCTAGCCTCACATGAAGGTTCCATTCTCATCCATCTCCACTTTGATACCCTCTATGAAAGAAGGAAATTTGAGCTTACTCAACACTATGTGAACAAGAACCTTTTTAACCAACTAATGAATGCTAATGTGAAGCATGTGATTGGATTATGTTCATAAGCCAATATATCTTTATTTTGTCTTGGTCCTAGCCAATGAAAGATCATCATGTCCTCTTCTTCTTTCTCATACCTACTTGTTGCTACATTTTTTTTTAAAAAAGGGGTAAAAATATTATTGATAAGAAAAGAGGATCATTACAAGAAGAATAGGGGAAAAAACCCCCAAAGAAGAGCAACAAAGGCAGAAAGACTAAGCCCACACCCAACTAAGCAATATTGTAAACCACCCTATCTTCCTCCATAATTCTTTCCAAATCAGAACAGAGCATCAGAGAGAGCAACTCCCAATCCTCCATATTTTTGCCATCTAAATGCTCGAATGCCCATTTGGCCAAACAATCCGCTGCCCTATTCCATTCCCGTGGAATATGAATAAAGGTTACAATATCCATGTGTAAGCAAACCCACAAAATCTATTGTACAGTTAGAGCCAATTGCCAATTAACATCTAACACTTTCCTCTTATCGAGCAGGTTAATTAAAACTGGAGAATTTGATTCACCTATAATTCTACACCAACCCAAAGCCTGAGCCTTATCAAGGGCATAAATAATGGCTTGGCCTTCCATCATGTTAATGGTTTGTAGCCCCTCAGGAACTGAAAAAAGAAAAATCACCTTACCTTCAGAATCCCTGCCAAATCCTCCAGTACCCATAGGCCCAGGGTTACCCTTGGAGGAATAGTCTGTATTGATCTTGAGAATCCCTTTAGGAGGGCACTACCACTGGCCAACGCTTTGAATCTTCTCCTTGACCTGCTAGCTTCTCCTGACATAGGCTAAATTACCTGTTAGGTGCTAGAATCCCAATCACGCCACCACCTCAGCATCCTGCTTAGTTAATGGAAGGAAGATCATGCTCTTAGCTTGGACAGTCTTCTGAATCATCCCCATGAATTTTTGCCAAACTTGTTACACCATGATCCTCACACCTCAGAAGATTTGCCTATTTCTTTCAAGCCAGATCTGCCATAGTAGAAAAATGGGGTCCCCTATCCATGCATCCTTTAGGAAAGGCATCCTTGAGGGGGATTCTCCCATGCCATTCCATAAGTCGACCATAGAAAGAGCATGAAAATAGGGGCTCTGCCAAACATCCCACCAGTAGTGCCAAAGTTGCAAGGCAAAGAAGCATTTAAAAAATAGGTGGGCAGAATCCTCGTCAGCCGCTCCACACATAACACAGACAGAAGGGCCTTGGAAGCCTCTCTTTTAGAGGTTGTCCCAAGTCAAGCATCTATTCCAAGCCAAGATCTAAGAAAAATAGTTGCATTTTGGCCATGAGAAATTATTCTAGACCTGTCTCTGCCATTGCACTTCTCCCCTGCCCAATCTCTGAAGAAGTAAGGCTTGATAACCTAAGGCAACTATATAGGCTCCCTTAGGATTGGGAGACCAAGTGAGCTTATCTTCCTCCTAAAGGGAGCTATAATGATTCTTAGAGAGGAGGTTCAGTAGCTCCTCATTCTCCTCCTGCATTCCAGCCACTAGCCAAGCCTCAGGATATTTCCAACGTGCCACCTCCAACTGTCCACGTGAAGTGTATTCCTTAAAGTCACTCACTTGAGACTAGCCAACATCAAATAATCTATGATAGAGGTTTGACAAATTTTAGAACTGAGAAGTGATGGGAGGATAGCCATCCCAGGAGTCATTCCAGAAGAGAGCCTTGGATCCCTACTTACAAATCTAGAATAAACCTTCCTTAACCAGAGCAACCTCTTTTTTGAAAGTGCCCCATATCAGTGAGCCTTTCCCAATAAGGGGATAACAAGGAATATCCCACTGAATGATCTCAGGGTAATATTTTTGTGAGAGAAATATAGCCCAAGCCGTGTCTTGTTCAGTGCACCAATGCCAATAAAGTTTAGCCACCAAAGAAACACTATTTAAATTCATCTACCTCAGGCCAAGCCCCCCTTATTGTTTGGGCCTGCAGACAATCTCCTATCTAACAAGGCTCCATTTAGAGGATGTCAGATTACCAGCCCATAAAAATTGCCTAGTAATTGAATCAAACTCCTTAACAATTCCCATCAGAGTAACCTGAAGCATACATATGTAAATGGGCAATGCCTGCACCACAGATTGGATAAGTTGAACCTGGCTAGCAAAAGATAACCACCTATGAGTCCAATGATTCAATTTCACCCAAAATTTCTCCAAAATATTCTGCCAGGACTCTTTGGAGATACAGCCAACAGAGATGGGGATACCCAAGTAAATCAAAGGGGGAGTCCCAATCTGAAAATGCATAGTCCTGGCAATCCACTTCTAAATGGGACTCGGAGTGTTGAAGAAGAAGATGGATGACTTATCTTCATTGAACTTTTGTCCTAAGGCTGTTAAGTAGACATCTAATACCCTGTGCAAATTAGTTGCTTCACTCATTATGGCCATGCCCATTAGGATAGTGTCATCAACAAACTATAGGTGTGATTGTACCGGTAGTTCACCTCCCCAATGCCATCCTTAGATATGACTAGCCTCTCTATTCCTATTGATCAACCTCCCCAAACCTTCAGTGAGGATAAGAAAGAGGTACAGAGACAGGGGATCTCCCTATCCCAACCCCTTGGAGGCATCAAATAACTTCATATGTTCTCCATTGATAAGCACCAAAAAGGGGACTAGGGAAATGTAGCTCATGACCCATTGAGTCCAATCATCTACAAAAACAAAAGCACTAAGAACCTTCCACAAGAAAGACCATTTGACCCTATCAAAGGCCTTGGCCATGTCCAACTTGATAAACATCACCTTATCTTTGGAGCTGGCCATGGAATGTATGGATTCAACAGTAATAACAATACCATCTAAAATTTTCCTACCTTTCACAAAGGTACTTTTCTCTTCATAAATCATAGCACTCAGCCCTATTTTAAGTCTATCTATAATGATTTTTGATATAATTTTATAAACAACATTGCAAAGAGATATAGGGTGGAATTGACTTAACCTATCAGCTCCTTCACATTTGGGTATGAGGGCAAGATAGGTTGCATTTGTAGCCTTAAGCATTTGCTTGTTCCACTGAGATTCTTGGACAACAACTAAAAGATCAAGTTTGATAATGTCCCAGAATTCTTGGTAGAATTCAGCTGGGAAACTCTTAGGGCCAATCGCTTTCCATTTTTTCATTTGGGTAATGGTCTCCTCAAGATCTCCAAGTGTGATATCCTTCATTAGATTCTCATTCATTTCTTGCATCACCAGAGGTGGAATATAGAAGATAACTTGAGCTTCTTTTGGTAATTACATGTTCACATCTTCCCTAAAAAGAGTAGAGAAGTACTAAACCACCTCCTCTGACATTGCCAGAAAGGAGTTAAGTCGCTCACCTCTTTCATTGACCAAGACTGAAATGGAATTGCCATGTCTCCTGGCTTTGGAAAAGTTAAAGAAAAAAGATGTATTTCTATCCCCTTCCTGGAGCCATTCAACCTAAGCTTTCTGCTTCCAAAAAATTTCTTCCCTTAGCTCACATTCCTCTAGGTCTTTTGTGGCCTGAGCTTTGTCTTGTAGTAGATCTTCAGTCAAACCTTCCTCCCTTATTATTCTCATGATGCGATCAAGCTTGGACTGTGTATCTTCCTTAGCATGAAAAATATTACCAAAACATTGGTGGTTCCACCTTTTGAGCTTATACTTCACATACTACAGTGATTTGGCAAAGGTATACATCACCATGCCATGGGAAGGCCTACCCCATCACCACCAATTGGCCACACACTCAAATAGAGATTGATCTCGTAGCCACATGAGCTAGAATCTGAAGGAAGGAGAGCATGAGTGATGCTTTGAAACACTGGTAAGCTTGATAGACCAATGGTCAGATCCTCTCCAGTCTAAAATTTCAGACCCCATAGACCACATGCCTCCAATCTAGAAACTGGAAACCAGAAAGTGATCCAATCTCTCAACGATGCATTTTTCCCCACACCTATGATTGTTCCATGTGAACTACCCATTGTTGGGCCTAATGTAAACTAAATTCAAAACTTCAATATAATTGTGCATAATCAAGGCAGAGGGGTCTAGCCTTGATGTGCCACCATGCTTTTCAGTCAAATCTAAAATAGAGTTAAAATCACCTGCTATAATCCAAGGTTGGAAGGGGGCCAAGCTACGGACAAAATTGATATGGCCCCATAAGGAATGTTTACCTTGCCAGTCGATAGGGGCATAGATATTGGAGAGGAGAATAACTTCCCCCATCTCAAAACTAGAAGCAATCATAGTCATGGAAAACTTAGAAGACAACCAACCTATGAGACCAATCTTCCATGGGTTCCACATATAAGCTAGTCCCCCTGAGGATCTAGTAGCACCAATGCATTAACAGTCTCCTTGCCTCCACAACTTAGGCACTAATATGAATATAACATCAACTAAAAGCTTAGTCTCTTGCAAAAAAAGGACATCTGGTCTATGACTTCTAATCATGTTATGAACATCATTTTGTTTAGGGCTATTGTTCAAGCCCTTTACATTCCATGATAGTATAATCATTTCAGAGGGTTCACAAAGTGTGCATCCAAAGTCTTTACAGACCCTGAATCCACCAAAGTCTCTCCCATTAGTTTCATCTTATCTGGGTCCTTTTTTTTGCTAGGCTTGCCAGCTTTCTTCGCCCCTCCCTTCTTCAGGTCTTTTTTCATAAGTCCCAAATGAAGAGAAGATTTACTACTTCTTGCTTCCCCTATGTCCCCCATTTTCCCTGTGAGAGGGAAATTTCCATCATCTTTAGGAGGAACAATAGCAGAAGTCATTCCTTCCAAAATCATCATTTACTGGTCCGTATCCATGTGACAATCTCCAGTGTCCTGTGATTCAATTGAAACCCCTACAGCATTGGTCTCCTATGCTTGGCCCTCAATCCCCTTCCAAAATCATCAACCCTGGATTCACCTCTTGTTGATTAAGGTCATCTAGTATTTCAAATCTATTAAGTGAGTCATTTACTTGTCTTTCCTTAAAGGATCATTTTTGGCCCCTATTTCTATAACGGCCTTTGACTGGCGTAAAGCCATCAGCTTCAGGTGCCTCCCCTAGAATCAGGCCCTTCTCTTTGTCTATTTTAGGAGGAATGCATGTAGGCTAATCTGGCAGAGGTTTCATGAATTTTGATTTGAGACACCATCGCTGCAAGTGGCTGTAAGCATGACAAAGACGACAATAGAAAGGAAGAGTTTCATAATCCAGCTATTGTGTCCAAGAAAAGGGTCTCACACTCATTTCAATAGCATCTAGAATTGGCTTGCTAAGATCAATTTCAACACAAATGCAGGCATAAGTCATTACCTTTTTCTCCAAGATTGACATTGAAGAACTGACTGGCCTTCCCAACAGAGATGCAAGCATTTACAGAGTGTCTTCACGGTAGCATTCCATCAGAAAATGAGGCAGACACACCCACACCAAAATGCGGTTTGGTAATTCCTCTGATGGTATAAAAATAGCATGCCACAGCTTGATAAATAGTCCCACCTGGTTATGAAAGTAAGGGCCTATAGTAAATATTTTGTTATAATCAGTTATACAGGTGAAAGTGACCATAAAGTAGCTATTAGCCAACATTGTAATATCCATTTCTCCTTCTGGTGCCCATTTTCTCTAAGCCCATGCTTATAGGAACTGGAGCAAAGTCCCAAGCCCCAAAAACTTGTAGTAGAGGGAGTGATTCAAATAGTATTCTATGTCTTCAGCAATCATGTCCATTGGTAGAACAAGCTTAGGCCTCTCCTTGCATCTTTCCAGGCAACCATTGACCTTGGGTATTTTCAAGCCAATGGGGTTTTTAGTAGCATATGAGCCTCCAAACTATGAGAGAGGATCCTTTCTAGTGCTCCGTGCTCCATAGGTAGCCTGCTACAGACCCAGCGTTGCCCTATAACTCCTTCCTGCGCCCTCCCCTACCGTGCCCTCTTTCTCCCTTTCGTCCATCGCACCCCTATTCATCTCAAACCCAATATTTGTGATTTTTAATCTACTTGTTGCTACATTCATTGAGACTTTGTCTCTTGATTATTTTATCTTTTCTTGTCTTTTTTCACATATGGTTTTGTTTCTATTAAAAGTGGATTTTAAAGGGACCCTACTTGTACAATAGTATCACACCTATAGAAAACCATGAGCCATAAGAAAGCCCAACTTCCAAAATAACTAAAGGAACCTAGAATAATAGAAACAAACAAAAATATAATAGAGACACAACAAAACAACAACACTCATAGATGGTTTTATTATGCAAACTCAATCTATGTGTTTTTATGACTAATCAACCTTCGTCTAATTTAATGTAATTCATTAAGCAAAATTTACATAAACATTTACTTTTACCTTATTTGTTTAAGTGTTTTTACCATAAAAATATTTTAATAAATTAACCATCTCATATATCAAAATCATCTCATCTCTCTAAAGAAACCAATCACATCTCATTAATCACCATCATTTATCACATTTATAACCATTTATGCAAAAATTAGTCATCATATATGTTATCCATTGCCTATCTATCTAGATAACAAAGAACATAGATGTATTAATTTCAAACATTCACATTTATCAAATCTAATTAAGCATGTATCTACTAATAAGAGAAATGCTAATCATAACATCATCATCATGCACAATACCATCATAAGCAACATCATGAACATAAAATAAATCATCCATAACCATAAAAAACATCATAATACTTTAAATAAAATAACAAAAAAAAACATCATAACATCATAAATTATATCATCAATAACCCATAACCATAAACCACATCCATAAGCATGATCACATCATGAGCTCATAATAGAAATAATCATATATATAACATAAATATCTATGTGCCTCATAAATAATGTGTACATCTCACTACATCAGCTCATAGGATGGTATCAAAATCATATAATGCATCAAAATAAGGCACCTCATAGAAGTCTAAGGTGGAAGAGCACTACTGCTCCTTGAAACCTATCTATCTCTTTGCCCTATCTATACACTTGCAGATGCTACCCACTGACCCAGTGTCACACTGCTAACTCCCTTGTTAACCAATACTATATAATCAACATATCAAGGCTCATCTAGAATATATCTAAAGACTAGTGTCTCATAATATCTAAGCTCCTCAATAGTGGCCACATAACTCTCTAAAGGAATGGTCCTTGAAGCTCCTATAGGTGCTGGTGCCCACCCCCTACCTGACTAAGGGCATCTCTCTCCTATGTAACTAAGGCTAGATGGGATCTAGCCTAATCTCTCTTTTGCATAAGAGTGGCCACTTAGACCTAAGTTATATTAATCTTTAGGGTCACTACTATTAGATCTACTTATGCTACTGCTAGTGCTGCCCTAGCTTGATCTCTTTATGATAAGTGCCTACCTATAAAGGGCAACCACATCCATCTAGTCCCCACCTCCCTCTTCCATGTCAACATCCATGGCCTACTACCTAGCCTATCCATCATCTACTCTGAACACTATCACATCATAATGTACTTGGAGCCATACTATGTAATCCTTAATGACACTTATATAATCTATGTCTACCCTCACTGGTAGTAATTCATGATCGATATACTCATCATCTAGCTCTAGAGTATGTAGTGGAAACTCTATATCCTCCCTCTTATAACTCAAGAAAGTACCTGGGACATCTTGCACTAGACTAAAATTTCTCCTCACCCTATCAATAGGGATCAAATCTACCTCATGATACCTTCTACCATAAATCCACCTATAGCTCTATAGTGATAAGGTTTACTTAACATAACCCATCCATCCTAGAAATATGATATATGGCCTCCATATGACCTCCCCATCAACCAAGGCCTCTGGTTCCTCCCTTATACCACTCCAGGTCTCATGCTCCTCCCTTTGGTGGTGTGAGTGCATAATCATACCTCCATCTCATGAAGTCACCTTTGAAGTCCATCTGAGTCCATGCTTGCCATGGCAATCCACTTGGTTGAAGCACCATGATGTGCTCATATTCCTAGTAATGTAACATAAATTTGACACTGATTCCATATCATCTATGTAACCTATAGCCCTAGAGCTCTTGATATATCTACACTAGTAAATCCAGGCCCATGTATACATTGTCTAGTATATCATCATACCTACAAGAATGCCTAGAAATAAAAAGTAAATCTACCACTACTAGAGTCTGGTAGTGCATAATAGGTCATGGCCATCATCATCATGACAAGTCATCTTGATCCCCTATCCATGTGATATAGGGGTGCATAATGAAGGCTTCTTATGTACCACCTAATATACATGTAATCCTCTCCATATAACACATCCATGAGCTACTTTCTTTCCTTACCACTGATATGCTCTATTATCTCACCTCATATCAATAACCTCAATATTTGGTGAATATCCTTTGGTAGGATAGTGATCTCCCTAATTAGTAACAAGAACATGTTAGTGGATGAGTCCTCTCTTCATGAGGGACACCAATATTTTTGTGTCTCTAGGCATGAGTTGATAGTATCTAATGCCTCCCAAGCCCACTACTATCATGTACTCCCACTCTTGGTTTGTCATTACCTTATGGCCCTCATCTGAGAGCTGAAGCACTTAAGTTTACACATGCAGATGCTCCTTCACATATAAGGTTAGATGTATGCCTTAGTTTACTTTACCATGCAACTTTACCTAATCCAACCTAAACCAAGACTTACCCATAACCACTTTCCATAAAAACCTAACCTCACCTAACTCTTAACCAATCTTCACCCATTCCAAAACCATCCTTAACTACATTTTCAACTTATCCTACCTTTATACTAATTATCAATGGTTGAATATTGACCAACAATGGTTCTTTAGGGAATCACCACCGATCAACCCTTGACCACTGATGGTTTGGTGGTGGAATACTAATAGTCCATACACTAACCATTCAATGGTCACCTATCAATCAAAGATAGTTGATAGTGACCACCAATGGTCATTGTGTAGTGGCTACCAATGACCTATCCCTAGGTTTTTCCCACCCAACCCTCAAACCACTTAACCAAACACTTAAAAACTCACATAAACATGCACACCCCTCCCCTAACTCTACTACTTCAACCTATTTCCCACCCCTCTACTAATTTCATACAAAATATAAAACCCACATTTCCAATAAATCCCTGCCCCAAACTAGAAATTAAAATAGCAACAATTAAAAATTCATAAATTTTAGACATCACTTACCTCATTCCATGACTGCCATTATGGTGGAGCCTTAGGAACCACCACCACCACTCAACCCAACACTCTACCTCTACCTCACTACATCTTCTCTAGCTCTGGCCCACGTCAGTTAAGCCTCCATGTCACACTATCCAACCTCAATCAACCTTCACTCACTCAACAAGCATGAGACTCAAGGTATAAACTCTCTATCATTTTTACCAAGGAAAAAGCAAAATGCCATGGGTCACTTTTCATAAATGAGAAAATGATGGATAATTTTGACCTTTAACGGTCACCTTTTTAGGGATTACATTTGACCATTGACGATCACTATTGACCACTAATGGTTGACTATGACCATCAACAGTTAACTCTTGTAGGATTTTTTCACCCCATAAACTAACTTTTCACCCTTGTAACAAACAAATGGGTCAACCTTTTTAGCACTACACATGGTGCACCAAATTGGACCACCAATTGGAACCCAACCCAACCATGTACCAATATGAGCTCACCTCATTTTCCACCAACCAACCAACCAAATCACTTCACCTTGGTCATTATGGCCCACAATTTATACTTTTTATGATGACTTTGCCTTGGTCATTTTTACTGCATTGATTACCTTGCCAAATTTGATGAACTTATGCCACTTTTGTGCTTAGGTGCCTTAGAACATGACCCTTCATGTCCTAACACCTGTAACCATTTTGTTTTCTCAAGATCACATCCTACCTTAGATACATATGAATGCATTGACCTTAACTAGGAAACTTGCATTTATAGGTGCTAACCCAACATGCACACACTGTTCCTATAGTCAATTACCCTATCACTTGTCCTTTTGGTACTAACCTTATTTTACACCTTAACTCAACTATGGTAGCCTAGTCTATCCATAATCTATGATATCACACTTCATCACATTTTTTGCACTATTCATGTTTAAATGCACAATCAACTAAACTATTTTTATTTTTTATCACCAAACTTATCCATTTATCAAACTCACACCCAACTCTATTTCACCTCATCAATTCTCAGTTTGAAGGGGAAACACCTCCTCCCATACTCAAGGCATCCAACCTTCTACCAACCTCTTTGTTTTTGTTTTTTAGCTTGTTAATATAAACTACATGACAAAAAGAGGCAAAATGTAGACACTCAAAAACCATGTGATGTGTTTCTAGTCATCAAAGTAACCCATGACCCTATTTTATTACCTTGGACCATTTCTTAATTCCTCAATCACCAAAAATAATTAAAAATGACAAATCCTAGCTATTTTTAATATGTCTTCCCAACCATCAATGGTTGACCCCCAATTTATGATGATTGACTTGACTATCGATGGTTATTTAAACTCTTGCATGATCAAAGGAGTCAACTATAGTTTGACTAATTCACTCATTGATTACTAGATATCTAAATTTAGCCATTTGTTCACATAATCAATGTGTAATTAGACTATGTGATTAACCATTTGTTAAACCATTTTATTAGAACCTCCCTTTCCTTTATATTAAGAGAGGAAGAGAAGGTTAAAAGGATCAATCATTAGTAGGATCATTCAAGTAGGTGCAAGAGGTTTTGACTCCCAAGTGAATCCAAAATCAAAGTTCTATTTTTTCTTTCATCAAAATTTAGTAACTAACTCTATTTGTTTCATTTCTTATATCTTTCCCCAATATTCCTCTTTCACCTCACTTTTTTATGTTGGAGTTATATAACTCTAGACATTTAACCTCCCCATCCACAAACCATTCTTACTCACCCAAATACCCAATCCTTGAACTAGATACCTTTGGGTATTATCTCCTATCTCATGACCAAAATTTAACCCAAATACCACACTCATAACCCCTCTATAACTCTCCCCTAGTAGATCACTCTTTCTAGACCAGACCTGATAGTAACTGTTGATGGTCTTATCTAATCTTTGATGGAGTTCCTTAATAATTGATGGTTGATAACCATTGACTGTCACCTAACCACTAATGGTCATACTTAGATCACTGACAGTCACTGTGTAATCTTATTTCATCCAAAATGACAAGCTTAAAATACCTTCTAACCTCAATCAAAATCCCTATTTCTTCATCCTTATGATTATATAGAGTTAAGAGCAGTAACTTGACCACACCTAAATCATACCTCAATAGTTTAGCATTTTTTTAATGTTATTTTGTTAAAATGTATTATTTCTTGAAAAGTATTTATTTATTTTGATTAAGTACTTCTATTATGTTATGCAACCATTTCTTATCAGTATTTTCTTAAAATTAACTTGTCTAAAGGTGGATTAACATCCTCCGAAGAAGATTTTGCTTCTTGGATCTAGATCATGCTAGGAAATACACCCTATTATCTCACCAATCCATTATCTTATAGTTTCTCTCTTATTTTCAAGTCATCCTCCCAAGCCAAAGAGGAGTATCCACAATCATCTGATTCATATGTGCACAACACATCAAGTTCGACTAACCTTACCCTTTTTTCAAGTTTTACAACTTTCTTCTTAAACAAGAAAATAAAGAAATTTTTTAGTGAAACAATCCCCTTTATGTTAGTTTGTGTGTGAATCATGAAATATGTGTAAATAAAGTACAATAGTGACCTAGATTTTAAGTTGTCAAATTGGGCTCTTAGGCTATTTCTTTGACACTTCAGTCTTATATATGTGTTTCCCCTATTATTGGTATAAAAATAGGAGAAAATAAGGAAGTTTTGCTTTATCGAGTGCTTTGATAAGTTACCTTAGGTATTTTTAAGTGTATGTTAGGTGAGGAATGAATGAGGGTTGATCTTATATTTATATCAATCCCTTTGAAGAAATAAATCAAATTAAATAACCTAGGCCAACCATTAGGATATACTTAATTTGTAAATTAGATGACTTTAGGGCATTGGAAACTTATATTAGAGTAGGACACCTATGTCAATGCATGTGTCTATCTAGGATGCTAGTGTCAAGGGAAAATGAAATTATGCATAGAATAGAAACTTATAGAGGTAGAAGATAAACATGTTTTAAGCATTCTAGAAAAGATAAAAGATCTAGATCATCAACATAAGACTAATCAGACCAAGAGATAGGCCAAGGGGTATAAGATAGAGTAGATACAAGAATTTAGAAAGTGAGAGAGGTCCATAACTAAGAGTTACATCTAAATTCTATGTTTGTCATGTGTATAATATTGGAGTGCTATATAATCCATAAATAGTGTCTACATTTTCTCCCCTTTAATCTAATAATGAAATTACTAGTTTAAAGGAAAGGAATGCATACCTGGGTATGTATAACACACCTTGTATTTGTGTGAGCCCAACTTGAGTGCTTTTTTGGTGACTACCCTGAAACCAAGAGCATGTTATAGTAAATACTTAATGCATGTAATATAGAATTAAAAATATTAAAATTTAAAGAGTAAGGTTTAGGATTACACCTGTGTATCAATGTAATTACATTTCCTATTATAAAATTGATTTGAAATATGTATTATTGTAGGGATATAAAACTAAGATTAGGAAAATATGTATAAATCTATAAAGTACATATATTTAAGGAGATAGAGAGAGATATTGTAAGGCACATGCCCCCAACCTTGGAGAAAAGGTGAGTTACCACCTGATAATTGAGATTAGCTCAAACGTACAACCCGATCATAGTTATAACCTAATGAGCATGAGAGAACAAAGTCAACTCATACTATGAAATTGGCAAATATAGATGACACAATCAATTTTAACCTACAAACTTGGAAAGATTGAGTGATTTAATCACATCAACCATAATAAAAGTGCACCAACTGTTGTGGTAGATTGGCTTAATATAGTCTATAAAATTACATCTTAGTGGGTCATGATAGTACCTAAGAGTGTTTTGAAATCTGAAACTAATTTAGATTTTAAAATATTAGGTGAACATTGCATATCATATACACCTTATATATGTTTCATGCTATAACTATGTATAAAAATGGTACTAGTGAATATAATTTAGCCACAACTATGAATCTGAATAATATAACTATGTGCTTTGACCAATTCATAAATTGTGTGTGTGGAGAACACGCTTCCAAAGTATGGCCCCACTATATATAGAGAAATATTTAAACTAAAATAAGTGTCGATGGGGAGGACATGTTTCCAAAACATGCCACCATTGATTCTAGGTGTGTCAAATACTAAATAAGTGTGGAGAACATACTTCTAAAGATTTCCCCCATTGAATCTATAACTATGGATATATGGAAGACATGCATATATGACATGCCTCCAATGAATTTAAAAACTATGAATGTGTGGAATTCATTCCTATATGACATGTCCCTAATGAATCTAAAAATTGATGTAAGTACCAAATATTGAATCTGTGGGGAGAACATTATTATAAAGCATACCCCCATTGAATCTAAAAATTGTACCAAATGTGGAGAACATTCCTCTATGGCATGCCCCCTCTTTGAGGTAAGGGAAGAATATAAATGGGAAGAATATAAATCAGCATTTACCTCAACTTAAAAGGATAAGATAGTCATATAATCTTTGACTGTAACCATGTAGCATTTAAAAGAACATGTCTAGGTAAATGTAGCATTAAAGCACATAGGAAAATGTGATCATATGAAGGCCTAAGACGCATGATAAATATCATGGAAATGTCTAGATAGTAATAGTACAATATAAACAAGCAAATAAAACACACACACAAGGGAAATCAAAAGCAAGTCAAGAGGTAATGGTCCAAGGAGACCACAAACAACGGGCATGTTCAAATGTTAGACAATCAAAGGGAAATGACTTAGTCACATGCCCATAAAGTTAGGAATGACATATTCAAATGTACACATAATAATCAATGACATGTTTAAATGTAAAATAAAGCATATATAATAAAAAGGGATACAAACAAAGGAGCATATTCAAATGCTCGAACAAGAAAGACAATACCAAGGTAAGGCACTTAAGGAAGTACATAAAGGAAAGCTTAATCAACCTAGATAAACATATTATAGTAGCCCATGGATCAAGTGTGTTAGAAAAAACATCAAGTGAATAATATATCAACTACCTTGTGTAAGATATAATCATGGATAAAGGCATGTGTAAATACATATAAGCTCAAAACATGATAATGTAAAGTGACCATAGAATGATGTAACCCAAAAGTATCATGATCATATAGGTGGATAGCCTCAATGTCTATATGAAATGAGTATAAGGAAGGCACAACATAAAAAATATGAATAGATCATGCATTTTAGTATACTTGTAGCATCTTCAAGTAGAATCATGACACACATTTGCATGTAGGAGTAACTGACATGCCATCCATTAACATAGAACTAACACATAGATGCCATGGAACCAATAGAATATGCAGGTGCCAAAAGTGTTTTTAGACTTTGGAAAGTTTTTTCATTTTTTTGGTATTTTTGAAATATTTGAAGATGTATAATTAAGGAAGTCCTCATCATCAAAAAGTGTAGGACCACCTAGAAAATTTAACAAGATTTTTTTATATTAATGCATTGCCACCATTTCAATGTTTCTTTTAATGGTTTACCTAAGGTTAATGATGCAGGGTAATAATCATGCCCATCATATTGTATGTAAATCTCTATATCCATATCAATAAAAGTAACACACATGTTTATAGTATCTATCTTATCATTCCAATTTTTTATCTAATTTTGTCCAAACTTTAGTTTCAAATGTGGTTCATAGTGTAATATCCATATGGTGGAAGATTCCACACACGGGACACAATCTATTGGTAACTGAATGTATCCTCAATATTATGGCATTAATGGAGAGTATATTAGTTCTTATGTAGTATATCCCAATTGTGCGATAAATATGGTGCCAAAATTTTTATCCCACTTGTTAATATCAAATATAAGATGGTGGAAATATACCACATCAATATTTGTAGTAATGGTTAAATCTTCACACTTTGATCATTTTGAGAGATAATTATTTTCTAAAAGATAAGAAGGATTTTTCCTTTCCCTTATGTTGGACATAATGTGTATATGTCGTTCATTCTTATATTTTTGAATTAGTTCCTTCAATGTATCACATTGATTGGTATTATGGCCAATGATATTATGATATTTACAATATGGTACCTTGTCTTCAATATGTAGAATTATATTGCATGATTGATGTCTAGTATAAGGTAAATAAATAATTCTATGTTAAAGTAACATAGATAACATGGTAACTAGAGTATATTATTGTGTCATGATTTGTAAACATTTTTGTGAAGTCTTTTGAGAAGACTCCACATTATTCACATGATGAATTTGCATTTTACCCTTTTAAGGTTGACTCAATGTTTTAAGCCAAGATATATGTATGGAATAATGAGCATTTACACGTTCATCTGTTATTTTTGTTTTTCCATTATCTAGATTAAATTTTGTAACTTTTAAAAGTGGATTTATCCTATATGTACTGGGACTTGTAGGTTCAAAAAGGTTATGCACAATATGATCAAGTGGATCAAATTTTAATTTTCACATTTTCTCATCTATCATATCATTAGTGGTATCATCATCACTATCGTATTAATCTAAAACATGGTCATATTTTTTCTAAGTATTGACCAATAAAGGAAGCTCAAATGTTGAGAGTTATTTTGGTTCTATTATCTCCTTTAGTAATGGTTATTAATCTTTATGTACATCTATGTGTACCTCAGTATTTAGTGTCTTATTTACATTTGGATAAAAAGGAACCATTATACTTGACTCACCTAATTCATACATGTGCATGTTCTCAAGAGGAATGCATTGTTTAGGTGGTAACACTATAGGGATGCCTTTAGTTTTAGAATGTATCATTTTGAAAATTTGAAAGGTTCATCATCAATAAGCATGGATAACAAGGTTCCATCATGTATGAATTTTAAACATTAGTGAAGTGTAGATGGGATAGGTTCCATTGAATATATCTAAGGTCTACCCAAAATTAAATTATAATGTAATGATTGAGACATTACCTGAAAAGTAGTTAAAACTATTTTTCTTCCTAATGTCACATCTGACGTGATTTGACCAACCAGAGGGATATGTGAATTATCAAATCCTTTTATGTGCATAACCATTTTTGAATTAGATTGGTGCTTATACCCATGGTGGTTAGGAATTTTATGCTAAAAATGTTTAGGCTTGATCCATTATCAATGAGCACCCTTTTGATGCCTTTATTTTGTATGGCCACTTGTATGAACAAAGGTAAATTTTGATCACTAATATATCTGGATGGTAAATTTGTTGGATCAAAGGTAATGATCTTGGATTTTTTCTTGAAATATTTCATGATATCTATAAAATAAGTAGGCTTAATATTACTTGGAACTTGTGTCTCATGCAATGACTCATATAAGATATACTTATAAAAATTATATTACTTTAAGAGTTCAAGTATTGAAATTTTAACATGTGTATTGTTCAATTGATCAATAATATCATATCCCTTAGATTTTATTATAAGATTAGGTATATGAGGCACCTATTTTATATTAATAAGTGGGGAAATATGTTGATCAATCTTACCTCTTCAAGTAGTAATATCATGAACCACAGAATCCAATAAAAGTTATGGGTGAATAATGGGTGTATGATGGTAGTTGTCATTCGAATAAGACTTAGGTAAAACAAATGGTTGAGATCACACATGTTGGCATCTAGATACTAAATTTATGATATTGCAAAATGAGTTCTAAAGAAAGATCAAGTGTTGTTTTTGATTTAAAACCCTCTCATTGTTGGCACAAATTTTATTGATAGATTTAATAAGGAAATTAATGTAGCAAACCAAATAAACTATCATAAATTGGAACCCAAAATGGGTGGTAGATGCATCCATGTTGCACATATTTTATAGCAATCTAGGATCAATAATAGAAAAATAGAAAAACCCTAATTGACCTAGGGTTTAGAGTTCAAAGATTGGGTTCATCAGATGTTTAACCCTAAAAATTATATACATTGGAGTTATCTAGGGTTAAAGGGTTAGAAATAGCCTAGGGAACAAGGATGATAAACTATCTCTAAAATAGGACAATTAGATGCTAAACTTAGATATAACATATACTAAATTTATTATGTTGAGATAGGCTTAAAATAGTCTATAAAACTATGCTAGATATGTAAATGATAAATAAGTAATGTACTTAATTGGTTCTGATACAAATTTAATTATAGATATAGAACATGTAAGAAGCAAAATGGAAGAGGATTTTGGAATAGTCTTCATATTTTAGATTGAGTACCTTTGGAGTCTCATACACTAGCATCAACCTGTGATGATTATTCGACACTACTGTCTAACCTAACATAGGTGTCCTAAATGGAATACCTATTGGAAAAGTATGAAACCACTTGGATGAATTTGAATTTGTATACTCCTTCACTCTGATGCATTCAAATTTGGGTAATAGATTGTCACTCCTCATGAAATTGTAAAACCCTAGTTCTTCATCTTCATAGTGACCTTGGTGAAAAATATGTTAGTAGGCACATGGTATTGATATGACCCCAAAGACTCCTTTGTTAATGAGCACTACCTACATATCCAATGCTTTGAAGAGGGCTTTAAACTAATGTAGTTCTCCCCTACATGTTGGATTGTGTGTGAATGATGCAATATGTGTAAATCAAGTACAATAGTGACCTATCTTTTAAATTGGAAAATCAAGATCTTGAGTTGCTTCTTCAGTACTTTAGACCTATGTATGTGTTGTACCTATGACTGATATTAAAATAATAAAAAATAGGGAAACTTTTATTTATCAAGTGCTTTGATAAGTTGCCTTAGGTATTTATGAGTGTATGATAGGTACGGAATAAATAAGGGTTGATATTGTATTTATATCAATCACTTTGGAAAAAAAATTCACATTAAAGAATTTATCTTGACCATTAAGATACATTTCATTTGCAAATTGGATGACTTTAGGGTACTAAAAAATTACATCAGAGTAGGACACTTATGTAGATGCATGTGTCTATCTAGGTGATACTGTCCAAGGAACATGAAAGTAGGTATATAATCATAACTTGTAGAGGTGGAAGATAATTAGGTTTTAAGAAATTTAGACAAGATAAAAGTTATGGGTCATCAACATAAGACTATTTATATCAAGAGATAGGACAAAGGGCACAATATAGAGTAGATTCAAGACTTTAAAAAGTGGAAAAAGTCCATAACTAAGAGGATAAATCAAGGTTTGAGTTTTCCAAGTGTATAAGACCAAAGTATTATATAATCTATAAATAGTTTCTACATTTTATTATTATTGTTTTTTCATTTTTTCCTATTGTTTCTTTTTATTTTCTTCTTCCTTCCTCATTTTATTTTCTTCTTCTTATTTTATTTTATTTTATTTTCTTCTTCCTCCCTCATTATATTTTCTTCTTCTTTTTTTTCCTTTTCTTATTTCCCTTATTCTATTTTTTTATTTCTCTAAGATTTATTGAGCTTGCTTGGGAGCAAGATATGTAATTTCTTGTATTTTTATCTTCTCATCCTCCAATTATTTTTCCATTGCTTTTATTTGTTTTACAATAATTTCTAATATCTCATTTAGTGACTGGAGTTATTTTTTATTCTCTAATGCTTTTGATATCAAATAAATTCTTTGTTTGGTTCATAGTTATTTTTTCTATATTTCACGAAGTCTTTATTTATCTTCTGGAAACATTACTTTTTCTCCTACTACTTGTTCTCATGCATCTTCTTGGTATTGTTCTATGGTTGTCTTAGATTTCCTTCTTCTTTCTTGGGAATTCATAATTTCCTATTATAGGGTGGTTTAGAGTCTCTCAATTATATCATCCATATTAAATGTACCCATCTTTGAATAGTCATTAATGCCTAAATTATCCTCTTTTATCCCTCTACATCTGATCTATCATACATCTTGTCTAGTATATATACCCCTCCTTTCTTTGTAAATTAATGTATGGGCATTGCCACATCAATTCCTTATTATATGATAACCTATTCTCATCCTATATATCCCTCCCATTATTCTTCTCCTTCTAAATATTTTGTCTCTTAATAAGAGACCAATGTTTCCCTACTTCTTCTATCTTGGGTTTTTGTTTTTGCAGTTTTTTTTTGTTTTTTCCCTATCATTTTTTTGGGATGATGAGTTTCTCTTCAATTTTTCACCACTCATTTGAAAAAAAGTTTGTCCTACAACCGCCGTACATAAATTAGTGAAAATATATAGTTATTCTTTTATTTGAATATTTATTTTTGTGCATTTGGATGTTCCTTCCCCCAATTTTGATTTCTTTGCCCTCAAAGAATAGGGTAGAGTCCCAATTTCAGCCATTTATTCTTCCTTCAGAACTTGCCTGATAGTATAATCCTTGACAATAAATCTAGCAGTCTCCTCCTCATGATTTTATACTTTTGGGTCTAATGTTGGACTATCCTTTGATAGCTATGTTGGTTTGCAAAGTGTTGGACTTATTTGGGATGGCCTTATTAGTACCAGATGTTGTGGTGTATCTTTTAGTTCAAGTAAAATTTGGGCATTTTGATGTGATGGGTGCATCTTGTACATAGGGTTGAGAGATAGTGGCTTGGTTCTTACTTCACTCATAAAATAGGGTCACTCTTAGTTTTTTTAGCTTTCTATTTTTCACTTGAAGATCACAAAATTTATGATAGATACTGATTTACAAGATATTTTTATAGAAATTTTGTTAGCTCCATTCCATGAATCAATAATGTTTGAATAAATTAAGATCTTATGATGAGTTATGCCATACAATATAATAATGGGAAATTAAAATTTTAGCATTGAAAAATATAAAGCATGTACCAAGTGTTATATCTACATCAAATACCAAGTTCTAAAGAAATCCAAACTAAAAAGTAAAATCTAATAAGATAAAAAATGAAACAAAAGTAATAGTTAATGTAATTCCAAAACCATCAAACAAGCTTCAATTAAGAACTTCACTTAGGAGGAAATTTATAAGGTTACCAAAACCTCCTCATAAATTATTACAAAGGATTTTTTATTGTAATATTATATCTCTACCCCATCCATTTGAATTTTATTTGAGCAAGATTCAACCTAAGGGCTTTAAAAATAATGCATATTATGAATACCATAGATGAATTGGGCATTTAATTAACAAGAGTTACAAGCTACGACATAAAATATGATATTGTATCAATGGCAAAATTGTTGAGGTAAACACATCCAAAAAGGAATCAATACCACAACAAAATGAAATTGTAAAGTTGTAGATCTTTAATAAATGTTTCTAAAATCATGATACAACTAAGAATACAAATAAATTAGAAGTAAATTATGCATATAATGTGCTTTCTTATACTAAGACATATGGGAATCCAATAGATTGAATTATTGGTACATTGGCACCATGTCTACTAATTACATTTGATGATAGTGATATCAATGATGATGATTCTGATAGGCATGCACTCTTTATTAGAGCATATATCAACAAAAAACCATTCATAATGTGATGATTGATAATGGATCAATTGAAAATTCATTTATAGTGATGATCATTCATAACCTTGGATACATAAAACATGATATACAAAGTCACATCAAAAGTATTCTAAACATTTGATGGGCATATAATGGACACTTTGGGACATATAATACCTCTCCAAGTTCGTTTTAAAACATTATAAACTCCATTCCTAGACTTACCAAACATAAAGGTCTTAAATATGTTATTAGGACTCCTTTGGATATAGAAGATTCGTGAAGTACCATCTATAATGCATAAATGATTAAAAACACACACATTGTAATCAATTGGAAAAATTTCAAGGCATCCCATATGAGTACCCTCTATAGTTAGTGGTAACTCTCCCTCTTCCCCAGCCACCACCATAATTGGTTATGGGACTTATTCAAGAGCACCATAAAAAAAATTTATAACACCTACTCCAAAGTACAATACATAGATAATCATTACACCCATTCAAAAACATAATTCAAAATGATTATGTCACATATATAAAATATTTATATACAATAAATTCAAGGGAAAAAGGCATACCATCCCAACTAGAAAGCTTCATATCAAAGACTTAATCAAGGTTCATATAATTCTAAATCTCTTAAAATATGTATTAATGAAACTTATAATATAGTTTAACATGTTACAAAATGAAAAAAGGTAGTTATATAATAAACTTCACCAAGTCAAGCACCTTCTCTAGTTACACGTGAGAATAAATTCTATAAGTAGTGATCCCAATAGTTATGATACAACACTTGATGATTTTTTAATTTTAATTAATTTATGTGTAGCAATCCTCATCCATAGAAAGTCAAAATTCAAATATTTTATCCAAGCACATGGTATGATCCTTACATTGATGGGATCATAAGCTAGTTCCATTTCCAAGTATTTCAGAAAATGTAAAAAAATCAAATATTTCAAAAAATATAAAAAAATTGAAAATATTTTCAAAAAATAGAAAACTAGGACTTGAATATGACATGAGATTCTACTTTATTTATTTTCATATGTTATTTATCACACATTTTGGTAGATATCATATTTTGTTTTCATACAAACATGCATTTCATGATGAATATGAGTATTATGCAAGACATACATTACATATACATTCTTAGATGCTAGACCTCCCTTTTACCTAGTGTCTATTCATATGTTGGGGGCATCTCTTTCAATAGATACATTATAACAAGTTATATATATCTATGATCTCAAATGTAATGTTACAATACAAATCTTACAAGTGTATTCTTAATCAGTCATATTTTATATTTTTCTATTGGATATGATACTTTGCTAACAATATGCCATTGATACACATGGATAAAATAGAATAATTTTCACTTGTTCTATTCTCCTAGATTCTTATTTACTTTCTTGCATAATAGGCTTAACATTTCTTACTTTTTATGTGTGGCCCTTTGCCCTTGCATGCAAATTTATTGAGAATCTCTATGAGTTCATTATTTAGTATGTGTGATATTTGAACATGTCCATTATTGGTGGCCCTTAGCCTTATGTATGTATTATTTACTTATGTGAAAATTGATCAAATCCTTTATATACGACCCTTGACATTATTTTGTGACATTGCATGACATATTGTGTGCTTTTTGATCTTGATTAGTAGTGCCATGATACATATCATGCACTTTTACTTAGCTGTGTGCTTCAATGTTATATCTATTTAGATATGGCACTTGAGTGCTTAAAATTAAATATTTTACATACCATGCTTTAAATAAAAATAAAAATAATAATATGATGTACTCTCAAACATGTTGACATAGTACTATATGATCATATCTTTATCACATGATACAAAAAAAATTTCTTTTGAGATGAGTGACTTTTAGGTTACATCATCATCTCAAAAGTGGGGAATCATAGTAGAATTGTCTTAGAGATCCATACCTCCATGATCATATTTAGGACATAATACATGTTTCACAAATATAGAGTACAACATTTTCAAAAATTCAAATTAATGAAAAATCATATTTTATAAGCGTAATATAGGTTTTAAAAAGAATCAAAGTAATGAAAAAATTAAACGTACAACATATATTAGAACATTTATATAGATTATAGGGGCATATGACATGCATATTTACTCACTTTCAAAGAATTAAAGCACATTTAAATGCATATGCAAGATAGTTACAAGATAAAAAAATTTGAGTTTCAAATACATTCACAATTGATAATATAAATGCATAACACTCTATATCGTTGGCACAAATTTAGGGGAAATGATACTCATTCATGCTTAAGATCTTTCAAAGTTTAAAAATTTTAAGTTTCAATTTTTAAAATGGAAAAAATCAATATTTTTTAAAGTTTCAAAAGTTTAAAATATTAAAATTCAATATTTTTCAAAGTTCAAAGTTCAAAAGCAAAATATTTATCTTAATGCAAATCTATGAGCAATGTGGTCATGATGGGGGTATGACTATTTTTTTATTCTATTTTGATCATGAAAGTAGAATTTAGATCTATATATAGTGGTGTGATTTAAATATGTGTAGATGATGTACATTTGAGTCTAGTAACACTCAAGCCTTGGCATCACTTCTAGTGAACCTAGTATGGTTCCACCATTTTAAATTAGTACATTGGGTACTATTCCCTTTTCATGAGAGTTGGAATAATGCATATTTAAAGATCAAGAGCTTGATTATTTATTTAAATTGGGACTTTATCACTCTCAATTATACACTGGGTTAAATTATCCAGATGCTTTAATAATGGGTCATGGTTCTCCATTAAAAGTTACAAGTTACAAGGCAATTTGGTTTCACCTATGTATAGGTGTACTTCTACCTTACTCTCTTTTCAAATTTATAATTCTAAAATTTAATATTTTTCAAATTTAAAATGAACAAAATGACTACTTTATGAGTTGTAGGGTTTTCTAAATTTGAGTGATCTACACAATTTTAAGTATCTACTCAAATATAAAGTATGTTGTAAACATTAAGGTTCATCTCTTTCTCCTTTAATCTAGTAATTTCACTCCTAGAACAAGGGAGTAAATTTTGACACATAAATCTAGTCACAAGTACTTGACAATTCTACTTATTGACACATTACAAACCACATGAATTATGTATAATTACTTGGATCTTATCTACCATTCTTCTAAGCCATTTTTATATATGAGGGCTTAACCCTTTATTTGTCATTACTACTATACATAAATTTCAATGTCAAAAGCTCAAATTATCTAAAATCACCTTTACACTATCCCCAATGGAGTAAAATTATTTATGATCCCTTTACATAGGATAATGTTAGGTAGACAGTGGTGTAATACACTCCTATCCACTTATAACAATGACATTCCATGCCAAATAATAACTAGTTTTCAAATTTGAAATCAATCTTTTAGGTCTTCTTGCACATTTCATAAGGTTAGACAAAGGAAATTGTCAAAATATTTGAGGTGATTACTCCCACTAAAACACTCTTATGTTAAAGAACAAATTACTTAAACAATATTATGTACATAAAAACACAATGAATGAACATATAGTCAACTTTAGATATCAATATTTACAAATTTAAAATATTCACACATTCTAATAAACATTTTTATATTAATCTTGAATTCCTCTTCAACTTTTATTTTTACTTCATCAACAAATTCCTCTTAGATCAAAAGATATTAGAAAAATACTACAAACTAGTTTTTCCCTTGTTAATTTGAATATTTAAATTCCAATGGTCACTGTGTAAAGAAAATATTATAAACACGTGTCTTCACCTTGTGCTATCACTCAACTTGCTCAAATGTGCTTTGTTGATCTTATTATAATTCTTTCAACTTTAACTCTTTAATTTTCATCATTGATCATTGATCAGAGCTTCCATGATTACGACACTGTGCACTCTCACATGCCTTCTAAGCTCAGTGTTGTCAGTCCCCACTCTTGTGCCACTTGGTAATGTCACATGATTTCTAATCATATTACTATCAGTCCCTATTTTAATGATCTATTTCCACTTGGTAGATCTGTGTGCCTTCTTCACACCTTGGTAGTCAATATTTAATGATCTTTTTCCACTTGGCATCTCTATATGCCTTCTGCAAACCCTATAGTCAATCTTCAATGACCTTTTTCTACCTGGTAGCTCTGCGTGCCTTATGAGAACTATGTTGACATATTGAATTAATATGCATATTTGATCTTATTTTTTACAATTAAATACTCATTATTATATTTGTATTAATTAGTTAACCCTATATTTTAACATAGTTAAACTTGATGGTCTCTAACACATCACAGTCTACAAGAGCAATTTTGAAGATTTATAACTTGAGCTAGAAGACACTTCAAGAGTCTAAATATTTAGGGTACCTTCCTAGCACTATATAAAACATCTCAATGAAAACCTTTTACCATTTTTGACTTTTTACGTACCTACATTAAATACACAAACTTGTTGGTTCATTCATATATGCATGATGTGTAGTGATGGTCTGGCTTCTCTTAAGCTAGAAGATGCATGTTTATCTTTCCAAAATATTAAATGACACACTAGAACTTTACCAAGACATATATGGATGCCTCACTACCTCTTCTTTATCCTTATAAAATTGGACATGTGCCATATCTCTCCAAGATATCAATCTGATCACTTTATCATTCATGCACTAGTACCACAAGCTCTCTTTGACATCAATGACAACTTAAGACATCACTAACCATGTACAATATATAACACCTATATTCAACCCTTTGAAAAAATTCTAGCCCCTAATTTATCCTATTATTTATAAAAACACAATAATTGTATTTGGTTATATATGTGTGTGTAAAACTATAAAATATCAAAATGATAAAGATATAAAATATTCAAATATTCTGATTTTGAAAAAATGATAAATATAAAAAGTCATTATTTCGAAAAAATAATAAGAAGAAATATACTTAACTTGTGCACTATATTATGTTGACTATTTTAATTATCTTCAAGTGAAAAAATATAAGAAGTGACTATGAAAGATTAGGATCAGAATCAGGAATATAAATATAATCTAGATAGTTTTGTTGTAAGTGGAAAGTAGTGAAGTACACTTGGGTCTACTGACCATGAACTTGTCTCAGCTAACTTTGACAAGTTTTTGATAAAAAGAGATAGAGAAATCAAAAATCTAGAAATGAAAAATTAGAGGTAGAAGTGGAAGATGTTTTTAGACAAGAGCACATTAAATAGATAATGGTGTAATACACTCGAGGTCATTGACTATAGACTTGTACTACTTGACTTGCATAAAAAATGATCATTGCATCTGATACACCTATGAATGTTGAGATATATGAGATATTATGACTAAGGTTTTATTGCATATAAATCAATGTTAAGTATTCATTTTTTTTGAAACCCTTAGGGCACTTTGATATCTTAAAAAAATTCAAGAAAATTATGGAAGTGTAATGGGCTAAGTTGACCTCAATCAGCCCTTGGTGATTGACCACTTCTTATGTATCCAATACTCCAAGGAGGGAGACCAAGCTCACATGGTTATCCCACCTATTTTAAATGTGAAATTATGTTCCTTTGAATATGAATATACAAATACAAAATAGATTTGATACTTGATAATGATATCTCTTAACTTCTTTTAGAGGGCTCTTAACTTGGATTATGGATGCTCCTTACAAATGATTTAGAATTTGGGTAAATGTGCAAAATTGTAAATGCTTTTTTAATAAGTGAGTAAAATTATTTAATGAGTGACTCTTGACATGTATTTATAGGCATGATGTCATAAGGGTCATGTAGAGTGGTATTATACATTTGGAAGTGGTATTGGTTTTATAATTTGCTCAGAGAAGTTCTAAAAGAATGACTAGGTCTCTGTAAGACCTATAAGAGATGCTAAGGCCTAATTGAAACATGTAGCTACTTATGAGTGACCAATATATGATATGGCCAACCTTTGAGAATGGATTTGAGATATGTATTAGCATGATAGAATTTTTAAGGGTTAAGGCAAGTCTTATGGTCAATCAAGAGGATATTATTATTGAAGGCTTTATATAGAGTGAAAGCAATGGTGATGGTTTTTAGACTTGTAGAGCACGTGTTGAGAGAGAAGAAGTTAAAGGTTAAGGAAAGAGATTAGATAAGTAAACCAAGTGGATGGACAAAATAATATAATAGATTAAGGATGAATAAAGAAGTCTAAGTTGATCCAAAAGGCTATTTTGGATTCTTAGAGTTGATCAAAATACAAATAAGTTTATGTGTGCTTTATGGATGGATTGATGAGTAGATCAAAATGATGAATGTGTACATGACCTATAGGTCATAATTATGAGGTATATCAGTGTACTTGAAGGTTTGAATATTAAGGATGAGTGAAAAGGTCTATAGTGAACCAAAAGGGTGTTTGGATGCATTGATTATATATGCAATATTGAGAGAGTGTGAAGGATTGAAGAAAAGTGATATACATTATTTCTCTATTAGATTGAAAGGCAATCAAATTTTTGGAGTTGTTGATTTTATAGGTGTTGTGTGGATGCTCAACATCTAGAATAAGTGGGTGTTCCTTGTGAAGTGGTTGCTTCACTAAAAGGTCTCTTGTTTATGATCATCTTATAGGACAAGAAGTCCATGTGTTTGCAGGCTTGAGAGTGGGTTTTATTCCCCATGAGGATTTCCCACAAAACTCATGTGTTATGTGTTTAATCTTGTATCATATTTTTTATTCATTGCTATGAATATCTTGTATACTTTATGAATGCTTGTGATCATTGATTTAGAGTTTGAAAGGATAATAATTGAAGTTTGAAATATCTTATATCACTGATTCACCCCCCTCTTAATGATTTTAACTCCAATAATTGGTATCAGAGTAGGAACTTCATTACAAGTTTAACCACTTGAAGGTGATCCAAGGTACAATATGGCAAGTCAATAAATGCAAGGTTTATCTAAAAATTAAGCACCATTGTTCAATGGTTCAAATTATGATTTTTGGAGTGTAAGGATGAGGAAATACATAATGTCTCTAGGGTTTGATATTTGGAAATCTATCATGGATGGTTATACTACATCAACTACTTCTCCAAATAGTGATCCATTGCAAGTCTACTAAGAAAATTTGGTTTAAATTACAGACTATCTATGAAAGAGACTTAAAGGTAAAATTGGCTAAGTTGTAAACCTATTAAAGGTAATTTGAAGATCTCAAAATGAAGGAAGAAGATAATATGGCATCTTATATTCTAAGGGTTGATGAGGTAGTAAACAGGATCAACGGTCTTAGAGAGGTGATTGATGAAGCTACTATAGTAAAAAGGGTTTTGAGGACTCTTACACTAAAGTTTGACTCAAAGGTTTCTCCTATAGAATAAAGTCATGATCTCACTCAGATGAAGATGGATGAACTACATGGGATCCTTGTTGCCTATGAGAAGAGAGTTGATGAGGACAGACCTCTAAAGAAGGAAGTAGCCTTCAAGGTGATCAAGGAGAAAAAATCCAAGAAGAACAAGTTAAGTCTTGAAAATTTTGATCTTAATGAAGATCAACTTGAAGCCATGATTTCAATAAAATTAAATGTAGGATCAGGTAAGTATGAAGGAAAACTTCCTTTTAAATGTTTTTCATGTGGTAAATTTGGTCATTTTGTAGCTAAATGTCTAGACAAGTTTGAACTCAAATAATCTTATAAGGAAACTCATGAGGATGAATACAAGAAATTTGACGGCCCTAGAAAGTGCAAAAATTCCTTTAGTAAGATAAATGGAAAGAAGGATTCATATAAAGGTAGTAAGAGCCTTTACCATGAAGAAGATAGTAACTCATCTACAGAAGAAGTAAACACATCTGACAGTGATGATTATTTTCATATTGAGGACAAGGAGACATTGTTCATGGATTTTAGTGATGATAAAGATGAATGTTATTTAAGTAGATATTTCTTTGGTAGAGATAGCTCAGAGGAAGAAGATAAAGTCATTCTTAAAGATAAATATCTAGATACTATGGAAGAAATGAAGATACTAAAAAGAAAGAATAAAAAAACAATATTTATTGATCAAATCCTATAAAGAGTAAATTGCACTTTTTAAAGGAAGGCTAAGTAATGAAGTCAAGGAGCATGATGAGATCAAAAAATAGCTTGAAACTTAGGTTTGTACTCTTAATGAAGAATTAAAGAGTAAGGATGAAGAGTGTATCATGTATCAATCAGAGATAGAGTCTTTACAGATGAAACTAAATCATGATATGAGCAAAGATACAACTGATAATTTAGATAAGAAGGATAAATTGATGAATAATCTTGAAGATATAAATATTGAGAAGAAAAATAATAAGAAGATGATGTCACAAATCAAGGACTATGAAGAGTAATTCAGTGTGTTTGAAGCAAGAATGAATGATGACACTAGGGAACATGAAGATATTGTCAAGAATTTTAATTGTTAATTAGAAACAATGTCTACAAGCCTAAAATTCAAAGAATATGAATTATTAAGTTATTAGATTGAAATTGAGTCATTAAAATCTGAGTTAGATAAGGCATCTTGTAAGGTGAAGTCATTTGTGAAGTATGAAAAGAGCTCAAATGATATTGACAATATTCTGAGTAGTCAAAAGCATGCTAGTGATAGATCTGGTCTTCGATACAAAGAAAATAAAATCATGTAACTCAAGACAAGATAAAGGATTTGAAGATCAATCATCAGTCAAGGAATAAAGGTATTGAAAGAATGAAGACAAATCAGATCAAACAACCAAATGCTATGAGGTATGCAAATTTCAATGGTCATTGTTACTCTTGCAATCACTTTAGTCATAGGGCAAAAGACTGTAAAAGTCCTAAAGGAATGAATTTTCCTTGAATTATGAGTAAGACAATGGAAATCATGAATAACATCATCAATTAGGATAGTCAACAGGTGCATAATGAAAGAATGTCATTTTTTGCTACAAGTGTCAAGGATTTGGTCATATTGTAAAGTTTTACAATATCTTCATCAAGAGACCAAATGATAAGGTACATGAATGAATTCACAAAACTACAAGGAATAATCATATATATCAATCAAAAGGTATGTACAATTTAAGAAACCTCATTTGTTTCAAATGTCATGAGAGAGGTCACATAGCAAGGTTATGAAAGAATGATCAATATTCTACTTCAAAAATTATCAATCCTATCATGAAGAGGAGTCATAGTGAATGGAGGCCTAAATAGGTAAATTAAAAATAGGCTCAAAGTGGATTATTTTCCATGATAGAATAGGGAACAAGTTCAAGAAATTAAGGAACAAACTTTATCTACTCAAATGAATAAGGAAATCAAGCAGGATCTTGAGGTAAAAGAAAAGAATAAGGTTGACAACTCACTCAAAGTCAATCTGAAGATGAGGAAGGGATACAAGTCAAGTAAGAACATGGAGATATGGGAGTCTCCTAAGTTTTGGGATCTTTAGTCCCTACATGACAAGTGGATGTCTCTATCTATGCTTCTTATAAGACATATTTCATGTGTGGAAGTAAGTGTGTGTGCTCTAAGTAATGATCAAAATTCCAATTAGTACAAAGGTATGTTATTTTCAATTTTGTAATATGTAAGATGTATTTGGCTAAGGGGGAGATAACTTAGTTATCTTTATTAACTTGAAGAAGATGTGCATGACATGAGGGGGAGTATATGTGAAGATGCTTCAGTCATGAGAGAAGTGTGAAGAAGTCTGCTATAGTTGTGAATTCAAGAAGATTGATATGATGACTTTATCAAACCACGTCATGTGTTTTGACAAGGTATTGAATATTTATGCATGAGCAAAGAGAGCTTGTGAGTTTTATAGGTAGATAAGTCCAAGGATAAGATAAGACCAAGTTTAGATTGGTGTATGTCAAATAATTGATGACATGAGATAGAGTTTGATGTTAGGGGGAGATTTCTAAGCTCTATGAGTAGTTTGTCAAGTCCAAGATCAGATTGGTTGATGTCAAAGGAGGAGAAAATTATTCATATGCTTGAAAGTATGTAAGTATCCTAAAAATATTAAAAATTATTTGAATGCATACATGATGTTGAGGAATGATTTTTGGCATATTGAGGAAGAGACCCTTTATCATTAATGTCAAAGGGGGAGAAAGATCAAAATGAAGGAGTTAAAATAAGTAATAAGTCATTATGAGGGTGTTTTTCCATCAATGACAAAGGGGGAGATTATTGAACTTGGTCATTGATGTCAAAGAGAGGTTGTGGTACTCGAACATGAATGACAAAGTGATTAGATTGTGTTGGGTGAATATTTTGTCATCAACTAACTAACAGAAAAATGGGCATCTCAACCACAACACAATGAGATTTATATGGCAAAATGGGTGTGGTTACCACAACATAATGAGATAAATCTCTCCTCTTAGTAAGAGGAGGTTCCCTATAAACTATAATATACTAATATAAACTAAAAATAGACTTAAGGGTGAAATCATACCATCCATCTATCTTTTTTCAAAGATGATGTTCAAAAAATAAAGGAGAATTCTTATGTAATTATTGAAGGCATTTATCTTCTTTTAGAAATGATGTTCAACAAAAAATAAGAATTCTTCCTAGGTAGTAACTGGATCCGTAAGAAACTAATGAAAGCACAAAGTCTTTCGTTATTTCTCCTACTAATTTAGGACAAAGTAACAAAGTAGTATGAAGTGTAGCACAAAGTCTCCACCAAAAACTACAACAGAGTAAAAGATTACGAAGGATAATGGGAGCTCAAAGTCTCTCCAATATTTTGAAATATAAAACACATAGACTAAAGACAATTATGGCAGCACAAAGTCTCCCACAGTTGAATTTAGGACATATTTTAGATTATTTCCACTTGTTCTACTTTTTTGATTAAATGGACAAGACTTTATTTATGAAAAAGACATAAAGACGATTTCCTAGATAATACAAGCCGTTTCAACACAAAGTCTAAAAGGTCACTTGCTTTCTCATTCACTTGATAAAATATGATTAACAGTCTGAGCTCAAAGTCTCAAGAATGCCTTTCAATTTGGGTAGAGTTTCACTTCTAATAATAGAGAGATATCTCTTTTTACAAACTAAGAGATTACAATATATAGCCTCCAAAGAAAGACTTTGGTGCTTGTTTTCATTAAATGGCCCATGCTACATTGAATGCATTGGAAATTTTGTGAAGGGGCCATGCTAGAATAGGTCATCAACCTTAACTTTTGGCATTCTAAATCATCTCAAATGTCTTCTCCAAAGCATGGGTTGCCTAATCTTCTGAAAGGTAAGGCCACTCCTTTTTATGATACTTACACGATTGTCCACTCATCTTTACTCAAACAAAGAAAAATAGGCCACACCTTTGAATGATTTCACTCTCTGATATCCACCTAGTGGATTGCTCCACCTACTAGAATAACTCTCCTATAGATATTTTGGATTTCTCTATAACTTTCCCTCTTTCCTTGCTACCTTTTGTCTCTTCTTGGTGATTTGAGCTCTCGAGGCTATCTTCTTGCCTTCTGCTGGATTCTTTGGCTCCTTTCTCAGTGGATAGCTAAGTTTGTCTTTGGGTCTACGTTATTTTAAAATCAACAGTTATTTCATTACCCTAAATTTGACATCCACGGGGACATCACTAGTCACTTGAATCATTTTGAACCTTAAAACCTTTGAACCTTTTGGAGTTTAATGGTTCAAGGTTCAATGATTCAAATTTCAATAGTTTGATAGTTTGACGGTTCAATGTTTTGTAAAAATCCGCATTCACTTAGCCTTTTTTATGAGTTCAAGGTGTCATTGAACCAATTGTTTGAACCGTTTGGTTGAACCTTTTTCTAGAATCTTCTATTTGAACCATTCACTTGAACTTTGAATCTTTAAACCCTTTGAACTCATTGAACCTTTAAACTCTTTGAACCTTTGAACTCTTTGAACCTTTCAGAGGTGGAGTTTAATGGTTCAACATTTCAATGGTTCATTCCATATTATTGAACCTCACCATTGAACCTTTGATTGAACCTTGGCATTGAACCATCCTTACAATTTTTTAGGAAATGCCTAAAGTGTTTTGAGATTTTTCCTTGCGAAAGCTTGCCTTTTGAACCTACGATTTCCTTAGTTGAAAAGGCTTGTGTGATTGAATAACTTGACTACTCAGAACATTTTGAGAAAGAAAAAGACCATTTTGGCCTGAAGGACTGAAATGGTCGACATCTTGTACACAAAAACAAGTGATGGATTTTGGGAACAACAAATTGATAGCTTGGAGAGATATGGAACATGTTAAATTTTAGAAGGACAAATAAAAGGTTTTAAGGCATCCAAAGATGTATTTTTAAAGTTTTGGTGTGTCATTTGATCTTTTAGAAAGAGAAACATGCATATTCTAGCTTAAGAGAAGATAGACCATCACTACACGTCATGTAGATATGAATAAACTATAAAGTTTGTACATTTAATATAAGTACTCAAAAATTCAACAATGGTCAAAGGTTTTCATGGAGATGTTGTCTATAGTGCCAAGAAGTTACCCTAAATATTTGGACTCTTGAAGTGTTTTCTAGCTCAAGTTATAAACCTTCAAAGTTACTCTTGTAGACTGTGATGTGCCAAAGACTGTCAAGTTTAACTACATTGAAATCTATGGTCAACTAGTCAAGATAGATCCAACGGTGACTATGTAATTTTAAAAACTAAGATCAATGGTGCATATTAAGTCAAATGTTAATAGAATGCTTAGAAGGCATGTAGAGCTGCCAAGTGGTAAAAGATAATTGAATATTGATTTCAAGGTGTGTAAAAGGCATGTAGAGCTTCCAAGTGGAAAACTATCATTTAAGTGGGGACTGACAACAATGTGCTTAAAAGGCATAGGAAGATACCAAGTGCCTTAATCATGAAATCTATAATCAATGATCAATGGTAAGTGTTAAAATGTGAAAGTTAGGATAATTATAGGGATATAAATGGAGTGAATTTGAGCAAGCTAAGTGATAACACAATATGAAGATACATGTCTACAATATTTGCTTTACATAGTGACTGTTGGAATTTGAATATTCAAATTAATGAGGAAAACCCAATCTTTAGTATTTTGATAATATCTTTTGATCTAAGAGGAATATATTGATGGAGTAAAAAGCAAAGTTGAAGAGGACTTCAATATACATATAAAAAAGTTTATTAAAAGGTCTTAATGTTTGTGAAGTTGTAAATATTGATCTCCAAAGTTGCAACTGTATGTTCATTCATGGTGTTCTTATATACAATATATTGTTTAAGTAATTTGTGCTTTAGAAGAAGAGTGTTTTGGTAGGAGTAATCACTTAAAGATGTCATAAGGGTCATGTAGAGAGGTCTTATACATTTTTAAGTGGTCATGGGTTTCTGATGTGCTTAGATAAGTGCTAAAATAATGAATAGGTCTCTATAAGACCTATAAGGGATGCTAAGGCTTAATTGAAAGGTGTAACTGCTTATGAGTGACCCATGGATGCTATGATAGACCTATGAGAATGGATTTGAGCTATGTATTAACATGATAAAAGTATTAAGGGTTAAGGTAAGTCTTATGGCCGACCAAGAAGATAATATTCATGAAGACTCTAAAAAGAGTGAAAGTAATGGTGATGGTTTCTAGACTTGTAGAGCATGTGTTGAGAGAGAAGAAGTTAGAGGTGAAGGAAAGAGATTAGATAAGTATGCCTAGTGATATATTGAAGAATAAAATAGATTGAGGATGAGCAAAGAAGTCTAGGTTGATCCAAAAGGCTGTTTTGGTTGCTTAGAGTTATTGAGAAAAGCATAGAGAAGTTTGTGTGTGATTGATGGATGGGTTGATGAGAAAATAATATTAAGGAGTGTGTGCATGACCTATAGGTCATAATTATGATATTATATCAGTGTAATTTTAGGCTTGAAGATTGAGGATGAGTGAAAAGGTCTAGAGTGATCCAAAAGGGTGTTTATATGTATTGCTTATATATACAAGCTTTAGAGAGTGTGAAGGGTTGAAGAGAAGTGTTATAAATTATTTTTCCATCAAATTGAATGGAAATCAGAGTTTAAGATCTATTTATTTCATAGGTGTTGTGTGGGTTCTCAACATGTAGAAAAAGTTGGTGCTTGTTCATACTTAGGGGTGGGTACTCCTTATGAAGTGGCTGTTTCACGTTTGTGATCATCTTATAGGACTAGTAGTCCATGTGTTTTTAGGCTTAAGAGTGGGTTTTATTTCCCATGAGGGTTCCCACAAAAATTATGTGTTGTGTGTTTGATCTTGCATCATATTTCTTATTCATTTATATGAATATCTTGTATACTTTATGAATGCTTGTGATTATTGATTAATACTTTAAAAGGATAAAAATTTAAGTTTGAAATATCTTTCATCACTGATTCACCCACCTCTTAGTTATTATACCTCCAATAATTGGTATCAGAGTAAGAACTTCATTGCAAGTTCAACCGATTAAAGGTGATCCAAGGTATAATTTGACAAGTCAATAGATGCAAGGTTTATCTAAAAATCAAGAACCATTTTTCAATGGGTCAAGTTATGCTTTCTAGAGTGCAAGGATAAGGACATACATCATGTATATAGGGGTTGATATTTGGAAATCTATCATGGATGGTTATACTACACCAACTACTCCTCCAACTAGTGTTATTGATAAGAAGTTGAGAGAAAATAATTCTAAAGATATGAATGCTATAACTTGTGGTATATTCAAGGCTAAGTTCACCAAAGTGATCGATTGCAATTTTACCAAGGAAATTTGGGTCAAATTACAAACTATTTATGAAAGAGACTCAAAGGTAAAACTAGCTAAGTTGTAGACCCACTGAAGGTAATTTGAAGGTCTCAAAATGAAGGAAGAAAATACTATGGTATCCTATCTTTGAAGGGTTGATGAGGTAGTAAACATGATCAGAGGTCTTGGAGAGGTTATTGATGAAGATATTATAGTACAAAAGGTTTTGAGGACTCTTACACTAAAGTTTGACTCAAAGGTTTCTACTATAGAAGAAAGTCATGATCTCACTTAGATGAAGATGGATGAACTGCATGGCATCCTTGCTACCTATGATATGAGAGTTGATGAGGATAAACCTCCTAAGAAGGAAGCAACCTTCAATATGATCAAGGAGATAAAATCCAAGAAGGAAAAGTTAAGTCTTGAAGATTTTTATCTTAATGAAGATCAAATTGAATCCGTTATTTTAATAAAATTGAATGTAGGATTAGGTAAGTATGAATGAAAACTTCCTTTTAAATGTTTTTCATGTGGCAAAGTTGGTCATTTTATAGCTAAATATCTAAACATGTTTGAACTCAAAGAAGATTATAAAAAAATTCATGAGGATGAAATAAATGTAAGGGTCCTAACAAGTACAAAAATTTCTTTAATAAGAAAAATGGAAATAAGGATTCATACAAAGGCAGTAATAGCCTTTACCATGAAGAAAATAGTAACTCATCTATAGAAGAAGAAGTAAACACATTTGACAGTGATGATTCTTTTCATAATGAGGACAAGGAGACATTGTTCATGGATTTTAGTGATGATGAAGGTGAATGCTCTTCCAGCAGAGATTTCTTTGGTAGAGATATCTTAGAGGAAGAAGATGAAAAAGTCACTCTTGAAGATCAATATCTAGATGCTGTGGAAGAAATGAAGATACTATAAAGAAAGAATAGAAAAAAAGATTTCTTGATCAAATCCTATGAAGAGAAAATTAGAATTTTTGAAGGCTAAGTAATGAAGTTAAGAAGCATGATGATATCACACAATAACTTGAAACTTAGGTTTTTACACTTAATGAAGAAGTAAAGAGTAAGGATGAAGAGTGTATCATGTATCAATCAGAGATAGAGTCTTTGTAGATGAAACTAAATCATGTTATGAATAAAGATAAAAATTATGATTTATATAATAAAGATGAATTGATGAATGCTCTTGAAGATCTAAAGATTGAGAAGAAAAAGAACAATAAAATGATGTCACAAATCAAGGACTATGAAGAGAAATTTAGTGTGTTTGAAGCAAAAATGAATGATGACACTAGGGAATATGAAGATAATATCAAGCATCTCAATAGTCAATTAAAAACTATGTCTATAAGCCTAAAATTCAAATAAGATGAGTGATTAAGTTATGTGATTGAAATTGAGTCATTAAAAGATGAGTTAGATAAGACATCTTGTAAGGTGAAGTCATTTGTGAAATATGAAAAGAGCTCAAATGATGTGAACAATATTCTAAGTAGTAAAGAGCATGCTAGTGATATATTTGGTCTTGGATAGAAAGAAGAAAAAAAGCATGTAACTCAAGACAAGATAAAGGATTTTAACATCAATCATTATTAAAGGAATGAGGGTATTGACATAATGAAGATAAATTAGATTAGACAACCAAATGCTATGAGGTATGAAAATTTCAATGGTCATTGTTACTCTTGCAACCAATTTGATCATAGGTCAAAAGATTGTTAAAGATCCTCAAGGAATGAATTTTCATAGAATTATGAGAAAGAAAATGTCAATCATGAAGAACATCATCACTCAAGATAGTCAATAAGTTCACAAGGACAAAATGACATTTTGCTACAAGTGTCAAGAATTTGGTCATATTGCAATGTTTTGTAATATCTTCATTAGGAGACCAAATGATCAAGTACATGAATGAATTCATGAAACTTAAAGGAATTATCATATATCTCAATCAAAAAGTATGTAAAATTTGAGAAACCTCATTTATTTCAAATGTCATGAGAGAGGTCACATAGCAAGGTTCAACAAGAATAATTAGTATTCTACTTCAAAAATTATCAATTCTATCATGAAGAGGAGTCATAGTGAATGGAGGCCTAAGTAGGTAAATGAAAAACAAGATCAAAGTGGAATATTTGCCATGATATAATAGGGAAAAAGTTCAAGTATAAAGGAATAAGCCTTATATACCCAAATAGACAAGGAAATCAAGAAAGATCCTAAGGTAAAAAAAAAGAATAAGGTTGAGAACTCATTAAAAGTCAATAAGAAGATGAGGAAGGACTAAAAGTCATGTAAGAGCATGGAGATATGGGAGTATCCTGAGTTTTGGGATATTTAGTCCCTCTAGACAAGTGGGTGTCTCTACCTATGCTTCTTAGGAGACATATTTCATATGTGGAAGAAAGTATGTGTGATCTAGGTAATAATCAAAATGCTAATAAGTACAAAGGTATGTTCTTTTCAATTTGAAAATATGCAAGATGTGTTTGGTTAAGGGGGAGTTAACTCAATTATCTTGAGTGGCTTGAAGAATATGTGCTTGATGTGAGGGAGAGTATATGTGAAGATGCTTCAGTCATGATAGAAGTGTGGAAAAGTTTGTGATAATTATGAATTCAAGAAGATTGATATGATGACTTAATCAAACCAATTCATGTTTTTTGATAAGGTATTTAATCTTCATGCATGATCAAAGAGATCTTGTGAGTTATATTGGTATATAGGGCCAAGGATCAAAGAAACTCAAGTTCATATTGGTGTATGCCAAAGAATTGATGACATGAGATGGAGCTTGATGTTAGGGGAGATTTCTAAACTCTCTAAGTAGTTTTTCAAGTCCAAGATTAGATTGGTACATGTCCAAGGAGGATCAATTTATTCATATGTTTGAAAGTATTTAAGTATCCTAAGCATCTTAAAAAGTATTTGAATGCATACATGATGTTTAGGAATGATTGTTAGTGTATTAAAGAAGAGACCCTTTGTTATTAATGTCAAAGGGGGAGAAAGACTAGAATGAAGGAGTTAAAATAAGAAAGATGTCATTTTGAGGGTGTTTTTACATCAATGACAAAGGGGGAGATTTTTGAACATGGTCATTGATTTATTAGGTTGTCATTAATGTCAAAGAGAGCTTGTGGTACTAGTGCATAAATGACAAAGTGATAAAATTGATATCTTGAGAAATATGGCACATGTTCAAGTCTATAAGGACAAAGAAGAGGTTATGAGACATCCATAGATGTATTGGTAAAGTTATGGTGTTTCATTTGATCTTTTGGAAAGAGACACATGAATCTTATAGCTTAAGAGAAGCCGGACCATCACTGCACATCATGAAAATATGAATAAACCAACAAGTTTATGCATTTAATATAGGCACTCAAAAAGTTAAGAATTGGCAAAGGTTTTCATGGAGATTTTTTCCATAGTGCCAAGAAGGTACACTAAATGTTTGGACTCTTGAAGTTTTTTATAGATCAAGTTATAAACCTTTAAAGTTTCTCTTGTAGACTGTGATGTGCCAGAGACCGTCAAGTTAAACTGCATTAAAATCTAGAGTCAACTAGTCAAGATAAATCCAACTATGAGTATGTAATCATACAAACTAAGATAAATAGTGTGTATTAAGTCAATATGCCAATAGAATTCTCAAAAGGCACATGAAGCTACCAAGTGGTAAAAGGTCATTGAAGATTGACTGTAGGGTGTGTAGAAGGCATGTAGAGCTGCTAAGTGGCAAAAACTCATTGAAGATTGACTGTAGGGTGTGCATAAGGCACATGGAGCTTACAAGTGGAAAAATATAATTAAAGTAGGGAATGACATCAATATTATCAAAAATAACATGGGAATTCCAAGTGGCACAAGAGTGGGGACTAACAATAATGTGCTCAAAAGGCACACGATGGTGCTAAGTGTCTTAATCACAAAAGATTTGATCAATGATCAATAGTGACATTAAAGAGTTAAGAATTTTAAGGAGATTTATGGAGTTCATTTGATTAAGTTGAGTGATAACATGAGATGAATACACGTGTCTATAATATTTTCTTTATAGAGTGACTATTGGAATTTAAATATTTAAATTAATGAGGGAAAAACTAGCCTATAGTATTTTGCTAATATATTTTGATCCAACAGGAATTTGCTGATGGAGTAAAAATAAAAGTTGAAGAGGAATTTTAGGAACATCCAAAAAAATTTATTAGAAGGTTTGAATGTTTGTAAAAATTTAAATAATTAGCTCCAAAATTGACTATATGTTCTTTCATGGTGTTCTTGTGTATAAAATATTGTTTAAGCAATTTGTTCTTTAGCAAAAGTTTGTTTTGGTAGGATTAATCACCTGAAGATGTCATAAGGGTCATGTAGAGTGGTATTATACATTTGGAAGTGGTTGTGGGTTTCTAATGTGATAAAAAAGTACTAAAAGAATGAATAGGTCTCTGTAAGACCTATAAGGGATGCTAAGGCCTAATTGAAAGGTGTAGCTACTTATGAGTGACCCATGGATGCTATGGTGAACTTATGAGAATGGATTTGAGACATGTAATAACATGATATAATTATTGAGGGTTAAGGTAATACTTTTAGCTGATCAAGAAGATAATATTCATGAAGACTCTATAAAGAGTGAAAGTAACGGTGATGGTTTCTAGACTTGTAAAGCATGTGTTGAGAGAGAAAAATTTAGAGGAAAAGGAAAAAGATCAAATAAGTATGCCTAGTAGATGGATTGAAGAAAATAATATACTGAGGATGAGAAAATAAGTTTAGGTTGATCCAAATGGCTATTTTGGATGCTTGGAGTTGGTGAAAAAAGCATATAAAAGTTTGTGTGTGCTTGATGGATGGGTTGATAAGTAGATTAGATTAAGGAATGTGTGCATGACCTATAGGCCATAATTATGATGTTATATTAGTGTAATTTTAGATTTAAATATTGAGTATGAGTGAATAGGTCTAGAGTGATCCAAAAATGTATTTGGATGTATTGCTTGTATATGCAAGGTTGAGAGACTATGAATGGTTGAAGAGAAGTCTTATACATTATTTCTACATTAGATTGAAAGGCATTTGAAGTTTTGGAGCTATTGATTTCATAGGTATTGTGTGGGTGATCAACATATAGAAAAAGTGGGTGCTTGTTCATACATAGGGGTGGGTGCTCCTTTTTAAGTGGGTGCTTCACTAAAAGGTCTCTTGTTTGTAATAATATTATAGTACAAATAGTCTGTGTTTTTAGGCATGAAAGTGGGTTTTATTCTCCATGAGGGTTTCCCATAGAACTTATGTGTTGTGTGTTTGATTTTGCATCATCTTTATTATTCATTACTGTAAATATCTTGTATACTTTATGAATGCTTGTGATCATTTATTAAGAGTTTGAAAGGATAATAATTGAAGTTTAAAATATCTTACCTTGTCTAATAATTAGTATCAGATCAGGACCTTCATTACAAGTTTAACTGCTTGAAGGTGATCTAAGATATAATTTGGCAAGTCAATAGATGCAGGGTTTCTCTATAAATCAAGCACTATTGTTCAATGGGTCAAATTATGTTTTCTAGAGTACAAGGATAAGGATATACATCATGTCTCTAGGGTTTGATATTTGGCAATCTATCATGGATGGTTAGACTAAAATGACTACTCCGCCAATTAGTACTACTAACAAGAAGTTGAGAGAGAATAATTCTAAAGATATGAATGATATCATTTGTGGTCTATCTGAGGCTGAGTTTACCAAAGTGATCAATTACAAGTATGCCAAGGAAATTTAGGTCAAATTATAGACTATGTATGAAGGAGACTCAAAGGTAAAATTGGCTAAGTTATAAACCTACCAAAGGCAATTTAAAGGTCTCAAAATGAAGAAAGAAGAGATTGTTGCATCATATCTTCGTTGATGAGGTAGTAAACATGATCAAAGGTCTTGGGGAGGTGATCGATGAAGATATTGTAGTACAAAAGGTTTTGAGGACTCTTACACTCAATTTTGACTTAAAGGTTTTTTCTATAGAATAAAGTCATGATCTCACTCAGATGAATATGGATGAACTACATGCCATATTTTCCACCTGTGAAATGAGAGTTCATGAGGATAGACCTCCTAAAAAGGAATCAACCTTCAAGGTGATCAAGGAGACAAAATACAAGAAGAACAAGTTAAGTCTTGAAAGTTTTAATCTTAATGAATATCAACTTGAAGCCATGATTACAATAAAATTAAATGTAGGATCAGGTGAGTATGAAGGAAAACTTCCTTTTAAATGTTTTTCATGTGGTAAATTTGGTCATTTTATAGCTAAATGTCTAGACAAGTTTTAACTCAAAGAAGCTTATAAGGAAACTCATGAGGATGAATACAAGAAATATGAGGGTCCTAGCAAGTACATAAATTTATTCAATAAGAAAAATGGAAATAAGGATTCATACAAAGATAGTAAGAGCCTTTACCATGAAGAAGATAGTAACTCATCTATAGAAGAATAAGTAAACACATCTGATAGTGATGATTATTTTCATAATGAGGACAAGGAGACAATGTTCATGGATTTTAGTGATGCTGAAGGTGAATGCTATTTAAGTAGATATTTATTTGGTAGAGATAGATTAGAAGAAGAAGATGAAAAAGTCACTCTTAAATATAAATATCTAGATATTATGGAAGAAATGAAGATACTACAAAGAAAGAACATAAATCAAGATTTATTGATCAAATCCTATTAGGAGAAAATTGAAATTTTTAAAGGAAGGATGAGTAATGAATTCAAGGAGTATGATGAGATCACAAAACATATTAAAACTTAGGTTTTTAATCTTAATGAAGAAGTAAAGAGTAAGGATGAAGAGTGTATCATGTATCAATCAGAGATAGAGTCTTTAAAGATGAAACTAAATCATTCTATGAACAAAGATACAACTGATGATTTAAATAATAAGGATGAATTTATGAATGCTCTTGAAGATATAAATATTGAGAATAAAAATAAAAAGAAGATGATGTCACAAATCAAGGACTATGAAGAGTAATTCAGTATGTTTGAAGCAAGAATGAATGATGACACTAGGGAACATGAAGATACTATTAAGCATCTCAATAGTCAATTAGAAATAATGTATAAAAGCCTAAAATCCAAAGAAGTTGAGTGCTTAAGGTATGTGATTGAAATTGAGTCATTAAATTCTGAGTTAGACAAGACATATTTTAAGGTGAAGTCATTTTTGAAGTATGAAAAGAGCTCAAATGATCTTGATAATATTCTAAGTAGTCAAAAACATGCTAGTGATATATCTAGTCTTGGATATAAGGAAGAATAAAATCATGTAACTCAAGACAAGATAAAGGCTTTGAAGATCAATCATCAATCAAAGAATGAAGGTATTGATAGAATGAAGATAAATCAGATTAGACAACCAAATGCTATGAGGTATGCAAATTTCAATGGTCATTGTTACTCTTGCAATCAGTATGGTCATAAGTTAAAATATTTTAAAAGATCCTCAAGGAATACATTTTCGTGTAATTATGATAAAGGAAATGGAAAAAATGAAGAACATCATCACTGAAGATAGTCAATAGGTTCACAAGGAAAGAATGACATATTTTTCTATAAGTGTCAAGGATTTGGTCATATTGTAAATTTTTGTAATATCTTCATTACGAGACCAAATGATTAGGTACATGAATGAATTCATGAAACTTCAAAGAATCATCATATATCTTAATCAAAAGGCATGTACAATATGAGAAACCTCATTTGTTTCAAACGTCATGAGAGAAGTCACATAGCAAGGTTCTACAAGAATGATCAATATTCCAATTTCAAAAATTATGAATCTTATCATGAAGAAGAGTCATAGTGAATGGAGGCCTAAGTAGGTAAATGAAAAATAAGATAAAAGAGGATTATTTTCCATGATAAAATAGGGAACAAGTTCAAGTATCAAGGAACAAGCCTTATTTTCCCAAATAGACAAGGAAATCAAGCAAGATATTGAGGTAAAAGAAAAGAATAAGGTTGAGAACTCATTCAGATTAAATCTAAAGATGAGGAAGGACTAAAATTCAAGTAAGAGAACAGAGATATGAGAGTCTCCTGAGTTTTGAAATATTTAGTTCCTATATGAAAAGTGGGTGTCTCTACCTATGCTTCTTAGGAGACATCTTTCATGTGTGGAAGAAAGTGTGTGTGATCTAGGTAATGATCAAAATGCCAATCAGTACAAAGGTATGTTATTTTAAATTTGATAACATGCAAGATGTGTTTGACTAAGGGGGATCTAACTTAGTTAGCTTGAGTGGCTTGAAGAAGATGTGCATGATGTGAGGCAAAGTATATGTGAAGATAATTTAGTCATGATAGAAGTGTGAAGAAGTCTGCTATAGCTGTGAACTCAAGAAGATTGATATGATGAATTGATCAAACCAAGTCATGTGTTTTGACAAGGTATTGAATCTTCATGCATGAGAAAAGATAGCTTGTGTGTTTTTTAGGTAGATAGAATCAAATATCAGAGAAGCCCAAGTTATGATCATTTTATAGGATAAGTTGTTAATTTATTTGTAGGGTTGAGATCGGGTTTTATTTCCCATGAGGGTTTCCCATAGAAATCATGTGTTGTGTGTTTGATCTTGCATCATCTTTATTATTCATTGCTATGAATCTCTTGTATGCTTTATGAATGCTTATAGTCATTGATTAAGAGTTTGAAAGGATAACAATTGAAGTTTGAAATATCTTGCATCACTGATTCACCCCTCCTCTCAGTGATTGTACCTCCAACAGTATCAACATCTATTATAAATTTAACTTCTTTAAAATAATTATATACTATTTCTGTGGATATTTTAGATCTTCTAGCTACTATTATTCTAGTCATCTTCTCCCATTCTAAAATTTATGTTATATCCCCAACCCATTATTTATTAGATTCCAAGTGTTTAAACCTAAAAATTTTTAGTCTAAGGTGATCTTATCATTAACCCTAGATATTGCATTAAAGGGGTATATATAAATGAAATAGCACAAGGGTGATAATTAGATATATAGTAGGCCAATTAATTACTAAACTTAGATATAAGCATAAACTAAATTTATTATGTTGAGATAGTCTAAATATGGAAAGTATAACTATGATAGATATTGTGAACTAGGAATTTGACTCAAAATAGGATGGTTAGTATCGTGTTAATTCTAAAATAAAAACAAAATGAAAGAAACACACTAACTAGCATAACATCTCTAGGCCTAGACACTAAGGGGAGCTTAATAACAAACATACATATGAAAAAAATAACTAGAATGCAAAGAAACTATTTCTTCACCTTCTTTGAATGATCCAAATAGCTTGTTCAAATGGCTTGCTTGGCTTGTGCTCATGAAGTCTACATCAATGAAGTGTGGCCACCTCCATCTCTCCTTAGCACCATGTTTGTCTTTGGATTTGGATTGGCTTGGATCAATATTTGGGTATTATAACACTAAAATGTAATGATTTTAAATGCATTTGGGCATGATAATTTTGGCATAAAAGAGCTTAAAATTCATGTTCATAGATCTCCTATTTATAGATTTTACAAAATGGTCGGAATGAAATTGAACCATCCATCTTAAGATGAAGATATGTGGCTAAGAATCCATTCAATTTTTGATGCAAAAATCAATAAATGCCTTCATAAATATTTGGGATAGAGAGGAAATAAAGAGGCATGGAGGGTATTAATGAGGCATGGGGTGTATTGATAAGCTAATTTATGCATTTATGGCCTAGGGATGTCTTCCTAAGAAATGATGTCATTTGATGATGCATATATTCAATTTTCATTTCCAAAAAGTAATATTTTTAACATATTCCATGGAACTTAAGCTCTTAATTTTAGTTAATTAACTTTAAGCATGATTAGTCATTTTGGTGCAAATCTTGGCTCTTTAGTGCATGAATTAATCAAATTGGTTAGAATGTCTTGTTATTGGATTGAAGTTTGACTGGATTGGAATTGGAAGTTTATGTTATATGTATTGGATCCATTATCCAATTTAGGATGTTGTTAATGCCAAATAACAAAGGCACATGTCTCATACAAGATTTTTGATAGAAAAGAGCAATCCAAGGCACCTAGGTGCAAAATTGGCATTTTGACTTGAAATGATCTAATCAAAGTTACCTAGCCCATAAAATGAATTGCCCCATTTAGGGATACATTAGAAAAAATTGGCACTTGAATATGTTAGTTTCAAAGATTTTAATGTGTTTAATGACATAAGTTTCATTTCATGATGTCATAAAACATGGCACAAGTCATCAAAATATTTTATCTTCTTAAAAATAATGGACTCATGTAAAGGATAAAGAAAACTTTTCTTGAATATATCTTACAACTCTTTGTCTACCATAAGATTAGTTATTTTGGTTAGCATTATATTATATCTCAAGACATATTAATTGATAGGTTAATTGTTTATTTGTTTGAATTTTTCAATTTAATCATATGAAACCTTTTCAAAAATGTTGATGGAAAAGTGTGTTAAAAACTAGTCTACAAGAGGTTTGAATGTTTTTACAGATTGTAGAGTTAAATCATAAAACCACTGTTAACCAAATTTGACTATGGGAATCACATTGGGACCCTTATAGGTAAAAAATTGAGTTTTTAGTGTTTTTATGGGTCTAATATTATGTCATAGGGTATATTATATGTCTTTTAATGTTATTCCATATCATATTAGCCTTGGTTATTAGTCATATTAGTCAATATATCATTTTGAGTCATTTTAGGGTCATAAATAGAGCATTAAATGAGTTGTACAAACTCCTTGAGAAGTGTTAAGGTTAAAAAAGGTAATTTCACATCCCATGTGTCCTAATAAGTCTCTATCAACTATTCATAACTAAAAAGTGGTAGGTTCTTTAGAAGAAAAAGTGTTTTTTTTAGAAAAGAGATGAGTTTTGCACTTATACAACCCATGGGGGAAGGTGACATGTGGGAGAAGGTCATATAAAATCTTTTCATATTCCTCACACTCATTTTAATGCCTAAAATTCTTTGTAATTTATAAAAAGGCCCAAAACCATTTTGCTCCTTTCTTGCCCTTCTAGACATGTAGAAGTGATCAATAGGTTCATGCTTGGTATGGTCAGTGGAAAAGGTTTTAGGTCAAATGAATTTATAATATGGTAGAAAAATTAGATAGATAAGATAAATTTACATATAAATATTTCCAATATTGGTTAACCATGATTTATGATCCATCCTTTATAAGCTAACTATGTTTTTCTACTCATTATTTCCTGCACCCTATAGGTTTTACTCCAATTTGGATAAGTCCATATAAATAAATTGGTGAGGTTGAATATAGAGGATTTTTTTATCTATTTTAAGATTCCCTCCATGATTTTTTTAGGTTTCATAGTGTTTTTTTGAAAAAATCATCTCAAGTTAGTAGATATGTCTCATTTGGGATGACAGGTAGTTTTCCACCATTTTCAGGATCTTCATGCTTTGATGGTGACTTCACTAAGTTTTGATAGGTTAATCCTTGTGTTTATAATGATATATTTATCCCTTAAAATTTAATATCATTATCAAATCAATGTTCCATGGGTATAATCAATGTAATATGCGCATATGTAGGCAACTCCTTGAATATACAAGTATCTTAGAAAGATGCCATGATAGAAGGGGAGATTTGATAGGTTTTTCAAATATTTTGAAGTGGTAAGAGTGTAATTTTTCACTTGGTGAATATTTATAATGAATCTCAAGGATATATATTTTATACACTACCTATAATACAATCCATTGCCTATGCACATAGTCTTCTGTCATTAACATGTACCTACAGGTGCCCTTATGAATGAATTCACATTAAAAGGGAGGTATTGATACTTGTTTCATATCCCTGATAGTGTGAAGATGAATTTTGAGGTGTTAGGATAGTAATAAAACTCATTTTATGGTCAAATTAATGTGCACCACCTAAAACTCACATCACTGCCTGTACATGAGAACATCCACCTATAGGTGGCTTAACAAAGAGTTAGAGGTGTCATGAGGAGCATTGGATCATGAGGTGAAACTCTTATTGAAGTCATAAAATGTTATATAGATAATTTTAGACATATTTGAGGTGTTTATTGGTAAATTTAAGTTGAAAACCATGCTCAAGGATTCAAATGATAGTGTTCAGGCCCCTTGTCCCTAAAACATGAAAATAAAGGTCTAGGGGCATTTTGTGAATATCATATTACAAGGTTAAAAATAATATTAGTGCATAAAAATAACCATTCATTATAGCATCCATGAAGGAGAAAATATATGATAAAGATGAAGTCAAGAGGATTGGTGGAGGGTGATGGTTTGAGGGCTCAAAGTTACGTACAAAGACATTAAAAACCTGCATCAACATCTACACGATTTGAGTTTTAAGTGACTTTTGATATCCTAAAGGGAAAAAAACATAATATCATGGATAGAATGAAATTATTATTTTAATTTTTTACCAATTAACATGAATATCATTATTATGATATTGGTGTATATTGTGTTTCAAGCCTTATGAACACCTACATGTATCCCTTCTCAAGGAAATGCTCACTTACAGTTAAGTAGGTAGACAATAAGATAAAATTAGTGTCTAGGTGGTGTTTTAAGTTATAAAAGGTGAATACAGGTATGAATATATTATTTTTGACCTCAAGTATTTAAATAGGGCCTTTACACACATGACCAAATCTTAATTAGGTAAATATGCTTTTACAAGAATCAAACAGATAGGGTATCATAGTCAAGAGAGAGTTTTCAGTTTGGTGAGCTCAAAGTGAATGTAAAGGTTAAGGGAGAGTTTAAATGATGAAATTTACCTATTAAAATTTATGTTAATACCATGATGACATCTATAAGATCTTGGCAATTTAAAACAAGCTTACATAGACTCCTCAAGGTCATGTATGCACCTACAACTGAGTGCCTAGTCATGATGGAGGTAAAAGAGATGAGTTTGCTAAGGAAGAGAAATAAGGTATATAAATAAATTGATATGGTTCATGATTATTTATGAATTTTTTTTCACATACTCTAGGATGTCTCTTAGGTTGACCATCTATTCTTCACACTAGCCAAGGATGACAGTCCGTACAGTTGCACTAAGGGACTCATGTTGCTTAATGGGTAGGAATGAGGAATCTAAGGGATAAGATTATTTTTTTATGAATATAAAGATTATTTAGAATGAATTTAAGATATATATAATGATTAAGGAACCTAATTTTTTTTTTAATGCCTTGAGAGGTCATTCTAGGTGGAAGTGAAAAATGTAGGAAATAGTCCTTTTTGGAGGCCTTTTCTGGGCAAATTGAGTTGGTTAGGTGCCTAAAAGGGGGATTATGACTTATAAATTTGGTAAAAAGTTTAATTATTACTTAATAAAACTTTTAAAACCTTCATTTTTCTCTATAGAGGAGGGATATACCTCACTATTTTGTCTCAGAGGTCAGCCAATCATAAAAATTAATACTTTGACAAGTTAAGAAAATGAAGCCAAAATGGGTAATAAAATTGATAGGAGGATAAGAGGATATAAAGGAACATGTTTTTAGGTGTATATAAGGTTAATTGGTGATATTAAACACTCAAACAAGTTTAGTCTTCCTGAAATGGTCAGAAGTCTCTTGCACATAGCTCAACCAGACAAGCTCCAACTAGGCCTAGTTGGTAAATGAGGAGAAGAGATGAGGAGTGTTTGGAGGGTTGTAGGGTGACTTGGGAAGATTAATGAAATAAAATAAATCATGATATAGCTTACATATAGGGATTAAATTAAGTAGAGTAGTACAAACCTATAAGGGTTACAGTGAATTCTACTAGTCATGTTTAGGCCTAAAGATCAAATGTGAAACCATTGTAACTTATAGCTCTAGGAGTGGATTAAAATGGACTAAGACATGTTTATGAGGTCATTTCATACCTTTTAAATCTATTTGGATGCATGGGAAGAAAAATAAAAGCCACTTTTAGCTTAGAACTAACTCAAACCTATAGGGAATAAGAAAACAAGCTTGATAGGTCAAATTTGAATGCTCATATCTCCCTTGGTGATTTGAATGGAGAATCAAGAAATTTTTAGATGTTAGATAGGTTCATGAAAAACCATTTTGTGTCATTGGATTGAAAATTCAATGTTAAATCTGCATGAACAAACCTTAAGAGGGTAAAATAGGCCTAAACCCTTACTAAACCCTTATAATGACCTAATTGGAGAAATGAGGATTAAGGGATATTATAATGGACTAGAATGGAATGAATAATTATTAGATGTTAAATAAGACTCAGTCATTATCCCTACCATCAAGATTAACTATATATAATCTGTACAAATAGGGTACAAATAGGGTTTTCTTGACTATTTTGTGCATTATGTAGGTTATGAGAGGATTCAAGAGATGAAAATCACATGGAAGGGAATATTATGATTTAAGATAACTCCCCATGTCAATTTAATGCTTTATAATAACTCTTAAGTGCCTCAACTAGCTACTTCATCTTAGCCAGTCAAAACTAACATAATGAACAAGATGGTGAGAAGTGTGAAAACTTCAAGTGAAGGAATTTTTAAGGTCTATGTGAGAAGTATAAGGCCATGAAAGGTATTTATAATTTTCATCCACTCCATTTAAATTATTTTTATGGAAATATGATGCTAATTTTTAGTCCAAGTGTGAGGGGTGATAGAAAAAGGAGTTTTTTAGATTGCAAGTAGTGATGGCTTACTTCTAGGAGATTCTAGATGAGTGAGATTGTAACCAATGCATGGAGAGGAATGTAAAAAATAATTAAATATAATTCTAATAATCAGACCTATCCCTAATTAGTTTTTGGATGTTAAAATAGGGATAAATCATGAAGATAATTTTTTGAGCTAACACAAGGAATTTTATGCCACTTTACAAGAGTTTCATGCCTTGTATAGACACTTGTGCTTTTTAACCTTACATGTTATATTACAAACTCTCTTCCCATACACATGTATCTCATTATCTCAGCTTAAAAAGTGTCTTTGTGACCTTTTATATTCTCTCTCTCTCTCTCTCAAGTTCTATATGAACTAGCCATTTTGGCCTTTGTAACTTATGCTCCACCTGAGTATGGAAAAGCCATACTCATTTGAATATCATTTGATCAATAAAAATACTTATTTTTACCTCTTCCATGACTATTCATAGTGTGTTTTACTTGGATTATTGATCTTGCTTAGTGATAACTATGATTTCTTTAGCATGTTATCTCATTCTCTCATCTATTTGTAGTTAGAAAGCTTCTTATTGTAGGGCATATGAAGTAATTTATGATGTGTCAAGGTTGAGTGAGTCAGTATATTCAAATAGTTCCATTATGGGCCTCTTTCTAGTCCTATCCTAGACATTCATCACAACTTCATAATGTAATATTGATGTGAGAAGATGCAGATTGGAGAAGTGTATGTTTGGTTAGTCCCTTATTCTCATGTGTAACATTTAGCTAGTTAGTATTCATCAACTAATTTTGTGTATCTCCCTTAGGATAGTTTGATTTTAGTTTTCTCTCTCCATTTTTCCTCACAATTTTAGGTGTAGTAGTGATTTACAAGTGGTACATTAAGGGAGTTGTCCCTATTTAAATATTCACCTCATTCTTAGGCTCACCCACAACCTAGAGTGTTTCAATTGTGCCACTTAGACAAGAAGAGATAAGAAATATCCTCAAAGGGTGAAAATCCAAGTGACAACGACCACCTCAAAGCATAGTCCTTGATGCTTCTTAGAAATAATTTGGTCAAAATTTTATTGTTGGAGGCATAGTCAAGGTATGGTACATAAATGGTTCGAATATGTTATTTAGGATCACCCTTACCATCATAAAATGTGAACTTAGGTACAATAGATCTAGTTAGAAAAGGGTATGAATGGATATCAAGTGACAGGGGGTTATGAAATACATCTTACAAATCTATAACATGAGGGGATTTTAAAGCATTTTATTTAATGTTTTTAACCTTGTCCTCCAAAGTCTTTATAACTTGAAGGAGTGATTAAATTATAGGCCTAGTGGGATTTAGATTAGCAATTTTAGTAGTCACCAAAGGGGATGAAAACATGTTTTGAGTACTAATAGCCAGTAAAACTAGTATTTATGTTAAAACAACTGACAATTTCATGATAGATGTATCAATAGTAGTTTTGGAGAACAAAGGTTTACACACATAATTTATGTTCCCACTAGATGTAGGTAGATTGATAAGTGTGGGATGAGTTATATTTACTTCTAAATATTCACCATTAATAAGTGAGATATACTTAGTTTTATCTTGTTTACTTATTTCATCTCTTGTAACATACAACAATGCATCCATTAAACCCTTGTTATTATTGAGATGAGTAATCAATGCTTCTTTATCTTCCATTTGAAATTAGGTTTTTGCACTAAAATTTTCCATTTATTTATAAATGAAAAATTTGAGATTTAAAACAAAGTAAAACAATTAAAATACCTTAATTTATCCTAGGGTTTATTGTTCAAAGATCAGGTTCACCAAATGTTTAACCCTAAAATGTTTTGGTCAAAGGTGATCTTATCATTAACCCTAGATTTTACATTAAAGGGGTATATAAAAATGAAATGACATAAGGGTGATAATTATATTATATTAGGACAATTCAATTCCAAACTAAGATATTATGCTGAGATAGTCTAAATATGGAAAGTACAACTATGCTAGATATAGAAATGACAAAGTTATGTACTTAGCTTGTTTTGATGCCAATGTATTTCTATATATGGAACAAATATAAATCAAGTAAGAAGAAGATTATGGAAGATTAATCAAATTATAGCTTTGATAATTTTGGCTCTCTAAATAGTAATCTCAGCTTGGGATGGTTATATTGATGTTACTATCTGGGTTTGACATTAGTGTCATGTATAAAATACCTATTATAATAGGATGCAACCACTTGGATGCTTCTAGGTTTTTCTTCACCTTTGTGTTAGGAATAAAAAACATAGATAAATATTAATAAATTAAAGATGTAAATAAAATACAAAAAACACAACACAATAAAGACATAGATTTAACATGGTTCACCCAATATGGCTATGCCCACATAGAAACAACCAATATTTCTTATTATTTAGTCTAACAAATGAAGGGAAAAAATGTAATACAACCACTACAATATCCTATTCACTCACATATAATGTATTATCATAATTAAAATGCCCTCATATCAAAGGAGGTTTACATATTAGGGCAAAAATGTGTAAACATAATTTCTACCATAAGATCTGTGACCTAATAGTGAATGGTCTAAATTTACTATGAAATTACAATATTTTATACTGCATTTTTAACAAAATTTTGCTTTCCCCCCTTGGACCCCCATGGAAACCCTAGTTGGGGGGCATTTCCACCCAAACTCACCCTATTAGGAGCTGGGAATTAAAATAAGATCAAGATCCACCATCCAACACTTTGCTCTGATGCATTCAGATCTAGGTCATGGACTGTCGATCCATACAAAATGGAAATATGTTAGTTTTCCATATTTAGAGTGACCTTGGAAAAAATGTATTAGTGGGAAAATGATGTTGAGCTAACCTAAAATAACTTATTGTCAAAGGGTGCACCTACATATATAATTCTCTAGAAGAGGGCCTGAGACTCATGTAGTTCTCTCTTATGTGTTGGCTTGTGTGTGAATCATACAATATATGAAACATAAGTAAAATAATGACCTATCTTGTAACTTGGAAAATTAGGATCTTGTGTTTCTTCTTTAGTAATTTAGACCTATATATGTGTAGTCCCTATGATTGATATTGAAATAGCAATAAATAGGGAAGCTTTGTTCAATTGAATGCTCTTTTATATGAATATTAGGTGGTGACTGAATGAGGGTTGATCTTATATTTATATAAATCATTTTAGAGTAATAAATTGCATTAAAGCACTTAGGCCAACCATTATGATACATTTTATTTTCAAGTTGGATAACTTTAGGGCACTAGACACTTACGTCAGGATAGGATAATAGTGTCAACACTTTTATCTATCCTAAAAATTAGTATACATGGATCAAAGAAGTAGGTACAGGTTTAGAACTTAAAGATATGGAAGATAAGTACATTTTAAGCATTTTGGGCAAGATAAAAGACCTGGGCTATCAACGTAAGACTGGTCAGACTAAGAGATAAAGGTCAAGAGGAAAAAATATAGAGTAAATGAAAGACTTACAAAAGTAGAAAAGGTAAAGAACTAATAGGAATAACTAAGATATGAGTTGACTAAGTGTACAAGACAAAGGTGCTATATAATCATAAAATATCATATACACTAAGGCATTATTAATTTGTCCTCATATAGTTCTATTTAGGGTCCATTTTACTATTCTGTGATACCCTGGTATGGTATTTTAAAAATACATGGCTAACACTAATAACAAAAAACCATAAAAATTTTTGTGAGTAACTTCCTTGATCTTGTAAAGATTTTTGTGGTACTATTCATAGAATGTAGTAAAAATTTCATACTACATGATTGTGATGAGAATGTCCCATACAATTTTGATGCCTTTGTTAGCAACAAAATCCACCTGATTTGTATAATATATATTCCATGCTATGAGGTTTTTTGTATATTAAACCATAGGGTTCATAATTCTTTATATGGTAGGATCCCTTTTATTAGGGAATATCCTAGTAAGTGTGGATATTTACATAGTACTTACTACTTTTTTATTTTCATATTTATAGGTGTTATGTTTGGGAATCATTAATCATGTCGCTATATGGATGACCATTAGTGTGGTGTAGTAGGGTCTATATAGATACAAGATATCATAATGTGCTCTACTCAATAACACCATGATTGTGCTCTCTATAATTCCTAGATACAAGAATCAACTCCATACATCCAACTTCATTTTTTGGATAATTTTGTGTTGCTCTATATACTTCATCTCATATGTTTGAGGGTTTTTTTGTACCATTGCCAATAGTTTCATCTCTATTGCAAGTGATCAATTTAACCAAATTTTGAATTCATATATTAATGAGTTTCTTCATAGTGGGATACAAGGGTAGGGAAACTCAAAAACCCTTCATGAGGATATGAGAGCTCAAATTTTAAAGAATATTTATTATACTTTGGTTTTTTTATTTGTTCATCTCCAACTACTTGGGGTAATTCCATTTTATTCTTCTTCATGAAGTAGAGTTTTATGCAAGAATACTTTATTCATAGGATAATATCAATAGAGTGTCACTATCAAGAGGGCTATGCAATTTAAATATAGGAAAAATTGATTTTTTTTTATAATATTCCTAATTTGGCCATTGAATATGGCAATTAAATAACTATATTTACTCTCATTTAATGATTTTGACCTTTCCCACCTAAATTCCTTTAATTTATGGATCTTGTTATAATTATTTTTTTCTATTTTTAACATTTCTTTCTTATCCTTATCCTAAAATCATCCTTTTTATGTTTATTTTTCCTTTCTAGCCATATTTTATGTTTTTTTACCAACCACCTATTTGTTCTGAACTCAAGACTGTCTATTTTGTTCAACTAATCTATGAATTTATTCTTGTGTAGAAAACAAACATATCTTCACTTATATTCAAGGAGAACACTATTCACCACTCTTCACTCCCCTCTTTGCTAATCCTTATCCTTATCCTAACATCATCCGTTTTATTTTTCCTTTATAGCCATATTTTATGTTTTTTTGCCAACCACCTATTTGTTCTTAACTCAAGACTATCCATTTTGTTCAACTAATCTATGAATTTATTCTTGTGCAGAAAATAAACATATCTTCACTTATATTCAGGGAGAGCACTATTCACCACTCTTCACTCCCCTCTTTACTAATTCAATATTTCTTAATTTTTAGTCTTAGAAAAAAATCCTTCTCTTCTATATCCTATATATATTTGTCTTTAGGGTATTTTTATTTATACTTTTTATTGTTTTTTTCCAAAACTATTTTCTCCTATTTATATATATATTTTTTTCAAAATTGTTTTTTGAGTTTTTTTTTAATTTTTTTCAAAATTATTTTAATTTTTTTGTATTTTTCATCACCCCTCAGTTTCCCCCCTTTCACCACATTTTACCATGTTAATTTACAGTGTACAATTTCAATTGTGCACTATATACAAAAACTTTCTGAAATATTCTTCAAAGCACTCTTAATCTTATCACTCTAGAATCTAGAAGTTCTTTGATTACATATAGTCCTAGCCATTTTATTTTTCATTTTTATAAATTTTTATACTTTATGTCATATAGTAATATTGTGTCATGTATCCTGAATTTCTTTTTCTTAATGTGTTGGTCATGACAAATTTTTTGTCTTCTATTCTCTTACATTTGATTATAAGCAACTATGAATCTTTTTTCACATAGTTTTTCCAATTCCATGAGTATTTTTTGTAATAATCCTTTTTCATTGATCTTAAATGTAACTGATAATCTTAGTCTTGGTAAAATGTACTCCATGGAAAATGTAGCTTCTGATCTATATACTAATTTAAATGGATAATAATTGGTCATCTATTTATAGGTCGTGTGGTAAGTACAAATAATCATAGGTAATTTGGTATCCTAATATTTTATCTCTTGTAAGAGTAGGTTATTTACCTTAGCTCATGTTCTCATAGGTATTTAGTTATTCCCACCCACTTATGTGTGGATATTTTATTTATCTTATTTTATATATTATGAGATATTACATATTTATCTCTTGGATATTATGGGGATAATTTATAGTTGTTTCTATTTTTAGAGGTAGTTATCTCTTAGTCCTATGTTTGATTTCTAGCTTGATCTCTTAGTTATGTTTGATCTCTAACTTGATATCTTAGTTATGATTGATCACTTAGATTAATCTCTTAGTTAGGATTGATATTCCTTGCCTATATATGCAAGGTTCATTCATTTTATTTGATGAAGATTTGGAGATATAAAGGATTTATCATTGTATGATCTATATGTGTATAATATACTAAGATATTATTTGAGCAATGCATCAATGGATTTTACTATGGTAATGGTTTGTAGATTTGATTTAGGTGAGAGTTTTCTAAACTATTTCATGGTATCAGAGTGGTTTCTAATAACCATTAATTAGATTATCCTTCCTTAGTATCTAGTATTCTCTTTCCTTACTAAGTATGTTCTTCTCTTACATCATCTTTGGATGGTCCTAATAATCAAAAAGATGTGCAAGAAATTTTAGTTTTTTTTTGGGGGGGGGAGCTTCATCTTTTTTTTGTGTTTTTTTTATTGTAGGTAAATTTTGGAGATTGTAGGAGTAAATAAAGACTCACCAATGCATCCATATTATCTTAGAAATATATAATCACATCTAATTTTTTTCAACTTGGATATCAGAGGCAAGATCTATAAGATTTTTATAAATCCATTTTTGATTAAAAATGACTTTTCCTTTTCATACTATGAGAAAATTGTAAGTGATCATTCACAAAATTTTATGGGTTTTGTGCATATTATTTAAATTTCTATAACATTTTGAAAATTTTAATTTCATTAAGAATTTAAAAAATCATCTTAGCTTTATTGAGTGGTACTATTCTAAAAGATACGACTTTTCTATATTTAATTGTGAGAACTGTAAATGATCACTCAAAACATTTTTTGGGTTTTGTGTGCCTTGTATTCATATTTTCAAAACAATTTGAAAATTTGAATTTAATTAAGACTTGAAAAATTTATTATAGTTTTACTGAGTAGTACTATCTATAAAAAAATCCTCATGGGGAGATTTTTAAAAGGGATTTTATTATTATTTTTTATAAAACAAAATATTTGGATAATTTTGATTATTTTTTAATTAAAAATAATATTTTTATATTTGGGAGACTTAAAGAGATATTGTATTTGTTTATTTCTTGGCCATGTACCTTTTTTATGATCTCATTTATCAAAGACCAGAGGGTGAGACCTAGTTTGATAGGTGACCAAACCCTGACAAGCAAAAAAACTTTGTCCTTCATTGATTTCACCCTCTTGATTACACTCTATCATGAATGCATTATTAACTGAGCCTAACATCCCATTTTTCATGTGCTTTATACTTTTTGAAAACCTCAAGGTGAGGTCTGATCTAACATGTCGCTAGATCCCCTCATAAAAACACTTTATTACACTCATTCTTATTTATTTGTATACTTACATATGCATTTTTGATAGTTCCTGATGTCTTGCATTGTTTGAGTATGTTTTTATTTGTCACTTGTGTTTTTGACCCATATTTCTCCCTTATTTTTGGAGAAACTCCCATGATTTATGATGAGTTATTTAAAAAGTGGATAGTCTACTTATTTGGAGCTATTTTGGTGTATATAATGTCTTCCTTATTTTTATTTGGTGTTTTTGTGTATGAAATATATTGTATTCACACTAAATTATAAAATGACATGGGGGGTTTGATTTTACAACCTAGTCTACCTTCATGTGTGTGTGCCCTTTACTATTGTAGTTTCTAGTCTCTCCCATCACCACCAGAGACATCTTCTCGAGATATTTTATCTACATTTTCTAGATTTCTCTTTTGTACATGCGTATCTTATTCAAGAACTTTGTTTTATAGAATGTATATAGGGATTGTTATGTGTTAGTGGCATTCTTGTTGACTTTTTTTTGTAGTGACACTAGTGTTGCATCTCCATTAGTCTTTGTGATCACTTCTCACAATTTTTAGTCTAATTATTTAGAGACTTTAATTTCCATCCTCTCTCAGTTTAACATTGAGGGAGGGAGTTCATACAATGCTTCCTTGGGTTCATCATTCTATCTAGTATTTAGGATTATAATGTTCATGTTCAGTGATCTTTGTATTCATCACCATTCTTACTTTGACTTGGTGGTTATGACGATTCAACATTCATGTATTTTAAAAAAATGGATTGGCATCCATAAGGACACTTGTATTCACATTACATCATTTTTTTGTATGGGTACTTCATCAAGCCTTATTACCAGAACCCCTTTCCTTCCTATTTTTATCTCTTTTTTGGGGGGAGAGTTTTATTTTCCTATGGGTTTTCTCCCTTTCTCTACTTTATGAGAGATTGTTTCATAGATATATTGTACATGACTACATAATTAGGCCTTATTTTTGGGACTCATATTATTGATATTCCACTCTATTTTTATCCCCTAGCTTTACTTGAGAGGGGGTGTTAGAGTAGGTTATTTACCTTATCACATGTTCACCTAGGTATTTAGTTATTTCCACCCACTTATGTGTGGATATTTCATTTATGTTATTTTAGATATTATGAGATATTATATATTTATCTCTTGGATATTATGGGGATAATTTTTAGTTGTTTCTATCTTTTAGGAATAGTTATCTCTTAGTTATGTTTGATTTATTGCTTGATCTCTTAGTTATGATTAATCACTTGGCTTGATATCTTAGTTAGGATTGATATTCCTTGTCTATATATATAAGGCTCATTCATTATATTTGATGAAGATTTGGAGATATAAAAGATTTATCATTAGATTATCTATTTATGTATAATATACATATATATTATTTGAGCAATGCATCAATGGATTTTACTATGGTAATGGTTTGTAGATTTGACCCTGGGTGAGAGTCTTACAAAATATTTAATCTCTATATTCCATACCAAAGTAAAAAAATTCTCAAAAATTTATTGAAGTTTTCCACCGTTTCATTTTCTTATGGGTGCTAGGGTGTACTATGATTATGTTGTATCAAGAAGTGATTTAGTAACTCCACTATTGTGTTATTTACAAAATATTTTCCTTGATCACTTGTAATGATAAGTAAGCATAAAAATAAATTAATGATATTCACATATCAAAATTTAGTGATAATTTTCACTATAAAATCATTTGTAAGAATTGATTGCACCTATCTTGTTAGGTACTATGTGCCCATTATTATGAATCATGAATTTCTTCCTCATATTAATAGTTTAATTGGGATAATAAATTTGACGTTCCATTTTTAAAATGAGACTAATTACAATATTATCTATAGTGGCATTTCATCATGTGTTAGGTTTTCCTACCCTTTGACATGTATCACAATTTTGTGCATGTATGTGTGCATCTTTAAACATAGTCACCATATGTTGGATGACGTTATTTTTTTTGTGATTCCTTATCCTAAATTGGTGCCTCATGTTATTACATCATGTGAATCCATAATTATGCCTCTCTTGTGTGGTAATGATACTCTCCACAAAACCTCATCTCTTCCCTTTTTGTATAGGGATCGCTATATAAGTGTAAATGGAAAAGCTTGTATTAGTAATATTATGCATTCCATTTTTCCATATCCTTTATAAATTATCCTATTTATATAAATTTCAAGTTTTCCATATTTTTCATAACTACCTCAATATGGAATAGATGACTCCAAGGAACTAATCCTCAACTATCCCCATATCTTCTTTCGTAGTAATGTTTGACATATAGTCTGATTCTTTATTTATTCAGCTAAGTTTCACCATAATTTTAAAATAAATTTTTTCAAAGAGAATAATCCAAAAATATGTCATCCATTGTATTATATGTATATATATTAAATATTTCAATGGCTCATGATTAGTGAATAATATGAATGGTGTAACAAGTAGATGATGTCCAAAATTTTGCATCATGTACACTGTTTCTAATGCTTCCCTTTCTATCATTAAGTAATTTTTTGTTTCCTTTGGTAATTTATGGATTGAAAATGAAATAGGGTGATCTATATTACCATGAGGTTGTGTTAGTACTACCCATATGCCTATTATTGATGAATCAACATGTACATGGAATGGTAACATCCAATCTATAAAAATTAATATTGGTGCATCAAATATCTTATTATTCAATTTATAAAATGCTTCATAATATTATGGTGTCCATTGATTGCTTGATTATTATTTATTTTCAATATTTTTTCTATTAGGGCACTAATTTTCACATAGTTATAAATGAATATGAGGTGATAACCCATGTATCCTAATGTTATCCTTACATCTTTATATGTCTTGGGGGTGGTATATTTATGATTATTATATTTTTAAATGGATCTATCATGAGTCCCTCCTTACAAATAATGTGTCATAACAATGATCTGAATGGAGTTGTGAAGTCACATTTATTTAAGTTCAATGAGATGTTCAATTTTTTACACCATTGGCACATCAACCTTAATGCCTATAAATTATCCTTTAATAACATGTATACCATCCAATCATCTAAATATACCTACAAAATTTCATGAATAAATTCCATATAAGAATTTACAATGATTGGTAATTTGGTGACTTATTTAATCCACATGAATTATTATGTATATGAATGACCCCCATTATATCACAAATGTGGTTTGTGGGTAATCTTTTGGTGCTATCTTTACCTAATGATATATGAAGAATCCATTTGTAAAAGAATATACCTTTTGACTGCCACATTTTCTAGGATTTATTTTGTGAAAGGTACGGGGAATAAATAATATAGAAATGCCTTATTTAATTCTATGTAGTCAACACAAATATGGATTTCAAATATTTTATTATGTTGAGTTACCTTAGACTTATCCATTATGTATTTTATACTAGTGTAATGATACCACTAACCAACATTTTGTCTAATTCAATCTTAATTTTAGCTTTAACATTTGGGTTGAGTTAGTAAGATTTCTTAATTAATGGTTTTATGTCTTATTTCACTTGTATTTTCATCATTATAAATTATTTCTTAATTCTTTTCAGTTCTATGAATGCTTGCATAAATAAATCTTCATATACTTTTAATAACTCAATCATTTTCTCTACTTCCTTTTTCAGTTCAATAATATCTTATCTTAACTATTTTAGAATTTACTTCTTTCATTATATTTTAGTTTCTAATTTTCAAGGGTTTATAAAAATATTTTGTTATGTATTTGGCAATTTCAATTAAGTATCTCTCTCCCTCTTCTATTTCTATTTTTATGTTCTTGGGTTTGTCCTCTTCATCATCTGTTTCTTGTTTAGTTAGTTTCCTACAATATTATTTATCTTTGAGTTTTTATGTATTGGTTTTATATTCTATTTCTTTTTGTACTCATCTGGTAATGGTCCCAATTGGTTTCCAAACATCTATATCCCAATATTGCTTTTTCCATTTTTATTATGTTAAATTTTTATTTTTCAGTATTGTTTGGCATGAATAGAAATGTTTTTACTCTTTATAGGGATCGACATAATATTGTATAAGGGTACCAAAATTGAATGTTCAAAAAAATTTAGTTTTGAATTCCTCAAAATTACACATCCATTTCTACATCTCTTGGTGCATGAACCATGTCCTTGGATATGCTTTGAAAGTCCAGTAAAAGAATTATGCCCAAAGTTTTTGTTGATTTCACTTTTTTCAGTCCATAATTTTTTGTAGTTTGAAATATGTGACTTCAGGGTATATGTGATTGTATATTTTGGTATTTGTTTAAAGAATATTTTTTCCTTAACAAATATTATTTTTAGTAAAATACTAAAGGATTTATAAATTGATATTGTGGCTTTGTGAGTATTCCCCCACCTTGTGGTAGTGATAATTAGTGTATCATCTATAGCCTTCATTCTTATGTTTTCTAAGGTAAATACCCTTGTCATTTATTTTAATACTCTTCCACATATCCTATTTTGATGAGATTTATATTTTAACATGTGAAGTCCCTCTCTCAATGTGGTAAAATTTACATATACATGATATCCTATTTGTTTATGTGGTAAGATATTTTTTATTAGGTCATAATTTCTTCATATGACAAACATTTCTCACCATTTTTTCTCACTCTTCGTATAGCTAGGCTTCAATTTATTCTTTGGAGGTTATTTCTAACTCTTCACATTATAGTGTTACATCTTCACTTCCTATTTATACTTCTACTTCATTGCTTCTTTCATAATATTCATCAAGATATGTTGTTTTTCTTAATTTATAAACTCCAGATAGTTCATAAAAATGACTCTCACTTCGTTCAACTATAATTATTTTGACCATGTGGCCACCATTCCAATTTATAATTAGAAATGTACTTCTAATCCATTTCCTTCAAAGGTGATATATTCCTCCTTAGAGTCTAATATGCTATCATAATCAATGAACCATTATAAATTCAAGAGTGTAGAATATCCCTTATCATACATATCAATGAATTCAAATACAACCTTTAGATGTATACCCATAAAGTTAATTTATGCCTTTTTAAGCATTACTATAGGTGATTTTGGCATCCCATCAACCATAGAAATATCATATGTTTTCACATGTAAGTTCAATTTTCCTAAATTTTCCCAAGTACTATGGGGAAGAATGTTTGTGTCTACCCCTAAATCTATTAAGGTCTTATTTACTTCCTAGCCATTGATTTTTATTTCTAAGATATTTTTAATCTTTTTCCACTACCTAATGGTTAAAAATACGTTATTTTTGGTTTTTAATTTTTTTTCTTACTCTTATTACTTGATGATATCTCTCTTGTTTATTCTAATAATTAAAAAAATGTTTTAATTTTTCCAACAATCCTTGATTCTTGACTAGTTTTAGCATCTATTTTAAGTTGTCAATTTTTTCTTCATCAAAATAAGTCATCTTGGTATCTTCTTTATCATGTTTGTCTTGGATAATCTTCCTAATCTTTTATATTATCCTCTTATTCTTGTATGTGTTGGGGTAATCTAATTTACTATCCTCTTCTGATTCATCCACTGAGTCAATTAACTTTTCATTTCCTTTATTCATTTAGATTCACTTTGATTATTTACTGAAACCCATGGTTTTGTGTTTAAAATGATTATTCCTAGTTGTTTATTTTTAGGATTCTCCCTATGTTCCTTCACTAAAAATATAAATTCCCTTATCTTATCTAAAATAGATGTCCTTTTATTGAAACACTCTCCATCTAATTTAACTTTAACATCCTCTTTTCCACGTCTTACTTTGTTTTATCTTCCTTTTGTCTCTTGCACCTTAGGTAATTTATTCAAATTTTTAGCTCCTTTTTATGGTGAAGACCCTATTAGATATTTTGGTTTTGTATCTCAATTTTTATATTGTGACACTTTAGGGCATGAAAATGAGTTGTAGGTACCTTTTTTATAGTAAAACCCACATTTTACCTATGGTTCCTCTGTACAATTCCTTTCTATGTGCACAATTTTCTTACACATATAGTAAGTATGGGGAGGTATATCTTGGTTATACTCCTTGTTATACCCTTGGTTATATAATCTTCCCCTTGGTAAATTCCTCTTTCACTATGGTACCCACCTTTGTAATCAACTTGTCCCTCTTATCTATAACCACCTTGGTTGTTATTGTAGTATTAGTCCCATGAGTTTTATGGTGAGAAGTTTGGAATTTTTGAGGGGTTATGGTATTGTGGTTTAGGGTGAAATATGTTTGGGTTGATCATTCTTGGTAGTATTGGTGTTAATTATTAAACTGATATAACTTATATTATACGCATTTCACTTGTGTCTTCCATCACATTGTGTCCAAGGAAAGTATTATTGTAGTGATTAAATGAGCCATAAGTGGCAAGATACATTACTTGATTTATTAGTGGCACTAATTACATTATAGGATATATATGCCTTGGAAGTTGATCATACATCCAACATATTATATAGTATATTCTATCTTAGTATATATACTGTTGGATTAGAGGCATCATGCCAATTTGTGTCTATGACAATCTAACAACTACTACTCATTTTTCCATTTCCTAATGTGGGAATTTTATCCTTAAGTGTCCTTTAGTACAATGAATTATGCACCATATTATATGTAGGGTTAATTTTTACTTGTAGTGAACTAAAGTCATCTCCTTTCATTTAGATTTATTATTTCAACTGTACTTGTGTTATTTCATATTGTAATATTTCCATGTCTTTTAGTGAAGAACCTATTTCTCTTCTCTAGGATTTCACTTATAGTCTTGATGCCATCTCTAAGGTTTCCATAAATGTGTTGAAAATATATCCCTCCATATTAGCTCTTAATTATGGTACTAATCTTGATAAAAACCATTATATTTTTCATTTTTCATTTAAGTGTTCCTCTAATTTTCACACTATTACTTTGAATCATTGATCATAATATTTTATCATCTCCTTATCTTTCTATATAATTTACTGCATTTTACTAACCCTTTTTATAGGAATATCTAGATAATGAAAATATCTTACAAATGCCTTACATATGTCTACCCATGAATTTTTATGTCCTATGTTTAATTTCATGTACTATTGTAGGACACCATCTATTAACATTCTAAAAAAATAAAAAAAACATCACTCTCACATCTGTAACATTATGGATTTTCCATCTAATATAATAAATGTTCTACATATTTTTTATCCTTGATGAACATAGGTGTTTTCATCTTGTTTTGAATAATTTTCAAATTCTTGGACTGTGTACTCAAACTATTGCTACTCCAATCACTCAACGTACTTATTCTTAAAGTACTACTTTATATTATTTGTTGGTTATCTCTATGCTATCTTACTAATGTTCTACTTCTCTCTTTATCTCATTTTGATTCTCCTTAAAAATATTTTTTTCCTAATAATTATACTTGGTTGGTTAGAAATTGGCTTCTTATTTATAGATATTTTCTAGAACTATGATAACTATTCTCAACTTCTTATCTTATAAATACTTCCCCTTGTCTTTTGAAAAATTGTTCATGTTGAATATGAATAAGTGTGAGGGATGGTGTTGAAAATAGTTAAATAGTTTAACACATAATAATTCTATATTTAATCAGGTCAATTTATTCAATGCATATATTTACATATATAGGCTATGTAAACTCTTAGAATAATGGAGTCAAGCCTTTTCAAATGCAATCACAAATCCCTAGACAATCTCTCTCTCACCCTATCCTTACTATGATTGCATCAATGTTAGTTAAATTAATAACCAAATAAATAATTTTATTACAATATTAAAACGCACTCTTATTAAATATTATCATGAAAAATTAATTTACTAGCATTCTTCCCTTAGTGTGAACATGGGAGAAGATAAACATATCCTACAATGTTGCTCACTGAAAACATTTCTTAGAATAGGTAAGCTCCATCAAGTTGTATTATGAACCTCATAAGGGTGTAGTATCATAGAGCCAAATTTGAGGTTCACATCCCCTAGATTCTATATACCCTATGGGAAGAATTCATAAATGTGATTAAACGATCCTCAAATTTTGAATCTACTTTAGATTCATTGAGTACCTGCATTACCTGGACAACAATCAATATTGAGTTGCCTCAAAATATTCTCCTAGAACCCAAGAGTTCTTATTTGGAACATGCCTCTTTCCCAAATTTCAACATGGGTTTATTCAACACATAATAGAAACGTGAAAACACTGATAAAGAAAAACATGCCTTTAATACATAAATCAGCCCCGTCACTAGCTACTGATGAGAGGATGTTGAAAGTCTTTCCTTTTTTGCATCCTTCCTCCTATTTGTTTCTACTTACTCAATAATTTTGGTTTTTAGGCTCATCTACATGTCATTTTCAAGGATAAATTCCCCCCATAAACTTGACACACTCATTAGACATCGAGTTCCACCAAAAGCCCATCTATGAGTCAATTTTTTTAAATATTTTTTAATTTAATTTTTTCTTTTAGAATTTTGAAGATAAGATTAATAATACAGACTCTTAACCTAAATGTCTCATATTAACCACTTAAATACATATATTATTTTAAAAAAATAATGCTTCATGACTTTATAAACTAAATTCTAAACAAGTAAATGTAATAGAGACATAATAATTCCACTTGACCCCTTTATAAAACCAAAATAAAACTCAACTAAAATATAAAAACTAATTAAATATAACCTAAAGAAATATGAAATTAAAATCTATTCTCTACACTTTAATATTCATCAAAAATAAATAACCCTAAAATTTATAACTATAACACTAACAACTTATTTTATAAAAAAATTTATAAGCCTATACCTGTAAACTTGATGCAATAAAAAATTGATTGATTAATTAAAAAATGATCCCAAAATAATAACTTATTAATCACTTTATTTGATTGTTAGCTGTAGGATTCACATGCATTGAACTTGAGATAAAATTGATGAAGAAGATGCATGGACTGCATAGAATTTGATGGGTATATGAAGGCTATAAAGAAACTGAGGTAAATTATGAATGATGATGATAGATCTAATTAGTTCAAGAATATGCAAATACCTTGAAATACACTAGTGTTCTAATGCTAGGTGAAGACACAATTCACTAAAAAATCAATAACAATCCTCAATGGTTTGAATGATGCATAATGAGTTAAAAATTAATCATGAACAACTGCATATATCTAAATATGAATTCTTATATTAGATGCAATTTTTGCACTTAAAATGTATGGGTATGTATATCAGACTATATACATGTGAATACAACTTTATAAACTATGCACTCAAATCCCTAAGGTGAGATCAAGGTAGATGATGTAATGGATGGACTATAAATTGGGTTGATTATTAAGTGGGATGAGATTTATAATAGGTGGTGGTCATGGGTTATTATGATGGAACCAAAATACCTTAATAATGTCACAGTGCTCAATAAGAGCACCACATTGTGTAGAAATAGAGCTCCAAGGTCATTTAATTTCTAAGGTCACAAGAAGGTGAAGCTCTTGGTCAATGTTAGGACCAAGGAAATGGAAAATATCAGGCTGAATGACTCACATAAAAATATATACTCTATTGGGTTGGTTATGTCCAGCCAATGTCATCCACATATTAATGATAAAAGATGAGTCTAGACCAAAGGAGAAGGAGGGGAATGGAGACATGACTAAGGATGGGTGATGTTTATTGGGTAAACTCTATGTCAAAGATGGGAAACTATAGGTGGATTTAAGATGTGTTCTTATTTGTCCAAAGTAGTCAAGGAGTCAAAAATAAGATGAGGAATCAGGATGGAATGAAAAAAATCATGTCTTAGCTCAATGTTAATTTCAATTTGAATATATGTATCTGAATCAAATGATCTAACTCTAGGGAATAAACCTTGGTGGACAAGACCTGGTGTCTCAGGAAGGGTCATCCAAAGGAGGTTAGGGAAAAGCCATGTTAGAAGTGTATGAGCTTGTTAGATAATGGATTATTGTGTATGCTTACTATGATTTTGAATCAAGGATTCATTTGGGGCGATTACATGAATAGGAAAGGATTGGATGAAACTTGGGTGCTTTCAGATGTTGGCAAGGCTTATAATAAAATTTAGGTGCTTGCATGTGTTGACAAGGCTTCTTGAAACTATTGTTTTGAGTTTTATAGATTTTATGGGGGAAAAATTCTTGCTTGTTAAAATAAAAATGATGAAAGAAAATAAATAAAAAATCTAAAATTAAATAAGATCAAAACTTATTTTTATCCTTTTCCAATAAAGGAGAGAGGAAAAAACCTATACTATTATGCAAAGTGATGTTTTTTCCTAACTTTATCTAGATGCGATCAATGTGGTGATGGTTTTGTAGATTTTATTTTTTTTATGTGGAAAGGATTAAACATGAAAATTATGTATTATAAATTTTAAATCAATTAAAAATGAAATCTAATATAAAACAAAAATATCACAACACTTTTTTTACAAACAGGCTAAACTAGCCTTTCAACTTTTCTAGTTTGTTGTAAATAAGTTTTAAAAAAATGATTTTATACAAGATGAATAATAAATAAAAATTATGATTTTTTATTTTAAAGAGGGAATAAAAACACTTTTAATTAATAAAAAAAACAAAATCAGAAATGGATTTACTTTATTTGTGCACTTAATATTTTTTAAGTTCTTGTGGTTGACTAGTTGGTTGTTTTAAATGCAAGAAAACTTGTTTTGACTTTGAAAATTAAATGATATGTTGGATGGAAATGTTTATAAATTTTAATAAGGTCTTCTTATGAATTGTTTATGAAGTGGTTTTCTAATGAAGATAAAATAAATCTATTAGAATGCAAACACAATCAAAACTAACTACTCTTTCTTTTTGGTAGCAAAGGCAATGTAAAGAAATAAACTTCTCTCCTTATCAAATTTTATATTTTATAAATAATAATATTAATATAATGCAAAAATAAATCCATTAATATAATATAATAAATAAATAATATTAAATCAAAAGAGACTCCAACTTAATCAAGGAATATATGAGTTGGAATGCATGTAGTATGTTGATGAAATGATCCTCAATATGCTAGCTCCTTTTCATCCTTGTGTGAATTCTGGGAACTCTTTAACTAGAGGATAACCAAGATCTAAAATAAATTGGAAAGGAGAATATACACAACTAAAAAATAAGTGTAGCTTAATTGAGGCTGACTAATGCTTTAATTTTGTAAAGACCTAGTTGTTAGACCAATAACACTTCTTTACCTGTGGTAATACAGTTGACATGAAAACTATAGAGGATGGACATTCAAGAAATTTTAGTAGGATTGTGGTTTTAAAATATTAAAAAAAAAATTAATGGTAATTTTTATATATAAAATTAGGATAAAAATAATCTTTTTGTAGAAAGAGTTGGGAGCCTACACGAAGGAGTTTAATTGAGTTCAACTGGGAGTTAAACTTGGGATGAACTCAAAGTGATTAAGAATAGAAGAGGGAGTAAGATGGGGTTGATTGAAGGAAAAATGAGGATGGAAAAAATAATAAATGCAACAAAAAACATGCAAAATGTGTCAAATAATTATTCTCGAGAGCTACATTTGAAAGATGAATACAAGGGGACATAACTACTACTTTATGCAAGAGGCAGTTGTGAAACTACCACTTTGGGTGACACAACCACCAATTATATTTACATAAACACCTATTTTTTAATATGAAACTACATATTTAAGATGGAACCATTGTCTTTTTTACAAATCCACCATGATGGTTGTGTAATTAGAGGGGTATTCTGAAAAAGAGGGAGATAATTTTATCACTTGGAGTGATGATTTTGTCTTACATAGGAAGTTTTAAAAAAAAGTCAATATAAGTTGCATGATTTAAACAAAAGGGGATAAAAATGGGTCAAGGGAAGAGTAGGGAAGTAAAAGGATAATAAGGAGTTAGAGAATTCATTATGGAGCACAAAATAAGATATCATTGCATCATCATCAAACTCGTACCAAGAATGTCACACCATGTAAAATTTGGGTGCATACATATTTTCCCCTTTGGAGATGCCTTGTGTATGCAATTATAAATGCATCATTTTTATAAATCAATCCTAACTCAGAGAAGATATAGCATACCTACACTTCTAATTAGGAACACATTTGTTAAGTAGGAGCATGACCAATATGGGGATCTCCTAGACCCTATTAAGGGATCATTTATCATAATACACTATGATAAGGAGAGTTCTAAAGATTCCAGTATAACATAATCATGTAATAACCCTAAGGGGGTCCTAGGTTTTGATATTTAACTTATTCTAATAACAAGAAAAGTAAATCTAATCTAGTGCTCACTAAAGCTTATGACACAACATGAGGGGTTAGTAAACAATCAAAACATGTATAAGAGAATCTCAATTAAGCTAAGTATGAGTAAGAACCTAATACATAGAATATGAAGAGTAATATTATTCAAAGCCAATACTTAAGCTACTTCTATCTACTAAAGAGAAGAGAAAAGTTAGAGAATACTTACCTAAATGTGAACTCAACGATATTCAATCTCTCCCTTGGCCAATTATGTTTTGTAAATAATTATTATGGTTTGTAAGGATCACTAAGAAAGGCTAAAACATCCAAGACTTATCCAGAAGACTAGATTTTCCAAGTAGAAACCCTATGATAAGACTCCTTAAGTAGAATGGTAGAAGAGTAGATTATAAATAAGGACAAGTGAATAATAACTCTTGATTATATATTGAAATAATGATAAAATGATCTTTTATTTATAGGTAGATTTAACCCTAAACCCTTCTAAAAATATTGGCCAACAGGGTCGACCTAGTCAACCTAGCACAAATTTAAATAATAATTCACTAGGTTCTAAGCTAGGTCAGTCAAAGGCTAACCTAATTCCTAAGTGAAAATATCCTGAAACTATAAAGGGTCGATTCAGTTGACATAGTACAATCGACTGTCAAAAGGGACTTAAAGTGAGAAACAAGGGATAGAGAGTGGAAAAGAGTGGAGTATTCAAATGATGAGTAATAACTTAGGGAATAGTTTTAAGAGCCAGTTGGATTGGTAATAATGTGGCATTAAGGGACAACAATCTTATAAAGCACCAATGGTCTACCCACCCCTTTCTTAGTGTACCTATTAGGGCATGTACTTAAAGAAATTGAGTCTTGATGGGTTCCTATAAGATGTAAAGGTTTAGTATTTGATAAAAGTTAAAAATATTATGTGTATACATATGCCCCACTCGAAGCTCATCACATGTCACGAAGGTGTAAAAAGGGATGGTGCTTTAAAAAATAACATAAGGACACATAATGTTGATGCTAAAAAAAGTTGTAGTATTTTAAAGCATAAAATAATTGAAAATAAATGAAAAAAAAGTAAATAACTAAAAATTAAATGTGATGCATACCTTGACTTACCTTTATCAATGGATGGTTCTTTGTTTTTTTGTTAGTTTTGATTGTGTAGGTCACAGAGTTGGCTTTTAACAAACCCAAGAATACAAAACTAAAGAGAAAAAATAAATAAATGTAGGAAAGTCAAGATAATTGGTGCTATATGGATGGGACGTACTTGGGAATTTGGCAAGCTAGGGTGAAAAGTGTTATGTTAGACCAAATGACCAAGTAAAAAATAAGATTAAATTGAGTAACTAAAAATACAAGGCTATTAAAGACCAAAAAACTCAAACAAGTAAACCTTAAGTAAGAAATGGTAAACTCACCAAGTCAAACCAAGGATACATGTAAAAAAGGATGGTAATAAAATATTGATGCAAAAATAGAGACAAAATGTTAAAACATCATGGATTAGTGAGTAGTAACAATCCTTATCTCACTCAACAATGAAAAAAGGTGCATAAAAAGGGAAAAAAACATTTCCGAGTGAGAAGTAATAAGCCAACCTCACTCAATAATGGAAAAAAGGGTACAAACTCAAGTGTCTACAATAACAAGATAGTAAAACAATGACAAATGATAAAAAAGTAAATTTTGTCTAGAAATGTAATTATATGGTGTAAAAGAAAGTAATCCATAGTTGCTCAAACATGTTTTTTGCTCTAAGGATAGATAAAATTGAAACAAATTAGTGCTATCATGTTTTTAAGAGGTGAAGAATAAGGAAATAAATAAGAGGGAAAACATATTTATAATCACAATTTGGTTGTCAAAGGGGGTAATGAAATGGGTGGAAGGAAGAATGAAGGAAAAACTAAGGTATAGGAACTCTTTATCAAAGTCAAGACACTCAAATTAAGTTTGTCAAAATAAGAGAAATTTCAACCTTAAGGACTATGAAGAACTTCTCTTAGCCACACAAGTCTTAGGTCAACAAATGTAGTATGGAGATCATCCCATGAAGGCTATATACATGAAAAGTAAAATAGACCTACCTTCCCATAATGTGTTCCCCATTACTCATGACCCCTTATAGAGCCGTCGGTCTACTAAGAAGACTGGGTACTTATGTGAGAAAGTAGGTAGCACCATAGAGTTTTTTGAATTCTCCTATTCCAATCTACTAGCGTACCATACCCCAATAGACCTTAACTCTATGTGAGGCTAACCATGGAGTTTGATATTTGATTAGAGATAGGAGATGTGCTTATAATCACGTATTTTTGTGTGATTTTGGATTTTAAGATTTTTATGTTGCCTTTTAGATATCATTTCCTTTTATTTCAAATGATTTGGATTTTAACTTTTTTGATGGTTTTTTCCTATTCCTACTCCATACAATTTTGGAAAACTAAACATAGTTATTAAATATGACTTTCATTTGAATACTTGGGACTTGGTTACTAAGAGAAATAAATTCAAATATTATGGGGTCTAAGAGCCTCATAAATCTAGGTGAAATAAAAGTGTTATCTTGACTTTGACCTTGTTTGATCCAATGTGGAGTGAGAGGAAAGGAAATCAAGAGGAATGACACATGGAACAAATTTGAATTACTTAAAATTGAAAAAAAAAGTGATAGAAGGGTAAAAAGGGATACAATGATAGTAAAGTGTGATTCTTTATCATAAGAATGAGAGATATGGAGGAAAACATGCTAACATAGATTGTTGTGCAAATTCCATCCACCAAAAGAAGCAAAAGTGAAAGTTGAGAACAAAGATCAAATAACACAATTTTTTTTATGAAACAAATGACTAGATGGTAATTTTACGAGGAGGGATGGGTCTTATCTATGGTCTTACACTACAACTCATAAAATAAAAAAGCACGGGGGTGCCAAAAGAAACATGTAAAAAATAAATGAGACAAAGTAAAAGATGGTGTTATTCTGAGGAAGGCTAGGTCCTATCCATGGTCTTACACTGTGACTCATAAAAGAGAAATCCAAGGGATTTCAAAAAATGTGTAAAAATAATATGAAAATAAAAAATATTATGGTACATCATGAGGATGATTTAGTCCTATCCATGGTTTTACAATACAACTCATGAGAGAAAAAGGGGAAACCAAAAAACCAAACATGAAGGACTAAAGGTTTGTAATAAGAGAGGACTGTTGTAGAGGGAGAGATATGTATAAGTAACCTAAAAAAGTGTTATATATATGTAGATAGAAAACATAAAAATAATAAAATGTTTAAGAAAAGTACTTTTTAAGGATTTGTGTATTGGTGGGCTTTGTGAAAATATGGCCTTCATTGGTTTGAAGGTGATAGGTACTTGGAACAAGAATGTCTTTGACTAAACAGGGACCCCACCATTTTTTAGAATATTTTTATTCTTTATCATGGGTTTAGTATAATTTAAGGATGAGATCACCAAAATTAAATGGATGAATTTTAACACGTTATGTTATTTGGCAATACGAGCCTTGTATTGGCAATTATGTTGTAAAGTTGAAAGACAATGTTCATCAAGGAGATCAAGGGCATGAAGATGAGTTTCATGTAATTATTCATTGGAAATTATACCATGAAGAGATATATGAAGAGAGGGAAGTTCAAATTCTAGTGGAAAAACTAACTCAGAACCATAAACTAGAGATAATAGTGTTGCCCCAGTGGCAGTACGTATGTAAGTTTGATAGGCCTAAAGAGCATAGTAAAGATGTAGATGCCAATCTATGTGGGTTTCAAAAATTATCTTTTGGAAAATTTTGTTAAGGATTTTTTAGTGGCTTCAACTTGACCATTGTATTATGGATGATAAGGCATAGAAAATTTGTGATTGATTTTGAATTTATTACAAAGTTATTTAACATGTTTATTTTTGAAGTTACCACCATTATTTGAAATGATGGTATGGGTAACACCAAAGTGGTAAATGGTTTGATTAAGAATAAATTTTTAAATAATAGGACCAGTGACATTAATAAGAGGCATGGCTTCAACCCATTTCAAAAAATATTCGGTAGTAGTGATGATAAAACATGCCCATCTTGGGAGTGAGATAATTTGCCAATGAGATCAAATCCCCATGTGGAGAATGGCTAAGGAGATTAGATAGTTTGAATCTTGGTGGGAATTGAATGAATTATATCATCATGAAGTTGGAAAGGAGTACACTTTTTTATGAATTCAATCACATCTTTTTCAAGAGTAGGCCAAAAGTAACCCATATGTAGGTATTTATGTGTTGTAGCATGTTCGCTATAGCGGCCACCATAAATGCCCCCATGTGCTTATTCAAAAAGAGGAGGTACCTCATCATGAATAACACAAAAAATCAAGGTACCTTTAGTGTTGTGATAATAAAGAATGTTGTATCAAAATATAGATTTGAAAGCTTGTTTATGAATGCATGTTTTTTTGTGAGAGTCTAAGTTAGGAGGATAAGTTTGATGTTCCAAGAATTGAATAATGTCATTATACCATGGAATTTATTGAATAGTAATAGCTTAAATGTGGAAAATAATTGAATATATTGGTTTATTATAGGAGGGAAATTTTCTTATTTGTATAAGAAAAGTAGGATTAGAAAGAATTTGATGTGGATGAAAGAGAGAAGCTGAAGAAGTGAGTGAATAAGCAATGGAATTTTGATCTCTAGGGATATGCTCAATAATGAAAGAGATGAAATCCTTAGAAAGAGTGGTTATAATTAGATGATATGTAATGAGATTCTCACTTTTTCAATGGTAATCACCATTAACTTGGTAGAAAATAAGTTAAGAATCATGTAAGGTATGCAGGGATTGAATATTTAAGTCAAGAGAAACTCTCATGCCTAAGATTAGAGCTTTGTACTTGACCATATTTTTGGTAAAATAAAAGGTGAAGTGAAAGGATAAAGGAATGATATTTCCAAGATGACTTGTGAGAATACAACCTTCCCCATCTCTTTGAATGCATTTAGCTCCATCAAAGTGAAGGGTCTAAGTATTCTCATGCAAGTCAACATTTATTTCAGGAAGCTTCTCTATAACTAATTTAGGTTTAGTAGTATCAAAGGGATAGAGGATTCATAAATATTATTGGCTTCAAGATCAATGGTAAATTTATGAAGATAATCTTTAATATAAATAGCTTGATAAGACCTTAACTATAGAGAATATTATCATCTGGGATACTATCTTGAAGGGGATTGGTAGCTAGTACAAGAGATGTGATAAGTTGATCAGCTATGATTTTCCCTTTGAATTTTTTTTGAGTGATGATGTGAAGATCAAATTACATAAGGAAAAACATCCATTTTCCAATTATATCTCTAGGAAGAAAGGATTTGGAGAATAAGTGACAAAGGGGGTCAGAATGAATGATGACACAAGTAGTTTGATATAGCATGTATTGGTAAAGATTTTTAGCTGTGAAATAAATGGCAAGGCAATCACACTTGAATTTGGTATAATGTGTCTCATACTTGACAAGGACTTTACTAATTTATTAAATAACATATTCTCTTCTGGTATCATCTTGTTGGGAAAGCATTGCCCCAACTGATATAGGTGTGTAAGAAGTATATAGGAACAAGGGTGGATCATTAGAAGGATGAAGTGTAGGCAGGTGAAGTAATGAATCTTTCATATTATCAAATGCTTTTTGACATGGATCCATCCATTTTAAGGCATTACCTTTCTTGAGAAGAGAATTGATGGAGTGGATACGATAAGCCATTTTAGGGATGAATCATCTAATTACTCTAAGTTTGGCTAAGTAAGTATGAATGTCAAGAATAGAACAAGGAATGGGCATGTTAATGATAGAACTAATCCTAGCTAGGTCAACATTGATGCCACAAAGAGAGACTAAGAATTCTAAATTTTTTCTATATGTGACACCAAAGACACATTTGTAAGGATTGAGTCTAACACATTATTTAAGAAGATGATCAAAGATGATAGTGAGATCAGATAGATGAGTTGTACAAATTTTGGATTTAACAATGAGGTCATCCACAAAGGTTTCAAAATTTTTGTGGATAATATCATGGAAAATATGAGTCCTTTCTCATTGGTAAGTGGATCCAAAATTTTTGAGGCTGAAGGGCATTTTGACATAGCAATAGGTGCCCCATTCTATGGTGAATGTTATCTTATGTTGGTCCTCAGGGGCAATGTGAATTTGATTTTGAAGCCATCCATAAGAGATAACATTTTTTAACTAGCTATGGAATCAATAATGGCATCAATTGAAGGTAAAGGAAATTTGTCCTTGAGACAAGTGAGGTTAAGATTGTAAAAATCAATACAAATGTGAATGACCATAGCGACCTTTTTTTGAATGTGGACAATGTTAGAAACCCATTTAGAGTAATCCACTAGTTTGATAAATTTAGCATTGAGTAATTTGATGATTTCATTATGACATAGGGTGGAAATTTCCTTTATTTTTGACACAAGTTTGGCATCAAGATAATTAATGATATTATGCACCACAATACTAGGGTCAATACTAGGAATGTCTTTATAAGACTAGGCAAAAACCTCATGATATTTATTAAAGAATAAGCTGAAATTATCATGTTTAGTAGGTGAGAGTTCATGGGAGACAGTAATTGGTTGAGGATAAGATGGGGTACCATATTCAATGAGAGTGGTTTCTTTGATAAGCATGGAATTTCCATCTTAGAAATGATATGGTGCATTAGGTAAAGAATAAATTGGATTAGTTTTTGAATCAATGATAGCAACAAAATTATTGAAACAAGGGGTTTTAGTTTTAAAATTCCCAAGTTTATGATGTTCTCAAAGAATTTGAGGTTCTCGAGCATGAAGTATTTCAAGGATAGCTTCATCACTAGGCAAAGTGGGAAGAGGACCATAATACTCAACATCTACTTTGAGATCTAGAATTTTATTAGCATGGGAATCATACTTAGAATAAATATGATAGACACTAGTTCCCTTGGCATTGAGTGTAATCTTAGAAGTAGAAGAAGTAGATGGATTAGAAGAAATTGTAGTGTCAATGGTTGTAATAATAGGGGAAGAATTATATGCAATGATTGGATTGATAGGTGGTAAAGGAGATGTTGGATTTTTTTAAGGTTTAAAAGTTATAATTTGCTCTACCACCCAAGGAGTATTAATAAGAGGAGAATTGGAAGGAGGCACATGACCCTCAGGATCTAAGTCATGATCCATAGAAATGGTATGGATATCCTAGTTAAAAGCAAGAATTTGAGATAAGTATTTTTGATAATGCTAGACATCCAAGTCTTAATATTGAGCTTGGAAAATTATATAATTATATTCATATGTTTGAGAAATTGTACATACTTGAGAATTAGGGGGAGTTTTAGAAGGTGAAATCTTGATATTACTAAATGTACATGGAGACATGATGAGAGGATATTGAAATAATTTGGCCACTCCAAAGTCATCTGAAGTGAAGGAATATTTTGGTAAATAAGGTTCCTAATAATTGCATGGAGGGGGAAAATTAGTAATCTCATTAATACAATGAATAATATGGTCTCTTGGTAATAGATAAGGAGGAAGCCACTATGAAATGTATGGAAGTAGATTGGTAGTATTTCAAGTGTGTTACAAATCATTGGGTTCATCATCATTGGAATCTATAAGAGTAACTTGTAAATCATGATTTATGTTGATGAAATTGAGTAAAAGAGCACTATTGATCTTAGGAATGGTAGGAATGTGATATTGGGATTTAGGATTGGGATGCTAAATACTCCATGAGTTGGGATTAGCCTCATGATTATACCATTTTCCATTATGTAAAAATTTAATGCATTGGCTACCAGAAGAAGCAATAGCCCTCATTCGATGAGTCCATGTGTGACCAATAAGTATGTTATAAGATAAGGGTAAATCAAGGACCATAAGCTTAGTTCAAATAGTTCTATGTCCAATGTTTAATGAAAGCCAAATACAACCAAGTGGTTTTTGATTTGTCTTATCAAAACCTTATCAGGTAAGATGGGTTTATTTAATATGATCCTTAGTATAACCAAGTTGTTGTATTAGCCACAAATATGTTACATTAATACCAACGATTTCATCAACTAGAACTTTATGGATAAGGGTAGTATTAATGGATATTTCGATAAAAAGTGGTGGATCATTGGCACAAAAAATAATTAAATAGAAGGCTTAGAAGAAGGACACATGTTTTCAATAGTATTCATGTTGGTATGTTGAGATTCAATAGAAGGTGGTTCTTCATCAATAGAGGATGGATCTTAAATTTATTAGAGTTTCTACATAATGAACTTGTGATGATAGGGTGAAGGATGAACCAAATCCATAAACAAAATATTACAAGGCATAGAGTTAAGTTATTCAAGAATTTCTAATGAGATTTAGAAGAAGAAGCATTATGAGGTTTTGGAGGTAAAGTAGATTTAGAAGGAATATATGTGGTTGGAGGTTTATAAGGAGGAAGTGGTTCCTCATGGAATTCCAAAGTTGGATTAGTAGTGGTAGTATCTTTAAGATTTTGTTCTTCTAAAGATGGATTCTTAGGTTTAGTAATGGGATATTTGTGAGCTAGTTTGTGATGATAGTTGACCTTAGCAATGTTAACATATTGAGAGTTATTATAGTATTGGTCATAATCAACATCAATGACACAAACATCCTTGGCATTTGGTTGATTATTTGAAAAATATTTTTGGTTGTTTGAGGTAGAATCTTTAGACACTTGTCATTTTTGGGAAGCAGTGGTATATTCTTGATGATGAAGGTTGATCATATCTTCATGATTAAATAAATCACCAAGCATATAGGAGAAAAAAAATTTAGTGATCCCTCTACAAGATTCATGAGAATGACCAATTTTAGAATAGAACCAACAAAATAGATTAGGGTCATACCACTTAGGAGGATTATTAGGATAAATGAAAGGTTTAGAGGGTGGTAAGAATTATTTCATTTTTTGTACTGAGAGAGGTTTATGAGAAGGTGAAGGAATATCAGTTTTAGCAACTCCAAGCTTGGTTTGTGGAGTATTACTAGTGATAACATTGGTAGATGTTTGAAAAGATCATTTTAGAAGATTAGGATTAGGTTCAAATTGCTTCATGAGAGAGTCTTGATGTTTAGCTTGATCAAGAGCTTCATTAAGTGTTTGGGGAGCAAAGGTTTGAACCTTATATTTAAGATAAGGATTAAAAGTAGTGATAAAGAGTTTGAACAAGTAATCATTAATCATGTTATGGTTAGATTTATGGGCCAATGATTTCCATATTTTGATAAAGTCATGAGCTGATTTAGTGGAAAATTGCTTAGCATTGATGAAGTGGCTAAGACAATTTTTAGGAAGATCATTGTGTTGAAACTCTTTAACTAAGGGATTGACCAAATCTTCAAGTTTATAAATAAAATGTTGGGGTAATTGGTTTTACCATTCTAATACATCATCAGTGAAGGTCTTGACTAAGAGTTTGGTTGTGGTGAAGGTATTAGTTTGGATCCATTCTTTTTAAAAGTTGCCAAAGGCTTTAAGAAATGAGGTGGGGTATTTAGGCCCATCATATTTGATAGTTGGAGATATGTTACCAATATTAATGGAGATAATGAAGGGAGATAAAGGCTCATTTTTAATAGTTTGAATCATCTTGCTATTCATTATGGGTTGATGAATAATATTTCCTGAGGCATCTCTAAGAGGTGGAAGAATGTAATTAGGATTAGCTTGAGGATGGATAACTAGAGGTCGATTAGCCATATTAATCAAATGATGTTGAAGTTACATAATTTTTTTGGTGTTATAATTTTTCATGATGTTCATTTATTGGATAACTTGGTCAAGAAGTTGAGTTGTATCAGGAGGTGGGTTAGTGTTGGTAGGAACACTCCTAAAATTGGTGTTAGGGGGAAGGTTACTAGAAGATGGATTATTTTTTAGATTCATGTCAATTAATCCCATATTATTTTTAAGAGTTTGAAGATGAGAAGCATCTTGGTAGGTATAGAAAGGATCAGACCCATCCGTTTCATCTTGAAGTATGATTTGCACCATGTTACAAGTCATGGATGAAGGAGGGCAAGAGGTGCCCCAAGAGTGATCGTGCTCTTGGGAGGAAACAATATGGAGAAATGAACATCACATATAGCATCTAAATGGATTCAAAATATCCAAGAAAATTTTGATTGGAGACTTCATTATGATTGGATAGAAATGAACAAAATGCTAACAAGGAGAAACATTGAACTAGATCAACAAATAGTGAAGGTCAAAAATAGTATAGAGTCAACTAGGTCAACCTAGCATGAAGAATAAGGTTTGAAAACTATACAGAGTCAACCTAGTTGACCTAACACAATAGACAGGGGTTGAAAAAGTGTAAAGGGTCGATTGGGTTGACCTAGCATAGTAGATAGGGAAAATTAGACAACCTATAATAGACTGTCAATTAAAATGATTGTGTACTGAAACAAGAAATATTTTAAAATTATTTAGGAAATCAAGAACTAAAGGGAAATAAACAATCAATTAGATCAATGAGTTTGACCCAATTGAGGCACACAACACAAAACCTTATACCAACACTGGTTAACGTAAGTTTTTACAATACAACACATAATTGATTAAAGAACAAGCAATCAAATTGGAAAGTAAAAGATAAGTGGTCAACCTAAATGTTGTTAGATTACTAGAATATAATTTTTAATTATGATAGGGAGTTGGCTATAAGGAACTAGAAAGAAATCTAAGGATGGTTTTAATAAGTTTTGGCTAAAATGGATCTATATTGGCAATGATATAGGCTTGGTATTGGGGCCTACCCCCTCACTTCACACACTGAAGTGATAAGGGTGTTAAGTGCTTAGCCAAAATATACCATTAACCACATGTTTATACTTGGCTAAAAAACCAAGTTGGCTTCCCCCTTGGTGATGAAATCCAGGTAGGTTGGCCTTAGGTAGACAATTATTAAAATGCTTGTTATGATTTTGTGATTTGGTCATGTGTGCATAAAATAGAAAATAGTGAAATTAAATGGTAAAATAAAAAACCCCTAATTAGACTATGTGGTCTATTCTAATCATGCAAGCAATAAAAAATGAAAGTGTGAGATAATTAATAGCATATATGTGTTAATTACAACTTTGAAACATAGTACAGTGGCAATGTAGTCGATAATATATGCCTAGAATATATAATAGGGTCAACAATGTCACCTCTATACTATGGAAGAAAAGGTTCGAAAATAAACATGGTTGACAGATTTGACCTAGTTATCCAGATAACACATAGAATACATAACTGGGTCGATAGGGTTGATCTAGTTGAGGTAGTTTTAAAGATTGCAAACTATGAAAAGAAATATTGTAAGGAAAGAGAAAAAGAATAGAAAGGAACCTTGGTGGGTCTAAATATGCATCATAGTGAGATTAATATCAAATAACCTTGATAAATGTTTGCAAATATTGCTAATAGGATTGATTGGGTCGATCTAGCTTTACAGAAGCCTATTGTTGAGTGCCTGAAATGTATAGGGTCAACTAGGTCAACCTAGTAGTCTAGAATTGATTTCTAAAAAGATTATACTATGTTGATTGAGTTGATCTAGTATCTTATACCTAAAAAAAAATCTACACAAAAAGAACATAGTCAAATGGATGTGACTATGTGTTAAACTTGCACACATAAGTTACAACTATGTTGACATAGTATGGCAAATATATGATAATAAAATGATAAAATAATGAAATAAGTGAAGAAAATCCTATAAGGTTTAGATTCACATCAGGTTCACTAGAATCAATGCAATCATAAATACATCACGTCTATAAATCAATCCTAACTTGAAGAAGATAGAGCATACCTACACTTTTGATTGGGAACACATTTGTTAAGCAGAAGCATAACTAATATGGAGATCTATTAGACCCAATTAGGGGATCATTTATCACAAAAAACTATGCTAAGGAAGGTTCTAAAGCCTCAAGTCTAACACAATCACGTGATAACCCTAAGGGGGTCTTAGGTTTTGATATTTCACTTATTCTAATAACAAGAAAAGTAAATCTAATCTACTACTCACCAAAGCTTGTGGCACAACATGAGGGGTTAGTAAACAATCAAAACATGTATAAGAAAATATCAATTAAGCTAAGTATGAGTAAGAACCTAATACATGGAATATGAAGAGTAATATTATTTGAAGCCAATACTTATGCTACTTTTATCTACTAAAAAAAGGATCAAAGTTAGAAAATACTTACCTGAATGTGAACCCAATGATATTCAATCTCTCCCTTGGCCAATGGGGTTTCATAAGAGGTTATTGTGGTTTTTAAGGATCACTAAGAAAGGCAAAGCATCTAATAATTATCTACAAGACTAGATTCTCAAAGTAGAAACCTTAAGCTAAGACTCCTCAAGTAGAATGGTGGAAGAGGAGATTGTAAAGAAGCACAAGTGAACAATAACTCTTGATTACATATTGAAATAATGATAAAATGATCTTGTATCTATAGGCATATTTTTTGAACTAGGAATTCAACTCAAGATATGGGATTAAATCAAGTGTTAGTAAAAAATTAAATTAAAATGAAAATAACACACCAACAAGTATGCCATCTCTAGGCCTAAACACTAGGGGGAGCTTAGTAAAAAACATACATATGAAAGAAACTAAAACATGAAATAAACCTTCCTTCACCTTCCTTGGAGCTTCCAAATGGTTTATAGAGTGGCTTGTTTGGCTTGTGCATTAAAGAGTCTTCATCAATGGAGTTGTTTGGCTCCTTCTCTCTTTAGCACCTTTGGATTGTGATGGATTTGGCTTGGTTCAATAATTTGGCATAATAACACTAATTGTATGAGGCTTTAGAATCATTTGTGCATGGTAAATTTACACTATCCAAGCTTAAAATTATGGTTGTGAGGCTTTGTATCTATAGATTTTTGCAAATGACTAGAATGAACCTGTATCATCCATCTCAAGATCGAGATGTGTGACTAAGAATCCATTCAATTTTGGAGGCCAAAATCAATAAATGACCTCATAAATATTTGGGATATAAAGGCATTAAAGAGGCATGAGAGGGCTTAATCATATATTTGTGGTACTTATGGCTTATGGATACCACCCCATAAAATGATATCTTAGATGATGTAGTTATTAAATATCTATTTAGATTAATGAATATCAATAAGCTCCATGGAAAATTAACTTAAGCTCTTGATTCAAATTAAATAGACTTAAACATGATCTATAAATTTTGGTGCAAATCTTGGCAATTGGTGCAAAATTAATCAAATTGATCAAAACATCATAGTATTGGCTCAAAATTTGACTAGATTGGAATTGAAAGGTAATATTAGATGCATGGAACCATTATCCCATTTAGGATGTTGCCAACATAAAATAAAAAAAGACACATGTCTTATACAAGAAATTTGGTAGAAAAGATTAATCCAGAGTACCCAGGTGTGATATCATTATTTTGAATCAAAATGATCTGATCAAAGTTAGTTGTCTCATAAAATGTATTGCCCCATTTAGGAATACATTGGCCAAAATCAACACTTATATATGACAGGTTCACATCATGTAGCGTGTTTTAATATTTTAAACCTAAATTGTGCATTTTTGGTAGAAATTGTCTGAAGCTTGATTGGAGGTTATTGGCAACCAATTTTAGGTGTCTATAGTTTTCCCCTATTTAGGAAGGCATTATAAATTGTAGGCACAACAATATCTTCTCAAATAATGAGTAAAGGCTTGTATGCCAACAAGAAGATGATGATTGAAGAACAAAGCTCCAAAATGTGCTTGAAAAGTCTATGATGATTCCCATTCAAGGGAGTGGTCATCATATATGTGTATGAATGGTCCCTCAAAAAGAAGCAAGAAGACATGCAAAATTAACCCATGGTTGAAATTAATCCAAATGAGAAAATGCTTTTCTCACCCTTATTAGAAATAATATAACTAGAATGGTCAATGGGTTAATTTGATCAAGATGGGTGAAAGGATTTTCCAAGATGCCAAGGAAAAACTTTTGTGTCTCCATTGCTTTTAGACCTTTTTAAAGCTAATTTTTGTTGTAGCATGTGACACTAGACATCATGATAGAATATCATGAGGACTTGGATGAAATATGCATAAAGATTGAATCCCAATCCAATAAATAATTAAAAATATTACACCAATTATAAAAACTAAGATGATGATGTTGATGTATGAATATGGATGGATTCAAGTGTAAATGTGCAAGGAATCACCCAATGAATACACATAGACTGAATCAAGGTAAAAATGTTGAAAGTAAACAAACAGGAAAGTAAACAAAAAATAAACAAATAGAAAACAAAAGAAAAAGAAAGCATCCTAACAATGGATTTGCCCTAGTAGGGTAGTTTAAGTATGACTACCTAATCTTAAATAAGATAAATATTTTTGGAATTTTGAAGCTTTATGAATGTTTTTAGAATTTTGGAGTGTCTCAACCTGATTAGGAATTATGAGGCACTACATGGTATAAGCTCATAAAATAGTGAGAGCATGGAAAACTTGAAATGATGCTTACAAAATAAAAAGAGAGTGATGACAAAGGGGGACTGAGCTAGCTTTAATGTTAATCAAGTACAACCCACATAGTCCCAAAAATGGCTCTAGGTCATAGTAGTTCCATCTTATAGTAGAGGAATTTGATTAGTATAATAGCTAATTCAAACAAAACAAGCATAGTTGGCATAATGGTTAAATATGACATAAGAATGGAAAGTTGGTATATCAAGGCATGATAAACAAATGTTTCCCCTAGTTTACCCATAGGTAGTTATAATTAGGACATAATGGATTAGATCAATGATACTAATTTGCCCATATGTGGTTATAATTAGTAGCAAGATCAATGAAACACTAATTTTCCCATGTAGGCAAATATAATTAGGCTCACATAAATAAACATGATTATAAGGGAAAAATAAATGAAGGATACAACTGGCAAAACTTCTATCATATTGCTGCAAAATATTGCATCTATCTAGATTGCTTGAAATAACTACTAAAATTAATCTGATTCTCTATGCTAAAAATGTGAAACCAATGGATAAACCAAGTTCAAACAAGCTAGGATTATATAGATCAAAACATATTTTAGTAGAATGGAATGGTAGGATAGATAAATTATAGGATGGTAATAGGTAGGTAAGATGGTAGGATGAAAAATAAGAATGTTGAGAGGGTTGCCCCCAAGTGTTAAAGTGATTAGATAGGTATGAGACAATAGCAAAAAGAATGGTAAATATCAATAATTTGGTGTTTTGTTGTTGATGATGGTATGGTGTGTTTAGATGATGATTGGTTGTTGGGTTAGCTATGTTTTGCCTAGGTGAATGTTTATGATGTTTCTACTAATGTGGAGATGCATGCCTTGCTCAACAAATGATACAACTAAAATAGTCAATCATGCTAATTAATACCCCACACCTCATCTAAATAGCTTTTCTATCAAGAAATTCCTACATATTTGGATGCTAATTATGTTGTTATGATCTTCATTGGTCACTGATTCTGTTTCCTTCAAACATCAAGACAAGGTAACTTTGTATCCTCTACAAAGGGGAGGTCAGCCATAGATGGTAAACAAGGACAAATGTTGGATGATAGGTTTGATTTAGTGATGTAATGGTAGATGATAATGGAATGGATGATTAGGAAACAAATGAAGATCAAGATTTTTAGTCACACATAATATTGTTGATTTTGGATTTGACATATCTTTGGATGTAGCAGGGATGAAGACTTCTGAATATTCTCTTGATAGGAACACCAAATTTTTCTATTATTTGGACTTAATATTGGCAACCATTTTATTAGGATATAGATAAGAAGTTATTTTGATTTAATATTTTATAATATCTTCATTAAGTAGTGAATAAATTTTGTGCTCAACTATTGGTGCCTCAAATAGGTTTTTACCAATGAAGTTATCTTGATTGTCCCATAGAGCCTCTAAGAATGTTTCACTAAGGAAACTTGAATTTTGACCCTGATTTTCTTTTAGATTATTCAAGAATATTTCACTATAAGATGTTGAGTTTGAACTTTGATTATCCTCTAGCACCTCCAAAAATGTTTCACTAGGAGATTATTCTTTTCTTGCATGAATGTGGTCTTGGCCTCCTTGTTGTTATTCTTCAACTGATATGTCACCATGGATGCATTTTAACAAGGTATGATTCTATCAGTCCCAATTGACACTTTTGGGAGGTAGAATTTCAATAATATGGCTATGTTGGTTGATGCTATTGACATGCAAAATGGTAAAGGAATGGGGGAATGCAACATAATCCTCTTAGAAGATACTAGGAGAACTTGTGTTAAAGCTGAATTACTCATCCTCAAAAACTATAGAAAGATCAAAAATGTATTAAAATTGATCTATGAGGCATGAATAACCAATTTTATAATAGCTGTGAACATATTTTGATTCTAAATATGATTCTAACTCAAGGAACTTTGAATTTGATGTTGATACTAACATTGATTATGCTTCTGATGTTAAATTTGATGTTAGTTCAAGAATAGAACTTGAATTTAGCTCTAATTATTAATTTGATGGGTATTTTATTAAAATGATGTCTTTTTGAATGTTTGGTATTGGACAATTAATATCCTATGATGGAAAAATGGGCTCCACAAAAACTAAATTTTCAAAGTGAGACTCCTTAATAATAGGAAAAAGGTCAAGAGACAACTCCTTAAAGATTGTTTTATTAGATGGAGGCACTTGAAAAATATGCATATGGTCGAGATAATGATTTTTACAAAGGTAATTATAATCATTAAGAAGTGACTCAGTAAATACTAGCTTGTTAGAGTGAGACTCCTTGACAACAGGTATTGGATTAAAGGTGATTCATCATAAGTTGACTTATCACAAATGATTGGTTCAGCATAAACATCTTAGATCAGTTGGTTATCTTAGCCTTAGTTTCTAATGAGTTTGAAAATACTAGTTTTGAACATAGTTTGGTCTTTGAATGATTGGATCAGTTAAGGGATTGATTGGATTGGTCGAGGTTTTCTAAAGTTGGGAACACATGGAAAAAGTTTAACAATGACTGGTGGTTGGATAATGATAGGGAATTTTGGAGCTTGGTTGATTGTACGAGATAAAAGATGAAGTCCTAAAATGGTAATAATAGGGTGGTGTGGAGGTTGATTTCTCATAGAAGCCAAAGGACTAGGTCTTGGAATGATGAAGGGGCATCTAGAGCTTGATTATTGGTACAAGCCAAAGGATAAGGTCTTAGAAGGATAATTCTAGGGAATCATGGAGATTGGTTTCTTGCACAAGCCAAAAGATGAGGTCCTGGTATGGAAATGGTATGACATTGTGGAGCTTAATTACTTACATAATCCAAAGCATCCAAGTCCTCCTCATAAACCATATCATCTCAGTCAGGGTTTTGAGTTGGATTGTAAGCTAGTGCTTGAATTTTTTACCCATATGGAGTATTTTAGGGAGAATAATAAAACTCCTTACAAAATTTATCCCTATAGGGGTTTTTAGTCAGATTTTGTGTGACCATTCTATCATAACATGGATTGTACATGACTCCATTGTAAGTGTAGCTATACATATCCACATCAATGAATAAAGATTCAAAAACAAAAAGGTTTAGATTTTTTAAAACTCTAAAAAACTATGTCTAAAGTATAAATGGTTCAAATTTGGTCTAACTTGGTCAAAAGGGGTAGATCTTTATCTCCAAACAATGATTTGAACATAGAGTTGTATCTCCAAAAATTTTTGTGCTAAGACTTGGCATAAAATAGTCTAATTTAAAATGTCATACACATAAAAGGTCAAGCATTTCAATAAAAATTGGCATGTCAAAATTCTAGGCCAAAGTCTTCTAAATAAGGTCTAAACTAAGGGAAAAGAGTCACTAGGTCTTTTGTCCAAATACGAAGTCAAAAGCTAGGCTCAAACAGGTCGTGCTAGGAATTTTGGTGAAATGACATCAAAATATAGGATTAAAAAAGGGATTGATGTGATTTAATTTAATCTAACAAGTTTGGAAATAACTTTAACATAAACATGATCAATTGGCATAAGCCAAAAGATAAAAGGCACCTAGAGAAAGGACTATATTCTCCCAAATAAAGGTATAAACAATGTTGAGGATAGGCTCTGTGAACAAATAAATAATAGTTTTCAAATTTTGGTTATCAATTAACCAAAGTTACACAACCCAAAAGAGAAATATCTATGTATTAACCCCTATGAAGCGAGGCCTAAATAGAAATCAATCAATGTTTGAATCCAAACTTTGAAAAGTTTAATTGAAAAATCAATGTTGAAGACTAGGATTTAATTAACCAAACAAGCTAGAAAAGATTGGATGACATAAAAACACATGAACATGGTCTAAATGTGACATGGTTTTAAATAATGGTTTTTGATACAAGGTAAACAAGTCTTGAAACAAATTGAACAACATAATGATGTTAGCATGATCTAATGATGTGATCAATGTTTTGTTTCAAAGACTAAAAAGGCATACAATTGATAATGATTTGGGCATCATAATGGCACCTATTTCATTCAAGTTACACACACACAAATAAGTTTAGCAAAAATTTCAAGGCATAAGTATGGTATAAAATAACCAGCAAACATCTATTTAGACAAAAGAGTGACATATAAACAAATTGGTTTTTGACATAGTTTTAAAAAATATAAGTTATAGTCTCAAAACAATAAGAAAGAAAAAGATAAGTGACCAAATTTAACTAAGCATAACATCCTAAATCTTATCAAGGGTGTGGCAATATGGGGTTGATTAAAACTAATTAGTTTTTGATCATCTAGATGGATCTCATATCTACAAAATTTCATGTTAGTAAATAATATAATCATCATGTCATTTGGGTCCACATAATATGGCTTTTTTTTAAAAAGTTTTACTATTTTTACAACCACTACATCCATTACTTGCTCAGTGTAGTGCAATGTCCAACATGCTCAAATGTCTCACACTTAGCCTCTACTAATAGAGATGGTTTGATTGCTCAAACCATAATCCTAGTAAGGAGATCCCAATTTATATAACCCCTATAGAGAGAGGTTAAATATTATGCTAGGAGATGAAGTGCTGGGTCAAATATTCCCTATAAGAACTTATGGGAGGTAATGAAGTCCCCCTCACAAGCTAAGATGCAATGAAATAAAAAACAAGTAAAAGAGATTTATGGTCATTTCTAGATCACCCATTTCTAGATCACCCAAGCCATGAAAGTCTTGGGGAGAGCCTTCAAAACATCTCTTTTACACCTTTGGACTAAGGCAATTTGTAATGAAGATGGCACTTCTGATCCCACAATTTCTCTGTAGGGGATAGGGGAGAACATAAATGCACAACTTTCTTTTTGCACAAATAAATATAACTAAGCAAACAATAAATAACTTGCACAAGACAAAGACTTGGAAGTGAGTTCAATTTTAAATCACTAACATGAAAGATTTGGTGGTGTTCATTTGGCCTCTTGGCCTTAAGCTATAAAACTTTGAAAAAACAACAATTAAACTATTCAAATAAACACCCTAATAATTTCTTTAAGCACAAAATGAAAGGTTCTTAATTATTTTTAAGCATCTAAAAGAGGTTTAAAAATACTTAATTAAGCATTATTTGGAACTTTTTAAGTAGGCCCTATAAGGAAATAGTCAGAGTGTTTTTTAGATTTAAATCAATTTTTCAAATGAAATAAGTAACTTTGAAAATTAAGCTCTCAGATTCACACATTGCAATCCCATAACTCCAAATTCCAATATCACAACTCTACGAAACCATGAATGGTTAACACAATAATTTAACTCATGGGTTAGTTAAAAAAAATTGATACTATCACTACTCTAATAGATAATATTGCAACTGACAATGGAAACCCATAACTTGGAGAGTTACAGTATTATCACTTAACCCTAATAGCCTAGGCTAATTACTAGTGGTTTAACTACAATACTATGACTCAAATCAATAATATTACAACTTAAAAAATCATGGTATTACAATATCATAATTTTCAAGTTTTAGTATTAAAATAACACAACTTGACGTATAGATAAAGAACATGTCAATCCTAGAATATAGTTAAAATGCAATATCATGACTAAATGACAAAATTGTGACTATGTCAGTTGCAGGATCTTGGTCTAGAGGAGACTATCACAACTTCATAATGACAAAACCGTTACTTCTATAAAACATGTTTTTACATAAAATTTTCATTTCTTTTTCTCACACTCCAAGATTCTGTATGGAAATGATTAGTAGGTTACTTGTAGGAACTATTTGATCAAATTTATGGGGATAGGTCCCACCTAGCATGCCATTATGTGAACTAGGAATTTTACTTAGGAGAGGGGGTTATATCATGTTTAGTTCAAAATGAAATCAAAATAAACATAACACATTAATAAGCATGACATCTCTAGGCCTAGACACTAGGAGGTTCTTAGTAAAAAACATACATATGAAAGCAACAACTAAAACATGAAAGAAACCTTCCTTCACCTTCCTTCGATCTCCCAAATGGTTTGTAGAGTGGATTACTCAGCTTGTGCATCAAAGAGTCTTCATCAATTGAATTGTTTAGCTCCTTATTTCCTTGACACCTTTGGCTTGTGATGGCTTCAACTTGATTCAATAATTTGGCATCATAACACTAATTGTATGAGGCTTTAGAATCATTTGTGCATGGTAACTTTACACTATCCAAGCTTAAAATTATGGTTGTGAGGCATTATATTTATATATTTTTGCAAATGATTAGAATGAACCTAGATCATCCATCTCAAGAGTGAGATGTGTGGCTAAGAATCCATTCAATTTTGGAGGCCAAAATCAATAAATGCCCTCATAAATATTTGGGATATAGAGGCATTATAGAGGTATGGGAAGGCTTAATCAAATATTTGTGGCATTTACGGCTTGTGGATGCCACCCCATAAAATGATGTCCTAGATGATGCAGTTATTCAATATCAATTTCCATTAATGAAATATTCAACAAGTTCCATGGAAAATTAACTTAAGATCTTGATTCAAATTAATTAGCCTTAAACATGATTGATCAATTTTTGTGCAAATCTTGGTAATTGGTGCACAAATTAATCAAATTGATCAAACTGTCATATTATTGGCTTGAAATTTGACTAGATTCAAATTAGAAGGTGATGTTAGATGCATTTAAATAGTTATCCTATTTAGGATGTTTCCAACACAAAATAACTAAGGCATGTGTATTGTGCAATAAATTTGGTAGAAAAGAGAAATCTAGAGCACTAAGTATGAAATCATCATTTTGACTTGAAATTATATGATCAAAGTTAGTTTTCTCATAAAATGTGTTACCCTATTTAGGGATAAATTGGCCAAAATTAGTACTTGTATATGATAGGTTCACATCATTTAGTGTGTTTTAATGTTTTTATCCCAAATTATGCATTTTTGGTAGAGATTGGTCTAAAGCTTGATTGGAGGTTATTGGCAACTAGTTTTAGGTGTCTATAGATTTGACCCTAAACCCTTCCAAAAATCTTGGCCAATAGGGTTGATATAGTCGACTTAGCATAATTTTAGATAATAAGTAACTAGGTCTTGAGCTAAGTTAACCAAATTCTAACCTAATTCCTAAGTGAAAATATCCTAAAACTATACAGGGTCAACTTAGTCAAACTAGTACAACCAAGTATCAAAAGGGGCTTAAGGTGAGAAAAAGAGGGATGGAGAGTGGAAAAATTAGAGGAGTATGAAAAGGAGGAGTAATAGATTAGAGAATGGTTTTAGGAGCTAGTTGGATTGGTAATAATGTGGTAATAAGGGACATCAATTCTTTGAAGCACCAATGTTCTGCCCACCCCTTTCTTGATGCACTCCTTAGGGTGTGCACTCAGAGAGATTGAGTCTCGATAGGTTCCTACAAGTTGTAAAGCATTAGTATTTGATAAAACTTGAAAATATTATGTGTATACACCTTTTCATTATTTGGAAAGGTGTAGTCCTAGGTAAAGGCACATAGAAAGGAAACAAGAGGTTAAGGATACTTACCTTACTTACCTAAGTGGTAGAATGAATCCAATTGAGACATCATGCTACCTGTGAGAAAAAAATGAGAATAAAGTGTAATGTAATGAAAAAGTAAACTATGTAATAAAATTATGGACAAGAGTATGTATCATACGTGTGGGGAATACCTATTACCTAAGTTACTTTGTTGGTGGATTGAATCCAACACCAAGTCATTGTGTCCCTACAAAACCATAAAATATACTACAAGATAACTAGAAGATTTGTTAGTTTTTTACCTTTAAAATATAAATCATAAGAATATAGTATTTATCATGAATAATGTAAGTGAAACATGCCTAATTTAATTTTTTTGAGTCAAAATGATTAGTTTAGGGGTCAATATATTTGAAAACTTGCTAAAAACTAACTCATTTGTGCATTTAGATATTTTTGATATTAGAGCTTTGGATTTCATGTGACCATTTTGAGTGAGAAAGTAGTCAAAAGAAAGATGAGGATGAAGGGATGGAAAACATAACAATGGGAAAATCTATTGGGTAAGATCAAGTAGGTTTTTTTGTACTTTTCTATTTTGCCCCAAATTTGAAAATTTGCCTAAAACTTATTTAAAATCCAATGGAATTTAGAATTTTCAGTTATGAAATGATTTTTGGGGGGATAAATTATGAATATGTATAATTTTTTTTGATGTGGGTGATTTTTTTGGGTTTTAGTGGTTTTGTGAAGGCACACAGAAGGTAGATAAGACCACCATTCAAGGACATAACTGCTAGTCTTTGTAGACCAATGGTTATGCCACTGCCATGATGGTTACATAATGGCCATGATTTATATAACATGTAGCTCCATACCGTACATTTAGAGGTAGATAGACAATCACTGAGGGTGGTTATGTAATCACCTGTGGCATTTGTGTAACCTCATGTAATAGTTTGGTAACCATTGCCTACATAAGGGGCGGTTTCATCCCTTTGAAATGAGGGGAAAAGATATGAAAATGAGAGATTATGAAAGGTATATTTGGACCTTAAGTTACCTTAGGGTTTATTTTTCTATTATAATGGGAGTATATACATTGGATTAGAGCTAGGGAATAAGAGTGGCTCCCTTGAGTCTTTCCACTCTTGACACTGGATGAGTTGGATATTCTTGACTGTGTTGGGATTATATAGATAACACAAACATGGATAATATTAGGTTTTATTAGACTTATATGTAACATTCTAACGTATTGGGACCCTAATAAAAACACGTTTGTGTTCCCCAAGGCCCTAGGGGAGTGGAAGATCACCCTTGTTGATGTTTACTATATTATAGGATTTTTGATGATGGGTCAGTTAATTTCTATCCAAGCTACTGATAACAACTATGAGGCCTAGATTTGGACTGATCATTTTAAATATGTCAATGTACCTTATGTGGGTGTGAAGTGTGACATGAGTATTTTTTGGGTGGAGGGATTGGTGATATCTAAATTGAGGAAAGATATTATTGGCACCCTTACCTCTCAACTAGTGGGAGACAAGGGCATTGATAGACTATTATTCAACTAGTTATATTTTATATGACATATTGAGGAGAGGAGAATGCTATTTTTATAGCCATGAGTTACTAACTTGAACTTATAGGGATATTTACCATGTTGCTTATTTGGGGCCCCTATCGATTAGCCACCTGATGGTCATCATGGGTTAGATATATGAGAGGATTATCCTTTATCAAATTGGAGTACCAATTGGATCACATGGGGATATCAGGGCCACTAGATGGACAAATGTGTCACCTTTATATTCTTTTCACTAATCAATGGGGACTATGATAGTGGTCAACCTAATTGCCCTACCATACCAAGACATGGTTAGGTAATGGGATAATGAGGGGGAATACCTTGGAGAAGTTGTTAGCGCCATTTAGGTTTGGGACCAACTTTCACTGGTCTAGGTACACCCTATAGAATGGGAGCCCAACTAATTTGGCATGCCCTATGTAGGTAACCTTCCTATCCCTAGGGTTTTCTATAAGGGTATACAAAATATGATAGTAGTGAGACTAGGATAATTAGCATGGAACCCACTTATGAGAGGTGTGCCCATCACCTAACCAAACCAGTCATGCATGGTAAAGGGACCTCCCCTTAAACTAATTATGGAAGGATGAGGCCAAGGAGAAGTCAATAGATAATATATGGGCCCACCACCACCACCATCACCACCATAGTAGTAAGATCCTACCTAGGAGGACCTTGCATAATAGTAACACCTGAGAGAGGGAGAAGTTGGGGATACAGTGTATGTTGATCTGGAGGAGGACTTGGACATAGATGAGGAAGAGGTTATGGATGATGATTTTGATATTGAGTGGTGTGAAGGAGACCCAAGTATAATTTTGTTTTACATATTTATGGTTATATCTTCTACTTTGATTTTTTTATTTGTTCGTTTGATTTTATGTATATTGTATTTTTATGTTCATTAGATTTAACATTGAATTTTTTACTTTATGATCACAAATAATATGGGTAGTTGGAGGTAGATGATCATGGATACCCTGATCAACCTTTTTTAGTTGAATATTAGTCTAACTAGAGACCAAACTTTGATCAATCCTAGACTCCTTACAGGGATTGGTCATAACACATATGTCTCCACTCTAGCATACCATGTTTCTATAATGGTTTAGTGTTGAAGATGGATAAAAACACCCTATTAGATAGAATGAGGAGGGTGGAGGCTTTGATAGATACTATGGTGGGTAGAGGAGGAGGTAGAGCCTCCAACCACAAGACGAGGAGGACAAATTCAAAGGGGGGTGCTAGTAGGGGCCACCGTATTGGATTTCAGATTAGAGAGGGAGAGGGAACCTCTAAGGGAGGATATATCAAGAGACACCTAAAAATCTAGAGCCCTCAACATTATTCTATATCAAGACTCTCTCACACAAGGAGGATAGTCTCTTGAGATATGCTACACATGTTTTTACTATTCTATTGCATTTGTTGTTTATTTTTTAGATTCCATGAATCACATTGGTCCTCCATAAAGGATATTGTATTAGAAATATATATTTTTTTAAAATTCAATAGTTATTATGATATATATATATATATATATAGATGTTTTGGATTACTTATTAATGACTTATCAATCATGTGATGTGACTTTAATTTTCATGATTTTTTTTTTAGTTCATGCACTCTAGATGACTAGGCATGTGATGATGTATCTATATATGTATCTCTTTGCTTTTGATATGTTGTTATGAGAAATGTGTTATTTCTCGTATAACACACCTGATTATCAGTTAAAATGGCAATATTTTTTAATTATCTGACTTATTTAGAGTTGTTTATAATGTTTTTCTTGGCAATCTAACCTATTTCTACTTTAGTTTAGTATGAATTGGATAAGTGCTTATGGTTGTTTCCATTTTAACTTAGTCTATTTCAAATGAATGGGATAAATCATCCTAATATCATTCAAAAAGGGCTATTATATTCCACTAAATTATCCCCTTTCTCAATCCACTTCTACTTTGATCTACTCTAAATAAACTAAATGTTCATTTATTTTCAACTTTGACCTTAATTGATTTCATATAAATGGTCCAAATCTATTTGGGATTTGAATTTCAATTATATGAAAATAACATTATTTTGTTAGGTCTCCACATGCTTTCATCCTAAAAATTTTCTAACCATTATAGTTTGAACACTTTTCCATTTCTTTTTGAAAAATTTAGCCATTTTAATTTGAAAATTTCTTGCCTATTGGATTTTGAATATAAAGTTTTCAACTATGTTTTTGAGTGTGTTGCTTTGATTTGTTACTCGTAGGTGATTATATTTATCTCAATTCCACATGGAGATCTCTCATAGCTCTCAATGGATCTGGCCCATTCTCAATTTTTTTGACACTTAGTCAATTTTATACACTATCTTTCCACCATTCTGTGGGACTTGGAAAATTTATCTTTTTTGAGGAGCCTCCAGCTTAGTAGATTAGTGGGATGTTACCAAGTGGAATGATTCAAATGATTCAATACCCCAAATAACTTTGTAAATTAATCATATGGGAGAATAGATTAACATGATTTTATCAAGTGGCATGATCCTAATGACATATTACATTGGCATGGTCCATATAACTTTGAAACCCACCAGAGCTCTGGGTGAGAAAAATTATACCGCATGACATGATCTCATTAAATTTAATCCTAGGAATAATTAATACATATCAATCCTCAGCCAAGAAGTGGAATAATATGGAACAACCATGTGGCATGAGCCTACCAACAAAGGACACACTGGTAGAGATGTAGAGATATCATCAAGACATTGGTTTAAATTTAATGTCCTATCTATCCATCAAAAATATTAAAACCTAAGAATAGAATGTGTCCAATCTAACTTGAAACAATACTTATTGGTGAGATTGATCATATTAATGGTGATATTGATCATGAAAATAAAAATTCAAAGACATACTAGGTGGTGACATTAAATTTTGGCATGGTGTGTACCTTTGGGAAATGTATGAAGGACAAATCCACCATAAAGAGAAATATTCTCTACTGCAAAGGCAATATGGGATAAGTCTAAGTGGTGATACCCAAGCATTTTCAACCACTTCCAACTGCACTTGGCTGACAAAAATTACTACCATGCATGTGTAACATGGTGTCTAGAAAAAAATTTCAACCACATTTCTGAATTTTCATTGAATTCTTAGCTACTTTTGTAGAGGGCATGGGTTTACTCTATTTTGTATTTTGAATATTAAACCTCTTTCTATAGCTCATATTTATAGGACTTTGAAATCCTTACTCAAGGCTAGATATTTTTAAAGATTAGATGATGTTGTGCCTAGTTGGTTTTTTGTGAATTGTAAAAAAGACATAGAGGACCATACACTATATTTTTATGAATATTTAAAACTTTATAGATTAGTTTTGATTCTATAACATTTTGAGTTATACTATTGTTAAGGTGAATTTGTAATTGGATGATTGCATGAGATTCAAAATTCGTTAATCAAAAAGGAAATCTTAATATTTAGAGACTATTGGGATTGTGTGTGGGCATTTTACCATTCATATTTTACAGTGATTATGCCCATTTCTCTTCATAGTCATCCTCCCTAGAATCTTGCACATCTTTAGTTGGAGTTGTTTTAGGTCTAAATCAACAAAAGATTGGTTTAATGGATCTCATTCAATCAAAAATCTCACCTTGATGCATCAGGCTCTCTTTCTCTTTACCCCTACTCTTTTTCATTTTATTTTAAAGTGTGTTAGCTTAGGAATTGGGTATCAAAAAAATTAATCTATAATTAAATGTTTATCTTTATTGTTATTTCATGTCATGTTTATCACCATTGTAGCATTTTTACATCTATAAATTTGGTAAAATAGAAAAGAAATCAGATCCACTTTTTTATATGTAAGTCTAATAAACCTTAATTTTTCTCTAAGGTTGAACTTTGCTAGTATTATTAAGAAAGTATACAACCTCTTAATGAATTTATTAATCAAATCAACCTGCACCTTAATTCATAAAATAGGGCCCTTAAAAGGGATATTCCATATCAACCAAATTAGTGAAGACCAATATACTAAGATTTGGTACATTTAGACTTTGGGGAAGCATTTTACTTATTGGATTTTTTTTCCTTTCATGAGAGGTAGAGTTTAACAAACCCTATTTATTATGGATGTGTTAAAACACTGATCAACATATTTGGAACTAGGAGGGTCTATAAACCATGAGTTGAGTTTGCATCCAAATTTTTAACTAAGATTTTTTTGAAACCTTTGATTCCACTGAGCTAAACTATCTCTTAAGCTATAAACTAAGAGGATAGACACTTAATTGAAGTCTTCTAGGGTTAAATTTGAGATTTTAGTACTTACTAATCATAGAATACCAAAATAAATAGCTAATAAATGAAAATAAAAGGCTAAGCCCATTCAATTGGTTAGTAATTCACCTACAACTACAAGCCCATTTTTTGTTAGACATTTTTGCTTGTCCAACATTTACTAATGGCCAATCCCATGACTTGGCTTAAGGAAGGAGGTTATTACCCTATGGTTATCCCATGCATAACTCATGATCTACCCAAAATTATGGGCAAATTTTATCCCAACTTCATATTTTGAGGTATCGAAATAGTAGAGGAAAATATTCAAACCTTTAAAGGTGCACTAATTAGAATATATATTCAACATGAGGATATTACTTGTAGGTTATTTCCATATTCTTTAGGATAAACCATGTATACCTAGTACTCAGGGCCATCCCATGGGTCTATTACTTCTTGGGATGACCTAAAAACCATCTTCATGAACCATTTTAGGTTTTCCATTAACCTTGTCATTCTATATCATTATTTTTTAACTAATAAAAGAAAGCCAAAATAACTCATGAGCATGTTCAATGTTTAGTTTTAGAATCTATATTGGAGGTTGAAATACCCATACATCAAGGTAGAGGGTCCAACCATCTAAACCTATTTGAGGGATATGTATTCTCTGATGTTAATGTTCCTTAGAAGAACCCAATCTGTGTTTACATCCATTTCATTAACATATAAAAAAGTTGTGAACATAAAACATAAGATGGTACCACAATCATATAATGTAGATGCTTTAACTTCTTTAGGATAATCAAGGTCATATAATCAGATCCCTATGCTAAATCAAGCCCTTATATAGAACACCCCTCTCATGAATCCCATCTCAGGTGCTATGTATGGCACCCCTAGCCTAGTGTATGCCCTAAATATGATGAACTACATTCCTAGTGGTATGCTCTATATGCCTTCTAATCATGTAGTGCCCCAGGTGAACAATCAATAGTTACTCCTAATGGCATAAAATAACATTATTACTCCATTAAGAACTAGTGGGTATGTTACTTCTAGTAGCACTCAACATTTAGTTCCACCTTATTTGAATCCACATACACTTTCTAGAAATGCTTAAAATCATGCTCTTATTTCTACCCCTACATTATTGAATATAGGTGCACTTGTGACTAACCCATAACCTCAAGTAGTGAGCCAACCCAACACTAGTTTAGAATTGGAAGTGGGCAACTTGAAATAAATGATTCAATGGATATCTAATGACATGGTCAATATATGAAGATAATGACCTGATAATGTAAAGCAAAACAAAAATAACCCACCTTAGGGCATAAATTTAAATTTTTAGAGGCCTAATAGATAATGGAATACCTAACCTAATAATGGGAATGTTCCTATTCCTCTTAACATCAACAATCAGAATAGTAATGATGCTTCCCATTATGTGAATTTCATATACTAGCTTTAGACACTTGGTGCAAAGTGCATAACATATCTAACCATGCAAAAACCAATTATGATAAGTTTATATTTGCCTAAAACATCTTTAAAAAGGAGATGGACAACATGAAAATCATGCCTACTCCTAATGAAATTTAAAACTAAGACAAAGGGAACCCAAGAATGACTTTAGTATTATAAACTTATGAATTTCCATTTGAGAACAAAAATGAACCTGAAGATAATTTGGATGAAGTACACCCATTTAGGTAGTTACAAATAGGAAATAATTACCAACTGAGGAGAAAATAAACCAACCCATTGATGACATATACTCCTTCAAACAATACTCAGGTTTCACCTATTGTAAATTTCATAAATAATCCTCCTCCACCTAAAGGAACTCCCATTTATTATCAACCTAAGAATTATGCTGCATATACCCCAAACATTAAATAATAAGAAAAGGTCAAACTTAGCTATGATATTATTGAATATCTCAAAATGACTAAAGCTAATATAACTATGCTTGACCTACTTCAGATTTCTAATTAGAGAGAGTTATTGCTTAAATATTTTTTTGGTAATAAGGGGAAAGAATCTAATAAAACTTCCAATGCTCATGTTGTTCTATATAAATAAAAAATAGAGACTCCACCTTTTCTCCTAATAAATAGGTTTTTTGGCAAAAACTTACATAATTTTTTGGTTAAGTCAGGTGCCTCCAATAATGTCATGCCTTATGCTATTTTATATATGTTTGGCCTTACATGTAAATTCATATCGAAAGGTTTTCCAATTAGACAAAATAGAGGTAAAATTAGTGGGGCAAATAAATCATATACATATGTAATTGGCCTTGGATACATGGATTCAACAATCATCGATATCCAAGTGGTGGATATCTTGGATGCTTATGGCATGTTGTTGAGATAATATTGGTCAAGGAAATTAATTGTTTATATGGCAATTGAATTTATCCACATGTGGATATCATGGCATGGTTTACCTAACCAGATCATAATTGAATGAGAACCAAAGATGAAACACATGATCACTAAGTATAACCAAATAAACAAGATCCTTTATAAAGAATAAAAAATGGGAGTTTACTCACTTGATAAAGAAGAAAGAACCCATGATAACCTCTCTATTAACATGTTTAATGTGCAATAAAGTCCAAAATTGGAAGAATAAGACCCTTTAAGTGAATATAATTTATATTATGCCTTAAATATGGTCTCATTTTATAATGTCTCCCTAACATGTGAGAATTTTAAATCTAATGACTTAAGCTAGAATGAAGAGTTTTTATGCTCTTCAAAAGAAAAAACAATTACTATAGATACCACTGTTCTTGCTCCTCCCATAGAAGAGTCATCCAAAACATATTTTTCATTTGAAATAACTTTAATAATTGAAAAAAAATCTCATGTCCAATAATGGATGAGAAAGTAAACCAATTTATTAACATCATAGCAACACTTCCCTCACCACCAACATATTCTAGCACAACAAAATATGATTTGTGGACCTTAAAGTTTTATGACTCCAAATCTAAGGGTGGTTATGACACTAGGGTAAAATTAATCAATCCAAGAGGGAAATATTATCTAGATACATACCACCTATAATTTACTTGTACCAATAATGTGGCCAAGTATGAAGTGTTGGTCCACAGATACTAGTTCACCATTTTCAAAGGAAAGCAAAAAACATCAAAGTGATGGGTGATTTTAAATTAGTGGTTAGACAAATGAGGAATAAATATTCATGCAATGAAAAGTGCTTGTATAGGTACCACAACCAATTTTAGAACCTAATAGAACATTTTGATGCTTTTGGAATTTAGATTCTACCCCAATAAAAGAACTATACAATTGATCCACTAGCTAATGCTACTAGCACTTTGGAGCCCATTTCCAATTTGAAGATGAGAATATTCTTAGTGGATCTAATCACTACCCATTCAATCCTAGATAATATTAACAATTTCCAAGTTTTCAATGATGACCAACACATCCTAAATTTCATCACCAATATGGAATATTTTCTAATCAAATTATTGAAATGAAGATGGGATAATGAATTTGAAGACCAAAAACATACCCAAGAGAATGGTCTCACTTAAGAGGCTATTTGAAAAGGATTATTAGAGGGAAAAAAGAGGAATCAAACTCTATTAAGGGAGTGCAACATAAGTAGTGTAATTTGGGTAATTCAAATGATGTGGAAAGTGTGTTTATAGGCACCACCTATACCCCATAAGAGAAATAAGGTTTTGTACCATCCCTCAAATATTTTAGAGATGTTATTTCATGGATTTATGAATATACTAAGGTATTAAATAATTATATCTTGACACATATTATACCACTCAAACCTAGAGTCAATCCTTTTATGTAGAGGTAAAGACCTATCAATTTGTTGGTGGAGCCACTGATATATAAATAAGTGAAAAAACTACTTACAGAAAGGATCATCTTCCTAGTGAGACACTCTACATGGGTTGAAAATTGGTATCAATGAGGAAAAATAATGGTTTAAATAAGACTTTGTGTTGATTTTCAAAATTTTAACAAAGCATTTGAAAATTATAACTATCCCTTGTATTCATTATATAAGTATTATATATTGTAAATGGTTCCCAACTTATGTCATTCTTTGATGGGTATTTAGGGTATAATCAAGTGGTAGTTTATTATGAGAATATAATCAAGACAACTTTCACAACCAAGTAGGGCACCTTCACACACAAAATAATGCATTTTAGCTTGATTAACATGGCCAATACCTTTCAAAGGGTGATGGACATTGTGTTCAGAGAACATATGGGCAAGTGTATAGTTATGTACATGGATGATATGACTATCTTCTCCATGAGAAGTACAAATCATGTAAAGGACCTGAGAAAAGTGTTATAGTAGTGTAGAGTCCACATGATCTCCTTGAACCCAAAGAAATGTATATTTGGAGTCACCAAGGGAAATATATTGGGCCATGTCATTTTAGAGCAGGGTATATCAATTGAACCCAAGGGAATATAAAATATAGTAAAAATCCCATTTCCAGATACAAAGAAAGAACTGAAGTCATTTTTTGGAAAGATTAACTTCATAAGGAATTTTATCTCTAGATTTGTAGAGATAATTAAACCTCTGAATAACATGTTAAAGAAGCATACTAAAATCAAATGGAAAAGTGAAGCATAGGTGGATTTCACTAAAATAAAAGAGGTAATTATGTACACACCAGTGTTGATTAGTCTTGATTACACTCAAAAAAATTATATTTACTCCACTTTAGAACATTCAACTATTACAGGTAGAGATGAGTGAAATGTTTCATTTATGATCTCACCCTAGATAAATTTAGAATTAGGATACACTATGATGGATAAGCAAGAATTTTTACTGATCAAGGCTATCAAAAAATTCTAACATTACATACTACACAACAAAACCTTTGTTGTTGTGCCTAACCTAACACTAAAAGCCATGTTGATAAAAAATAAGATAGGTGAACAAAAAGAGAAGTGGATGACCATCCTCAAAGAGTTCAACCTTGATCTTAAATCAATGTCAATTTTGAGAGGATAAGGGCTAAGTAGAATGATGGCTAAATTAGATCCACACATCACTTGCCAACAATAGACTATTAAAGACATTACCACTGACAATTGGTATAAGGAAGTGGTTCATTACCTATTGAACAATGAGTGTCCCAAACATTTGAATTCCAAATAAAAGAGAGAATTATCCACTTTATGATCAAAATAAGAGTAATTTATAGAAAAACCACAAAGTCATCTATTTGAGATGTCTCAATAAGGAGGAAGCAATGGATGTGCTTAGCAACCTCCATGGAAAACATGGGATAGGGCATGGATCAATGAATTACACTACCCACCATATATTAAGAGTGAGATACTATTAAATACACCTATTAAAATACACACATGCACATGTCTGAAGCTACCATATCTATTGGGTTGATATACATAGGGAATACACTCTGGTAATGCCTCTACTACCGGTAATAAAAGTTTAACCTTTCACACAATGGGGACTAGAATTTGTGGAGGAAATCAACATAGATTCATTGATAAGCCATAAGTTTATTCTCACTACAACTGACTACTGCACTCATTGGGATGAGTTTTAACCATTCGAGAACTACACAACTGACATAGTCATGTAATTCTGGGAGGAACACATTGCCACAAGGTTTGGTATGACTTATACTTTGGTATGTGATAATAGACCTGCCTTCTCCTCTTTATAAATGGTCATATGATCACCAAGTAATCCTAAAATTCTCCTCTAATTATTATATGCAAGGGAATAGGTTAGTGGAATCCACAAATAAGAATTTGATAAGCATAATTAAAAATACCTTGGAAAATAATCCCAAAAATTAGAATAATGAGTTGAAATTTGTGTTATGGGTAGATAAAACTAGAACTAAAGTTGTTATGAGTGCTTCTCCCTACCACTTAGTTTATGTCCAAAACTTTATTTTTCTAGTAAACTAAGGATACCTACATTGATATTTATGAAAGATTACTTGGAAATAAATGATCAAATAGATGATTGCCTCTTGAATCTAGGTAAAATTTTAGAGGCTGTTTATAGCCAAAAGGTTATAATTATTTTTTTTTCAATTTTGAAAATGGTTAATTCTGTGAAAATATACATAGGTAAATAGCCTCAATTTTATAAAATTTATTATACATGTGTTTCAAATTGCATTATAAATTATACTCAGTCCTATTTTAGAACACATATTCATCATAATTACTATAAATGTATGGTTTTGATTCACCAAGAAATTATATGAGACATGTATTGGTTATCTAGAATCACTATGTATATATGTATACAAATATGCACATGCACATTCATGTGTATGATAAGGACCACCTATGACATAATAATATTAAAGTAATAATTATGTTTTGGTTGGAATGGTTTGTTAATTAAAATAAAAAATATTTAAAAGTCCAATTATGGATATGGTTAAGAAATTTTGGTAGAACTTATTATATAGTTTATAGTTTTAAAACTATGAAAATCTTTTGAATATTTTTTGGTGCTATTTATAAAACTAAGTAAAAGAAACATGTTCTTCCTTATATATGGTAATGTTTATTTTATTTCTAGCATTGAATGTGGTGTAGGTGGAATTAAATTTATAGGGATCAAGGTTGAGATATTTCCCCATTTTTAGTGAATTGGTGTTGACATATTAAGGGGCTAATCAAGGAAAAATTTAAATTATATTGTTCCAAAACATCACCCATGGTATTAATGTAAGTTGTTTAAATACATATTTGATAGTTTCTTAATTTTTATAGTCATTTATGTAATTTATTGGTGGAAGCAAATCTCTAGCATTCAAAATATTTCAACCTTTCCCTCAGGCTCATTTGAAATCTTAATCATGTTACATATATTTATTTATTGATTATGGCAAGGCCAAAACATGATCCACTAGTTAGAAGAATTTTTGACTTACTTTCACAGCCTTTATAACTATTTTATATAGCCCTAATAAAGAATATACAAATGAATCTACTGTATGGCTCACATTTTGAAAGCATAGCTAGCCCTCAAAACTACCAAGAGGTTTTCATACTATATTTTGTTTTTAAATGTTTAAGGTAATAATTTTATTTTGGTTGGCATGGTTTGTTAATTAAAAAAAAATAAAAATTGAAAGGTCATTATTGATTATGGATATGGTTAAGAAATTTTGGTAGACCTTATTATATAGTTTAAAATTTTAAAACTATGATTTTTTTTTGAATATATATTTTAGTTATGTCATCCTCACTTTTCATAGTTGTCTTGCCCTATGATCCCATAGTCAGTTTATAATCTACACTCTAATTTTTTATCACCATTTTTCCTATAATAAATTTATTAGATTATCTGGTTGATCTTTTGAGATGCTTATAGAGGTATATACTTAATTTATACTAAGTACTGCACAAGATCTTACCCTATATACTGCAAAAAAAGAGTCCTAGAGAACCATATTTTTGAGACATAAAGGATATTTTTTTAATTGATTTTAACCTCTCCATCAGGCTCATATGGAATATTTATCATGTTATATACATTTATTTACTAATTTTGGCAAGGCTAAAACATGATCCACTAGCTGGAAGATTTGTTGACTTGCTTTGGTAGCCTTCACAACTATTATATACAACCCCAACAAAGAAGATATAGTTGAAGCAACTGTGAGGCTCACATTTTGAAAACATAACCATCCATAGAAATTGTGGAGAGGTTTTCATACTATATTTTGTTTTTAAATGTTTAAGGTAATAATTATATTACCTTGGCATGGTTTGTTAATTGATTTTTTTTGAAAGGCCAATACTAATTATGGATATGGTTAAGGCATTTTGGCAAACCTTATTATATAGTTTATACTTCTAAAACTATGAAAATGTTTTGAATATTTTTTTAGTTATGTCATCCTCACTTTTCGTAGTTGTCTTGCCCTATGAACCCATAGTCATTTTATACTTTATACTCTAATTTTTTGTCAAATTTTTTTCTATACTTAGTTTATTATATTATCTGGTTGGTATTTTGATAGGTTTACAAAGGTATGTACTTAATTTATAATAAGCACTGCACATGATCTTACCGTATGTACTACATAAAAAGAATCTTGGAGAACCATGTTTTGGAACATAAAGGATAATAATTTTTTTTATTGATTTCAACCTCTCTATCAGGCTCATTTGGAATCTTAATCATGTTACATACATTTATTTACTAATTTTGGTAAGGCTAAAAAATTATCCACTAGTTGGAAGATTTGTTGACTTCCTCTGGCAACCTTCGTAGTTTTTGTATATAACCCTAATAAAGAAGATATTGATGAATCGACTATGAGGTTCACATTTTGAAAACACAACCAACCATATAAATTAAAAAGAGGTTTTCATACTACATTTTGTTTTTAAATATTTAAGGTAGTACCTATATTTTGGTTGGCATGGTTTGTTAATTGAAATACAAATATATTTGAAAGGACATTATTGATTATGGATATGGTTAAGAATTTTTTGGTATACCTTATTATATCATTTATACTTATAAAATTATTAAAATGTTTTAAACATTTTTTTCAATTATGTCATCCTCACTTTTTAGAGTTGTCTTGCCCTATGGACCCATAGTTTATAATCTATACTCTAATTTTTTGTCACATTTTTTGCTATAATCAATTTATTATATTGTCTAATTGGTCTTTTGAGAGACTTATATAGGTATGTACTCATTTATACCAAGTCACTTGAGTAATTGCCTAAAACATTGTGTCTTAATTGAAAATTCATCATTGAATTAGGAAGTCCACACTAGAAAATTAGAGCTCCATGTCAAACTCTATGATCTTTAGAAATCTTAAAAAATCCTTACTACCTGAAGCAAGATATGCCTAATCCATGTGTCTTGAAATTAATTTATGATTTTAAAAATCCTCATATTATATCATATTTACACAATAGAACAAATAATATCAATTAAGTCATGGTTTATGTATCTATAATAAAATTTTAGCTCTTTTTTATTCAAGATAACAAATTTACAAAATTTAGTAGTGATAAAAATGATGTCTAAAGAGTCAAAACTATGTCCATTAATTGCATTATGTTAAAGGTCATTGAATTCAAGAAATGGAAAAGATTTGAAATTTAAAAAACACATTATCTAATGACCAAGTTGGTTTGATTGCATTATGATTTCCATAGTTATCTTGCCTCATGGCCCCATAGTCGGTTTATTATTCATAATCTATACTCTGATTTTTTGCAATAATTTTTGATATACTTAGCTTATTATATTATCTGGTTAATATTTACCACATACTAATTTTTAACAAACAAGAAACTGATTTCCTCTGAGAATAATGGCATACAAGATACTTCTTTAAAATAATTCATAAAGAACAAATTAAATAAATGCAACAGAGCCTCGTGATCATATTGTATTTTATTTTTAAATGTTTAAGGTAATAATTATATTTTGGTTGGCATGGCTTGTTAATTGAAATAAAAATATATTTGAAAGGCCAATATGAATATGGTTAAGACATTTTGGTAGACTTTATTATATAGTTTATAATTTTAAAATTATGAAAATGTTTTGAATATTTTTTTAGTTATGTCGTCCTCACTTTTCATAGTTGTCTTGCTCTATGGCACCATAGTCAATATATACTCTATACTTTGATTTTTTATCATAATTTTTGCTATACTAAGTTTATTGTATTATCTAGATGGTATTTAAGAGTCTTACAGAGGTTTGTACTCAATTTATACTAGTCATATGGCCATCAAATTTAGTCTTTAAAAAGAAAGACAAATTTAATCATTAAAAAGAAGGAACTATAATTAAGATCTTGAATTTAGACTTATCATCCTATAACCTTTTTCTCCATTGGTTTTTCAATTAACATAAATTACCTCTTATAAAATAAATATACATAAGTGATTCAAATTTATTAAAATGCTAGAACCATTAAACCTTAAAACCTAATTTCATATAACATCATTTATGTTAAAGTTTTATTCCTTTGTGGTCATGAAAATCATGAAGTGAGCAACAATTACAAGAGGAGGCCAAGGTGGAGTCTAAGCAACCAAAAATGAAGTACAATCCAATTAAGAAATACAAGCACCACATACATGTAAATATTTTCACATTTTAAATGAATTATACCTATCTTTTAAGGGATTCAAACTACTTCCATGTTATGTTTTCATCAGATCTTTGCCCACAGTGTGAAAACATTTTTTAACTTATATCAAAACCCTTAATATTAGACACAACTACATTATCACATATGACTTTTTGTTTAGTAATGAGATTAGCAAGATATTTACATTTATTTGGTATTGTTTGTTTAGTAACGAGATCAACAATACCTCAAAAAACTTATGAATGTGTGTCTGAGCATTGATGTGGTGATGAATTTTTTTATATTTGCACACGCCTTCTTAAGGTTTAGGTTTGGGATGGGTCTTTAGTAGTTCTTATTCATTATTATCTCTCATGTCCTTCTTGCTTGGATTTATCCATTTGGGAAAGTGTTTTAAATGGATGGACTAGCCCTAATTTCATAGGGTAAAGCAAAATGGCTATTCTAAAAAACATAAGGTATCCACTGATCATAATTGTTATTCCACTTCAAGCATATTTACCCCATGAATGTGTTTGGGGAAAGGGGTTTAACTATGGATTTTTTTAATTATTTATTGATTTAAACATGATGTTTAATTTTCCATATATTTATAACTATTTTGAAAGAGCTAATATAAATCACTAGTCAATTTATACATATGTGGTGATTTTTCCAAATTTTGGCCAATAAAATTATCTCTTAACTCTAGAATTTACCAAGATTTTATAGTAAGTTTCAGGGGTCCATTCTTAAAATTATCCTTGCTTAAATCTCATGAAATTAGACGAAAAATGCAATACAACCTTGTTGCATTTTAGTAAGCATCAAGAGGTTATCAAATTTTGGTTTGATAAATGATCTAGAATGAAAGCATTTGGGATCTCTAACATTGTCCTTATGTAGGACAAGGTTCATGAACAAAAGGGACAACACAAAAAATTTGATGCATTATGGTTAGGTCCCTACCAAATCTCAAAAATCTTAGGTAAGAATTATTTTTGCCTAATGTGTCTTACTGATGAGGATGTTCCATTTCCCATTAATGGATAATTCTTAAAGCACTATTTCTAGGCCTAATTGGCTTGGAAAACTCTGTAAATAATTTATCGTTTGCTTTCTTTGCTTTGTTATCCTACTTTTCTTCTTGTCCCTTATTTTAGCTTAGGTTTGCTTTCATTTCTTTCTATTTATTTTCTCTACTTTTTAATGCTCAGTTCAACTCATTTCACCTCCTTTTGAACTAAACCTATTATTTTGACCTGAGGGTTCCCCTGTTTGATAAAGGAATGTGAATGGGTAGCTTGTTTGCGAATAACACCAATGGCATTCTTATGATCGAAACACTTAAAATATTGTTCAAATGCTTAAATGAGCTATTTTTTTCCTTATATGGTTAGGATGTTGAAGGTTAATGATTTATAAAATAATATATGGATTTAGAAAGTAATCATTTCTTGTTCTAAAGATCATCAAATGCACATCACATAAAATATAAAGCATGATGTAACTTTGATTTTTTCACCTTTTATTTAATTGATAGCACATTTGATACTATCACTCAACCTATGGATTGGTCCCTGACCCTCCATGGATGAAACAAAGAAAAATATCCTCTCAAAATAATTGAGCTAAAATGCAAAATATGAACTTTCTCCTTGAAAGGGTGATCTTGGCAACCTCCACCACAAGATTTTTGGTCTGGTTGGCATTGGATCAAGGCCTTAGAAAGGGACCAAAGGTATATCTTTTAGGGATATGAATGTCCATATGGTAGTAGAGCAATTCCAATTCCATTTCACCTAGATAAATTACAAAATATTTTTTTCCTTTTAATAGTTCCCCTCATTTAGACAAGTTTGGTTTATTGTGTCTACTTGAAAAATAATTGAATTAATCATATAAACTCACACATTGATGATATTTAGGTAGAATTTCAATGTAATATTTCATGTGTTAGATCATAATTTTATGCCATCATGTTTTGAATTTGATTTGGAAGCTTGATTTCATGTAATGTTTGTGTTTGAATGAGAACCAAAGATTCTTTATTTTTAAGACACTCAGGAGTATTTCCCAGTAGGAGTCACCATTTTTTGTTGATAGCATGACATGACCCATTATTAGTTAAAAATGGGGACCCTCTTTTATTATCTAACTTATTTAGAGTTATTTACAGTCTTTCTCTTGATAATCTAATCTATTCCACTTTAGTTTAGTATGAATTGGCTAAGTGTTTATGGTTATTTCAATTTTAACTTAGTCACTTTTGGATGAATGGGTTGAATTATGCTAAGGTCATTTAAAAAGGGATATTGTATTCCACTTCTATTTTAATTAACTCTAAATTGACTAAACATTCTTTTATGTTCAACTTTGGCCTTAGTTAATTTCATAAAAATGGTCCAAAACTGTTTGGAAGTCAGCTTTGAAATATATGAAAATAACTTCCTTTTATTAAGTCTCCATGTGTTTTCATCCTAAAAAAGATCTAACCATTGTATTTTGAACACTTAGCCATTTATTTCTGAATTCCTTAGTTATTCTAATTTGTAAATTTCTTGCCAATTAGCTTTTGAATATAAAGTCTATGACTATGTTTCTAACTGTGTTCCTTCACTTTATTTCCTACATGTGATTAAATTGATCCTAGTGCCATGTGGAAATATCTCACATATATTGATAGCCATTTTCTGATTCTTAAAAGTGTTTTAAAACTCAACCAATTTTATATGCTTTTCCTAGAGCCACATGGCATCTTTCCACCACTCTACAAGACTTAAAGACTTTTATTTTTGTCCAAAAGCCTATAGTTTAAAAAATTAGTAGGATGTTTCCAAGTGGCACAATTATACCAAACCATTACATTAGCAGACTCCATACATTTTGGAATCCTCTAGGTAAGTGAATTGGTGGGATGTTTCCAAATGGCATGATCTTGGTGACCCATTACCCTAGGGTAGTCTATATAACTCTGAAATGCACTAGAGTTTTGAGTGAGAGAAATTATGCCGCATGGCTTGATTTTGATGCATTGTGGGATAAGTATAGTTAAGACATATCAAGCTTTAGATGAGTATTGGAAGAATGTCAAATAACCACTTGGCATGACCCTAACAATAAATTACACACTGCCAAAGATGTTAATAAGACATTGGTTTAAATTTGATGGCCTATCTAGTTGTTAAAATCATTAAAACCCAAAAATAGATTGTGTGTCTAATCTGACCTGTAATGTTAATTTACAAAGATGTCTTAATGGAAAGATTCATCATGAAAATAAAAATTCAAAGATATACTAGGTGAAAACATTAAATTTTGGCATGGCATGCATATTTAGGAAAGGCACTAAGGATAAATCCACCATGAAAAGGAACATTCTCTACTACAAGGACTATATGGGCTAAGACTGAGTGGTGATCCCCATGCATTTTTAACCACTTCTATTTGCACTTGGCCAAATTAATTTACTCTCATGCACATGGTAACATGGTGTCTAGATGAATGTATTAACTACATTTTTGAATCCATATTGAAATCTTAGCTACTTATATAAAGGGCATGGGTTACCTCATTTTTGTATTTTGAATTTTGAACTTCTCTCTAGTTCCTATTTATAGGACTTATAAATCCTTCCTCAAGGCTAGTATTTTTTAGGATTAGATGATGATACACTTGGCTAGATCTTTATGAATTATAAAAAGGACATAGAGGACCAAACACCTTTTTTATGAATCTTTACAACTTTATAGATTAGTTTTGATTCTTTACCCTTTTGAGTTCTGCTATTATTAAAGTGACATTTATATTTGGATGATTGTATGGGATTCAACATTTGTTAATCAAAAAAGGAAATCTTGATATTTGGAGACAATTGAGAATGTGTGGACATTTTACTTTGCATGTTTTATGGTGGTTATGCCTATTTCTCCTCATAGTCATTATCCCTAGACTCTTGCACCATCTTTAGTTGGATTTGTGCTAGGTATGATTTAAGTAAATATTAGTTTAATGAAGCTCATTCAATCAAAAATATTACCTTGATCTTAATGTAAATAGGCTCTCTTTATCTTTACCCTTATTATTTTGCATATTCTTTTAAAGGTGTGTAAGCTTAGGGATTGGGTATCGACAAAATTAATCTATAATTAAATGTTTATCTTAATTGATATTTCATGTCATATTTATCACCATTATAGCATTATTATATATATGAACATGGTAAACTAATAAATAAATCAACTGTGCTTTTTATATGCAAGTCTAAGAAATACTAATTTCTCCCTAAGGCTGAACTCTGCAAGTATTATCAATAAAGTATGCAACTTCCTAATGAATGTATTAATCAAATCAACCTATACCTTAATTAATAAAATAGGCCCCTTAAAAGGGATAGTCCACATTATCCAATTTAGTAAAGACCAACATACCAATACCTAATACATTTAGACCTTGGGAAAGCATTTTCCTCAAAAGGTATTCTTACTTTCAAGAGAGGTAGGGCCTAACAAACCCTATCTATTGTTGGTTGTGTCAAAACACTGATCAACAAAATTCTTATGTATATGTGGGAGAATAATTTATGGAAATTATGTAATATGATGGAAGAATATATGAAACTATAAATGTGCTAACATTTTTTTCGCAGGTGACTACCTAGTTATTTTATTTACACAACATATGACTTTCAATTTGAAGTAAGGAATGAAAGGAGAAATAGGATAAATGTGAGTGGATAAAGAATGAAATAAATAAATAAAAATTTCACAAGAAAATGAAGATGGCCTAATCCTTACGATAAAAGGGGAAAATTTACTTCTTGATAGACTTATAAAAAACTAACTTTATTGGCTTCATCTAGGGATAACTATTTCAGATAGAATTAAATGGGAAACGGTTACCCTCTTTAAAAATAGGAATGTAGACAATTTTTTTGAATAAATTTATTTCTTTAAACACACTTTTATGTGATATTACTTCTACATTTGACTTATACTTATTTTATGACCCCCTATAATTAGACTCATGTGACTAAGAAGACACATGGGCTTATCACTAAAGGCTATATGTAGGTGAGTAATGTCATATCTCCCTAATGCTAAGACTATGTAACCAATAAGATACATGGGATCAACACCAAAGGTTAGAAAAAGGGTGAGAGATGTGAAACTTGACTTTTGTATTTACATAAGCATTTTGATTTTCATAAGAGTGTCTACTTTTATATCTACAAAGCATTCACCCCCAATCTTGGCCTCAGGTAATTGGTAAGATACAAGGGATCACCACCAAGGACAAGGATAGGTGAGTAAAGCTACTTATTTTTGAGCATGTTAATGTTATACTTTAGAATTCATTGTAAAAGGAGATGTTATCATAGACAAGCCCATAGACTATAATGTAAGCTAGCATTTTTTAAAGTTATGCAAGATGATGTAGTTAAAAAAGGTGTAATCTACTTGTAATAACTAAGGCAAAGACAAATGTAATTCCAATTTTGAGAATGTTTTCCATAGTGTGATAGGTAATGTGAGAGTTGGATGATGTGATACGATACACATTGAAATTTTATATATTATGTGAACTAACAACCAAATAATCATTGAACAACAAATCAAATATGTAAAAAAAACATATAAAATATGAAAATGCATTGTGAATGAGATTGTCATGATATTTAGGTACTAGATATAGAAGTGTTTTAGTTGTAAAGAGTTCATATATTGACCAAAATCCTTACCCTCTAGATTTCATAACCAGTAAGCTCCTTTTTTTAAGTCTATTATCACTAGGTAGGGGCCTAACCAGTTAGGTATGAACTTCATATCATCTCCTTTATTTTTGTAAAATTGAGTGTGGAGCCTAAGGATAAGGTCTCCTACATGAATTGGGTGTTCATGGACATTTTTTTTATATGGTTTTCCCATATGATCAACATAAACAATGTGATTGTTTACAAAAGTAATCTAATGTTTATCTAAGAGTTTTATTTCAGCTCATGCCTCTATTTCTTCTTCATGATCTAGAAGGATTTGGAAGGAAACACAAAGGCTGGGAATTTTTAATTATAATGGGAAAATGGCTTTAGATCTAAACATGAGTGAGTATAGGGTTGCTCCATGGGTGTCTTAATGGTTGTTCTATAAGCCCATAGTGTTGAGTAGAGATGTAGATGCCAATCACACTTAGAATCTCTAACAATTTTTACCAAAAATGAATTTAGGGTCTTGTTAGTAGCTTCAACTTAACTATTAGATTTTGGATAGTATAAGGAGGCTGAGTGGTGCGATATATAAAATTTCATACATAACTCATAGACTTTGTGGGTTTTGAAAGGGGATCCATTATTTGTAATGATAACCTATGGGATTTCAAATAAATAAATGATTTGGTTTGAGATAAATTTTGTAAAGACTAATCCCATGACAATGGTCAATGGCATAGCCTTTTCCCACTTTTTAAAATATCTAGTTATCATGAAAATGAAGTGATTACCATCCAAAGAAATGGGGGAGATTTTATATACTAAATCCAAACCCCAAATGGAAAAGGGACACAGAGTGATTATGGGTTGCAACACCTGAGTGGGAATATGTATCTTGTGTAAAAATTGTTGTCATTTCTTCCATTTACCTAAATATTCAATAGCATCATGGTCTAGAGTGGGCAAAAAATATCCCATTTTATATATATTTTAAGCAGTCGAGTGGGTGCTAAAGTGTCTACCACAAACACCATTGTGATAATGAAAAAGGACTCTCTTTGAATACTCTTGGTCAACACATTAGATTATAATTCCATCAAATGGCTTAGGATAAAGGACTATATCTAAAATAATGTACTTGGATGTGATGATGCAAAGATTTATCTTCTATTATGAGTTGGCATATTTAGGGTAGGTGTGGTGGGTGTGGTCGATCAGGGAATTGATGATATATGTATACCATGAAGAGGATCTAATAGTGGGATTTTATACATAAAAAATCAACTCATTAGGTAAGTTGGTATCAATGATGTCATTAACCTATAAGGGAGAATCTACTAACCAATCATTAATGATCTATATCTTAATGGACTTTTGGTTGACATAAGTTAAATTAAATTTTCTTAGGAGTGTAATGAAGCACTCAAAATTCCTAAAGAGAGTTGGATGGGTTATAAAAGTTTGTATGGATTGATATATCATGATAACTCTTATCTCTTTATTGAGAATATAGTGTCACAATAATTTATTTGCAAACACTATTGCTAATCATTCCTTTTCTACTTGAGTATATTATGTCTTATAATCAATGAGTGTTCAACTAATGAAATAAATGGTGTATTCTTTGATAGTGTCATCTTTCTCAACCAACATGTAGGTGAGGGACACCTATAGTTATATAATATAAATTATCAAGATCTTTTTTGAATTAGGCATCATGAGTTTAGGGGAGACATAAGGAAGTGTTTTACTACTCCATATGCCTCTTGATAATCATTTTTCCACATCAAGCCACTTATATTTTTGAGGAGGTTATTTATGGGATGAATGGAATAGGCGAGATTAAGAATGAATCATTAAATATCTCCCAGCTTACCTAATAATGTTTTGATGCTTAATTTGTTTATGGGAGGGAGAATTTCTAAGATCATTTGTATTTTAGCAATGCCAACATCAATCCTGTATTGGGAGATTATACACCTAAAGAGTTTTTTGTTAATGGTTTTGAACACACATTTATCTAAGTTAAGATTAATGTTGTATTATATTAAACATGTTAATATGGTGCATAAAACCTTTAAATGGTATATACATTGTCTCTCCTTTCCTATAATATCATCTACATAGAACTCCACTATCATGTGAATGAGATTATGGAATATGTGGGTCATGGCCCTTTGATACGTTTCCCTTACATTTTTGAAACTAAAGGGCATTATGACATAATAAAAGGTTCCCCATGGCATGGTAAAGGAGGTTTTACTCTTATCCTTATTATAAATATGAATTTGATTGTACCCTGAGAAACCATCCATGAACAATAGCAATTCATACCATATGGTAGCATCAATAACGATGTCAATGGATAAAAGAGGGAAGTGGTATTTTAGACATGCTTTTTTAATGTCACAAAAGACTATGCATATTCTAATTTAACCATTTTTATATAAGACAGGGATAATGTTGGACATTTATTTAGATTAGTCCACTGGCTTAATAAATCTAACTTTCAACATTTTGATGACTTTCTCTTTTACCATCAGCATCACCTTAGGCTTGATGGGCCCAAGATTTTGTTTGATTAATTTTACTTCAGGAATTGTAACTAAGTTGTGGATAGTCACCACATCAGTTTTTATGCCTATCATGTTAGTGTAGAAAAAAGTGAAATATTACTGGAGTTCTATGAAGAGATGCTTATGGCCTTCCACCTCATGCTTAGAGAGTGAAGATCCCATATTGAGAAGTTTGGCACTCTCCTCCATCTAATGTTAATGGTGATGGTTTATTTGATGAGGGAGGCACTACCCTCTTCAAACATGTTAGGGGCTAGGAGAAGATCATGATATTTACCCTCCATATTAAAGACATCATGTTCATCATTAGAATATAGCTAATGCTTAACATGTTAATGAGAATCATAATATTCAATTCCAAGTGATGATGTGGGATGACAGGTAAGTGAGAATCCTTTCTTGTGATGGAATGATGGGAGGTCATCATAGGCTTATAATAACTCAAAGATGGCTTTATCATTCTTAGCTAATTCAAATACCAAGGGATCATTGTCCCTCTTGATATGGGTAATTATTTGGTCATTAGAAGTTATACACATAAGAGGCTTTGTTATAATTGAAATTATGAAGTTAAACTTTGGTATTACCAAATGGGGTTCAAGGTCTGAAGATGAAGAAACCATAGAGTTAACAAGTTGGTTGCTTTTCTTAAGGAATAATTATATAAAAAAAAAGTTAAAGTCTTTAATGATCTCATGCACAACAATATTTTACAATTGAAGGTGTTCAAATTTGGTCTGAAAGACCTTAGAAAATTGGTTCAAAACTAACTTTGAGTCACCTTGGATCCTTAAGTTTTGAATGCCTAGGAGTTTTGTGATGAGCATTCCAAACAATAGGGCCTCATACTCAACCCAATTGTTTGTACACTCAAAGTCTATCTTAAATCCTAAAGGCATGACTAAGAAATGAGAATGACTCCTACCCTAATGGCTAGGTGGTTCTTGGCTCCATCATCATAAGGGACCAATTGATCCTATGTATAAGTGGATTACTCATCTAATGAATTTTCTTGGTCTTATGATATTTCAACCATATGGATATCAAAAATGTTAGGTAATCCCTCTTGGGGTGTCTAGTTTTGAGGCTTGGGAAAAGAATGAGTCTGTCCCCTTTATGGGGTGAACATAAGGGCTCACAGAGGTATAAATGGTTTATCCTTGTGTTATGGATTAAGGAAGGGAAAAAATTATAGGAACTTGAATAGTTATTCTCTAAGCTTTGAATTAAAGTAGGTAAATACCTCCAAAAATTAAAAGAGGGCTTATTTGACCTTTTCTTTCGGGTGAGAAGTGTGTCGATGTAGTTAGGATCTTATTTTGGCATGCGAAGTATGATGACATAAGTAGGGTCTCATTTCAACACAAGAAGTGTGAAAACATAGTTATACATCTTGTACTAATTCTAATAATACATGGGAATCATTATTTATCCTATTGTTTTTTGTGGGAAAGCCTATGAAAATTTAGTGACTTTTTGGGATTTTATTTCTTGTCATGGGGAGGGAGATCCCCCTTTAGGAATCCCTGGGTAATTATGAGTTTTAATGTTGATTTATATCTTATTGACCATGATGGTATAAATCCTTTCCCTAAGCATTGGTATGACTATGGGAGGAGGGATGGTTTGGTTTCTTGTTAGAGGACTTGGAGTATGATAAGAAGCATAATTATGTGTAAGATGAAGTAGGATGTCAAATATCTCAAGAGCGAGAAGACTCCATGGATGATGGAGTCTAAAGAACTAATATGGTTTTGTCATAACATGATTTGAGAGCATACTTTGAAGAGGTTCCAAAGTGACAAGGGTAGAATGTGAAGTGTAAATTTCCCCCAAATAGTTGAGCATTGGGTGATGATACTAATAGCTGATAGGATGGTCATTACAAAGGGGTACTTCTTTGTTCCTAGACACCTCTATCATGTAAAGGTTTTGTAGACTAGATAACCCTTCTCAGGGATGTTGGTCTTGAGGCTCAGATAAATCATAGATACCTACCTCTCATGTGTCAAATGGGAGGGAGAGCGGAGTGTAATTTTCCAAGAGACTGATGATATTTTATGTAGACATGGTTAAAATTATTGGACTGGTGATTGTTTCAAGGATAATGGTCTCTTCAACCATTGCCACATATTTCTCTTCTAATTTATATTTTAATAGAGCATAGGATATTTTAGGTCCCTTATTTAAGATAACCACTTTAGGCTTTTAGGATTCAATAACATCAACAAGTTGGGGCATTTCATGACCTTGTGGCAAATGATAGTTGATGCGTAACTTGAGTTGCTTATACATGGTTTATTATAACATATCAAATGGTTTAGGATCCCCCTGGACTATGAAGACCTTTCCTAAGTGTATGAACTATATTTTCTAGAATAATTTTGAAGTGATGCCTTTCATCATGTGTATCTAAGGCCTTCCTGAGATTATATTATAATTGGTATCTTTATCTATGACATAGAACTCAATTAACATCATCTTGGGGACTAAAGTGACTGGGAGCACAATTATCCTTATGTAAGTATATTTGAGGACATCGTAACCTCATGAGGTGTTAAACATCATAGAATAATTGGTTTCTTTATAACAAAGACTTTATAGGAAGAAAAGGGGACAATATTGACAACCTCTCCATTGTCAACCATGGGTCTCTTCACATAGTTATTGTAGATCCGAAGCTATATAAATAAGGATAGATATCCTCTCCTTTCCATCTTAGAGTCAAGAAGAAGGCTTCATAGATTAAATAAGTAACCAACATCTCATGATTCTTGAATAGGCAAAAACATATCCAGATAAATGTGGCTGATTTAGGATTATGGAAAGGGAGTAATACTAGATAGATGAAACAATCCTAGGGTGTCAAGTAAGACTAACCCATGATCAGGGGAGTTCTTGAGTGAATCAAGGAAAGAAATGTGGTAGAACATCTTGGTTGATAAGAGATTAAATCATAGTTCCACATGGGTTTAGGAATGGACTCCATTTTTATAATGTTTGAGGAATGAAGAACCATAGGATAATATCTAATGTGAGTAATGGTGTTTTCCTCCTCTTCAACTTCTAATTCCATGACCCCTATCATTCTAGTTTTTCCATACAATCCCAAGTGAGGAGCTATATTAGTATTTGTAGTCTTAGAGATAGAGGATTTGACATAATGAATACATGCCATGTGGGTTGATTATGTTTATTATGGTATATCTTTGGGCCACCTTATTATTGAATTTAGGTAGTGCGTGTTTGGTGGTTATGAAAGGGGTTTTGGTAGATTTGGAGATTACAATTTTGAGGGGTGGTAGGACCATCTAAAAAGGCCTAGAAGTTTTCATTGACACTCCCTAAGAACATCTCTACAAATGTTTGTCTTTGATATTTCAAGAATCTTTGGATGAATTTGTTGTACTCCATATAATTTAGAATGTTGTGACCAATAAATCAATGGAAGGGGAAATAAACATTGGGATTATATTCCTTATGCATCTTATTCTACCCCTTTCACCTAACCTCTTTTTAATTGTTTTGTTGGTAATAGGTGTGATTTGTAAATTGGGGGTACTATTCAATTAATTGGTATTGATTTTGATTATGATTTTGGTGTTACATGTTGTGTGATAGTGGTCAGTTAAAGTTGGCCACATGAATTATAAGAGGGGGATTTTGGTTCCTAGCACCTATATCATTAGTGGTATTGGGGTTGTGTACAGGTTGATATTGGTTATTATTCACAATGTTTATCTTTTTTCCCTAGTCAATGATACCATTAGTGGTGGCATTATTGTTTCAATTTAGGACTTTAGGGCCTTGGTTATTTGATTTTTTATACTTTCACTATGAAATCCTCCATTATTTTGGTTTGTGGTGATAATGCACCCATTATTCTTTTAAGTTTACCAACCACTATCAATATATTCTTGGTTGATCTATAAGGCACTCTCAAGAAATTATTCATAGGATTAATAGGGGAATTTATGAACATCCTCTCTCCTCTCTTTATTAAGGGAGTGAAAGAAGAGATTATAAAATTCCCTTTGATCCATATTGGGTACACTGGTAAAGTAATACAAGACTTGCCACCATATCATGATGAAATAGGTAACTAACTTGTGCTCTTGTTTGATGTGCAAGAATTCATGTATGCTAGTAGATTGTTCATATTAAATTTTTTGATGAACTCAGCCATGATTTGGTGAAAATAATGTATAGCCCCCTCAGGGAGGAGGTAATACCAATCAAGTGATGCATCTTATAATTTTTTGGATAATATTTTTTTGACAACTCCATCCCAAGGTAGGAGTTAACTAACAACTATAATATAAGCTTTAATGTGTGTGTTGGGATCCCCTCCCCTTTGAACTTGTGAAGATTAGGTAGGGAATGCAGGAGAAGAATGACTTATATGTTAGAATTAAGAGGCTCATTGAGGTACTCAGGTAAGTCCCCATGTTGCTAAAGTTCATTATTGTCATAGTGGGATTATAGTGAAAATATGAAGTCACATAGGGGTTAGTTTGGTAACTACTATATATTTTACAAGAAGCTTGATAAAGTGAAGTGGAGTAAGCCATAAAATAGTTATCTAGCTAAGTAGATCTTGAATACATATGAAAATAAGGGGGAAGATTGTTAGATATAAGAGGTGTGGTGTTTTGTTTTGGTGGGGTTTATGTGGTTTGTACATAACTTTATGCTACATAAGGTGGGACATAAATTTTATGTGGAGGGGGAGCATATGTGGGGGGCACGAAACTCAGAGTTGTAAATAATAATATATTTTCAACTACCATATCATTTTACAGAGGTGGGACATAAGTGTATATGCTTCCAATTAGGATTTGAATAGGTTCTTGATAAGATGAATGATCTTTATAGGTTTTTTGGTTTGGGAATTTGAGTAAGGATATCCCTAAGGGGTTGGGGAGAGACATGGATTAGTGGGGAGGTATGATCCTATTATGGTAGAATCATATGGGATTATTTGTGTGGTTCTTAATGAGTCATCACTTGGATGAGGGAAGGAGAAGCATGAGCTTATGTAGGGTAATTTGGGCCCATCCCCTAGCCTAGAGTTTGTTAGTTATTCTCTAGGTCATGAATGTGACCCACTAGGGTGATAATGAGTTGATTTGGGTATGTATTGGTTTTAGTCCTAAGGACCTCCTATAAAAGAGGGGTAAAGGCATGGGATGTGTTAGTTTGAGTGGCTTGGTTTGGGGTGGGAGCCCCTATGGTAGTGGTCATGGTTTATATTGGTGGGTTGGTGGCATCTTGACTCCTACTAGAAAGGTGCAAAATTGATTGCATATAGTTAACTTCATCCTCCAAGTGAAGGATACTTCTTAGGTAATGATAATATTTAGCCATGATTTTATTAGATGGTGGATCTTGATCTTATTATAATTCCTAGTTCTTGATAGAGGTGTGGGGGGGAAACTCCCCCCCCCCCCACTATGGTCACCGTGGGGGTCCAAGGGCCTCCAAAATAAAATGTTGTTAAAAATACATTGTAAAATATTGTAATTTCATAGTAAATATGGACCATTTACTATTAAATTGTAGATATAATTGTATAAATTATGTTTGTGCATTTTTTTACCTATATGTAACCCTCCTTTTGATATGAAGTCATTATAATTATGGTGGCACATTGTATTTGAGTGAAGAGGATATTATAGTGTATGCATTTCAGATTTTATTCCTTCATTTTGTTGGACTGAATAAAGAGAAGATTTGGTTGTTTCTATGTGGACATAACCCATATTGGGTGAACCATATTAAATCTATGTCTATCTTGTGTTATATTTTTTGTATTTTATTTTTGTCTTTAATTCATTAATATTGTTCTATGTTCTTTATTCCTAACAACTGGTATCAAAGCCAAAGGTTTATTTGGTAGATAAACTTATAGGAAAAGAGGGTTCCTAGTTTGAGTGGGAATAATGGCGGAAGAAGTAGATTTTAAGGTTGAGAAATTCAACAGATAAAACTACCAGCTATGGAAAATGTAAATGGAGGACTATCTATATCAGAAAGATATTTTTATACCATTAGGTATAATAGTAAATAAGATGATGACTATGAAGGATGAAGATTGGGAGGTTCTTGATAAAAAGGCACTAGGAACAATATAATTGTGCCTGGAAGTGTCGATGTCCTTCAATATTTCAAAAGAAAAAACAATAGTGGATGTGATAAAGGCAGTGGATAGAGTGTATGAAAAACACTTAGCCTCTAATAAGGTATTTGTTAGAAAGTGTTTATTTAATCTATAAATGTTATAAGGTGGGTCTGTTGCTGATCATTTAAATGAATTTAACATGGTCACAAATCAATTAAGCATTGTAAGAGTAAATTTTGATGATGAGGTTAAGGATATTTTTATTATATGCTCATTACCAGAAAGATGGAATGGCTTGGTCATAGATGTGAGTAATTTTATATCTGGTTCAAACACTTTAAATTTTGATGATGTTATTGGTGTTATTCTTAGCGAGGAAATGTGATGAAAAAGCATAGGTGAGACATTAGGGAATGCTTTGACTATGGAGAATAGGGGAAGATAAAAGGAAAGAGAAAAGGGCCTAGGTAATCATTTTAAGTCTAAGAAGGGTAGATCCAAATCTAGAGGAACATTAATGTGATGGATTTGTGGCAAGAAAGGACACCTAAATAAATATTGTTGGTTTCAAAAAGGAAAACAAGGAGATGGACAACAAGATAAAAATTAGGAAGAAAATCTAGCAGGTGATGTGTTACAAGATGCTTTAATCCTTTGTTTAGATAACATTAATGATTCTTGGGTGTTAGATATAGGGGCTTCATTTCATGCTACACTCCATAAGAAATATTTTCAAGACTATGTTCAAGGTGATTTTGGATAGGTTTATTTGGGTGATGGTAAACCCTATAAAATTATAGGAAAAGGTAAGATGCAAATAAAATTATAGAATGGAAATAAATGGTGGCTGAAAGAGGTAAGGCATGTTCCTGAGTTGAGAGGAAATCTAATTTTAGTAGGGTAGTTGGGAAGTAAGGGCTACATAGTTACATTTGTATAAAATTCATGGAAGGTCACTAAAGGATCATTGGTAATAGAAAAAAGAGAGAAGGTAGGTACATTATATTTATCTAATGGTAATGTTGAATCTTCTATTACTTAGATTCTACAGGAGTGGATACAAAATTATGGCACAACAGATTTGGGCACATGAGTGAGAAGGGGATGCAAGTTATCTTCTCAAAGAATTTATTGCTAAATTTGAAGAAGGTGGATTTGGAATTTTGTAAGCATTGTGTGTATAGAAAGTAGAAGAAATTTAGATTTCTTAAAGTTGGAAAGACAAAGAAGGATGAAAATTTAGAGCTTGTTAATATAGATGTATGGGGACCATCTCAAGTATCATCTCTTGGTGGCTCTTCTTATCATGTTAATTTTATTGATGATACAACTATAAAAACTTGGGTTTATTGTATATAAAAAAAATTGATTTTTTTGATAGTTTTAAGAAATAGAAAGCTTTGGTTGAGAATGAGACAAGAAATAAGTTGAAGTGTGTTAGATTAGACAATGAAGGTGAATACTATAGAAATGAATTTGATAATTATTATTCATCCCATGGGATTCATAGAGAGAAGATGGTTCCAAGAACACCACAACAAAATGGTGTGTTAGAAAAGATGAACATAACAATCCTGGAGAGTGCAAGGAGCATGAGATTACATGCAGGGTTGAATTTACAATTCTAGGTAGATATTTTGGATACTACTATTTAGTTAATAAACAAAGGGCATTTAAGTCCTTTATATGGTGGCATTATAGAATAAGCATGGATAGATAAAAAAGGTAGATTATTCATTCTTAAAGACTTTTAGTTATGAAGCATTTGTCCATATTGATAAAGAAAATAGAACCAAGCTTGAAGCAAAATCCAAGAAATGTACTTTTATTAGATATGGAGTTAATGATTTTGGTTACCATTTATGGAATTTTGAAAATCACAAAATTATTAGGAGTAGAGATGTGATCTTTAATGAGAAGGTCATGCATGAAGATCAGTTGCAGGGAAAGAAACAAGAAAAGCCAAATATAGAATATGTAGTAATTGATGAAATCCTAGGAAATGAAATTCCAAAAGTGATAGAAAATTAGAAAACAAGTACCTCAAACTCCTGAAAGTGTAGTTAGAAGATCTACTAAAGCATGTAGACTCCCTGAATGATACTCTCCTTCACTTTACTATTTATTATTGTCTAATGGTGATGAGCCATAAAGCTATGAAGAAGCAATGCAAGTAAAAACCAAAAAGAAGTGGGAGAAAGGCATGAAAGAGGAGATGGACTCCCTAGTACATAACCAAACATGGGAATTGGTTTAGTTTCTTGTAGGTAAAAGAACATTTCAGAATAAATGGGTTTATAAGTTGATGGAAAAAGATGGAGATAAAAAGAGGTACAAGGCTAAACTTTTTGTAAAGGGGTTTGCACAAAAGAAAGGTATTGATAGTGATGAAATATTTTCTCTAGTTGTAAAAATGACTTCCATAAAATTGTTTTAAGTTTGGTAGCAGTAGAAGATTTGCACCTTGAATAGTTAGATGTGAAGATTGCTTTCCTTCATGGTGATTCAGAGGAGGAAATACATATGGAGAAGCCACATGGATATGAATTAAAAATTAAGGAGAAAATGGTGTGTAGGTTGAAGAAGAGTTTATATGGTCTAAAACAAGCTCCAAGGTAGTGGTATTTGAAATTTGACATGTTTATGATAGAACAAGGTTATAGTAGATGTCATTCTAACCATTGTGTCTATTTTAAGAGATTAGATAATGGTAGTTATATTACCTTGTTATTGTATGTAGATGACATGCTTGTTGTAGGGTCTAACATGTAGGATATAAATGATCTCAAAATAAAATTAGCAAATTATTTTGCAATGAAGGATTTGGGTATGATAATAACAAAGATAGAAAAAATATAAAATTGACATTGTTATAAGAAGAGTACATCAATAAGGTGTTAGTTAGGTTCAATATGCAAGATGTAAAACTTATAACTACACATTTGGGAGGGAACTTTAAATTAAGTAGTGAATAGTGTCCTAAACACAGGAAGAAATCAATTACATGTCTAAATTTCCATATGCTTCAGTAGTTGGAAGTTTAATGTATGTTATGGTGTGAACAAAATAAGATATTGCTCATGCATTGGGAGTTTTCAGTAGGTTTATGAATAATATAGGAAAGGAGCACTGAGTTGTAGTCAAGTAGATTCTTAGGTACTTGAGAGGGACCACTGATAGATGATTGTATTATGAAGGTTCAAATTTTACCTTATAAGGATATGTTGATGTAGACATGTTGAGAGATTTAGATGGAAAGAAGAGCACCATAGGTTATGTTTTCACTATTGGTGATAAAATAGTTGGATTTCAAAGTATAAGATAGTTTCTTTGTTAACTATAGAGGTAGAGTATATTGCATCTACAAAAGCTAGGAAGGAGATGACATGGATGCAATGGTTCATGGAAGAGTTGAGGTATAAGAAGGAATATTTTAGGTTGTATAGTGATATCCAGAGTGTAATTCATTTCAAAAATAACTCAACATTCCACTCAATAACCAAACACATACAACTCAAGTATCATTTCATTCATTCAGTTTTGGAGGATGGTCAACTAAAGTTGGAAAAGATCCATACAAGTAAGAATCCTATATATAGGCTAAAAAAATTAGTCACAAAGGAGAAGTTGGAGAGTTGTTTAGTTTCAATAGGTCTTCAGGGATAACAAGGAAGATGAGAAACATGTCAGGGTCAAATTCCAAAGAAAATTCCAAGGAAGAGTTGTAGCGATGGAGTTATATTAGTCAATCTCTAAGTGGGATATTATTAGATGGTGGAGCTTGATCTTATTATAATTCTTAGTTCTTGAGAGGGGGGTGTGGGGGGGAAACAACCCCCACTGTGGTCACTATGGGGGTTTAGATGGGTGGTGAGCTACTTAGAATCCTCCTAGTAGGGGTTTAGGGGCAGCAACCCTGAAGCAAAATTTTGTTAAAAATGCATTGTAAATTATTGTAATTTCATAGTAAATCTGGACCATTCACTATTAGGTTGCATATATAATGGTAGAAATTATATTTATGCATTTTTGACCTATATGCAACCCTCTTTTTGATATGAGGTCATTTTAATTATGATGACATGTTGTATGTGAGTGAAGAGGAGATTACAATGGATGTATTGCAGGTTTTCTATCTTCATTTTGTTGGATTGAATAAAGAAAAAAACTAGATATTTTATGTGAATGTAGCCCATATTGGGTGAACCACATTAAATCTATGTCTATCTTGTGTTGTATTTTTTGCATTTTATTTCCATCTTTAATTCATTAATATTGATCTATGTTATGTATTCCTAATATATTTTTATGTTGGGGTTTTGTAGGCTAATATATGGCCTAGTGCCCATGTAGGGCATGACCACACTTCCATTAGTAAGGGTCAAAGTGATGGGGTCAGGGTGATTACTTATAATTTCATATATATCTCATATTTATTGAATGGAGACCCAGATCTTGGTTTGGGTGTTAGGAAGAGAATAGTCATAGAATTCATGGTCTATATTAGTTTCTAATGTCAAGTTATTACAACTCATCAATGAAGGCTCACTATAATTGATTTGGATTCTCCTATATCCCTCTAGGCCAAGAGATCTAATTATGTGTTATTCAGACATATTTTGGGGATATACAAATACTTGAATAATAAATAGGAGGAGGAGAGATGAAGAAAGGAGGGGAAAGAAGAGAAAGAAATGAATGCATAAAATAATAAGTCATTCATGTCAGGTTAACCATTTTGTGTACACATGATTAACACATTCTAAACTATGAATTTGACTCCCCAAGATTAGGTCAAGGTAGTCAATGTAAAGGATGGACTATATATTGGGTTAATTATTAGGTGGGATGGGTTTTGGAATGGCTAATGGTCATGGGTTCTCATGATAGAACCAAAATACCTCAACAACATCATGGTCCTCATTAAGAGCACCAAACTATGTATAAATAGAGTTCAATTTTTGAGATCATAATAAGGTGAAGCTCTTGGTCAAATCAGGTTTAATGACTCATGAGAAAGTATCTAGTCTATCAAGTTGGTTATGTCTAGTCAATGTTATCCAAAAATATGAATGATATAAGACAAGGCTAGACCCAAGGAGGAGGGGAATGGTGACAAGACTAAGGATGAGCAATAATGATTTGGTAAACTTTATGTTGAGGATGAAAAACTACATGTGGATATTAGATGTGTTATTATTCATCCAAAGTAGTTAAGGAGTAAACAATAAAATGAGGAATTGGGGTGGAACAAAAAACCTCATGTCTTATCTCAATGCTAATGTTGGTTTGAATATACCTTGGTGGACAAGACCTAGTGTCTCGATAAGGGTCATCCAAAAGAGGTTAGGAAAAACCCAAGCTAGAAGTATATGAGCTTATTAGATAATGGCTTATTGTGATGTTGAAGAAAGGCTTTGTTCAGGGTGATTACAAAAATGGGTAAGGATTTGATGAAACTTAGGTGATTTCACATGTTGACAAGGCTTCTATTAAAATTTAGGTGGTTGTGTGTGGTCGCAAGGCTTCTTGACACTATTTTTTTGAGTTTTTTGAGTTATATGGGGGTAAAATGCTTACTTTTTGAAATTGAAATGATTAAAGTGAAGAAATAACAGATATTAAATTAAATAAAATAATTTTTTTTAAATAATTTTTTAATAATTAATGGTGCATACAAAGGAGAAAGGAAGAAACCTATACTATTATACAAAGTGTTGATTTTTCCTAATTTTGTCTAGATGTGATTTAGGTGGTGATGTTTTTGTAGTTTTTTTTCATTTATGTGGAATGGATTAAAAATGAAAATTATTTATTCTAATTGTTGAAGCAAATTAAAATGAAATCTAATCTAAAACAATAATAACATAACACTTTTTTTACAAACAAGCTAAACTAACCTTTCAACTTTCCTAGTTTATTGTAAACAAGATTTTTAAAAAACTGATTTGCTAAAATAGGAACAAGAAATAAAAATTATTATTTTATATTTTTTAAATGGAATAAAAAAACTTTTAATTCATCAAAACAAATAAAATTGGAAATGTACTTGATTTTTTTGTGCACTTAAGATTGTCTAAGTTCTTGTGGTTGACTAGTTGGTTATTTTGAAAGCAATAAAACTTGTTTTGACTTTGAAAATGAAATGCTATGTTGGATGAAAATGTTTTTAAAATTTAATAAGGTATTAATATGAATTTTTTATGAATTGGTTTACTAATAAAGAAAAAATAAATCTATTGGAATGCAAACACAATCAAAGCTAACCACTCTTTACTTTTTTCAATTAAAATAATGAAAATGCATGTAGTATGTTGATGAAAGGATCCTCAACATGCTAGCTCCTTTTCACCCTTGTGTGAATTCTAGGAAATCTTTAATTAGAGGGTGACAAAGATATATAACACATGGGGAAGGAGAAGATACATAACCAAAAATGGAGAGAAACTAAATTAAGGCTGACTAATGTTCTAATTTTTCAAAGACTGAGTTACTAGACTAATAACATTTTTTTACTTGTGGTAACGTAGTTGACATGAAAACTATAGACAATGGACCTTCAGGTAATTTTAGTAGGACTATGGCTATAAAATATTTAAAATAAAAACTTCAAAGTACAATTTTTAGATCTAAAATTAGGGTAAATGGCCTTTATATAGAAACAGTTACGTGAAGGAGTTTAACTGAGTTTAAATGGGTGTTGGAATTGGGAAAAAATCAAATTTATTGAGAATATAAGAGGGAGTGATATGGGATTAACTAGAGGTAAACTTAGGATAGATAAAAAAATAAATATGACAAAAGGCATGTAAAACATTCCAAATAATTATTCTCAGGAGTTAATTTTGGAAGATGAATACAAAGGGATAAAATTGATAGTTTATGCAAGGGTGGTTGTGAAATCATCACTTTGGATGACACAACCACCATATATATTTACACAACTACCCCCTTTTTAGTATGAAACTACCTCTTTAAGAGATAAACACCATATCTATTATGAAACTACCATGATGATTGAGTAATTGGACGGGCATTTCCATAAAGAGGGAGAATGTTTTGTCATCTGGAGCAGTGGTTTTGGCCTATGTAGGAAGCTTTTGTAACAAGCTGGCAAAAGCTACAAGAGTTAAACAAAATGGTATCAAAAGGGGTCAAAGGAGGATTAGGAATGTAAAAGGATATTAAGGAGTTAGAGAGTTCCCTGTGGAACATAAAATAAGAGATCATTACATCATCATCAGATTTATATTATGAATGTCGCACCATGTAAAATTTAGGTGCATACATAGACCATGAAAAAATATCACAATATCTAAATAAAGGCAAAATTATCCCTTAAAATCTCAAGATGTATATTAAATTTTAGAAAAAAGTGAACTAATAGGAGATCAATGTAAAATTCTATGTCATGGATGGAATGGTATGGTGCAATTTAGAGCTCATATGAGATCACATTGACAATAATTATGGATGAATCTGTAGTTCCTATGTACAATCCTATCTGTGTTTAGAGTGGTGAGCTCATTTTCAAGTCACCGATGTGAATAACTGAGTTAGCTGAGTTCATTGGGGATGTGTTAGATCTAACTTCAATGAGACTAGTTGTGGATTCAAAGCTACAAAAACTTGATAAAAACTTTAATGCAAACTTATATTTTCATGTCTTGTGGCATTGGATCACAGGGCTGCCCATTCTATTTCAAATCTTCATAGCCCATTCTATCTTGCTCTGATACTAGATGATGATAATTAAATAATTCTACACACAATAATTTTATATTCAATTGGGTCAATTTATTAAATGTAGAGATATTTCATATATAGGCTATGTGATCTCATAGAATCATGGAGTCAATCCTTATCACATTTAATCACAAATCCCTACACAATATCTCTCACATCCTATTCTTACTCACCATGATTCTATCAAATTGAGTTGGTTTAGTAACCAAATAACTTACTTTATTACAATATGAAAATTCACACTTATTAAATATTACCATGAAATGCTAATTTCCTAATAGGCATTTGGTCTAAAGGGTTTATTTCCTCTAAGGGTATATTTTGATTGGGGTTTTAAATTGATGCATTGCTTCTTATTTATTCTTCTTGAGATTTTATCTATATGTTATCTCCTTCCCTAATGTTGTTACTAAGTAGTCATTACTATTATAAGCTTATTACTTTCTTATCTCTCTTTCCCATCTCTTCTACAATACCAGAGATGTCCTCTATTCTAATATCTTACCTTAGGTTAGTGTCTCTTCCTATATCAGTTTGTTTTTTCACCACATATTTATTTATTACCTTATTTTATTTGTCTTCCCTTATGTTTCTTTCTTCAATTACTATTTTTTTAATGTTTATCCCATCTCATTGATATATTATCCTATATGTGTTTCCTCTTTATCTTTGATATTATATTTTTCATTTATATTCTCACTACTCCCTATGCCTCATCCACTTTTATTGGTATGCCTCTCCACCATTTGGTCTTCCACTCCTAAGGTTTTGAATTTTTTTGGGGTTCTCACAAGTATATCTAAATATTAAAGTCCCTTCCACATGTTATTCATGAATTTTTGTAGTGTAAAATAATATATTTATTCTATCCTATTTCTCTTATTTAATTCATATATGCCTTCTAGTAGTACTAACACCAACTCATTTGTTTTTGTTGGAGTAGCATATGCCATATTAGTATCGTTTATGGTCCTGGTAATCTATAGTATTCTATATTCTCTCTCTTTTCCATGTATCTCTTCTTAGCTTCTAATCTAAGTCTCTCGTCCCCTAGTTGTTTCCTCATCTCCTTGTTTGTAATTTTATCTCTTTATGAATTATTAGGTTTATTTAATTAATATTCTCATATCTCTCTTAATTAATCTCTTTTTAATTATTAACACATACATCTTATTTAACCTACCCAAATTATTTAAACCAAATATTCTGAGAAGTCATATCTTTTGAGTATCTCCCTTATTTCCACATGCCATCCCTTAGGTGCATAACCCCTAAAGGAATTGTTGTTATTTTTTTACCAACCCATTAACTACAAAGAGATTATGGATTAAGAATAGTAATCTTTAAAAAAATATTGCTCTTTCCCCTTCCAAAAATTAAAATTTCTTAGCATTAAAGCTTGTCTAACCTTGGATGGCTGAAACGATAACAAAGGAATTGAGTGTGGTCTTAAACTAATAATTGATTACTTGAGTCCAAGGTGTGTCAATGTTCTCAAGGATTAATAGATTATTTGTTTTCCACTTAAATGGTTTCGTAATATGAAGTCTAGATCCATTTGTGTGTTTACCCTGTGTGAGAATCTAAGTACAAAATATCTCCACAATGGTTACCCAAAATTCTTCTTGTTGTGGTCTTAAAAACTATGCTTTCAACTCTGGTAATTAGTCACCACTTATTTTTGTTTATGAGTGAAAAATATTTTTGATTATTTTATCCCACTACTCTTCATTTTTGTTATCACTGGCTCCCAAAACTCTAATGGATACTTTCATCTAGACATTAGATAACTAAAGTCTATGTGACACCACCAAATGTTGACATAAAATCTATAACTTGGTTACAAATAATTATGTGGTTCGAGATGGCTCTAGTTAGAGCTAATGTAGTGTAGAGGATAATATTATATGTTATTACTCAATTAGTATGCACATTTATAACGTCTTAAAGTAGTGCATTCATTCACATACACATTACAAGTGCATAGTTCTTTTCCTACCCCAACTCTCTTTATTTATATATAATAAAAAATAATAGTTACACTTCATAGATCAATTTATGATATACCTCATCTCTCTCTAATTTTATGCTCTATTATCACTTATATTCTATACTACCAGATATATCATCTATCACTCTTTGTTCTTATCTATATCCTCTCTTATTATAACACTACAATATAAATACCGTCTAGACATATTTTACAATCCAATGGTCATGTCTTTGTAGGACATGCCTTTTATTCATACAAAGTGTCTTATATTACCATAGGTTACCAAACCTTACCATGTTTCTCAAGTTGGTATAAGCCTTTATTCCATCATCTTGGAGATATATTTTGTCACTATGGTTTAACTAGAGTTTTTATGGTGATTATTTATAAGTTTATATTTTATTGAATAACCCTACCAAGTTTATCACTTAATCATAACGGAATAAATAATCAACGTTACTAGTAGATTTATAAATTTTATAAATATAAATTAATTGAATATATTAATATGAATACACACTTACATGATACATTGTTACATGTAGCTTGAGATAAAATTAAAAATAATGCTAAGGTTATCATATTTGAGGAATAACAACAAGAGTTTTTCACTAATAATAGTATGCCTTTTAGATGTATTTATTTTACATTAGGAGTTGTGATTAATACTACTTATATCATCAACATGTCTACACCTCTTGTTACATATATTATATCTACCCATGGTGTGTGAGCAAAATAAACTTCTCAGATAACTATGACTATCCCTACACAACATACTTTCTTACCTTCTAAGGTTACTACTCATGTCAAATACTATGATACTACACAATTTTATATCATAAATTCTCAAACACTTATCAAAATAGTTATTTATCTTTAAAATAAGGTTACGTAGTTACAATAGATTTTTTATAGAATGGGCCATAACACTGATTCTCATACATTATTACATAATCCATTAGCTCTTGGTATTTTAACCTATCCTTTAATAATAGGTTTTTTGTAACATAAAATTAATTTTATGATGGTAAGGATGATTCAAAATATCATCTTAAAACATTTCACACAACATGTTTGGACTATGCATCCAAAGATAAGTTATTGACTAAGTAGTTTGAATAGAGTCTTAAGGACTATGCATTGTGTTGGTTTTATGATCACCCTTTCCAATCATTTGGATGATCAATTTGTAACACTTTTTTTAATCAACATTAATGAAAATATGTCTTATTCTTGGATTTAAAAAATAAATCAAGGGTCCAATGATCATGGGTTATGTGCTCAGTTACAAGATTATACTATCTAAGATGACATGTTAAATAGAATATAAAGAATTAAAAGATATATTCAAGTAAATTTTGACCTCCAAACTACATTATTGTATTTTTTTAAAGATATTATAATAATTTGATGACCTATGCCACACAATTAAGGATACATAAACTAAAGTTATCATAATGAATAAGCTAAAGTATGGGTCCAACCCTCCACCTATTTCTAGTGTAAAATTTCCAAGTAAATCAACTTTAGAATCAAAATTAAACAATGATAAGAATGTTTCAAAACCAATAGTTAACGCAGTTTCATAGCCAAATAATCAACTTATTATCTTAGATCCACCAAAGAGATAATTTAAACACTTACCAAAAACTCTTCACAAGGTCTTAAATAAGTTAGTTGAGTTTAATATTATATATATCCTTCCCACAAAATATGTTTATATGTGTAATCCTCAAGATAAGTAATTCAATAGTAATACATAATGTGGTTTTCATTCAGACATAAGACATTTTACTAATATATGAATTAGTTTTTAATATAAGATACATGATTTGATAGATGATAATGTCATTGATCTTAACACATATATAGATGAGTCACATACATAACATAATGGAATTATAAGTTGAATATATATAATGATCCATTTTCCAACCATGCATCACATGAAAATAATTCGCAAACTCAAGTGCATATGCCTTACAATGCACATCCTCTTTTTAATTATACTTCTAGATCTAAGGAAGAGCATTTGACACATTTTAGACTATACAAACACATAGACCTATTATTACATTTTATGAGCATTATATTATTGATGGTGAGTATTCTAATAAGGTAATATATGTATGTGCATACATATATTTTTAGCCTATACATAGTGTCATGGTAGATAATGGCTCAAGTGAAAATATTTGAATTATGACACTCCTTAATACTCTTGTATATACACCAAGTAGATTTGATAAATATAACAAAAATAGTTAAGGGATTTAATGGATATAATCAAAATCTTCTTTGAAGGACTACATTACCACTCAAGGTGGGCCTAATTATCGTTGTTACTTTTTTATTAGTATTACTAGGTACATAGGCATTTGACATGTTGTTAGGACATATTTGGATACATAAGATGAATGTAGTACCATATAAAATACACACATGTGTGAAGTATATACATGGTATTAGAGTGTTCATAGTTCCATGTATTACTTTTTAATACCCTCTTTAATAGGAGATTATTCATCTTCCATCACCATCACCATCATAATTTATTATACATCCTATTAAGGATAATCCTACTCTAAAAATTTAGAGAAAGATAATGTATTTTATTCTAAAACATATACTACATCATCTATTACATCAAATATTTATTCAAGACTCATGGGATACATTATCTACTCCATCACATCCTTGACTAGTATTAAAAACTCATTCATGTGTTTTAAAATGAGCATAGACACATTCTACTACTATACAACATATTCCACATAGTACTATGTTTCATAGAGTTACATAATATATAGAGGATCATATGGTTGATGATGACCATGATGGATATGTCACAACATGGGATTTTTTTTGAGATTCTAAAATAGATACACATGTTACTACTTGATCATGATGGGTAAATTTAACCATGTTTGACACATGAACTGCATGTGAGCATCCCATAGATGTGATCATTAGTTAGCATTACATATCATTCTAAAAAACTCAAAAAATTTAGATAAAATAAAATATTCAAAAAGTAAAAATTGAGGACCTATGCATGACATGTATTACTTTTTTAAATGATTACTTTATGATTTATCATTTATTGTACATTTTATATCCATTTTTTTTATGCACATGTGTTTCATGGTATACTTGATTAAGATACATGACATATAGGTTTCATATGGAATGGAAACATAGATGCAAGACATTCTTACATTGGGGAAATGTTCTTACTAGGGGCATATTGCTACTTTACATAGGTTTTATCATTATATGACTATGTCCATTGATCATATGTAGCTACTTTATACTAATTTTACATGCTTTGCTCTGAATCATATTATTTCATGAGATACTATAGTTTTATATATGTGATAATGACTTATATTGATTATTTAGATTATCCTTGCTTAGTTTATGGATTATTGATGATGTGATTGATGAAATAATTGCTTAATTATTTCATTATGTGTCTATATCTCTATTTGATGTTGGCTCTAATGCATGTGACACTTGATTTTCCATTTTGTATGTTATTTTTTGTGTGACATTTTCTTGTCCATTGTGTTACCTGTTGACGCAGGAAAGTGCACCCAGTGGCAAGAAAATAGGTTCCTGTCCTCTCCTCACAACATGGAAACTCCTCTCTCACTTGTGGGATGGTGAAGCAGGAGAAGAGAGTCTCTAGTTAAGGGCTAGCTCCCTTTGGTGTATCATTGTTTGTTTCAGGCAATGCAAAAAAAAACATACAGGCATATATATACAACTATAATAAAAAGGGGGGATGAAAAGGGAGAAGAAATGCAAGAAAAAAAACCTACTCTAAGGAGGTGATACACCAAAACAATATGACCCTTTCACACCCACACTCAAAAGGAGACAACACACTTATACGCTCTACCCTTGACAGAAGAAACAATCTGCAAACTTGACAAGGAGGTAAGAAAAATGAAAGATACAAAAAGGGAGGTTCACTAAAGGTGTTATGAGAAGCACTCTGTAGACGATCCTCTCTATTCTGCACTCCAAGGTAGAACTCTTCTCCTATTAGCTACAGATGGTACCTTGTAAATAGCTAGTGTGTTGATGTTGAACCTGTGACAACATCAAAGACAATGACTAAACACAGATCAACACTCAAGACATACACAGGATATTTATTCAAGAAGAGGTAAAAAAACTGTGTTGATTGGTTCAGGTGGAAATTTCAACAGAGCTTCGCTTTGCAAAATTCGTGAAAAGATCCTTAAAAAATGATAAGTTATGAATATATATGGGAAGCGAAGAGGCCCATGTGGCGCTCTTGCTTTTACAAGTGGCATACGTGTCCCTTTGAAAAGAAAACAAGTCACTCAAAAATTAATGAGCTGCCCATTTGCCTGCTCGAGACCTACATTTCCTACTTAAGTAAATTACACAGTTTGCCTTTCAATTTAATGTGAGATAGAGGAAACGGTTGCACTGTTGGCCATTATCATTCTAAATGATCAATTTTGTGGGTGCCATCTCACTTGCCAAAGATGCTTCCCCATTTTGTGCCAGTTGGACTTAATTATTCATTCATCCTTTGCTTGCTATTTTGTCCAATTCATTCTTTACGCCATCAAGTAGTAAATTCCTTCTGTCTCTGCCACTGGGATCACTCAACTACCCCCTGCCCTATCATCTTTGCTTGCCACTTGGAATTTGTCTCTTTTGGCTGCTTGGCTCCTTGGGCAGATATACTAGCGGGTCGCTACATTCTAAGCTCTTCCTTGTCCATGTTTGGAACTTGCCATATTTTAAAACCCAATGGCTAAACCATTTCATTAAGTTTGACATGCCCTGGGACGTCTCCATGTCCTTCACTTTGTCTTTAGGTCCACGTTGGCAGTCGGGTCCATGTTGGCAGTCATCTGTGGCTTCCCTTCCTTTGTCTTTTCCTTGGCATACCCTTTTGGGTCGCGTTTGGCTTGGACTATTTCCCTGGGCTTTGTATTGTATTTGAAGCGCGCCTGAATTCCTTCCATGCAAATGTTAAGAGCTTGCCCTTCAAAAGGGCTTTTGACCTGAAGACTACCCTTTCCCTTTGCCTTTGTGTTAAGTCGTGCCCCAAGCAATTCGGGACCTAGACTTAGTCAATTTTGAATGAATTGAAATTTGGACTTCGAACCAAACTAAAACTTACCCGGGTCCCTTTCATTTGAAGTTCCGACCCTCCACTAGGGCGTTTGAACTTTAAGTCTTGAACCAAATCACTGAACCAATTGTGTTGAAAAAAAAAGCAGAGAAACACTGGCATTGAAATGTGTAGCCTGGAAATGATTGCTTTTCGAATAGTGAAGAAGGAAGGTGAACAATTTTGGCTTGTGAGCGAAAAATTGGTCAACACATGGTGACTCACAGGGGAAGCATGCCCGCCATGCTTAGAATCTAGCTGCCTTGAAAATCCATTGGGCATGGAGTCAATAGCAACTTTGAGAAACAGCAGCAGCTCTATTCAAACACAGAACCAAAAAAAATGTAGATCCACCTCCGAAGAAAAGGAAACACATGCAAGACTAAGAAAACTACAACTTGTGCAACAACACTTAGGGAAAAATAGGAAAAAGAAAACAAGGGAAAATATGTACAAGCGAACCCAAAAGAAATCAGTGGCAATGCTTCAAATGTATCCCATTAACTGGGATACGCAATTCTTCATCATCTAACCTGGAAAGTTGGAACGCATTATGTTGCTTGCACTGAGTGATTATGTAAGGACCGCTCCATAGGGCATCAAATTTTGCATGTTTTTTGGGCTTAGCTCGATCCTCGTCCCACTTTAAGATAATGTCTCCTTTAGTGAAATCTCTTGGCCAAGATTTCTTGTCAAAGTCCCTTTTTACTTACTGTTGGTGACTGGTCATAGAAGCCATAGCCCGATCCCTTACCTCTTGGAGCTCCATTAGCTCGCATAACCTGACTTCCAGGCCATTTCCTTCTTCAAACTATAGTTGGCAAGAGAGATCCAATGCTGACAATTCAAGTGAGATGGGAACCCTAGCTTTCCTTCCATACACGAGCGCATATGGAGAATTTCCAATTGCTCTTTTTGGAGTAACTCAGTCGGCCCATAGAGTTGTCTTTAGCTTGGTATGCCAAGTTCTTTGATTGTCCTCCATAGTCCTCTTTATAATTATGATCAGATTTTTGTTGGTGGACTCAGCCAACCCATTCCCCTATGGATAATAGTTTGATGAAGTACTGAGGTATATGTCATACTTCAGGCCCATTCGCTAGTTCTGATTCCCAAAAAAGCCAAGGCATTATCTGAGATTATGGTGGTTGGGACCCCAAATCTTATTACCAGGTCTTCATAAAAATCTAGGACTGCACTCTCATTCATCTCCTTCAAAGCAACGGCCTCCACCCACTTGGTGAAATAATCCATAGCAGTCAGGACCCCTATGAAGTCTAGGCCCCACTGCATGAATGGTTGATCGACTTGAATGGGTTGTAGGGGCATGGTAGCCAATCACTATTTTTTGTCAAAAAGTACACACTTCTGGCACTTTCTTACCCAGGCATGGAAGTCCTTGAAAAGAGTGGGCTAAAAGTAGCCATCTTGCATTATCTTTGCTACTATAGCTCTAGGGGCGAAGTGACTGCCTGCTGGCCCATCATGAAACTCAGCCAATACCCTATCAGCTTGGCTTGGGTCAATGCACCTTAGGAGGACCCTAGAGAAATCCCTCCTAAACAACACTTCACCAACCAGAACATAAGGAAGAGAATGGAGTTTAAAATACCTTCTTCTAGTCTTATCAAGACCCTATGGACATTCACCCATGAGAAGGAAACGCTTCATGTCCAGTGTCCAATCCTTTATGATAGTTGGTTCTTCTGTTGTGGCTATGTCATGGTTTAATAAGATGTCTCTCCTTTTTTGTTTTAAGTTTGTAGCTAGCTGTTTGCACAGGCCTCTTCCCCTCACTAGCTTGGTAATCTTGATGTCTATGTCATATTCCATCACTTTGGTAATCCACCCTGCCCTCTTTTTGTTTAAATCTCGATTGGTCAAGAATTCCTTGACACTCGAATGTGGGACCATAAGGTGGATCCTATTGTTAGACAACATATGCCTGAATTTCTTCAAGCTATGCACCACTGCTAGGACTTGCTTTTCTACATACGTATACCTGAATTCAAAGTCCTATAACCCTTGGCTGAAGAAAGCAAGTGGCTATTTGAGGTCATCACTGTTAGCTTGGGTAAGTATGGTAGATATCACTTCCTCATTGCTGAAGGTATAGAGGTTGAAGTCTTTGTTAAAGTTTGGGCTGATCAAAGTGGGAGCCCGAGTTATGGCCTACTGGATGGCCTCAAAGCTAAGTTTCCTTTCAGCTGTTCATTTGAAATCCTCACCTTTCTTCAGCATAGGGGTGAGTGGCTTGACTATCTCTACAAAATTTAGAATGAATCTTTGAATAAAATTAATTTTGCCAAAAAAGCTCTGCAAACTCTTCTTGTGCTTTGGTAGGGACATCTCCAGTATAGAGCAAACTCTCTCGGGGTCAATAGACAAACCCTCCTTGGACATAATGTGGCCAAGGAGTTTCCCCTCATGAACAACAAACACACACTTCTTTGGATTAAGAGAGATGCCAAATTCCCTACACCTTTCAAAAATCTGCCTGAGGTGTCTTATGTGCTGGCTCACTTTCTTGGAGAATACCGTTACATTGTCGAGGTATACCAACACATTGTTGTTTATCAAGCCACCAAAATCCATGTCCATGGCCCACTAAAAGGTGGCACCAGCATTGGATAGCCCGAATGGCATCTTCTTGTAGGCAAATGTCCCCCATTTTGTGGTAAAGGCTATTTTGTGTTGGTCACTTCCTTGCACTAGAATCTGATTATACCCTGAATAACCATCCAGGAGGGAGAACCGCTCACTACCAGTTACCTTCTAGAGGATCCGCTCCATGTTTGGAAGGGGGTAATGATCCTTTAGAGAGACTCTATTAAGGTCTCTGAAGTCGACACACAACCTGATCTCCCCATTTTTCTTTCTAATAAGAACAAGGTTGGCCAGCCATGAGAAATGTTTGAATGGAAATATAATCCTAGACTCAATCAATTTGGCCAATTCCCTTTGCATGAGGGGCTCAATTATAGGATTGATAGGCCTTTGCTTTTGAGTGACTGGCCTAGCACCTTCTTCTCATTCAATGGTGTGTTGGGCAAGCCTTGGGTTGAAGCCCTTTAAATCACTATAATCCCATGCAAAGATGTTAGTGAATTCTTGACACAACAAACTAAAAGCCTGCCTCTCTTGAAATGTGTAGAGTTTACCAAGCACCAATAGCTTCCCTTTGAAAATTTCAACCTTTTCATAATTCTCCTCTTTGGTAGTGATGCAGTACTTGTCATTTCTTAACTGGTCGTCACTATTGAAAATGCTTTCAAGCATGACCAGACCCATGGGGAGTTTATTGTTCTTCAACTGAACAATCTAATTGCCATATTGCTGCTACAATTTTGCCTGATTGTGTGTTGCAAACTCAACTTCTTCTTGTAAGAAGAAAGCTATCTGCTGGTCACTTTTGAAGACTTGCCAATTTGTAACATTGTCTAGGATTGAAGGCTGAACCACCACTTTCAAGTGGCATGAACCACAGTCTCTACTTATTTCTTTTGAAACATCAAATTGGGCACCAATTGCTGCCAGCCTATCAGCCTGTTTGTTGAACTCCCTGGGAATAGAGGCAATGTTAAAAACAAGAAAATCCTCCACCAAGTCCCAAACCCTATGCTTGTACAACTTTAGCAAGGAGTTCTTGGTTAGATTCAGGCCTCTCACTTGATTTACAATTAGTTTGCTATCTCCCAAGACTTGCAACTCTTGAATCCCTCTCTTTCTTGCCCATTCAAGCCCATGGATCAAAGACTCATATTCTGCAACATTGCTGATGCAAGAGAAATGGAAATAGAAAGCTGAAAAGTACCTTTCCTTGAAAGGGGAAACCAACATTGCTCCACCACCAGCACCTATTTTACTTCTGGAGCCATCAAAATACAACTACCATAGGCTAAAGTCTTCTTTGCTTTCCTTCATTAAATTTGGCATGAAGGCACCCTCCTCGTGCATGCAATGGACTCCAAGGTTTGCCTCCTTAATGAATTTGTATGGATCATGCTCGAATTTATCATTTCCCCACTCATCCAAGAGTAAGTCTATGACTCCTTCAAGAGCAGAGGATGGAGATTGGTCCATCTGGGACTCTTCTAGATCGATGATAGTGTAACTAACATTTGCTGCTTTGGGCGAATATGGCTCTAGGTGGTCCTTTTAGAGTGGCTCAAACTCAATTTTAACTTTGGTCCCATAATTGGTTTTGAAAACCAAATATGACCAATTTTTTGTTAGATAGCCACCTATTTTTGACGTGAAATCCCTGAACAAGCAAATTGTGAAATACAGAGGAACATCTGCTACCACTATATCATGGGGAATTAAGAAGGTTGGGCAAGCATGCAATGTCAAGTCTAAACCCTTCACAATCCCAACTATTTTTGCAAGTGTCCCATCCAGCTGTAGGACTCCTTTGTTCATCTCTTGATACTTCAATCCCATCTTATCAGCAATGCACTTGGGCATCACTGAGGTGCTGGCCCCACTGTCAATTATGCAGTTGTGCACCAAGAAGTTCCCAATGACCAAGGATACATAGAAAGGAGGAGTCTTCTCTTCCTTCTTCATCTGTCCTAAAGTGGGAGGCTATCCATTTGTCATCAAGACATTATCAGTGCTAACTGGGATAGCCTGACAATCTAGCTCATTTAATTCCTATTTTAACACATCTTTCTTGGCCTGGAAGAGACAATGCATCCCATAAAGAGATATGCATATTTAGCTTCTTCATCTAATCCACTACATTGATTTGAGGACTGTCATGCCTTAAGCTTTCTTTGGGGTTGATTCCAAGCTGAACTGGAGGCTGAGGAGCTAGAGGTATAGATGGCTGCCTAAAATTTGGGGCCTTTGCATTAGAGTGTGATGGAGGAGGTGCTACTGATGCCTGAGTGGCAGCCTGGGCTTCTCCCATTGCCCTTCTCTTAAACCTCATGTTGGCTGCAACATAGTCAACCTGATTGTCCTCAGTGCCCACATAATTTACTGAATAAAAATCTTCTTCCAAATGATTCATCAGGGCAGAATCAGGTTAAACTTGATTGTTACTCATGGTGGGCTACATTGAAGGCTCAAAGGCTTGAGATTGAGTGGTTGTTTGGTTATCTGCATTCTAAAAATAGTTCATCACCTCATTTTTATAGACGGCCTATTCTTAACCATATCCCATGGTCAAACAGCTAGGCTGCTCTTATATTAAATTGTTCTGAACAGGCACCATGGCCTTAGATGATGAGGAGGGACCGGTGTTGTAATTTTGAAATGGCCTGGTTGTAGTGAGTTGCCCCTGACCTTGATTATAATTTTGAAAGGGGGGTCTAGGGGTTTGACCATAATGTTGGTATCCCTGATTTGGTCTATTGCCTTGAGCTTACTGCCTTTTAATGGCAACAAGTTCGTTGGACATGTTCTACAACAGACTCTTAACCTCATGAAGCTCAGTTGGTGGAACAACAGCTGGTTTTTCAATGGTAGGTAGAGGGGAAATTATTAGAATAGGGGCCTGAATTGGAGGTGGCATTTCTAGGAAAATTGGCATATGAGGCCTAGGGGCAATTTTCTCGGCTTGAACCAAGCAATTTTTGACTGCTATGGTAATGTCATAAGCAGCAGGCAATATATGCCCTCCCATAGATTGTATCATCACTGCAACATCACTATTTAATGCTTTCAAGTAGTATAAAAAATCATAGCTAGGAGTCGGCCTTACCAGGATCGGAATCCTCTGCCAGGTCTTCTAAAACCTTGTGTTAAAGTCCTGCATATATTCGTGCGAAGCCCTCTCTATGGTCATCAACTGCTTAGCAAGTGAGAGGTCATCACTTTTTTCCCCAAAATGATCTATCAACTAAACACCCAATTTGTTCCAAGAATGTATTGAGTTCACAGGCAAGGTCCCGTACCAATCAAGAGCCTTGCCTTTAAGAGACAACGCCAACAGTCTGATGACAATATTTTCTTTGATATATTGTGAATATTTCAAAGGTTAGCAATATTCTTAATATGCTCAATGACTATAATAGGTCCCACCCCATCAAAAGAAGGCACATTTTTTAAAGCTGTTCTTGGAATTGGATCATATTGTGGGAGATTCAAGGGGCTCTCACCATGAAAAGCTATGAATGGCAAAGTCATGGCTGGGACTGGCTGTAACTGAGGTTCTACTGTGTCTCTTATAATAGGCCTAGGAGGATTGCTTGTTGGATAAGGATGAGTCCTCTCTAATCATAGTCTTTTAATAGAATTGAAAGGTAATTGAACGAATTTGAAAGGAACCCCTCTTGAATTAGACCTTGTGGTGACTTTAGGCATAGAAAGTTAAGACACTGGTCTTAATATGAAAATTGAAGCTCTTACCAGTGGAGTCACCAGATGCTAGAATACTTGAAATTTGTTGTAGCATGACTAGCATCAATCCTAATATCTTACTGCATTGAAAACTTGTGGTCCTACCAGGCGTGCCAAAACTGTTGACGTAGGAAAGTGTACCCAGTGGCAGGAAAATAGGTTCCTTCCCTCTCCTCGCAATGTGGAAACTCCTCTCTCACCTAGGGGATGGCAAAGCAAGAGAAGAGAGTCTCTAGTTAATGGCTAGCTCCCTTTGGTGTATCATTATTTGTGGGTTCCATCTCACTTGCCAAAGACACTTCCCCTATTTCGTGCCAGTTAGACTTAATTATTCATTCATCCTTTGTTTGCTATTTTGTCCAATTCATTCTTTACACCATCAGGCAGTAAATGCCTTCTATCTCTGCCATTGGGATCACTCAACTCCCCCCTGCCCTATCATCTTTGCTTTGCACTTGGAATTTGTCTCTTTCAGCTGCTTGGCTCCTTGGGCGAATATAATGGCGGGTCACTACATTCTGAGCTCTTCCTTGTCCATGTTTGGCACTTGCCATATTTTAAAACCCAATGGCTAAACCATTTCATTAAGTTTGACGTGCCCTGGGACATCCCCATGTCCTGTGCTTTGTCTTTGGGTCCATGTTGGCAGTCGGGTCCATGTTGGCAATCATCTTTGGCTTCCCTTCCTTTGTCTTTTCCTTGGCATACCCTTCCGGGTCACGTTTGGCTTGGACTATTTCCCTAGGCTTTGTATTGTATTTGAAGCACACCCGAATTCCTTCCATGCAAATGTTAAGAGCTTGCCCTTCGAAAGGGCTTTTGACCTGAAGACTGCCCTTTCCCTTTGCCTTTGTGTTAAGCCGTGCCCAAAGGAATTCGGGACCTAGACTTTGTCAATTTTGAATGAATTAAACTTTGGACTTTGAACCAAACTAAAACTTACTCGGGTCCCTTTCATTTAAAGTGCTGGCCCTCCACTAGGGCGTTTAAACTTTAAGTCTTGAACCAAATCACTGAACCAATTGTGTTGAAAAAAAAGCAGAGAAACACTGGCATTGAAATGTGTAGCCCGAAAATGATTGCTTTTCAAACAGTGAAGAAGGAAGGTGAACAATTTTGGCCTGTGAGCAAAAAATTGGTCAACATTACCATTGACCTTATGGGACATTTAGTGCTCGTATGTGTGTTTTATTATGTGCATCATGGGCATGCCATCATGTGTGATTATTTGGCTATGTTTTCTATGCATGGATACATCTAGCATTGTTTACTAAGCTTATTTTTGTTGTGATTCATATCACACACTCCTATTCTCATTTTCCATTCCATGATACATATCATACACCTTCCATGCAATTATTACTCAATTTATGGATGTGCATGACTATATTGACTATTCACTACATTTATAATTAATATATCTATCTTGATATGACCCTTGTATACTTAGGATGTGTGTTTCTTAGATTCTTTATTCATACAATGATGACATATTCTCCACATGTTATTACATCTTTTACACTAATTATATCATTTTTATATATAACATGATATGCATAACTTCTTATTTTGAGATGAGTTATTCATAAGATACATCTATAATTTCAAAAGGGGGGCATACATAGTTGCTTGTCTTAGAGACTAAGCCTTCATAGTCACAATAAATAGATTTTGGGCATAATACTTTAGAATGATACATGTTTATAAAAATTATTATAGCTTTTACTTAGATTATGATAGGTTTGACATATATTGGAAAAATATGTGTGACATATGTCAAATATTTAACAATATTATGAGATATTTCATAGGTTATTAGAATGAGGGCATATGCATGACATATGTTGAAATTTTTTTTAGATATCATGATGTATCAACACATGTCATATGACTAAGATTACTTAATTTACCAAATGAAATTTAAATTTATGTCATTATCTACTAAGTATTTCTCAAAAAATATTGAAATAATAAACCATACTTTGACATTACTCATTTTGAATCATATAATTTGTTTTCAATGGATGATTCAAATAAAATTAAGTATATTCTTAGTAATTTCTTAGATTTATTGGAACCTTTAATGGATTCAATTCACTAAGATATAATGAGTTGTGTGGGGATAAAGTTATATCTAACTTAAATTATAGATAATTTTCCATTTCAAATGAGGGTTAGGTCATATTTATATCAACCCATGTTATTACATATGCATATCCAAGGGGCATGATCACCCCATTCTCCATTGTCTCCAATTCTCCATAGGACATTTGGTCTACATGCATGAAAGTGTATTTTCTCCTTTGTATTTCATTTCACATGTTTTTAATGTTGTTACTTTTCTATTTTACATCATAAGTAAAAAAATATCTACATGTTTCATTTCAAGTTTGCATGAAACAAGTCAAAAAACACAATACATACTTGAGCATACTCATCGTGGTTATCCTCATGTATAATCTTTTCTCCTTTTACTCTATAAATTCCATTACTAGAATAAAAGTAGAGAAAATTTAGACACTCATAATTGGTATCAAAAACTTTAAAACATTAACCTAATATACTTATTCTCACATACATGAGTCTTATTCACCATTCCTCAAAGCCATTTATCCATATATGGGCTTGACTATCCAAATTGTCATTACTATTACACAAGATATTTATAGTCTTTGCCCAACTTGATCAATATCATTATTATACTTTATCTTATCTTTAATTAAATGTTATTATTTTCCAGATAGGTCCATGCTTCTCAGATAAGTGTGTCATAACACACTTATCCATTGAGGTTGAACATGTCCCCGTACCCTTTAACAACTTGTTTTCAAGCTTAAAATTGTTGAAATAGGTCATCCTTAATGTTTCACATGTCATTTTAATGGAAATTTATCAAAAATATAGATATATAAACATATCTACCCTAATAATTTACCTATCTAACACCTATCTAACATCTATTTAACACATATCTACATATCACTAGAAATATGTCTATACATTAAGAAAAACTATCCTAAAGCTCCCAAATCTAAATTCAATGTGCTACAAATAAATACCATTTTGAATTTCAAGTCAGAGGTAGTCAAGTGTTGAAATACATACATATGATTTCAATATATAATAGCATTACACATGATTACACACACTCAAGTAGGTTGGAGAACTACATTAAATTTGACTTGCTTCTTTAGAGTATTGGATATAGGAAGCACTTAGTCTTATAGGTTACTCAATCCTTACCTTTCACTTTTTTTTTTATTTTATAGTTGTCTTACAATGAAAAGATAGGGTTTAAATTAAGGAGAAAGAAAAAAAAGATATTCACATGAATTTTTAGATATTAGAACATAAAGGAATCCTCATTAGACATGCATATTGGGTAACACTATCACTGAAATAAAAATGATAGATACACACTATAATAGATAGTGTCATGGTAATAGAATTGTCTAAGAATCAAATACTTGTCTAAGTAGACACAAACTCCATGATTCCTGATCTGATCATTTACATGTCCTTTTTTATTATTTTTGATGACTGTATTACACTACAAACTTACATAAACCCTAAAAAATCCAAGTTTTTAATTCTCCTAGTGTTTTTCATAAATATAAAAGAACTATAACTAGTTAGTTACACTTATATTTGTCTAGTAATTATACATCTTAAACAATTTGAATATTCAATTATTTTTATGCTATTATGGTCACATTAATCTTAAAATAGATTAAACAACATGAAAAGAGTTTGAAAAAAAAAAAATTACCATTCAATCTATCACTTTGCCTAGTAAGTGTCTTATATCTAACCTTATTAATTGGAATAAGAGAGAAATATAGATAAAATTCAAAAACTATAGTTAATGATAACACATTGTGAAAGCACAACTTTAAAAAATAGATATGAATTAATCACATCAAAATCATGCCCTATAGGGTATAAGAGCATGAAATCATAAGATTAAGTGTTGTATATAAAAGGGCTTCACCAAATAAATTATTAGTGAACTACACAAGGGATAAATAACACTACACTACACCAATAAGTAAGCACAAGGGCAGATATTATCTAGTTAAAGTTAAATATAACAAATAAAGACCAATAATGTGCTTAAGGGGATGAATTAAAGTACATATAATGATTGAGAATTTAAAAAGGTATTTTAGATATGTGTAACCAATTTATGACTCACCTAAAATTTTGTAGAGATGGAAAGCATTACAAAAATTCCAAAAAAAGTGTAGAATAAAATCTAGAAATATGATGATGCAACCAAAATTGGACTGCTTTGATAATGATAGTTCAATATCAATCTATTTTGATAGTGACAATCTATCTCAAATGTCATAGTCTCATCCAAACAATGGATGTTTAGTTCAAATCTATCTAAAATTTTGTGAATTCCTTCATTTAATCTTACTCAACATAAACTTCTCCCAAAATCAACTAAGTGGTATGTGAAACCATTAGAATGTCTTTTTTTTTCTCAAGCCCTAATATACACTAAGAGACCTTATAAGTAAATAAAACATTGGTATTTTTTAAGGGGATTACCTCATTCACCCTACTCTATTATAGGTTAGAAATCAATACTCATGCAATTTGACAACTAGATCTATGTATATGACAGTCCCAATCCTTATCATTATGTATGAGATGCAATAAATTAGTCAGTTTTATATGTTCTTTCATTAGTTCTCATTTTGGTACAAGTATGCATCGGTAAATCTTCAAAAAATAGGAAATACAATAAGAGTTGAGTAAAGGAATTCCTTAGATGAGATCCTCGCAATTTCATGATCATACAATGTGGTATATTTGTTTGTAATCATTGATAAACACATTAGGGTGATTATGTATATATAGACTTATTAAATTCAAAGTAGGACCTCATTAGTGCACAAACTAACATTGTGGAAGTAGGAAATCTAGAAATCAAGGTATAATGAAAACATTGAAATGGATCTGAAGACCCCAATTAATATGAAAATTAATGGGATGGTTCAACAGTAGTAAGAACCCTATCAAACTGTCATAATAATGGTCAAAAGGAGTAAAAATCATGAAATATAGATCTAATTATTTTTAGTAGTATTTATAAGTATCCTAAGGAAAATAAATGATAGGCCTAAATATGTTTAAGAATCATTGATGATAAGGTAAGGTTATATATATCCCAACATAAAAGAAAAATGTGCCAATAAGAACCCAATTTAAACCAATGATCATGTTTTATGTGAAATGGGTCTATTACATTAACACACTATACAAATAAAACATTTAAATGTAATAAAATAATATTTAGATTTGAACAATATATGATGATTTATTAGAAATTAACCTATACAAGCATGTGTAATAAATACAATAAGATATTATACAATCAAGGGATAAATATAGCATATCTTATTTACTGATATGTCTTGAATTGTAATAACGACTCAAATTTATCTCAGACTTGTGAAGAAGCTTTGTGTTTTATTTATTCTGTGTCCTAACTATTTCTACTACCTAGACACTATCATTACCTTAGGACACTACCATCGATGTAGGTGTACAAATCCAATGTAAATGTATAATCCTAAATATTTACTAAAACTAATTCAAACTTTATCTGAAGCTGTGTTGTTGCCTATAGTATTGTTTTGTCCTTCTAAAATAGATAAAATTATGTGTATAATATAGTCAAATGAGCAAAAACCTATATCTTTTTGACTTTTGACTCCTGTAACTTGGTAAAAAGGGGTTAGCATGTGAGTCAATCTAACCCTAGTAACTTGGTTGTTGCTAAGCATTACCTATCCATGTACTTTGAAGAGGGCCTCAGACTCACATGTAATTATCCCTCCTAGGTATATGTGTGTAATGGTGATTATGCACTATATTCTATTTATCCTATTTGTAATATTTGGTACAAATAATGTGAATGCAAATTTACTTTTGAATACTTCAGATTTGTAATTTTTGGTAGTTATGTATATAATGTAATTCAATAACTTTTAAATAAGACAAAGTATATTCTACTTGAGAAGCTTGCTTGGTTCTATAAACCATACCATAAATTTATACATATAAGGAAACATTTTTATTTAGAATGATAACCTAGTGACACATGAAAATACAATAATATAATATATATAGGGCTTAACACAATGTTCATAAAATGAAAATTATAGAAAATGATCAAAAGATAAGGCTGGATTGAATTTGAACACTAGCGTAGATGCTAGTATCATAATCCACCACTAGTTTACAGGGGATAAAAATGTTGAAATGATCAAAAAATAGGTAGGGGTCCCTTAATTACACTAAAAATGGGATAATGGATAATCAAAAGGATATAAATGATTAGATAAAAGAAATAAAAGGAACATGAATCTAAAGGGTTCATGTGAGACTACACTAGTAGATGCCTAACTCTCTATAAAAATGTCTATAAATGCAAAATATATGAAAACATACTATGAAATAATGCTTCTACCAAATATGGGTATCTATATTTTCCCACCCTTAATCTAGTAATGCATGAAAATGACATTACTAGTTTAAAGGAAAGAGAATGCATACCTCAATGTGTATGACACACCTTATTTTTTCTTGAAATCTATTTTGAAACTATTGTTTGAATATGTTAAAACCTAAATTTAGATAAAGATCCTACTTGGGTAAATATGGTTAAAAATATAGATATGATAATGCACAAGGGTGATGATCAAATTTGGATTAGGCCAATTGGATGCTAAACTTAGATAAACATACGATGAATTTATAAAACTAAGATAAGATAAAAATAATAAGTACAACTATGCTAGATATAAAAATAACAAAGAATTATTGTACTTATCTTGTTAAGATGCTAATGCATTTCTAGATCTAGAACAAGTAAAAATTAGACTAAAATAAGATTTTAGATTAGTCATCAGATTATGGATTGACTGTTTCTAGAACCTCAAACACTAGCATCAGCCTAGAATGGTTACGTCAATGTTACTATATAAACTTGACACAAGTGTCCTATACAAAATACCTGATAGAAAAAGATGCAACCATATGGATGTTTTTGGGTTTGACTTTGCCTTCACTCAGGTGCATTCAAATCTGGGTCATGGATTGTCACTCCTCATAAATTTGTAAAACCCCAGTTATTCATATTCATAGTGACCGTAGGGAAAAATGGGTTAGTGGGTATATGGTGTCGAGCTAACCCCAAATACCCATATGCCAATGATCATTTCCTACATATCCAATACTCTGAAGAGGGCCTCAAAATTATGTAGTTTTCCCCTATGTGTTGGATTATGTGTGAATTATGTAATATGTGCAAAGTAAAACAATGACATAGCTTGTAACTTGGAAAATATAGTTCTTGGATTACTCCTTAAAAAATCTAAACTTCTGTATGTATTATCCCTATGACAAATATGGAAATAGGAGAAAATATGGAAGCTTTTCTCACTTAGGTGCTTGATTGAATCCTTTTTTAAGTTTCCTAGTGATTAGGTAAGAAGTTTATAGGTGAGGAATGGACGAGGGTTGATCTTGTATTTATATCAATCCCTTTGGATAAGTAACTCAAATTAAATATCTTATATTTACCATTAGAATACATTTAATTTTCAAATTGGATGAATTTAGGGCACTTGATACTTGCATCAAAGTAAGACACTAGAGTTGATGTAGGTGTCTATCCCAAACACTAGTGTTCAGGGAATAAGAAAGTATGTATAAAATTAGAACTTGTAGAGATGGAAGATAACCATGTTTTAAGCATTCTAAGAAATATAGAATGTTTGGGTCATCAACATAATATTGGTTTCACCATGAGATAGGCCAACGGTCACAAGGTAGAGCAGATGCAATACTTTATAAATTGGGAAAGGTCTATAATTGAGAGGAAATCCAAGGTCTAGGTTTTCCAAGTGTACAAGACTAAAGTGATATACAATCCATAAATTAGTGCCTATAAAATATTACCTACAACTAAAATAATGTCACAATGTAATTAACATTTAAAATCTATAAATGAATACTAGTAGAAAGTGTCTAGATTAAAAAAGAGCATGGATAGAATAGACCTATGCACATGTTTCATAGTGATGATCCTAGGATGTTAGTTTTGATATGGAAGCTAGTGAAATAGAAAGGGACTTAAGACCTCATCCATTTTATATCTAGATAAATAAGTGAGTATACAAGTGGTCACATGGGGTGAACCCTAAAGGTGCCATATCTAGAGCAGGGAGAGTTGGGAAGTGATCATGCCCTGAACCTAGTATAAGGAGTATGGTGCTATGAATGTCAAAAGTATTACATCCCAACCAACACAACTCAAGTTTAAACATATATATATATATATATAATCTATTATAAGGGGAATTATTTAATCAAAATCATCTTATAATATAGTGAGGTTGGTTGATATAATTAACATAACCTATAAATATGGTGAGGGCGAATGATTTAAGCACTTCAATTTATATAAAGAACCAACTATTTTAGATAGATAATGTTTGGTAATAATAGTTCTTGGTGTAATCAGTGTTTCTCATGAATTAATTTGTAATCTAGTGAATCTAGGAGATAAATATGTGTATTTGGTAAATAAAATAAGGAATGGACTCCATTCATGCCCCATGTCATATCTGGTGTGAGTAATATATATTTTTTCTTTGTATTATGTGTGTAATAATAATACCACTAATCTGATAAACTTTGCCCCAAATATGTGAAAATTAGTGCTAATATATAGAATTTTTGGGCCCTGTGGATGTCATGCCCCCATTGAAATCTAGATATAATGAGTAAGTGTAAAAGTGTGGAGATCATGACTTTGTGACATGCCCCCACTAAGATCTAAAATTTCAGTAAATGTGGAGGTCATATTATTATGACACATCCCCACTAATCTTCCCCCATTTTAAGGTGAGGGGATTATAATTTGGTATTCACCACATTTTAAAAGGATGAAGTGGTTATTATGTATATATCAAGCATATGGTGTGTATTGGTGATGTGCCTTAAAAATTTGGTAGCACTGAACATTGGTATTTTAAAATTTGAAAATTCCTAGGTTGGTTCAAAAAATTTAGGTGATATTAGATGTGTGAAAAGTATTGATTAAATTGACATTTGTGAAACTTCCTATAATGGATTTGTGGTCCTTGAGATAAGGAAACTAACTGTCAAAATATACCTGGACAGTATCAGTAATGCTCAGACACCTATGGTGGCCAATTTTGTCCATTGTCTACCAAAACTATCATTTGTGACTTTTCTAGCCTATTCCACCATAGATCATTTCATGTGTGTTAAAATATTTTATGTATGATATTAGATATTTCATCTTATGCATAGATTCATATTTGTCTTCCTTTGGCTTGAAACTCTAATTCCAATTTCAACCCTTTAATGTCCTATAGAAATGGGTTAGATAAGATGGGTTATACAACATGAAGCACACCCCACTATGTATTTGAGTGTTTCCTACATTCTATTACTTTAAGAAAATATCAAATTACACATATTTTTCCTAATTAGGTGTATGTGTGCTCTATAGTGATCCACTATAATGTATGCAACCTACGTGTATTTTTACATTTGAAAATATGCAGCCTTTAATATTGATGTAGGTGCTTATACTTGGCTTAGTGACAATTCTTTTGAGGTTTTTTTCAGATTAGGAAGCTTTAGGATAGTGCCTCAATGATGTGAAAATGTATTCCTTAATGTGCAAGTAGGTTCTCAAGTGAAATATAGATGCTTACTAGGTATTGATAGCCTTATGATTGATATGTATATATAGGTGACTCTTTGGATAGTTACCTCCATTAATTACATGAAAAACATGTACACCAACCCAAGGGAGGAATTTGAATTTGAGAACTAGTAGTTTGGAGAACCTAGGACACTACCAATAACCAATAATATCTTACTATTGTTAGCACTAGCTAATAAGGAGGAAATAATTATTTAGAATATGATGATAGTGTACTTAGGATGATGAATCAATTAATCGTATAATAGAGAGAAATTGTATATGAATGATGGCAAATTAGGAAGTCCAAGTCTATAGATAGATTAATGACAAGGACAAAATGTGAATAAGAGTAAACTATGCATGCACAAGTCATGTACATCAAAGATAGGTCCAAAATTGATATTTTCAAGTGTCTAGTACTAAATTTGAGTGTCCACATATTTCCACCCTTTAGTCTAGTATTGAAAATTATAGAATAAAAGGAGTAGTGTAATAAGATTTTGTACTTGAGTATGACTACATGTGGTGTTACTAGGTATTCCTTGAATGTCTAACTTGTTATATACAAAATAAATGAGTATGCAAATCAAGTTTCCCTCTAAAGTCATTGAAAAATGGGATGATTATGCCCCAAGAATATTCCACTATTAAAACCATGGTTTGGGAAGAATATGTCAAACCCTCATTGGAGATTGATAAGTGCTAGTAGTTGAGTGTTACAATACCTCAACTACACTACTAAAAGCATCATCATAACCATTTATTATGGAACCTATATGAGGTTCATATGCTAAGGTGGAGTCCCAAAATAGGCTCTATGTAAATCTAAAAACTCTAAAGAAATCAATGTAGATGGATTTTAGATTCAAAGTGTTACCTTTTTTACTATTGTAGAACATGGAAAAAAGTGTATGTATGAGCAATGTTCATGTCCCCAATTTGATCCATGTGTAATTAAATGTGATATATAATGCAATAAATTTGTATGTCTATATACCTCAATATGATAACTTTCTCAATATGATCCATGTAATATGTCTCTTCATGTTGCATAATTTATCATTTATTTTTCAAAATCCTATAAAATGCCCCACATATGCCCTTTTATATGTAAATATATCCCAATATAAATCATAATATGTATTATATTAATAATAATTTGTTTTTTAGACACATAAATTAGGCCACATGTACTTGACATTGCTAATTTTTGACATATTCCTAACCACATGACTTGCACCTAAATACATTATTCTTAATCACCATTCCTCTAATTTTTTCATATATATATGGGTTCAACCCTTTATTTTCCATTATCACTATACAAAAATTTCAATATCAAGCACTCAAGATATCTAAAAACACCTTTAGATTGTTCATTGAAAATAACAATTGTCTTTATTCCTTTTAGACAAGTTTGATCTAAGTATAAAGGGGTACCTTGGCGCCTTGTCCACTTGGGTCAGACACATATCACACCAAATAATAGATAGTGTTCAAATTTGAATTCAATCTTTTGGGTCTTTTAATAGGTTTTATAAGGATTTCTAAAGGAAAATTTCAAAATATTACCTTATAAATACATATCAAGGGTTATTCATTTTAAAAACTTTCTATTCTCTTGGTACAAAAATTTACACTCTTGCACATTGAGAAAATATGTCATATTCTACAAAAATTCTGAAATATTCATAAGAAGCAATCATAAGCCAAGTCAAAATCCCTCTAAATAAAGTCAAGATATATCAATCCCAAGTATCAAATCCATCTTCTCGCTACACATTATAGTCAAAGGAGAAGAAATGTACATTCAATCTAGGTAGGAGAACTATGTGGGTTTGATTTCCATACTTGGAGTATTGGATATATAGGCAAAAATCAAACATCAAGGGGATGATTAAGGTCAGCTCATCCCATTACACTCCACTCTCTTTTTTTAAAGTTTTCAAGCTATCAAAATTACCTAAGGGTTTCAAATAAAAGAGAATTCAAACAAAAATTTATATGTGTCCAAACCCTAAGTGTCATAATTTAGATTTAACAACATTCACGAGTTTGGTGATCACTTCAAACACACAGTTAACTCAAATGAGTCTATGATTAATGAAGCAAGGTACACTACATGACTATCTACCTACTATGATCATATAAATAAGCACCTTTGCTTCTGCTTCTATTCTCTCATTTCTAGATTCTTATTTTCTCTATCTTTTCTTATCTGATGTTTGTCACAATAAATTGAGACAAGTCTATGGTCAATATATGGATCACATTACATTGACATCCACTTACAATGGACCTACATAGAGTCTATTTTTGTTCCTAATTCTAATATTGAGCCTAAACTATCATCTATTCTTTTGATTTCCATAATCAAATAGTCGAACAATCAATAGAGATCAATGTGTGAGCTAAGTATATTTATTCTTAGTACTTTCCTAAAAAAAAAAATTCATATTTATATGTACTTTCTTGTAATTTTTCAAGCTATCAAAATTACCTAAGGGTTTCAAATAAAAGATATGTCAAACAAAAAATTGTGTCCAAACCCTAAGTATGATAATTCATATTTCATAACATTCACAAGTTTGGTGATTAATTCAAACACCATTGATCATAATGTTGATGGAACCCTCAAAAATTATATACACATTAAAGATGATACTAGTGATAAAAATGATAATCAAGATAATCAAGATAATCATGAAATTTCCAATACAATTATCCTAATGAACTCAATGGAGTAGATCTTGATCAAGTCAAAGAATTATTTGATTTTTACCAATGACTTTGAGAATGTCCCCAAACAAGTAGATAAAATTGTCTAATTAATCCTAACATATAATAATGCACATCAAACAAAAATTAGTTCATTTCAAGAGATTCCTTTCAAAGTGTTTAATCCTTCTACTTCTAATTTTCTAGTTACTACCATTTCTACTATTCCTACATTAACCCCTATAGTCACATATGTGTCAACTTACTTGGGTATGGGGGAATCACTTGGTTTACAATAGATTAATATGCCTACTACAAGGGCATACTATACACCTCCCTTGATCACTATGCAAGGTCCACTTCAAACTTCACCTAATCTTCTCGAAAGTGTATTATTCTAGTCGTCTATGCTAAAATATTTCAATTATAATAAGGTATCTCTAAAACTCACTCAATATACTCTTATACTCTAATTCATAATCTGTTGGGACCTACACTACCAATAGGATTTGTAACACCCAATCTACCTTGTTATGAGGTTAAATATGATATTGAGAAGCATTATCATTCCCTATATGCAACATGTTTGGACTATGCTTATAATAATAAATTACTTACCATGCTCTTTGCAACAAGTCTCAAAGACTATGCACTTCAATGGTTCTATGATCTCCCACTTCAATAAATTAGAGAATTCAACCTATTGGTAGATCAAATTTTTAACATATATCTCAATTGACATTAGTTAAAATATATTTTATGCAAAAATTATTAAACTCAAGCAAGGGTCCAATGAGTAAATCAATCATTATGTTATACAATACAAAACAATTATAACAAAGATGACAAACTCTATGGTTGATAATCAATTTAAATATACCTTTACTCAAATCTTGTTATCACCACTCCATGAATTAATAATGTTTTTAAAATTTATATCTTTCGATGACTTATGCTACAGGGTCAAATAAATGTAAGTTAAGATTAAGCATTAAACAAGTAAAAATATGTACCAAGTGTTTCATCTACATCCAATGTCAAGTTTCAAATAAAACCAAACTACACAATCAAATATAATGAAATCAAAAATGAATCTAAGGTAATAGATAAATCAATATCAAAACCTTTAAATAAACTTTAATTATCAGCTCCACCTAAGAGAAATTTTATAAGGTTACCAAAACTTCCTCATATCTTATTGCAAAAACTTATTGATTTCAATCTCATCATTCTACCTCCTCCATTTGAGCTTGATTTATCCAAATCCAAAACCTAAAGGCTTTGATAATAATGCATATTATGAATACCATATATACATTAAGCATTTTAAAAATAAATGTTATAGGATAAGGTAAAAGATAAAAGATGTCAACACACCCATAAAGGAAGTTAAACCATAACATAATGATAATGCAAGGTTGATATTTTTTATCAATTTTTTTCCAAATCATAATACAATCAATAATGAAAATAATTTAGAAACGCATCATGTGTGAAACACAAATCCTCTTCCCAAGGCATATGTGCATTCAATATATGGAATCATTCGCACATTTATAGGTACATTAGCACAATGACTAGTAATTAAATTTGATGATAGTAAAATTAATGATGATGATTTAGATAAACATGAACTATTTATTATAATATACATAAAAAATAAACCTATTCATAGTTTCATGATTGATGATGGATCAAGTGAAAATACATGCACAATGACATTACTTTACAATCTTTTATACATATAACATGATTTACAAGCTACATCAAAGCTAGTGAAGGAATTTTATGATTATACACAAAACACCTTTAGGCATACAATATTACCTATTCAAGTGGGTCTAAAAATAGTTGGAATTATATTTATATCCTTTCCAATCACATGGTTTTTTAACATGTTATTAAGACACCTTTGGCTACAAAAACTTCATGTAATACCATCCACAATATATAGATGCCTCAAGTTGTTTACAGTTTTATTAATTAGAGTAAACAATTAACTCTAATTTGGAATGTAAACTATTGAAATCTGATCTAGGAAGTTAAATAACACATAATATATTAAGTACTTAAATTTATATATTTATAGAAGTTATAAATTTCTAAAAATATAAACTAGGGTAAGGTTTAGAGAATTGTCCTTACAAACAAATTAATTCAGTCTGTAACAACTTTCCATGAGTTGTGACTAATTTAAAGAACCTATAAATATAGATATATAAAAAATAGAGATCCAATATATATTAGGATAAGGCCACATAAGGAGAAAATATTTCAGTGCATCACTTATTTCTACTATGGCTTTGTCCAAACAAACTATGCACTGGATCTAAAGATTTGGGCTTGTTCACCCCTGTCTATAAGTGAACTCTTTTTGGTTGGAGATCAATTTGATGTATGAAACCCATGTTAAGTTGATACACTATTCCTACATAATTACACAATAGAAATAAAATTCAAAAGGGGGAAACATAGAAGTGGTATATGGATGAGCTATCCTTAGAAATCCCCTTGTTGACAAAGTGTTGCCTACATAGTCTAGGTGGACCTCAGGATGATGTAGTTATCCCTTCAGGGAAGATCATATGAATGAAACTAGGAATATTTGGTTAGAATGATTGAAAAATATTGTCCTTAACCTGAAATAAAATAATTTTAGGCATGGCTAAGGACTATGGTATTATAAAAAAATCATAATAAATTTTTTTACTCATAATATAAATTCTTTTTTTAGTGAATCCTAGTAAGAAAATAGGAGGTTTCAAGTGTGAGCCTTGATGTGATTTTATTGGTGAATATTTTAAATTTTTATGATAACTAACCTATTAGTTTATGAAAGATAGTTATTATGAATCATGTCATTTTGAACATATGATTATTAGAGCACTCTTCACAAGAACACACTATAGGACAAGGATGCACTATAGGAAAAAGACACGGTGCATCTTTATTTGATTATGTGCTCTTGTATAAAAGGTATAAATGTTTATAAAACCAAAGTGGAATTGAAGTATATGATAATTAGGGATGAATAGGGAAGTCTTGGATATATGCATAGTAATAATGAGACTTTGAAGGCTTCCTTAGAAATTATGGGTTATTAGAATATAAAATTGCCAAGCAAGGTAAAGGTGTTTAAAAAAAGCATTATCAAGATTTTATTTATTAAATTTTAGTGTCTACATTCCACCCTTTATTCTATTGATGGATAAAGTTACTATAGTAAATTAAATGTGATACCTAAGTATGTATACACACTTTATCTTTGTCATGGAGATGTGCATGCCCTATTGTTGAGGCATGTGGAGAAGTGTTGAACCTATGGTGAATTGAGAGAAATAAAGTATTAATTCTAATAATAAATTATTAAGATTGAGTTGGAAATATTATATTCTCCAACCATCATAAAGTACTTTTTGGTTATTTTGAAGAGGTAGGAACTGATAAAATGTTTCACAAAAGTGGAATCAAGATGTGGAGTGTCACTAAAATCAAACGTGGCTCACTTGTTGAACTAAAAATAAGAGGTAGGAATTGGTATGTGAGTCACTAAAGTGAAAAATAATTTTTTTATCATCACTAATCTCAAACTTAATCCATGTGTAAAAGAAGAATCACACTATTGCAGATAGATCTAGATTCAAATTATAAATTCTTGAAACTTTGATTGCTTGAAAATGAGAAATCTAAATTTTGTGTAGTATATTGGACGTGATTGAATATCATGCCACATATATCATATAGAGTGATAATTTGATATTTTTAAAACTATATGAAATATTGTAACTATCTTCATGCAAGTGTATATGTGATTGAGTAACTGTAAGAATTAAGTACATAAGCAAGCAAAATGCCCCCCAAATCTGAGAATTTTGATTTTGCATATTATAAAATATAAAATATGAAATGTATTACTCGTGAAACTTGTAGATACACCCATTATGATGCCCCCATTTTGAGATGAGGGAAATTTCCTAAAAATCACTTGTCTCAAAAGAAAAAGTGAGAGTATTTATGAAAGATGTAATCAAGTAATAGAATGTGAATATTTGAATTGTATTATAATCCAAAAATATGTAACATTGAATTATATGAAAAGTTTAGATATGGAATTGCATCATTTTAATTGAATATAAAATTAAAGTAGTATATGAAGCATGTAAATAACTTGTAATTTTTGTAAATGTATTGTAAGCATATTATTGAAAATATTAAATATTTGAAGCACATATGTAGTATATGCATGATGTGCATCATGGCACTCTGTATGTAATTAGATACTTAGTAGTACATGATAGGAATCATGACATCATAGTAGTAAGTAATAAACATGTAAGAAAATTCACATAATAAGGCATAAATGCCACATACAATGGATATGTAAGGTGTCACATAGAATTATAAATATAGATGCAATTTGAGCTCTATAGATTAAATCATGTAATTTAATCAACTAAAATATCAAACTACATAGTAAAGTGATAGATCCATTAAGACCTAATAAAATGTATGAATGCACAATTTAAAATATCATTATGATCCTAAAGCTAAAATTTCTACACCATGATTACAAAAATTAAAACAAGAATATTGGGATTTAGATTAGTTTGACTTAGATTTTGACACTATGATGTTGCTTGATCAAGGATGTTGATGATGGACTCAATGACTAATTAGACATGGATTTACTATGGGCTTGCTAGATATCCCCAGTGGAGGAGTGGCCTTGGTTAAATAGAGGAGGGAAAGATCAATGATTGAGGTTTAAACTTGGTTAAAGGAGATCAATGGATTGGAATTATCTAAGGAATTTAAAATTCCTTGGAAGCCTCTAGATTTAGAGGACTTTAGAGAGGAGGGCTGAGAATAAAGAAGATTCTAGAATCCTCTTAGGGGTTAATTGGGATTAGGTATAGATTAAATAGGGATTAGGTAGGTGATTAAGGACTAGGGGTGTAGGAGAACCTATGAATAGGCTAGTAGGTGGGTAGGTGGGCCATTAGAAATTTAAAATTACCAAATAATAAATAAGTGGGATTAAGATGGGATTAGGAGATGATTTGGGAAATTAATGAAGAGATGGGATGAATAAGGTTAGTAGGACTAAGGATAATGAAGGGGGGATATTAGATAAATTTCTAGGAAGGTGATAAATTAGTAAGATAAATTAGATTAAAATATGATGAGTCAAATTAGTGTCGATTAATAATATTATTAGTGATGGTAATGTAGGTGAACAAATTTAAGTGCATACATATTTCCCCTCTTTGAAAGGGCATTGTGAATGGAGTGAAGTGGAAGGAGTAATGGTATTTTAAATAAAAAACATGTCATAGATGAGTGATAGTAGATGATGTTAGTGGATATGATGCCCCCTCAAGGGGATATGTGGGGAAGCATGAGATGGGTGGCCCCTCAAAATATGAAACAATGGGTGAGATGCGATGGATAGATGAGGGAATGGGATGCAAAATGTGGGATAGATGATGAAGATAAAAGTTGACTTGAGAAATGAGATACAAATTGATAATTTCCTTGGAAAATACACATACTTAGGGAGTATAGATGATGGGTGTTTCAATTATCAACACATCCTAAGGGTAAATAAATCGTAACATAGGACATAAGTTTTAGATGTATCCTAAGAAAGTATGCATGTAAGGGAGATTTATAGGGTAGGATAAGATGATGATTTGACAAGATTGATGATGGGTATATCTCAAAGATAAATCAATAAATATTGATGTAGGTGATGAATAAGAATGAAGATATGATAGAGTGACCAAAAGATGTAACTAAAAATATGATAGAGATAATGATGATGGATGATGAGGAAAGAAGTGATAGTGGCTAAGCTATCCTTGGGAATTAAGAAGTGACCAAGTGTTTCCTACATAGTCTAAAAAACCTCAAGATGATTTATTTTTGAATAGATGATGATGATGATGATGATGATGATGATGATGATGATGATGATGATGATGATGATGATGATGATGATGATGATGATGATGAGAAGTAGTGATTAGAGGTTGATTTTAGTGATGAAAAGAAATGACTTAGATGATAAGATGAGGATAAAATATTGGATGTTATTCTAATGGATGGGGATAAAGATGATTATATGATTGGATGAATGAGGAGTGGGTGACCAAGCCATCATATCTATCATAAGGCTCATCATAGTCTAATCAATCCAATAGATATGGAACTTGATAGTATGCCCCATGATATAAGCATGGATAAGAGGGCATTATGCTAAAGTACATGGGAAAATAGAAAAATCTACATAATTGAGGTAGCTTATATGACCTCATAGCATTTATAAACACCTAAAACTGGCCATCGATAACCTTCAGTCAGGATTTTGGTTAGTTTCCATCTAAAATGCACAATTTGGCCTAAAAACACTAAAACACACAAAATGATGTGAAAATGATATATTCAAGTGCCAATTTTGGCCAGGGTATCACTAAATGGGGTAATGAAATTTATGGGTGAGATAACTTTGATCAATTTATTTCGAGTCAAAATGCCAAATTTACACCTATGTGACCTAGAATACTCTTTCCTAACAAATATTTTGCACAAAATTTGTGCCTTTGTTATTTGTTGTTGGAAACATCCTAAATGGGAATATGGTTCCAAAGCATTTGACAGTGCCTTCCAATTCTAATTAAGTCAATTTTAGGACCAATAACAAGGTATTCTGATCAATCTGGGTAATTTATGCATAAAGTGCTTAATCATGCTTAAGAGCTAATTAACCCAAATTAAGGCCTAATTAATAATTCCATGGAAACTTGTTGAATAATTTATTTTGGAAATGAATATTGAATATTTTCATCATCAAGTGACCTCATTTATTGGGAAGACATCCCTAGGCCATAAATGCAACAAATATCTAGATTCATGCCCTCCATGCCTCATCAATGCCTTCTATGATGCCCTCCATGCCCCTTAATTTCCCCTTCTTCCAATTACATGATGAGGATAATTACAAACTTAATTACAAAAATTAAATTAATCCTCAACCACACATCTCAATCTTGAGATGGATGGTTGAGGTTGATTCTGATCAAATCCAAAAATCTATAAATAGGAGGCCTCACAACATCATTTCTAAGCTTAATTTTGTGTAAAGTTATAATGCAGGATTGGTTCCAAAAGCTTCATGCAACTAGTGTTACCATGCCAAATTGATTCCAAGCCAAGCCAAGCCACAAACCAAAGATGCCAAGAGGAGATGAAGGTAGCCACACTCCATTGTAGAAGACCTCTTGAAGCACAAGCTGAGCAAGCCACCATTACAAAAGAATTTAGAGAATCCAAAGAAGGTGAAAGGAATTCTTGTGTTTTCATTCCTTGCTTTTTAGTTGTGCTTGTCATTTGATTGTGTAAACTAAGCTCTCCCTAGTGTCTAGGCCTAGAGATGTTATGATATTAGTGTGTTTATTTCATTGTGTTTTCATTTCGGAATAAACACCATACTAACCATCCTCTCTTGAATTAAATTCCTAGATCGCATAATGGCATGCCTAGTGGGACTATACACATCCTACACATGAAGGAGATCCTTTTTCAACTTTAAAAAATTCATTTGAGCCTATAAAACTCTTATAAATTTATTTTCTAACTTTATTTTGCCATTTTTGGTTGTCATGATTTTTACACAGTAACCGACATCAGTAGAAATACTGACATCAGTTACTTGGCTTAACTGATGTCGATCAGCAGAACTGACATTAGTTAGATCTTGATTTGCTATAACCAACATCGGTGGTATTGACTGACATTAGTCACTATTTTTTTCCAAAAACATAGACCCATGACCTCTTTTTCCAAAGTTTATTGTTTCTAACTCAAAAGGGCTTCAAAGCTAAGGGACATGCTAACAATTTTGCTGAAGGACCAAGCGGGTTTTTTTCTCAAAACATGTTTAAATCACTTTTACATGCTTAAAATTTGATTAGGAACTTTGTTTTGGTGTTTAAAAAAGAATTTTTAGGTGTTTTTGATGAATGTTTTTCAAAATTTGTAACTAAGACCAAGGGGTCAAATGAACACCACCAAATCTTTCATTTTGGGTTTAAAATTTAACACACTTGTCAATTTTTGTTTGCAATAGTTGTTTAATTAGATTTTGTTTGGAAAAAAGAGGAATGTTGTATGTATGCTCTTCCATTTGTCTCTTATAGGGAACCATTATAATCAAAAGTGCCATTCCTATTGTAAGTATCCTAGTCCAAGGCTTAGAAAGAAAGTTATCTAAAGCACTCCCTTAAAAATTATCAAAGTTTGGGTGACCTTGAAAATGACCCTAAAGTCTTTCTACTTTCATGCTTTATTTATTTATGCATCTTATCTTGTGAGGGGGACTTCATCACCTCCCACAAGTTCTTTAAGGAATATTTGACCTGGGGTTTCATATCATGGCATTGACTTCATTTGGCTCCTTTGGAGTTGCACACAAGATGTAATGGCACTTTGGACATCTCACTACACTGAGTGAACAATAGGATGTAGTGGTTGTAAAAAGGACTACACATACAAGCCAAGTGATACAAAACCAATATCCATGCTTTTATTTTTCATTATTTAGCATGAAAGTCATTATGCAATTTATTCCCCTAGAATAATCAAAACCTTGCTAGTTTTAGTCAATCCCATTTTGCCATACCCTTGCTAGGATTTGGACGATTATACTTAGTGTATTTTTGGGTCATTTTCTCATTTGGTATGTTTTGAGATAAAATATTATTTGTTTGTGTATAATCCATGTCAAAACCAATTTTTCTATATGTCACTCTTTTGTCTAAAGAGGTGTTATGTTGGCTCTTTTACACCACACTTATGCCTTGAAATTTTTACTAAACTTGTTTGTATGTGTGTCATTTGAGTTATAGAGGGTAGTGTTATGCTTCCCAAATCATGTCAAACCATTTGTGTCTTTGAGTCTTTTGAAACATAACATTTAACACATCATTCAAGCATGCTTATGCCATTAGGCTACTCGATTTATTTCCATGCTAGTTTACCTTATGCCAAAAAACCATTTGTTTCAAACCATTTTGTGTATACCATCTGGACCTCTATCTTGTGCCATCATGCTGTCCAATATTTTCTATCTTATTTAGTCCAATCCTAGTTTTCAATGTTGAGTTTTCAATTATCCTTGTTAATTTTGGATCCAAAAATTGAAGGATTTTTGTTTAGGCCTCAATTCATGGGGTTGATACATAGATCTTTCTCTTTTGGGTTGCACAACTTTGGTTAATCAGTTACCTAAAATTGAAAACTATTGATGGTTTATTTGTGTAATGCCTATCCTCATCATTGTTTATGCCTTTATTTGGGATAACATAGCCTTTTTAAAAGAGCCTTTTGTCTTATGTCTTATGCTAACTAATCATGTTTATGTTTGATTCCATGTGCCAGGTTTATGTCAAAGTTGTTTCCAAACTCGTTAGATTAAATTAAATCACATTAACCTTTGTTTTAAGTCTATATTTTGATGTCATTTAGCCAAAAGTCCCAGCATATGCCTATTTGTTTGAGCCTATCTTTTGACTATGTGTTTGGACAAGATATCTAGCAACTCAACTTTTCCCTTTCCTAGTTTAGACCTTGTTTAGAACACTTTGACCTAAACATTTGACATGCCAATTTTTATTCAGATGCTTGACCTTTTATGCATGTGACATTTGATGTTATACATTTGATGTTAGGATATTTTATGCCAAGCCTTAACACAAAACATTTTGGGAAATATAGCTCCACCCCTTCGACCAAGTTAGACCAATTTTGAACCATTTGTCCTTTAGACAGATTTTCAGAGTTTGTAGAACTCTAAGTCCTTTTATTTTTGGATATTTCATCATTTACATGGATATGTCTCACTAAAATTATGGTGAAGTCACTTAAATTCTAACTTATGATATAATGGACACACAAAATGACTTTTATGGATTTTGTCAAGACCCCAATGATGCTAATATGGTTTGTGAGATAGATTTCTATCTATCTCATATTAATCATTCATGGGAACAAAGTCATGAAGTAAATTACTATCTAACTCAAGACCTTGATTATTATGAAGAGGATTGTGAAGAAGACTTTGAAGACCCAACTATAGATAATGTTGTTTGGGATAGGAATCCATACCTTCTTTATAATAATCAGTACGTAGAACATAGTCAAGAACTAACTTATGAGCCAACTCACACTTGGGATGATATGGTTATGAGGAATACTTGGATGTTTTTTCTTGTGCAAGAAATCAAGTTTCATGACATCCTTTTGTTATCCAATCATCAACTACCCCTAACCCTCCTTTTGATTATATGAGCCCTCAAGCTTTGTAATATTCAAGGAATACCATTACCATTCCTAGACCTAGTCCTTTGGTTTGTGTGAGCAATCAGGGTCCACAACACCCCATCACCATACCAAAACCTATTCCTTTGGATTGTGAAAGCAATCATGCTTCACAATGACCCTTCATTACCATCTAAAGACCCAGTCCTTTAGCTTGTGTGAGTAATCATGCTTCACAATGAGCCTTCATTACCATCTCAAGACTTTATCCTTTGGCTCATGTGAGCAATCATGCTCCCAAATTCCCTACCATTATCTAACCACAAGTCATTCCTCATCTAGTACCAATCCCATCCAAACCTCAATCGATCTAACCATTTGAAGACTAAGCTATGTTTAAAACTAGTATTTTCCAACTCATTAGAAACCAAGGCTAAGAGAACCAACCAATCTGAGATGTTCCTATTGAATCAACCATTTGTGATAAGTCAACCTATGATAAATTGCCTATTGATCCTATACCAATTGTCGAGGAGTCTCACTTTGATGAGCTAGTATTTGTTGAGTCACTTCTTAATGATTATAAATTCCTTTGGGAAAATCATTGCCTTGACCATGTGCCTATTTTTTAAGAGCCTCCTATTGACAAGCTAGTCTTTGAGGAGTTGTCTCTTGACATTTTTCTTATCCTAGAGGAGTCTCACTTTAATAAACTAGTTTTTGTGGATCCCATTGTACCATCACAAGATATTACTTATCCAAAACTAAGAATTCAACAAGACATCATTGTAATAGATTACCCATCAGATGAAGAATAATAGTTAGAGTTAGGTTCTATTCTTGAAATGACATCATATTTAGTATCAAAATTAGAATCAACATTAGTTGTGACATCAGATTTAGAGTCCCTTTAATTAGAATTAGATTTAGAAGAAGAATATATTCATGACTGTTATAATATTGGTTGTGCATGAATCATAGTTTAATTCAAATACATTTTTTATCTTTATATAGTTTTTGAGGATGAGTGCTTCAAAATCAACACAAGTTCTCCTAGTATCTTCTATGAGGATTGTGCAGCCCCTCCCCATTCCATTACCATTCCACAAGCCATTATCATCAACCAAAATAGACATATTATTGACATTCCATCTCCCATAAGTGTCAATTGGGATCGATAGAATCACACTTTATTAAACTACATCCATGATAACATAGAAATTGAAGAAGAGCAAGGAGGCCAAGACCAAATTCATGTAGTAGAAGAACACTCTCCTAGTGGGACCTTTCCAAACGCTCTAGGGGACAATCCAAGTTAGATCTCAACATCTCCTAGTGTAATTTTTTTGTAACTGCTAGAATAAAATCAAAGTCAAAAGCCAATTTGAAACCTTCTCAAAGGTGATATGGGACAATCAAGACAATTTCATTAGTGAAAACTTTTTTGAGGCACCAATAGCTGAGCACAAAATTTCTTCACTGCTTGATGAAGACAAAATCAAAGATCAAATCAAAATAGATTTCTATCTACAGCCTAATCAAATGGTAGCTACTCTCAAGATCAAAAAACAAAAAATATGTTGGTATTATTGAGAGAATAAGTATTCAACCCCGCCATAACCAAAACTATGTTGAATCCAACATCAGCAACATTACGTGTGATTGAAAGTCCTAATCTTCATTTGTGTCCCCACCATTATACATTCCATTATCATCTACCATTCCATTTCACAATTAAACCCACCATCCATTATTTTTCCCTATTTAACATCCATGGCCACACTTTCCTTTACAGAGGCTACAAATATACCTTGTCTTGATGTTTAAAGGAATTAGAATCAATGACTAATGAAGATCATAAAAGCATTCTCAACAACCAAATCTATAGGCCAATTTTGATAGAGTAGCTATTTAGATGAGGTGTAGGATAGTAACTAACATGATCAAGTATTTTATTTGTATCATTTGTTGATTAGGATGTGCATCTCTATATCAAAAAGAACAATAGAATAAAAAACCACATCCAGGCCAAAAACATGTACCATATTGTTTCACATTGCCATGCCATTGCCATGCCATTGCCATTGTTACATATCCATTTTCCATTGTCAAATATTCCTACCATTTACCCCATCACTTGGGGTCAACCCTCTTACCATTTTATTCAATCTATATAGACCATCATTATCCTTAGCAATTCCATTCCATTCTTATCTAGACCAAAGCCTATTTTTAGTCATCCTGTCCCATCCCATTTTCATCTTGGTTACTTTGGTTCTTCCCACACTTTTTGTGAGAGGATTCTGATCAAGTTTTAACAATCAATCCAATCCATGTTTCAATGATAGTTTATGAAAGTAGTGTGATAGTTGATCTAGCAAGATATCTTTCATCCTATCAAGTTTGTTTATGTGAGCCTAATTATAACCACTTATGGGAAAATCAGTGTCTCACCAATATTGCTACTAATTATAACCACCTATGGATAAATTAGTATCATTGACCTATGTCATTGTATCTTAGTTATAACCACCTATGGACAAACTAGGGGCGACGATTTTTTATCATGTATTACCACATCACTTTGTCATTATTGTTTTCATTTGACTGGCCATTTTCTAGATTTGACAACTTGTTGAAACCTAGTTGTTTTTCTACCACCTTTTATGTGGAGGGAATTACTATGACTTGAGGTCATTTCAGGACTATGTGGGTCATGCTCAATTTGTGTTGAGGTCACCTTAATTCCCATTTCCATACACTCTCACCATTTTGTGAGAAACCTAAGCTAAATACTCTCACCATTTTGTGAGTAGGTATCTTGTCATTATCTAATGAGTTAAGATACCTCAAAATTCAAAAAACATTCATAACATTTCAAAAATCCAAAAATATTTTTCATGTCTAAGCCTAGTCAGTTATCCTTGATCTGCCTTACTGGAGCATTGCCATTGTTAGGATGCTTTCTTTTGCTTTTATTTTTAGGCTTTATATTTGTTTGTTTATTTTAAGTTGTTTGTTTATTTGTTTTTCTATTGTTTATTTATTTATTCACTTGCATGTTTGTTTGCTTTCAACACTGTTTCCTTGACTTAGTCTATATGTGTTCATTGGGTGATTCTTTGGGCACATTATTCTTGAGTCTATCCATATTCATACTTCAATATTATCATCATGGTTTTTATCATTGGTGTATTATTTTTGAGTGTTTAGTAGATGTCGAGAGTCAGTCCTTATTTTGGCCAAGTCTTCATGGTGTCCTATCATGAAGCCTACCATCACATGCTACAATAAAATTTAGATTCAAGAATGTTTGTAATCAATAAATCTATAGAAGTTTCTCCTTGGTACCTTGGCAAATCCTTCCATCTCACTCTTGATCAAATCAACTCAATGACCATTCTAGTTGTATCATTGTTAGTCAGGATGAGCATCTCCTCATTGGTAGGTATAAATGAATCATTTTATTAATCAATTTCATTCCTCTATTCATCTCTTTTATCACCTTTTACCCACTCATCTTTAATCTATATTCTAGGTTATATTCTTGAGTTACGCTTGATAATCAACCTAACTGGGGCATAATCATCTTTATCCAATCTAGGTCTCTTAATGATTATAATTGCCTATGAGCAAATCATTATTTTGACTTTTATTCCTGCTTATAACCACTTTTGGGCAAATCAACGTTCTTTTTACATCAATGCCTGCAAATATTTTCTCATTTGGATTAATCTCAACTATGGGTTAATTCCACCTTTCTTCTTGTTTCTTTTCAAGGGACCATCCATCAATAAATGTGATGACCACTCCCTTAAGGGGGCATCATCATAGGCTTCCCACAAACCATTTGGATCTTTGTTCTAGACCATCATCTTCTTTTTGGCATATAAGCCATTTCTCATTCTTTGAGAAGATGTTATTGTGCCTATAATTTGCAACACCTTCCCAAATAGGGGCAAACTATAGACACCTAAAACTAGCCACCAATAACCTTCAATTAGACTTTTGGTTGGTTTCCATTAAAATGCACAATTTAGCCTAAAAATACTAAAACACACAAAATAATGTGAAAATGATATATTCAAGTGCCAATTTTGGCCAAGGTATCACTACATGGGGTAATGCAATTTATGGGCTAGCTAACTTTGATCAATTCATCTCAAGTCAAAATGCCAAATTTGTACTTGCATGCTCTGGATTGCTCTTTCCTATCAAATCTTTTGCATAAAACTCATGCCTTTATTATTTGTTGTTGGCAACATCCTAAATGGGAATATGGTTTTAATGTATCTGATAGTGCCTTTTAATTCTAGTTCAATCAAGTTTAATACCAATAATAAGGCATTTTGATCAATTTAGGTAATTTGTGCATAAAGTGCTTAATCATGCTTAAGAGCTAGTTAACCCAAATTAAGGAATAATTAATAATTCCATGAAAACTTGTTGAATAATTTGTTTTGAAAATGAATATTGAATATCTTCATCATCAAGTGACCTCATTTCTTGGGAAGACATCCATAGGCCATAAATGCCACAAATATCTAGATTCATGCCCTCTATGCCTCATTAATGCCTTCCATGATGCCCTAAATGCCTCTTAATGGCCCATTCTTCTAATTCCATGAGGATAATTAAAAACTTAATTCCAAAAATTAAATTAATCCTCAACCACACATCTCAATCTTGAGATGGATGGTTGAGGTTGATTCTGATCAAATCCAAAAATCTATAAATAGGAGGCCTCACAACATCATTTCTAAGCTTAATTTTGTGCAAAGTTATAATGTAGGATTAGTTCCAAAAGCTTCATGCAACTAGTTTTACCATGATAAAATTATTCCAAGCCACAAGCCAAAGGTGCTAAGAGGAGATGAAGGTAGCCACACTCCATTAAATAAGACCTCTTGAAGCACAAGCTAAATAAGCCACCATTATTAAGGCATTTAGAGCATCCAAGGAAGGTGAAAGTAATTCTTGTGTTTTCATTCCCTACTTTTTAGTTGTGATTGTCATTTTCTTTTTTTAACTAAGCTCTCCTTAGTGTATAGGCCTATAAATGTTATGCTATTAGTGTGTTTATTTCATTTTATTTTCATTTTAGAACTACCACCATACTAACCATCCTCTCTTGAGTCAAATTCCTAAATCATAACATCCTCTTTCATTTCCCAATAGATAAAAATGATACATGATGTAAGACATAATAAAAACATGATTTGAACATGATATTCAAACAAGATAAACAAAACAATCAAGTAACACATACAAATATCTACATGTAGTATCACAATGTCTTGTTTAAGGATGGGATGAGTGATTGGACTAAATTGGTTATGATGGTGATTAGGGACTTGAATTTAGATAGGATGGTCATGATTAGGATTAGGATGAGGTGTTGCCCCTAGTTTAGGAAGGAAGGATGGATGACATGATAAGGTATTTGAATACTAATTTGGTCTTGAAATCAAATCAAAAAGTGGCCAAGGAAGGTGGTTTAGAAAAGTGATGACCAAGGATTACCAATGGATAAGTCCCTATAATAATCCAATCTAGAAAGGAGACTAGGAGATGATGGGACCAAATACCTTTCATGCTAGCAAAATAGTGATTGGATGGGTGTTAGGTATGAAGAGGCAATGATAAGGAAAATAATGGGATTAAGTACCTTCCCTATTAGAAAAAGAGTGATTGTGATGGGTGCTAGGTATGAAAAGGCAATGATAAGTAAGGGGATGAGATCAATTACCTTTCATACTAGAAAATAAGTGAGTTTATGGGTGTTAGATTTGAAAATGAAATTGATAAGAAGTGATGGGTGTCATATTAAAATATTTGTCAGGGTGATGCATGTTAATAACACTTAGTCAAAATGATGAGGAAGATATGGGGAGATGGGTGACCATTCCAATTTAGTTTCAAGATGGAATGTGGTATCCAAAGAGGGGAAATATGAGACAGATGGATATGGATGTGACTAGGGGATTAGACATAAGACAAGACACAATGGAATATTTTTGGCTTTTTCAAATTTATGATTTTTAGTATTTTTGACATATATCAAATTTTAGGGCTTTTTAGGATATGTATGTACACTATAAAAATGGGGCTACTAGAAAATGGAATACCAAGGCTAGTAACCAAGAAAGGGATGGATGAAATGATGGATGGGATGATAAAAGGATGAGGGTGATGATGAAAATAGGATGAGGACCAAAGAAGAAGTATTGCCAATGACCACATCATGAAGGAACCAGATTATTATAGCCCCAAGTGTTCATTTGAGGATATGCCAAGGTGATTTTGGAAGAGTTCTCAAGACACCTTCCACTTTGTTGCAAAGGTCAAGGCAAGAAGGAATGTGAGATATGATATATGATATGATGGAAGATGATGGGTAGGAATAGCGGATGGAGGGGGATGGATAAGGGATGAGTGTGATGGCTAAAAAGGATGGATTGTGCCCCCAAGTGTTGAGTTACAATGTAGATAATATATTATTTTACCATGATGTCATAAATCAATTTTCATCATGGTACTTTCCCAAGGCATCATAATACTAGTTTTCATCATTAGATGAATGATTTTTTAATTTTATTTTTGACTTTTGGGCATCTTGATTTATTGGATATGGGTATGAGATGCAGGAATGATGGCATTAATGTGATCTTCAACCAACACCTATTCTAGAGAAATATGATGCTAGGATCATGTCACTACTATTGGATGTATTAATGTCTTGGTGGACTTTATTGAGTCTTGATTTAATATCCTATATATGTTTTGACTAGGTATATTTGTAACCCTTATGAGGGATAATGTTTCCTAGGGATTTGAGATATGGTATGGATGGGATTATGTCATGATTGTGATGATGGGATATAGGATGTGGATGAGGGATATGATCAAGATGGATAATATGATGGGATGGGGAGTGGAAATGGGGTTTAATAATTACATACACTATTGGATATGGTAGAGGGGATTCTTTAGATTGGTCCTATGAGAGTAAGGGATTTAAGACCTTTTGATTTGTTGATTCTTTGACCTAAACATTAAGAGGATGATCAGCTCTGCAATTATTATTTTTGACTTTATTTTGAATTGCTAATTGGATTTAAATTTGATTTCCCCTAGTGTCTAATTTTGGGATTCACCAAAGGAGACTAATTTTTGACTTGATATATGATTATTTTGACTTTGATATGCCCCTAGTGATAGATTTTAGGATTCACTAGGGGAAGATATTTTTTGATTAGGATGATGATTTGATTTTTCTTAATTTTGATTGATATGATTGAAGATGATTTGATCTTACTTTATGAATTTTGGAATATGGTTTTGGAACTTTTTATTTATGGCACATGATGTTGAATGTAGAGGGGAATCCAATGATGCATGTTCCTATTCATTCTCATTATGTAGTGGGATGTAGGGATTATGGAGGTGAGGTGGACGAGTAATGTTTGGTGATGGATTAAGGGGATAATGGGTATAATAGTCCTCATAAAGGTCACTAGGATCCATACCCTCCACATTAGAGAAGGTTTCCTCAAGAATCTCTAAAGGATCATGAATAGTAGTTGTATTATGTGCATCTAAATGGGGACTAGATTCGCTTTGGCAATCTTTGAGAGATAAATTGATTAAGAACTAAGTGATTAATTCATCATCATAATTAGGATTAAAAGATAATATTGGTGATGTAATGGAGGTATATAGATTAAAGTTACCCTTAAAAAGATAGGCATTATCAACATTAATGAGGGATGATGTTTCTGATGAGGAATTTGATTCAGATACTAGTGTTGTACATGATCCTAAGGCAGATAAAAAAATTTATGACTTTGATAATAACTTTGATGTACATGATGTAATGATATGATTTAATGAGTGATTGTTCATGATTTTCCTCTTAATGTGGGTTTTTTGGTATGATGGGTGAGAAAAAGATGATGGAGGGACAATAGGTTGAGCAAAGATAGGGTCATGTAAGAATTCATGATATATATGGGACTAGGATTTTAGGGAATGGATTTGTGTTTGATGGAGGATTGGTGGTTGAAGATGGGGGGATAATGGAGGATAAATAAGACTTATTGACATTGAATTGAAATGGGAAGGGTTTGTCATGATCAGGAATGGAATCCTAGCATTCTTCTTCTTGTTCACCCAGGGAGAGAAATTCATTTGGTTTATCTTCAAATACTATGTCACCATGGTCGATGAGGTATTGGACATAATCTTGGAAATTTTGACATCATTTAATGGAGTACCCTCAAGTTTGATGATATGTATAGTATCAATTTAATTTATACCAAGAAGGATTAGGCTTAATGGGATCAAGATGTCATATGGAAAGATAGACCATCATGTTAGCAGTGATTAGTTATTAGAAAAGGGATTCCAAGGACATAGTAAGGGGAGTATAAGGACCTAATTTACTTATTTTATTAATTGTGGAAGCATTATACTTTGGATAAGATGGTCACTGATATGACTGGGTGGATGGTCTAGTGGATAGAGGATTGAAATAAGACTCATATGAAGGGGTGAAATGAGTTGAAGGGGGTCAATGCCTTTGGGGAGTGGTACACCCATCATAAGAAAATGCAAAAGGATCTCATCCTTGTTGGCAAAGATGTATTGGTCTATGAAAGAAAGATCTAGCTTCATGGTGGTGGGTGATAAAGGACGAGGGAATGGTGATGGATTATGATTAGTGGATGGAGGATTTATTTGTGGTAAAGTATGAATTGAGGATAACGGGATTTGGATTAGGGGTGTAATGAGTTTAAGGGGTTAAATCCTTTAATAATTGGTATACCCATCATAGGAAAATGCAAAATGATCTCATCCGTATTGGCAAAGATGTATTGGTCTATGAGAAAATGATCTAACTTCATGGTGGTGGGTGATAAAGGATGAGGGAGTGGTGATGGATTATGATTAATGGATGGAGGATTTGATTGTGGATGAGTATGAATTGTGACTAAGTAGATTTGGATAAGGTGAGTGGATGAGGGAAGGGGATGGGATGAGGATAAGGTTGGATGGTGGACTTATTTAGGAGGTGACTTGAGGCTTATGGGGTAAAAATAATAAGGAAAATGGGCACCCATTTTCCATATCTGTAAGAGGAATTCATCTTTATTCTCTTTGATGTGTTGATTGATTAAGGTGACTACATCAAGGAATGTTGATATTGATTTTGATGGGCTATGGGATTGTGGATGGGATGTTAGTTTAGGACAAATGGGATTAAGGCCAAATGGTAGGTAGGCACCCATCTCTAGTGATTATAGAAGGACTTCATCCTTATTGGCTAAGATGTATTGGTCTATAATAACCAATTCCAAATCCATGGGGATGGGTGATAAAGGATGGATGATGATTGGGGGTTGATGAGGGTAGAATAAGAATTAGAGAATGATTATTGAACCAAGTAGGTCTAAAGGACTAAGATAGTGTGATAGATGAGGATGAGGATGAGAGGTGATAAAATATGATATAGGACTAGAGTTAGATTTCAGACTGATAGTGAAATAAGTGCTATCGACCTATCAATAAGGCCTAGTTTTCAATCTAGAAAAATGATTGGGGATTTGATGTATGATTAGATTTAAAATAACAAGAGGATAATGTGATGGGTGATAGTTATGAATAGGCAAGATGATTAGACTATATATGATTAGATTGATTTATGGGTTACTAGATTGAAACCAACAAGGTGATAAGATGCTATTAAAATATTGAATAGGGTATTAGATTTGACCACATGATGAATGAGAGTGGTCTAAGATGATAGGGTGATGTGGATTATAAGACTAGCTCAAGACCTTAGACCAATTTTCTTGATATGGGATAGGATTATGTGATGAATGCGATAGGATGATGTGACAAGGATAAGTATAGATGATAGGTGATGATAAAAAGGTGGAAATGGATGAGATGGCGATGGTTTGGACCTATATGTGACCTAAAGAGCCAACTAGGATAAGATGAGTATGTGGTTTGTTAGATGGGTGATGAAGGCAAGGTCAAGATAAAGGATTGATGATGGAAAGGGTGGACTTAAGATAGGATGTAGATGATTAGACAATATGTGATTAGCTATCAGATGAATCTAGTGATAGGATGTGACTAGAGGGACATACATAAATATATGTATAAGAGGGAAAGGCAATGATATACAAGATGATGATTATAATATGTGAATGATAGGGTGGATATGAGTAGACTTGGAGGATATTAGACCAAGATGGTGATGGGAGATGGTATGAGGATCATATGTAATGATGATAGTCAGCTAATGATGTATAGGATGATATGTACAAAAGGATGATGGGATAAGGATGTAAAAAATGTGATTATAATTTATAGGTAGATGAGGGGGTATGACTAATGATGATTGGATATGGTTAGACTAGGATGAGAGTTAGGCAAGGACAACATGTACAAGATGATGTCAAGGATATACAAGATAAGATGTTGGTGATGCAGGTGTTACTAATGATGAGAGAGGATAAGATGGGATGAATAGATTAATATGAGGTGAAGATATAAGGATAATATAGATAAGAGGATGATGATGATGATGAGTGGAGATGTTTTGACTAGGAAGGGGTTAAGACAATATGGGATTTGGGATATGCCAAAAAATGATATAATGGTATTATGACAAAGAAATTACAAGATGAAAGGATATACAAGAGGGTAAATATGTACAATACAAGATGTTGGTGATGTGGTTGTGACTAATGATGCATGGATATAGTGATAATATGTGACTAAGAGGATGTACAAGAGAATGAAGATATGCATAAGAGGGTAATATAAGGATATACAAGACTATGACTATGATATGTGAGTGATGAGTAGATATGATCAATGATGAAGGGGATGAAGACAAGATGGGAGATAGGATAGGCTAAAGTCAATAAGAGGATGATGAGATATGCACAAAATGATATGTGCAAAAGGCAAGGATATAGAAAGTGGTCTTGGGACAAGGTATGGAGAACTAGAGGTGATTAGGATATGTGAGTAATGGAGTATGATCAATGATGATTTGGGATGACTAGAATAGGATGGGATGAAGATAATATTGGAGATATGACAATGCAAGGATATACAAGAGGATGATGAAAAAAATGATGAGGCAAGTATATACAAGATGAGTTGCGTAAATACCTAAATAGGTGTGTATAGGTTCAAGTGAAGGTTGACTCAGCTCACAAAAAACATAGGTCTAACACAACACACACCTAATCAAGCAAGTTATAAACCTATTATTAGTAAAATTAAGGGTGTATAGCCTAATGCCCTCACCATCCAATGGCTTCATGAGTGAGGTTGTAGGCCAGTGACCCATTACGGTATTGACCAAACCCTCTCAACCTTACTCACACTTGATGGCTACTTTGGAGATGATACTGACTCCTATAGTAGTACACCTATTATGGCTAAAGGATCCTATTCTAGGTTTACATAGGCATTTCTAGGTGCATCCCCTATATATGCAAAGGTACATTATGGCTCAAGTCCTATATGATGCTATCTGACCACCCTACATATTAGAATTTAACTACTCCTCACTCTATGGAACCCTTTATGAGGAATTCTAGTTAGGTTCCTAATAAAAACTTTCCTGATTTTTAGACTTTGTTGAAATATGGATTTTGGTCAAGTGTGTGGTGGTGAAATCCACATCACTGACCCCTAGAAAAAGAAAAAAAAAGGAAGGGGTTTATAGGTGGTTTTTGATCCTTGAGGAATCATTGCAAGGATGTAAGGAGGAGAGCATACACCAATCATAGCCCTGGAAGACAATCAAGCAAGCCAAAATATTAATTAACTAATTAAGATTAAGTGTGATATATCTATAAGATGAAAGATAAGACTATATAAAACAAATATATATATATATATATAATATAAAGTGACTAAAATGATTTAAAAATTATTTTCAAAGTGTCAAAATGAGTCTTTGATAGGTGGCCTATAAGCACATGGTTAGTAGTTTTAAGTGGCACTCAAAAAGAAAGAACCTACAAGGAAAGGATTAATAGTTTGACTGATGATATTAAAAGGAAACTTGTAAGACACAATGTTGTTAGACCAAAATATGCCTTGCAAAATAAGGTGTTAGATATGAAAAAATAGCCTCTAAGTTCACCCTTGCAATAAATAGGATGTTAGTCTAATATGCCTTAAGAAAAACACCCTAAAAAATCATGATTTGAATCTATAATTTCATTGGGGTGAGTGGGTCATGATTTATGGGTGTAGGGGTAGCAGCCACCAGTGGGGTCAAGGGGTAGTTCCCCTTACAAGGTCAAAGAGTAAATCCCCTTACGGGGTTTTGGGCCAATGCCTCGAGCATGCTCCTTATTGTAATATAGGGTGGGGTTGAGGGGAAAAGACCCTAATGCCAAAGGTAAATTGGGCCTTGTGGGAGGCCTAGAATGACAAAAAAATAAAAATAAATTGACTCTAAAAATGCACTTAAAAAGATCAAAATTGAAGACAAACTGAGTACAAATTCATAATTACATAGTGCAAAATCATAACCAGAGAGTGCAAAACTATAAATCTAATGCAAAATCACTAATTACAAGTTGTGATTTTACATTAGTTAGCTTAATCATGATGGTTAGCCTATAAAGTTGTGACAGATAGGTAAAACTACAACTAAAAGTGGCAAAATTGCTATTAGCTATAAGACAAGAGTTGCAGTTTTGTGATAAACTACAAAAACTCTAGATTTAGATATTTGATATAGACAAAGGCCTATATAGGTATGATATATTGTTCAAGTGTCTAAAATTTTTTAAAGATGCTTATTTATAGATAGATAAAAGACCAATTATCAAAATTTTATAAATAACAATTAAGATGTTTGAGATAAACAAAATCTGAACAACTAAAGATTAGCGAAAGTAATTTAGTGAAATTTCTTATCCTAAATTTGTCTTATATGATCCAATGATGATAATTGATAGTAAAAATGATTGTAAAATGAAAAAATTTGATCAAAATCACAAAATCACTAATAGAAGTGCAAAATCACTAATGCTTGGGATAAAGTTATGATTTTGAGAATGTCATAATCTATGGTTTTGTCAATGATGAAAAAGTGCAGGGATAGTGTATTCACTTTTGACTTTGAATGGTCATCCTTTCCTTTGGCCTCTTATCCTATTAACCTACTAACCACACAAAAAACTACACCGAGATGAAATTTTGTAATGAAATGTGGTTAGTTAAAATTTCCTCAAAATGATGTAAACAAAATGTAAAAAGAGGGTTATATGGGGATTAAATGGTCTTTTAATCCCTGCAAAAAAAATAGAACCAAACTAAAAACTATAGGTCAAACAGCAAAGGTCAACTAATAGTGATTTTTATGATAATGATAAAACCATAACTCAACAAGATAAAACTATTATTTATGTGACAAAATTGTGACTGTCAAAGTTGTGGTATTACAATAAACCTACAAGATAAACCTTTAGAGGCTAAACTAAAATGATACTGGTCAAGAAAAACTATAACTCTTGAAGCAAATTCATGATTTGAAATGTTGTCTAAAGCTAGAAACCTGTCATGGTTAGAGAATATGTTTAGCGTTTAGGTCAAATATTTAACATAATATCATGATTCTTGGGATAAAACTGTGACTACAAAGTCACAAATACTAGTGCAATACCATAAATTTCCCCTGTGCGTGAAAAATTTCCAAAAATCTAAGATTTTTCTTGATTAATCAGACCTACAGGCTTGAATAAACACTACTAACAAGTAAAATTTATTACATTTGGAGAAATCCCATCCCACCATGGTTTCCAAAATGTAGATGAAATTTGAGCTCTATGGATTAAATCATGCAATTCAATCAACTTAAATATCAAACTACCTAGTAAAGTGATAGAGCCATTAAGACCTAATGAAATGGATTAATGTACAATTCAAAATAGCATTATGATCTTTAGCTAAAGCTAAATTCTTTTCACCATGATTAAACATATTAAAATAAGAAGACTGGGATTTAAATTACCTTGACTTAGATTTTGACACTATGATGTTACTTAATCAAAGATGTTGATGATGAAGGATTAAATGACTAATTGGACATGGATTTGATATTGGATTTCTATATATCCCAAATGGAGGAGTAGACTTGGTTAAATATAAGGAGGGAAAGATAAATTGTTAAGGTTTAAACTTGGTTGAGGGAGATCAATGCATGGGAATTATCCAAAGAATTTAAAATTCCTTGGAAGCCTTTAGATTTAGAGGCTTCTAGAGAGGATGGGTGAGAATATGAAGGATTATAAAATCCTCTTAGGGGTTAGTTAGGATTAGGGATAAATTAGATAAGGATTAGGTAGGTGATTAAGGACTAGGGGTGTAGGAGAGCTTAGGAATATGCTAGTAGGTGGGTAGGTCAGCCATTGAGAATTTAAAATACCTAAATAATAGATAAGTGGGATTAAGAGATGAATAGGTAAATTAATGAAGAGATGGAATGAATAAGGCTAGTAGGATGAAGGATAATGAAGGAGGGATATCAGATAAATTACTAGGGAGGGGATAAATTATATTAAAATGGGATGAACATAATTAGTGTCAAATAATAGTATTATTAGCAATGGTAATGTAGGTGAGCGAATTTAGGTGCATACAATAAAAAATGTATAAATGTCACACATAATGCCTAAATTTTGAATACAAGGGACATTTTATTGTCACACAAACATATAAGGCCAAGGGATATATGTTTAAGGCATGAAGATGTCATACATATAGGAGGGTGTACGTTAAACATACACTAGGCCAAGGGTCACATACACAAATCAAACAAATTGAAACATATGATGTAATGAAATAAGTATAGAGAAAATTAAAGTAACATATTTTTGATCATATGTATCTATATTCATGTTAGTGAATAGCATATTCATCATGATACATGTAAAGTATGAATGAAAAAGAGACATATATTTTCATTATAGCTCAACATGGAAAAGAGGTTTTGGATTAAAAAAACTTGTAAGAGTGTTCATAAATAATATTGAGATTCCCCTAACTTTAGCAAGGCTATTAGGTAGAATACCAACCCAACATTGAAACCATGGGGAAGTATGCCTTAAACTTTAAATTTAAAATATATTTGAGTATATTCTTTGTTATCCAATGAAAACCTATAGAAAAATTTCATGTGATTGTGTTATAATTTAAATCAAAGATGTAAAATGCATACAGATAGGAACATAGTATAAGACAAGGATGTTGTGTGCTATTATTCCATTAGTGTGGTTATGTCCTAGTTAATTATATGCAAGATTTTTTTTTTATCAAGATAGCTTCTTTTATGTATGAATAGTTTTTATTTATATAAAAATGTGTCCTATTACACACTAAAATAACTTTTGAGAAGCATTATGTATCTGAAATATAATTAAGTATGTTATGTACTGAACATAAATATAGATTATATATGCAAATATGTAATTAAAAAACATGAAAGTATACCTACAAGTCCTAGTTTTGATTTTTTTCAAAATGTTTTGATTTTTTCTATTTTTCCAAATTTGGAAAGTAAAACATGTATAAATGAAATTGGGAAAATATTTTAACATCAATATAAACAACAAAGTTTTAAAAATGGAAGAAGGAGGAATATATTCAAACAACCCTCAATAAGATGTTAAAAAAAAGTATGTAAAAGAAGGAGGCAAGAAAAATTCCCCCCATGTAGGTGTATATGTAGCATAGATGGAAAGCATGGCCATGTAATCTATTGTGAAAGGAAATAGATGTGATTACAAAAGTAAAAATGAGACCTAAATCATGTGTATATGTGCAAGAATGAGAAATCAAATTGTCATGAATGATGTGTATTGAAATCTTAGTAAGATAATTATCTTTAATTATTTTAATTGGGTTTGAAAAATTCAAATGGAGTAAAATCACTTAAATGAAAAATAGATCCAAGGGCTATAATAAAATGGATTAGGTGTAGAATAATAAGAAATAAAATTAAAGAGTAAATAAGTGCATAATTAGGGGCTACTATAGGCCAAGGATCTCGTAAAGGGTGTCTATATGAAGATGGAAGAGTATGATAACATGTATACTCATCTATATGATGTGAATAAAGTAATTATTATGAAGAATAAATGCTAACTCTATATGCCCATAAATAATCAGAATGATACCAATCTTCTATAGTATTAAGATCATAATCATTAATGCAATCATTATTAGAGGATAAAGTTAACTTATTTTGATGTGCTTGATATGATGAGATGTCATTTTTAATACCTTTTGTATTTGTGTGTGAGAAAATCACTACACCATAGAATGGATTTACTTTTTGAATATGTGTATCATTATTTTAATATTGGTAAAAGAAGGTTTTTAAGAAGGGACCTAAACTTGTACATTAACCAATAGGCTAGCTATAAAGTCCAAGTTTAACAATAAGCTTGTCACAAAAGAGAAAACAAAAAAATAGAATAAACACAACTCAAAATTAGTAAAGAGGTAGAATGTGGGAGCACACAACTAGATCAATGATTGAGCATGGATTAGTTGCCTAGATGACCTTTCTTATTGATCTCCTTGTATAATTTAGATAGTGTGTACTCCTCTTCATTGAAAATGGCTTTCATATTCTTTTCAGTAGATATCTCTGAGTCATCATATTTTCTCTTTGACATCAATTTGAGCATCTCAATGCTCTGCAAACTTCAAATAACCATGAACTAGCTATAGTCCATGAGAGTGTTGAGGTTTTCATTAAGTTTATTAATTGATTTCTCCTATCTATACATTATTTTCTTCATATCTTGGAACTCGATGATTATCTCTAGAAGGTCTGATTTGGTGCAGTATATCCCATCATTTTGACTTAATTTGTTTATCTCATATGTGTATCATCATTAGTAACTTGAAATTTACCTTAAATTAGAGGATGATCATTAGGAAGAGAAGTAATGTGTGTTTTGATTTCTTGCCTTAGAAATGTAATAATAGCTTTGGTAGTTTTGGACTTATCTCTTTCCTTTACATATGTGAGAAAATATTGCATAAAAGGAGCTTTTTGCATAGATTGAATTTTTTCTTGCAACTTTTCTTTTGGTAAGGATTCTTTTTTACAATTTTTCTTGCTTGTTATAATTTTTATTTTTGAATATTTTCTTGTTTTGAATGATCTTTTGGTATCTAAATTTATTCTTTGTGTACTTGTATTTTAGGAGATACAATATGAGTGGGTTTTTTAATAGGTTTATCTTGTATAGGATCACCACTACCAATGAGACTTTGAATTTTTTTATTTAAATCCCAATAATTATCTGTATGATGCCCATGAAATCTATGATATGCACAATATTATTTTATTCTTTTTAAAGGAGGCATAGAAGGTAATACAGTTAACTTATTTTGAATAATTTCTCTTAGAAGCTCACATGGAATATTATTAGCCTTTTTTATATGTTTTGAATCATTAACTATAGATGTATGTTGCTTGTGAGACACATAATAACCAGATTAAGATGTAGAGACATGATTAACACTATAATATTATAAATTAGTAGTAAATTTGTTATTATTTTCAAGAGATATGATATTTGAACTTAAATATTGATTTTGATTTTGAAATTATTCTATTGAATTTTTCATAAGAAAGATTTAATCCTGAAGGGATTCATAAACACAAGCCTTAGGTATATTTGATTCAATAGAAACACCACCGAGAGGATGTGTGGGAGAGGAAGAGATGGGTTCTTTTATATTAAGATATTCTTAATTTTTCATGAATTGGTTACATCTTGTTGATTCAAAACATTAAAAGAGATGACACTAATAAGATATGTATTGTCAGTGTGTGGTGATTCTATATTAATATTATGAAATTGTGATACAATAGTAACATCATTTTAAGAAAAACATGACAATTGAGTAGGAGCAACATCATAAGATGTGTGAGAAGAAATGCCATTTTTTCAATTACAGCTTGTGATGTGCTAAAGAAAGAATAAGGAAGTGTATCTTGGATGGCATATAAAGTTATGTTTCTAGTGGACACTAAGGGTATTCTATAAAATAAACTATTGATGTGGCCAAAAAATAATCAAAAGAGAAACCCAAAGGGATATATACATGATGCACCAAAGAATAATCAAGAGGTGTATGTAAAGAGGACTCTCAAGTAGAATTTGAAGAGGAATCTATAGGGTAATCAAAGAGAAATATAGAGAGTAATCTAGGATAGAATGTAAATAGGTATCTATTGAAGTGATTATAGGTAAAATGAAATAAGAATCTAGAAAAGAACCCAAAGGGGAATCTATAGGTATGATTAAAGGTAAATCCAAAGATGAATCTGAAGAGATTTCTAGAGGAGGTTTTAAAGAGGAATCAAGAGTTAAATTAGGTTCAATATAATGTGAAAATTAAATTACACATTATATGCTACGTCATCAAAATCATAACCATCCATATATGTTTCTTCTATAATTTTTTTCTTATTTCATTTTGTCCATTCATCTTTAACATAAATAAGAGGCACAACATGGGTAAAAAACAATTCATTAATAGGATGAATAATAATAGCATATTTACTATGACTATACATGATATATGTAATGAATTTAGATACAAGAGGTGAAATAAAGATGATGCTTAAAAATAAAAAGTAATCTAGCATGCATATATGAACTAATGACTAAGTATACAATGCAAGCAAAAATTAAAGATAAAAGGTGATTTAGGTAAGGGTTTAAATGAATTTTATGATCTCGGATATACTTGTTCATTCATTGATTAATGTTAGCTAAATATTTTAGAGTACTAACTACAAAGGTAGAACAATGCTTGGAGTTAGCTAAACCGAATTTCAAGGGTAAGTTGAGAGTAACTTCCTTGAGTGATACACTCCTCTTAGGTGTACCAAAAATCAAATAGATAAAAAAATCTTCTTATTGATTTAAACAATGGATCCTAGGCATTTATGATATGCTATGAGGCACATAAAAACTAAATTGTGTGTTTATCTCTATACTATGGTTATGAGTGTTGGATTTAAAATCCTCATGAAATGATGTCTATAAATAAAACACCACAAATCCCTTCATGACAGTATTTGAGTAGTTTTAGAAACATCATAACATAATTAATAAAACAAGTAAAATCAAGTGAAAACAAAACCAAAATATTTTTGAATAAGAAAATAGTAAATTCAACTTGAAGTTGAAAGAAAGAGCATATGTGTTGGTATTTATCCGAGGTGCCAAGACAACAAATTTTAGTGTTGAATTAATCCAAAGTTGAAAAACTTAAATTATTACATTATAGATAATATCCAAGGTTGAGGACTATATTATTTTAGTGTCAGGAATTTACAAAATTAAACTAAAACCCTAAGATAAAAATTGACAAGTAATAAACAATGTTTGAATTAAAATGTGGGTTCACCAAAATGTTTAAAATAGAATTAATTAGAGTAAAAAATAAATCTAATTTTCAATGTAAAATATTTAAATATGATCTAGGAAGTTAAATAATACATAATACATCAAAAAGATAAATCTACAAAATTTATAGAAGTTGTAAATTGCTAAAAATAGAAACTAGGGTTAGGGTTAGGAGATTGTCCTTGAAAACATATTAATTCATAAAAAAATAATTCCACGAGCTACTTTAAATAACCTAAAAACATATATACATCAAAAAATATAGATCCACTATATACTGGGATAAGGACACATAAGGAAAACAAGGTCACAATGCATCACTATTTGTTATCATGGCTTTGTCCATACATACTGTGTTCATTCTAAAAATATAAGTTTGTTCACCCCTATCTGTAAGTGAACTATTTTTAGGTGGAGCTTGATTTGATGTGAAAAAAACATGTTAAATTGATACCCTTGTCCTACACAAGCATACAAGGGGAAATGGGATATGGCCAAGTTATCCTCAAAAATACCCTCATTGACTAAAAGTTGCCTACATATTCCAATGGACCTTAGGTTGTTGTAGATTTCCCTTTATGAAATATCATGTGAATCCAACTAAAAATATTTGATTAAAATGATTGAAAAATGATGCCCTTAACCTGTAATAAAATAATTTAGGCTTGACTAGGGACTATAATTTACAACAAAATTTTAATAATAATCTTTTAGAAGATATATGTTTTTATAGTGAGAACTACTAAGAGAATCATGGATTTCAAGTGTGAGCCTTAATGTTCTTTTATAGGTTAAATTTTCAAAAAAAATTGATAACTGACATATTAGTTTGTGTGGGGGAGCCATTATGAGACATATCATTATAGAAAGATGATTGTTAGAGAAATATGGATAAGGCCACACTACAAGATAAGGATGCAGTGAATCCTTGTCTAATAGTGCACTCTTGTCCAAAAGGGATAAAGGATTATGAAACCAAATTTATAATGAAGTATATGATGAATAGGGATGAGTATGGATATAATAGGGAAGTCTTTAAGATATGCATAATAATTTTGAGACTTTGAATCCTTCCTTAGAGATTATGGGTTATCAGAATGGAAAATTGACCAAGAAAAGTAAAGGTTTCAAGGAAAAATGTTGTCAATCATTTATTTATTAAATTTTAGTGTCTAAATAAGTACATACATTGTAATCAAGTGGTCAAAGTTCAAGGCATCCCATATGATTACCACATTAAATTAGTGGTAATTCCTCCTCCTCCCCCATCACCACCAAAGTTAGTTATGGAACCTATTTAAGAACACCATAAATAGGAAATCAAGGAACCTAATCTAAAACATACTACAAAGATAATCAATGCACCTATTTAAGAACATAGTACATAGTTAGTTATTACACCTATACATAATCTATCTATACAACTAGTTCAAGGAAAAAAATGTATACCTTTATCTCAAAATTTTAGTAAGGTTTAAAAAAATATAAATCATTTACAATGCATCCTAAAGCAATTATTAATACAATTCAATATGTTCCACCATGAACAAAAGAAATTATATAATAGACTTGTACAAGTCCAACACCTTTTCCAATCATGCACATGATAATATATTCTACATGTAGTGATCCCTGTAATCATGATAATTTTATCCTACTCCTCATTATTATTTTATGTATTCTAATCATGCTTAACACCTACTCATTAAGAGACTATTTTGATCTAAAATAATCCTCTAGAGATAATTTGACATCCCCACACTATACCAAGCCCTACTAAGCCTTCTCACACCTTGTATAGCCATTTTTTGATCTTGTTTAATCCCTATAGGAACTTAGGTGGCCTAAGTCACTATTTCCTAGAATAACCTACTAACCAGGTAAATCATTTTCTTGTTGGGCTGCCACTTTCATAAAATTACCCATTTAAACTCGAGTCTATTGCACAATAGTTAAAAATAGTCATTTTTTCACTTACTTGCCCATTTGTAGTCATATATCAGGTCCAAAAAGCTTCTCAATCCCCCTTCTTGATTTCCTTCTTAGTATTCTTTGTCTAATATCTCTTCATATCTCTTGAACTTCACTCCTTGATTCTCTTGACATATTGATAGCTCTTCATCTCTCTTGATCTCTTTTTGATCTCTTTGTAGCTCTTCATCTCTCTAGAGCTCCTCTACTACACATTACATGGTTATTCAACTTTCTTGAGCTTTCCCCCTAAAAAAATCATAAATTCACTAGTTTTTCAACATGAATTGACTCACTTTTTTTTCAATTGTTCTTGATCCTAGTGTATTAGCTCATATGTTGCATCTATTAGCCTTGCACCTAATTTGTGCACTTGGGTTGGCCCTCACATCTCTTGCTTGTTCCTACCTCACTCTCTCTCCTAAATTAGTAGAATTAGATTGAATAGGGATATAAACTAAAAATTAATCTTCATATAATCAAGATCAAACTTGGGCTCTTGGTTGGTGATTTATTGCATTCTTGTTGAGTATAATCTAAAGGAACTTTGCATTATAAAGTGACATCATTAATTTGTTTATCTGTAGTATGTTTAATAGGGTTAGAGATTACATGCCAGGGTTAGATTTATTTTGAGAAGCATTTATCATAGGTTCTAAAATGCATTCATGTTCCCTTTTGAAAATGTTTTTCTTACTAAAATCATCTTTCATTTCCTAAGTTTGTATGCTTTTAAATCATCATTTTATTTTGAAATTGCTTTCTTGTTTAAATAGTTTTGCTTTATTATCTGAATCAAATTATTTATTTCTTGTATTTACTTGATTTTTTTTAGTTAGACTAGTTAGAGATACATACTTTCCTATGAGATTGGTCCTACTAACCCTAACCTACTTCTCTAAGTCTATATTTAGCCTAATGCAAGCTACCAAACCATATAGATACCATAGACCTCTAGTGGCTTCCTTTGTCCTTCATCCCCATAGGTGTTTGCTTATTACCCCTCTGCCAAACCCTAGTGGATCATTTAAATTCTTAGAGATACATTATGACATGCTTGGTGGGACCTTTTATAATGTTTCATTCTATTTATATTGCTTTTCGATCTCTTCCAGCCCATTTCCCATTATTATTTGTAAGGCTTTAATATAATTATGTTTTGGCTTTCTTTCTAGTTTTTTAAAATTGATTTGGTTTTGTGTCCTCCTACCCATTGGTTCTCTATAAGTTTACCTCTTCTATTAATTTCCAAACTGTTATTGTTTCAAAATACCCATGGTCTATCTCCCACATTTGGGATGCCATTCCTATCATAACCAGGGGCAATACCTTGAGCTTACTCTTGAGTAAATCAAGGTTGAGATGGAATAAGACATAACCTATAAGATCTAAGATGTACCATACCTCATTGAGACAACCATGATCCTCTCTTGTTCCAAACACAACAAAAGTGGTGTTTGCATAAAAAATGAAATCACTCTCATTTTTAATAATATGAGCTTTACCAGTCTAAGGGTATATCCTCATGACTTTAGACTACTCCATATTAACCCATAAAGGGTGAGGAAAACCCTCATGCACTTGAGGTTTAGTTAGTTGTATATGATCATCAATAATTATTTTAAGAAACTCCACCTAAATGATGTTCACCTTTCCTCCCATAAGAGTAGGTTGAGTACTACCTGTAAAGATATAACTAACACCCTTTCTCATTTTAGTGCCTCAACCAATTCCTATTTGAGTTACCCATCCCCTTCTTAATGGGAGACTATACAATAGTAACACCTATCATCCCCATCTAGAGATGTAGGCACCCAAACTCAATTTGTTTTACACATCATGTGGATCTTTCCCAACCTCTTAGTCTATCCTTTATGGTATCAAATGATCACATTGATTTTAACCACCATTTTTAGGCTAGGGATCCATGTGATTCATATCATGAGAATCAGTTCCCTTAGGGGTATCCTTATGTTTTGAAATTCAACCAAAACCATGGGTATTTGGGCCATCATTACCCCCCATAATCATGCCACATCACCTTATCATCCCCATATAGAATAATTCCCTTTTTTTGGTCATTTTCCTATGCATGTTTGGGAAGACACTTGCCCAAATACCTCCCCCATCTTGTGAGTTGACTCAACATCACCTCCCATATGTCCAAGCCACGATGACCCCTACCTATGTATGAAACATATTGATATTCAAGAGCCTCCCTAGTTATCTTGTGACCAACCAAGCATTAATCATGCCTATGAGTATATTCATATAAATACTCTCACCCCTTGGGTGTTCATCATTACCCTTCCCACTTGAATCCCTAAACTTCCATAGTTTAGCAAAAGTTGGGATGCTAGTCCCATCATTGCCTCCATGATGGCATGTATGGATTGGTAAGATTATGAAGGCATGATATTATATCTATTTACTCACACCCTATGAGTTGAGGATTTAGAATGGTTATAGAATCTAAATTTATGTTTTCTATTTATTTTACCTACCTTATTGGATGATTTATCTAGTAATTTGATATCTTTAAACTATTTAACCTCGAGATCCAATCACTCACTTATTTAGTCTAGGATAAAGGTGAGTCTAACTTTGAATTTGTACATAGATGGCATTCAATCATCCACACATGAAATATCAAGTTTATAAATGATTATATTTAAGATGTTCAGATGAGCATTGAGGTATAAGGATCACCTTGAGGTCCTCAATCATGAACCTACCTATTAAAACAAAGATTTTAATGAATTTATAAATATCAAAGTATTTGAGGTGCATGTAGGAATTAGACATGTGCTTACTCAAAATTTTCCCTTCTCATGTGATCCCAACCATAATATGTTTCTAAATGCTGTCATTGATTTTCTAGTGGAGAAGAAGGAGAAAAAGGATGGTCATGAGGTTAACACTTTGACTAAAAAGTTAGTTAAAAAAAGGCCCCTAAAAAGAGTGCATAAGGGAAATAAGTGTCATATCCTTAATATCCTACCAAGTTTTTCAAGTTTTGTAAGATGAAAGGTCATTTAGATAAGGAATGTGTTACCCAAAAAGTTGATGATAAGACCTTGCCTACTCCCTAGAGCTCTCCACTTGTTTTGCCTAATCATAAGTTGGATGTGTTTATAAATCCTTTTTGTGACCATGACTAGGAAAATAAGAAGAAATAAAATGATAAGGTTCATCAATCCACTTATCAATATTCTACCTCTTCTAGTTCCTCCTCCTTAGCTAACCCATGGGAAGGCCAAGTATGATAATAGAAAGGTTTATGATGTTATTAACATATCCTCTACTAGATATGCATTTTTTTTCAACATGTGCTTGGGTTAGGTGACCAACCCCATTGGAAATACTAGTGAAATAGGTCTCATAGGCCCACCCATGAGGTAATGGAATCCTAAATCCAAGTTTGACTTTCAACATACCTCCCTAGGCTATGTAGTGCCTTTACTCTCTTATAGAGGACTAAAATCCCTCTCTATCAGGATCTCCATTTGGGAACTTATCTACCTTTGCCTTGAGCAAAGGGATCTCATATTTAATGAGTTTTATCTCTCCAATGAGGTGCCAATACAAGATTATATTGAGGTTTAGTTCAACTTATAAATCCTTGATCTCCTTTGCTCACTTATATTATCTTTTTACCCTACCTCCTTGCTAAACCTTTCCATTATGTCCAAGAGGGATAGATTCCCTCTTTACATTGAGACCTTGGTAAATGATTACCACATCAAGAGATACACCATTGATGAAGGTGATGCATTGAACATATTTCCTTTATGGGTGTTTAATAAGATGGGTATTAGTGTAAGAAGCTTTATGAGTCTCACCACAACTATGTTTGTTTAAATAATGGCATGTCCATGTCAGTGGGTAATGTGAAGCTTTGGGTCAAGTTTAGACCCAAGATAATTAAGATCAATTTATATGTGTTAAACCTATATGTCTCATATAATATGATCCTTATCCATATTTTTACCACTATTATACATTTCATTACATTAAAAACATATTGTGTGGTCCAATTTATATATAAAGGTGAGTTTCATACTTTTGAGGTTGATCCAAATCCACGGTCATTGATATATTCTAAGATAAATCCCTTTGAAAAGGATTTTTCTATCTCTTCACAAGGCCCTACTAGTTCTCCCAAGACACCCATATATGAATCTTGCTTTCTCAAGGATGAATGATGTGATCCTATTGATTATCAATTAATGTTAAATCCTCCTACACCCATCACATGTTCTTTGTTTCCTTCCCCCTCATTTGGGCATCAAGGTGGATATTATATCTTAGAAGAACTCTTGAAATACATATACATGACTGCTAAGCCTCTTCTCTCATCACAAATTCTCTATCATGGCATCTAAACTCTTAATACCTCACCTGTAGAGGCCTCTAGAGTTATCGATTCAAATTTTAAGTGCCATTTCATCCACATCATGACACATAAATTAATAAATGAGAGGAAAGATGATAATAAGATAATTATGGTGTGTCAAAAACACCACCACCCTCTCACTCATCTGAGTTTAAATATAATTCTCAATGATTATGGACCTAACCATGGTGTTCCCACATTTTGAGTCATGACTATTGAGATGGAGTAGCTAGATCAAGCTTTCCCATACTTATCTTCCATTTTACCTCTTTATGTGCTTGTTCTGGGCCTTTTTATCCCTCTATAGAGAAATTTTTATCTTATCCTAATAAGATGAAATTTCCTTTCATGAAGGCCATAGATTATGTCTAAGTAGTAGTCTACCTTTGAGGTAGGCTATAGCCAGGATACCAATGGATTGGTAAGCCTTAGATATTGAGAGAACACCCTTACCAGGCCCCCATTCAATGGATCATTACTCTTGAGATGTTTATTGTTAGACCTTGAAAGTCTTGTTAGCCCTTATTAGCCTATGCACTCCTCTTTAGATGCATCTTGGGATAGAAGTAATAGATTTTAATTTTTTTGTCAATAGCATTATTGTTTGCTCATTACTTATCACCTATTGACTCCTTATTTCTCTTTCATTATGGTCTTTATATGTGTTATAGGTTGATGGTTATAGTTTTTCAAAATTTTCTCTAGCTAATATTTGTCTTTCATGAGCCTCCTATCACCCCTATTCACCTCTTACTATGGCTGATGTTGGTCTTCTTCCTATAATTATGGCTTTGTCACATTATTTATCTCCATCATACAACTTTATTATTTTTCTTTGTGTTTAGATATTCCTCCCATGTATTTGTCTTACATCTTTGACCCCCATCATGATGCACCATTATATGGTGATTCACACTGATAACAGTAGTTGAGGCAACTCATGACCTACAACCATGACCTGGACTATTGATGGCACATGGGGCCATGATCTTGCTATAGCTAGTTTCTTCCTTACTAGTGAGATGAATAATGCTAATAATTATCACACAATAATTGGAGCCCTAACCAATGCTTATGAGATAGGAACATGTTATATGTAGTTTTTATTCAACTCACTCTTAGCCATGTATCAACTCACCAGGGTTTAGAATGTCCTTAGCATTGAGTTTATATCCCTAGTTGAGGTGGCACATGTTTTTCTCTCCTATTTTCAAGACTTATAGATCTCCCAAATCCTTCATTTAGAGAACACCATAGCTGAAAATTTAGTGAATACCATCTTATATTTCCTAGTTTGATGTCACTTTTTATCCCTTCTTATGTAGGAGTTGGATCTAGAGTAAGAGTTAGATCATGTAGAGTACATACTTGTAACCAATATATTTTAATTTTAATATTTAATCCATTTCTATTATCATCAAGTTAATGCATGTGATGTTATTTTTTTTCTTTTTTCTCTTTCTTACTTTTTGTTATGCTTTCTAGGTACTAAAAAACACTTATTATTTTGTTGAACACTAACTAATTATACTTTAGAGGCATATTTAATCATGATAATTTTACCCTACTCCTCCCTATGATTTTATGTCTTCTTGTCATGCTTACCATCTAGTCATCAAGAGACCATTTTTAATCAAAAATAGCTCTCTATAGAGAGTTTAAATTCCCTACAATACATTGAGCCCTTTAAGGTATTACATCACCCTAAAAAGCCTTTTTTGGATCATGTTTAGAATCTATAGGCACTTGGGTGACCTATGCCATTGTTTATTAGCCAAACTAGTGGCCTAGGCCACTAATTTTCCTATTGGGCCACATTTTGGGCTACCTCTTTCCTATAAATTCCCATTTTAATCCTAGTCCATTTTACAATGGCTATAAATAGTCATTTTTCCTTGGATCACCCATTTTAAACCCTATATAGGTCCAAATTCTACTCTCAACCCCTTATTGATCTCCTAATTAGTATTATTGATATGATAGCTCTTCATCTCTCTTGATCTTCACTCATTTATCATGTTGACATATTGATAATTATTCATCTCTCTAGAGATCTTCTTGATCTCTTAAAAACTCTTCATATCTCTAGAGATCCTCTAATACAAATGACATGATTCTTCATCTATATTGAACTTCCCCCCTTGGAAATTCATAGATTAACTAGTTGTTCAACCTAGATCAACTCACTTGTTACTTAGTTGTTATTGCTCTTAATATATTATCTTGTGTTGAAAAAATTAGCCTTGTACCCAAATTATGTACTTGGTTTGGCCCTCACATCTCTTACTTATTACTACCTCACTCTCTCTCCTATGTTTGTTGCATTAGATTACATAGAGATATACACTAAAACTTAATATTCATCTAATTAGGATCAAACTTGTACTCTTGGTTGGTGGTTTTTTGCATTCTTGTTGAGTACAATCTAAGGGCACTTTACTTGAAAAGTGACATCATTAATTTTTTAGATATATTATTATTTATAGGGTTATAGATTACATTATGGGGTTAGATCTATTATGATAATAATTTAGCATAGGTTCTGAAAAATATTTGCATTCCCTTTTGAAAAAAAAATTCTTGCTAAAATAATATTTCATTTCCTATGTTTCCATGCTTCTAAATTGTCATTTTGTTTTGAAATTTATTAATTTTTAGATAGTTTTTCTTTCCTATCTAAATCACATTGTTTATTTCTTTCAATTACTTCAAATAATGTGTTAAGAAATTTTCAGAAATTGATAATGAAAGACAAGAACATGTGAGAAGAAAGAAGTCACACTTCATAATAAGTAGTTTTATAGAGCTTATTGAATCTGTACAAGTAAAAAAATATTCAAGAGATGATAATCCTTTCATCAAATTATCAAGAAAGATTGGAATTCACTTTTAGATTTAAAGATAACATAAAGTTTACCATTTTAATCTTCACAAATCCACCAAATGATCTCTTGAGACATAAATTTCTACATAAATCAATGCCCTTATTCACTTTGAACCAATTTCATACAAAAGAAAAACATATAAATCTAAACACAAAGTTTTAGATTGCTTAAATTCTCTTTCTTTAGTTACAATTGCTTTCCAAAAATTACCATCCCCAGGCATGTAGGCATGCACTTATATTTATATAATTTAAGAAGTCAAAAATAAATAGGAGACAAATCCTTTAATTTCCATGTGTTACACTAAAAATTGGGAACTGTTGAGAGACATCCTCCTATAATTTCTCCTTTATGGCATGCAATGGCCAATGACATGTAGCACTCATTGGTTTTATTGTTTGGATAAAAGCAATCTCTTTGAATGCAATGTAAAGTTTGTTTAAGTAATTTGCTTTTACAAAATGACTTCAAGTAATAGTGTTTAGCCAAGTTACTTGAGTCTTATATTTTACAAAGTAATATGCCTAGATAAGTAACTTCACTAAATTATTTTACTTATAGTAATTACTTATAAAAAAGTTACTTCAAACATATCACTTGAATAATATAGAAGAAAATGCAAAGAAGAAAGAAAAAGTTGTTGAGAAGAAGAGTAATAACAATCATTCCACATCATGGGCTTCAAATCTACACTTTTCTCAATATTTGATGTATTGAGACATCATGGACTGAGTTGATGCATCATCTATCTTGGAAATTGATTGCCTCTTTGTCTCATACCTTAGCAGTTCTCTCTCCAATTTTATATAGTATGTTTTTACCTTCTCAATCCTAGGTTTAAGCCTCTTAATATCTTGTTTATTTTTTATTAACTCCTTTATATATTTTGTTTTAAAATGAGTAGAATATTTCTCAATTTTCTGCTTGAACTATTTGATGTAACTCTTTAGGTATTCTTAAATTCTCATCTAAACCTATGAGGTAGAAATACAGTCCTCCAAATCTACTTTCACATCTCGAGCTTCTTCTTCTAGAGTTTTTATTTCCTCAAGAATGGATTCAAAAACATGCAGGCAAAAAGATATAATGATCTCTTCTTACTTTACCTTATTTATTGACCCATTTGGAACAATTTGTTCTTCAATCAAAAATTTCTCACTTAAAGCATTTATCCCCTCTAGGCTTTCCTTTTGTAACTTAGATATTCCATTCTCATTTTCAATTTCTTTCATCAATGCCTTCAGCTACACCAATTTATTTTTGATGTTATCCAAGTTTCTTAGGACCTTGGGAAAGTATTTATAATAAGTATAAAACATCTTCTCTATCTATTCATCAATGGCTTTAGCCCTGTCCTGAATTTATTCTACTTCAGTGATTACTTACTAACTAATTGAATCACCTAAAAGAATTAATTATTGTGGAGTAGACCTTACCACTTTGGCAATTATTTCACACAATTTTATAATTTTTTCCTTCAATTTAGCTTTGTTATATTTTTCTTCATCAAGCTTCTTAAAAAGAGTGTTAATCAGAGTTTGAGTATCTTACTTTAAGCCTTCTATGGTAACTTATCCAAGGGATAATTTTATGATTTTTAAGTCTTTCTCAGTGACTTCACTTTTATTCATGCCCTGTGAAGGAGTTAATACCTCTACAAATTTATATCCTATAGGTTTAATTATCAAATTAGAAGATACTTTAGCACTCTTAGGCTTACTTCCTTTTATATCAAGACTCTTTAATAGCTACAAGTCAATCTCCTCCAAATTTATCACTTCTCTAGTTTCAGGAACTATCTGTAATACTAACTAGGATGAGAAGTATGAACTTGGAAGAGTAGATGAATGTACAACCATTTTTTGTTGATTGTTTCTAATCATTAATTCCTAAGAGGGAGCTTCTTGTGCACTTGAAACATTTTGAGCAACATTGGGAACTTTTGCTCATCCTTTTCTTTCTCTTTCTCTTTCTTAATCTCTTTCTTCTCTACTTCCTTTTCCTTCTCTATCTCTACTTCTTTTTCCTTTTCCTTTTCCTTTTCCTTTTCCTCTTCCTTCTCTATCTCTACTTATTTTTCCTTTTCTATCTCCTTCTCAGGTTCAACCATTTCCTTTTACTTTTCTTATGGTGCCTCCTGAAATGGGGTCACTTCTTTGGTGGTTACCTATTTTGGCTATTTTTTAATGGTGGGTTGATCATCTAAAGGGGGTGGAGGTGGAGAAGTGGGTGGATAAGATGGAGTAAGAGGAGGAAGACCAATAGTCTTCTTCTAAATGGGCTTGTGGGGAGGCCTGATGTTACGAGATTTTGGGGGTGGCATGAGTACTAATGGATTTATGGTAGGTGCAGTAGAAGTAGGAATGATGAGTGGAAAAGTATCTATGGAAGTGACCAAAGGGGGTGTGGTGACATCTAGTTGAGTTGGTTCTTTATCCTTGACCATAGAATAAGTATCATCATCATTTATTTTCAATATCAATTTCTTCTGCACTTCACTACTTTCTCTTTGTACTATTTCTTTCCTCTTTTAGCTTATCTATTAGTTTTAGTCATTAACTAATTCATGCAATACCCTTTATTAATAATCCATGTGGAATTCATGGCAAGGACCATAGAAGTTCTATCTACAATAATTTTAACTTGATCTTTTCCAAAAATAATCTCCAAAAGTGGGGTATTATCCCCTCCTGCTACATGGTAGGCATCATTGGTTATAACTCCATCATCTTCTATGTCATCTAGAATTATAGATAAATCAAAAGCACAAATATATTCAATAGTCAATCTACTATTGTCTCTCCTTCTTATGTCAAATTCAGCTCTACAATTAATCCAAAATTATTCAAGTATAGGAATATGTATATACTCAAGAGAAATTATGTTTTGAGTTATGACTCTACAATCAAAATTTGCTTTAGCTTCAAAACAGGTTTGGTTGTAGTTATGGTAAATTTCCTTTTTCATGTTCTTTTCTTTGTAAATGTTGGGGTAATGATAGTGAATAATAACAATAGGAAAATTGATAGAGGGGTAGTGAACATTTGACTATAAGTCATGCAACTTAGCTAGTTACCTACATAATTTCATGAGAAACCATTTATTAGTAAGATATTTGGGCAATTTGACTGGTGTGCCTAAGAAACCACCAACTCTGATGTATGTGAAGTTGAGGAACTGAATGAAAATGCATCCAAATTGGGAAACTGCATCCCATGTTACATTAGATACTCTATTATGTTTTAGAGCTACATTTAACTTGCAAATGATTTCATAGAAGAATCCATCATTCACTATTTTATAATGCTTGTAGTATTAATAAATAACCAATTGAGGGTAATAATCATATATGGGCTCTATTTCCAACATTCCTTTTGTAGTTAATCAAGTAAAGGATCTATTTGATGTTGCAGCACATACTAGATATGAGGTCATTTAAAAGTCAAAAGTCTGTAAGACACTACTTAACTATTGGTTGATGTTGTCACTTATCAACCTTGCCCATTCAGTCATAGTAGATATCTTGGTGACATCTATGGTTCTAATGTATGCATACATCAAGGTTGAAAATCACTCAATATTTTTTTCTCCATTAATTCTACATAGTAATTATGTGATGTCATCAACTTCCTAAATGAATTCAGACCTTACTATCTATTAGGGGACCTTCAGGGTTATTTAACTTTCTTAAAATGGTTAGTGTTGATTATCTTAATGTAATTAGCTATCTTATTTTCCCATTGAATCTTAGATTTTTCCATTATTATGTCGATCACTTTAGATGGTGCTGGGATATTTACATAGTATTTGAAATATTGAATATCTAATCTTATCACTACATTACAAGTAGTGTATTTCACAAACCTAATAAGAAATTCATAATAATTGGCACATGCTAAGACAAACTTAGGAAGTTTTGTAGAACTTAGGAATGTTACAACTTGTAGGATCCCACTATTGGTCATTGCTTGCATGAGTGGAGTTTTGGATACAACTTTGGATCTCTCCAACAACTCAGTCATTGACACATGTCCCATATCTATATCACTTATTTTAGTTAACTTGAAAGTGATACAAGATTCAATAGGGTACCCTTTATACTCATACATCATAGTTGGTTATTGTGAATTGACTCTCTTTGCTTTTGTTTTACCCTTCCTACTTGGCCCATGGATTTTTTCAAGTGCTAAATCAAGGAATTATTCAATTAAATTTGTTATTTATTGTAATTCTACTCTAGTTATTTCTTATTTTAATCCTTCTAACCCTAAGATTTATTTTGGTTAACTCTGGAAAAACTTGACAAGTGATCTAAACACTTAGTATTTTCTCCTACTAGTTTAGAAAAAGGTTGAAGAAATGAATCAAGTTGTTTCATCAAATAATACTTCTAAGAAAACTTCATATTTTAGGTATTAGAGACCCTTGATAACTCAAAGTAACTCATAGTAAGTAATAGGGTATCAAAAACCTGGGTTGGTGTAAGTAATCTTCAAGTCTTAAGTACTTAAGAATATGAGCAGGTAATAGGCATGGACAACTTTGGGTTTGAATTAAAAAGTTACTTGAGTTTGAAACCCCAAGTAAGTAATTAGTAATGAATATTTTGGGTTCCACTTGAGTAGCTACTTTAGGTTTTACTTGGGTATTTTAATGGCTTTCTCAAGATTTAAGACTTTGAGTTTACTAATGTAAGTAACGTGGGTTGAAAAACCCACAAAAGTAAAAGTAGTGAGTAGTCATAAATCTAGGTAAGAAAGCAATTATTGTAAGTCTAGGTAGGTAGGATGCTTAAGAGTCTTAGGTTTCTTAAGGCAAGTAATTAAGGTTTGGGACTCTGAGTAAGCAGTAAGTTGTGGAAAACTTGGGTTTCTTTGCTAGATCAATAGTCAACTAGGTTTTTAGCTAGGTTTTCTCATTCTTGGATTTTGAATGGGTTTTTACATGCTAAGTGTTTATGAGAGTTTTAACAAGACTTTAAAAAAAAAATTTACATGTAAAAAAATGGATTCAAATACAAGTAAAATGAGAAAATATAGTGAAAACTCAAAAATGGTGTACGCATACTAGCAAGAAAAATAATATTTTCAACAATGAATGGAAGGAGAAAATAAGAAGAAAATAATTAAAATCTTGAATGCAAATGGGTTGAGATAAAATCACTCTAAAATCACTCTAAAGGTGCAAATGGTGTTGATTAGGGTTTGCTAAGGTGACAACTTGGTCAAACAACTCGAATGCCAGGTGGGAAATGAGGTGGATTTTCTCAAATATTTATATTTGCCAATGCATTAATGATAATTAGGATACACATGTGAAGGAGACACGTAAGCCCTTGGTTTTTTGTTGGGTTTCTTGGAATATTTTGCTTAATTTAGCTCTTAGAAGTCAAATGGCATCATAATCTTGATTTAGTCTTGGTTGGTGAGTAGTTTGGATTTATAAACCTTCACTACTTCTACTTGTGACTTTAAGCAAGTGAAGTACTCCAAAAACCCAATTTTCATTATGTAGTGTTCTATGGGTTTGTGGGAGTGTTTTACTTATCTTTTGATATGAATAAAAGTTGTTTCTCAACTCTGGTTTGAATTGAGTAGTGCAATTTAGGTTTGTAGGTAAGACTTGATTTTTAATTAATAAGTAAAGTAATTCTGAGAACTTGAGTTAGCTCGAGAGTGAGCTCAAACACTTATCTTTTTATTCCCCTGGGAAAGATGAGTAAATGAGTTTTTTAGTGATGGCCTTGAGTAGATGTTTTCTCATCTTTTGGATCAATTTAAAGCAATTGAGAATGAAATCAACCATAATGAAAAAAACTAGATACTAAGTCTTATTCAAGGAGGATAAGTTTTAACAAGAACAAGTAACTCACGAAAGATAAAAGACAAAAATTTAATAGGGGTATCTCAAAATTCCATGTGTGAAGTTTTGGGTGACACTATAGACCAGTTAGAGATACTTGATTTTTTTGTGAGTTGATCATGCTAGCCCTAACCTAGTTTGTAAGTCTATCTTTGGCCTAGTGAAAGATGATAAATTAGATAACTTCCATAAACCACTATATAAATATATGTTTGATTATTCCCCCTTTTCCAAACCCTAGTGGCTCATTTGGATTCTTGGAGCTAAAATACCAATGATTATGATATGACACTTGATGCTTATTCAACTTTAGATACATCTACATGTAACATTACTCATTTGTGGAATATCATGCTTAAACTCTTTAATTAAATCATACAATCCTCTCATTAGTGGGATCATAAGACAATCCCCATCCCAAATATTTAAAAAATACAAAAATATATGTATATCACAAAAAAGTAAAAACATTCAAATTATTTTCAAAAATGCAAAAAATTAGGATATGAGCATGACATGAAATGCTAATTATTTATTTTAATATGTTAATTATAATTTATGTTAGTAAATAACATATTAGTTTTTATACATGATTTTTATGTGGTATTTGAGTGTGATGTAAGACATACATTAGATATGATTTCTTAGATGTTGCACATCCCTTCTACCTAGTAGCCATGATTATGATAGGTCCATATAATTCTACAGGTTGCACTATTATAAGTTATATCTATCTATGGCCTCAAATGAAATGATGAGCTCCATATTTTATAAGTGTCTAGATAAATCACTCATATTTCACATTGTGCTACTAGATATGCTACTTTGCTACAAATATGAAATTGATACAAAATACACTATTTGTTACTTATTCTATTCTCTTTTGATGATGTTTACTTTCTCACATAATAGGATTAACATTAATTTTTTATTATGTGTGGCCCTTGGCCCTTGAGTGTAAATTTATTGAGGATGTATATGAGATAATTTTTTGGTATGTGTAACATTTGAACACATCTATTGATTATGGCCCTTGGCCTCATGTGGGTGGAATATTTGAACATGTCCCTTATATGTGGCCCTTGGCCTTGTTGTATGACATAGTGTGGCATAATTATGTTTTTTTATTATGTGCTTGTTGATCTTGATTAGTGGTTCCATGAGTCCTATCATGTACTCCTAAGGCATAGTCTACTTCATAGATAATTACTTTACTATGTGATTCATTGCTAAATATATCTATACATGACACTTTATATGCCTCAAATTTGAATATGTTACATACATGCTTCAATGACAATTACAATTCTATGATGACATACACTCCAACATGATGTAATTATACTACATGATCATATCTCTATCACATGATATAATTAAGTCTTATTTTGATATGAGTGATTTGTAGGCTACATCCCTCATCTTAAAAGGGGGGCATCATAGTGGGCTTATCTTTGAGATCCAAACATCAATGGATAGATTTGGTACATAATATAGGTTCAAAGATAAATAATACATGCTTCATAAAATATAGAATATAGATTTTAAAAGATTTAAATTAGATATTTTAATTAGAATATAGGTTTTCAAATATTCAAAGTGATTTAAAAATCAAACATATAATAAATATTGATACATTGATACATATTCCAAGGGCATATTCACTCAATTTTAAAAGACTCAAGGAATAAAATCATACAAAGTTGAATTCTTATGCATGGGTGTGTGAAAAATAGTTACACAAGCAAAATTATAGGTTAAAAATAAATATACAATTTAGAATATAGATGCATAGCATTCAATACAATTGTCACATATCCAGAGGGGGCATGATACTCATTCATGCTCAATATTTTCAAAGATGCAAAATTTTCAAAGTTAAAAAGATAAAATTACACAAATTCAAAGGTAAAACACTCATTTCAAAATTAAAGTGTATGTGCAATGTGGTCATGATGGAGGCACATATACTCTTCATTCCTTTTTCATCATGTGAGTCAGAATCTATATTTGTCTGTAATGGTGTGATTTGAATTTGTGTGGGTGATATATGTTTGAGTTTAATGACACTCAATTTCCTTGGCATCACTTATAGGGAAATCATAATGGTTCCTCCTTTTTGGGTAGTACATTGGTTATTATTCCTTTACATAAGAGTTGGGATAATGCATCTTTTCAACTCAAGATATTGATTAGTTTTTCAAAATTGGGAATTGATCACTCTCAATCCTCAATCCTCCATTAAATAAAATTCTAAGTTATTCAATGAGGAGGAAAAATTATTCATTATTCACTATACGTTACATGATTTTTTTTTCACCTATATATAAGTGTACTAATCTCTTACTATATTTAAACTTTTCAATTTCTAAAGTTAAGATTTTTAAAATTTGAAATGAACAAAATGACTAATTCAGGAGATGTTGTAGGGTTTGATAAATTAAAGTTTCCAACGTAATTGAAGTATTTTCTCAAACACAAAGTATGTTCTACACACTTATGTTAAACTCTTTCTCCTTTACTCTAGCATTTTCATTTATAGAATAAAGGGGGTAAATGTAGACATGTAAATTTTGTCAAAGGTACTTGACAATGCTAATTCTTGACATATTACTAACCACATGACTTTTACCCAAATACATGACTCTTAATCACCATTCCTCTAATCCATTAATCTATATATGGGGTTAATCCTTTATTTTCCATTATCACTATATAAAAAATTCAATATTAAATGTTCAAGATATCTAAAAACACCTATAGATTATTTCTTGAAAAACATAACTATTTTTGTTTCTCTTGGACATGTTCACTCTAAGTAGATAGATGCGCATTTTTCCCTTATCTACTTGGGTCAGCCATGTCCCATGCTAAATAATGGCTAGTTTCCAAATTTTAATTCAATCTTTTGGGTCTTCCTACATGTTTCATAAGGTAGGCTAAAGTAAATTATCAAAATATTTTCATATAAATACATATTAAGAGTCACTCATTTTAACAACTTGTTATTCACTTGGTTCAAGATTTTATAAATTACACATTGAAAAAATAGTCCCTATTGTACTAAAATTTTACATTATTCATAAGGATTAGTCATAATATAAATTAAAATCCCTCCAAATCAAGTCAAGATATGTCATTGTCAAGTATCAAATCCATCTTCCAACTACATACATATAGTGAAAGGAACAAAATTTCACATTCACTCTAGGTGGGAGAACTAAATGGGATTATATGTAGGCAATATCAATCATCAAGGGGGTGATTGAGGTCAAATTATCCCATTACACTCCCATATTAATTTTACATGTTTTCAATCTATCAAAATTACCTAAAGGTTTCGAATAAAAGAGAAGTCAAATAATGATTTATACATAGACAAACCCTAAGTGTGATATCTCAACTTTCTCAACATTCATAGACGCAATAGGTGTAATGATCAATTATGATGCAAAATCAACCTAGACGAGTCCATGGTCAATAGATTCAAGTGCCCAATATCATTCGATATTTACTACATTCCTATCTAAAAACATCTTGTGCTTCTACTTATGTTCTATCATTTCTAGATTCCTTCTTTTTCTATCTTTTCATTTCTATTATTTATTATAGACACTAAGACAAGTCTATGGTCAACACACTAGAGAACACTACACCATCATCCACTTACAATAAACTTGTCTAGATTTTGTTTATGTTCCTAATTCTGATACTAAACTTATGGAATCATATCTTCTTCTAATTTTCATAGTCAAACAATCAACAAATATTAGTGTATGAGCTAATTATATTTATTATTATTATTACTTTCCCAAAAAACTTTTCATATTTAAAAAAATGCCAGAACTAAAATAGTTGATTTTATATATATATATATATATATATATATATATATATATATATATATATATATATATATCATTCTGATATTTCTAGTTTTATACATATAATTACATAATAACACTTATTAATAAAAATAGGGTAAAACAATCCCAATCCATATAATAATATGTTCCATAATCTAAGTCCTCTGTCTGCCAAGGCTTGATTTCTATGATAATCTCACTAGTATGTCCCCTTTTTGAGGTGAAGGATGTAGCTTGAGAATCACTCATATAAAAATAAAATAGTTATAAATATCATGTTATGTATAAAATATATAAGCATGTAAAACATGTGCTAACATGGTTGTAAACACTAAAATATAGTAATTGATATTTGTCAATGTCATCCTTGACCTACCTTCACCCTACATGATTTATGTGTAAAACATGACCCTCATTCACCATTATCTCACATGTTGCTCTCAGTCACCTATAAGAGAAGTTGGGAGTAATTTCTTTTACTTCCTACCATTGAGGATTAACATTAGTTGAGGGGGAGCTAAGTGTTAGCTCTAGGATAGGCCCTTTGTCAAAGGGGGAGACAAATAGAAATAGGTACAGGTATAGGTACAAGTGTAGAAATAGGTATAGTGAATAGGTATAGGTTGCTATAGTAAAGGGGAGTTATTGTATGTTTTTTAGATGGTAGTATGTGTAGGTTGGCATGTGCAGTACAAGTTTCAAGATGTGGAAGTTTTAGTTTGAGGTTGCTATCAATGACAAAGGGGGAGATTATTGGAAATATTGTCATTGATATCAAAGGTCTAGTATTAGTGATAAAGGCCCCATTGCATTTAATGGTGTTTTTAATATTCATATCTTGGATAATGTGTGCTAATATTTATTTAATATTAATGAATATATTTTTGGTTTCATATAAGTCAAAAGAGGTCCCATGGAGAAGTCAAAGAGTCATGGGGTAAAGACAAAAGAGGAATGGGATGCATTTTCTCATGAAGAGTCATCTTGAAAAATTCCAAGAGTCACCATGTGAAGACAAAAGAGGGTATGCCACATTTTTCCATGAAAAGACACTTTGAGGAATATGAAAAGTCACCAAGATAAAGACAAAAGAGGAAATGACACATATTCTTATGAATGGTCACCATGTGACTTTTCAAATGCAAGGATACGAAGGGTCATGCAAGTTTGGCACCATTTTCCATGAGGATTGAAGGGTCACAAATGGTGAATGCCAAAGGTCTTTTGAAAAGCTATAAATAAATTCTTGATAAGCCATTTGTAATATACAATAGATTGTATGGTTTGTATTTGTTTTAGAGGAGAGAAAATTAGGAGATATTGTAGAGTTCTATCATTTCTTGAGTAAGAAAAATTGAGACATAGTTGTGTTTTATACACAAGATGGGTTGGTGCTCCTATGGGTTGATGCTCACAAATATTTGCAAGGGGTTGGTACTCCTATGGGTTGGTGCTCACAAATAATTGTTGTGTTAGTGTTTGGCAAAGGGGTTGGTGCTCCTTCAAGTTGGTACTTACAAACTTTGTAATTTGAGTTAGTGCTCATTAATATACTTGAGATTGTTCTCTATGGTTTTTCCCACTTTAGGTTTTCATGTAAAAATTTGGTCTCTCTCTCTCTCTCTCTCTCTCTCTCTCTCTCTCTCTCTCTCTCTCTCTCTCTCTCTCTCTCTCTCTCTCTCTCTCTCTCTCTCTCTCTCTCTCTCTCTCTCTCTCTCTCTCTCTCTCTCTCTCTCGTGTCATGCATATTATTGTTTTAGTTTTATTACATATCTTAAATGTGTGATTAAGTGGTTAAATAAATAAATCAAATTAAGTAAAATATATATAATATACTAATTTACCCCCCCCCCCCTCTTAGTATATTTCATGATTAACAATGTATAATATACTAATTTACCCCCCCCTCTTAACCTTCCCATGTTGCTCTCAGTCACCTATAGTAAACCCCATAGTCTATGTGAAACTAGTTATCTATCTTACTTAGACATCTTCAGATCATTAAATCAGTCTTCATGTGTCTTAGATGATAATGTCATATTTATAACATACCATCTAAAGGTACTATCTAAGTCTAATGGTTCCATATTACACTAAGTAATGTTAATAATTAATATTCAAATCCTTCCTATGGGCCAAACCTTATGTTTTTCTTATAGGTATGAGAGAGTACCCAAAATTTTACCTATAAATACAAAATAGGCATTAAATTATTACCTATCTAAGAAGAACCTATTAGGTCTATTCAAACATGTACACATTTAATAAGGATACCCTTTTTATCCCAATTTTATAGTTAGTCATTAAAAATAAATCCTTACCAAGACTAAATCACTCAAGAGCCAAGTCAAACTTAGTCAATTTTTAAGTATAAATAGTTAGATCATAAGTTGCATTCATTTAATTAACACTATCCACACAACCAACTAATGGGGAGAGATATGTGTAGTTTGAATTCCCTCTTTAGAGTATTGGATATGTAGGAATAAATCAATGACTCATTGAGGAGTGTTTTGGGTCAACTCAACCCAATGTCTTCCCCATTTTTTAATCATAATTAAATAATTTCAAGTGGACCTGGAATTTTAAGTTAAAAACAAGAATTTATATGAATTGTGCACATAACCAGATGTTAAGATTACCAAAGCATCAAAAGAGAAGTAGGATAACCTACTTGTAAAAAATAGAAGAGAAAACTACATAGACAAAACCATCATATTCAAAATAAACCATTTATTAATATGCATTGTAAAAATGTAGGTGTATTCAGTCATGGGCCTAGTTAGGTACTTATCTAGCTATTGAGGTCAGATTTAGGCATTTCCAATTTGGTACAAGCCTTGACTAATCCTATAACACTCAAAATTTAACACTTGATTGAATTGACATCACTTCACATAAAGCACAAACCTTATGCACTCACTCAAAACACAACAGAGAAGGGACCAAGTCTATGTTGGGCTAGTTGTGCCATAGTGATACTCTATCCTTCAAGGAATTTGTTTAGTGTAACAAAAATGGTGTATCCATGGTAAAAATCCATCCTAGTGTAGGTAAAAACTATCTATTTATCATGTGTAAGTGGATGTGATTTAGGTTAATAACTTCATGAGCATAAGCCCTTAGTTCCCTTGGCTTAATGACATCTAAGTGTTGAAGGGTAACTAGGTATCTAGTTAAGGGACTTAGGTGTAGGTTTGAAATCCATAATAAATTAAATTAACTAAATTAAGAAAATCACTACAAGAGGTGCTTATTTATACAATACTAAATGATATTAAATCTACTAATTTGTAGGAGATTACAACTAATCACACGTAGGAAATACTCCACCTAACAAACCTATGTCAATAAAAGGTGTAAATTACATTGAGACATTTATTAAAAATATAGATTAATTAATTATTCTAACATTCCCCCCTTAATTGATCATATCCTAAAGATAAGAGAGAAAATTCTTGAATGCCTCAAACTTATCATGTGCAAGTGACTTCGTGAAGATATCTGCTATTGATCCTGAGTGGGGCAATACTGGAGCTATATGTTGTGATGTTGAACATGTTCACGTATGAAATGGATTTGAATCTCTATGTGTTTGGTTCTCTCATGAAACATTAGATTGAGAAGAATATGTATAACACACTAATTATTGCAATTCAAAACTGTAGGTTGAGTCTATGGAACTTGAAGTCTTGAAATAATGCATCATATCCATATTGCTTCATAAACAACTCCTACTACAACATGATATTCTACCTCTGTGAAATATATAGAAACACAATTTTGCTTCTTACTTCCCCATGAAATCAGACTAGATCCTAAAAAGAACACAAATCTAGAAGTGGATTTCTTGTCATCAATAGAAGCTACATGATCTATATCCATATATCATATCAATAAAAAATTATCATTCTTCTTATACTCTAGGCCATACTCAATTGTACCTCTGATGTATCTCAATACCTACTTTGCCACTTTCCAATGTGCCACATTTGGTTCCTGTATGAATCGATAAAGATAGTTGACAACATAGCTAATATTTGGCCTAGTATATGTAAAGTAAATGAGATTCCCAATCAACTACTGATAGAGAGTTATATTTATTTCTGGTGATGGATTTGTATAAGATAACTAAAGTCTTGTCTCCATAGGTGTTACAATAGGCTTGCAGTCCATCATCCTAAATTTCTTGAGCAATGTATTGGTATAATTCATCTATGAAACAAAATGTAATGTTCATTCTGCCATACTTCCAAACCAAGTTAATAGAGTAGTATCTCAAGATTTGTCATGTTGAATGATCACTTGAGATCATTCTTAGTTGCATCGATCATATTTACTATGTTTTTAGTGTTGACTAGATCATCAACATAAATTATCACTATAAAAACCTTTCCCCCATGTTTTTTAAGGTAGAGGTTAGGATCATATGGACTCTTTTTGAATCCATGTTGTATAAGATGCTTATCAATCTTAATGTAGCAAGCTCAGGGAGCCTATTTTATCCCATAAAGAGACTTGATAAGTCTACACACTTTTTGTTCTTGATTAGGTGCCACAAATCCTTTAGTTTGAGTCATGTAGATTTCCTCTTTAAAATATCCATTTAAAAAGGCACTTTTTACATACATTTGATGAAATTTCCATCCAAACTATGTAGTCATAGAAAAAACCATTCTGATAGTATTTATCTTATCTATGGAAGTAAAAGTCTCATCATAGTCAATGCCTTCTTTCTGAGCATACCCTTTTACAATAAGTCTTGCCTTGTACTTATCAATACTACCATTTTCTTTATACTTGGTCTTAAAGACCCATTTTTAACCAATAGGATTCTTCCCTAGTGGAATCTCAACAAGCTAACAAGTGTTATTCTTCATCAGTGTCTGATATTTTGCATCCATGGCATATTTCCAAGGTCTATATTATAGGGATTTTATTACTATAGAGGGCTCATATGTTTCTTGAACAATACTCATAAGGGATATATTAACCTCTTCTTGAGCCATGATTCGAGTCTTCGATCTTGAAGTGGATGTATCTAGTACTCCATTCAATTTAGCATCTTGTATATTACTTATATACCACTTGTGTATATGCTAAACTATAGGTGGTGGTGTTAGAGGTCCTATTTACCCATCTTACTTTTCACTTTCACCATCATTATCTAAAAATATTATAGGAATTTTTCCTGTATCATTTGACTATGTATAAGGTAGATTGATTCCACTCTTTTCATAAAACACTACATCTTTACTGATTAGTACCTTCTTTGTTTTTGGATCAAGGAGCATGTATACCTTTGATTATACACTGTAGCCCACAAAAATGCGTTCCTTTTTTTCTTATCTAACTTCTTTCTTTTCTTCTTAGGAACATATATATATGCCTTGCAACCAAAAACTCAAAGGTTAGTTACCTTTTATTTATTCCCTATCCAATCTTCATGTGGTGTGATTCCATTAAGAGCTTTGGTGGGTGACCTATTCAATAAGTAGACTATAGTGTGACAAGATTTTTCCCAATATGTATTAGGAAATTTTGAATCTTCAACCATGCTATGAAACATTTCCAAAATGACTCTATTGCATTGTTATGCAACTCCATTTTGCTAAGGTGAATATGGAGCTATCATTTGATGATTGATTCCATTCACATTGAGATAGGCTGAGAATTTTTCACTAGTGTATTCCCCCTATGATCTGAGTGGAAGGTCTTGATTTTCCTACCAATTTCATTTTCAACTATGGCCTTGAATTATTTGAATACTTGAAAAGCTTGATCCTTAGTCTTCAATAAACATACCCACATTTTCCATGAGTAATCATCAACAAAAAGTTGAAAGTATTTGTACCCTTTGAGACTGGGAGTAAAATGTCTACAAACATCAGTGTGCACCTAGTCCAACTTACAAGTGATTGATACTCAGTCTTTCCAAAAGGATCTATTTGTTATTTTCCTACTAATTAATTGGTACATATATTAGAATATTTCTTGAGTTTAGGAAGACCATAAACCATATCTTATTCACTCAACTAAACCAAATATCCATAACTCAAGTGATTTTATCTTCTATGCCATAAATGTTTTAGTTTTGTATCTTTGACCACAAGTGCTTGATGATCATTTTGAATAAAATCAAGCTGAAACATTTTTCCAATGTTGGAAGCCTTGGAAATTACTTTGAAATGCCTAGACTTATCTTTGATATGGAACAATTTTTGACCATTTTGGTGATCAAATTCAACCATGAGGTTATGGTCAAGTAGCTAATTAATAGATAAAAAAAATTTATAAGTCCTAGAACATAAATAACATTTGAAATGTTGCAATTTATGTTTCCAAGTTGAAGTTTGATGTCACCACTAACCTATATTATATATGAGATATCATCTTCAAGTGATACATTTTCATTTGATTCTAAATTTGTCAATGTAGAAAACTAGTCTTTTCTACCTATTATGTGTCTAATTTACTTTGAATCAACATACCAAACTGCACTTGGATGATTGGTAGACTCATGTGTTTAAGTAGCTAAACCATAGTCCTCATTTGAAGAATCATTGTTTTTAGTAACATTTCCATGTTGTTTAGGCTTGGAAGTTTTCTATTTCCACCTATTTTGTTGTTGTGGTTGATTCTTTTTAGTTTGTGGTGACTTGTTGAAAGATGAATTCTTGCTTGATGAGCCCTATTAAAAAGTGTTATACCAAAAATGTTTCAAGTCAAGTCCCTATTTTCCACAAATTTGACATGCTTTAAGAAAACATGAATTGTTCCTTTGTTGGTTTTATTATTTATTTCACTTTAGAGATTGCTTTTGAAACTTCCTGGGTTTCTTCCCCTTTTGATTTGATGTGAGTGCATGATTATCATTTGCTTCCTTTGAATTATTAATAGCTTCCTCTTGTTGTAAAAAATTAACCAATGCCTCAAGGGTTGGTTTTTGTCCTATGACATTCAATGTGGTCACAAAGATCCTATATACGAGGGGCAGTGCTCTAAGGACTATAGGGACTAAAGAGTCAATTATCATTGATTCACCTAAAGATTGAAGCAAAGCCCATAAAGTTGCAAATCTTCTAAAGAATGCTTCTACTTTTTCATCTGATTTGAGTTTGAGAGTGTGTAATTAGATCTAAAGATGTAGGTTTTGATTTTGATTATTAGCTTCAAAAAAAAATTAAGCTTATCCCATGCATATTTTGTAGTTGTATCACTATGGATATGAGTTTGTACCTCATCTGAAACACCAAACATGATTATCAACTTAGCCTTTTTATTAGCCTTATCATATTTGTGTTATTGATCAACATCTATTGCATGTTTAACCCATGTGCCTTCAACTACTAACCAAATATATTTAAACTCTAGATGTGTTTGTATTTTTTTTTCCATGCTGCATAATTATCACCATGAAATAATTATGTGTCAGAGAGCACAAGACATGGTCCTGAACTGGACATTTTGTAAGTTGGGTATGACAAATTACGTGTGTTGTTAAGTGCAAAAATGAAAAGTACAGTTTCAAAATATAAATAAAATTAAAAAATTCATACATGAAGATTAAAAATCACACACAAACACACAATAGATGTCATACTCTACCGAAAATGCATCCAAAAATGCAATGGAAAACTAGACGTCGGTTTCAACTGAAAATGCATCTGAGGAGAAAAAAGAGGTTACAATTTTTAATTTAATTTTTTTAAATTTTAATGACTCTAATATATATATATAATTTAAAATTATGCACTTTTTAAAAAGATATCATGCAAATCAGAGTTACCAGTCAAAAATTATGGCCTCTTAAAAGTCTAAAATACATGAACTAGTTAGCTAAACTAGCAAGAAACTAGAAATTATATAAATATGGGTGATAATAATGTAAAAAATATCCAACGTGAAAAAAAAATTCACCTTCCCAGGCTTCACGGATTAAAAGTTATGAACCTTAAAAGAAAAGATCTTTAAATATGGCTCATACTGTTGAAGGACAAGCCCTTAGGGGATAAAAAATGCCCAATAGGTGGTCATATGGCATAAAAATAAGATTGAAACTATTTTTGTCATGATGGTGGTGCTGATTCTAGAAGTGGCATATCTAGGTGGTGATCCACCCAAAAAATTGACCTTGCACCAAATGAAAACTTCCAAATTGCACTCTACCTTCAAACTTTCACCATGAGTGCCTCGGTGCTCCATTTTCAGAAAAGGAATACTTTTTAGAAAGATATCGATGATAGGAATATATTTATATAATATTTTATCCATGATTATGTAAACAATGTAAAAAAAACTACAATTGTTTTGTTGTTCCTCACTTGTTCTATAAAATATAAACTTAAAAAATCATAGAAAATCACTAAAAGCTCCAAAAATTTTGATTTTTTTTTAAATTAGTATTTTTTATGATTAAAATTCATAAAAAATAAAATATTTGTTCCAAATATTTTATATTTTTCTAAATCTAACAAATAATACAAATTTTAATCACAATGACATATACAATCATCTGAAAAACTTAGATTTATTTCTTCACCAATTCAAAATTGGATCTTGACTAGAAATAATAAAAGAAAATTTTAGTCTCTCAAATATGATCTCAAATCTAAAATTTAGTCCAAAATTTAATATAAATATTGCAAAAATTTATCAAAATAAAAAAAATTGCCTATTTTGATAACTTTTCTCCTTCCATAAATTGGCCAAAATTTTGGTAACATTTCAGCTTGGGATGGCTGAAATTGGAGTAGCATGATGCATCCAAGGATCGCACAAATATTTCTCTCAATCTCCACTAAATATCTAATGCTTTAAAAAAGACTCCTCAGGAATTTCCTACTCTGGTACCAAATGAAATCTAGAATAAATTGCATTAATCGAATTAAGAAAAGCACTACAAGAGGTGCTTATTTATATAATACTAAATGACATTAGATATCCTAATCTATAGGAGATTAAAACTAATCACATCTAGTAAATACTCCACCTAACTAACCTATGTCAATCAAAGGTGTAAATTACCTTGAGACATTTTTTTTTCTAAGTAAATTACCTTGAGACTTTTAGAACATACCATCTAAAGGTACTATCTAAGTCTGATGGTTCCATCCTATGCCAAGTAATGTTAAGAATGAAAATTCAAATCCTTCCTATGGGCCAACCCTTATGTTTCTCTTTTCAATGGCATGAGAGACTACCCAAAGATTTACCTATAAATATAAAATAGGCATTAAATTGTTACCTATCTAAGAAGAACCTATCAGGTGTATTCAAACACTTACACATTCAATAGGGATACCCTATTTCTCCCAATTTTATAGTTAGTAATTAAAATTAAGTCCTTACCAAGAATAAATCACTCAAGATCCAAGTCAAGCTTAGTCAATTTTCAATTATAAATAGTTAGATCACAAGTTTCATATATTTAATTAACACTATTCCATACAACCAACTAATGGGGAGAGATACATGTAGTTTGAATTCCCTCTTTAGAGTATTGGATATGTAGGAATCACTCAATTACTCATTAAGGAGTGGTTGGGGTCAACTCAACCTAATGTTTTCCTCATTTTTTAATCATAATTAAACCATTTCAAGTGGACCTAGCATTTTAAGTTAAAAATAAGAATTTATATGAATTGTGCACATAATTAGATGTTAAGATTTCCATAGAATCAAAAGAGAAGTAGTAGAAACTACTTGTATCAAATATAAGAGAAAAATACACATAGAAAAAACCATCAAATTCAAAACAAACCATTCATTGATGTGTTGTAGAAAAGTAGGTGTATTCAATTAGGGGTCTAGTTAGGTGCTTATCTAGCTATTTAGGTCAGATTTAGGCTCATTCTAATGTGGTGTAGGCATTGAATAATACTATAGAACTCAAAATTTAACACTTTATTACATTAACATAACTTTACATAGGGAAAAATCTTTATGCGCTTACCCAAAGCATAGCAGAGAAGGGACCAAGGTTTGTGTTGGGCTAGTTGTGCCATGGTATAACTCTATCCTTCGACTTTAGTTAGTGTAACAATGATGGTGCATCCATGGGTGAAAACCATCTTGGAGTGAAGAAAAACCATCTATCTATCATGCATAAGTGGATGTGATTTAGGTTAATAGCTTCATGGTCATAATCCCTTAGTTCCCTTGGCTTAATGGCATTTAAGCACTTGAGGGGCAACTATTAAGGGAATTAGGTGTAGGTTTTTTCTTATGAATAGGTATTATTGTGAGGTGTAGGGTCTTATCCACACTTAGATAACTTCATATATCAAGTGCAGGAGTCATCATGAGTTATAGGCACACCATAGATGAGTTAGGTTAGAAGCTTGCAAGAGCTCAACATACATACCATAGACTTAAGCATTCAATCCATTTAACATTGCATAAAGCCTTTTTATATTAAACAAGGTTCAAAAATAAGACATCTGTATTACTAAGAACTGAGAAAATGCTCATCTTGATCTACCAAAGGCCTAGAGGCTCACAGATAAGCTTGGGAATTACAATGGGGAGTACTAAAGGCATCCCAAACTAACTCAAAGTTCTAACAGTGAACATAGTATTTGGAACCAATCCACTAGGGCTTGGCTATTCTAATCTTTCCTTATTGTTAAATAGACTCTACCTTCTTTTATAGTGCTTCAAGATGTCTTAGTGTTATGGGAAATGGAGCATGATTATTTCTAAGATAACACTAGAGGTACTCATTCCATTGGCTCCACTATGTTATCTTTAATGAGCTATAAATATCCCATGTGCCTACTTCCCAGTGAAGATTGAGACAAAAAGGTGTTAGTCACCTACCAATTGGTGCCACAAGATGATAAAATAACAATCATGAAAATTGATTGTCTTATAACCAAGTGTCTATTATGTTGGGCCAAATATTATATTTAGATAGATTTGAGGGCCAACATTACCCCATAAAAAAAATTTAGTCCATCCTCAGACTAAGATTCCAACACCTTAGGTGCACAAAACTTGGGTGCATGTTCCTTTATTTATATCTTGAAGTCCTCAAAACCTTGGATTGTGATCTTGATTTCTTCTACAGTGATATCTATTTGTATGGAGGTAGCACTAGGGATGAGCACATTAGTTTTATCTAGCTCATTTTGAAAATCTTGTAACCTTTCCTTCACCTTTGTTACAGCTCTATCGAGGATCTCTCCTTGATCTTAGGCCTTTAGTTTTAATGTGTGGAAGAGTTATTCCAAGTTCTATTTTTGGGTCTTGATTTGGGTGCTCAAAGTGTTGACCTTTGCTACTATCTAAGTGTGCTCAAACTTGATCACAATGTATGCCTTTTCCATCAGTGCATCATTCTCCCCTTTTTCATTTTTTAAGTGCACATTGATGACTGACACCTGGGTAGATAATTTGTAAGAGATTGTTGAAACTACTTTTGTGCCCTCTTCTAGCTTTGTGAAGAGGTCTTCCATTTCTTTGAGTTTCATAGTGATATCTTGCTTTATACCCATGCAAGGGTCCTCCTCTTATTCTAGTGCTAATTTTACCTTCAATCTTGGGATAATTTTCTTCACTAGTGCACACACCTTATCAATCTCCAAAAAATTTGAAGTGTCAATGCCATCTAAGAGGGATGGCTCAACTTCCTCCATGCACTCAACTAGTTGTTACAACTTGAATCTTATGGCCTTGTTATTTTCCTATTATTCTATTATTATCTTCTTCTAGTTTGAGGCTCTAACATCATTAATGATGTTATTACATACTACCTCAAAATCCATTCAAATGAGGGTGTTAGTTGACCTTACTAGATTCATTACCCAGGGGTTGATAAAAAGGGAATCCTACCCTTCTTTTTGGTTTGTTTGCACTGAGGATTACCTTTTGTGGTACCTTTAATTGAGGCTCATCCATATAGCTATCAAAGGTGAATGATAGTTATTGGTGTTTTAGTTCTCGGGGGTATATACTCCATCATCTAATAGTCTCCTTCATGAACCCCTTCTTTGCCTTCTCTCATAGGCTTGGCCCAACTTCCTCTTCTTAGATGGACAACTCCATCTGATCTAACTCTTCTTCATCAAATCTATCACCTTCTTTTTTGGTTTCCCATGATGTGTCTTATTTATCTAATATGGGTTCTTCCTTGGACTTGTCCCCTTTGTCCACTTTTTCCTTCTCTTCAGTGCTAATTTTGCCCTCTCGAGTCTATTAGGTTTCAATTGTGATCTCTATTTGCTTTTTTAAGGTTCCAATATCACCTTATTTATCTTTAGGTGTCCCTTCATTACTTGGGTTCACTTATGTTGTATATTATTGTATTATACTAGTGGGGGCACTAGGTGCCTATACTACTTTTTCCTTTTGGGGTTTCATGCTTTCAGTAACCCTATTTTATTCTTTTTCTCTCCTAACCTTTTACTTTTTGGCCTTATTTATCTCTACCTTACTCTTCTTTACTAATAAATCCATATTTCAATCCTTGGCCCTTATCTCCTCAGACTTGACTTTGTCAATATCTACTTGGTTCATTCACTTGTCCTTCATGTCCCCCTTTTTTGATGTAACTCTAGCACCACTTCTAAATGGTCCTTACTGAGGCCCATTTCCATCCATCAATACCTCTTCTCCTCCTTAATTTATTAAGGTTTCATCATGGGTTCTATGGTTGGGGTGCTTGATAGTTCTACTTCCCCAAGCATGGAAATAGTGCCACCATAGAGATCTTCATGAATTTCTTCAGTGTTGGGCCCTTCTTCTATTTATTCATCTTGGATGATATACACTTATGTCCCTCATTCTTCTTCTTCTTTTACCCATCATGCTTCTCCATCCTCTTATGCCTCCATCTCTTCTAAGGTTATCATGGGCATCACTACTAACCCCTTAGACTTCTTTTTCTTCTCCTTTGGTTTGGTTGATGCAATTCCTAGTGTGAAGACCATGCACTTCTTATTTGGCATCAAGGGGGTAGCTTCATCATTGAAGGTGATCTTCAACCAGAGGCATTCTTGTATTTCCTCTAGGGTTTCTCCCCACTTCTTCTAAGGGGATTTTCTTAGTGACACTAGTGCCAAATATCATTCTTCATCGACTTGAATGGGGAGGTCATCATCTTTGTCTGTGGACATACCCTTCTTCCTTAGATTCATCTTGTAAAAGAGCCTATGGATGTGCCTAAGGATGACTTCTCTTTTGACGGGATAGATGTTATTGGCATCTGAATCATCCTCCTCATCTTTGGTTGCTTTTCCCCTTGGGTACACATATTAATTCCTCAACCTACATATTTTTGCATCCATAGTCTTTACAAGGATATCCACCTATTGCATGTTGGGGATTCTTTGTAGTGTATTTTTGAAGTATTTGGATAAAAATGCATAAGGTATTTTTAACCAACCAAAGATATTCCTATCTATGAGTGCTAATTGGATGATGCTAAAATGTTTCATAATGGTGAAATTTGTCATTCCAAACAAACTCTGGGGGAGTTTCTCCAAGATGCACCATTCATTTTTTAATGTTTCAATATACCATGCACACCATCCCATTACTCAAGATTTATACTTCAAGGTGAAGGTAGGGGGTAAGTTTAGTTATGTAATTTTAGCACTAGGGAGTCATTATGCTAAGAATACCCATAGATCATCCTCATTACCATCAAGCACACTGATCTCCTCCATCACAATCATGATCAACATGGACTCCCATCGAAAGGTCTCATGTGCTATATGACATTTGAGCACATTCTTGATTATGTCCTCTGTGATAAACTTGACAATGTTGAGTTTCATCCCCTATTCCATGTGATAAGTGATGCACAAGTATTTGTTACATCCTCCCACTGGCCATTTGGGCACAATTTGGAACTCACTGTTAGTGCCCAAAATTGCACTAAAGTAATTGGGCCTTTGTCAATAAAATTCCCAAGTACAAACTAGATGAGTATTAATGTTTTAGTCACTAACCCCAGTCCTATCTCTGTATATTGATTTAAAAGGTCAAAGTTCATGTTTGTAATTTGCCAAGTTTTTTGTATTGCTTTTATTGAGTGAAAATGTTTTATCCCTTTGACCTTTCGAGCCTTTTAGCATGAACATAATGACTGATGGAAATAAATATTTGAGACTTTTATCTTGGATAAAATCCCCAAAGACTTATTTTCATCAGATATTTTGACCTCTCCAAAATCTCCAAAAGAATTATACACCTTACCTTATTGGGTCTTAAGTGCTTTCAAGTTATTTATTTTGAAATTTTTATCCATGGCAAAAATTTCAAAGGGAACTTGCCCTTTGGAAATTTTATGTGCATGGAAAATTTGAAGGATTTGTAGGAACATCCTTCCCTTGCAAAATTTCTAAAGGAAATTTTCCTTAGGGCATTTTTCCTTTTGCAATATTCCCAAAGAATGTCTACAAAAGTTCGAAGGCACTTTCTGAAGATGAAGAATATTTTCAAATTTTTTAGAGGAATAACATGGTTTGACCTGAGGTTTTATGATGGGATATTTCATAATGAGAAGATAAAAGTATATCCAAGCCTTTTTCTATGCATGGATTTGTTTCTTTATATTTGAAAAAGAGATTTTTGGGACACCGGATGAAACTACCAAGTTGCACCTTTGATGTGTTTTGATGATTAAGGTAAGCAATTTCTTGATGAACCAAATAAAGGACATCTTTCTATCTCAAAGGACTCCTATGAATATTATTAGGGGTCAAAAATATCTTCCACCCTTCCCTAAATAAAAAATCTAGTGCAAAGATAAAAAATATCTGAGAGTCCAAGATTACATCTAAATTGGACATGTGGCAGGTTCTTGGGGATTTAAATATTTTGGGCCCTTCTTGAAGATTTACCCACTTACCTTTTGGTGGGTAAGGTGTTTAAAGTCTCTAGGGCCTAAGTACTCAAAATTTCAAAGAAAATGATTCCATTTAGTAGTTTTTTGGGGTCTTCTCAGTTTTGATCCCTTTTTGAAGATTATCTCACTTACCTATTGGTGGGAAAAGTTCAAAAGGTCCTTAAAGGCCCAAATTATAAATTTGTAAGATAAATTATGACACATGACATTCTTACATCTCATAAGGAGCTCAGGGCATATTATACCACTACACCAAAGGAAATAATGAGTGAAAAGTGCAAAAGTCCTTGAAGGCCTGGAAAGGTTACCATGATGTATTTTCCACTTGTATAGTTATATGTGTTGTAAGGAGGATCACCCTACATAAAAGAAGCATTTTCACTTTCCCTCTCTTTTTTGAATGAATTTCAAGTAATTAATGAGGGTGATTGGTGATTAGCCATTATGTTTTGAAGCATTAATGGCAACCCTAATTTTCAAATGTAAAGGATTATAACTAAGGCATTTGTCTTAATTTTGTATTTACCCTTGTATTCAGAGCTTCCATTTATGCCTTTGAGATGTTTGTGTGTCATAGCTAAGTACAGCATAAGAACCTGATTATGATGAGTTATTCATGGATTTTTAGCTTCTAATATGGGCAACCCTATGGATTAATAGTGTCTTATTTATTTCTTGTGTTGTGTTATTTGAGAGATGTCGAGAGGTATTATGAGGCTTTTTAAGTGAAGGTTTTGTCAAGATTCAAAGAATTACACTAAAAATCTAGGGAAGAAATGACAACATCCTCAACTTTTATGAAGGGCATCATTGTCTCAGTCTTGGATGGGATTAAAGACATAAATGTCCAAGGGTTGGACTTTATGGCCTTGTTAAATGTTTTGTAATGGCCAGACCCCTTTTTAGTAGTTTTTAATGTTGTCATGAGTTACATCACCCCTACAGTAGCATTCCCCTTGGCTGCACCATACCCAAAATTTATTATTTCATGTACTCATGCATACCAACCAAACACAAGAACCATCATCGATGATAACCATTCAATTATTTTCTATTTCACCCCTATGATCCCCAATACCATGCTCAAAATTCCTCCCCAACTAGAAATCACTACACTCTCCCTAGAAAAATGTTAGGATTATGTAGAGAAGAATGATAAGGTAATTTGGGACATTGTCAACTCTTGTTGGCTGGCCAAGAAAAGACAAAAGGTCTCTAGGATGTCTAAGAGTTTGAAGCTAGAAGAATTTAACAAATTGCCCTAGTATGTCATCACCATGGACACTAGGCTTTACAAGATGCCCACTATGTAAAAAATTGAGCCATGGATGTTCTTTATCCTAATATGCATATTGGAAAAGCAGAAGAAGCTGGACTAGGTCACTATCCTCAGTGACAATTTGCATAGGCATATGATGCAGTTATAAACTATAATTCTTTCAAAAGAGGTAATTACAAGTACATTCTAAATGTACTATTATTTAATGAATAACTTAGTACATAATAGGACATTCCAAGGCTCACCAAGAACCCCAATGGAATGATAATTTATAAGATATACCCAGAAATCACCATGGAGGGCTTTAAGAAGAACTTTTATAGAGTCTACAATTGCTTCTTCAATATTAGGGTAAGTGGTTATTCAACGTGCCCACACAAATTGCCAAGGTACTTAGATGACAAATTGGTAGTAATGGAGCTGAGCCGATAGATGGTGCCTCTATAGAAAATGATAGTGGCCAATAAGATTAACAATCCGTTCAAGTTTTCCATTATAATTGGTTATTATTCATGTCTTTTAGTTGCCAAGGTGAAGGGATTAGGATAGGAAATGGGCCAGCATGTAATTGATAAGATGCCACTTAGGCCCATTATGACATCAAATAGTTAGTGAATAAGGTGACTAATGTGATATTACATCAATAATATTATGAAGACATTTGGTCCAAATACACAATTAAGGAGGATGTCAAGAAATTGGAGTATATAAGGCTGATGGTGTAGGAGGTTATTGCCTACAATATGGGTCCCATCCCCAAGGACATGGTAGATGATAAGATGACACTATCTTTAGTGTATAATAAAACCAATATTAAAGCCCAACCCATCTCACAAGTAGATTTTAAAGTTAAAGAAAATGATTCCATCCCATAGATATCATTTCCAATTATGAGAAATTTCATATGGTTGAAAGAACATGGGGTGGATCTTAGTGCATATGACACCCCTACCCTCCAAGAGCTCAAGCAAGTTAAGAAGCTAAGAGGTTTCCTCCTAGAGTATAGTAGTGATCCTATGGCTTCACCACTAGTAGTAAAAGGAAAGGGGAAATTCAAGATTGGTGATGTTTATTTCACTAGTCTAGTCAATGTGGAGTCAACAAAAATAGCATAGTCTAAGGCTAGATTATCTTTCTCAAAGATAACAAGAATAGAATAAAATTGAGATACTGGGGAGGTTAAATTGGTTAGTGCCACCCCCATATCCATTTTAAGAGAGGGAGCCCCAATAATGCCAACCATTCTAGTGGCCATCCCCATGGCCAATCCAGCTATAGTGCTACCTGCTCCACCAACACAACAAGCAATAGTTTTTACTCCCCAAAAGATATATTCAAGAAAGAGAGGAGGTGAGGATGAAGGGGAGTAACCCAAACAAAAGAGATTCAAGAAGGCTCTCTAACTTCCAAGTGGATTTCCTATGAAGAAGAAAAAGGTTGTGTTTATGGACCTATCATCTAAAGAACTCCCTGTGAAGAGGAAAGAAGACCAAGCCTCATATGCCTAAAGGGTAAGGGATATGAGTGATAATAAGGATTCAAATGAAGGAATGCCCATCATTAAGGTGATGAATAATAAACATGCATTCACTCCTCCATAGGTAAAGATTAGGTAGAGAACTTTGAGGAAGAGGCCCCAAACCCTAGTAAAGGCCCTAGTGATGGGATACTTGTAGAAGAGGGACCCTCAGTAGTATAAAATAAAGGTGATGAGGAAGACATTCTAACCTCAAATGATCCTTTATATTTTGATGATGTTGTACATGTCATTGTTGAGGTGGCTACACAAGCTTAGGCCCCTCAAGAGGAAGAAGTGATTTCATCAAAAATAGAGACATTTGTTGATAATGGCATCACCCAACCACCAGGCCAAGGTGATCAGGGTGGAGATAAAGAGTTAAATAAATCTAATTATAAATATGAAGAAGAGCCATAGTAGAGCATTCAAGGTACCACCATTTTTGAGGTGGTGGTTGATCAAGAAGGCTTACAAGTGGCTCCAAAGGTATCACAAAATATCCCTTCCCCTCTAAATGTGTCAAATCCATCACTAGAGGAGAAGGTGAGTGAAAAAGAAGGTGGGGGAGTAAACCTACAAATGGGTACCTCTACCCATACAAAACCAAATAATGAATTGGATGATTCTAATAAGAATGTTGAGGAGGGTGCTTTAGGAGATATAACTTTAATTTAAGTACCATGAAGTCTTCTCCCACACATCAAGGTATATGACCCAACTCATAATAAAGTTCTTGAGGCCATGACTTGTGAAGATTTTCTTGAAGGTAGTAAAGATGTCACCATAGCCTTGTCCATGCCTGAAGCCCAAGTAAATAAAAAATGTAAAGTGGCCACGTATCCTTCTAACCATTCAATAGAACAGGGAATTTTTATTGATAATTTTCTCAAGGAATCTCATCAGCTCAGGTTAGAGCTTGATGTTTTAGAGCAGATATAGTCAAGCCTAGAAAAGGAGCATGGAGTGGATGAGGGTGGTGAAGATAAAGAGAGTGATAAAGATATTGAACAATTTATGTTGATCCCTTAACCAAAACCCATGGTTCTCCTTATTTCTATCACTCCAATGACACCACCCTTCACTATCTCAAGGCCATCAACAATGTCTATCGATTTAATGGGATTTCAAACTAGACCCGTTCTTTAGGTTGAAGAGAAAGTCAAAGAAAAAAGAGACATTATGAGCAAAATAGGGGAGATTGATGTAATGAATATCACTTAGGGTTATAAGGATGAACCCCCTAAATAGGCCAGAACACATTCTAGAATCACCTTTACAACTATAGAAGAAAGGAATGTAGAGATAGTTATCCCTCCACATGATGCTTTGAAAAAGGATATTCCCCTTAAAAGTTACACTATATAAATCTATAATCTATGGGATATATAAAGGAATGATATAAAACATAGCTCACAAGTTATTGCTAACATAGGGGCCCATATAATGGATAAAGATAAGGCCATCATAGAGGAGTTGAAGGCAGAGAACTAGGCTATGATCCATTACTTGCAAAAGTTATTGAGTGAGCCTAAGGTGGTAACCCCAATTTATAGCATGGCTCTAGGTCCTCTCAATCTCTCCTTTGCATCACTCAACTCCAATTGGATTGATGATTTGAATACCTAATGATGAGAAACTAAAGACTAGAAAAAAGACTTGGGCACCAAGGCCAAAGAAATAATCCACTCGACATTTAAATGCTTAAGTGACACAATGGAAAATAAAAGAGAGTGTGATGCCCAGATGTTTTTATATGACACAGACACTAAGAAGTAGGAAGAATCTCAGTGGAAGAGGGATGAGATATATAATATGAGTATAGACACCTTGATTATAGAGATCATTTCTCCAAATGATCATAAAAGGCCAAAAAATATCAAATGGAAATTAAGCATCATCTAATGATGCTCAAAGATGACATCTTTGATTTGAAATCAGAGGAAAAGTATCTCAAGATTATGACCAAAGAGATATATGACACACTAAGGAAGATGGTGAGCCTTAATGGTGTAAATGATCTAGGGGAAGAGGCAGTGTGTACTACTCTGAATAACCTCATTGATGTGCTAAAAGAATCCTTTAATTTTTATAAGATAAAACAATTGGTGTCACTTGAGAAATCATGTGACCAACTCAAAGAACTCATTAGATGGAATCAAACACACTTCAGCAAACTACTACCTAGAGTGAAGAATATAGAGTCAAATTAAATACCAAGCAGGCCCAAACCAAGGGAGTCTCACCCCCATGTTTGAGGAATATACCAAATACAAAAATAGGTTGGCAAAGGATTCTATCATTCAGATTGATTTTCAAACCTAATTGAATATTTTAGTTTCTTCTGAGATGGTACCACTTTACCTTTATTTTTACTCCCATTTTCCCTTCTTTTCCCTTTTCTTTTCTTGTTTTCTATTGGGAAACCATTGTACTTCACTCCATAATGGAATGTCCCTTTAAAGGTAGTTTTTTTAATCATGTACATATGAAAGGGACATTTTGTTTATTATACAAGATGACAAAGGTTATTTGATCTCTTGTAAGATCTCCCTCCATATAGATAACTAAAAATATTCTACCGAGGTGGAGGATCAATTTTTAAATCATCACAAGATCATGTGCATAATCTGAGGAATCATGTTTGTTACAAGGTATAATAGACTCCAGGCTTGTGAAGGAATCTTACAGAAAGAGCATCTTTAGGAATATTTTAGGCTTACCTCAATTATATAATTAAATGGGGTATGTCCCTTTTACAATGATTGGTTAAATTTTTGAGTCAAGAGCTTTAGCGTTGGAGAGTTCTCACTATGTAAAAATTTTGGTGTCAAATTGATTTCTTATGTAGAATCATTGGCAATATTTAAGAGAATTGCATATGTCTCCCTTGCTACAAAACTTTTTTACACTATGTTGATACTATTATTTTTCTCAATACACATTGTAATCATTTCTAATTTAACTGATAAATGAAATTTGATTATGGTTTTCATTCTCTATCACTGAAGTATATGTCATGTTTTACATGCTTAGTTGATTGGTGATCTGATGTATTCATCTTAATGGTGATAATTTAGAGTGTATATCTAGATTATAAAATCCTCTATACTTTGAGATTTTGGAATAAGGTATTGATATCCTTTTTAATGGTAGTCCTGGGATCATTGATTAGATTAGAATGGGTTCTCAAAGTATATCACTTATGCATACTTTCAGTTTCATTTTTGTTAGGTATATGGTACATTTTTTGGTAAAGATGGCATAATAGTTTATTTGAACTTATTTATACTCATATGTTATCTTTTCATTTTTAATCTATGTTAAATGATAGTTTTTATCCTACCTTATTTTACCTTACATACAACATGACCTCTATATATCCTAAGTGTTGTTTACCTATGAGAGCATAAACATTGTGTACTTATCATGTGTCTACATTTTGTGCATTAAAGATCAGCATTGCAATCTCCTATTCAACCCTTTATTTTTGAAGATTATATAGAATGGAAGTTATAGTCATATTCGTATCTATCTTTAGTAGCTTCTATCTGATCTAGAATATTTTTGCATTCTATGTGATAACCCTTGTTGGGTGGTTTGGGCAAGCATGGTTATGTTCCAATTAGATTTATATTCCCTTATGCTAACGATCCCTATGAAGATTGAATCATAGAATCCCTTCATGAAAGTGAAGCTACCCCTTAGTTCCTCTCACCTTGGTTTAGGTAGAGCCAAAATTAGTAGGGAACTAACCATACCCTTTGTAGGTGTCTTCCAATCATTTTTTATATTTTGGTCTAGTCATGATGTCAAACCCATCCCTAACTACAATGACATATTAAGCTAGTTTTCCATCTTTGTTTGCCACTCCCTTTAGATGTGCAAGGCGAAGTGATAAAGTTGTACAATCAGGAACCAACATCTTTCTATCACCATTTCCAGGGAGTAGATCAAAGTTTAGGTTACTTGCATTGTCAAGGACTCTTACAAAGCATTAGAGATATTTTTATATTTAGAAAATTTCTACCTATCTTTACACTCATCTGATTATCCTTGCCTTTGATGCATCAACATCGCCAACATATTTTTAGAAAATCCTCTTAGGATGTTCACCCCCATGCTATGAGAAGTTTTAGAATGCTCTTGGAATTGTTTTTCGTGTTTTAAATATTGCATTCTATCAATTGTTGTGTATAGTTTTGTTTTTTATGGTCTATAAGTCTTTCTTCTAGTGGAAACTCCATTATATCAAGGTTTAAATATCAGGGCCTACTATACATACTCTTATTTATTTTAAATAGTTATCTTTAGATCTATAAATATTGAGGGTACCATGTCTTCCTTTTAGAAGAATCCATCTAAAGAAATTTTTCATGAGTTAAAATCTCCATCCAAAAGGAGACAAGTGTGGAATCCTATTATAGGCTAAAGCTCAGGCAGTCAAGTAAGACCTAATAAGTTTATCCCCCATTATATATACCCCTTTTTCTCTAATATCCCTTTGGTTGAAGGATACCAAAACTCATTAGATAAATTTGAAATCCCTACAAGTCAAGTTCCTTCTCCATAAAGAAGTCTTTCTCCTCTTGTTAGGCCATTAAAACTTTATTCTATTTCTCCTCCTTTAATTCCTTCCCATAGTATTCATTCTCAGTCATCCTCTATTTCATCTTCATCTTCAGATTCAGAGATGGGAGACTATGATTTGAGAAGGAGGATGTTTAATGTAGATAATGATAATGATGGAGAAGAGAATCAAGGTTTGGCTAATATATGTAGACCATTTGTGATCCCAAGGTTTAGACCTATCAAATTCAATGGTATGTCTAGTTTCCCTAATGAGGTTCCTATAAAGATTAAAAATGTATGTCCTAAGTTTTAAGGGAATAATGCAGTGTCTGGGGAACAACATTTGAAAGCCTTTTTAAATGTCATTGAAGATTATGAAATAGATTTGGAAGATGTGTGCATAAATATCTTTGTGAACACACTTGAAGATGAGGATTAGGAGTGGTTCAAATCCCTCCCTAATAGATCTATAAACACATGGCAAGCTATGATTAATGCATTTAAAATGCAATATGGTGATAGCATTGACCCTAGATTCTTGATTACTAAGTTTGAGAGCCTCAAGAATAATCCTAATGAATGTGTAAATGACTTCAATTCTAGATTTAGTAAGGTATTGAGAAGGCTACCGTAGGAAATCAAACCCAGTGGTGTTTCTTCTTTGATTAAGTATTGTGATGAAATTAATAAAAAAACAACTTATTATCTTAGAGATAAGGCTCTCAAAAATATAAGGATGGATTTCAATTTAGCTATCCAAATAGAAAATAATATCAAATCTATGGGTAAGCCTCTAAATAAGAGGGTTGATATCAAACTGGTAAATCCTGAGAAGCCTCCCACAAGAGTGTAGACCTGGAGGAAACTATGAAGACTCTAGCCACTACTATGAAATAAATATCCTAAAAGTTGGCTAAAGAAAAAAAGGGGTTGTCTCAGGGTTCTTCTAACCATGATGATAGGAGGGATCATAAGAGAGAGGAAAAGAATCATCCCTAAGATTAGGGTCTAGGCAAGCCAACCTTCTAAGCTAGGAATAATGATAAGGTAAAGGGCCTAGCAAGGGATGACAAACATTAAATAAATAGAACTAGGGAGGTGAAAGGGAAGTACCAGAGCCTTTAGCTACAAAGATAAATATAATTTATTGTGATATCGACTGGTGTGATAAGTGTTTCCTCCCTCATCCCCAATGTAACATAGATGATGATGATGATGGTCAAGATGTAGAAGGCTTTCAATCTACATATGATAAAGATGATATCCACATTATTGAATTATAAGACATGAAAAGTTACACTTTCTAAGAGGAATCTATGAGAGCTCTAAAGGTCCTTGATTATGAAGACATTCAAGCATATGAATGTTTTAATTTCACAATTTTTGAACCAAATGTGATGGTTGCCTCTCCATCTATAGAGCTAATGAGTGTTACCACTTCTCAATATTTTTGGAGAGAATGTGAAAAGGTAAGGGTCCCAACCCCAAATTTCATCTATGAAGTAAACATGATGCATGAATATGAACTGCCTATTCATGATTTTGAGTTTCTAAGATCAATTATGAAATAAAAATATGGAGATTTTCCTCTATCTATTGAGGATCGATAGTTGATGATCGATGCAGTAATTACCCAAGAGAAGGAGTACCATTTGAGAAGTAAATATTAGAATACTCCTTTGAAAGACAAAGACTCTATTTATCCTAAAGTAGAGACTAAAGAGAGAGACCAAAGGGAATAAGGAGGTCCAAAATTCTACCAAGCCTGGTTTTGCACCTAATAATGTCAAACTAAGAGATACCCAATCCAAGAATAGAAATCTTGTATTGTCTAGCATTCTCAATAAATATGAACCCAAAAATCCTCCCTTAAAAAATGAATTTAAGGGTGCTAGTTCTCCTACTTCTATTCCCTTGACTCTTGAAGGGTGTATCACAAATGAGAATGTTACAATCTTACCTGCTAATACTCCTCTACCCAAAATATAGTATTTGTTAAATGGACCATGTTTTGAGTTAGTTGAAGGTCATAGTACCATTTTTGGAGTTGCTTAGGATTCTAGAGCAGAGGAGAAGAGCTTTTGAATATTTAGGATTTCCCAAGAAAGTTGCCACCAATGAGATTATTGAAGTTAAACCTTATCTTGTTTTTCATGTAGAAAGTAAGAACACCTCATAGTCCCCTAACCACCAACTGGAGGTGTATTTAGGAACAACATCATTAAAGAGTCATATAGATGTGAATCGATTCTACACCACCTCATTGACTAATAGACTAATTATGCATAACTGCATGTTTGACTCTGGTGCATCTTATAACAGTATGCCACTAGTTGTGTTGAATGAGATTTTCATAAGGAAAACTAAAACATATGGATGATGCCTCATCATGAATTCTAGAGAAGTACCTATTGTTAGTGTGGTCAAAGGAATAGTGGTGTAGCTTATACAATACCTTGATAAGTTCCTAAGTATGGATGTTATTATTGTAGATTGTCCACCAAAGTGGGTTATATCACTATCCAAAAAATGGGCTACTAGTATTGGGGGTAGTGTTTAGATGGACTTGTCCTATGCCACTATACCTCTAAATGGGAAAATGGTTCACCTAAATAGATAGCCACAAATGCTTCACATCTTAAAATATCCCCAAGTACCAGCTGAATGAAGTGTTGTATGTGGATACAAACATTAGAAATTTTGTGGGAAGTGTTGAGTACATGAAAATGCCTCCTAAATCTAGTATTGTTGATCAAGACTCCATCTAGACTATGCACTTTGATGGAGAATTTTCAAACATTAGAAATGGAGATGGGGTTGTCTTTTTACCCCTAATGGCCAAGTTTATAGATACTTTTTCCAATTATCCTTTGAGTACATAAATAATGTCATAGAATATGAAGCACTTTAGATTGGCCTTCAGATCACCTGTGAATATGGATTAAAGAGTTTGTTAGTTAAGGGTGATTCAGAACTAGTGGTGAAATAGGTCCAAGCTATTTACACCAAAAAATAAAAAAGATTAAAGTAGTACCAAAATGTTGTATGGGACTACTTGGAATGGTTCAATGCTTTCAATATTGAATATCATGCATGAGATCTCAATCATGTGGTAGATAAACTTGAAAAGAGGGATGCAAAGTTTAAATTTGAACATAGAAATCTCTCTTGTGAGTATGAGGCTGAGGTACTAGTAAGGCCTTCTATCCAAACAAAATTAATCATTGGTAGGTCTTTGACAATGAAGATCAAATAAGAAGGTTTTTGTTCTATGTAGATAAGTTTGAAAGAACCATTATAGATTTGGAATCTATGGTATAACTTTGTGATGGAAAATAAACCTTATATGGAAAAGAAATAATCTAGTTAAAGACTAAACTATCCCTAGAGGATTGGTTAGTTTGGAATCATCCTTTAATGGAGCTAACAGAGTCAAATCTAGAAATATTTCAATATCAAAATATGTGACTAAGATTAATATTGGGATAGAGGAAAATCCAAGGAAGATTTGTCTCGGTACTCACCTAAGCAAGAAGGATAAAAAAGTGTTCATCAAGTTGTTGAGAAAATACCAAGACTATTTAGCATGTTCATATTAAGAGCTAGAGGCTTATAGGGAAGACTTTTTCTAGCATGTTATTCCCCTCCACCTTGATATAAAACCATTTCACCAAAAAAAATGACTTGTTAATCCCATATTAGCCACCAAGATGTAGGAAAAATTAAATAAATTAAGGGATGATGGGATCATTCAACCCATCATGTATTCATCATGGGTGGTGAATCTAGTCCCTATTAGAAAGAAGAATGGAGGCATCTAACTCTATGTTGATTTTTAGAGATTGAACAAGGATTCATTGAAGGACAACTATCCATTGCCTAAAATGGATAGCATCTTGGAGCATGCTAAATTCAAATATTATAGCCTATGTTCCTCACACTATGGTGAAGGACATATTAACTCATAATGAGACTAATGACAAAAGGTGTCAATGGGTAAACAAACTTTAAGAATATGAATTGGAGATATAAACTACTAAATTGGTCATAGGCATAGGTCTCACCAAGCTGATGATTGAAACCAACTTATGGGCTGTAGAAGTGAATAATGTAGAAGGGGTGGTTAATAGCCCTGAGTCTAAGTACAACCAATCTCCATGCTATGAAGACATAGTCTATTATTTGAAGAAACTAAATTTTCCTTCCCATTTAGACAAAAATCAAAGGAGTACACTAAATTTAATATCCCAAAATTATCTTTTGTTATAAGATGGTCTAGCTTGGAGGAACCTTGATGGTGCCTCTTGTGATGCTTGGTAGAAAGTGAGATTTATGAACTAGTTACAGAGTTACATAGTGGTGTGTATGGTGGTCACTTTACTCCTAAAGTCACTATGCACAATATTTTGAGGGCTAGGTATTAGTGGCCTACATTATTCAAAGATGTTATTACCATGGTAAGAAGATGTGAAGAGTGTCAGTGGTTCTCTGGGAGAATGAAAGCATCTGGATCACTTCCCTTATAGCAAGTTTCTATTGAGGGACATTTCAAGAAATGGGGAATGTAATTCATTGGTGAGATATCAGATGCTTCAAGTGTTGTTCCTAAATATATCTTAGTGGCAACTAACTATTTCACAAAGTGGGTTGAAGCAATCCCGACAAGAAGATCAACCCACCAGGTAGTCATTGATTTCCTTTTGAAAAATGTGATTTATTGATATAGAGTGCCAATTAAAATTGTATGCAATAATGCCATGTGATTTAGAGCTAAATAATTATTTACATTATGTGAATATTATGGAATTGATCTAGCATATGCCTCCAATCACAATCTGCAAGGAAATGGGCAAGCCAAGTCTAGTAGTAAGAATTTGTTAAAAATCATTAAAAGGACTTTGGATGCCAATAAAAGGAAATGGGGTGAGAAATTGAAGTTTGTTATCTATTCTGATAGGTTAATTCCAAATAGGTCTAATATAAAAGGCCCATTTGAGCTTTTTTATGGAGCTCAAGTTATTTTATACCTAAATCTATAATTACCTACATACCAATTCATATAGCAGATAGTTGAGGATGAAGAAGAAATGAACCACTATGAGGAAAGGATCAACCAGTTCATAATACTTGATGAGTCTCATAGATAAGCTCATGAAAAGAATTTAATGTTCAAGGAGAGGCTCAAAAATATGTTTGAAAAGAAAGTCACCCCAAGAGCTTTTTAGATTGGTGATTTGGTCCTACTTTGGGATAGTATATATGAGGACAAGGAAAAACATGGTAAATTTGATTCCCTATGAATGGGTCCTTACACCATTGATTATTAGATAAAGAACTATAAATTTTATCTTAGAGATATTAATGGAGAAATCCTATAACTGCTAGTTAATGACATATACCTCAAGCATTTTTTGGATTGAGTCCTAGCTAGCTTTTGTAAATATGTACATGTTGTATAGTCCCTTTTGTTTTTGTGGCCCCATTATGGTTTGTGTTTGTACAATTTATGTCTTTTATTTTATTTTTTTGTTGTCTTAAGATGCCTCATTATAACTTTGATCAACCATAGTATGTTTTTCCTTAACTCTATGGTAAAATCCTTCAACTCCATGGCCCAATGGATAGGCGTTCAGTCTGGTATTCTCTGAGTACCTATTAGGGGTACCTATCCCTGAGCAAGAGCCAATGTTAGTACCCAAAATTGCACTAGAGAAATTGGCCCCTTATCAGTAAAATTCTCAAGTCTAAACTAGTTAAGTATCAATGTTTTAGTCACTAGCCCCAGTCCTATCTCTATATATTCTTTTAGAAGGTTGAAGTTCATGTTTGTAATTTGCCAAGTTTTTTGAAATGTTTTTGCCGAATGAAAACATTCTATCCCTTCAACCTTTTGGGCCTTTTGGCATGAACACAATGCCTAATGGAAATAAATATTTGAGAATTTTGTCTTGGACAAAATCCCCAAAGACTTATTTTTATCAGATATTTTATCCACTCTAAAATCTCTGAAAGAATTCTATACCTTACCTTTTTGAGTCTTATGTGATTTTAGGTTATTTATTTTGGAATTTCTGTCCATGGAAAAAAGTCTGAAGGCTCTTTCCCTTTAGAGATTTTGCTCGCATGGAAAATCCAAAGAATTTGTAGGATCATCTTGCCCTTGCAAAATCTCCAAAGGAATGTGTCCTTCAAGCATTTTGATTTTTGCAAGATTCTCGAAGAATGTCTACAAAAGGTTTGAAGGGCACTTTTTGAAAATGAAGAAAATTTTTAGAAATTTTGGAGGAATTACATGGTTTGACTGGAGGTTTTATGGTGGGATGATTAATAATGATAAGATAAAAGTATATCCAATCCTTTTTTGTGCATGGATTTGTTGCCTTATGTTCAAAAAAGAGATTTTTGGGGCATCAGATGAAATTACCGAGTAGCACCTTCAATGTGTTTTGATGATTAAGGTGAGAAATTACCTGATGAACTAAATGAAAGACATGTGTCTATCTTAGGGGACTCCTATTAATATTATCATGGGTCAAGAAGATCTTGTACCCTTCCTCGAACAAAGAAAGCTAGTGTAAAGGTAAAAAATCGCTGAGAGTCTAAGTTCATGTCTAAGTTGGACACATGGTAGTTTCTTAGGGATTTAAATATTTTTTACCATTTTTGAATATCAGCCCACTTACCTTTTGGTGGGAAAGGTTCTTAAAGTTTCTAGGGCTTGAGTACCTGAACTTACAAAAAAAGGGATGCCACATGCCAGTTCCTTAGGGTCTTCTTAGTTTTAGTCCCTTTTTAAAGATTGCCTCACTTAAATTTTGGTGGAAAAAGTTCAAAAGGTGCCTAAAGGACCAAATGATCCAATTTGTAAAGCTAAATTATGACACCTATCATTCTTACATCTCATAAGGGTCTCAAGGCATATTACACCACTACACCAAAGGAAAATAATGATTGAAAAGTGAAAAAGTCATTGAAGGCCTAAAAAGGTTACCATGACATACTTTAAACTTGTATAAATCCATATATTTTGAGGATCACCCTATATAAAATAAAAAAATTTACTTTCCCTCTCTTTTTTGAATGAAGCTCAAGTAATTAATGAGGGTGGTTGGTGATTTGTTGTTATGTTTCAAAGCATTAATGGCAACCCTAATTTTGAAATACAAAGGATTATAACTAAGGCATTTATATTCATTCTATGTTTATCTTTTGCATTCGTATCTTACATTTGTGCCTTTGATCTATTTGTGTGACCTAACTAAGAGTAGAATGTGAACGTGATTATGAGTTTTTTATAGAATTTCAACTTCTAGTGTGTGTAACACTCTAGATTAATAGTAAGTGTCTTATTTTATCTTTGTGTTGTGTTATTTGAGAGGATTCAAGAGGTATTAAGAGGGTTGTTTGAGTGAAGGGTTTGTCAAAATTTAAAGGATTGCACTAGAAATCTAGGGAAGAAATGGTAGTATCCTCAACTTCTATGAAGGGCATCATTATCTTAGTCTTAGATGGGATTAAAGACATAGATGTCTAGGGGTTGGACTTTATGGTCTTGTTAAATGTTTTATAATGGATAGACCCCCTTCTATTAGTTTTTAATTTTGGCCTGAGTTAAATCGCCCCTATGGTAGCATTCCCCCTAGTTGTACCATATTGAGAATTGATTATTACATATACTTAGGCATACCAACTAGACACCAAAACTGTCATTGATGGTAGCCATTTAATTATTTTCTATTTCACCCTTATGGCCCTTATCAACATGATAAAAATTATTACCCAACTAGAAATCATTACACTCTCCTTGGAAGAATGCCAAGAGTACATGCAAAAGAATGATAAGGTAATTTAGGACATTGTCAACTCCTTTTAGTTGGCCAAGAAAAGACAAAAGGTCTCTAAGATGTCAAAGAGTTTGAAGCTAGAAGATTTCAATGAAATGCCCTACTATGTCATCACCATGGCCACTAAGGTTTATGAGATGCCCACCATATAAAAATTTGAGTCATGGATGTTCCTGGTCCTAATATTCATATTGAAGAAGTAGAAGAAGCTAGACTATGCCACTATACTTAGTAACAATCTACATAGGTAGATGATGCAGATTTAAGCTACAATTATTTCTAAATGTCCTCTTATTTAATATATAACTTAGTACACAAAAGGAAATTCTAAGGTCTCACTAGTAACCCCAATGGAATGGTAATTTATGAGATATACCCAAAAATCACCATAGAGGGATTCAGAAAGGAATTTTATAGAGTTTACAATTAATTCTTCAATATTATGATGAGTGTCTTGTTTCCTTTGAGAAGAATCAACATAATGTCTAGGGTAGCCAAGGAAGTAATTGAAAAATATGGTTACTCTTACATTTAATTTAGGACATTCACATATATCATGGTAAGTGGTTACTTAGGGTGCCCAAACAAATTGCCAAGGTACCTAGATGACAAATTGGTAGTAATGGAGCTGAGCTAATAGATGGTGCCTTTGCATAAATTGATAGTGGCCAAGAATATTAACAATCCATTCAATTTTCCTATTATAATTAGATATTATTCATGTCCTTCAGTCACCAAGGTGAAGGGATTAGAATAGGAAATGGGCCAATATGTGTTTGATAAGATTCCACCCACAATTATGGCATCAAATGGCTAGTGAATATAGATATTAATGTGATATTACATCAATCACATTATGAAGACATATGGTTTGATTACACCACCAAGGAGAATGTCAAGAAATTAGAGTATATGATGTTGATAGTGTAGGAGGTTATTTCCTACAATATCATTCCCATACCTAAGGACATGGTGGATGAAAACATGACACTATATTTAGTGTATAATACAGCCAATATTGAAGCCCAACCCATCTCAAAAAAATATTTTAATGTTCATGAAAATGATTCCATCCCCTAGAGATCATTTCTAATTATGAGAAGAACTTTTAGATAGCTAAAGGAACATGGGGTGGATCTTGATGCATATGATATCCCTACCCTCCAAGAGCTTAGGAAAGTTAAGGATCTAAGAGGTTTCCTCTCAAAGTATAATGTGATCTTGTGGCTCCACCACTAGTAGTGAAAGGAAATGGGAAACACAAGCTTGGTGATATTGATTTTACCAGGCTAGTCGATGTGGAATCAATAATAACAACATAGTCTAAGGCTATATTATCTTTCTTAAAGATAATAATCCTAGTAGAAAATTGGGATAAAATTATTATTGGGGAGGTTACATTGGCCAGTGCCACCCCCATATCCATTTCAAGAGAGGGAGCCCCAATAGTGACAACCATTCTAGCAGCCATCCCCATGGCCAATCTAGCTATAGTTCCACCTACTCTACCAAAAAAAAGTATTAACTACTCCTCCCTTAAAGATATATTTAATAAATAGAGGAGGTGAAAATGAAGGGGAGAAACACAAACAAAAGAGAGTCAAGAAGGCTCTGCAACCTCTAGGTGGATTTCCTATGAAGAAGAAGGAGGTTGCATTTATCGACCTGACATCTAAGGAAGTCCCTATGAAGAGGAAAGAAGATCAGGCCTCATATGCCTAGAGGGTAAGATATATGAGTGAAGATAAGGATTTAGATGAAGGTAGGACCATCATCAAGGTGATGAAGAAGCAACATGCATTCACTCCTCCATAGGTAAAAACTAGGCAAATAACTCTAAGGGAGAGGCCCTAAAACCTAGAAAAGGCCCTAATGACGGGCCTATTTATAGAAGAGGGACCCTTAGAAATATAAATTAAAGGTGATTAGTAAGATATCCTAACCTCAAATGATCCTTTATCTTTTGATGATGTTGTATAAGGCAATGTTGAGGTAGCTATGCAAGATCAGGCCCCTCAAGAGAAAGAAGTGATTTCATCAAACATAGAGACATTTGTTGATAATGTCATCACCCAACCACTAGGCTAAGGTGATCAAGGTGGAGCTAAAGAGTTAAATAAATTTGATGATAAATCTAAAGAAGACATAGAGTAGAACAATCAAGGCACCACCATTTTTGAGGTAGTGGTTGAGCAAGAAGGCTTACAAGTAACTCCAAAGGTACCACAAGATGTCCCTTCCCCTCCAAATGTGTCAAGCACTAGAGTAGAAGGTGAGTATAGAGGAAGGTGGGAGAGCAAACCTATAAATGGGTACCCCCACCCATATAGAAGTAAATAAGGAATTAGATAATTACAATAAGGATGTTGAAGAGGGTGCTTCAAGAGATATCACTTCAATTTAAGTACCATGAAGTCTTCTCCCTCACATCATGGTCCATGACCCAAATCATAATAAAGTTATTGAGGTCATGACTAGTGAAGAGTTGCTTAAAGATAGAAAGGATGTCACCATAGCCTCATCCATGCCTAAGGCCTAAGAAAGTAAAGAAGGTGAAGCAATCGCATAGCCTTCTAACTAGGTAATAAAATAGGGAAGTTTAATTAAGAATTTATTAAAGGAATCTCATCATCCTGAGTCAAAGTTTGATGTTTTGGAGTAGATAGATCTAAGCCTAGAAAAGTATCATGGAGTGGATAAGAGAGCAATGAAGAGATTAAACATTTTGTGTTGAGCCCATAGCCAAAAATTGTTGTGGTACCTATGTCGAGCACTCCAATGACACCACCCTTCACTATCTTGAGGCCATCAAAAATTTCTACCACTTCAATGAGATTATAGGCCAAACCCCTTCTCTGGGTCAAAGAGAAAGTCAAAGAAAAAAGAAACATTATGAAAAAAATAAGGGAGATCAACGTAATGAAGATCACTCAGGCGCATAAGGCCAAGACCCCTAAAAAGGCTAAAACACATTCTAGAACCATATTTAGAACTACAAGAGAAAGGAATGTAGATATATCTATCCCTCTATTAGATGCTTTGAAAAGGATGTTCCCCTTGAAAATTACACTATCTATAGATACAATCTAGGGGAGCCATAGAGGAATGAGATGAAACATAGCTCACAAGTTATAGCTACATGGTGGCCCATAGAATGGATAAAGACAAGGCCATGATGGATGAGATATATAATATGAGCATAGACACCTTGATTTTAGAGAAGATAATTATTCCAAATGATCATAAAATTCCCAAGGAGTATCAAATAGAAATCAAGCATCATCTGATGATGCTCGAAGATGGCATATTTTATCTGAAAGGAGAAGAGTAGTCTTTCAAGACTATGACCAAAGAGATAAATTTTGCATTGAGGAAGATGGTAAGCCTTGATAGCATAAATGATCTAAGGGAGGAGACAGTGTGTGCTACTCTAAATAAACTCATTGATGTGCCACAAGAATCATTTGATGTCCATAAGATAAATAAATTGGTTTCACTTGAGAAATCTTGTGACTAACTTAAATAACTCATTAGATGAAAGTAAACTATGCTTCAATGGACTATTGCCTAGCTTGAAGAATATAGAGTCAAATTCAAATACCAAATAAGCCCAGACCAAGGGATTTTTGCCCCCATGATCAAGGAATATACCAAATACAAAAATAGGTTGGATAAAGATTCTATCATTTAGATTGATTTTGGAACCTAATTGAATATTTCAATTTCTTCTGAGCTGGTGCCACTTCACCTTTCTTTTCACTTCCCTTTTCCCTTCTCTTCTCTTACCTTTTCTTTTCATGTTTCCCAGTAAGAAACCATTATACTTTGCCTGATAGTGACATGTCCATTTCAAGGTAGTTTTTGTAATCATGCACATAGGAAAGGGACATTTTGTTTATTATGAAAGATGACAAAGGTTTGTTTTGTCTCTTGTAGGATCTGCCTCCATGTAGATAACTAAAAATATTCTATCGAGGTGGAGGATCAATTTTACCATCATCACAATGCATGTGCATAATCTAAGGAATCATGTTTATTACAAGGTCTAATAGACTCTAGTCCCATGAAGGAATCTTCTAGCTGGAGCATCTTTAGGAATATTCTAGTCTTAGATAAATTGTATAAATAAAGGGGGCATGTTCCTTTACTATGGCTGATTAAATTTTTTAGTCAAGAGCTTTAGCCTTGGAGAGTTCTCAATGTGTAAAAATTTTGGTGTCAAATTGATTTATTATGTAAAATCATTGGCAGCTTTGAGAGCATTACATATGTCTCCCTTGTTATAGAAATTTCTTGCACTATGTGGATATGGTTATTTTTTTCAATACACACTGTAATCATTTCTAATTTAACTGATAAATGAAAATTTCTTATGGTTTTCATTCTCTTTCTATTGCTAAAGTACAATTCTATGTTTTACATGATTAGTTGATTGGTGATCTAATGTATTCATCTTAATGGTGTTCATTTAGAGTGTATGTCTATATTATAAAATACTTTCTACTTTAAGATTTGGGAATATGGTGTTGATAGCCTTTTTAAGGGTAGTCTTTGGTTCACAGATTCGATTAGAATGGGTTCTTAAAGGATATCACCTGTGCATGATTTCAGTTTCATTTATTTTGGGTATATGGTACATTTGCTATTAAAGATGACATAGTAGTTTGTTTGAACTTATTTGTGCCCATATGTTAACCCTCCACTTGTAATCTCTATTAATTGATAGTTTTTGTCCTACCATATTTTACCCTACATACAACATGACCTCTACATATACAAAGTATTATTTGCCTATGAGCACAAAAAGATTATGTACTTAGCATGTGTTTGCATTTTGTGCATTAAAGATCAGCATTGAAATCTCCTATTCAACCCTTTATTATTGAAGATTCTATAAAATGGAAGTTACAATCATATCCATATCTATCTTTAGTAGATTTTTTTTGATCTAGAATATTTGGTCATTCTATGTGATAACCCTTACTAAGTGGTTTGAGAAAGCATGGTTGTGTTCTAATTAGATTTATATTCCCTTGTGATAATGATCCCCATGAATATTGAATCATATAATCCCTTCATGTGAGTGAAGCTACCCCTTAGGTCCTCTCACCTTAGTTCAAGCAGAGCTAGAAGTAGAAGGGAACTGACTATACTCTTTGTAGGTGCCTCCCAGTCATTTTCTAAATTTTGGTCTAGTCATGATGTCAAACCCATCCTTGACTACAATGACATATTAAGTGGGTTTTCCATCTTTTTTTACCACTCCCTTTAGGTGTGCAAGGCTAAACAATCGAGGTGTACAACCAAGAACTAATGCTTACTAGGCATGAAGCTACCCACATCTCAAGATCATTAATGTCCTTGATTGGGAATGTGAAGCCTCCTTTGTAGTAACTTAGGAGCTTCTTGACCCTTTCAAATTCAATGTCATCTACCATCATCTGATAGATGTCTACACTAGAGATTAGGATTCTAGTGATTTAGCTAATGAGGTTTGCAGATAGCCTCATGCACCTCCCTGCAAAGTAGAACCTATCCTTTTAGATGCATGAGAGGAGGAACTAGACAAGTTCCTCTAGATTTTTGAAACTCAACAACTCATAGATTTGTATCATGTTAGTGGTCTCCAGTTTGTCTTATATTGAGACATCAAAGAGTGATGTGCCTTCTAGATTTTTTGCCACTATGTCTAACAACCAGTCTTGCACTAGGTCATTCACATTGATGGAGGTTTGGTGGTTACACTCTTACAAGTTATAGTTGTGCATGAATGATGCCAATTTTTCTCTCATCAAAACCTCTTCAAGAAACTACATGTCCTAATAAAACATCTTTTTAATCACCTCTAGATTTATTTGGGTGATTCTCACTCCTACTAGTAGTGCTACTATTTTCACAGTGGTGACTTATACTATTAGTCATGCTCTTTTGGCATCTTTTTATGCATGCTATGGGCTTGAGCTCATCTAATTTTTCCATATTTTGAATATTTTGGTGTTAAATTATGGTTTATTTATCTTGCTAAAGCCTTCAATATTCATTGGCACTTCACATAGTCATGAGGTCTATAACTGTATGTTTGACATTCAAGCTTCATATGGCACAAATGGTGGCCTCAACATCACTTTAGTTTTTAATTGCCTTTTTCTCACCCAATTCATGACCCTTTCTTTCCTTTACCAAACTCATAGGGAAGGTAAATTCATTTCTATATATAGTCATTCAATTTTGGTGTTTAGGGGTGCTTATGGTCTCGCTATAGTAGGATCTCCTTGGTTTAGCTCTCTGGTTTACTAGTTTTGCTCTAGTTGTATATTCAAAATTCAAATTAGCACAAGGTTTGTAACCAAATGTAGTTAGTTTTTCCATTATTTATACATCTACTCTCATCTACCACCTTATTTATGATTGATTAATGGCATGATGGTACCTAAAATCTTTGGGATTTGCTATGCCCTATGAAATCTAAAAAGAACTTCTATTACTTGTTCATTTAATGTGGATATTTGTACCTCCACCATAACCACATTAAATTTTTATAATGACTTTTTGGTGAAGTGACATGTAGTTCAAATGGTCACTTCCCACTTCACTTTGGGTGGATTCTAGTTTTTCCTAACAATATTCTCCTACACTTTGTTCACTTAGTGTGACCTTTACCTTCAATATGGTAACCCAGGCATAGTTCCTCACATGCACACAATTTATCCTCATTAGTCCCATTTCCTTTTTCTACTATGCTTCTATTTCAACCACACTTATCTAACTTGGTCGATTTCACTATGTTTTCATCTTCTTGACTTGGCCTTTCCCACCCCATACAAATCCCTTACATTGGCCCTCTAGTGTGGAATTTTTATCTTATATTTTGCACATGATCATGTTGTGTGTCTTCACTCTATATTTTATTCACTTTTATCTTGTGTGACTCTCTTGGTTCACATTTTCTCTAAATTTGGCGAGTTCTATGTACCCAAAAACTTAGATGTCTAGTAGTAGGTGCTTAAGAAACAACCTTGCTTGACTTACTAATTGGTATTATGTATGGAAGCACTGAACTAGTCCTTTGATGGGCCTAAAAAAATTCCTCACATCTTGAATCTTGCACATGAAAATTTGGTGTGCCTTGTGTCTAACTTTGGGGCAAACTTCACATGCCCATAACTTAGGTTTTTAACCTCAAAATCTTGGAAAGTGGCCATGTTTGACTCACTTAGCTGGAATTATGTGTGAAAATGCTATAAATAATTTACTAACAGCCTCAAAGTATAACTTATTCACTTACCACATCAAAATTTCAACTAATACAAAAAAAAACTTGTTTGGCTTGTGCCAACTCTATTCTGGACACTATATAAAACCAACTCATGACCAAGAATTTGGTGTCGAATTGCACAAGTACCACCTATAGCTTCAATTAGTTGCTATTGAAATGCCCAAGGACCAATTCACCTAATAACGTGTAAATCTTGTATGTGCAAGTATCTGAGATGTTATGAATGATATATGGGCCCATCCACCTTATTTGTAGCTTGCCTAGGTGCTTGATATACTTAGTCATAGAGAAAAACTAATGGCTCTTCTATTAGCACCTTGTGTTTTATATGCTTATCATGCTAGAGCTTTTGGCATGATTTTTATATCTATTGGCTCCACTTTACTTAGGTGCGTACCTCATCTAAGTTCTCTAAGTCCTCCAACTTGAATTCAGTGACTCTTGGTAATATAATCAACCAATACATGTGATGCACAATGATGGCACCAAAAACTCCATTAGAAGGATTTACTTAGTGTTAAACACTAGTTGAAATGGTGTAGCCTTGTTTAGGTTCTTGTAGGTTGTGAGATATGCCCATAATATTTTTGACACTCGATCATCCCAATCTTTGCAACTAACATTGCATATCTTTGTGAGGTACATCCCCTAGATCTTGTTGAATGTCTTAGCTATGCCATTCACTTGGGGATAGTAAGTCATTTTCTTATGGTGCACCACTATATATTATATTAATAGGATCCACATACTTTTATTAATGAAGTATGTACCCCGATCTCTATTTAAGATGAGTGGGCACCCATAATAGCTTATGATGTTCTCACATATGAATTGTGTGGTTATGGTAGCTATGCAATTTTTGGTTGGTGTGGCCTCAACCCACTTGGTGAAATAGTCAAGGGACATTAGAATGTACCTCACAACTATGCATTATGTTGCAGGGGTAATGGTCCCAAAAATTCAATGGCCCATTTCTCAAATGGTACTTAGACAAGAATGGGGATGAGAGGCATCTCATCATAGTGGTGGGGATTCCTTATGCATTGGCATATGTCATATGTCATATGCCTTGGCACAATCTTTCACATCCTAAAACAAATTTTGCCACCACAAGCCTGATTGCAAAACCTTATGCACTATTGCATCTCCTATGCAATGTCCTCCTATTATCCCCTTATGTGCCTCATGTAGGATGGATTCCCTTTTATGTTCTAAGACACATCAGCACATAACTTCATCTTGGCCTAGTTTATATATTTCCCCATTAATGAACTAAAAATGGGTGGTGTGATCTGTGAGCTATTTATTTTCTTTGGTTGTCATTGTTTGGGGTGCAGATCTAGATGTTAGAAATGAATCTATCTCCACCAAGTCCTCAAGGGCATTCTAGATTATGTAAAATTGTGAATTTATAATATCATCCTTAATTAGCACTACTACATCGCTAGAGTCTCTATAGGATAAATGGTCTAGGCGCACGTTTTGTTTTCTAGGTTTGATGACAAAAAAGAATTGGAATTCTTGAAATACAATGATCCATCTTTAATTTCACCCATAGAGAATAGGATTATTCACAAGGCAATATATTACCTTATGATCTATAAAAAAAAAGAATGGGGTCACCAACAAATATTATCTAAATTTTTATAGGACATAAACCATGGAGAGTGCCTCATGCTCAGTTCTAGTATAATTTTGCTTTGCCTTTGTTAATTTTCTTCTAGCAAAAGAGATGGGATGACCCATTTTGCCTTCACTAGGATGTGATAGTATTGCACCAATCATAGATTCAAAATAATCAACATGGATGTGTAATGGGGTCATCTAGTTAGGAAATTTCAAGATAGGTACACTAGTTAATCCATGGTTTAGGGTCTTAAAGGCATACTCTTACATTTTGCCCTAGTAGAATAGATTATCCTTGCACAATATCTCTTCTATTGGTGTAACAATCTTTGCATAGCTCCTTATAAATTTTCTATAATAACCATAATGGAAAAGAAAGGTATGAATTTATTTCTATGTGGAAGGAGTCTAAAAATGAATGATGATTACAATCTTTATTAGATCGATAAGAAAACCATCCTTATAGATGATGTACCTGATCAGGGTCCCAAACAGTGTTGTAAAGATGCACTTCTTCAATTTTAGGGGTATCTAAAGCTGCATGTACCTCTCAAAAATTAGTCATAGGTTCTCATAATGGTCCTTAATGAGGCCATAAACCATCTAGTCATCTAGGTAAGCCTAGACGAACCTATGGATGAAGTCTTTAAACACAGTGATCACCACTCTAAAGAACATGGTTGGCACATTATTGAGTATAAATGTCATCATATTATAATCAAAATAGCCTCATTTAATTTTAAAGGTTGTTTTGGGCTTATCTTCCTACTCAATCTGGACTTGGTGGTATCCAAATAACCCATAAGTGAAGGTGTAAATTTCACAATATATAACGTCTTCCAAGACTTTGTCAATGAATAGAGTTGGGAAGGGGTCATTGATGTAGGTATCATTTAGCATTATATAATTGATGCAAATATGAATGCACCCATGCTTCTTGATAATTATCACCATTGGGCTCACCCACTCAGATTCTTGCATAGGGTAAATGACCCCTATGGCTAGCATTGTGTCTAACTCTATTTTAACCTTGGTATGGAGGTTGGGATTCATCTTATAGGGGTGATTTTTAATTGGTCTTGTACCATCGATTAACTTTATGCTCATATTCTAAAGGGATGGGTGGGTTCCCTTCATATATTGATAAGTCTTAGGGAATAAGACTTCAAATTCCTTCAAGAGGTCTATGATGCATGCTAGCTCTGTGTCAGACCAATAAGCACCTAGAGTAGCCATCTTTGGCTCTCCTTCTATGTTTATGTCCACTTTGATGGTCTTTATTGGTACATGGTATGGTTCATTCTTGTCCTAGTGTGAGTTCTCAACTTAACAAGTTCCCTCAATTGTCTCTATGCAAATATGAGTGAGGTCTTCTTCACTAGGATTGCTATCATTTACTTAGCATATGAGCTTTCATTTAAATATCATAGTTTTTTAGTAGCACTCCTTCTAAGTTTCATTGTCTTCTTCACTCAAGTCATTGTTGAGCATTTATTCTGTAAATAAAGTTAGGAGCACTAGCCCTTTTTCCATAAACATGTCTTTTAGGCACTCCTCAAAGATGGAAATGTCCTCAAATATTGCCCTCCAAATCACTTATAGTGGCTTGAATAATTCCAAGTTTTATGAGGAAAAGGAGAAGGTGTGTAAAAACTTCTCCTTAAGGGTATCCCAATTGGTTATCTTTTGGATCATCTTGTTAACCACATATCATGCTCACATCTATGTCTTTAGAGTTTTATAAAAGGTGTGCACCCATAAGTTATTTAGGGTAGTCATGCCATAATCAGTCCATATCTCTTCACATAGGTGCACATGCACCATAGGATCAAAGTTGCTAGAGTTTGTTGATATATCCAAGTTATCATTACTCCTCTTAAAACTAGTGCAAATGGATGATTTTATCTCTATTTAGGTTGAAAAGTTAAAATTTTGTGCTACCCACCAATGCACAATAGTGCTTCTCAAAGTATACACTAGTGTGCCCATTATGTCTATTTCCTTAGGGATGCATTATTTAAGGTCATAGATATACCTTTCCACGAGGTTTATCCCTTCAAATTTTGTCAATACTACAAACTTATCTTTGCTCAAGTAGAGTACCCTCTTTTCTTTCTCCTCATGACATGAGACCCATTATTTTAGAGTGTGATCAATCTAGACACAAATAGTCCTCATGAGATTTGGCACCTTTTCATGAACTAAGTAGCATATATGACTAGTGGCCTCATAAGCCTCTTCAACCCATCAGTCTCAAGCAATATCGATGGTGTTTAAGGATGACTAACCATCCTCCCAAGAGATAAATCCTTGATCAAAAGGGTTAATATTATTGATGCCTTGCACTATGATAGTATATATATATGGTTGATCTCATCCTCTAGATCAATGATCTCCACATAAGGGGGTCCTTGGTCACTTGAAAGTGGAATCACCACCCTTTTTTTTCCATTTTTTAAGGTCGTATATCACTTCTTGAAGTGCATATCGACATTGTTTGCATAACACCATGGCCTTCCCAGGAGTGTTGGATAGTTATCTTGTTCATCCAACTTGATTACCTCAAAGTCAACAAGGAATTTAGTGCCCATAATATATATAATAGCACCCTTCATAATTTCTATTGGTTGCGCTTAGGTCTTGTTAGCCATGAATAGTACATGGGGAGAAGGCCTCAAAGTTGGCCTACCCATATTTTCCCATGCATTCTTGGTCAAGATATCAACCTCAGTACCTATGTTACTAAGGACCTCATAGATAGACCATCTATTGATGATGGCATTCACCATTATTTCTTGGCCATACTCCATATTCTGTGTATGCCTGATCTCTTATACCCTTTCCATGTGTGGTACAATAATTTTAACTAACTATTATTTTGTATGTTCTAAAATTAGTTTATTTAATAGGGGAAAAATCCCTTCTATTTATAAGAGGCATAAGATCTTTGTCAACTCTTATATTTTAGCTTCCTAGCCATCTTGATTTTTATGAGAGGTGAGGTAGTAGCCTATGCCTCTAGGTCTTACACTAGTTAGAGTTATCCTTATAGGTTATGTATCACACTCATGACTTGTTGTAATACATATTTTTGGTGCATAGGGTTTGGATAAGACATGACTTTATATTTTGAATGCGTGATACACATAGTGCAACTTGACATCACATATTTTAGGCATAATTCTTGTATTGGTGCAATTGGTAATTGAGTGATGAGTCCACTCTGAATATTTTTTTGTACTATTATTGACTCCATACATGTTGGTTGTATATTTGGAGCCCATTTTTCCTCTTTAGACTCATGTCTAATCATCCTTACACCCTTTTCAGTGATCGACCTACCTTGGATCAATTTTTTGTATAAGTTGGTACATTCCTTGACCTTATGTGTTCCTCAAAAATACCCACATGTTGGATGTGTAGGGAAGTTATGTTGATAGTGCTTGATCAAGCCATGATTATAACATGATCAAGGTGGGAAATTTCCTCCACCACATCCACCACCTCACCCTATGGCACCTCTCTGTATCCCATATCCTACATTATACTAGCCATAACCCTCATTTCCTTGGGATTCTTACCCTCCTACTAATATCATTACTTTCCATGTGCCTCTCCCTATGTTCTCATGCATTTCATTGATTACACAATAATTAGTCATGTTATGGGTATATGCATCACATAATCGGTAATAGGTAGTTGTGCTAACCTAAATAGCACATTGAAATAAAGGTTAGTTTCAAACATCATGCACCTCATAATAAAATTCACAGCTAAGAAGTGTGTGCACATTATTTTTAGGGAAATTGTTTCTATTATGGCCTTCTATCTCACAATCAGTGTACCATAACTCACTTCAATCATCCTATGATAAAATAGTGGTTAAATTTTGTATTTGGGAGGCCATAGATGCAATATACACCTCCATGAAAGGGTTAATTCCTATATTGACACTCCTAACTACCTCAACTTTTAATGTGTCTTCAAGTACTTCCCAAGGGTCTATGAATGATTTCATATATAATACCCTTCTGAATGGTACTAGCAATCCTCCAATGAACTATTACACATGTTGGGAGGGGTGAATATCATAAGGAAGATTGGAAATGAGAGTCTTGAATCTAGAATTGTACAAGTGCACACTCTATGATAATCCCTAGTTGATCTCTTTAAGTGTGGTGATGATCTATTACTCAAACTTAGGTATATTAAATTATTTCAAGAAGGCTTCCTTAGGGTGTCATAATCAACCATAGCCTAGTTAGGATCAAAATTATTATACCAAGTATGGGTGTGATCAAGAAAGGTCATCATAAATTAGGTTGCCTTATGATTAGATTGGGTTATTACCTGAGTGTGCCATTATAATTCACACTTGAGCACATGCTCTATGATGTTCTCCATGCCTTAATACTTGAGCAAACATATGGCCATTTTTTAATAAATCTAAGGCAAAGGAGCAGTCAGTGTCTAACTCATTTATCCTCCTAGTAATTATCCAAGTATTGGTCCTCTAAGGCCTCCAGCCACTAAGCTAGGCACTTGTCCCATGGTCACTATTGGCACCATAGATATGATGGTGCAGTACTACCAACTAGTAGCATGGGGACACTTCTTCTGAAATGTTGCTTAGGTTGTATAATAAACATTGGATGGACTGGGGCACTTGTACTCATGTTCTATATAGTTAGGCTAGTGCCTTAAGATCTATAGGTATCCTCACTTACCTCCTCATAAGGAATAACTTATTCAATCACAAAATTCTAGTCTAAATATACAAAATAATCAAAGTCAAATTTGATAATGGGGTCAGTTATCAATCTTCTATATTCTTGTGGGGAATCTATCACATGATCTTTCACCATAGGTTTAAAGGGGGTAGGTGCATTTGATGCATCTCCAATGGTAAATTTATGTAAGGATCTCAAGAATTCACCTGTTAACTATGGATCTTGTTTTATGGCTTTAAGGGTTTCTTTTTATGGGTGTTGTTGCCATTCTAGAGATCCTTCCCCATGCCCTTCCTTCTCACCATGGGTCCTCTCAACACTTCTAGGTTCTAGATTCTCCATCAACCTGTACTTCTACTTATTACAAGCCTATTTCTTGAGCTCTTAGGTGTCAATTTATTCATCCCCTTCCATTGCACCTCACCTACATATCCCCTTTTTCCCCTTTGTGTTAATCATATACAAGAGAAATTTAGCCTTAAATCCTTATGGTGTTAAATCCATAATCCACCATTAGTTTCTTAAGTTTAGTTCTAAATAGTTTCATAAATGCAACTTTGGGTTCATGCAAGATCTGATATTTTGCTTCTTCAGGGTAGGAGTATGTGATACTACAAATTCAAGTACATAGTTGTTCAATGCCCCTTACCACCATTTATCTATGGCTCTAGTCCAAGTGGCATCTAAGTTCTTAAACATCTCTAAGTGATTTTTCATCCACTCAAGGTATTCTTGATAGCTTCAACTTGTATGTGTCACATAAATAGCCAACCATCAATACACTTGATCTGGTAGTTCACAAAAAAAAACCTCATATAGGGCATCATACAAGTGGTTTTGGACCCACTTCCTTGGTTTTTTTTCTCTACAAGTTGGATGCCTTAGTGCAAAGCTATATTTCCATCATATTATCCAATTCTTTATGTTCTCAAGGAAATTTTAGAGCATTGTCCTGGTGCACCATTGTAGCAACAAAATTCAACAAGTCCTGGTAATGGAATCAAAATATTCTAGAAAAGTAAGTGTCTTCAGTCACGGGCCTAGTCAGGTGCTTATCTATCTATCCAAGTTAGATTTAGGCTCGTTCTAATATGGTGTAGGCCTTGACTCTATATCTCTCAACATTTAACACTTAACTATGTTGACATCACTTCACATAAGGTACAATCCTTATGCGCTCACCTAAAGTGTAGTAGAGAAGGGACTAGGATCTATGTTGGGCTAGTTGTGCCATGGCACACCTCTATCCTTCAGGGACTTTGGTTAGTGTAATAGTTATGGTGCATCCATGGGTCAAAGCCATCCTAGGGTGGGTAAAAACTATCTATCTTTCATGAAAAATTGAATGTGATTTAGGTCAATAGCTTCATGGGAACAAGCCCTTGGTTCCCTTGGCTTAATGGCATTCAAGCGCTTGAGGGGCGATTGGGTATCTAGTTAAGGGACTTAGTCATATTTTTTCAAATAGGCATAAGTATCATTGTAAGGCATAGGGTCTTATCCACACTTAGATCACTTCCTATATTAGGTGTGGGAGTCCTCATGAGTTACAGACACATTATAGACAAGTTAGGTTAGAAACTTGCAAGATCTCAATATACATACCATAGACTTAAGCAATTAATCCATTAAATATTGCACAAATCCTTGTTATATTAATAAGGTTCAACAATAATACATCTATATTAATAAGAACTGATCAAATGCTCATCTTGAGATACTAAAGGCTTAGAGGCTCACAAGCTAGCTCGGACATTATAATGGGAAGCAAAGGCATCCCAAACTAACTCTAAGTTCTAATAGTAAACTTAGTATCTAAAACCAATCTATCAAGTATTCACTACTCCAATCTCCCCTCCTTGTTAACTAGACTCTACTTGATTTTATAATGTTTTAGGGCATTTTAGTGTTATGGGGAATGAATCACACTAATTGTTGAGCTAGTGATGGATGTACTCATTATATCAGCTCCACTAAATTATCTTTAATGTGATGTAATTTTCCCATGTACCCACTTCCCAATGAATATTGAGCCAAAAAAAATTTAGTTAGTTGCCTTCCAATTGGCACCATAAGATGGCAAAATAGAAATCATGAAAAGTGATTGCCTTGTGCTCAAGTGTCTACTATGTTGGCATAGATCTTATATTTAGATGGATTTGGGGCCCAATAATATGAACCTAAGGTTGATGATACTATTTGTGTTCACAAAGTCATCTAGATCCTAATTTGAGTGACCTATAACCTAAATTTTCATCCTTCTTGACACCTAATTATAGTCTCAGTCTTCATAGAACAATTAACCTATCAGTATTTAACCCTTTGTTGTACTTCCCATAAATATTAAATTAAATTTCAAAATTAATTATGAGCATTTACATTTAAATTTGTATAATTTTTGTATCTTATAATCTAAATTAATTTCAAGTATTTTCTATTTTTTTAAGGCTCATTGACCCAAAAAAGGTAAACATATTGGTGAACCCAAACATTATCCCAAGCATTATCAAACCCTAAATTACCCTTAGGGTTTCCTCTTCCATTTTAGGATTTCATATTTCTATACATAACCTAATTTTCAGCTATGATTTTTATTTCTGTTAAACACAAAAAATCACACATGGCTATAATGGATCCATAGAGTTTTTATTTCTTTACTCAAGGTATGCTTGTAATTATTACATGTTGTCTTCTTTTAATATGCAAAATTTTTAATGAACATATAATTCCATGGATAAAATATATATACATTAATAAAGATAAAATTACTAATAAACAATCTCAATCCTTTGATAAATCATCCTTATCTATTATTCAATCAAATTTGCTACTTGCCATTACTAGGCCCAAATGGCATCCATGATTCCTTTTGTTTCCCATTCCATTCATCCTATTCATGGACCTTGTTGTATGTTTGAATATGATATGCATCATGAAACCAATACCATGGATATTAATCAAAATATTAAATAATGGACTTTTTTGATAGATTCCATAACATTGATGAGAGAAAATTAACTCACTTTATGGATATTGACCCATAAACACATGATGCATTATTATGTATCATTATATATTAAAAATAGGTTAGGTACGGATAACTAATTTGAGGAAAAATATGATCCATTTAATGATATTAATCAACATTTTTAAGGTACTAATTCCATAATGGGTATTTGTAAAACTACTATTATTACTATTTTTACATATACACCATTAGTTACACATGTTTTTCCCACCCATTATATGGGGACAACACAAATTTTATATCAAACTTTCATGCCCATATGTAACCAAAAAACATATGCATATCCTATATTGACTATGCATATTACATCACCAACCTCACCTATTACACAATCATTTTAATAGAATCTTATAGATCTACAAAAAAAGGTGTTGCAGTTAGAGCAAGTTGCCTCTAAAGTGAGTCATTATATGGATTCACATGATTTAATTCATAATCCTTTAGCCCTAGATATTTAAGCTTAACCTTCATCTATGGTTTTATTCATTCCTAATTTTCATTTGTCTTATGGTAAAATATACCTCGAGAAACACATCATATACTTCCATGCAACACGTTTGGATTATGTATCCAATGAAAAACTATTAACCACATTGTTCCCATGTAGTCTTAAGTTTTATGCACTCCAATGGTTATATGATCTCCCATCTCAATAAATAAATAAATTTAATCCTTTGAAAAATCAATTAATATCACATTTCACCATCAACATTAGTTAAAATTTATCCTATCATCAAATTTACAAACTTAAGTAAGGATATAATGATCCATTTAGTGATTATATTTTATGGTATAATACCATGTTATCCAAGATGAGAAAACCTATGACCAATAATGATATTAAATATATATTAAAAAATATATATATCACCACTCTATGAGTCCATTGTATTCAATAAATTTAAGTCCTTCTATGAGCTATGACATATAGTTAGATATTGAGAAGTAAAGCTCATAGCTTTCAAAAAACTCAAGTACATTCCTAATGATACAACTAATTCTACTATTATGTTGAAAAGCAAGCAAAAATACAAGGTTAAATAACTTTAAATAAAAATTAAGCCAAGATTACAGTTAACGCAGTATCATAACCTAAAAATTATGTTCTCTTATCCACCCCACTAAAGAGGCAGTTTTCATGATTACCTTGAGATCCTCATATGCTATTTATTAAGTTAATAAATTATAATCTCATATCTCTTCCTTTACCATTTTATATTGATATGATTGAACCATTTCCCACTGGATTTGACAATAATGCATATTTTTTTATTATCATTGTTGTATTGGATATTTAAATATATGTTATACTCTAAAACACAAGATCTTATTGATAACAATACAATTGATATTAACACACCCCTATAACAATCATGATCACAACTTAATAGGAATTCAAAGTTAAAAATATTTTATGATCCTATTCCAAATCATTAAATATCAATATATGTTGATGATACTAATCAAGTGTGTTTGACATATAATGCACAACATCCTCCTACTACATATGATAATCTTTTAGATAGTATTATTGGTAGAGTGACAACTTTTACAACAAGGATACCTATGACTAAATTCAATGATAGTGAAATTCTATAGGATGATTTTTATCTCAATGATTTATTTCTATGAACTTATGTGGATTCAAAACCTATTCATAGTGTTATCATAGGCAATGGGTTGAGTGAGAATGCTTGCACAATGACACTTTAACATTCTCTTGAATACACACATGAGGATTTGATAGAGATAACTAGGATAGTTAAAACATTTTATGGTCACCAAAATAATACATTGGGACACATTTTGATACCTCTTAAGGTAGCCCCCATAATAATTTATACACCATTCCTAGTCTTACCGAGTAAAGGGGTATTCAATATGTTTTTGGGATGTCCTTGGATACATAAGTTTTATCTAGTACCATCATTTGTGCATTGATATATTAAATATATACATGGATACATGGTGTTGATAGTTATAGGTATTCCATATGAATACCCTCTTTCACTTCAAGCATTTCCTCCTCCACCCCCACCACTATCGAAGTTGGTTTTTACATCTAAACAAAATTATTCTCTAGATAAAGTTACTACACTTATATATTATTATTCTATTGAGCTAGTTATTACACATATTCAAGATCATTTTACCAATATATTTACCTCACATAACCTAGTTGGTTATACATAATCAGTTATACACCCTAACCAAGTTTATTCTACACATATCATTTAGAGAAGAATAGTGTACTTTCCTAGGAGGCTAACATTATAGCACCCATTACATCAATGGATAAATAAAGATTCGAGATAGACACTATACACTCCAAATCCTACACTAAAATAAGTTATAGTTATGTATGTTACATAACAAACATAGGTATGATATTATCATATGATACAATTATTTTCACCATATACAACACATCATCAAATTACTCATCATATACTAGACACTATGAGTGATGATGATGAGGGTTATAGCATAACATAAGATCCTTTCTCACATTTAGATACAAATTTACAAATAGTTTCATGTCATGTCATTAGTTCCCATAAGGTGATAATTACTATGTTTGATAACATCCCTCCCCATGACCACCCCATATATTTTTTGAATGGTTAACATATACCTTAGCACATATTTTTTTAAATAACAAAAAAAGAAATCAAATATTTTGAAAAAAAATTCAAGATATTAGCATTGTAGGATTGTTAGTTTACATAATTTATATATTTAACACATGTTTGGTAGATTACATATTCTTTATATACACACATGTATTTCATGTGGTACATGAGTGATATGCAATGCATACAAATGCACATGATATATAGATGTTGGGTCATCCTTATTCTGAGAGACCATGCCAATATTGGGGGAATCTTATTCCACATGTTACACTATTACAAGTTATATCTTTATATGACCTTTCCATTTACTATGTTGATTTATTTTTATTGATTATACATGCCTTGATATTTATCATGCTTTATGTAGTGTTACATGGATATTCTATTTTACTATACTATGGCATTTACATATTTGGATGGTTTAGACTAATTTGCATGTTTTATGCTTCTTTGATGTTGCTTTATTTTACAATAGCATTCTCATTGATTGTATATTATATACATCTCCTTGGCTCATGTTTTGGGCTCCCTTGGCCTCATTTGTGTGGCATTTATTTCTCCTTGATTGTCACTCATTGGCCTTATTTGTGAGACAATTATTATCCTTTATATGCAGTTCCTTATCCTTATGTTTGAATTATGTGTTATAACATGTACATAGATTGTGTTACATTACTTATTGAGATTTTTATGATTGTTTGTTTTCAAGTTATATGATCCATATAATGGACCTATCCCATACAGTATTATTAACTATAAGTATCACTAATGCTTTTAATACATGTTAAATTGTTATATACATTTAAGCATGACACTTATATGTCATTGATTTACATATGTTTCATATATTATTTGATGACATATTCAATACTATGATTCCACACTCCCCACATGTTGACATGATTTGACATGTTTACATATTTTTACATAACAAGATACAATTAACTTCTTCTTTTGAGATGAGTGAATCATAGGTTGTATCCCTTACCTCAAAAAGAGGGCACATTAGTGGGCTTGTCTTAGAGACTTAAAGCTCCATGAGAATAAATTATATATTTTGGAATAAGATATATAGATACATAGATTTCAAAATGATTTATCTATAAGATAGTGATAGTTATACACACATTTTAGATATATTTGGGGGCATGTACAAGGCATATGCACTCATATCATACAATATGAGTTATATATTTTCAAAGTTTTAAGATATGTGACACATATATCATATAAATTCATATAATTATGTATCATATTATCATTGATGAGTTAAAATTATTGGGCATGAAATTTGTTTAATGCATGCACATTTTTCATAGTTTATTAATTTTGGCACCAAGAAGTTCAAATTATGGGGCATGAAAGTTGTCTCGTGCATACACATTTTTAGAGTTTACCAATATTGAAACCAAATAGTTCATATAATGAGGCATGAAATCTATTTCATTCACATTTAAATTATGTGTATTTCTATCTTTCGAGCACATTTAGAGTATTGAAGAACCTTGAATCTATAAGTCTATTTGACCCAATTGATTCATGTTTTAGATAAATAGTGAGGTTGAGGTTCTATATTGATCAACAACCTAACATTACTTTTTAATCTAAATTTTTGGTTCCCACCTTTCATATTGGGGTTACAATATTAGTGTTTATTAGTTACAAGGGTTATTACTATTGAGGTTCTACATCACTTAATGACATAACAATATTCCATTTATTGTTTTTCAATAAGGACTGGGAGCATTTTCCCTCTCAATACATGGAACTCAACTTAGTTACACAAATTGGAGATTGATCACCCCCAATTATTGAAAAGGGTTAAATAATATGAACCATTTCCAATGCTTCAATAATGAAGCATCATCTTCAATAATTTACAAGGAAACATGGTTCATCCAAACACATGTATACTCTTTCCTTAATCTTCAATTCAAATTCTAATTTTTTCACTTTTAGATTTATTTTTATGGACATTGACTACCATATGTTTATTGTAGGTTTTACTAGAGCAACTTGTACATTTGGATCCTTCACTCAAACATAAAGTGTGTCTTGCACCCTTAGGTACATATTTATCCTCTTAATCTAGTATTTTTATTGCATTTAAATACTATAATAAAAGGGGGGCATTTGTATAGACTAAAATATGGTAATTGATACTTGACAATGTCAGTTTTGGCTTACCTTAACCCTATATGATGTGTGTATAGAAACATGACTCTCATTCACCATTATATGACATACTCATGTATTTTACGGGTCTTAACCTTCCCAAGTTTCTCTCAATCACCTATAGGAAACCCTATATTTTATGTAAAACCAATTATATATCTTACTCAGACATCTCCATATCATCAAAGCAATATTCATGGCTCCAAGATGATAATATCATATTTAGAACATATTATAAGATGGTACTATTTGAGTCTAAAATTTTCATCTTATGTCAATCAATGGGAAATTTTCAAATTCAAATCCTACTTATGGGCCAGTTCACATTTTTATCTTGTTAGTGGTGTGATAAAGTACCCAATGAATTGCCTATAAATAAAACATAATCACAAACCTATTACCTATCTAGGAAGCAAATATCAAACCTATTACAACACTTTCACATTAAATAGCACTTCCCCATTTCTCTCAATTTTCTAATTAGTCATTAAAATAACATCCATACTAACTCTAAATCACTTAGAGCCAAGTCAAGATTATCAAGTGTCAAGTATTAAGAACTATAACATAAGTTGCATACATGTAATGAGCACTATTGCACACATCCACCTAACAAGGAGAAATAAATATGGTTTGACTTCCCTCTTCATATTATTGAATATGTAGATATCACTCAACCAATTAAAATGGAGTGGTTAGGGTCAACAAAACCCTGCTTTCTTCTCATTGTGTAGGAATAATTCTATAATTACAGGTGAACCTAGGGTTTTAAGTGAATGATAATGATTTATGTGATTTATGAAATTAATTGTACCTTAATGTCATACATATAGTAAGAAGAGAAGTAGGCACACTTGCCTATATCAATAAAAATAGAAAATTCCACATAGATAAAACTATCAAATTCAGAATAAAACATCTGATGATATCAACTCAAGGCTAATGGTACTATTTGGGTGCACATAGACCTTAAGATATTGATCTAAGTGACATTCAAGCTAGTTTTCCATCTTTATTTCCATGTTCATATATTCTTATAATTCTATATATTAGTTATCCTTTTTTGGTACTTTCCATAATTAGTAAATTACATTGCCAAATCAATTATGAACATTTACATTCAAATTTGTATACTTTGTATATCTTATAATTTTAATTAAAAATCAAGTGGTTGATATCTTAATTAAGGTTAATTAACCAAAATAGGTTAAAATAATGGTTATATTATGTCATTATAGAAAATGTTATCATTCACACACATAATGAACATGTATCACATGCATACAAGTTTTATGTCTAATAGATATGTCAATGAGGCACACAATAATAGTCATTATGGTCATAAACACCCAATAATAAGCAATGCAGAAGATACATGATGTGAATCATGACACCACACATAAGGGTATAATGCATGATATGAATCATGGAATCATAATATTAACAATCATGTATCTATGCACACACATGTGGAAACAATGACATGATAATGATGACCAAAATAACCCAAGACATGAGTCAAATATGACTTGACATAAACAACATGTCCATGAGATAGACTAGAGGATTATTGACACTACTGATATAGGTCATGACAACACATAATAAATACAATCATAAAATCATGCAAGATAACAACTTATGTCACACACATGAATAGTAACTTAATGTAATAGTGATTAATAGTTACTCATAGAGCATGCAATGTAACAAAATAATCATGCAATGCAACATAATAGTCACATAATAATAATGCATATAAAGCATTATTAAATGTAATACATAATTAATAATCACACTTGTTGACCATTTCTAGTCACCATGGAGGAGAAACATTATTTCCAAGCTTTGAGCTTTAAGTGTAGGCATGCAATATTTACAAAGTTCAATTAGAATCTATGACAAATGGCTAAGTATTTTACTTAGAAAAATTCAAGAAAGGATGGTCTTTAGGGTTTTTGCATAAAAATAAAAGTCAGAGTTTTTATTTATAACTTTTGTTTTGAAATAAAATTTATGAAGACTTGGGAAGTGTCAAAACTTGCACAAAAGTAAAAGTTAGGACGTTTTTTCAAAAAAAAAATTCAAAGAAGAGGAGGTCTTAAAAAAAATGTCAAAGACCAAAAAGGGACTTAGTATATTTTTCAATGTTGGTCATTGTAGTTTAGGTATTCAGAGAAAATCTATTTAGAACCTTTGCAATGACAAATTTTCTGAAGACATCACATGTTTGTCCAAGTTTTACTCTTTGGAGAAAGTGTTTAGATAAAATGTTGAAGGATGTTACAAAGAGTTCAAAGCAGAGGTCTAAAAAATAATTATAAAGAAATATTTGCCATGGGTTGTCTATGCTTTACCTTTAGAGGAGATATTTCATAGCTTGTGTTTTGAATGCAAATAACAAATGCAAGGTACAAAGTAGAAAAGTTAAAGACTTGAGTAGAGTCAAGGATTTTTATCTAGGAAATTAATTCAAGCTTGCAAAGTCTGGTTCTAAATGGGAAATGATAAAGGTTAAAGGCCAAGCAAAAGTTATGAAGAAGAAAGCTTTCATGCCTTGATTTTTTGACTTCACCTATAGCCACGTGTTAGCATTTTGTGGCCACAAACCTCTTTGAAATTCCTTTGGGACTTAGTTTTTATTCAAATTTACTAGGGGAAAATTATATCAACATATAGCCAAAGTAATTAGGTCATTAGGATTTCACCATGTGGCATAATCCCAATAACCTAATGACCCAGAGCCTTGGAACCATCCATTCAATTTGAAAACCCTCAAAATAGTGGGATAGTGAGATGCTTCCATGTGTCACAATTTTGGTGACCTGACATCCCATAGATGTCCATATAATGTTAAATCCCTAAGTAATTAGGTTATTGTGATGATTCCACATGGCATAATCTTGCTTCACCTTGATATAAATAGGTTGAGCAGAGTCATCAATTGCAACAAAGCTCTAGTCTAATCAAACTATGTCATGCCATTTGAAAAAATCCTAGATTTTTGTAAAAGTGATGCATGGTAGAGGAGAGGCTAAAAACTATATTTCTCAAGAAATGAATAGTGGCCATAGGGTGGCCAAGGAAAAGTAGGAAAGGATAGAGATCTAAATCCCATGGAAGTCATTTAGCTGACAAGTGTCAAATCAAGTTTAAATGTTAGTAAAACCAATAGCATAGCAAAGAGGAAGGAGTAGGTTTTTGAAAATAATACATGTGGTAATGATGACCTCATCATACATGAGCTCAAAAATTTATAACCCATATAGCTGTAAAATTCATCAAAAGTTGATGATTGACTACGTATCCAACTCAACTCACAGAATCGAGTGCAGACTAGTTTGTCACCTATAAATGATCAAAAAGGTGGCATAATTCAATGCAAAATTTAGTAACACCCACCAAAGTATGGCATGTGTATTGTGATTAAGCACAAATCATATGGGACAAAGAAGATTCTTAAATGTTAAAGATGGCACATTAATTATTAGAATGTAGCACTAAAAGTAAAAAATGGTAGAATTAAGTAAAATATTCTAAGGCAAGAAATCCTTAGAGATCTCTAGTTTCATCCTTATGCATAAAGTTTCCAAATTTAGATTTAATATTTGAATAATTAAATATTGGTTTTTGCACAACTAATGAGAAAAATAGGACAAGCTAATAGACGTAGGATCAAGGAAAATACCACCATACCTCGAGGACACAATCAGGATCTCTAATTAATTTTGGACATCCATATCTAATTTTAGAGATATTACATGTCTTAGTTTTTTGTGTTCATCTAATTCCTTCAACTAATTATCTATTGTATTTAATGACCCATGGGCTTTCCATTTCCTATAAAATCCCAGGTCTTGCATTGTAAAATGGTTGACATTTTATAGGCAAAATAATGCTTCCAAAATTTTCCCTCCACAAGCCCTTAACTGCTTAAACCTTGCATTTTAATGAAAATTGAGTTCACCTCCATTACTATTGCATTATGTTTGCATTTTTATTTTGTTGATCTTTTTCTATAGATGACCTTCATCCCTTTCATTGTTGTCCATTCCCAACACCTTTATACAAAGCTTGGAATTCATTTGTAGGTTATATTTTATGCATATTAAAGTTTGTGTATGCATTATTTTTAGACCGTCTATTATCCATCTCAGTGTTATGTTGTGTTCCTATGCTTCTATATAAAACACTTATGCAATTGAAGCACCCATTTTAGAGTCTATGTGATAATTTCTTATTTTTTTCAATTTGTTGTGTGTTTTTTAAATCTTGTAGAGTGGTTATATCTAGTCTTAGTGCATCACATTGTTTATATTCTAGCATTCCTCTTCCTTTCCCCCTCAAAAGAGTTTAGTATTAGGATTACTTGGAGATTTTCTTTCAGCTCTTTTAGGCCTACATGTTGATCCTAAATTAGATACATTTAGAGTAAAAATATGTTGACCTTGTATGAAGGTTCATCCTAAGGAGTGAAAGGGTCCCACAACCTTGGGGAATGTTCCCATTATTCTATTTAACTAATTCTTCCAATTCAACATGTGCATTGTTCAAGTGACAACTATTTATGGCATGGATGGTGGGATGAAAAGCAAAGATTTAACTAAAAATTTAGTGTTATTCTTGGTCAACAGTATTAAAGACACTCTATGAGCACTTGGAAAATCCAACTATTTATGGTTTGCAAAGATCAATTTCTCATCTATATGCCAAGAAAAATGAGATCATCTTCAAGTGGCATTGATTTTCATTTCATTGAAGTGTTTGTACTTTCTAAAAGAAGAAGAGCTAGAGTATCCTCATTTCCAATCAAGAGAGTCAGATAAACACCTCCTAGAACCTAGTCTACCCCTCTTTTTGGTATATTCATGTAACCTAGAGGGAGGTTATTTCCTATTCCCTTCATGTCTACCAAAGAAACCAATTATTTGTGCCTTTTAATGGAGGTAACCCTCTAGTTCTAGCTTAGTATGATGATATTCTTGTTTTAGCACTTAAAAAATTGTCATATTTTACTGGTGAAATGCAACCCCCCTATAGAGTAAATACAATATATTGTCAATATTTTTCTATCCATAATGTTATTGAAGATAATGCAATAGTCAAGCTACTTAATTTTTCTCTAAAAGTAAAATCCCTCCAATGGTATATAAGTATGACACCCAATACCATTTATAGTTGGGATGAGCTAGGAGAGTAATTATGCAAGTAATTTTAAGATAAGAGTGACAATTTATCTATGATGGAGTAGCTTACCACCATTAAGATATCCCCACATGAGCTGATGGTTGATTTTAATTTTAGATTCCAAAGAGTCTAGGATAGAATCTGATCCTCATTTAAACCATACCCAAATACTACATTTTTATATTATTTAAGGGCTATAGAGAGTGATATTGTTGTAATGGTCCAATCAATGGGATGAATGGTGCTTCTTGATGCATATGACATTATTGTTGGGGCTGAGAATTGCCTAATTCAAGTTGGAAAATTGATCCTAGACCTCGCATGCCTCTTTTACCATAACTACCACCTAATTAACCTATTACTCAATGTTCATTAATAGATATACCCACTACAATCCACCCACCAACTACATCTACTTCACCCTCTAGTGAACTAGATGAAGTTAAAAAAACACTACAAAGTTTTGGGAATGATCTATTAACCTTAAAGAGGAAACAAGCTCAACATCCTAGACCCTACCAACCAGTTAATCAACCTTATAAATATGATAAGCCACTTTATAAAAATTATGCACCAGCCCAAAGATAACTCACTTACTCTAGACTACCTAATACAAAAAATGATACTAGCACATCAAGAGATCTTATTATTATTCAAAATAATTTGGTCAAATATTATGAGTGGCGGTTCCCTTGCAATCAACCATATAATCAGTCTACCTATGCAAATGGAGTGTTGAATCAAGTTTTGATGGTGTAAAGTATATCAAACTCCTAGGAGAAGTTAAAGGAATCCACTTTAAAAAGGGAAGAAGTATATGAAGAGGCCCAAGCACATGCAAATGAAGCTACCTTGGTAAATTAGCAAGAGAGTGACTTCATTGGCATAAATTAGAGCCAGGTACCAAGTGCAGTTAGCACTTTGGTGGCTTATAACACTAGGTTTAAAATAAGAGAAATGGAAAGTGAGAGGTCTTATTTAGCAATCCAAGCCTCCACTTCACAAGCTCCATAAGAGGTTTCCAAAGAGAAGGTGACTCCTGCTACCACCCAAGCTCAAAAAAATTAACCTATTCAAAATGAGAGTCAACCTTAAGCCAAATCAAAACACTAAGGAGGAGGCTTCTATCTCAAGTTTATAGATAAAAGGGACTAAAATCCCCTTCAAAATAGTGGATAATATAAACAAAATAATCTTGAACATGACTAGGTGGGAAGCCCTAACTATTCCTTCTTAATGGGATTTACTGCAAGAAGCATTGAAAAGATTCCATCCTCATGAACTAGAAAAGACCTATCCAACTATTTACACCAACTTAGGCTAAATAAAATAAGGATAACATAAAACAATTAACAATCCACCACCATTTTATATCTCCTTAATCATTTTCCCCATAGGCTAAAATGATTGATTCAGGTGTAAGTAGTGTTGACCATTTTCCCCACAGGCTAGAATGGGTCAACCCCCTATAGTAAAATCTTGTATAGGGTATTTTTATAATGTAATATGGTATTTTATAGCTTTATTGATGTCATTTCCTATTCCATTATAGTTTAGTCATAGTCTAGCTTAGTCCTTGTGTCATTTGATGTCTAAGGGACCATTTTAGGGTCATACATGCAAGTGGTAGGTCTTCATGGTGATCAATTCAATTAGATCATGGATCAAGTTACTAATGGATGAGAATATGGATAGTGTTTTGGATACCCCATGGGATGTCAAGAGTGTTTGGAATGAGTATTAAATTGCATGGCATTCATCTAGTTCTTCATTGTGTTCATCTAGACATCTTGAGTCTAGTGGTAGAAATTCTAAGTAGGCACTTTGTTGATGTCATAATTTCCATGTGTGGATGAGTTAGGGATAATTTATCATATTTATTTGTTCACATTATTCCCAAGAATATATGAACCAATTTTTTGGTCATTCTCTAAAGCACATAAAAAGATACGAATACCAAAAATTGGCCTCTCAAGCAAAATTTGCTAAGTTTCCATTCTTGGGCAAAATCTACTAAGTTTCCATACTTAGTCATTTTTAAAGAATCTAAAATATATCCAAGTGATAATATTGAAAAGGACATATATTTTACATGTATTAGTTTCAATATAAAATGACCATATGGATTTTTTTAGCTTGGTCCTTAGTTGTTATACACTAATTTTCAAATCATTCACTGAAGCATGGTAGAAGTTATGCATGTTCAAAGTTGACTCCTCAGTCAGATTCTCTAAGTTTTCCATACTTAGCCTAATAAACTAGACCATATTCAAGACTTCATATGGTAATTAATGGACCAGTCAACTTTAGCAATTTGTAGTCACATTTAGAAGGCTCTCAAGACTAGTGGATCAAATGGGTTCATCCTTTTTAGTATCAAGAACATCTTTTAAAATTTGGTTCCTCCATGATTCTTGCACTTCAAGATATAAGCCTTCAAAGTTAGTCAAAAATCATAATACATTCAGCCTAACATCAAGTTAAATCCACTACAAAAATATATATGAGCCTAGATTTGATAATTCATAGGACATCAATGATGGTCACATGAACGTCATTTGATGGGAGAGAGAACATCAAGTTTAAGCTCGTGAACTACCCATTGGATTTCAAATAATAGGTCCCAATTGATATAATGGTCCATGTTGCATCATACATCCTAATCTAATGGTTCATAATAGTTCAAAGTCTTAAAGATTGACATATGGCATAAGTGTGTGAGGCTAGTAGACTGATAACAGATCAAGAGAATCAATGCACATTTGACATATGGTGTAAGCCTAGACAAAGTTGACAAGTCAATATGGATCTGAGGGATCATGTTAACTTATGAATCTTAATTAGATGGCATAAGCAAAGGTTAATATGTTAATGAGCTGAGTCAGGTATCAATGACCAATCAAATTAAAGGGACTTCCTAGGAGTTGAACACATGACTGAGGTCAATCTAAGGCAATTTTTTAAAAGGGTATTTTCCACCATTAAAGCTTGATATAATACCATAAAAAGAACATATTAATGCAATTTGGTTTAGGAATATAAAGGACCACCATTGGAACTTAATATGGACCTTTGGTTTGACATTTTTATGGCTTATAGGGTCATTTCTGAAACTATGTTCACCATCATTATAAGAAATACATGTGCATTGGCTATTTAGACCTAATAAGAAAACCAATAGTCTGATATTGGTTTTCCATCTATAGTTGGCCTATGAACATGGGTATGAGTTTAAGCATGATCCATTTGGACAAGAGTTGGCATTTCAAAAGATTTCAAAAGGGTATACATGTGCACCCCAACGGTCTCATCTCTAGGACCAACTACATGAAAAGGACCTTCCTCTCCACTTTGGAATGCATCAACAAAATAGTCATGAGTAGTTTAGCATCAAGATAAAGCCCTAATAGATTGATTTAAAGATTAAAATTGCATTGATTCTAGGACCTAGCTTAGAATAACATGATCATACTATTATAACCATCAGGGATCATTAATGAAATAACAATGTAACTGTGCAACCACTTAAAGTAGCTCAGATCAATCAAGAAGCTAAAAGGTGCATTTGTAGAAGCAGTTGCAACTATGGTTCAAAGGGGGTTAAACTAATTTGATTCCCTTTTGGGATTTTTATTTCCCACTTCTCTCTCTTAAATACTATAAGTAGCTACTATTTTGGCTATTGTAAGCATACCACACCATGTATGGTGAAGCCCTATTAGACTAATTTTAAATTTTACCTTTGAACATTAATACAAGTTTGTTTCTAATTTTTGAACAATTTTCTAAGTCTACAAGTGATGTATCATGATGAGAAGTGATAATTATCTATCTTTCCTTCCCTTATCCTTTCATGTTTAAGCAAGAGTTCTTAGTCTAACAAGTCATATAGAGTGTAGTCTAGTTTGTAAATCTTTTATAAGTGTGTGATTTTCCTTAGAGTGTGTAATCTATCCTCTAGTTTATTTGCCTTGTGTTGCTGCTCACATCTGACCTCTATATTGAAATGCTCATGTTAGAACATGTTAAGACTTAGAGACTAGTTTGTATGTTTTGTTTCATCATGGTAGAAATATTATGGTCATGTGGAAGATAATTTTGGTTCATCACCTCCTTTAGAATAGGTTCAATTTATGCATTCCCTAACTCTTTTCCCCATAAGTAAGTGGTAGTCTAAGTGATAAGCATTACACAATATATTCAAGGATCTAGCCCTTAAATTTAGAGGCTCATTTATTAAATTGGTACACCCACATACCTATAAATGTTCCCATATTTCCCAAATATGGAAGAATCTTGAACAAATTCTTCTAGGGTGCAAGATTTGGTGACAATAAGTAGCTCAGTCATGCCCATGAAGATGAATGATATGTCAGGTATAGAATATACCCTAATTTCAAAGGGAGTTATTCAATTAGATGGAATAAATTTCAAAACCATAGGGGTTATGAATGGTTTGAACCTTACCTTTTATGTGTGTCCTAGCCTATCCATTACCAAATACATCTTTATTATAGACCTACCTCCCTTTTTCACCATTTGTCTTTTAAGGGACTTCACTATAAAAATGGGTGGGTACTTATCTTTTGAATAATCACACATATTGTTAAGGATTAGGTATGGAACTAAGGTGGCTATCAAGGATGGTCCCATATATAGAGATCATATAAAACCATACTTATCCAATCCCATTGACATGAACTATACAATGCACAATCTTGAAGATAGTTTAGTCTTACATGAGACTACGACACTTGTAGAGGAGGTCCTAGATATGGCACTAGATGACTAGGATAATGATAATTATGAGTTTGATTCATATGACTATATGGAGGAAATAGAACTAGGAAACTACTACATCTTTGAAGATGGTTATGCCTTGTTAAACCTCATGAAAACTGAAGAAGACCTTTAAGGCACATGGTAGTTATTTTTTGATGGATCCAAAAGTAGAAATGGTGTAAGTGTAGGCATTATGATGATATCTCTTCAAAAGGATAAATAATTTCATGTATATAGGATACAATTTAGTTTCACCAAAAATATGGCTAAATATGAGGCACTAGTCCAAGGCCTCTAATTAGCTCAAAAAAAATAATTAAAATGATGCAAGTGTTGGGGGATAATGAGCTAGCTATAAATCTAGTAAGAAGCCAAAATGCATCCAAAAATAACCTATTAAAGGATTATAAGCATAGATTCTAGGATCTTATTGAAAGCTTTGACAATTTCAACATACAAGTCATGCCAAGAAAGCATAATGTTGATGCAAATAGGCTCACCATGATAGGTTCTCAATAAAACCTCCATGTTGATGTTGTGAGAAATTTAGGATAGCTTGTCAAGTTAATAGTTAGACCTACAATGTTTGATAATGATGCTAATTGGAAAGTTTTTGAGAATGATGATAAAATCATCAATTTATTACAATAAGAGGTAGGTTTTTCTACCAAAAACTAATTAGGGTTGTAATCATAATATGAGGATCAAATCATCCAATTAAAATGAAACAATCTACTCAAAGGATTAGTCACCTTACAAAACATCTTCAACTCTGATGACAAGTTCAAAGGTGAGAAGATGAATATGATAATCAAGAAAGAGAATTATGAGCTAGTGGTTATTTCTAATGGCAAACTCTCTAAAGCTAGAAAGGTATGCACTCAAACTAAGAAAGAGGAGTTTGTTCACCTTTTTAGAAAATATGATGATATAGTTACATGTAGTTACTAGAACCTCAATGGTTTTGACCCATCCTTAGCCCAACATATAATCAATTTGGACCCTAATTTCAATCCAGTCAAGCAAAAGCAAAATCCTATAAACCCCAAGTTAGAACCAATTATGAGGAAGGAGATTACCAAGCACATAGAAGCTAATATCATTTTTATAATTAAACACTCCTCTTAGGTAGCTAACTTAGTCCCAGTAAAGAATAAAAATGGATAAATCAGGTTGTGTGTGGACTTTAGACACTTGAATAGAGCATCCCTCAAGGATCATTGTCCCCTTCTACCCATAGAGTAGATCCTCCTAACAATATCAGGAGCTAAGAGGTTTTCACTTCTTGATGGATACTCAGGGTACAATAAAATATTAGCGCAAGAGTCTAATAAGTTCAACATAGCCTTCACTACCAAATGGGACACCTATGCATATAAAAATATGCCTTTCAGACTAACCAATGCTGGTGCCACCTTCCAAAGAGATATGACCATGTCATTTAGGGGCCTTATCAATGATATTATCTTGGTTTGCCTTAATGATACCACTATTTTCTCTAAATGTGTCACTAATCACTTGGGTGATTTGAAGTAGGTCTTTAAGAGATATAAAGAGTTTAGGGTATCTTTAAACCTAAATAAGTTTGTAGTTGCTATCCATGAGGGTTATTAATTATGACACATTATTTCTAAGGATGGATTGTCCATTTACCTAAAGATAATAAAAGCCATCAGCTCCCTTTTCTCTACCAAACCACAAGAAAAGTGCAACAAAGCTTTTTGGCAAAGATAAACTTTGTGAGAAGATTTATACCAAACTTTGCTTCACTATTCAAGCCATTTGACTCTATGCTAATTTTTTTTTTCCATTTTCAACTAGACAAGGTAAGGTAGGGATAAAATTGAATAAAAAAAAAGATCAATATCCCAAGCCCCTATACTTATGAATCCATGTTATGGCAAATATTTCATCCTTTAGGCTTTAGAAGGAGATGAAATCATATCAATAATCTTAGTACTACAAAATCGTGATAAAATAGAGTAGCTTATCACTTTCTTTAGTCAAATGCTTAAAGATTATAGATTGAGATATATCTTTGTATAGAAATAAGTGTTGGTTATAATTAGAGCATTGAAGAAGTTTAGACACATGTTATCTAATAATAAGATTCAGTTGATCATCTCACATCTAGGTGTAGAAGAGTTTCTATTGAGCAAAGATATCAATGAAAAAAGAGCTAGTCAGATCACCAAAATGTAGTATGACATTGACATCATGATCACCAAGCTCATAAGAAGAAAAGGACTATGTGATCATTTATTATCTAATCTAGAGGCTAAAAGTAAAATTATCCTTATGTTTCTAGAGGGATGACCAGCTGATCAAGATCCTCCTAGTGGCTAGACTCAGAGTATGAAGGCCTTTAGTCTAGTGAGTATTGAAAAGGGATTGACAAATCCAAAATAAGACATTTTAGGTTACAAGCTATTCCTTATGTTCTTTTTGATGATGTGTTGTTTATAAAATACATCAATGGAGTTCTTTTAAGATGTATAGATCAAGATTATACTGTTAAAATCATTTAAGATTTCTATTATGGATTGTTAGGACATTAATCACCTAAAAAAACTGCTATCATGATCATGAGGGCTAGTTATTACTATCCAAGTTTTTTTAAATATGCTCATAGATGGGTAAGAATTTTTAGAGAATGTGCCTTATTTACAATCAAGTAAAGGCTAGCAGCTATTTTACTTTATCCAATTCAAGTTAACCAACCCTTCTCTCAATGGGGTCTAGATTTCATTAGAATGATCAACCCTCCTTCAAGTGTTGGATGTAAGTGGATTATAATAGCCAAAAACTATTTCACAAGATGTACATAGGTAGTAGCCCTCAAAGAAGCAAATGAAACATTTATCTTGGATTTTTATGAGGGAACTATGACTACATTTGTTGTTCCAACCACCATCATCTTAGGCAATGCTATAGATTTTATTAGGACTAGAATCAGTGAGTAGGTAGTAAGACATAACATCTATTTAATCACATCTTCAAATTACTACCCTCAAGGTAATGGTTTGGATGAGTTAACTAATACAAACTTGATCCACATCATCTAGCAAACCATGGAGGAAAATCAAAGGACTTGGCATGCACAAATTAAAGCATCCCTATGGGTAGATAAGATACTTCCCAAAAGGTAAATTATAAACTCTCCCTTCATGTTGGTTTATTGGAGGGAAACTAGGTTGCCTATGTCACTAGAACTACCCTCATTACATCTTGCCCACTAGCTAGAGCTAATTGAGAATAATCCTATGGTGGTGAGACTAGTTGAACTAATGAATTTGGAAGAGACCATAGAATAAGTGATGTATACTTTGGATCTTTAGCAAGCTTAAATGAAAAGAACATTTGATAAAAAAAATGCCACTAATAGTATTTTTCAAGGAAACTTAGTGCTCAGGTGGGATGTGGATAGATAAAAATTTGGGAAGCACATAAAGTTTGATATCATATGGAGTGGTCCTTATGTCATCACAAGTTATAAATAGGCCAATGTTTTTTAGCTCTCAAGACTGAATGGAGAAGAATTATCAATCTTAGTTAATGGGATCCATATTAAGCACTAATTTTGAAGTGCTTTTTTATTTTGTATATAGTATTTTAATTACATTTAATTACCTCTTAAGTGTTGTGGCACAATAGTTTAGTCTTTTCTTTTCCTAAGTGATTTTGCATGTTTTTTTCTTCCTTACTTTTTCTTTTTGATTGAATACAAATCTTAGTTCAAGTTATTCAATAATGGGCTAAGCAGGCTATAGTTGGGTTACATTTCAAGGTTGAGAAGTTTAGATGATTTTATGACTCCATAGCCTAATGGATGCATAAGGTTACTATCCTAGACTACTTATCAAGCAAGTAACCCATAGAGGTCACCAAGAATTTTGACCATTTTTGGTCACCATGGAGGAGAAACACTCTTTCCAAGATTTTAGATTTAGGTGCAGGCATGTAGGATTTCCAAAGTTTAGTTAGAATCCATAAAAATGGCTAAGTCTGTTACTTAGCAAAAATTCAAGAAAGGATGGTCTTTGGGATTTTTTCACAAAATGAAAATTTAGAGTTTATGTTTGGAACCTTTTTTCCAAAACAAAAGTTTTGAATACCTGGGAAGTGTCAAAACTTGTGTAAAAAGAAAAGTCATAACTTTTGTTTTGAACAAAATTTTTAGCAAAGACTTTACAAGGTTCATTTGTGTTTAGGTCTTAGGAAAAACGTTTTGAGAAATATTTCGATGACCAAAATTTCAAAAAAAATGTTGAAGACCAAAAAGGAACTTAGCATGTTTTTCAAAGTTGACCTTTGTACTTTAGGTCTTTGGATAAAATGTTCAAGTTTTTTTAAAAAGATAGTAAGAACTTTTGCAATGATAAATTTATTTAAGGCTTCATAGGTTTGTCCAAATTTTAATCTTTGGAGAAAATGTTTAGATAAAATGTCAAAGGATGTTATGACAAGTTTAAGATAGAGGTCCAAATAAAAATTACCAAGAAATATTTGCATTGGGTTGTCTATGTTTTGCCTTTAGAGGAGATATTTCATAACTTGTTTTTTGATTGCAAATGATGAATGTAAAGTGTGAAGCAAAAAATTTAAAGACCTAAATAGAGAGCCAAGGTATTTGCTCAGGGAAGTGAATGCAATCATATGAAGTCTAATTATGAATGGGAAATGTTGAAGTTAAAATGCCAAGAATAAGTTGTGAAGAAGAAAGCTTTCATGCCTTAGTCGATTCTTTGATTCCACTTGGAGCCATGTATCAACATTTTGTAACCCCAAGCCTATTCGAAAGTACTTCAAGACTTAGTTTTCATTCAAATTTACCCAAAGAAAAATGACATCAACAAAGGTACAAAGTAAGTGGGTCAATAAGAGGGTAAGTGGGATGATGCCACATGTCATAATCCTACTTCACCTTGATATAAATAGGTTGAGAAGGGTCATAAATAATAGTAAGGCTTTAGTCCAATCAAACTATGTCACATGATAGTCTCCTGAGATCCCATTATCTAAAAGTAGGACCATTTACCAAAAGCCTAGAGTTTTAGAAAAGTGACACATGGTATAGGTGAGGCTAAAAACTAAAGTGCCTAGGTAAATTAAGAGAGGCCATGTGGCACCCAAGGAAAAATAGGAAAGGATAGAGAGTTAAATCCCATGGATGTCAATTAGCTACCAAGTGGAAAAGCAAGTTTCTATGTCAACATAACCAATAGTGCAACAAAGAAGGAGTAGATTTATGAAAAGAGGACATGTGGTAGAAATGACCTCAATATCTATGAGCTCAAAAATTAATGGCTCATATGGCTATCAAAGCCATCAAAAGCCAAGGATCGACTACATATCCAACTCAACTCATATAATCAAGTGTAGATTGATTTCTCACCTAAAAAATGATTAGAAAAGTGGAAAAAATCAATGAAAAATTAAGCAGCAACATCCACCAAATTATGGAATGCACATTGGGATTAAGTATAAATCATACAGGACAAGGAAGAGTCTTAAATGTTAAATATGGTGTGTAAATTGACAAAATATAAAATTGAAAGTAAAAAATATCATAATTAAGAAAAATATTCTAAGGAAAGCAGTCCCTAGAGATCTCCAATTACATCCCTATACATGAAGTGTTCAAATTTAGATTTAGTAGTTTAATGATTAAAGATTAGTTTTTGCACAACCAATGAGAGAAAGAGGACAAGGTGACAGATGTAGGATCGAGGCAATCACCACCATACCTTGAGGACACAGTCAATATCTCCAATTAATTTTGGCCATCTATATTTGATTGTAGAGAGATTATGTGTCTTATTTTTTTATGTTTATCTAATTCTTTTATCTACATTCTCTATTGTCATTAATGACTTGTGGGCTTCCCATTGCTTATAAAAACCCATGTCTTGCATTGTAAAATGGTTGACATTTTATAGGCACAATAATGTTGCCAAATTTTTCCCTCCACAAGCCCTTTACTGCTTGAACCTTAAATTTTAATGAGAATTGATTTCACCTCCTTTAATTACTCTTGCATTTTGTGTGTATTTTATGTTTATTGATCTTTGTTTATGGATGATCTTCAACCCTTTCATTATTCTCCATTCCTAGCACCTCTGTGCAGAGCTTAGAATTCATTTATAGGTCATATTATGTGTTTATTTGGGTTTGTGTATGCATTATTTGTGGACCATATATCATCCTTCTTAGTGATGCACTGTGCTTCCATGCTTCTATATGAAACACTTATGCAATTAAAGAACCCATTTTGGATTTTATGTGATATTTCCTTATTCTTTACAATTTTAAATGTGTTCTTCAAAGATTTTAGAGTGGCTCTATATATTCATGGTGCATCACCATTTTTATATTTCAGCATTATTCTTCCCTTTCCCCCTCAAAATTTTAGTCTTAGGATTATCTATAGATTTCATTTCAACTCTTTTAGGCCTATATGTTGATCCTAAATCAAATGCATTTAGAGTAGAAAGAATTCAGCCTTTTCCAAAGGTTCATCCCAAGGAACACAAGGGTCCCAAAACCTTGGGGATGTTCCCATTATTCCAATAAACTAATTCTTCCAATTTAGCAAGTGCATGGTTTGAGTGAAAACAACACCATGTAACACAAAATAACAAAAAACATGTATAAAATAATAAATGTTAGTCTATATAATCAATATATATCATCATCACATGTACAAAAAGTATCATATCCATTAATAATAACACCCTAAGAAGTACATGTAATAACAAGCCATGTATATGCAATATATGTTGTCCAAGATGATAAAATGGAATGGTCATATAAATATAGAACTTGGATAAGATGTTCCAATATGCGCTCAATGTAGGCATGCTCCTAATGTATAAAAGATATCCCTTTGGTGTAGGAATATACGTCATCTATAAATACATGTATCACATATAGATTTATGTCCTACATGGTGCTCACGTATATTTTGAAACATGTATGTGTATAAAATGGATATTTTATCTACCATATAATGATAAATGACATCCAATAATTATGAAATTAATAACACAAGTCATACACATGTATTTTTTTTGAATATTTTGATTTTATTTATTTATTTATTTGTATATTTGAGTTATGTTCCTAGTATCTAATGATCTCATCAATGGGATGCATGTGTGTAGGACCCAGATCAATCAAGGTAAATATCACTTATTTTGGGCATATAATGACATGTTTATCTATATCCATATTTGAAAAGTGATCATGTGTTTTAACATATCCATGTTATCATCATATAAAATATTATCCTATGTACCTTTTATGGTATAAAAGATATTATAACTTATGTATCATACCGTAATTGATGGGTATATGATAGCGTTTGTTGTGGAGCACAAGGATCAGCCTATAAGGATGTGGTGAAGTAGGTAACATCTAATATGTACCCTAAATAGTTCTCTGATGTAATGGGAACTAAAGCACCTACATATGAAGAAAATCAATTACCTTTATTTAAACCACCTATGTAAAATGAACATGTACATGTTGTATAACAATTTATTGGGGATATTTCCATAGAAATGTCCCCAACTGAATTGGATATTCATATACATTTCTTGGAACTCCACTTGGTTGTTATAGATAACCTTGACATAATGATGTACCAATGATGGTACTACAATAATCTTGTGTATCTAAGGACATCCTAGAAACATTTCAAATTCCCCCATGTTGGTAAAAATTAATAACAATGAATAAAATGATACAATTCCTACTAAATTGGTCACACAATTCTCTCCAAATGGTTTTGTATCTTTCCATAAAATTATTTCACTATATTTTTGGTACTAATGAGATCCTCATGTGTGTAACTAAGGCTTATAAGTAATGTCATAGTGAAATCATTTATACTTGAACCATTATGTACCATGACATTATGTATAGGTTGTGAATCAATGTATTCACACGTAAACAATCACACATTGATAGAGTCATCATTGATAATCTTGTGCTCATCAAATGTGATAGTGGATCTATGTTTACGTGTGTCCTTAATTATACCAATAAGACTATCAATAGGATTCTATATATCTTTATTCTTTAAATCATATGAATTGGGATGAGGACATATTTTATAAATCATATTAACCTTTGGATTAGTCTTAGTAAATGTTATCACATGATTTGTAAAGGGATAAGAAAAGATATTTAATTTCACATTCCAATTATATTTTTCCCCTAAATCATTTTTAGATGTGATAATATCTTTGAGATGAATAATTTCATCATCAATTAGATCTTGTATTTTATGCTTTAACCCAAATCATTTATTTGTTAAATCTTTCATGCATTTGTGATAATTGTTGTATGCATTGATGTCAAATCCATTAGATGACAACCTATTCATATCAACCTCATTTTTATATAGGAGAGATAAGGGTTTGTATTATAGTATCATTTGTATTATACTATGAGGAGTTTCATAAAATCATGTAAACTAATTCCTTTGAGGCACCAATATGACAAACTGATTGGTAGGTTATGACATTGCATTAGTCATTACTTTTACCTTGTTATTGTTATCATTTTCCTTTGATTTAAAACTTAGTTTGATCTAAAATTTTTTACCAAAGTATGTTGAAATATTTGATACATATTCATGGAAATGAGCTTAACTTCACATTCCTTGACTATATGGTATAAGTCATCAAAATACTAAAAATTCTTGAACATAATGGACTTATGTATTTGAGCAAGTAGTCTTTATTTGAGTATGTCTTGTAACTAATTATCAATCATATGATTTATCATGTTAGCTATCATAATACTATAACATATGTCATACTCACTGATAGGCTCATTGGGTCCTTAATTAAGTTTTACAATTTGAGATATGATAACTTATCATTGATGTTAATAGAAAAGTGTACTAATAACTAATCCACCAAAGTATTGAATACATGAAATGATTGGAATGGGAGATCATAGAAGCATTGTAAGGCATAGTACTTAAATCTCCTTGGAAATAACTTGCTCAAACACTTTTCATTACATGCATAGTCCAAACATACTGCATGAGACATGATCTTAGGTGTTTCTCCGGATCACTTTACCAACATATAATGTAAACTTAGGTATAAAAAATCCTATATGAAAGGGTTAAGATAAAATATATGGGGCCAATATATTATGTGTTAATGTCTAATAATTGGTCAAATTCCCCATTCTAATTGAATTGTATTCTAATTAGGACACTTTAGCTTGAAGATCAAGGATATTTTGCATAAGGACTTAAGTAATAGACATATTATTAATGGGAAATGTCATATTATTAGCCATAATATTATGCATATAAATATGTTGTGTAGGGAAATACATTTGAATATGAGAATATCTTATGTTGGCTCCACACCATGAGTGGGCATCACATTTGTAGCCATAGGTGTAGAAATAATGATATTAGTTGTAGGATAAGTGTTATGAACACCTATTGTAAATTTTGTATCTATAAAATGTAAATAAATATTAATAAAGGGCTCATGTTGTTCCTTAAATGTGGAAACATCAACATTTTTTTCTTTTCATTTCTAGTTACACACAATAATGCATCAAGTATTTGTGATTCATTTTAAAATATTGAGTTAGTTCCTATCAGTCTACCTCATCAAATATATTTTAAGCACTTACTTTATTAGTATCCACCTCAATTATATTTTCTATTATGATTTATAAAAAAATGAGAGAATAAAAAATCATAGCTAAAACTCTAACATAAAAATTTGAACCCTGAGAAGAAAGGCTAAAAAGCTAATGGATAAAGTCCTAGGGTTTTCCATGCTCAAGAGATGGCTTAGGTTCACTATAATATTTTAATTTATTAATCTGAACAAGCTAAAACTTGGACTATTTATATTTTAAAATATATATCATAAATTACATGAATCTAAATTTAACAATAAATGATTATTGCACTTACTATTTATAGAAATGACAAGAGGATAGGGTAATTATCTTGTTTGCTAATCTATTCTACTTTATTATTGTGTATAGTCACCAAAAACTACTTGTAATGGATATGTGGTCACTTGACTCAAGAAACATATTGTTAAAATCTTCTTAGATGCTATCAATAAGGCTTAAACACCTACGATAATCAATTATGTCCATTATATGTCAAAAAAATTTGTTTTATTTTTTCTAGTCTATTTTACCAAAAATATTATGTATTCTTATAAATAGGTTTTTGGTGTGATCTGGGACGCTCAATCCTATGCATAGATTCATATTTGTCTTCCCTTGCCTTCAATCTTAGCACCACTTTCAAAATTTACTTGGTATATAAAAAGGGGTTAGAGAGTTTAGGTTGGCACTATGTGGTTTGAACCTTGCCTATGTTACAATACTTTAAGGAGGGCTCAAACTACACATATCTATCCCAGCTAGGTGTATGTGTTATCTATAGTGATCCACTATAATGTAAGCAACCTACCTAGATTTTGAAACTTGAAAGTATACAACCTTTGATATTAATGTAGGTGTTTATAATTGTCTTAGTGATTATTATATTGAGGGGTTTTTTAATTTGTAAGTTTTAAGATATATCTTTGAGGATGTGTAGTTGCATTCCTCAATGTGCAAGTGATTTTTCAAGTGAGCTCTAGATGTATTCTAGATAGGTATATCCTTAGGATTAATGTGAATATATAGGTGAATATTTAGGTAATTTACCTTTATAATTGACATGTGAAACATGTGGTCCTACCCAATCAAGGAATTTTATTTTTTAAACTAGTCATTTGAATAACATGAGACACTGTTGGTGAAGGTAGACACTATTGATAACTGAAAACATCTAATTTTTATCGATATTATCTAGGAAGAAAGAAACAATGATATGGAAGATGGGAACATTTTTCTTAGGATAATGAATCAATTAGGCATATATTATGGAGATCTTATACATTAATAATGATAAATTAGGAAGGCAAAGTCCATATATAGATGAATTACTAGGATAAAATATGAGCAAGAGTCAATTATGCACGTACAAGTTATTTATGTCAAAGTTAGGTCTAAAATTGATATTGTCAAATGTATAATACAAATTTGTGTGTATGTAGGATTATGAGTAATTTATATAAAAGGGGCAAGATGGTAAAATGATGGAATGTTAGTAATTGACCAAAAGAGGTGAGGTTTTTCTTTAGAAGAGACGAGTAATAAAGTATTTGGAAGTACATTTTAATGTGTATCAAATAACATATAATAGTATATGAGTGTTTATTTAAGCCCAATGGGTTGAGTGAAATAGAGGAAATGGGTAGTAATGTCACCAAATAGGAAATTTAAATATACAATAGGTCTAGCATAAATAATGTAGGTAAACCCAAGAGAGGAAAGGTATTACATGTAATACAAATATATACCAAAGGGTCAAGGATGCATAATGGATAGATAAACCCAAGATGGAAGGTGAAAACAAAATCTACCAGGAGATAAAGAAGCCATAATGGTCAGAAAAACCCAAGAGGGAAATGCATGAACTAAATATACTACCAAGGTAACATAAAGTTTTCAAATAAACCCAAGAGGGAAGTTCATGAAATAAATAAACTACCAAGGTAATGTAAAATTAAAAAGGTTGGATAAGTTCAAGGGCGAAGTGCATGAAATAAATAAACTATCAAGGTAATTTAAACTTAATAGGTTTGACTAAAACCAAGAGGGGAGAGCATGAAAAAACTAAACTACCAATTAAAATTAAAGTTAACAATGTGAGATTTTTCCAATAGGGTACATGAAGGAAATAAATTTCTAAGGTAACATAAAATTAACAAGGTCAAATAAACCCAAGAGGAAAGTGCATGAAATAAATAAAATAAATATTTATGAATAATTATAAGAATATAATCTCTTATACCTTGCTTTTTTGGTGGTCCTTTACCACTATATCCCAGGTTTTATACACATTTGAGTCCAAATCCATGTTTTTTGAAGGTTGGTTAAATACGACTAGCAACTTTATCCTTACTATTTGTGACACAAAAATCATTTATTACTAGTTTTTTTCCATTATCTTCACTTATTATTTCCTTTACACTTTTTGAAAAAAAAATTGGTATTCCATACTCTTGAGGGGTTATATAAAGAGATCCAATATCAAACACATTCATATAACACAAACACACACACACACACACACACACACACACACACACACACACACACACACACACACACACACACACACACACACACACACACACACACACACACACACACACACACACACACACACACACACACACACACACACACACACACACACACACACACACACACACACACACACACACATTCCCTAACATACGTGTGTGTGTGTGTGTGTGTGTGTGTGTGTGTGTGTGTGTGTGTGTGTGTGTGTGTGTGTGTGTGTGTGTGTGTGTGTGTGTGTGTGTGTGTGTGTGTGTGTGTGTGTGTGTGTGTGTGTGTGTGTGTGTGTGTGTATTCCCTAACGTATGGTGGCATAAAACTTAGATAGTCCAAATTATCATATATGCTATCAAGTTGGAAAACATTCTACTCATTATCCTCCTTAACATTACTAAATTAACAAAATTTCACTTGGTTCATTAGAAAAAAATATTGAGGTTTCGTTATATTTGGTTAACTCTTACTGAAATGAGGCACAATAATATCTTAAGAATCAATCATTTTACATAGTCTAAATGGTATAACATTTATAAGACCTGTTTATATTACCCCTTCATGTGTCAACTTGAAACACATATATAATGCAGATGGGACAACTCCCATATCATGGATATAAATTATCCCAATTAAAATTTTATAGCTCACATCATTAAATATGACTTGACATTATGTGGCGACAAGTTTTTGTCCAGGTAATATATTCAAAGTGAGTGCTTCAAAATCCTTTCTTGGTTGATTGTTAAAAACCTTAATGGTTATATTTGAGTTAGTAAGGGCTTTTTTTATGATTCCTAGTTACAAAATAAAAGACTCCATATAATTTTTTAATCCCAATCCATTGTTAAAAATTACTCTTTTGATCCCTATGTTATTAATTATAACTTAAATGTGCAAGGGTAAATGTTGATCAATAATATATTTAGAAAACATTTCAATATTATCGAAGGTAATAATATTCTCACTATACGTCAAAGATATAACAATATAGGTAAAGTGAGAAGGTTGAATATTGATTTGAAAATTAGTCTCTTTTAAGTCCTCCTAAAGAATAACCTTATAAAAATTTGATTTAGAAAGTAATTATAAAATGAATAAATTTTCTTGAGTGTTCTTAAATTGATCTAAAATATCATAACCTTTAGCTAATGGAAATCTATGTTTTGGATCTTGAGGAAGATTAGAATATATATTATGGTTATTCTCACCTTGAGATGAACATGAATGAACATTTGGACACTAATAACAACAAGATATAAAACAACTCACACAAGCTGTAAATTTTCCATGTAGGTAACAACAGTGAAAAGCATGCCATAATTGAATCATCTAGGAACATTCCTATCCTTAGGAAAATATTAAATACACAAAGATATAATATTTATAATTATTTAATTAATAAATATGGATAAAAATATGGCACCAAATAAAACTCTATGAAGGAAAAATTAAGAGAGTAATTAGGGCCAGAGAAGGCTAACATGAGATAATACAAACCCTAAGTAAATGGGTAAGTGAAAAAAGTTAGGGAGCCAATTTGTTGGGAATTTTAATGAATCATCCAAAAACATGTATGAAATATTAAAACAACATTTACACATTATTAAAATTAGGCTTGGTAAATACCAAGGCTATAATGCATATGTGATATAATGCATATACATAAAAGTATATATGTGCTACTAAGAATATGAAATATTCACAAGTTACTAATAAAATAAGTAGTACGTAAAAGTGCATATGTGAAATTACATGTACACCCAAAAATGGGTACGCATTATTGAGAGTATGTAGTGTTCATGTGTTAGAAAGGAAAGAACTAAAATAATTGAAAGGTAGGGTTTTTTTACTAAAATAAATGTTAACTATAAGGAGTAAATAATTTAAATTTATTTTAGTAAATATATGAAATTAAGGTCACTCTACATCTTCTAATTGGTCTCACATCACCACAAGTTACGATTTGGAAGATAGTTTTTCAAAATCTAATCTGGTCAGTACTTAGTCTTTTTCAAGATTTTAGTATCGAACTTAAGGATTTCAAGGCCTAAATTTTGAAAAGATTGTCCAATTTTTAGGTTTTAGGGCCTTATAATTTGTTTGATAACATTTATAGGAGCTCTAAGCTTGTGAAAATTAAATGTGGGCCACATTTATGAGTAGTCACCCCAATTTTGTTTGAATTCATGCCAAAGTGGTGTGCATGTGGAAACATAAGTTTTAGTGGTGACCCATGCATGCCAAACCACCCCTTTATGCCAATTTTACTTGAAATTAGGTATGTTATAGGCCATAAGTGACACAAAAACACCATATCCACTTAAGACCAAGGCAAATACAAATAATTTTAGGCACATTTGTTCATTATCACCCCATTTTTCTTTAAATTTAAGGGAAAAATGTGTGATTTTAAAAATGTAAGTTGCATTATGAACCTTACGCATCCAAACACCAATTTATGATAATTTTACTTGTGATTAGTTATTTATGTGCCACTATTAACATAACAACACTATATCCACTTACAAATAGGGAAATACAAATAATTTTAGGAAAATTTGTGCATGATCACCTTAATTCACTTTAAATTCAAGCCAAAGTGATGTGATTGGGGAAGCGTAAGTTAAATTAGTGACTCAAAAACACCAAACCACCCCTTTATGTTTATTTAACTTGTGATTAAGTCCCTCGTATTCCAAAAACCACTCAACAACACCATATCAACTTATGACCAGGATAAATGTAGATGATTTGGTGCATGTATATATGTGATCACCCAAATTAACTTTGAAATCAATCCAAAGTAGTATGATTTTTGCAACGTGGGTTGCATTGGTGACCCACACATATCTAACCACACCTTTATGTCATTTTTACTTGAGATTATGGGGATTATAGGTTAAAGGAAACACAATAATACTATATTGATTCCTACCTAAACTATAGGTATGTGAGATTGACAAAGTCTACCTCAAAATTAAACACAAAAAACTAGCCCCCTATATTTATATGGTGATGCACTATAGGTATTATGATTCTATCATGTCACATGTAACCTATATCATGTCACGTGTATATATGAGATACACACACATAAGATGAGTTGTTTGTGAGTCATGAGCCATGGTCGTTGTCTCGAGATAAGAGAAAAATAGTTGGTTTGTCTATGTATTAGGAAAATCTTGGTATTTTACTAATTCCAACATTTATGTCTTGGTATAGAATCGACTTGATATTGGGCCGGTTGGTATTGATAAACCAAGTCCCTCATTTCACCCATAGATATGGTTGATGTTGGTCACTAGATAAATGGATGGTCTAATGGTATCATAATATTCAATTAAATATGTTCCACACTAGTATTGAAGGCTACCCACACTACCACATTAGGCTATATATTTATATTCAATAGCATCATAGTATTCAATAGGCCCACCACACCAATGCAACCCATACTTAACAAAACATATTCAATGATGTCAAGCGGTTGAAACCAAATATCGTATCAACATGGAAAACATTATAAATCACATCATGTTACCCACATCCATTCCATTATCCATCAAATTAATTATATATTATGTATATATATGAGATCAATCTATTCTATGAAATGGACTGCATCACACAAATCATTCATGTCATGTTAGGCATCATCATGTATGTTAGGTCTCTTTGGTCATACCATACATATTATGTATGTGATGTAGTAGCATTTATGATTAATATACTTGCTAAATCATTGATATACTTGTTTAATGGATAGATTGAACTAGATATAATTGATAACATTGATAAACCTTAACCCCTATCTCTACTCACTCTTAGTGTGGTAGTGTGGGTAGCCCAACATACTAGTGCACCCATCCCTTATTGATTTGAATATAATGATGACATTGGAAAATATAACTAGTGACTAAAATCAACCATATCTATAGGAAAATTAGTGGAATTAGTTTTCCAATACCAACTAATCCAATAATGAGTCTCTCCCATACTAAGACATCGATGTTAGAATCGGTAAAATACTAAGGTTATCCCAATACCCAAGAACCCATTATCTCTTGTCTCCAAAAATAAACCATGTATCATGACTCATATAAAAATCATCTTATGTGTGTGTATCTCATATATACATATGACATGATAGAGGCATATTACCTATAATTTATCACCATATAGATATAGGGTGTTTGGTGTCTCACACTGATTATTGAGGCACACTTTAGAAATCTCACATCCCCATAGCTCAAATAAGAATCAATATAGTGTTGTGTTGTTTTTGGTTTAAAATCCCCATAATATCAAGTAAAAATGACTTAAAAGGGTGGTTGGATATATATGGGTCACCAATACGACCCATGTTGGCCTAATCATACCACTTTGGATTAAAATTTAGACACCTCAAATCCACCACTTGTGTGTTAATATTAACCTATCATTATCACATGTCATACCAAACCCTAATTTAGTCATCATTCCATCCATAATCCTTTCATCTTATCTAAACCCTAATTTTGATATCTTTACCAAACCCTAATTTCACTATTTTATCCCTAATATGTCCCTAATCACCATGAATATGTCCCTATCCATTCCTAATCATTCCTAAACTATCCTTAGTCACCCCTAATATGTCCCCATCCATTCCTAGTCATCCCTATTCCATGTCTAATCGTCCCTAATCCATCCCTGATCAAACTTAATTCCATCGTATGCATCCTTAATTAACCCGTCACTATTGCTCATCACCCCCAATCAATTAATCTTATTACACTTGAACCTTTCCAATCCCACCAAATTTTAATTAGGATTAATAAACTAATCAAAAATTTTAATTATTTTTTATATAGTATAGAATAAGATATAGTTTTTAAATGTTTTCTAATTCAACCCACTCTATTTATCTATTTAGGGGACTATATATAGATAAATATAACATGATCCCCCTATATATATTAGATATGGTGATAACAATTCCCTTATATAGATAGGAGACTAATTATGATCCCTATCTATGGGTAACTCGATAGGCTCAACTATCAACCCAATGTAATCGAGGGAAGAGCACTCAACAAAGCCTTGAAGTTGATCTATGCAAATTCACCACTTCACTATGTTATAGTAGATAGGTAAATTGATAGGGTTTAAACATGAAGTCTTCATGTCATGGGCCTAATGATTTTATCAATTAATCTACCCAAATTCATTAGATATGGATATGTCCACAATGAATTAATGACATATACATATCCTATATCTATATAGGGTATGCCCCTCACAATCTAATGAATCAATGTGAATCATATTGCATACATAATATGATCGGTTAAGTATATTATAACAAATAAGAATGAAAGATATGGTGATGATACCTTTCATGGATGAACAATAGCATGATCAAAACCTCCCCCACTGTATAGCTATAGAAGTTCATTGACATTGGCATAGAATATATTTTAATTATAACAGTATATATTGGTACCCCCACCCTACATATATATTTAGATATAATTTTAGAGTGAATAGATATATGGGCTAAGTTATATCAATGGTATCATCTATATCTAGTTCACTCTATGCATTAAAGGAGTCTATTAATGACTAAACAAGTCTATCAATGATCAATGCTACTACGTTACATACTTAATTTATTTATTGACCAAAGTAACCCAATGTGCATAGTGCCTAACATGGCATGAATGATTTGTGTGATGTAATACATATCCATATCATAGAATAGATTGATGTCATCTCCATATGTAACATGATGTTGATGTGATAGATAATGGAATGGGTGTGGGTAACATGATGTGATGGATAATGCATTCCCTATTGATACAATAATTGGTTGCATATGACTCTTTGGCCCATCAACCCTTAAATTACAAGTAAAAAATACATAAAGTACTGGTTTGGTGTTAGTGGGTCATCATGTGACCTATGTTTCCCCAATCACACCACTTTTTATTTAATTAAAAGTGAATTATAGTGATAGTTCATACATGTGTTATAAATTGTTCACATTTCCATGGTCGCAAGTGGATATAGTGTTATTGTGTCACTTTTTTTAATAATGGAGCTAATCTTAAGTAAAATCAACATAAATTGGTATTTGGATGTGCAAGGGTCACAATGTGATTTAATTTTCCACAATCACACCACTTTGGCTTGAATTAAAAGTGAATTATGGTGATATTGCATACATGTGCTATAAATTATTCTCATTTATATGGTAGTAAGTGGATATGGTGTTATTGTGTCACTTTTGGTAATAATTGAGCTAAATTTGGGAAATTTCTAATAGAAAGCACAATACCTCCCTTCCCACATAGGAAAGTGACTCATTGTTCAAGGAGTCCTCTCTATAGTGAGGATAATGACTTTGCTCAATGTGAGAGTTATCTTATTGTACTTGTGGAATTTCTCACAAAATGATAACATAACACCTTATTGAGCAATTTTTTTGCATTGTTAGAGGGCCTAGAGGTTGAAACCATGAACCTTATGGTTTATAATTTTTTTCCATGGAATATATGCGACTTGATGGTTTCTAATGATTTTTTTCCATGAAATTTACACACCTCAAATCCATCACTTCTATGTCAATAGTAACCTATCATCATCACATGTCATACCAAACCCTGATTCAATCATCATTCCATCCATAGGCCCTTCATCCTAGCTAAATCCTAATTTTGTTGTCCTTACTAAACCTTAATTTCATAATTTCATCCTTAATATGTCCCTAATCACCACTAATATGTCCCTATCCATTCCTAATCATTCCTAAATTGTCCCTAATCGCCCCTAATATATCATTATCCATTTCTAATAATCCCTATTCCATTTATAATCATCCCTAATCTGTCCCTAATCAAACCTAATTCCATCATATGCATCCCTAATCAACCCATTAGTATTACTTATCACCCCCAATCAATCAATCCTACTACACTTGAACCTTGTCAATCCCACCAAATTTTAATTGGGATTAATCAACTAGTCAAACGTGTTAATTATTTGATTAGTTGCTTTATATAGTTTATAAGAATATGTAGTTTTGAAATGTTTTCTAAGCCAATTCCACTCTGTTTCTCTATTTAGGGGACTATATATATATGACATGCTCCCCTATATATGTATGTATGTATATTATATATAGTAATAATTCCCTTATATGGATAGGGGACTAATTGAGAGATCTATCTATGGGTAAATCGGTAGACTCAACCATTAGCCCAATGTAATTGAGGAAAAAGAACTTGACAAAGCCCTAAAGTTGGTCTAGGCAAATTAGCCATCCATTGTGTTGGATTAGATAGACAACCTAACAGGGTTCAAACTTGCAGTCTTTAGTTCATGGGCTTAATGATTTTATCAATTACTCTACCCTGCTTCATCATATATGGATATGGCCATAATAAATGAATGACATATGCATATCTCATATCTATATAGGGTAGGTCCCTATCGAACTAATTAATCAATGTGAATCATATTGCATACATTATATGATCATATCATTATATTGTAACAAATAGGAATGAAAGATATGGCGGTGCTACCTTTTGTGGATGAACAATGCCATGATCACAACCACCCCCACTGTATAGATATAGAGTTTTATTGGCATTACAATAGTATATAGTTTAATTGGAACAATATATATTTTCACCCCCACCCCACACATATATTTATATATAGATTTAGAGTGAATAAAGATAAGGGCCAAGGTATATCAATGTTATCATCTATATCTAGTTCACTCTATGCATTAAATGAGTCTATCAATGATTAATGCTGCTACATTACATAATTTATGTATTGACCAAAGTGACCCAATGTGAATAGTACTCGACATGGCATGAATGATTTTTGTGATGCAATGCATATCCATATCATAGAATAGATTGATGTCATCTCTATATGTAACATGATGTTGATGTGATAGATAATGGAATGGGTGTGGGTAACATGATGTGATTAATAATGCATTCCCTATTGATATAATAGTTGGTTATTTATAGCTTTTTGGCCCATCAACCCTTAAATTGCAAGTAAAAATTACATAAAGTGGTGGTTTGTTATGTGCAGGTCATCAATGTGACCTATGTTTCCCCAATCACACCACGCTGACTTGAATTCAAAGTGAATTATGGTTATAGTGCATTATGCTATAAATTGTTTGCATTTCCATGGTCACAAGTGGATATGGTGTTGTTGTGTCACTTTTGGTAATAATGAAGCTAATTTTTCAAAGTGCACTCTTCTAATAGAGAGGACATTTCCAATAACTTCGAAACACTTGTGTGTAAATATAAAAGTTTTAAGATTGATTTTATAATCATGATATTTATCTATTTTAGGGTTCCAAAAACCTTGCTCACTTTTCCCAGATTCTTTGGGAAATTGATCTCATTTTCTTTGACCGTAACAAATCATCAAAGGAAAAATAAAAATTAGAGATTGATTGGGGTCATGTGTTATCCATCCATTATTAATAAACCCATAGGTTGGGATAAAATTATATAAAAACACTCAATGCAACTCAACAAGTAATTTGTGCATGAAAATCATAATCTTATATGATTTAAAAGAAGAAGACTTATGGTTAAACCATGTATTTTTTTTTAAATCAATATTTTGGATCATTCTCTATGAACAATCATCAAGATGAGAGAATAATATGACTAGATTATAGACTCTAGTTTTCTATTTATAGATGTTATTAATGAAGTGTTGTGTAATTGGGTAAATGGAAAAAATAAAAATATTAAATGAGTTGACTTTATTAAAAAAAAAAAATTGAGATAATGATGCTAAATACTAATTTATTTTTAGTTTTTTATTGTTAAAAAACAAAACGATAATGCATCTAATAATGATAGTAAGAAAACTAATTAAATTCTAAAATTGAAAAAATCATTAAAATATTTTTACAAGTATCAATCAAATAGGAGAATAAAGAGATTTATATTTTTACAATTTGTTGATAAATTAGATAAGGGCATCTAAAATAATTGATGAAAAAAATTATATAGATAAACATGAGGGTTAATGAACATGTTACAACTATAAATAAGAAAGATTGGTTAAGTCAACTTTAGCAAGATTTTCCTTCAAAACTTCTCATCATATTTTTACTGAGAATACCAATGTATTAACCATAAAAGACCATTACTTCAAACGAAATCTAAGAGAAGCAATAGACATTTACAAGTATGAAACTAAATTAAATAGGGATGGTGGTCTAGAATTAAACTAATCTTTGGGGGTGATCATTAATTTACTTTAAAAATAATGATTTGAATATAAGTATCTTCTCTTGTAATCCTATTTGTTCCCTAATGGGTGGTGACATCTTGCTTCTCTGTATATCTCAGATCATGTCCCTTCTTATTTCCTTTCAATTTTCTCATACTTTCATTTCTCTTATTGTCAATTATTTTTTCTATATAACCAGTTCTTTCCTTACTTTTCATCCATTTTTTTAAATTTTTTCATCAATTATTTTAGATGCTCTTATCTAATTTATCAACAAATTATAATAATGTAAATCTCATTAACCTCCTCTTTGATTTATACTTGTAAAATATTTTAATGAATTTTCCATTTTTATAATTTAATTAATTTTCTTGCTAGCTTTGTAGAAGCATTATCTTTTAATTTTTTAACATTAACAAACTAAAATAGTTTAATATTTAGCATCTTTATCTTAACAATAGTTTCTTAATAAAGTCACCTCACTTAATATTTTTTTATTTTTCCCACCTACTCAACTACACAACACTTCATTGTTAACATCTATAAATAAAAAATTGCATCTATAATATATTTATATTATATCTCATCTTGATGATGGTTTAAGAGTGTGATCCGAAATGTTGATTTTAAAAAAATTACATGGTTTACCCAGAAAGCTTCTTCTTTTACTTCAAGGACTAGGCAAACACTATTTTTCTTATATGATTTTTTGTGCTAGAATGAATAAACATCACAAGGAAATATATGCTTCAAATTCTGCTTTGAATTTTTAAATGTTTGATTTTATTCTTAACACTTTCATAATAGATTAAGGCTTCAATAAATGTTTTGTTGTTCTATATTAATTTCAATGTCCTATATGCACTTATGCACCTATGCATTTATAGAGTTATGAAATTAAAAGTAGCACTAAATTGGTGTGTAAGTCGACACACAATGGATAGGAAAACTTGATAAAAGAGGAACACAAGGCACGAGAGACCCAAAACAAGAGTTAAAAGGGCCTACAATAAAATTGTACATTATACACTTCTATGCACCAAACCAAAAATCTTATTAAGATGATAATATTATATTATATTACATGGTTTAACCAAAAATCTTCTTTTACTTCAAGGACTATGCAAACACTTTTATTCTTATATGATTTTTTGTGCTAGAAATGAATAAATGTCACAAAGAAATAGATGCTTCAATTTTATTTTAAATGTTTGGATTTTATTCTTAACACTTTCATAATAGATGAAGGCTTTAATAAATGTTTGGTTGTTCTTTACTAATTTGAATGTTCTGTATGCACTAATACACCTATGCATGTATAGAGTTCTGAAAATAAAATTAGAATTAAATTGGTGTGTAAGTCGATACATAATAGATGGAAAAACTTGATAAACGAGGAACACAAGGCACGAGAGACTCGAAACAAGGGTCAAAAGGGCCCACACTAGAATTGTACATTATACACTTCTATGCTCCAAAGCATAAGAAAATGGGGCATAGAGGAGATAAAAAGACGAGAGAAAAGAAAATAAGGGGAAAGGAAGAGAACATAGCAAAAATATAGGAAAAAAATGTGTTGTTAAGAGACAAAAATAAATCGATAATCAACAAACGCACAAGTACTTCTACAACTTAAAATTATCCTTAAATCAAACTTAATTTCTACTACTTCTTTATAATATTAATTAAAAATATAAGTTTATGAAAAATGATAAATGAAGTACATCAATACATAGTTAATGTGAAGAAAATACAACCAAATGCTTAAATTTCTTTAAAAATTGTCAAATATTTTGAAATTTAACAATAATATTTGAAATTTAATTTTTAGGTTTGGTGTGGTAATGCTTCATATTCTTATTTGTTGGACGAAGTTAAAATACAAATTTAATAATATTATATTATTAAGCTTATGAAATAACTGTGTTGAATGCAATTACACTATTCCTCTCTTCCGTAGCGGAGGCCAGCTGAATGCAATTAAACCCCACACCACTCAGTAGCAGATAACGAAATTGAATTGCGGTTCGTCTTCGTCGACTGTGACAAGAACAAAGCCTGATAATAAGGTAGCCCTAGATCTGAAGAAGAATTAGCTTATCGCTCATCGCTGTGGCAACACGCTTTGGCTCCTCGTCTGGACATGATCGGAGAACGCTCTACAATTCTTTTATTTTTCCAATGTTTTAGTTTGTCTACTTGTACTTAGACAAATGTAATCGAAGCATAATAAACTCGTTTTCATAAATTTTAATTGCATTCCACGTGGCTCTACCTATTGCAAGGATTCATGTAATATGTTATAGATGGTTTCAATTGAATTGAAACACACATTATTGATATTGATGGTTGCTCGAATCTTGTAAAGAAAGCGCTAGAGTTTGGAGTGCTTGTCATGTCTGGATTTGTTTAAGGTTTTCCTCTTTTTATCACATTATCATTGTATTATTCGATTCAACTTGATTTTTTAGATGTATTTATTGTTTTTGTTTATTGGACTTCTATCTTCTTGACGATTTTGAGTGGTCATTTTCTTATTTAATGAGTTTTCTTTAAGGGCTTATGTTATTTGATGTAACTTAATAAGGAGAAAGTAACCATGGCGCTGAAGCGAGTACATAAGTTTATTCCAAAAATTTACCATGAGTTAATATACCCATCTCTTAGGATACTCTTGCTGATGTTTTACTTGATTAGTCTACTTATGCTTGCCAATGGCTAGAAACCTACACACTTATCAATTAATTTGTGGGTCATGTCCTAGCCGAATCCATGATTCAATGTTGGATTCAAATCAACTGGTCACCCCAAGGAATTAAGCTATTTGGGATTCAAAACCTAACTTAGGTATTGTTTTCTCTTCAGGTTTGAAAACCTTGAGCCTTGCTCCACCATTCATGAACATGGCCTAATTTATGTGTGACGTTCATTGCTTGCATTCTCTTTGGGAACCCATGACTTTGTTGTTTTGGACCAAAACAAGTTTAGAGTCCTTGTTTGGATAGAATTCCTTGGCCTACCCATGTTGTTCCGTTGCTTTATGGAACAATTGGTTAAACCCATACGCTGGTTTGTCTATTTTGAAACTGACTATTTTTTTTGCCTCAATGTTGGGTTTGTGTGGAGGTGGACCTCTCTCAATACCTTTGTTAGACCATTGATATTTAGATTGGCAGTTAACATTTGACCCAAAGGGTGTTATATATCAACCTTCCCAATATTTGTTTTCAGTGTTGGGCCTCAAACCACATGATCAAAGATTGTCCCTTATGCCCAATTCAAACCCACCATGCAAAAATGATATCAAAACCTCCTTGCCCTTCAATTGGTGAAGTCAATGACTAGTAGGTGGTGGGGAGATGAAATATCAACACAATTAGAACTCAAAAGCTTCTGTTGGTAATAATAAACCAGTGTCTTCTACCAAAGTTGCCACTCCGTCACCTTCAACCCAGACCACACTCTCCCTTGCCCCATAACCCAATCATAGTTTGAACATGACAAGTGCTCTGCATGGTGTTAATGCCATACTTAAACCACAAGAGTATATGCCTTCTAGGTTCTCTTTATTTCAAATATAAGTTTCACAACCGCTTTCGGCCATCATTCTGACGACAAACCCTTGAGAAATACCTCCCTTCCCACATAAACACGTGACTCATTATTCAAGGAGTCCTTCTCCCTATAGTGAGGACAATGAGTTTGCTTAGCTCAAGAGGCAGCATGTTGTGCTTGCAGACTTTCTCGTAAACTGATAGCTTAACACCTTCTTGAGCAACTGTTTTGTAGTGTTAGAGGGCGCAGAGGGTGAACCCATGAACCTTGATGGTTTCCAATGTTTTTTTACCATGGAATGTACGTGACTTGACAAACCCAACACACAAATATTTAGTGTAGGACAACTATCAAAAGTTTTCAAATATGCATATCCTATGCTTGTAAGAAGTTAATAGTAATAGTTTTACTCTATAGATGGCAGCCAACATCATCTTGCCCATGGTTACTTGTCATATGTCTGCACATGAGGTGGGGTGTGGTGGCTTAATTATTTTGATATCTCCTCTTTATACATCCTTTGTGGTGGATTGGGGAGTGCACCTATCTAATCATGCTATCTGGATGATTTTTAATTTTTATGGGTAGATTATCGGTATTGTTAACATTTATGTTTCCAATGATGTTGTTAAAAGGATAACTCTTTAGAGATGATTGGTAGATTCCCTCCCCATGGCCCACTGCACTATTTATGGGGATTTTAACATGATTTAATCTATAGAAGATAAAGAAAGGGTCCTTCCAATGTGATGGTGTGTTGGTGAGAGAGAAGCCTAGTTCTACCTATAGAATAAGTTTGGCCTATTTGACCTGAACCACTACTGTAGGTGATCATCTCCCATGACTAGGTTTACTTGGTCTAAATTTCACCAAAGATCTAAACAAGTCTCAAAATAATAGATCGGCCCCTCCTTTTAGACCAAAATATCTTCTATTTTACTCATAATTATGGCTGCATGTGAGTGTGCTTCCAAATGTCCTTCTCTTGAATCACCAACCCCTCTGATTTACAGTCGAATGGTCTACACCTCCCACTAAAATTTACAATAACTAGTTCTTTCTGAATACCTCCCATATACAATATCTACAAACACTTTCCCACATCAATAGAGTTTGGAAACTTGCCCCTTATCCATCAGGGGATTTTGGATGGACTAAATGGTGGGAAGCTATGATCACCCGCATTGCCACCTTTCTTATTTTTCCATAAGAAATTGGCCTCATTATAAAATGAGTGAATTATAATTCTATTAGAGAATTCAATTGTCTCTCCCAGTTGTTAGAACACTCCCATTTGAATGAGTCTTTATAAAAACAAGTGGCTACATTCAGGAACAACTCAAACTTGCGGACCTTCATAAAGCCTAGGGAGCTCAGGAACAAGATCGCCTACACTAACTCAAAATTAGAGATAAGGTATCTAGGGAGTTTTTTAGTAAATCTAGGGCTCACAATTCTACCACTCAAATAAAATCCATTAAGGATGCGAGAGGCCATCTAACTAAACTTACAGACATCCTTAAAGATTTTGTTTGACATTATAGCGAAGTTTTTCAAGCTCAACATTCCTCAGAGGCTAAAAAGTTTCCTTGAAAAATTTCCTAAATGATGTTCACTGCAAAATATCACCTTCTCAAAAGGTGGCATGTGATCAATATCTATCCATTGAAGTACTATATCAAACAATGATGGTCATAGCTTAAGACAAGGCTCTAGGGGTTGATGGTTTCCCTTGTGGGTTCTACCAATCTCTTTGGGATTGTATTAGTTGTGATGTTCACAAAGTATACTCATAAGCTCATTTTCAAGGCTTGTTGGGCACATCAACAAGAGTAATATCAAATTTATTCCCTAGACTAGGGATCTTCAGATCATTTTTAATTGGTCGTCTATCACTATTATGAATGTCTCTTACAAGATTATAACTAAAGCCTTAGCCCTTAGAATTATATATATGTTTCCCCTTATCATTCAATTTAAACAAAGATAGTTCATCCAGGGAGGTATATCTTGGATAACACCCTAACAATTTGGGAAGGTATGTAGTGGGTTCATACCTCCAAGTAGAAAGTTATGTTCATCAAAACTGAATTTGAGATGGCTTATGACATAATTGAATGGCCCTTCATTCTTTCCATATTGCAAGCTTTAGGGTTTAGCTCTAGGTTCATTCTCTCTATTCAAACCTTCTTCCAGAATAATTATTCTTGCATTACTATTAATGACCATCAATTTGAGAGCTTTGGGTATCAAACAAGGTTTCCACCTTGATCCTTCTCTTTATGTGCTTGTTGTTGAGGGGTTTGAAATTTGTAAAAGTCTATAGTAATATAGTGATTTTCAAGGGCATTTATTTGCTCGTTGTTCCTCATAACTAGTTAGTTAATGGGCATTCTGTTGATGATTCTTTTCTTACCCTTCAAGAGAATGAGTAGGTGGTTTATAATGCCATGGAATTCCTCTAAATATTTGGTTCTACCTCTAGTTCTAGCATTCAATGGGCCAACATGTAATGTCACCAATAAAGTGTTAACCCTTTACCTTCTTGGCTCAATGCATATCAATGGAAATGGATTTCAAGTGGTGAAATGTTCAAGTTGCTAGGCATTAACTTGTTTTTTTAGGTCTCTCTAATTTACCTATAAAACTTTTTGATCCTAAGAGTTGAGAAAACCTCTCTCCATGGCTAGCAATTTTCAAATTTGTTCCAAAGTTCTTTCAAATACTCATGTTTATTATTCTTCCTACTGGGCTCCTTCAAAAGCAACCTACAAGATGTAAAAAATACTCAAATATTTATTTTGGGCCAACTCAAAAGGAAACAAAGGCTTTTGACGAATGGCATGGGACATATTTTTCCAACCTAGGGAGGTCAGAGTCTTGATTTGATTGACAAAGCTAAGCAAGGCCTTGATTTATGTGTAAAGTGGATTATCAGGGCTATAGATAGTCAAGAGGTCTAGAAAATTCTTCTCAAGAATTGCATCTCTTCAAGATCACCTCAAGGTAGAAAGGTTTGGAGGAACCTAGGATTTCAAACCCTATTGGTTACCCCATCCACAATTAAGATCATTGGGACCTTTGTTGTCAAAAGCATTTAGAAGGATAAGGAAACTATCAAACCATGGTTGAATTGGAAGGGTAATGGGTTTAAATTTGGCCTTTCTATCAATTCCCACTCCATATGGTGGTCCCCTATTATCACTATCAATGAGAAACCTTTGGCTAAATCCCCCATAATTAAATTTTAGAGATTATATCATTGATACATGAAGACTTTGAGAGACATATTTGACAAATGTAATAGAACTTGGCCCACTTGGGATGTCCTCAAGGCTAAGTTTAAGTTAAACACCCATGATTTTGAGTCTATCACTAAATTTAGATGGTTGTTCTAGATTATGCCTTGCATAAAATTGGTCTTACTAAGTCCCCTTGGTGGTGTAAGGATTGAAACTAGGCCATTTCCACACCTATGCTTTGATACAAACCCCAAATTGGTTATCTATGGATTTCCTCAACCACTCCTCCCTGGGAGTTGCTCAACATGAGGTGGCACCTTATCAACCCCCCTATATATGGAATCAATGATTTATGACCATATAAGTTGCCATTGTTGATCCTAAGAAATTCATTATCACTTGGAGCATACTTTACCAAGGTGAAGACCACTTCACATGGGGATTTCTCCACCTAGATGCTTAGCTTGTGGTCACTCTGAGTCTCTCAAGCACATATTTTAATTTTGTGTGAGGGGTCAAGATTCTTGGAATTACATTCATTCATTCTTCAAATTCTATAGGCCTGAATCGTTCTCTTGGCATACCATTCTTATATGGAATTTTGTTGGCCTGACTACAAAGCTTAAAAAATTGGCATATTTTCTGCATTGAAATTATTTTTATTCTATAGAAAGACACAAATGTTGATAGTTTTAATAAAGATATCCTAGCTATATATTTGAATATTTATAACTAAATATTTATTCTTTCTAATGCCATACTTTAGATTCAAGTGCAAATGAAAAATTAGAAATGAAGGATTCAACATCTCTGCACTCTTTTTGAGCATTGGGGCTATGCTCCATGCACTCTTAGTAGAGTTCCATTAAAGGATCCTCAGTAGAATGATCAAGCCAAAGACTGGTATTGGAGGGGTCCTGGTTGAATTAAGCGCCATAAACACTACAGATAATGATTTGCTCCATTTTTGACCCCCTCCCCTCCTCCTAGGTGGAGATTCTATCCCTCTAGTGGATATGGAGGGAAACCATCACCACTGGTCGTGTTGGGCTTGACCCTCTGGGTATATTTGGGCACGACAAGTTTACCAAGCTGGCTCTTGTAATCTCTCCTCATTATGAGGATAATGAAGAAGAAGATAACAAACAAAAAGATGGTTGGTCCTTACTTGATACCTTTCCCCCTCACAAGGGAGGTTAGGGAGATAAGCTTGATAGTCCTCCTCCATCACCTCATTTATCTACAGGGTTGGTAACCCTGATTGCTTTACATGCACTATTTTTATGCTTTGTTTTGCTGATGTCAACCTATGACATCATTTTATTTATTGTTATTTCCCTTTTTTCTGGTATGTGGTGACTTTGGGTGCTTCCATACCACCCATTTTTTATCTATCTTGTTTCATGTTTTTTTAAAGTAATATGATGCAAGTTTAAATATTAAAAAAACACACATAATTACTTTTAAATAATATGTATAAATAGTAGATAATTTTAAAATTAAAAATCCAATGTAAATTTTATGTTTAATTGATTTATTTTTTCAATTTGGTTGTAATTGATAGAAGGTGATATTGAATTATATGTTTAGAAGTGACAAGAAGTTACTCAAAAAATTTAATGATTTTTAGAGAAGATTTGTTTGGAACATACATTACATTTTGGACAATTTGGACCATACACTTATGCTATGGACAATATTCATTGTACACTTACAATATATATAGCCTAGACCATAGCATGCGATCCTAAAGTACAAAATTATAGACAAGCCTTACACAATTTGATGATTGTATTTGCATGGTTTTGATCTCCAAAATCCTCACTCAGTTCCTCAATATTTTTATTTAATTCCTTATAAAACAAAGTTCTTTTTCTTTCCCCAAGTGAGCAACAATATCTTAAAACTTAAGAAAAATAATATGTGTTTTGGGACTTGTGGTAATGATCTAGATTGGATTGGGAAGTTTTTTATATAATGTGTGATAGGTTGAAGTGATTTAATTACAATAATTATAACATAAATAATATTGTAAAATTATAGTAAAATGAACCATGAATGATTGAAAATAAAATATACACATAAATGATGAATTTTGAAGAAATAATTCACTACTTCACTAATATGGGAGGTATGTATGGATATTTATGAAATGAGATGTGAACTGCTAACATTGAGAAGAGATGTAAATTATTTCTCCAATGTTTTTATGAATAGAATGTAAAAATATATGATAAGATATGTGAAGCTACTACTCTTTGGTATGCATATTATAAAAAGGTACCAATCTATGTAAATAAATGAGAAGTTACAAGTTTTTATCTTCTTATAATTCACTTCTTATGCTTGGGATAAGATTACCAATATAAAATCATCTTTCTCTATATATACTAGGATATAAATAAGAGATCAAACTAGAGCTTGTGTATACTTGAATATAAAGACATATGTTGGAGGTTTTTTAATGGTGTCTACAAGGTGATAAAGGATTTTGATGAGGTGTCATGTGTGTTAGAATGATAATGACAAAGTGTGCTTCAAAATTCTTCAATGTTCTTACATAGTTCAAGGACTATGAGGTGTAATTCAGTGTGTTTGAGGCAATAATAGATGAAGACTTCAAAGAGTATAAAAATTCAGTCAAGTTTTTTAATGATCAGTTAGAGACTATAAATGCAAACTTGAAGGCCAAAGAAGTTGAATGTTTAAGGTATGTAACTGAGATTGTTATTTAAGAGATAAGTTGAAAAAGACTTCAATTCAAGTGAAGTCATTTATGAAGTTTGAACAGGGATCAATTGATCTAGATAACATTTTGAGTAGTAAAAAATATTCAAGTGATAGAATTGGTCTTGGATACATAGAAAAACAAAAGAATACTACTCATAATGACTTGAATACTTTTGTGAAAAATAATAATTAGACTTTGAAGATCAACAATCAGGTAAGAAATGAAGTTGCTAACATAAGGAAGACAAATTAAATTAGACAACCAAATGTAATGAGGTATGAAAACATTAATGGTTATTGATACACTTGTAATAAAATTGGTCATAAGGTTAGAGAGTGTATAAGACCTTCCAAGAATGAATTTGCCTAGAATTATCAATAGAATCATCAATCAAGTGTTGTGAGTCAAAGTGAGTGCTATAGTTGTCATGACATGGGACACATTGTAATATTTTATCCTAACAAGGTAAACCAAGCTGAATTTCCTTCAAGAAGAGTGGTTTGATACAATTGTATAAGAATTTATCACATTTTTAAATTCTATAAACAAATGACATCAAGTCAGAATAAGTCATTTCATGATCCTAAAGCGTAAGGTAGAAGGCAAGTCAAAATGTGGAAACCAAAAGTGGAAAGTATGTGCCATGATCAGTCTATGGGTCCAAGTGGACTATTTTCCATGGTATAGGATGCTACATAGGTTGAATAATTCCAAGGTTACTCATTATCTGCTCAAGTTAAGAATAAAGAGACAAAGCTCACTAAAGAGACCAAGGTAGTTGAAACTTGTCCTAAGGTATTTGTAAACTTAAGTAAACAAATTGATGTTATTGAGTAAGTTTCCTATAAATAATATCAGTTGACAATGTCAAGTGTTGATTATTTGATATATGAGATTGATACTTCAATCAAAAAGGTATGCCAAGAATATTTATGTTTTCCATGTATTGTCAATACCATCCTAGAAGAAAAGGAAAGTGATAAAGAAGATAAACAAGTTGATTCAGTAAAACAAAAGAAGAAGAATAATCATTAGTTCAAGTTGTCTAAGAAGGAGAGAGAATATGAGGAGTTGTGGGAAACTCTTGGTTTCACATTTTTCTAGGAAATTATGAGTTATGGGTGTCTCTCTATAAGATTTAAAGAGACACTTATCAAGAAAAGGAAGCATAGTGGATGCTAGTTGAGTTTTGGTTGATATTGCAGGACAAGAGAGGTCATGAGAAGATGTGCTTAGTTAAGGGGGAGAAATGATTTTTATGTAACTTATTCAAATTTTTATGATGGTGAGTTGTCAAAATGTTCTATTTAAGTAAGAAAGGTGCATTGATCTTTTTCTAGTATGCTCAAGGTGTGTTTAGGGTTTTTGATTATGAAGGTAAGAACTTGTCAATTTTTGTTGCTTAAATTGATTGGTCAAAATTATGAAGAATGAAGTCAAGGTTGGTATAGAGTGTGAGGAGAATGTGTTGTCATATTGTTGGTATCATGAAGAAGGTCTTAGATTTCTGTATATGACAAATTATGTCTGTCATGGAGTTCATAGTGTTCTGAAGATGAGATAGTTTCATGAGAGTGCTTTGAAAAGGTTCTAACCATGATGGCTTGTAGAAGATAAAGGGAAATTGTTTTGAGATCCATATGAGAGTTATTCATGTCTGCTTTAGTTGTTAAAGTTGATCTAATGAAGATATGAGATCTATTGGTAGTTTCATCAGGATATTGCCTAAGTGTGGATAGTGTTGAAGAGTTGTTGGTAGACCTAGTTCATTGAGAATACTTGTTGAAGATGATTTTAAAATAGAGCATGGAGTTAGGGGGGACTAACTTAGATAGTTTGAAAGGCTTGAAGAGTTGTGCATGATGTGAGGGGGAGCATATGTGAGATGTTCCAATAATAATGAATATATGGAGAATTCTGTTATAGATTTGAACTAAAGTATGCTGATTTGATGACACAATCAAACCAAGGTAAGTTATTTGTCAATGTATTAAATCATCATTCATAAATAAAGGGGGAGATTTGTAAATGATTAGGTCCTAGGATCAGAGGACTGTGTAGTAAAATTTGAGAGAGAAGGTATGAAGGCAATTATGTTGATTCATCATTATTAGAAATGGTTTGAAGATGCTCAAAAGGGTGCCTAAGCTTAGGTGACTTAGGAGGAGTTCCTCTTAATGTTTTCAAGGTAAGTTCATGCAGTTTTTGATGTTCATATATTTTTTTCCTTCATAGAATCTATGTATGATCAAAGAAGAGTGTAATCATGGAGCATGCTTGAGAATATCAAGGTAAGAATAGGTATGCACAATGTTAGGGGGATTTTGTATCATCTCTTAGATGTGGTACTTTACTATTAATGGTTAATGAAGTATTTTTAGGTCCCTAGGATTAGAAGATGAGCCCACTTTGTCATTGTGTCAAAGGGGGAGAAAGTAATTGGAGAGAAAGATAGAGTCTGAGAATAAGCTTTGTATTGGTGTTTGACATCAATGACAAAGGGGAATATTATTTTAGGTTTGTAAATGATGTCTCCAAGGTGACCAAGGATGTTGATTAGGTGTCATGTGTGCTAAAATAAAAATGACAAAGTGTGCTTCAATGTTATTTAATGTTCTTGCATAGTTCTTCAGTGTTTAACTTGGATAGGTAGATGGTGGATGATATTGATAGTATGGACATGTTTCAAAGACCGTATGGGGTTTTATGAGTTCTTGAAGTGGTTTTGGAAGTGAAATAAATTCATCATAGTAGTCATATGAAGGTCTAGGTTTAAGTGGTCATCTTGACAGACAAGGTTGAGTAAGCAATTTGATGTTGTCATTTTTCACACATATGAAGGTTTCAAGATTAGTTTGATACATGGATGGATTCACCTATGATATGTGATCATGTGGTTCAAATTTTAGGTCTGAATATTGAGCATAAAAAAATTTATAATAGTGCAAAGTTGGCCTCTCAGACAAAGTTCACTAAGTTTCTTACTTAGCCAAATTTGCAAGAGGAGATCTAATGGTGAACATTAAAAAGATCTAACAATGAGCATCTAATATGACAAAAAAATATCTAATGGTCAGAATTAAAAATATATAATAGTGATCATTGAATTTGATAGATGAATATCTAACATTGAGCATTCAAAAGATCTAATGATGAGCATCTAATTGACAAATGAAGATCTAATGATGAGCATATGTTTGTACATATTATGATCTAATGATGCATGTGAATTAAATTTATAAAAAGATACATAGATTTCACATGGAACTACCAAGTGGAATAAACACATGGATACAGATATAATTGTGCTTTAAGAGCATGTGGGACTACCAAGTGGTGCAAGCATGTTAACTGAATGGAGCAAGGTGCTCAAAAGGCACGCGAGGGTGCCAAGTATCTTAATCATGGAAGTGCATATCAATAATCAATAATGAGTGATGTAAGTTAAATTTAGGATACTTATAATGATATCTATGGAGTGAATTTTAGAAAGATATGTGAGGACATGAGATGAAGACACGTGTCTGTAGATGATTTTACATTAACCAGTGACCGTTGGCATTTGAATTAGCAAAAGGATAAACCAATGCTCAGTATTTTATTAATATATTTTGATCTAAGATGAATTTATTGATGGTGAAAAAATAAAAGTTGAATATTAATTAAATTAATATCTAGAGACATTAGTTAGAAGGTTTTAATGTCTGTACATTCAAAGATATTAAGTTCCAAAGTTGACTAAGTGTTTGACCATGTTTTGCACGTAACTTGATAAGGGTAATTGAAGATTTATTGATGGTATTACGATGTTTCAATATGAAATAACTATTAGAGAGTATTTTAGACTCAATCAGGACCATATATATGTATTTTTGAGGTTTGACTGATCCATATTCAATATAAACAAAGGCTTAGAAGTTGACTATGTTTATTGATTATGCTGGAAAATTGAGTGATCATCTTGCATAAGTGAGTTAGATGATTTATACATATAATTGAAGAATAAAATGAGTGTGGAGATGTTTTATAAGTCTCAAAGGATTATAATAAGGCATTGGATGTCATGATATTCCCCTAATCAAATATGGAGAGTCAAAATAGCTTGAATATATTTTGATTGTTTATGACTAGTCTGAGTGGTCATTTTGAGAGAGTTGTTTTGAGTGCTTAGAGATTGTGTTGAAGCATATAAATAACATGAAGGTGTTTCATAGATCCTTAAGGTTTCACCCATGTGAATTAATCATATGTCTATGTTAAATATTTGAGTAGTTTCTTAAGAAGTTTAAGATTGTGTTTTCTATGTTTGAAGGCCTAAAGAGCGAGGAGACCTAATTGGTAGGTTCAAGTGTTGAGTTGGTGTTCCATGTGGCATGGACCCATGAGGGAGTTATAAATGGTATTTTGGAGATATTTTTTATGTGTTAAAATAATTGGTATAAGACAAAGGTGGTCTAAGAGGATGCAAGAGTAACATATGGATGTGAAGGCCTAATTGTTTTGGGTTTCATTAAGGCCTAATGGAGGATTTGAGTCTTAAAGAATAATGGAAAACCTAAGGAGTGTGAGGTTATTATATTTAATGTGTATTATTACCTATTTAAAATGTATAACAAGTATGGTAAGTATATTGGCTGACAAATATGGGTTAGATGAGTGTATGGTATAAATACTAGGCATAATTGGCCTATTTGAAATGTGGTTTAGGAAGTGTGGAGCCAAGTGAAGGATATAAAATTTTAAAGAGAAGGTAAAAGTCATCAAGGACTATTAGAGGGTGAATAAAATAAATCATGCTTATTTAATCAAAGTGATGAAGGTGAACACATAGGTCATTGGACCTAATAAGCCTAGAAGAGGTAGATTGAGTGAGTAAGCCCTAGAGGTTGTTTGAGAGTGATCCAAAAGGGTGTTTTGGATGTATGGATTGAGTTTGAAAGTTTGTGAGAGTGTACAGGGTAAAAATTTCAAGTAATATAATTCCATCATCAAGTGTAGAAGACATTAGATCAAAAGTGGAGATTAGATCAAGGTAGCTAGGTTGGTACTTGGTTGCTTAGGGGGTCGGTTCCTCCTTGTGGGATGGGTATCTAATTAAATTAAGGGATGTGTTTTCCTTGATTATTTAGTGCTGGTATAAATGTTGGATCTTTTTATTTTAGGACTTTAGTCCATCTTGTAGGGTTAAGTGGTTTTTATCCCCCAAGAGGGTTTCTCACGTATATCATGTTTTATGTGCTTGATCTTGCTATGTTCATTGCAATGGTTAATTTGTATGCATCATGATTGTATGTTCTGAATGTTTAAAAATTGGTAAATTGATTGGATTATCTTGCATCATTGATTCCCCCCCAAGTGATTGTACCTCTAACAACATAACCTAGTAGTGGTTGTATATATAATAGATGGTAATGCACAATCAATAATTAGCGTATAGGGTTATAAATCCTATTCCTGAGATATGGAATATGGGGTCTAACTAGGTCCCAAGATAACATCGATGATGTATAATGATGGTGACAAAGGGATTATCAAGGATACAATAAGGAAACCACATGTAATAAACTGATGAACAAGGGTAACCTAGATACAAATTGGTAAATCAACTTAAATAAACAAGATATAAATTCCAAAAGAGCTAAGTATAATGTAATCTAAGTAAATATGGCCTAAACTATGGTTGTAATGACAAGACTAAGATCCTATTATACACCAACATATTCAAACTAAAGGTAACATAGGCAAGACAACAACATATGTACCACACTAATAATAAGTAGACCATATCTATTTACTGATCGTAATATATTGTTTTGGATTTAGTGGTAATAACAAGATAGAACTATTGAATAATTTAGACTGAATGATATATGTCTAAATTAAATAGATATGAATGTAAAAGGAAGATTTATATTAATTTATTATATTTTTTATAAATAGAAATGACCAAGAGGATAGGGTACTTATCTTGTTTTAGTTTTATTTTGGTCTATGATAGTTTACAATCATTAATAGTGATTTGAAAAGGGTATAATTTCAATCATATCAATAAAATGACTATCTAAACCTACTTGGATGGATCCAATAATGCCTAAACACATGGTAGTTGGATGCATCTAATATTTGTCAGATCTATCCCTATGAGAAGTGTTAGATTTTTATATCATAGATTGTTGTGCCTTCCTGTATATAAGTCTTATATGCAATTTTAAAGTCTTAGTCTTGTTTTTAAGTTTAAATTTATCTTCCTTCACCTTAAAAATCTAGCTCTACTTTTGACACTCACTTTTCCTATAAAAAGGGGTTTGATAAGATGGGTTGAGATTACCTCAATCACCCCCTACTAAGTGGCTAAGTGTTTCCTAAAATATAATACTCTAAATAGGGTTTGAATTACATATGTTCTCCCTCCTGTTTCACCCTTTTTTTTTTGAACATTTAACAGTTGTTTATTATGTATAAAACTTAGAAAGATTAGAATGCTAAAGATATACAATTATTACAAATTTTGATTATAAATTGATAAATATGGGAACATGTTATTTTTCGAAAAAATCAGAAAGAGATTAATGTAGCTTAAATTCAGATCCTTGGTTGGTTGTTTTTGATATTTGATAGTTGAAATTAGTAAAAGACAAGACTAGGTTTTTTCAAGATTAGAAGAAGAATCTAAAAAATATTCCTGGATAGGTCTACACTCCCCATGTATTTTGACTATAGACTCATCTACATTGATTGTGACTGATGTTTGCTAGTGAAAGTTAAATTAAGATAACAATCTAATTGTTCATGATCATAAGTAGAATATGAAAATATCCATGGATAAAATTGCACTCCTTAGATAACAATGCAAGTCAATCATGTTTATTGATTTTGAACTTGTATATGTTAACTATGATGAAAATTCAATTATTCCACATTCTACACCTATGTATAGTAACAAGATTGAGATATTATGATTCTATTATTACCATGCAAAAACTTTTATTTGTCTCATCTTTATCTTGGAAATCCTAGGGGTCTTCATGAGAGATAGAAACTAGAATAAGGAAAGGGGCTTGGGGGGATGTAAAGGGTTGATATGACCCCAATAACCCCCTTTATGATTAAGTGCTACCTACATATCTAGATACACTAAGGAGTAAATGAATCCATAAATAGTTTTCTCACCTAGAGTGATTATGTAATTGTGCTACTTGACTGTTTGTATCCAACTAGAAATATGGCTTTGTTACTTGATAATGATAACTCTTGACTTACTTTGAGATGATTTAGACTTGGCTTGTGAGTACTCCTAGTGTGATCTATGTGTATCTCCCACATATTCAAGTATAATCCTCATTTAATCTACAAGACTAGGTATACACCTCTTACCCAAGATTTCACACTCCTTTTTTAAAGGTTGTTCAAAGTCATACGCATAGGTCCCATGCCATATCATAGACTTATAGGCACTAACCCCTACACACCCCACACTCATAATTGTATAATTCACAATTCATAGTACCACATGGTGCACTTATTGAATTTTTCACCCTCCACATCTGTAGTTCAATGCACCTCATAGTTATGTGCCAAAACTCACATACTCATATGCCTTACTAGACCACACACTGCACATGTTCCATGCCAAATTGATGAATTTTGTAATATTCATAGCTCACATGTTTGAATGCATTATATTCTCATTCCAATATTATATCCCCATATACCTAGTTGACTCTTAGAATCCATAACACACCTACATGTTTCCTCCCCTTGGCCATGTGCTTTAAGGGGTTCACCAACCATCATCTAGCCTGGAAGATAGATTGATGAAATTTTACTCTTAGTAATTGACATCAGTTGTAATTTCTCTTTTATTCTAACAGTATAAGTATGTAACATACATGTCTAGATGGAGGTAGAGGCTCCACACATTTATAAGATAGATAACATGCTCCATGTATCTACTCTATAAAACATGCACTATAACACATTGTACTAGTTTTTCCCTATTATTTATTAATGAATAGATGTTGCATTTCTTGCAAGTAATAATTTTACTACATTGAATCTGTTTAATTATTTATTTTTGAATTATCTTGGCCCATTCACTCTACATAACCAAAACTTGGTTGTCTATCGCATGCTTGGTCCTAGGGCCCATAGTGTAGATTATTGGTATCAAAGATGAAAAGTTCTATTCCTTTCTATGTCTATAAATACATGAACAAAACTCAAGAAGGAAGGGTTATTAATAATTTTTGGTTTATAATATCTATAATAACATTGTAGTAAAATTAATATGGATAACACTTAGAATAAACTTGAGATAGCCCCCAAGGTATGAAAGTTCATCATTAATGAACTCGAGGCATAACACACCATTTTTTTTGGCCATTTCCACAAATTGATGGTATATCTCAATCCAAAACCTTCTACCACACTTCCATAGTTCACTCACTAATGGTTTTAATAAAAAACCCCCTTCAAAGTTCAAGTGAAGCTTGACATCCCTTTGTTCAAAGGAAAGATCAATACCAAAGCATTAGATGCCTAGATTTGATAATTCAAGGTGTACTTATCGATAAATTATTTCACAAATGCTAAGAATATAATATTTATAATACTAGAAATGTCCATACTGATCATTCATTAGTGGGAGAGCTTTAGCACATAATGCGTGCAAGAGTATGTTCCAATTAAATCTTAGAAGACTTTTATTGACGTGATAAAGGAATAAAACTACCCTCTACACCAGTTTGAATATGAATATAAAAAGTTTCAATAGATACACCAACATAAATATTAGTCCATGGAAGACTTCACCAACATTTTTCATGACTACTCTACGTGCATGCATAATAACTTGAGAGAATAACATAATATGTTTAAGTAAATCAACAGACTCTCACCTTATATCCATGTGAAGATGGAGCTATTGACTTATAAAACTTTGGGGAAAGCGTATCAAAATGCTAAAAATATAAAATATAAGGTAAAGATGAAGAAATGTGTCACCTCTTCATCCAACATAGGGCACAAGACCCAGCCTTCACACAACTCCACATCATAGCCTTCTGTGTAGAAACAACAACAAACTTCTTGCAAAGGATAGTAACACTAGAATAATTCTGAACCTTTGAAGTCTCTAACACATCCTACTTTAAAAAAATGGAATAATAAGTTTGTTGATAAGTAATGCCATCACCATCGCTCATCCACTCATGATGATTTTGAATGTTATGCACAATAATCCTTACTTTCATAATATGAATCAGGACCCACATTGATGGACGACACTAATCCATATGCCTCTTGTATAAGCACCAACACCACTATGATTGACATCTCTAAAGAGAATGAATATCTCTTCCATAACAAGTTATGGGTGAAGGGCCAACCTCTCCATGTCATCATTGATATTGGTAGTAAGAAAAACATCCTCATGTAATCCACAACTCAACACCTTGGTCTTGCCATTATTGTGCACCAAAGCCATACTTATATAGTTAGAATATAAGATCAGTTATAACTACTATCAGTTACCAAGAAGATTATTGTATCAATTCATATTCCAGGCTAGACGATGGTTGGTGATCCCCTTGAAGCACATGATCAAGGTGAGACAACATGTGGATGTGTTGTGGAGTCGAAGACTCAGCTAGGAATACGAGGTTATGAACTATGTCATGAAACTATGAAGCATGTAGAGCTATGAGTTACAAAGGGTGAAGAATCTAGTAAGCTATCAAAAAATGTGTGTGGTGCATGAATCAATAAGGTGCATGAGTATACGATCTATGATGGAAAATTGAAAAGTGCACTAAACTACAAATGTGAAGGGTGCAAAATTTGATGAGTGCAGCATGTGGTACTATAAGTTATGAAGTGAATAGTTATGAGTGTGTAGTGTGGGGTGTATAAGATTTAGTGCACAAAAGTATGTGATATGGCACTGTGCATATGACTTTGAACAAACTTTGAGAAAGGAGTATACAATCTTGGGTGAGAGGTGTGCACCTGGTGCAGTAAAGTGAATGAGGAGTAAGCTCGACTATGAAAGAGATGTGCATGGATCATATTGAATGATATTAAATTTGGGAATAACAAGGAAAATTTTATTAATGCATAATAGTGTGTAATTTCTCAATAGATAGTGCTAAGTTAGGAATAATGAATGACATTTATTTATATTTATCACAATTTTTTTTGATGATTTCCTTTATCTACCTTTATGAAATTATTATCACATAGGATTGCACCTTTCTTGATTCTGTAGATTATTGTGCAAGTTCCTAATGATACAATGTAAAAGCCTCCAAAGCTATGGGACCTTGGCAATTTGAGGTTAATATCTAGAAAAGGTCAACTTCCTTTAACTAGATATGATGCAAACTGATAAAATACCAATTTTGTGGAAATCTCACTCTTTAGTTATTTTTGGATCCTAAACTAGGGTTTTGATAGGGGAAAAGGATTAAAAAAATTTAAATTTTTAGAAAACTAAAAATATGGTTATTGCACCAAATATTGTATAGTGGATCTAGATGCATGCTTGATAAACAAAATAGAGCAGAAAATATATTGAATTTATTTTAAGCATAAACTCATGAAAATTTTGAAATTATATGTAGTATTTTAGCTATTTTTTTGAAAAGGGAAAATTATCTTTATTCCAAATAATATTATCAAGAAGTTAAAATACCATAGGTGAATTTTCTTAAGACTGAAATAAAAGACCAAGATTTTACATGAAATCAAATAATTTGCACTACATAGAGATTTCAAAGAAAAGAAAGGCAAATCTTTAACTTTATTTCCCTCTAAATGTTACAACTTGTAGTAAATAAATTCAAAATACAAAAAAATATAACTATCAATAAAAAGATAGATTGGACCATGGGGTCTTCCCATATTTATACAAAATATGTCATAGAAGACATGTAGTTATTGAAGATTGAACACTTAGTTCATAAAATCATGTAGATCTAAAGATATTCATGCAAAAAGAGGCAAACTCTTCTATTTATAGCATCTTAGACTTGTGGAATAGATGAAACATATCATGCACGAGCTGGGCATAACATGGTGTGGTTGGAACTAAATATCTTCATGTAAGGCTTATCCATCTAATAGTGATTGAAAATAGATCTCTATGTAAGAAGTGGCACATAAAATGGAACTTGGATTTTCTAGATAAAAGATAACATTGAAATAAATTTCAATTTTATTTTCATGTAAACCCTAACATGCAAAATCTAAAGTGATAATTTTACAACATGTAAGTCTTTATCACTTTTGCCAAAAAGGAATCATGCAATTTACACTTCATGACTTTGCACTTTTTAAATAATTCACATTAATCAAAATAGAAAGTGCAATTTGAAACTGTGCTTTTGCAACTTCCACATTCAATAAATATAAAGTGTAAAAATATAACTTTCTCTTTCTCAAAAGCATTATAAAAAATAAGGTTGTACTTTTGCAATTACAATTTGCAATGTCTTGAAATGAAATTACACATGATAGTAAAATTTGAAAATATTCAAAAGAGAGGGAAAATTAATTGATTTCCAAAATCTCCTCAACTTTCTTATCATTCTCTACCTATAGCTTGTCTGTGTATGTATCAAAGGCCTTGAATATTTACTATATTCACTCTATATCTAGTCCACAATAATAAATGTTGGAGGATGCACAATATGCTTGTACATCAAATAACTCTCTTATGAAGGTCTTTATGCCCTATATTTTAGTTCTCATTTGATCAATCAATTTCTCATATTTTATGAACCTATGAATGGAACTTAAGACAAAGACTGTGTCTTTCAAAGACTCCTTAACTACTACCTTGAAATGATTCTAAACCTACTCTGCCTGAAGAAATTTTTTGGCATCATCCATTGGTTGGCATGACATTAAATTCATCATGCCATCAATCTTGTATAACACATTAATAGCCTTATTATGAGCCTCCTTGGCTCACTCCATAGACTCTGTCAGTACTCTTATCCAAAATTGAGTAGCCCTGTGTAGTTCCTCATGCTCGACATCATCCTTCAATATGTTTTCAAAAATGAGGGTATTCATGTCAATTGATTTTATGGCTATTAATTTAAGAGCTGAATCTCCCCTTTATAGTTATTAATTTGCTCCTTGAAAATTTATTTTCTCTCCATGATGACTCCATAAGGCTCCATCATGGCTTCAATAATTTTGTTACCTTTTATGATCAGTTCCTCAGACCATTCTTTTGTATCCCTTCTCTTGTTTGCTGATCAAGGTGTATATGAGAAACCTGATAATCTACCACCACAAGATCCTCTTTTGATTTGTTTGGCAGGGGAACCACAATCTCAACATACCTCTCTCCCTTATCACTTGTGAATTTTATTGAGAGGGTCTTAGGAGTGGGATTTGAATACTTCTTGACTTCTGACATGCCTAAGTCCAAATTTCTAGGATCAATCGTTATTTTCCTCTTTTTATGTACTAATTGGGATAACCAACTAGGGATAGGCTTCTACGGATCTAACATGGTCACCAAAGAATCTATAGTTAATTTAGCTACACTAACTAATATTTTAACCAAGGGAGACTTTTGGGAAGATGATACTGGTGTTTGCTCAGTAGGTGTCTATAAGGGTCCATCCTCATCAGTAATTTGTAAACCAATATCTACACTAAGTGTCTAAGTTACTCCAACCTCAACTGATGGTATGAATGAAAGGGTAGAAATGGGGGAAGTGAAAGTAATGAAATTAGTTGTGCCTATTGGGGGATTTTAAGATGGAACAAATATAGAGGTTGTGAATTTAGGAACCGATGGAAGGGTGGAAGCTAAGGCACTGAATGTGTCAATTAGGTGTGTAGGACCACTCAAGGTTGGTGATGTGAAAATAGGGTTGAGATGAAAGGGAAATGGTACTTACCCCAAGGGTTGAGGTGTCCTATGAAATCATATTCAAGATGTCTGAATCCATGGAAATATACTATTAGGAATTAATGGTGATGAAAAGGAAGGAATTGTAAATGGAATAGAAAGTGGGAGTGGATCAAATAGGGAAGGTGAGGTGGGAGTAAGGGAAATTGAAGTAAAAACTTGAACTTCCATTGTAAGAGGACCTTCAATGTCCACTTGACTCATTTGTGTTAATTGCACTTGGATTATTGAGGTGGGTGGAGTGGTAGATGAAGTGGGAATAAGTGGAGGGGTTAACACTAGAGGTGGAGGAGCTAAAACTTGTGGAAAAATGGAAACTTGAGATGCTTGAGGAGTAGAGATAACTAGTAGAGGTGTTAAAACGTCTTGTAAAATATGTGTAGGAAAAGGGGGAGAAATAGAAATAGGATCTAAATTTTTAGACCCTTGTGTTGTTGTCATGTCTTCAAATGAAATATCAATTAGTTATTTTGCATCTCCTCCCTATTTGCTTGATTCCCTTTTTCTTGCCTTTGTCTTCTTCCTCTTATTTCCTTTGTTAGGATCCTATGATGGTTCACCAGGGCCCTCTTCTAAAGGAGTGACACATCTTAATTTGAACTTTAGGAGCTTCTCCTTAACCCCTATTATTTATTTTATGACTTGTACTTCCTTTCTCCTTAGCCAATTGATAGTTCTATTGATCATCCGGGTTGTTCTATCAAATAGTGAGAAACATTCAAGAACTGACCACCTTAATGGTGGTAGAGGTTTGGAAATGATCTATGTGAGGCAGATGGGATCTACTCTAGAATTTTCATCCACCAAGTCATCAAGGATTAGTGCCATATCATAGTCCTTTATTTTTTTAGGTATATCCTATAATAGTCCCTCATTCTGACCATTTCTTTGTCATCACAATCTTCTTAGAAATCCTCATAATATGGAACATGTTCATATTTTGCCAATTCTAGTGTAGTAGTGAGCTTATCATATGGATCAAAGTAAGGTCTAGACTCTAGAGTCCTCAATGTTACTTGGCACATCTATGCCTTTGTAGTTCTGGCTTTGAAGAGAGATTGGCATGTATAACAACCAATATAAATAAAGAAACATATCCCTGCCTTATGTCTGTCTGAAAGGAGCTTATGTGTATCCACTAACTACCTAGCCAACTCCAAAAATACCCATTTATCACTTACATATCAAGGAAGTGTGTAAGGAAAACCACTGAATCTAACTACTCAAATGTAGGAATAGGTAGGGAATTATATGAAGGACCCCCATTTGGTAATATCATCTTTTGCCACTTAGGGGAACCTTATCTTTACAAGTTCTTGATCAAACATGATGTTGATGATGTAAATGAAAGAATCATTAACTCTCCTAAATTACTATATACTAGCCTATAATGTGAGATTAGGGTAGTAGTTATAGACTCTAGTTATCTCTTCAGGAATTATATTTAGGCCTGGGACCAATCTTCCTTTGGCCAACATATAAACAATATATGATGTCATATAAAAATTATTGGTCATTTGCACCTCCACCAACTAGTTATGGAGGGAATCACTTATTAGTTGAGCATAATGTATCTAATATTTATTCTCTCTAAGGATCCAGATATAATAGTATATATATTCTTGATAACACTTGGCATAGGCATTGCTAGTGACTTTGTGTAGTAGTGTTATAATGTCTCCCACCTCCTCTATAAAATCAAACATATACATAGTCTTGGGAAATCTGGTAGAGGCATTCTTAGGATCCTTGAGCCATTATTTGTTGATAATTTTTTGACAGCCCTATTTCTTCTCCTCATAAAACTATGCAAATGTTTGCTGAGCTATATCCAAATAAATTTCAAACTTAGGGATGGAAAACAATGTAGTGATGAAGTCAAGATCAAGATCTATAATTTCTCCCCTTTTTAGTGAAGACTTATCTCCTATCAAGGTCGTAATGTTGAGCCATTATGAGGATCAACTTATAGATTTGAATAGAAAGAGGAAAATCTATGGCTTGTGGTGAACCAAAGTCATAAATATTTTGGATCCAATCACTTTTGAAATCTGCACCTATCCTAGCCCAAAAATATCCTAGGTCAATGTGACCTAAAGCTATATCTTTTATTTCTACCATATTGGACTCCAAAAAAGAAGTCACTCTAGGGCCCTTAGATTTGAACTTCATTTCCTTAGGAGGCATGGAAATTAAAGTTATTGATTTTGACAAACCAACTATGAGATTTAGCAGAACCAACAAATTTTTAGACACTTTTATTCTCTAATAAAACTTAGAGGTGATCAGAGCATGTTCAGTATTCATGATGCTTGAGGGCTATGAAATTTTTGGCAAAATTAAGAGGTGCTCAAAGCACATCCACTCTCCATGGTGCTAAAATTCTTGTAGGATTATCAAGTGTTCTAGGTAGGACTAGTATCCATAGGGATGTTAGGGGGATCTTTGGAAGGAATATTCACTATTTTTAATCAAAGGTATATACTTGGGAATATTATATTTAGGAAGCCCTTTTTTGAATGAAAAATATACTCAAAGGGAAAAATAAGGGTTTTTTTGGATGATGATTTGGGAAGGAAAACTTTGGAGATGAAGTTTTTGAAGAAGAAAACCCTAGACTACCCTAGACTAACCTAGACACATGATTTTAACACAAAATGACCTTTCAAAACAAAACCCTAAATAGTAACCCTAAGAGAAGCTTGATCCAAACTTTTAAGAAATGAAAATGACTAGAAAAGCTTCAAAACATAAGAAAATGGTAGAAAAAACATGAGGATAGTCTGTACAACAAGAGAGGATGACATGGAAGGTTGAGATACAACATGGATAAAATATCTAGGTACTTATCAACATGTGGATCAAATATTTCTTGCATGTTAAGGTCATTATCAGAGCTCCAAGATGTACTTATTGATTTTTCAAATGATAACCAATACATAAAATGAGATAGTTTTAGAGAAAAAACCTTGCATTAATTGGTGGTTAGTCATGGAGGTTGGACTTGTTTGGAGTAGGTTCACTCTCTATAGAAATGTTGGTCTTGGTGGGAAGTAGGACTCGATGTGCTCTTTGCATATTGAAAACATGTAATGTGCACCTTAGGTTTTACATTTCATAGAAAAGGATTTGGTGGGTCGGCAAAAGTTGGACTTGATTGAAGTATGTCCACTCTCCATAGATGAGATGGTAGACTTTGGAAAAAGGCATAACCCATGAGGCACTTTTCACATTTGGAACATGAAAAGTGCACCCAAGGTTTTATGTCCCATAGTGTTATAAATTAGTAAGTGTTTGGTATAATGTAGAGATCATGGTACACTTTGCACATTTATAAACGTGCAATGTGAACTTCAAGTTCCATATCCTATGGAAGGGGGTTATTAAGGTTTGGCAACATCGAAAGCCTATCATGCACTTTACACATTGTGAAAATGTGCAAAGTGTATCCCAAGTTCTATATTTTGTCAGATTCGGTGCATGGAAGGATTTAGGGCCCACCATGAATTTTACACATTTGAGATTGTGCAAAGTGCATGGTGAGTTATAGATTTTATGGTTTTATGGTTTTAGTGCTTTGTGGGATCTGGAACCTTCAAATCAATTTTCACAAGTGAAAATTGCATTTAGACTCCTGAATTCTATAGATTATGAAAAGATGTATTTTTTAAAGGATTCAAGTTTTTTCCAAAAAAAGGGGGTCTCCTTTAGGGTGTTATATGTAATGAGATTTTTGGGACAAAAATCTCAATAGAAACATGTGAGAGGACCCAAAATAATATTTAAAATTTAAAAACTAGCCATTAATTAGCATGGGGATAAGGCCACTCTAGTTTAATAGGTCTACAACAATGGACATGTTTTCCTAGGGTAGACTTGTCTTGAAGAATAAGGGATAGCGCTCCTAAAAATAGTAGTAGTATGAAGATGATACAAAGAGGTTTGAATATTATATTGTAAAATTTTATGTAGTAAGTGATATGAAAAGAGGGTCTATCCTTCATATAGATAAATGGATTAGAGGAATGGTGAATAGGAGGCATGTATTTGAGCACAAGTTGAATGGTTTAGGATGTGTCAAGAATTAGCATTTCCAAGTACTTATCACAATATTTAGGTGTCTAAATTTGACCCCCATTTATTCTAGTAATGAAATTTCTAGAGTAAAGGATAAAGAATTGAACTTGATTGTGTACACCACACTTTGCATTTGATATGATACTCCAATTATGTATGGTAATCATTTTATCAAACCCTGAAACAATAGATGAAATAGTCATTGAAAAATTGGAAAAAAAAATTAAAAAATTTAGAGGAGGGTATGGAAGGAGTACACCTATAGGGAGATGAAACCATATTTACCTATGATGATAAAGCCTTGGAGAAATGTGCCCCTTATTGAAGCACTTGGAGAGATGGTTGATTATATTAAACCATTGGTGAATTGAGAGTGATAAATAATTTTTTATAAACAACTAATCAATCCATTGAGTTGGAAAGGTACCTACTCTAACTCTTGTGAATGGGGAAAAGTACCCAATGTACTAATAAAAAATAAAGTGAAACCAAAACGGGTTTTATATAAGTGATATCAAGGTCATTGAGTTTCACTAGATTCAAACACATATCACCCTTAAAAAAATATGGAACTACTCAATGGTTTCACTAAAAGTAATGCCAAGGTTGTTGAGTGTCACTAGACTCGAATGTACATTACTTATGACATAACAAACACAACTATATACACATATAGATTATATTTTCATGATCAAAAGAGAATGAAAAATGTTCATGCTCCATCATAACCACAGTGCCAATAGATTAAAATTAAAATAACAATCATTTACCTTTGAATTTGTAAATTGTATTATTTTTGATATGTGCATGAACTAGTATCATGCCTTTTGAACTTTGAAATATATACATATGTGCATGAAAAATTATTATTCCCCCTAGAATACTTATCAAAATTATATAGAATGCCATGAATATATATTCTTGATTGTAACCATATGTTAAACCCATAACTTTTGATCTTGTAACTATTTTTCATATGCTCATGCATATGTATTCAAGTGTGTATGAATCTATACTCAAGTATTTTTAAAATGAATGCATATGAATGTCATATGCCCCCAAAATCTATATAAATGTGCCAATATCTTCCATGTGTCTGATTTATGAATTAATTTGAATCTTTGAAACCAGTACTTTGAATCTTTAAAACCTATACTTTGTCCCAAATCTGATTTTTCTATTCATGGAGGCTTGGATATCTAAGGCAAGCCCACTATAATTCCTCCATTTTGAGATGACTAATGTATCTTGTAATTCACTTATCTCAAAATAAGAGTTAATTGTATCACTTAATAAAGATATAATCATGTATAATTATGTCACCATGTGAAGAGTATGTCATCATAGTGATGTAATTGTCATTGAAGCATGCATGCAACATATAAAATGCAAGGCATATAAATTCTATGTCTAGATACATATAGATATGGTACATGAAGTAAAGTAACTATGTAGTAAACATTTATGATATGGATCATGGGACCACTGATCAAGTTACATAAATACAAAAAACACAATAAATAATGCCACAAAGTAAGGCCAGGGGCTGCATACAATGGACATGAGTATGTCCTAACAAACAATTCCAAAGGCCACATATAAAGAACATGAATAATGTCACAAAAAATGGACATATTCAAATTTCAAACATATCAGCAAACATAAGGCCAAGGGCCACAAGTAATGAATGTGTTTAAATGTCACATATATAAGCAAACACGATACACATAAGGCCAAGGGTCATAAGTAATAGACATGTTCAAATGTTGCATATACAATAAAAAATTTCATACATAGGGATAAGGGCCATAAGAAATGGACATGTTCAAATTTTTCATAATTAAATATTTCACACATAAGGCCAAGATCTACAAGTAATTAGACATGCTCAAATGTTACAAAATCAAATTTTGCACACATAGGGCAAAGGCCATAAATAATGGACATGTTAAAATTCCATATAATAAAATATTACACACAAATTACCAAGATCCACAAGCAATTGGACTTGTTCAAATGTCACATAAATAGATATTACACACATATGACCAATGGCCACATACAATAAACAAGATATGTCTAACCTATCATGCAAGAAATTAAACAACATTGAAAGAGCATAGAGAAAGTGAACACTAATATATTATATCCATATGTATCAATGTCATATCATATAAATGTATCATATCCATGTAACACAATGTGTTTTATTTAAATTTGGATTAAAAATTGAATTAATCCTACTTACGATACACTGAATAGAATAAATCAAAATGTTGTAAATAATCTTTTGACAAGTAGATTGAAATTAAAAGAATAAATTTGATAAGTTATAAACAATCATAATTAAGTTAAATGTTAATTAAAGATATAATTTAGATGTTTCTATTTATAATTTGACTGTGTTGATTGGTAGAAGGTGGAAATAAGAAAATAGGAATAGACTTTACAAGTGCCCATAAATAGTAACTAAAACTATGAAAAGACAGGATTAGAAAATTGAGGACATGACTAATCCCACTACTATCCTACTTGGTCAATCTCATATTTTGTTTAAAAATATGAAATAAGGGAAAAATCACTTACATATCTTATTTTAGGTTTGTATGCATAGATTCAACCTTTGGAAATGTGCATGACTTATAAATAGCTTCTCCAATATTGAAACCCTACTAGGGTTAGTAATGATTAAAAATTTGTAAATAGAAAAAGATGGATTTTATTTGGGTTGAGATAACCCCAATCACCCCCATGATGACTAACCACTACCCACATATCAAATACTAAAAGAAGGGAAATAAATACCACATAGTTATCCTACTTAGAGTGTTATGTGAAATTGTGCTCCTTTGACTATATGAATGCATCTAGGGATGGATTTAATACTTGATTATGGTTTGTTTTAGGTTGGACAAATCATACTTTTTATTTGGTTGAGGACTACTTGTATTGATCAAAATTAGAATTGGAAAGAATAGGGAACTTTTTCTCAATGTGAAATAATGTAAATAAGCCTTTGAATTCAAATTGACAAGTTGGTGAAATGGGGGGCTTGAGTGTGCCTTTATAGCAATTAAAAATGGGAAACCATGAGATACAATTATTAAAAACATATAACACAAAGATAAAGGAGGGTTCATGTTTAAAAACTGATTGTTAGAGGACCTCTTGATAGAATCAACCCATAGGGTCAAATCTTAATGCCACTATTGTTCTTGTTGGTTGATCCCATCCCTTTAGGGAAATGTACGAAGTTTGGATTTGAGTTTATGTTATATATATATATATATATATATATATATATATATATATATATATATATAAGTATTTTGATTTTTGAAAACACCCTTACACACACACACACACACACACACACACACACACACACACACACACACACACACACACACACACACACACACACACACACACACACACACACACACAAGTATTTTGATTTTTGAAAACACCCTTACACACACACACACATGCACACACACATGTGTATGTATAAATGTGTTTTCAAAAATCACAATACTTTGTAGGTGAAAAATAATAATTTGGAATAAAAATAGGTATTTCAATAGGGTGAGGTGGTAAAATGGATACTAATTAAGTTCACAAGTTAACTAAAGTGCAAAAGGGCCAAAACTAAATGGTCAAGTATTCATGCCCAAATTTAGGTTACTACATCTTCCACACCTTTAGTTTAGAAATAAAATATCTAGTTAGAGGAAAGATATACCTTAGTGTGTAACACACACACACACACACACACACACACACACACACACACACACACACACACACACACACACACACACACACACACACACACACACACACACACACACACATCTACGTATAAAGGTGTTTTAAAAAATCAAAATACTTTTTTAGGTGAAAAATAATAATTTGGAATAAAAATAGGTCTTTCGATAGGGTGAGGTGGTAAAATGGATACTAATTAAGTGCACAAGTTGACTAAAGTTCAAAAGGGCCAAAACTAAATGGTCAAGTATTCATGCCCAAATTTAGGTCACTACATCTCCCACACCTTTATTTTAGAAATAAATAATCTATATTAGAGGAAAGATATACCTTAGTGTGTAAGACACACTTTGTCTTTGATCTAGTAATCTAATCATGCAAGGCACCACAGTTTTTGGCAAAACCTATAAAACACATGAAGTAGTTACTTTGTTCTTTTGAAAACTAAAATTTGAAAACTATTGAATTTAAAATTTAAAAATGTTTAAATTTGAAAAGAGAGCAAAATATGAATACATTTGTATGTGTGAACTAATATTGCTTTTGTGAATTTTCTTGGAGATGATGTTTCCTTGAAGCATTGGAGATATTGATTTCTAAGTTGAACCAATGGATAATTTAAGGGTGATCAAGCCCCAAATTGAATTTTCACTTTGTAAAAAAAATGACACCCATTTAGGGATGCAAAAACTTTAATTTTAACTCAGCTAGTATTTATAACCCTAAGACGTAAAACAAGTTGAAATCCAAAATGGATTTTCAAACATAATGCTATAGGGAAATAAACCTCTAAGATATGCATTATGCACTTAAACTAAATCAATATCTGCATATGTCTCTTAGATTCAATTTCAAATTTGTTCCTGAATGCATGGTCAAAAGAGAATGAAGGACACCCATGCAACTACCATGTCTGCAACTTAGAAAATAGTATTTGAAAATTTGAAAATAACATAGTTTTTATGATCATATATCATGCCCCATTAATAAATTTAAATATGTAACTTTATGTATAATCTAATTGTAAATTTATGTGTGAAATTTTTACATGAACATGTATCATGCACTCAGAACTATATGAAATTGTACTTTATTCTTGTAATGTGAGTGCATATGCATTGCATATCCCCCCATAATCTATCCCAATGACTGAATTTTGAACCATTTTGAAACATTTGAAACTATATTATGTATCAAAAATATTTTTTTGCTTTGAAAAGGCTTATCTCATGTATACAAATCCCACTAAATTTCCCTCCTTTTGAGGTGAGGTAATTGATCTTGAAAGTTACTCATATCAAAAGAAAATTTAACTACAACATGCATAATAAAATGTAATCATTGAAAAATGTGTCATATTTGAAAAGTGTAGATAATATTTATGAATTATATAACACCTTAGTCTTGTACACTTGTAAACTCAGACCTTGTATGTTCTTCTTAGTTTTGGACCTTTTCCACTTTTAAAAGTCTTGCATCTACTCTATCTTGTGTCCCTTGGCTTATCTCTTAGTCTGAATAGTCTTTTGTTGATGACTCAGACCTTTTATCTTATCGATAATGATTAAAATATGTTTATCTTATGCCCTACAAGTTTTGAGCATGTACTTATTTTCTAACTACTAGGATACATGTGTTATTCTTAGACCCTATGTTGATTCTAGTGTCCTACCTTGACATAGGTGTCTAGTGTCTTATAGTCATCTAATTTACAAATGAAACATATCTTAATTGTTGACCTAAGTGATTTAATATAAGATATTTCCTAATAGGAGTGGTATATATTCATAATCACTCTTCATTAATTCCTCACCTAGTATATACTATGGTAAATTATTAAAGCATTCAATCAAGCACTCAATAATGCAAAATCTTTCCTATTTTCTCCTATACTCATATCAATCACTAGAACAATACATGCATAGGTATGAAGTACTCAAGGAACATCCCAAAACCTTAATTTTTCAAGTTATAAGCTAGTTCATTATTGTACTTACTCTCTACATTTTACATGATTCACACACAAGCCAACACATAGGGGAGAACTACATCTTTTTAAGGCCCTCTTTGGAGTATTGTCTATGTATGTAGTTCTCATTGATATAGGTGTCTTTGGATTCATCTTGATACCATGTGCCCACTAACTCATTTTTACCATAACCACTATGAGGATGAAGAATTAGGGTTTTGCTACTTGATAAGGAGCAATAGTCCATGACCTAGATTTGAAGGCACCATAGAGTAAAGGTGATGAAAAACCCAAAAGCATCCAAGTGGTTGCATCCTTTTCCAATAGGTATTCCATATAGGATACTTGCATCCAGTTCAAATAGTATCTTCAAAACTAACATCTAAGGTTGACCCTAGTGTTCAAGGATCTAGAGGAACTCAATCCAAAATTTAGTGACTTTTTAAAAATCCTCTTCTAGTTTGCTTCCTACCTATTCCAAATATATAACTATGTTAGCATTAGAACTAACTAAGTACATTGTTTCTTTGTCATTTCCATATCTACCATAGTTGTACTTACTATTTTTAGCCTTTATTAGTTTAATGAATTCAACAAATAATGTATCTAAATCTAGTATTTAATTGGCCTAGTGTACATCTAATTATCACCCTTGTGCATTGTCATTTCTATATTATTAACCCTAACTACCCAAGTAGGATCCATATCCACAATTTAGGATTAAACATTTGGTGAACTCAATTCTTATGAATGCAAATATTTATGATTCCTAAAATTTTTAGTTAGAATTTATGAATTTTAAAAATTTTTAATTATATTATTTTGCGTGAAACCTAGGTGTAGCCCTATATTGAGAGGTGTGCCTATTTAACACATTGATATTCCCCTCCCACCACCTAAGATGTCTTAAACCAATGAGGGATCTAATACTATGAATCATGATGATACCTGTGTTAAGAACAAAAAACATATTGATGAGGTTATCATAGAAGAATATTCTAATAATGAAAACCATGAGTATAATGAAACCAATGAATATGAGCAAATAGATCATGAGCAAGTTTAAGAAATTACATTATTTTATGAGTGTACTTGTAAAACCCCTAAAGATCTTGATGAAATCCTAAAAACCATACTAAAAACTAAAAAAGAAAAAAACATAGATGACCAAGTATGTCCATTTATTGATCATGTTATTAGAACTATGGGTCATACTCATATACCAAAAACCCTACCCTTAAACACATTACAACCTAATACTTATAGTGGGGGAATGAGATATGTATTTTAACCTTTATTTCCTTAAAAAACTGTTATTACATATACCATGGGGCTAACAAATGTGTTAACTCAAATACTGGCTTCAGTACCTATTACTATGCAAACCATGTTTATATCACCTTTGGTGTCTATGTAACTTTCTAATTTAAAAACCAATGGATATTCAGTTCAACACTCCTTCAAGTTATAAATAACTTTGAGGAAAATGTTACAAACATTGAACAAAATGCTTTAGAGTCTCCTCATGCTATTGATTCCCAATATGTGTTATATAATCCGCTTGCACCTGATATATTTTTACACCCCTTTCCAGATGGTATTATTTCACCTAAGTTCACATATTATGATGGAAATGGTGATCCTAAACAACATCTTTGTGCAACATGCCTTGACTATGAATTTAGTGATAAACTTTTAACCAAATTATTCTTAAGAATCCTCAAGGACTATGCTTTGAGATGGTTCTATGATTTACCCATCCAATCCATGAAAGCATTCAAACCTCTCATAGATTAGTTTTGGGCACACCTTTCCATTAATATTTACAATTTTTTTTCCTTTACTCAAATTTCCAAAATTAAACAAGGAACAAATGAACCTATAAATGTATATGTTTTAAGGTACAAGACAATGTTGGCTAAAATGACTAATATTATGGAAAATAATGAGTTACAAGGCATATTCAAGCAAATTTTACCTGATATTTTACATGATTCCATCATTTTTAAGAAGTTAAAATCTTTAGATGACTTATGCCATGTTGTATCAGATTATGAAATAAAGCTCATTTCATTAAATAAGCTCAAGTATGTAAAAACACACCAACTGAATTTACATCTAATACCAAGTTTACAATTAGACCAAGTTATAAGGTAAAACCTCATGATCCTAAAAAAGAAAAAACTACCATGATTAATGTAATTTCATAGTAGCCTAATCAACTTGTCTTATATAATGCACCAAGGAGATAATGTACACATTTACCTGAGTCTCCCACTTCATTACTCCCATGTATAGTAAAGTGTCATCTTATATCTCTCCCTTATCTTATATAGGTTGATACAAATATACCTCTACCCAAAATATATGATGTGAATGCTTATTATGATTATCACTAGTGACCAGGGCATTCTATGAACATATATTTTACCTTAAAGCATAAAATCTAAGACCTCATTGATAACTAAAAGATTATATTTAATGATCCTCCCAATGAATTAGGTTCACAACCTGGCGATCACCAAAAACATAAAATATTTAACAATCCTTTGAAAGATCATTCTAAGAAATAACCAGAAGTGTAAATGGTGTATAATGCACATCCTCCTCCATCACATTATTATCACCCATTGGATGAGATTATTGGTACCTATAGATGGCATACACTTTTTATGGTCTAGAGACCTTCTAATACTTTGAATGATAGTGAGGTTAAGAATGATGAATTTGATCTTCATTATTTATTCATTTGAGCATTCCTTAATTACCAACCTATACACAATGTTATGACTGACAAAATTTCAATAAAAAATGTTTGCACCATGACACTACTTACGCATCTAGGTTATAATCATCATGATTTACATCTATCTAATAGATAAATTAGAGCATTAAATGGGACCTCCTATAAGGTTATTTTATGATATTTGCCTACTTTTATAGGTTGGTCTCACACATGTGGTTACTACATTTTCATTTATACCTTCCATGAGAATCTTTGATATGTTATTGGGAAGAATTTAGATCTATACTCTTAGAGCAGTACCTTATATAGTGCATAGGGCTATTAAATACATTCATACCAATTAGGTAATTATAGTTTATATAATTCCATATGAGCATCCTCTTGAACAAGAAAAATTTACACCCAAACAACTAATTATCAAACCTACTAAGGTTAATCCACCATAAAAGGGTAAGCAACAAAAATCCCATTTGATGGGACCTCCCAAAAGGTTATTGGTTAGATTGGCCTACCTTTACAAGTTAGTCTCACACATGTGGTTACTATTTTTTCAATTATACCTTCCATGAGAATCTTTGATATGTTATTGGGAAAACCTTAGGTCCATTACATTCATGATAATTGGGTAATTATAGTTTCTATAATTCCATATGAGCATCCTCTTGAACAAGAAAAATTTACACCCATATGACTAATTATTAAACCTACTAAGGTTGATCCACCATAAAAGGGTAAACAACAAGAAATCCCCTTTACTAGGTAATCAATATTTGAAAGATCATTACATCAGAGACATACAGTGGATTCCATGAAATACCCATCTTCTATTATGCACCGTATTCAAGATCTAGAGCACCTAAACATGTTTCTACTATTGTTATTCCAAAAAAACCACATAACACATAGAGATGGGTTCCACGAACCTATATTCTTTCTATTACTACTTCACAACCTCGAAGTCCTATAATATATATATATATATATATATATATATATATATAACATCATAAATAGTACAGTGACAGATATTGCACTTATATATGCTCTTTGGCAATACCATAAATTCCTTACACTAGGTTTCAAGTGGAAAGATACATATGACCATCCTTTGGATGAGATCATAGGATAATATATTCTATTCATAATATTATATAATACCAAAAAAAATTAAAAAATCCAAAAACATTTTTGGCACTTACATACTCTATTGGATCTTTGGCATCCATGTGTTAGTTCCATGTTGATGGATGGCATATCAGTTACTTATATATATATATATATATATATATGTATATATATATATATATGTATATATATATATATGTATATATATATATATATATATGTATATATATATATATATATGTATATATATATATATGTATATATATATATATGTATATATATATATATGTATATATATATATATATATATATATATATATATATATATATATATATGTCACACTTATACTTTAGTGTGATATAGGCATACACATATACATGATATATTCTTATTTTAGATGTTGGGCCTTACCTCTAATCATGTCATGTAGACATTAGGTCATCCGCTTATTTAATCTTGATACTCACAAGTTATATGGTACGATGATCATCCTTCATTATCATGTTTAAGATATTATGTACTTACACATTCCTTTATCCATGATTATATCTTATATAGGGCACTTGATAGTTTTTGCTAACACATTTGGTCCATAGGCTACTATGATATGTTTATGTTGGTTGCTTATGCTTTCTTGTATGCACTTCCTTGAATGTCTTACCTTGCTTCTTTGAGCATTTGAATATGCTATTTTTTTTGTGACCCCCATGCCTATGTGTGTTTTATTTGACATTTGAATCTCATTATTTGTTGTATGGACATTTGAACATGTAATTATTTATTTTTTGGACATTGACTAAGTCTTGTCCCTTAAATTGTGTGGCATTTGAACATGCCACTTATTTGTAATCTCCTAAGACCATTATATGTTGAATTGATTTTGAGTGCTCTTGTGTGTGTGCTTGATTTACTTGTTGAGCTTGTACTATTACTATCTATATTTCATCATGATCTTTATCATACATCTTAGGTCTTCATGTGATCAAATTGTTCTATGCACTTCAATGGTACATTTACTTAGACATGTTTTTATGTATACTACATGGTTATATTCATAGATTATTCAGTTGTTTTCTCTTTTTAAGGTGAGTTAACTACTAGTTCCTATCTTTCCCTCACCTCAAATGAGGGGAGGGGCATATTAGTGGGGCCTCATAGATGCATGGATTACACACACATTATAGTTATAAATTTAGTGGGGGCATGCTTTGGAAGTATGTTCTCCCCACTTATTTAGTATTCAACACATCCATATTTAGTGGGGACATGCTTTGGAATCATGTTATCCACACTCATTCAATATTTGGAATAATTTTTAGATTCAGTGGGGGCATGCTTTGAAAACATATTCTCCACACTTATTCAATATTCAACACACCCAAATTTAATGGGGACATGTTTTGGAAACATGTCGACACTTATTTTAGTTTTCATATTTCTCTGTATATAATGGGGGCATGCTTTAGAAGAATATTGTCCACACTTACATAGTTTTAGAATTAGCCAAAGTACACAATTATATAATTCATATTCACAGTTGTGGTAGAATTATATACATTGGTACCATTATTATACACAATTTCAACATGAGACATATTTAATGTGCATATGTTATGCAATGTGTGTCTAATATTTTAAAATCTAAATTAGTTTCAAATTTAAAAACACTTCTATGGATAGTCACCACTCACCAGGTTGGACTTTTATGGATTATATTGAGCCAATATACTACAATAGTTGGTTCAATTTTTGTAGGGTTGAGGTGATTAAATCATTAAATATTGATAAGTTTTTAGTTTGAATTTGATTATATCATCCAACCTCACCATTTTGATAGTATGAACTAATTTTGTTCACTCAAACTCACTAGGTTATAAGTATGATTAGGTTGCACAGTTGAATCAATCTTAACTATCAGGCGGAAACTCACCTTTTTCTCCAAGGTTGGGGGAATATTCCTTCAAATATATCTTTGTCTCCTTATATATTTGTAATTTTGAGATTTATATATGTCCTAATCTCAATTTCACTGATTTATAATGATACATATTTCAAATTAAGTTGTTAATAGGCAAGGCAATTACATCAATGCACATGTGTACTCTTAAACCTTCCTCTTTCGATTTCAATCATTTTATATGGTTTCAATTTCATATTATATGCACTGATTATATATTGTAACATGCTCTTGGTTTCAGGTTAGTCACCATAAAAACACTTAATTTGGACTCACATAAAGATAAGGTGTGTTATACACACCTAGGTACACGTTTCTCTTTTAAACCAATAACTTCATTAATATATTAAAGGGGGTTAAATTTAGATGATATTTATGAACTATATAGTAACTTATTATTGTACACTTGGAAAACTTAAACCTTGGTTTTTCCTCTTAGTTATGGACCTTTACCACTTTTATAAGTCTCGCATCTGCTCTATCTTGTGCCCCTTGGTCTATATCTTGGTATAACTAGTCTTACATAGATGAATAAAACCTTATATCTTTCATATAATGATTAAAATATACTTATCTTATGCCTTTACAAGTTATGAGCTTGTACTTTTTTCATAACTACTAGGACACAAGCATCAATCCCAAACCCCTGCATCTATGCTAGTGTCCTACCCTAATGTTGTTGTTTAATTCTCTAAAGTCATCTAATTTATAAATGAAATGTATCCTAATGGTTAACTAAGTGCTTTAATACAATATATTTCCTGATAAGAGTGGTACATATTTATAATCACTCCTCATTCATTCCTCACGTAACACAAACCAAGCCAACTTATTAAAGCATTCAATAAAGTAAAATATTTTTTATTTTCTCCTATTATCATAATAATCATATGAACAATACATACACAAGTCTAAAGTATTAAAGGAGTAGCCTAAGAACCTAATTTACCAAGTTACAAGCTAGGTCACTATTGTACTTTCTTTCCACATATTACATGATTCATACACAAGATAACATATATGGGAGAACTACATTAGTCTAAGGCCCTCTTCAAAGTATTGACTATGTAGATAGTGCTCATTGACAGAGGGGTCTTTGGTGTGAGCTCAACACCATGTGCTCATTAATCTATTTTTACCACAACCACTATGAGGAGGAAGAATTAGGGTTTTACTACTTGAGAAGGAGTAAGAGTCCATGACCTAGATTTGAATGCACCAGAGCAAAGGTGATGAAAAACCTAAAAGCATCCAAGTGGTCGCATCATTTTCTAATAGGTATTTTGTATAAGATACCTATGTCTAGTTTAGATAGTAGTATTAACACTAATGTCTAAGGTTGATACTAGTGTTTGAGGCTCAAAAGGCACTCAATCAAGAATTTGGTGACTGTTCTAGAATCATCTTCCAATCTACTTCCTGCATGTTTCAAATCTAGAACTATGTTAGCATCAAAACTAGATAAGTACATTGTTTCTTTATCATTTCTATATCTAACATAGTTGTACCTATTATTTTTAGCCTATCTTAATTTAATGAATTTAGAATATGTTGTATCTAAGTTTAACATTTAATTGCTCTACTATAAATATTATTATCACCCTTGTTCATTATCATTTCTATATTATTAACCCTATCTACCCAAGTAAGATCCACATCCATAATCTAAGGTTAAACAAAAAGTATGCATAGTAAAATTTGCATCATTTTAATTATATATGAAACACATGAGGGAAGGCTTATAGAAATGTATCAATGAAGCTCATAAAAATAGAATGTGAATATCATGATATGTGTTAGTTAGTACATGATATGATATTATGAATTATGCCAAGATTATAAAATAAAAATGTTGAATAAAATCAAATGGATTCACATGGGAAGAGATCGCCTCAATAACAAGCCACGAGAGAATGCAAGAGAAGATTTGTCAAGTGGGGAAATCATTAGATAGAATAAAACTCCACATCTATTTATAAGGATTGAAAATTAAAATTATATAAGTATAGTATTTAATGTAAGAAAATATAAGTATAAAGAAGAATGGCCTCAAACTATATACAAGCATCTCAATATAGAATGGAGCAACTGAGTAGAGTGATATAGGATAGCTCAATAAATAGAGCTAGAAGGAAAAATGAGTTACTTACACAACCTTATTTTATGTTTCAAATATATTTAATACCTATAAAGTGAAGGGGATATGTGTGATAAGTGTGGAAGGCGTTACATGTGAATGTAACTTCAAAATTATTTATAAAAGGACAAAAGTGGTATGATACCTCATAAATCTAGGATAAAGTGAATTTATCATAATAATAAATACAAAACTAAATAGACTTAGTATTAACCTAAATAAATAGTAATATCTAACACTCCCCCTTAAGCTTTATTTGTGGTTAAAAAATATGATAAAATCTTACACACAATGAAGGGAGTTGACATTACATAATTCCCTCTTTAATGGAAACTTCCTTCATGAAGAATTAAAAAGTTTACAATGGTTTTGAGAAATAAAGTGAAGATAAGGTGTCATCAAAAAGTTTTCAAAGGTGAATGTGTGATCATAAACAATCTCCATGATTCCTCTTTAGATAAGATGGTCAATCTACATAAGAACAAGGACCAACAAGAAATGAAATGGAAATAAAAGATCCACTGTACCTATAAAGTAGATGCTTGCACGAATATTTCATGTTAAGAAAAGAAAATATATAAAATATTATCTACATATAATTAAAGTAATAAAAATATATCTAAATAAAGGCAAAAGAAGAAAAATAAAACTTTCATAACAAAGTGTGAAAACTTGCACAAAAAAATAAGTTATCCCAAAATAATTAGCTCCAAACAAAACATATTTATTTAATAACTTAGAAAAATAATTACAAATAAAATCAAGGAATGCATAAAAATTTGAGTTTTAAACTTATAAAAAGGGAGACAAAGATGTATCAATGTCTTTAATTCCATATGATCTAAAGGTACCGATGTGAGTTAAAAACATCATTTCTCTACACATGTATGACCTCATCTCAAAGGTATGGATCTTAATTAGGGTGATCCATAATTATTCTTAAAGGAGGGGACTTAATTATTTTAACAAGCCTTCGATAGGATTCTTAAACTATTCTTGCTTTTGTTGAATCTGCCCCATCTAAAAACTTCATTTTACCCACTTTGACTCTGTGTAAATAGTCTCCATGGGTGGTGATAGGGATATATTGGAACCCATTTCCTGTAAGGATGTCCACGAATAGAAAAAATTATGGAAGAAGATGAAAAAGGGGGGACTCACTAAGTTCATGGAATGAGTCATGGAACACAATGTTGAGATTTCCTATGATTTCACTATGGCTTGGAATAAGTGAAAAGTGACCATCCATGACATCACAATCAATGTTACAAAAGATTTAATTGGAAAAGCATTTGGTATATCATGTGTAGTCACCAAGGCATTCAAATATCAATCAAAAAAACAAGAGTTGATATAACATTTTTTTAGGATGAATGACTTTGTGCAGATGGACAAAAAAAGATTTTCATGGGCTTATTTCCCATGCTACTAGCCTAATATTTGCCTTCAAATCATGCATTACATGATGCTCAAAGTTAAATATATTCTTATATTTTCCCACCACTTTTTGTTTCTTAATAATTTTATTGGATACAAAATTGGTTTGCCTTACTTTCTACTAAAGTCCCTCAAGAGCATTGTCTTGCTACATCAAGTGAATGACACCAATCCCACCTTCCACCAAGTTTTGATTCTCTTTTTGGCCAAGCATGGCCAAGCCCTTTATGGCCAAAAGGTTCCCCCTAGGGGTTCCTTCTCTGGGGAGGACTCCATGATAGAGGATCCCATTGAGGGATACCACCAACCCTCTGATCATACCCCCTAGGACATCTTATTAAAGTCCCCCTCTAATGACCTCCCCCTTAAGTTGTATATCATCAAATCAAAATATATCTCAATCAAAGTGGGTACCCCAATGAAGACAACCTAGAAAGGGAAATCCATTGTGACTAATGATATAGAAAGGAATAAATTCTAGTTGTAAAACTTTAATTCCAAGGTTCAACAAGTAGGGATGGGTCTTTCCAATCTCATTTAGGATTGGAACTCTTTGCATAGATAGGCCAAAGCCATAGTTTATGGTTTTGTTCAATCTTCCTAGCTCACTCAATCCCCTGCCTTTCAATCACCTAAGGTTTTAACTTTCCCCCAGGGCTCCCCACTAAGTAGTCCCCCATGCAGGTTAAAGGGAAAAAACATCCCCATATAATCTTCCTTGGTGAAGCTAATGAAGGCCCTAGGAACTACACTCAGGCAAGGTTTTTAAGGAAAAATAGATCATTCTAGTGAAGGACCCTAAAGATGTTGAAGATCCACAAGAGGGACTTTTCTCCTAAATCTTTTCTATTTTTTATTCTTTGCTCTCATTTTAGTACTGTAGCTTTTTGCTTTTTGGCTCCTTGGCCCTGTTTATGCCTTGTTAATACTTTTGTACTACACTTTGGTGGTTTCAGGTCCCTGTAAAACTTGGGTTTTGCCTCATCAAATAAAAAGGAAGACAAAGATGTATCACTTTTCATAAAATATATCCTATTTGATGTAATAAAGCAATTATTAAAAAAAACACATCAAAATCTTGAGAAAATGCCATATATTTAGGGACCCAAATTAGTTTAACCTTTGAATGATGTGTTTTAGTAGTTTTCCAATAGTAAAAAATGTCATGAATTGATTTTACATAAGTTTTACATTTATGTAATTTAAAATATTTAGAGATATGATGCCCATTTTTATCACAATGCTCACAAATTTTATTGGGTTTAACCAAAGTATGAACATGAGAAGCATTATAATCAAAATAACATGTATGATATTGAGAAAAACTATTGTACAATGCCATTTTATGAGGGGGATAATATGAATTCAAATTCACATTAGAAGCAATGAGATAATTAAAACTAATCCCTATATAATTCATGTTAAATAGGTTCAAAAATGTCATTTTAAAATTTTCTAAGACCAATATCAAAATAACCCATAGATTACATAATTTTTAAACCAGGGTTAAATACATCATGTTATAGAGTAATACACTCATTATGAGATTAAACATCAACATTAGAGATTTGTACATTTTTTAAATTCATAATTTGAATGGTGAGAGGTAAACAAATTTTTACATTTCACTTAATTTTTCATTATGTGAGTTTTGAAAAAGAATGGTCTAGTTTTGGTATTCAAGTTGATGAACTAAGGAAACAATCTCATTATCTTTTTCCATAACTTGATGCTTAAAATCATGAATTAAAGTTGCATTATACTTTTGAGGCCACACTATTTTGAAAAATAATGAGCTAAATGATATATAATGAAATTTTCTTTAATATATTCCATGTTTAAAAAAAAACTACAAGAACAAATCATAAACACAATGCAAGATAATCAATTTAGCTTACAAGCATAAAAAATTCATAGTTTATTTTGTTTTAAATAAATTTAACCATTTTGTTTTTAAACTTCAAAGCACAATGTATTAAAATAATTCCAAATGATTTAAATCTTCAAGTTGTCAAAGATTTTTATGGGGAAAAGAAGTGTTATATGAGTATATCTCACAATATCTATGAGATTATAAAATTTCCAAAACTTATCAAATCAAATAAACTTATTTTATTTAAACATCTCATATGACTTTGTTTTGTTGTAAAAGATTTAATACACAAAAAAATATTTAAATCCAATTGTGATGATGATAAAACAAACAAATAATGAGAATTAAAATGCCTTAAATTTTAGTTGACAAGTATTATGTTTAACCAAATGTAAATATGATTCTAAAAATATGCAAGAGTCAACCAAATATAAAAACAAATTGCAAATTAAATCTTTATAAAAGATAAAAGATAAAGTTTTGGAAAGCTTATGTAATTAATATTTAGGAATTGAAAATAAATAATCCAATTCAAGCAAAACACCACATTTCAAAAAAAAAAAAAAAAAATCATAAGAATTACAAATGCTTTATGTAAGAATCAGTCATTAAGTTTTATTAAAAAAAACTAGTGATACACATTAAAAAATGTTTAATGTTATAAAATATGTATTTATGTCAAATTGAAGTAGTGTAATAAAATTTCACTTAAAATATATATAATCAAAAAAATAAGATGTGATACACATTCAAGGATACTTTCAAAAAGAAGTGCAATGCCTTGTAGCCAAAGTTATATAAAAAAGGCTGAGATTTTTAACAAAGGCATCACATGCTCAAAAATATGTATACCAACGATGATAAAGGAATGATTTCCAAGTGTCAATAAATCTGAATAGATATAAATGCATTATCAATCCAATGCAATAAGAATATAGCTAAAACTTATTACCAATATGAAAAATGGTATATTACAAAAAAAGCATTATGGATAGGAATGTGCATAAAGGATAATACATATCATTCCAAAAGAGAATAATAATGAAATGACACAATGAAATTAAATAAGTTTGATCTTAAAAATTAATTAATAAAGGTGACACATATCATAAAAATGACAAACTAATAAGTCTATTATCAAAACACACATATATAGAAATCAAGGTGCGAATAAAAACACTAATTAGAGGCATAAAAAAGATAAATAAAAATACATATTTTATAAATAGAATACAAGGAATACCATAATGAAAATAATTAATTACTACCAATAAAAAATATATCTCAAATGCCATTTTCTAGGGTGAAGGTAGGCATTAAGGAAAAATTAGTACACATTACAAAAGAATGAATTTTCCAGAAAATAATATTTCAATGCATTAAAAAGATAAAATTTCTAATATTTCAATAAATAGAATGCATGGTCTAATAAAGAAAACACATTACCAAATTTATAATGAATATAAAATTTCTTATCAATGAATGAATATGGAAAAACTGAATAGGTAAGATGTCTAATCCAAGTTGAAGTGCCTTCACATTTGCCAACAAAATTTGTAAACAACTAGAGAAATTAGTGATCCTAGCTTAAAGGACTAAGATGAAGGTAAAATATTAAGTGTAATGAAAATTATAAATAACCGTATCTAGTGAGTGATTATGAGAAATGTGCAAAGACAAAAAATTTCAAGGGTGAAGGACATTACAAAAAAATAAAAATAAAATCTTCTCCATGTAAGAACCTACACAAAATATCTAAAATCAAATTTAAGTGTAAATTATTTTGATACCATATTAATAATTATTATAAAATCATAAAATAAAAATATTGAATAAAATTATATGAATGCACAATGGAAGATATCACCTCAATAGCAAGCCACAAGAGAGCACAAGTGATAAGATTTTCTAAGTAGGAAAACCTTCAAATAGAAGAAAACCCCACATATATTTATAAGGATTACAAAATAAAATTATCCAAGTACAATATTTAATATAAGACAAGATAAGGATAAATAATAATGGCCTTAATCCATATACAAACATCTTAATATGGACTAGAGTAAGTGCTTATAATAAGAGAGAAGAGCTCAATAATTAGAACTAGAAGGAAAATGGAGTTACACAATCTTCTTGTGTGTGCCAAATGTACATAATCCCTATAAGATGAGGGTGATATGTATGATAAGTGTAGAGGGATTTATGTGTGAATGTAACTCTAAGATTCCATAAAAAATGATAAAATATGTGTGACAACTTATAAATCTAAGATAAAGTAAATTTCTCATAATAAAAAATGCACAACAAAATATACTTAGGATTAATCTAAATTAGCCTAAATAAATATTATTTCCAACATTTGGATCATGACACCCGTCAAACATAACAAGCTCAACAAGCACAAAAATTAAAATGTAAAATAATAATCCAAGGGCTGCAAACAAGGGACCTATTTAAAATTTTCAAAGTGAAAGATTACACATATAAGGCCAAGGGACACAAAAATGACATGAATAATGTCTCAAACAAGGGACATGTTCAAATTTTGCACACAACAAAGGGATAAGGGCCAAAATAAAATGGACATGTTCAAATGTTACACATACTAAACAAGATGTCATAGAGATATTTAATCAAGTTTGCATACAAGGGCCAAGTGCCATACACAATAAAATAGCAATATCCAATCTACTATGTACAAGTAATAAAATTAATAGAATATAGAACTCTAAATGTAGTCTAAACTATGCATATTTAATGTGATCATATCCTATTAAATATAATATAAATGTATACAATATAAGATAGAGATGTTATAAATACATTTGTAATAAGTATATATCTTAACAGCATAGGAGTTATGGAATGATAATACCTATAAATACTCTAACCTATGGATAAGATGCCCCTAATTTAGAAAGGATAGTGGGTAGAGGTAAGTCCAGCACCTTAATCCATGTAAAAGTTCATATGTCATGCATAATAATCATGGATACTAGTGAATTATATGTGTGATAGAAAAAAATATTATATCTATTACTCATGAGATAAATAACATATTTCAAAGATGCAAACTAGATGTTTAATTTATAATCAGGTCCTGATTTTAGGTTTTTTAGATTTTTTTAATTTTTTCCATATTTTTTTTGTAATTTTAAATTTTTTAAAACTTAGAACAATATAACTAGTGATAAACAAGGTGTCAAAAATAAAAGAGAGAAAGATATGAACAATTTATGACACATGTCAATGTGAAATATATGCTATAAGTGATTGTGTGCTATGTATGAGAAAGATGCCCCAAATGTATATGACTGGTAATTTTTAAAAGTATGTAGGAAAAAATATTATGCATAAGAATGATTTTACATCTTCATTTCATCAAATGTACACTTGTCAAATTATTAGCATGTATGAATAATATATCATAGGAAAGGAAATGTTTTACATCAAAAATAATGATTTACATTTTGAAACTAAGTGAAATATCTAAAAATTTAAAGTATTAAGGATTTGTGTTCTCAAACTATGATTTTTTGGTAAAACTTTGTATACAATAGGATTGACCAACTAAGGACAATATTGGTAGTCATTCCTATCCCTAACTAGTCAATTCTATCTTTGACATAAAATGATAATTAGCTAGTGTAGACTGTGAAAATAGAGAGATAAATGGAAGAATATGGAAAATTTGATCACTATTTTGAATTATTCATATTTTTAAAGTGAAAAAGAAGATCCAAAAATCCAACAAGTCAACCAGATCCAAGGGCTTAGAACAATAGATCAAATTTATCATAGGTGCAAGCAAGGGAAAAACATGATGCAATAATTATGAAGCTATGTACAAGAAATGATGCTATCAAAAACTAAATATCTCATCAAAGTTATGGTTTTATGTAGATATCATATCATGGGTGTTATAAATTTTATTATATTTATATATGCATCCCACATATTAGTTGTGTCATTCAAATCATATTCTGCATGATCATAATCATTCTCTTGATCCCAAAATTATGGTATGACACTCTTGTCTTATTTTGTATATGTATATGTAAAACCAATTGATCCATAATATGGAATTGAAACTTTTAATTTTTGTTTTTCCATATGTACTATATCATGTGCCTTTATTGTGATGATATTATGTGTCTTTGTTTGACTATTGGATGAAGAGATGTTATCATTTTTTAGTTCTTGCTCCAAAGATTCATTATCTTTTGAAACTATAATCATTGCACTTTCATGTTTAAAAGTGGCATGGTCATGACATTTACCCATTTCTCTCATCCATAATTTTCATAGTTTTATATTACATTCATCCAAGGTAGGTTCAATATGAAATATAATGAAACGTGTTTTTTATTTAAGTGTGACTAGTAGCTCAATATACCCAATAAAACATTGAGGTCCTATAATATTACCCGAGTGTTAAATATCATATCCAATATATTGGAGAAGTGTCATTATAGATATATTAGCTTCAAAAAAAGATGCAATTTCAACATTAATAAGTTATTGCCATCTATGAGAGGGTTCATAAACAAAGGCTTTATATGATAAACACTTTTTGATTAGGTCCTTTAAAACCTCACTTGTAACATTGAATTTTTTAGGTACATCTTTTTGAACATCTTTTTTTAGAAAAAAAATTTTAAGAATGATTTTTTGCTTATCTTGAATTTGATTTTTAAATTTATCTTTAAAAAATTGATCTTTTTGTAACTTTTTTAATGTAGCTTTTGTAACTTTTCTTGTTCCTTTGTAATATGTTATTTTAATACATTGTCTTTTTCTAATTTTTCCCTTTGAAAACTTTGCTTTTCAAATTATTCTTTCTATAACCCTGCTTGTTCATCTTATTCATTTTGTAATCTTGATTGCTCTACTTTTATCTTTTGAAGATTTTATTATTTTCTCAGTTATTCTCCTTACACTTGTTCCTTAGGGGATGCAATCATAATATAAGTTGGCTAATTGATTGATATATCTATTATAGGACCAAAGTCATCAATTATATTTTTTATTTTTTATTTTAAAACTATCTTTATGATTCTAATTTCAATTATATGATATGCCCAATAGTATTTTGATCTTCTTAGAGGATGTATATGAGGTATTTTGATAAAATTTATTCAAAACATTTATCTTAGAAGCTCAATTGAAATTTTATTAGTCTTTTTCATACTTTTTGAATCACTAATTGTAAATGTACTTTATTTTGGCTTTTAATCATGATATGAAGTCTTTTTAGGCACAAAATTTATAGATTAATATGCAAATGCATTATTAACACTAGTATACTCTAGATTATTTATATATGTGTTATTATTTTCCCATGAAGTGATCTTTGAAATAAAATACTAATTTTATTTTTGTAATTATTCTATTGAATTTTTCATAGTGATGATTTGATCTTTAAGGGATTCACAAACACAAAACATAGGCATTTATGATTTAATATGCATACAAACATCATCAAGAGGATATGCGGGAGGTGGATGGGGTTGAGAAAGAATATGTAATACTTGAGATTGTAAAATAAACCTTATAACATCTTGAATATATGTTTACTCGTATTCCCATGACATACTCAACCTTACAAAAAATTATATTAATGAAGCTTGTGTAGAACATTGGAGATTTATATTTTCATAGTTATCAAAAGTATCCATACCATACATTGAAATAATATTGTAAACAATAATAGAAAATAGAGTGCTAAAAATAAAATATATATTTTTGTTTATGGAGATTAGTAGATTCTTATGAAATCTAAGGTTAGAAAATATAATTTTAATTTTATATATCATATCCAATATTAAAATAAACTATTTTAAGTGTTAGTGATTATGTCTGAGGTTGAAATCAAGTTCTTCCAATGTTTAATTTAAATCCAAAGTTGAAATAAAATTAATTTAGTGTCAAATATTCAATAATTTATTTAAACCCTAGTTTTTTTGGAAGCCCTAAAAGGTTGGAACCCTAAGGGACACTTAAGTTTTTAAAATTTTTAATCAATAAATAGGTTTACCAATAAATGTGATTAACTGACACAGGTTCACCAATATGTTTTATGAAAAATTGGATAAAAAATTGAATTAACCCTAATTAAGACAAACTAAATAGAATAAATTAGAATGTTGTAAATTACCTTTAGACAAATAAAATGAAAACAAAGACTAAATTATAAAAGGTATAAATGAGTGCAAGCAAGACAACTATGAATTGAAATAAAAATTAGATGTTTATTTTTGTAATTTAATTGTATTGACTAGTGAAACGTGGAAAAAAAGAAAAGAAAAAAACTCTGTAAGTGCCCAAAAGTAGGAACTATAATTTCAAAAGCACATGATCAATAGAATGAGGAACAAATTGACTCCCACTATTTTTCTCCTTAGTTGGTCCTCTCTTTTTTTGAAAAATAAGAATTCATGGAATAATCACTTGTTAAATCTTAAGTTAGGTCTGTATGTGTAGATTTGAATTTCAAAAGTATGTGAAAGACCTATAAATAATTTCTTCAATGTTGAAACCCTAATAGGTATAACAATGATTAAAAAAATAGAAATAGAAAAATATGGAGTTTAATTCAGAAAAACTAACCCAAATCACCTCCATTATGACTAAATACTATCTACGTATTCCATACTCAAAGGAGAGAAATCAAATCCACATAGTTCTCACACTTAGAGTGCTTTATATAATTATGCTCCTTTGACTATAATAATGCATATAAGCATGAATTGAATAATTGAATTTTTTATTTGGGTTAGATAAATCATGATTTTGACTTTGCTAAGGACTGCTTGCAGTGATCAAAATAAAAATTGGGAAGAATAGAAAATTTTTGCTTAATGTGAAATAATGTAAAGAAGCCTTTAATTTGAAATTGACAAGTTGAAAAAATTGGGGACTTGAGTGTGCCTTTATAGAAATAAAAAATGGGAAACCACATACTAGGATTCATAAAAACATGTAAGACAAAGATAAAGGAGGGTTCAAATTAATTTTTTTTTGTTAGATGACCATTGAATTAGATCGACCCATAGTGATAGATTTTACTGCTACTATTCTCCTTATTGGTTCATCATGACCCTTTGGGTAAACACATGAATATTTTATTTGGGTTTGTCCAAACAGATGCATAAGGGTGTTTTTATCAATTAGAACACTTCTATAGGTGAGATATACAAAATTGGAATAAAATTTGGCCCTCCTAGGTGATTAGAATAGGGTGAGGTACAATTATAACACCATATACTGGAATTATATTATTATAATTATGTTGATCTTGAGTATGTTCATCATTATCATGATCTTGTATCTCTTTTTAAAATGGAAGAAAATAAAGTATCACTACTTGAATACTAGGAATAAAATAGTTTCTTCTTTGAATCCTTGACTTGGATATGCAATCATAGCTTTCTTAGTATTAGCCTTATCATTTTACTCTATGCATGAAGTAGACATAATGTTTGAATATTTAGGAATCACATTTGTACCATTAGTTTTTTAAGGAATAAATTACTTTAAAACGTCCTTTGTGATAATCCCTTTCTTAATTATGCCTTCTTTTTTATCATGAGTTTATTTTTGAAACTTTTCTTTTAGTGTGTAATCTTTGAGCAAATTCTCATTATCATTTTTTTCCCTTTGTATTTATTATTTTTTTATCCTTTATTTTTCAACTTGGTCCATTTTTAGCCTTTATTTTTCTAATCTTACCTTTTTAATCCTTTCATGCTCTACTTGTTCCTTTTGTAATCCTTCTTGTTCTAGTCTTGCCTTTTGTAACCTTTTTTAATCTTTTTTTTTTTTTTTTAATTTTTATGCTTGCACTTGTTCTTTAGGAGATGCTATCATAGTTTGAGTGGGATTCTTTATTTATTGATCTATTATAGGATCACCGCTATTAATGATACTTTCTATTTTGTTCTTCAAATCCTAACAATTATTTATATGATGTCCATGAATTATATGATATGTTAAATAGTATTTTGATCTCCTTAGAGGATGCACATGAGGTAATGTGATTAGCCTCTTTTAAAATATTTATATTATAATCTCACTTTAACTCTTATTAGAATTTTATACACTTTTTAAATAGCTATTTATAGATGTATCTTGTTTTGGATTTCAATATTGATATGAAGTCTTTTTAGGCATAAAATAATTGGATAGAGATGTAGATATATGATTGGCATTGACATGCTTTGGATTATTTTTATATGTGATACTATTTTCAAGTGATATGATCCTTGCATTGAAATATTGATTTTGCATTTTTAACTCTTCTATTGACATTCTCATAATAACTATTTGATCTTGAAATGCTTCTCAAGCACAAGCCTTAGGTAATTTTGATTAAATATGTAGATATACACCATCAATAATATGTGTGGGAGGTGGAGGGGGTTTAGGAATAAAATTATAGGTACCTTAATTTTTAAATATATCTAGGATTTGATTTTGAAACTTTTAATTTGTTAATGGTAGTAAGGGAATAACTAGGTAGGGTGTGTTTTATTTGTAGGCTCTCATATACAATGATACCAATTGTCAAAAGTGAATAAGTCCCACATGAATTAACTACATAATATTACATTATATTATATCCACACTATCCTATATCTAGGGTAATTTGAGAGTAATTTACTAAGGCTAATCACTAACTAATGCACTACAAAATAAATAATCAAAAGGTTTCTTATGGTTGAAAAAATAAAAACCTAGGCATTTCTAATAAACTATGAGGTACATGAAAATAAAAATACTTATATGGTATTGTCTTATGGATTAAATATTGGATAAATACTCCATATACCAGGGCTCAGTTAAAATTGAAGACTAATTTATCCAAAATGACAGCTCTTATGTTTTTTTAACTATTGAAATATAATTTCTAGAAAGCAAGAAAATTTAAAAAAAAATTGAAACACAAAACAATCAAAGATTTTTATTCATGGAAATACAAATTTCAACCTAAAACACCTTAGTAAAAGATAAATATTAGAGTAATTCTCAATAAAATCTTGTAAAGGATGATCAAATTTATCTTTAGTGTATGTAAATCATGAATTCAATTGAAAACCTAGAACAAAAATAAAAAAGAAAGCAATGCTTGAAAAAAAATGTATAGGTTCACCAATATTTTCACCCTATTTTTTATTTAAAAATTAAAATATTTTTAATAGGTATAAATCTTATAAATATTATAATGATAAAGATATACAATAATTAACAATTTTTATTTTAACTTTTTAAATATGGAAACATGTTATTTTTAGAAAACACTAGAAAGAGATTAATTTAACTTAGATTTGGATTCTTGGTTGGTTGTTTCTAATATTTGACAGTGTAAATTAGAAAAATATATCAATGTGAATCTTATAGATTAGAATTAGAATATAAAAATATTCTTAGATAAATTTGTGCTTCTTAGATACCAATAAAGGCTGGTCATGACCTTTAATTATAGACTTATCTGCATTGACTATGATTGATGTAGAACAATGAGTGGTAGAGTAAGATAGAAATATGAATTTTCAAGATGATAAGAAGAAATATGATAATATTCTTGTACATGATAATACTCCCTATACATCAGCATAGGTTAGTCACATCCAAAATCATATTATTCCACCTTCTGCATTTGTGTTTGTTGAGAGGGATGATTATTGAGATTATATGATTTTTGAATCGAAAAAAAATTGTCCTCTTTACCTTGGAAACCCTATGAGTATTCATGAGATATATAAAACTAAAAAAACTTGAGAGGGGGAGTGTAATGGGTTGAGATTACCTATATCACCCCCTTGATTATTGAACACTACCTACATATCCATATATTTATATGAGGGAATCAAGCTAGATGCAGTTTTCCCACCTAAATTGATTGTGTAGTTGTGATTTTGACTATAGTTATGTAGTTAGAAAAAGGTTTTGATACTTGAAAATGATAACTCTTGACTTGATTTGAGATTCTTTAGATTTTTTCTAGTGAATCATCTTGAATTTAGGAATAATAGGGTAGATTTTCTCAATGTGAAAGAGTGTGTAAGTGCTCAATAAATTATTCCAAGCTAGGAATAATGAATGACCTTTGATTTACATTTATATTAAAATATTTTGATAATTTATTTTAGCTGACCATATGAAAAATGCAAGAAGACCCAAAAAATTATTTAGAATTTGGAAACTAGCCTTTATTGGGCATGGGACAAGGTTGTTTTAGGTGGACATGTTCATGATAGTGGACCTATCTTAGAAAATCAGGGAAAACTATCCTCAAAATGGAAATAGTTTGAGGATAATAAAAGGAGGTTTTAATATTAACTTATAAATTTGTAGTAGTGATGAAAAATAGAGGGTCAAGCTTGCATATAAATAGATTGAAAATAAGAGTTATATATTTGGGTGTAGGTTGAATGGTTTAGGATGTGTCAAGAGTTAGCATTGTCAATTACCTATGACCAAATTTAGGTGTCTAAAACACCTAATTATGTGTGTGATCAATAAATTATATATTATTATGTAGTGAAATTTTTCATGGCTTTTAAAACTTGATAACTTATTATTTTGACATTTTAATAATATTCAAACTTGGCTTGATGGTTTTTATTTTGAGGTTTTGTAGATTTATATGCTTTAAGGCATTGCCTCAAGGACGTGAATATCTATTCCTTAGTGTGTAAGTAATTCTCTAGGTAGGTGTTAGACCAATGCTAAATAGGAATAAACTTAAATTTGATATGTATAATTAGTTTACTCTTTGGGTATTTTCCCTTCAAACCAACATAAAAAATGTGTGGGCTAACCCAAATGAAGATTTTTAATTTCAGAAAATAGCCATTGGAGAGTGCACGAATGGGTCTAACCAAGGTAGATGAATTTGATAATTAGATCCATCTCACTATGGTTAGATCCTTATAAGAGATATAAAATAGTTTGTAGGGATCAAGTGATAGTGTGGTTAAGATGATTATCTATTTAGTCAGAGACTAGAGAAATCATGCATGTAAATAATAGAAAATAAGGAAGGTTAGACCCATGAGTAAGTGAATGGTTAGGAGAGAGTTTGAGAAAGAGTTGTATGTGTATGCACATGTCATGTATACTAAGGCTTAGTAAAAAATTACATTTTCAATTGTCTAAATATAAATTTATGAGTCTACATTGATCCCCTTTTTATTCTAGTATTGAAAGCACTGGAGTAAAAGGATAGAATGATAAATTTAGTACATGAGTGTAATTGTGGTGGGTGTCTTTAGGTATTTTTATGAGTAATAAACTTAAACCATATAAAACTTGCATTGAAACATGTATAGATTAGTGTTCACTCATGATAAAAAAAATTAATTTAAAATTAAACATATTTTAAATTGAAAAAGAAAGGAATAAATACACTTAGAGGTACACAAAACAAGTTTTCCTTTGGAGTCATCAGAGAATTGGGTGATGATGCCCTAAGGAGATGTTAGTGTTAAAATAATGGGTTAGGAATAATTTGTCCCAAGAATATTGGTAATGGATAAGTTTTTAGAATTTAAATCATGCATAATCTCAACCACACTATTCTTTATATTTTTATGAGAATGTGACTCAAAATGGGTTGAAATAAATATGAGTATGCATGAGTACACCTGAGTAATTATAATGATGTAATATATCACTCAATCTAATTAAACTAAATAATCTTGAGTAATACAATGACGCAATATATCACTCCATTTGATAACTTGTGAATTATAAGTCATATAACCTATGCCACAATATCATAATATCTATGATCTACCCACATATGTTGTGCATATGCACCATATTTGATAACTTGTGTAATCTAAGTTACATTATATGTGTAATAATATCATATAATTTTTAAACTATCACTCATAATATTGTAGAGTATCCACATATGCCCCCAAACTAACAACTTCTATAATTTGAGTCATGTAGTATGTGTAGTAATATATGTAAACATGAATCAATATGTGCCCAAATTCTAAAATATCTATCTATGGAGGCTTGATTCTATAATATAGTCCCACTATGTATGCCTCCATTTTAATGTGAGGGATGAAAATTGTTCATCTCAAAAGAAAAGAATTATAAGCATCATGTTATACATAAAAATATGTAATCTTGTAAAGCATGTGATAACATGATTAGATTTTGTCAATATAGAAAGATTAGATCATCTGAGCATATATGAAATATGCATCCTAAGGACTATAAGTTTCATATATATATATATATATATATATATATATATATATACAAAACATGCAGTAATAGTTGTCATCATAATGATCATATAAACACTTAGTAATAACCACATAAAATATGCATGATATGTATCATGGAATTACACACAAATAAAAGAATTTGTGATATTAACCATGACATCCAAAGCTTAGCACAAATACTTTATTTATCCATATAGATTCATACACAATGTATTGGCCATGACACACATAAATAATCATATAAACAAACATGACAAAACATAATTACACATAGAGTAAGAATCACACAAGGTCACACAAAAAGGGTCAAACACAAAATAAGTCACATAATGAACACCTAATGTCATGTAAAGTAATAGTCTCTTAAATAAAGAGTCACATAATGTAATACACAATCAAGGATCATAACAACTAACACACAACAACACTAATCATGCATAAAATAATCAAGGCTAATTTACATAATCACTATATGTCATCATCACATAGTAAAATATAATATTCATATAATAAATTACTCTAAGTAGAAATGTAAGAGCAAGTCACATTTAATTAGTGTATAAAACAAAATATGATCAATGGAATGGTCATAGAAATATGTAACATGTGAAAATGTACCTAGATTCCCCCAATATAAACATCCACTAATGTAGGAAAAATAATATTTGAGTGTAGAAATCCCTTGAATCTAGATGTTCATGTCATATATAACCTATATGTCTTACATCTCACTCAGGTATACCACAAAACATGTGGATAGATAAAGTGGATATATAATCTTCCATCTATGTGATAAATATTAAATGAATCATGTAAATTAACAACACATAGGTCATCATTTTTTATTTTTTGAATATATATTTATTTTTTGTAAATTTGAAATTAAAATGATGTTTATGCTAGCCAATAATCCCATTGATTGGATGTTCCAATGTAGGTCCTAGGTCAATCATGGTGAGGGTTCCCTATCATGGGCTTGTAGTAACATATGTATCTATATCTAAATCTCAAAAGTGATATGATGTTGTAACATATCCATCATAGTCATCATATACCCTATGATATTACATATATTGTGTAACTTTAATAACCATAGTATTCTATGGAATCTTTTATATGGTATTTGAATGTGCCTATATTCTATGTGGAACATGCAAAAAAACCTTTAGAACTATCTTAAGACATGATAGAATAGGAAATTCTTGCTAAACTGAAATAGATCTTTCATGTAATGATCACTAACATATTGATCTCATGGGAAGATAAATTAATTTTCTTCGAACTACTTGCATAGAATTATCCTAAACAAGTTGTATAATAGTTGTGGCATAGCCTTATAATGGAAGGTATTTGGTTGAGTAGAATACTCATATGGTGTACTTGGAACTCTAACCACTATATTTTTATAAATATACTTCACAAAACTATGTACCAAAAGTGGTATTGTATAGATATTATGTATCCAAGGCCATCCTAACAACATTTTAAATGCCCCTACTTGGTAAAACCAAGAATAAAGAATCAACTATTGTAGGGCCTACCTTAGTTGGTAGTGTAATACACCCTAAAGGGTTGTCTATTTCTATTGAATCCTTTGAATATATATTTTTTATCCATCAAGTAATTTTGTGTGTATCCAAGGATAGTAAGGAGTGTCATGGTGCAAATGTTTTCACTTGAACCATTATCTACCATGACATTTGATATATGTTGTGAGTTAATGTAGTCATGCACAAAAAATGACACGTAAATAGATTTGTTGTTGAAAATATCATTGTCATCGAATGTGATAGTACATCTATGTATCTGTATACTCTCAAATGTACCAATAATATCATCCAAAGGATGTTATTCTTTAGTCATATAAGCATAATAAGTCATAAGAGGATGTGCATTATAAGTCATAGACACTTTAGGTATAGTGTTAGTAGATATGTCAAATGATTGAGAAAGAGATCAAAAAATATTTTCAACTTTGCATTCCCATTAGGATCTATTATTGAATCAATTATAGATGTGTTAAGTCAACAATGTTATCATTCACCAAATCTTGTATCTTATTTTACAAACTAATGCATCTATTGGTTTAATGTCTAGTATATATATTAAATTTAAAATATGCAATACTATTGAATCCATTATATGGTTCCCTATTCATATCAGCTTATTTTTTAGGAAGGAGATATATCAAATTTCAATAAAGTAACTTTTGTATTATATTATGAGGAGTTTTAGATAATTTTTTAAACTCTCCCTTTTAAGGAGCCAATAGGACAAGTCAATTAGTATGCTATGAAAATACATTAACTATGATTTTTTCATCATTATTAGTACCATTCACTTTATATTTTAAAGTTGGTTTACTTTGAAATTTTTCATTAGAAGTAGTTGGAGGTTTGGACCCATACTTTAGCTTATTCATAACAAGGATCTTAACTTCATTGTCCTTGATTTTATGACATAAATCATAAAAAATATTGAAAGTGTTTGAATATATTGTACTCATATAGTGGGGAAATTATTTTTTCTTGAGTATTTCATAAAAATCATTATAATACATTAGATTTTTTATCCTATAAATCATGGTATTATAAAAAATCACATAATCACTTATGGGTTCATTGGTTCTTTTATTTATTTTTGAAATATGAGCACAAGAAATCTTATTATTGATCATAACTAAAAAGTGTGATAATAATTGATCAACCAAAGGATTATAATACATCAATTGATTGGAATTAGAGGTCATATAAAAACTACAAGGTGTAGTCCTTAAGAATATATGGAAACAACTTAGTCAATAACTTATCATTGGATGCATAATCCAAACATGTCATGTGAAAGGATTGAATGTGTTATTCTATATCACATTTAAGTTTTAAAACTATTTTAGGTAAGGGACAAGCTAAAATTTTAAAGGATAATGGGTTTTATGGTAGCACATGAGAATTAATCGTAGAACCTTATTTTAATTGTGAAACCTTAGTTTGAAGACCAGGAATAATTATCATAAAGATATAAAAAGTAGGCATAATAGACTATATATTATTAGATGATGTCAAATGAGTAAAAAAAGTATGAGGTATGTGTTGATGCTTAAAATTGTGCTTGATTCTAATCAATCAACAATGGGAAGTTTCAAGTTGTGGGACATTGCGGCTTGAAACAACCTCCAGATTTTAGAGAAGCTAGTCTCTTCTTTTGTATCAAGTGTTGGGGGAAAAGGGATAGAAAATTAATCAAAAAATCAAATGCATGAAATGAAACCTAAATATGGCAATGCGCCTGAGTGTTATCCTAATCCTAACTTGAGCACAATGAGACTATATATAGGATTCAATTACATTTAAGAGCAGACAAGTGAATGATCAATGTAAAAGATTGAAATAATAGAAATAGAGGCTCACAACAGGGACTTCTTTTGATGAGATATATAAAATATCAATGAAGGCATAGGGTTCAATCTTCTTATAAAAATCTTCCAATCACATAAGAGGCGCAAAAACATGTACAATTATGTTGAACTTTTGATTCAAGAAAATGAGACAAAATAAAATGACATTCCTAATCACAACTCTAAAAAATCTACAGTATAGACTACTTTGAAAATGACATAGATAACATCAACCAAGGCATAGAGTTCAATCTTGTTAATTCATTCAGCCACATAAAAGGCATAGAAACATGCACAGTTACATCAACTTTACAATTCAAGAAAATGAGACAAAAGCAAATGATATTACTGGTCAAAAACTCTATAAAGTCTAAACTCTAGTAAAGTCCTCTTTTTCTTTGATACTGATCCTCCTCTTTTATAGCCTCGGATGTCTCCTTCCATCATCCCCTTTCCTGCATAATTCTACTTCATCCTTAACTCACAGGGGACAAACAGATGACACTTTCAATGTTTGTCGGCCCCAAAAATCTACCCGATGAACTGTTCCATCTACTTGAATTAACTCCAATCAAGTTTCCCTCCATTTCACTTTGTAGCAACAGATACACAAAACACTCTATTATGTTGAAATGAGATAGGACACTTAGTCAATTTCCTAAAAAATCCTCTTATTACTTAGAAGGCACCAAAGAATGACACTTGGCACTTTTTGCCTGATTCATCAAAGACATGTGGCTCTCCCCGCTTCTCTTTAGCTATGTTGTAGAAATATTTGGGGCACATATTAGACTCTTACAAATGGTGACACTTGGCAGCTTCTGCAGACTTTTGAAGTAACACCTAGGGCCCACCACAATCTTTATTTGGCAATGAAACTCGAAGATGATCTCTTGGTCATTGACACGTGGAGGCTTAAGTGGCTTCAAGAAAGATACGTGGCATCCTCCACTATTTTTGGGGATGAAGTAGAAAGGGGCTCAGAGAGTGACACTTGGCAGCCTTTGCTACTCTTTGGCATTTAAACAAAATGGAATGATGCTTCTCTACCTTCTAAAAGGGTACTGACCCCTTTGGTTTTTGGGACACTCCCTTGACTTGCCCGATGAACCAAAATGGTTCAATGGTTCAACACTATGTGTGATTTGCATGTTAACTGAGGCATTAAACCAAAACATTTGAACCATTGCATTGAACCCTGGAGTTGAACTGACATTATTCCTCAGATGCTGACACATGGTGACCTCTACCATTCTCTAAAAAAGTAGCCCAGGGCCTTTCGCGACTGCCACCTGGTGCCTTCCACATGATCTTGCTGCTTAGCTTGTTAAAAACCTTTGTTGAGAAATAGAATGAATGTGGGTGCCAATACAAGATGTAGATGTCGACACGTGGTGACTTTTGCTGAGTTGCTATTAGATATGTGGCACGATTGGAAACTCTCTGGAAAGTTATGAAAAGAGTCTTAGATGATGCCAATTGGCCAGTTCTATGTTTTAGAAAGTGACACTTGGTAGCTTCTGCTTGAATCCAACATTTAGGCAAAATGAAACAAAGGAAACAAAAAAGGGGAAAAGAGAACCTACACTAGGATAATGACACTTGGTAGCCTCCACTACACTTTGGTACTTAGATGTAAAATGAACCCGCGCTCTGCTCCAACTCTACCGCTATGACCAAGGTATGTAGGAACCAAAACTACAGTGCTCAACTAAAAATTTGAATGCAATGTACAATAAAAATTTACTCTATAGTTACTAGCGACCCTTAGGACTTTTGAGCCTGCTCAAAAAGAAAAATACACCTCCCGCTAGATCAAAATTGTGAAAATCATAGCTTCAAAAGAGCTGTCGACATATGTTTAAAACACTTATTTAAAGAGAAGTGGGAAAACAAAAAAAACAATGTGAGAAAGGGAAATTATTTAACTATAATACATGAGAGACCCAAGTCAATTGAAATGTCTCAAATAGATTCTATTTACAAGAATCTCTTCAGGTTCTCCTTCCATTGACTCTAGCTTGAAAGAATTCTTCTGCTTGCATGTGCAAATTTTATACAGGCCAGTCCATAGCGCTTCGAATTTGGTATGTTGACTTAGCTTGGTGGCCCTTGCATCCCATTTCAAAACAATTGAGCCTACTTCAAAATTAGGATTTGAAGTCCTTTTATCAAAATAGTTCTTAACCATTCCCTGATGCTTAATCAATGAATCATGGGCTATATCCCTCTTTTCCTAAACTTCCAAAAGTTTTATGAGTCTGATCTACATGGGGCCATTTTCTTCAATTTCAATTTGTTTGATCAGCTAGAGAGTAGGGATTTCCAAACTTAGGGGAATCACAACAAACTTTCCATATACTAATTCATATGGGGACATTTTGATCACCTGCTTAGGCATGATTCAATCAACCCATAATTCTAGGTTAAGCACTTTATGCCACTCTTTGTGATGATCAGACCCTACTCTTTTAATGAGTCTTATCAGGTTCTTGTTGGTTGATTCTACTAGACCATTACCTTGAGGGTAATAGTTAGATAAAGTTTTTAGATATATTCCATGTCTCAAGGCAAAGTTAGATACTTTAGACCCCAAGAATGCTTTAGCATTATCTGAAATGATGGTGTGAGGAGCCCGAAAGCGATTAGTGATACCCCCTAGAAAATCTAGGATCACATTCTCTATTGCTTCCTTAAGTGGGACCACCTCAGTCCATCTGGTGAAATAATCTGTGGCAGTTAAAATCCATTTGTGACCCATACTAGACACTGGATTTATCATTCTAATGAAGTCAAGACCCCATTGAGCAAAAGGTTCATCCACAATTATAGGACTAAGGGGCATGGCTGCATTCCTCCTCATCCCCATATAATACTGGCAGGATTGACATTTTCTAACTAGCTGATAACAATTTGCAAATAAAGTAGGCCAAAAATTTCCTACCTCACTTATCTTTATGGATGTGGTCTTTTTAGAAAAATTCCCCCCTGATATTCCATGATGCATTTCGTGTAGTATTCTCTTAGCTTCAGCCTGTTCTACACATCTTAACAATTTTCCATCAAAATTTCTTCTAAAAAGGACTTGTTCAATTAAAAAAAAATGAACTCCCTATATCCTATAATATCTCCTCTTGTTTTGAGGGAGTTCTCTCAGATAAATCCCATTTTTCATAAAATGGATCCTGCTTGTGACCCAAGATTCCTGATCAATCTCTTGTAATTTTAGCATTGTCTCTATCTCTCCTTATAAATCTGCTTCCTTAGGTAACACCTTTTCCAGCTCTTGAGTTATATATTGGCACAGACCCCTGCCTCTAACTAGCTTGGTGGGTCTGACCTCTACATCATATTCTAGGATCTTAGTGATCCAATTGGCTCTTTTCTCAGTAATTTCCCCCTCCATGATGTATTCCCTGACACTTGGGTGAGCTACAAGTATTAAACTTTTGTTCCCTGATATCAAATGCCTGAATTTCTTGAGGGCTTTTACCATGGCATAGGCTTGTCTTTCCACAAAATTGTACCTAATCTCATAATCCCTGAGAGTTCTTGAGAAAAAGGCTATTGGGTGTTCCCCCTCTAGCCTATCATTCTTTTGAGTCAAGACGGCATCAATACTTGACTCTCCTCCATAGACATACATTAGGAAGGGCTTGAAAAAATTTGGGTTCTTAAGCACTGGGATTACTAAGATAGCCCTTTTGACCTCTTCAAAGGCTTGCCTTCCTTCTATAGTCCACTTGAAGACCAGGTCTTTTTTTAGCAAGAGTGTCATTGGTCTGACCAAGCTCACAAAATCAGATATGAATTTATTGACAAAATTGATCTTCCCTAAAAGGACTGGACTGCCTTTTTATTTAATAGAAGAGGTAGGTTTATTATAACTGTGATTCTCTTGGGATCTATAGAAACTCCTTCTTTAGATACTATGTGCCCCAACAGTTTGCCCTGAGGTACGGCAAAAATGCATTTTTTGGGATTCAATGATATCTCAAAATCCTGACATTTCTTGAAGATGGATTCTAAATGATCAAAATGATCATCGACATTTTTTGAAAATATGATGACATCGTACAAATAGACCAGGATGATCTTATTTATAATCTCACCAAAGGCTATGTCCATAGCTCTTTGGAAGGTGGCTCCTGCATTTGATAAGTCGAATGGCATCTTTGCGTAGGCAAATGTTCCCCATTTGGTAGTGAAAGAAGTTTTGTACTGGTCTTCCTTAGCTAGCCAAATTTGATTATATCCAGAGAAAACATCAAGTAAAGAAAACCTCTCTGATCTAGCCATAGTTTGTAGAATTTGTTCCATGGAGGGCAAGGGATAGTGATCTTTCAGAGATGCTCTATTTAGATCTCTGAAATCTCCACATAGTCTTACATCTCTATTATTTTTCCTAACTGGGACTACATTTGATACCCAGGTTGAGTGCTTGATTGGAAATATCATTTTGGAATCTAAATTTTTTTGCAACTCATCTACCATTAGAGGCTCGATCCTTGGATTTACTGGCCTCTATTTTTGTCTGATGGGCTTGGATCCTTCAATCAATTCTATTGTGTGCTGGATAATATCTCTATTGTATCCATGAAGGTCTTCATAGCTACAAGCTATGACTCTATCATATCTCTGGCATAATTTGATTAGTCTTTCCTTCTCTTCTTGAGTTACATAATTCCCAACTTTTAGTCTTTTCCCATCACTCACCTCTATTTTAGAATAGTCTACTTTATCTACCTAGAACCTTTTCTTTTCCAGGCTTACATCCTCTAGGTCAAACAATTTTTCTAAGGTGATCAATCCCTTGGGGAGCTTATTAGTCCTTAATTGTATAATCTAATCACCATATGCCTCTTTAATTTTAGTTTGCAACTGATTAGCAAACTCATTTGATTGTTTTAAGAAAGAGACTACCTGAGCATCATTTTCAAACACTTGCTAATTTTCATCATTGTCTAGGATGGTCGGCCTCACTATAACTTTTACTAACTCATTATTAACCAGTAGGCTAGTTGCTGGGTTAAAATGTGAGCCAATCTGGGCCATCCTATTAGCCTCAGAGTTTTGACTTCTAGGGATTATCTCAATATTGAAAGCTTTAAAATCCTCTATCAAATCCCAAATCCTATGCCTATATGATCTCATTCTCACATTCTTGGCTATTGCCTTTTCCCGTATTTGCTTTACTACTAATTCTAAATGTCCTCTTACTTTTAGGTTCTTTATTTCCTTTTTCTTGGCTAATAGGATCCCATGTACTAAATATTCATACTCAGTGTCATTATTAGTGCAAGCAAATTGGAATCGGATAGCCCTTAAAATTTTATCACCATTTGGAGTAGTAAGACAAATTCCTGCTCCAGCACCATGTTTACTTCTAACCCCATCAAAATTCAAAGTCCAAACCTATAAATATTGATCAGTAGGTGCCTCTTTCCTTATAACATTTGGGATTGCCTGGTCCTCATCAAAAATGATGTATGTGCCCAAACCAGTAGAGTCATAGTTCCCATATGAGTCGCTATGCATCATAGCCAACAATTGGTTGTTTTTTTCTTCTTGATCATGCTCAGTCCAGTCACCTAGCTCTTTAACAAAAATCCTTTCTTCTTTATTCAACATGGCATGATCTACTTCTAATCTCATTGTTGGTTCATTGGTGATATGGTCTTTGGATAGTGGTTCAGATAGAATTTTCATCTTTGAACCATATCTGGTTCTCAAGATGAGGTGAGACCAGTCAAGAGACATATATCCTCTTATTTTTGCTATAAAGTCTCTGGATAAACATAAACCAAAAATGGGAGGTATATCTATGACAACTATATCTTGGTTGACAATTATGTTGGGACATGTGTATAATTGTAATGGAAGCTATTTAATTCTCCCTATGGTTTGTACTATTTTGCCATCTAGCTGCATAACTCCTTTTGCAAGGGGTTCATATTTTATTTTCAAAGCATCAGCTATTTGCTTGGGCATCATAGTTGTAATAGCTCCTGAATCTATCAATGCATTATGCAGGAGTTTCTTTCCAACTATCAGAGTCAAATAGAAAGGCAATGGCTTGGATTTACTTACTTGTGCTGCATCGTTCACGAAGGTCGTTTTTGGAGGAACTGTATCTTTGAGATTTTCCTTTCTAGCAGGTCCTTCCTTGGTAATAGCACCTTTGGGCACTGCTTGCCCCTATAGATCTTCTTGCAGTAGTGTTTTTTGTTTAGGAATAGCCAAAATATCCCATATAGATACTTGTGCTAGAGTCTTCTTTAATTGGTCCACTATATTGATCGGTTCCAAAGACTGAGTTTTTTGGTAATAAGGATACCTCATTTTTTCCTAAATCTGGGTAGGAATCCCTTGATCTTGTACTGGCTGAGGCACTCCTTGTCTAATAGCAGCATTCATTTTCCCTTGAGATGGAGGATTATTCTTGACTTGACCACTTACAATCTTAGACTGCTCCACCATTCTCCTCTTTGATCTGGTGTAATAATCAGATTACATTATTGGCCTTTGGGAGGTAGATGCTTCGTTCAATAAAACTGCTTCTTCATCCTCAACCCATGAGAACAAAGCATGTTTTGGGGCTATTTCTTCCTCTTGTTGCAAGGACATTCCTAGCATCTAAGCCACTAAAATTGAATTTTGCATACCAAGAGACTGGTAGGCTTGATTGTTACTGGTACTAGCAAACTGACCATCCATTCTCCTCTACTCTACCACCCTTTGTTGTAGATTACCCTTGGACAATCTCTGGGTGTATGAGCATCGTTGCAAGGAAAACACCAAGCATTGGTATCATTCACATAATTATTCTGACTTGGAACCATCTCTCTATTTGAGTTGGGAGGAATGGTCTGTGAGGGTGTGGGAACTACAACTAATTGATTTGCTGGCTGATGGTTAGTTTGTTTTGGAAGACCTTGATATTGGTTTGGTTGGGATGAAAACCTATTTCCTTGATAGCCTTGATAAGGGGGCTTAGGGAAGGTATTCTACTACCTCTTTATATTAATTAGCTCATTGGAAAATGTCCTTAGGATATTCTAAATATCATCCATCTCAGATGACTGAGCAAGGACCGATTGCCTCGCAGATGATGGAGGGTAAGTATACATAGACACAAGTGGGCTTACAGCTTTAGGAACTTCTTGAGATAAGGGCAAGGAAATTTCTAGGAACATAGGCATGGGAGGCCTGGGAGGTAACTTTCTAGCATCTATTAAATGATTCTCAGTTCTGACCGCATAGTCATAAGCCCCTGGCAAAGTGTGTCCTCCCAATGATTGAATCATAACAAATATATCTAAATTCAAGGCTTTGAGATAAAATACTATGGCCATACCAGGTGGTGGTTTAGCCATAGTAGGGATTCTGTCCCAAGTTTTTTGGAATCTGGTGTTGAAATCAGTCATGTCCTCCTGTGGTCCCCTTTGAATGGTGATTAACTACTATAATAAAGAAGACTTATCACCTTTCTCTGCAAATCTTTCAAAGAATTGATCCCCAAGTTGGTCCCATGTAGATATGGTATTTGGGGTCAAAGACCGATACCATTCTAAATCCTTACCTTTGAATGAGGCTACTAATAACCTTATGGCCACATTTTTTTGTGTGACAACATGTATGGCACAGACATCTGATACATCTTGGAGATGTTTTGAAGGTGTTTTAGAGTCTTTCCCACTGAACTTGGGCAAAGCTTTTAGGGAATTTACTAGGATAGGATCCCAAAAAACTAGTGGTGTTGGGAGGATTAAGGGGCTACCAATATTTTAGCTTGCATAATTTCTTGGGGGTATAGGGGCTCCCATATTTGGTACTAGTATAAACTAGCTAGCTCTTCTTCTTGGACTAATTACCAGAGGTGGCAAAAGAATACCTAGATTTGTAGTAGATTGTGATTTGGTGACTGGTCCACAGCTCCAACTCCTTGTATCTCTCTGGTTCATATGGTCTTGAAAGAAACTTCAAGATTGGTCCCATTGGGCATGCCAAAAATTGTTGATGCTTAAAATTGTGCTTGATTCTAATCAATCAACAATGGGAAGTTTCAAGCTGTGGGACATTGTGGCTTGAAACAACCTCTAAATTTTAGAGAAGCTGGTCTCTTTTTTTGTATCAAGTGTTGGAGGAAAAGGGATAGGAAATTAATCAAAAACACAAATGCAGGAAATGAAACCTAACTATGGTGATGTGCCTGAGTGTAATCCTAATCTTAACTTGAGCATAGTGAGACTATATATAGGATTCAATTACATTTAAGAGTAGACAAGTGCATGATCAATGTAAAAGATTGAAATAATAGAAATAGAGGCTCATAACAGGGACTTAATTTGATGTGATACAGAAAATATCAATGAAGGCATAGGGTTCAATCTTCTTATAAGAATCTTCCAATCACATAAGAGGTGCAGAAACACGTACAATTATGTTGAACTTCCGATTCAAGAAAATGAGACAAAAGCAAATGACATTCCTAATCACAACTCTAAAAAATCTACAATATAGACTACTTTTAAAATGACATAGATAACATCAACCAAGGCATAGATTTCAATCTTATTAATTCATTTAGCCACATAAAAGGCACAAAAACATGCACAGTTACATCAACTTTACAATTCAAGAAAATGAGACAAAAGCAAATGATATTACTGGTCAAAAACTCTAAACTCTAGAAAAGTCCTCCTTTTCTTTGATACTGATCCTCCTCTTTTATAGCCTCAGATGTCTCCTTCCATCATCCCCTTTCCCATGCAATTCTACTCCATCCTTAACTCATAGGGGACAAACAGACAACACTTGCAATGTTTGCCAGCCCCAAAAATCTACCCGGTGAACTGTTCCATCTACTCAAATTAACTCCAACTGAGTTTCCCTCCATTTCACTTTGCAGCAACATATACATAGAACACTCTATTATGTTGAAATGGGAGAGGACACTTAGTCAGTTTCCTAAAAATCCTCTTATTACTTAGAAGGCACTGAAGAATGACACTTGGCACTTTTTGCCTGATTCATTGAAGACACACGGCTCTCCCTGCTTCTCTTTAGCTATGTTATAGAAACATTTGGGGCACATATTAGAATCTTACAGATGGTGACACTTGGTAGCTTCCATAAACTTTTGAATTAATGCTCGGGCCCACCACAATCTTTATTTGGCTATGAAACTCGAAGATGATCTCTCGGTTATTGACATGTGGAGGCTTATGCGGCTTCGAAGAAGATACGTGGCATCCTCCACTATTTCCAAGGATGAAGTAGAAAGGGGCTCAGAGAGTGACACTTGGTAGCCTCCAATACTCTTTGGCATTTAAACAAAATGGAATGATGCTTCTCTACCTTCCAAAATGGTACCGACCCCTTTGGTTTTTGGGACACTCCCTTGACTTGCCTGATGAACCAAAATGGTTCAATGGTTCAATGGTTCAACACTGCACGCATTTACATGTTAACCAAGGCATTGAACCAAAATGTTTGAATGATTGCATTGAACCCTAGCATTGAACTGACATTGTTCCTTGAATGCCGACATGTGGTGACCTCTGCCATTTTCTAAAAAAGTAGCCCAAGGCCTTCTGCGACTGCCACCTGGCACCTTCCACATGATCCTACTACTTAGCTTGTTGAAAACCTTTGCTGAGAAATAGAATGAACGTGGGTACCGATACGAGATGTGCATTTTGACATGTGGTGACTTCTATTGAATTGTTATTAGATACATGGCATGATCTGTGGCTCTTTGGAAAGTTATGAAAAGAGTCTCAGACGATGCCAGTTGGCTAGCTCTGTGTAGAAAGTGACACTTGGTGGCTTCTGCTCGAATCCAAAATTTAGGAAAAATGAAATGAAGGAAACAAAAAAGGGGAAAAGAGAACCTGAACTAGGACAATGATACTTGGCAGCCTCTGCTGCACTTTGGTACTTAGATGGAAAATGAACCCACGCTCTACTCCAACTCTGCCGCTACGACCAAGGTATGTGGGAACCAAAACTGCAGTGCTCAACTAAAAATTTAAATGCAACATAGAGTAAAAATTTACTCTATAGTATGATAGTATGTTATGTAGGGATAGGCAAAATAACATTATAAAAACCTTATGTTTCCCCCAGACCATGGGTGGGAATCACATGTGTAACCATAGATGTAGACATAAGGATAGTAGTAGTATAAGTAGTCTGAATACCTATTTTAAAGTCAACACCTCTAAAATGTCTATTATTATCATTGAAGGGCTCATGCTATTCCTTAAATATGAGAACCATAACATTATTTACATTATTAACATTGAATATTATATTGAAAACCTTATCTAGATTGTTAGGTTGCATATGGATTCATTATATAAATTTATAGAGAGCTATAATGAAATCGAGAAAGACCTTATCTACACCATTAAAGTCATCGATATATATTATATCATGATATTCAATATTATGTTCATTTTCATCTTGATAAACAATTTCAAGTTTAGGAAATATATTATATCTTATTTTTTTATTTAATGGTCTATACAAAATAAAACACTTGAATAATTTAGATTGTATAAGATATGTCTAAATTAAGAAGATTTGAATGTAAAAGGTAAAATAATATTAATTTATTACACTTTTTATAGATATAAATGACCAAGAGGAAAGGGAAACTAGATTGTTTTAATTTTATTCTAGTCAATGACATTGTAGAGTCATCAACAATGCTTTGAAAAAGGTCTATGGTCACTCAAATCAAGAAAGTGATTATTTGAACCTAATTAGATGGATTTGGTAATGCTTGGAGGCCTACACAATAACCATATGCATTTGATATTTATTGAATATATACCTATGATAAATTATAAAATGTTCTATAATAGATCATTGTTCTTACTTGTAGATAAATATTTTGTGTAATTTTAGAGGCTTAGTCTTGTGCATAAGTCCAAATTCATCTTCCTTCACCTTAAAACCCTAGCTCCATTTTTTACACTTTCTTCACCTATACAAATTTATTAGATAACATGTGTTGATATTATCTCAACCACCACCCATTTAGTGGTTGAGTGTTTTCTACATTATAATAATCCACAAAGGACTCAAACTACACATAATTATCCATTATAACTAGGTGTGTGCTCAATTAGTGCCATAATAATATGAAGTATAATCCTATGTGCATTTTCACACTTTTCACCTATGATTTTGACCTTAAAATAATATTTAGAATTGGCTTGATGGTTTTTCCTTTGAGGGTTTTTTAAATTAGATGCTTTAGGGTAGTGCCTCAAGGATGTATGAATGTATTCATCATTATACATATACTTCTTAAGGAAGGTGTTAGATCAATGCTAGATAGGAATATGCTTAGGCTTGATATGTATAAATAGTTGACTCTTTGAGTAATTTACCTCTGAATTGACATGTGAAATGTGTGGGACAACTAAAAGGAAGAGTTTAAATTTGGTAAAATAGCCATTAGAGAGTGTTTTGATGGGTTTAAACAAGGCAGATGGATTTGATAACAAAGTCCATATGAGTGTAATTGTAAGTGTCTAAGAGAGAATGAATTTTTATCTAGGATTAATAATTAGTCTACTTAAGATGATTAATTTTTTAGGTAGAGACTAAAGAAATTTTATATGTGAATAGTAGAAAATTAGGAAGGTAGGAATAATGAGTAAGTGAATGGATAGGATAGAGTCTGAGTAAGAGTCATATGTGTATGCACATGTAATGTATACTAAGGTTTAGTTAAAAATAAAATTTTCAAGTGTATAATACCAAATTTATGTGTCTACAATACTAAGTAAATGAAAGGAAATAGAATAGGGTAAATATACTTACCTTAGATTGAATTGTCAATGAATCAATCTACCCCTTAGATATAGTAGCACTTTGCAATCAATTTTGTAAGTGAGAACCTCAAATGAAAAGGATTAAAACTTAGTTATCTTTACTTGGGTAATCCAAATACTATAGGACACCTCCTTGGTTCAACTCTTCCTATTGAAGTTTAAAGACCTTGAGTAAGATTAATCTCCACAAGAATAAGACACATATCCTCTAACTTATTATTTTACCATTTAAGGGTAGAAATGTGAGTGAAAGCAAAGAATATGAGTCTTTTTTGTCTTAAGAATGATAATTATGACCCTTGTGTGTGTGTGTGTGTCCAAACCGATAAATCAATTATGACTCCAATCCAATGGTATATTGATATAATAGAATAATATTGGCCAAACCATTACTATATCATCAGTTATAATACAATACATAATATGTAGGTATACTCAGAACTATATTGGCCAAGCTAATATGGTACAAAGATAAATAAGGAATAAATAATATGTATCAATTGAGATGATGTAATAGGAAATATAGGGTGGATAACATAACTCGACATAAGGATATGGATCTATAATAAGGACAAAAAATCAAAGGGGACCAAAATAATAATAATTAAGGTATGATAAAATAGTATGCAAACATCTCTCACAAAGTAATATGATTATACCCCACTAATTTCCAATTGAATTCCTTTGTATATGCACTCAGGGATATTGATGCATTAACAAGTTTTACAAGAGAGATTGTTAGCAAAAGATAAAGATGAACAATATTAATGTATACATATGCCCCACCCAAAGCTCCTCACATGTCACAATAGTGTAATATGGGATGGTTCTTTGGGAAATATACATAGAAACATGAAAACATAAATGGAAATTATGAAATAAATGTTTATAAATGAATAACTAAAAGTAACATATACATACCTTGACTTACCTTTCCACATAATGATGCATGAAAAATTCATAGTCTTAATGATGGTGAACACAAATAATTATTTTGGAAACCCTAAAGATACAAGGCTAAAAAAGGAATAAAATCAATGTGCATGTACACAATATTGATGTAAATAAAAAAAAATAGTGCAAGAATATAAAACTCAAAAAAACTGGCAAGCTGAGAATGATAAGGCTAAATTAGAACAAAATTATTTAAGGAAGCATAAAGGAAAACTAGCAATAAAAAATGCCAAGGATAAATTATAACTGAATAACCTAATAAAACAAATAACTAAGTGATATAAAGTAAAATATTAAAAGTAGAATCAAGACTAGATGACCTACAAAAAAAAGGTGAAAAATGAAACCTTAAAATGGAGAAATAGGACCAAATTCTCTAAAAAATAAATACAAAACTCAATTCCCCAAACATAACTAATATAAATCCTATAAATATAAGATAATGACCAAGAGGGCATCTCGTAATAACTCAAAGATGCAACTTATACTAAAAAATGGAAAGATTAAAGAGTAACCTCTGAACACTAAATTGTGAAAATGCTAACATGTTTGAAAGAAACTAAGAATATGAAATACAAAATATGGTAAAGAATTAGAAAAAAACTTGCTATCAAGGGGGAAGGATGGAGGGAGGGAATAAATTATGTTGCGAAGGTAAAACCATGGTCTTTAATAGAAATAAGACACTCTAATGAGTTTGGCAAGACTAATAGTTTTCAATATCAATGGCACTAGAGAACCAAACCCAAAAAACATGAGCTTGGGATAACTAGTGATGTACACAAATCATCCAATAAATTCTAACATTCATGTAAAATAAAAGGATCTTAACTTACCACAATGTGTTCCCCATTCCTTGAGTTTCATTATAGAGCCATCGGTCTACTGTGAGTATTGGATACTAATGTGAGAAAGTAAGTGAAACAAATGATATATATGAGATTTCATATCCTAATATAATTTCATATCACATGCCAATGGACCTCAACTCTATCCTAAGGCCAACTATGGAGTTTAAAATTTAACTAGGATATGGGGTGTGTCAAAGATAAGATCACACCCTTTTGTGTGATTTGACTTTTACAAGATACTTTGCATTTTTCTTATGATATTATGGCTTTTGAACCTTTTGGATTTTTAGTTTTTCCTCCTCCATATGGATGTTGGAAACTATGACATATAATATATAAAATCTCCAAATATTAACATGGGTCAAGTATCACTACATGCATTAACTCAAGTAGGATTACCGCACGTATCTAATGCAAATATAGTTATGACTATGTGTATGAGTTTAGTACCAAATTTAGATATATATAATTCATTTATACATGATCTAGAGCTATTAATTCAAGATAAAGTAATAATTGAAGATAATTTATTTTATATTCATGGTAGATCAAACAATTCCATCCCATTTGATTTATTAGATTATGTGGGGCTATTGGTTATCTTGAACACAATTTATTATACATAGATTCTTATTTTTTTATTTATTTTTCATTTTATTTAGATTTGATCAATTTTTTTTCTCTATTCTTCTATCTTGACATAGATGTGTACATATGTTTTTACATTGACCAATATTCTAGCCCTTGGATTTTCTTTGGTTATGTCATTTTCATTGTACCTTATATTTTGATTAGTGATATCAATATTTACATTTAGATAGATATTATATGATGACTCATCCTTTACAATAGTTTGATCTTACTATGCAAATTGATTATGGCATTCTACTTATCCACCCCTCTATATTGACTATCTATGTTTTCTATTGTTATTGCCTACATTGAGCTTACATAATCACACATATTATATACCTAAATATCTTTGTGACATTTTCATACAAACCAGTTCTTTCCCATTGGGGAATGAATCTTATCTCCACATACTTTTATGAGTCATGACTTCATGATTCACATATATAGTGGGGGCCTATTACTTGTTTTCACTCCCTCGATACTACTTTGACATTACACTTGGTGTACATTTATAATATCTAATTTTAGGTATGTCATTTTATTAAAACATTGATGTTTATCATGGCCTAGTTTTTTACACTAATTACAACACTCTTGGTTGACGTTGGCATTTAATTTCCCTTTGCCTTTGTTTTGACTTGGGGAAGGATTTTCCTGAGTCGATAGATTGACCTTAGGCTTGGGATTTGCTTTCCATTTTTTCTTGGTAGGTCCCTTGTATTTGAAAATTTTTGGTTATGAATGAACACTAATTCATGTTGCTTAGTACCTCTAGGTTAGATTTCTCCAATAAAAATTAGTTTTTCATGTTCTGTCTAAAGTTGCTCATAGAACTTGCCAAAATTTGGTGCCACATATGCAGATCCAGTAGAGTATTGATGCATGTAATAGTTTGAAATAAAAACTAAGGATGACCTAATTTATACAAAATACTAATAATTATATTTTCATCAGTGTCTTAGTTTTTCCAATCTCAATGAGTAGAAGCCTCAAGTGATTGACTTGAGTGATGAAGTCCTTAATATGAGGATGGTTGTATGGACTATGATAAATAAGATCATTTTATAGTTGGCATGACCTCATCTTACTATGAATTCCAAAAATTTCCTCCAAGTTAATCCAAAATTTATAAGGTTTCATGACACCTTTAAATTGAAATTTCAATTTAAGGGATAATGACTAACCAAGGATGCCTCTAGCTTTGTCAAAATGGTTTTGCAATTTTCACCCTTTGAAAAGATATAAAAGTTCAAATTAATCATTAATTTAAATACAATAGAGACCCTTGATAAGAATCATATTAATAATGTATCATTTCCAATTCAAGTAGTTGGAACTTGAGAGGGTTATTTTTTTCCCTATCATAGTTAGCACAAAAAATTGAGTGAAAATAGCCCAATTTTTTGTATGCAAAATCTTTATAAAAATGTGTTTCCTAAAATACACATTAAAATTGTTGTCTCAATAATAAAATCACAATGGTGAAATCAGCCTATGGATTTTTAAAAAAAAAATTGTTTTGAGACTGTAGGTGGAAAAAAATTGTGTATATATATTTTTTTTCAAAAAATTGAAATACTAGTTAAAATGATCATCTCAATGAGAAAATAACAATGGTATAGTCATAATATGGCCCATAATTTTTTTTGTTCACACAGAAACACTGGTTTGTCCTTTGATTTTTCCTTTCATTTTTTTTTTTGAAAAAGAAGAACCTAAAATAGGGATATTAAAACTAAATCTAGACAGGGAATACTACAACTAAAACTAAATAAAGAATATTAAAATAATGAAGATCCACTAAATATAACTAGAGTTATTTTTAGAATTACTAGATTGAGGTGTAATTTATATGTAGGCTCATTGATATATTAATCCATAGTCATACATAGTAAAAAGGGCCAAATGGAATTAACTACAGAGGTTTCCACCATCCTATAACCACACTATCCCATCTTTGAGGTATGTAGAGAGTACCTTCTCAAGGCTAACTAATTACTGGTGCACCACATAATCAAACAATTAAGAGGCTTCCTATTGGCAAAAATAAAAATCATAGGCCTTTCCTATATACCATGGCATATGTGGAAGTTAAGATCCATTTATAGTGTGGATTAATGGATTGAGTATTGAGGTGGTACCACTCACACCATCAAATAAGTAAGACTAATTACCACTTTGCCCACAATGACAAATCCTATGAGTTTTAAGACTACCTAAACACAATTTTGACTTAAGGGATTTCTATGAAATAAATTTCCTTCAACCCTTATTACCTCACTATGCCAATTTATGATCAACCAAGATCCAGATGAAGTGAGAGCATAATATTGGTTATTTATAGCAAGTCACTAAATTTGGGTTTGACCTTGAAATTTAGAAACAAAATTAAACATCTAAAAACTAAAAAGAATGTTGAATACAAAAATAAAAGAATGAAAAGCTATAGATTTTATCTTTAAATCTACATATAGAATAAGGTGAAGATTTTATAGCTCTGATACCATATTAAATTATCTAGATAGGGTTTTAAATCATGTTAACTACCATAAGACAAACACCCACAATACCTACAAAATAAATATATGAAAGCTTAGAAACAAAGTAACACAAATTCATCCAAGTAACATAACTACCTCTTTTAATTAAGATCACTATTCTAATTCTACTAGTGAAATAGTAACTCACATCCACAATATGCTTCACCAAATAGCCCTATATGTTATTATATAGATAAGATAGGAGGATAGGATTAGGGTTAGGGTTTTGGTGAGTAGTCACAAATAAAATAAGACAAAACTATTACTAGTAGAAGTCAATTAAATATTTACTTAATTGATAGTATTCTATAATAATAGGTTGTGGATTAATATATACCAATTAGTGCCTACCCATGAATTAAAAATAAATAATACAGGCACATCTTAAAACCATATAATAGTGTATAAATAAGTAAATACACTAAAATATGGGGTATATAGTGAGGTTGTCTTAGAGATTCCAACCATGACAAATAGATAGTTCATATTTTGGGTCAAATTATGTGATTCATATGGGATAGGTTGGGCATATTAATGCATACACAAGGCATATATGGATCATTATTCATGATTATGAGGAATAGTTGGAATATTCTATGACATTATAAGACATATTATATGGGTTATATTAAGAAAAATTATTAGATTGAGCATATTGAGAGACATTTTATGACATTATTATAGATAGATGATGAAATTATATCACTTTTAGGTACATATGAATCATATTAGAGACATGAATGTTGTTTATATAAATAATTTTATATTTACATCTTATGTATTAATGGGGAGAAATGGCATTATGTAAGCACTTTGGATTTAAAATCCACTTACAGTAGTTGATTCATACTTTCAATTTACATATAAACCTATTTTAGGGTTTCACCTTTGAATAAAAACTTGTTTTGGGGTTCCACCTTTACATAGGAACCTATTTTATGGTTCCACCTTTGCATATGAACATGTTTTTGGGTTTCATAAAATAATTATGATGATATTTAGAGTAGTGTGGTTGAGATTTATACCTCACTCAAATTATAGTATTTATCCTTTTCTAATGGTGGTTGAGGTATTATTACTCTTTAACACATGGTTTCAACTATTACATCTCCTTAGGACATAATCACCCATATAATTTTCCAAATTAATTCAACAAGTGATAGCTTGGTTCATGTACACTCAATGTATTTTTCCTTAAATTTCAATTTCTAATAATTCAATGATCTATGTTATTTTAAATTATCTATCATGAGTGGACATTTATCTATACATGTTTCCTTACATTTTTTTAATGACTAAAATGGGAAATTAGGGCATACCTATCAACACCAAGTTTGGTTAATCACAACTACCAAATTTATTATTTTATCATTCTAATCTAGAATTTTCAATACTAGACTAAAATGGGGAATTTATAGACACATAAATTTGGTATTACATACTACAAACACTGACTGTGGAATAATTTGACATACGTGGAATTCACATACACATTAAAATCTTGTACACACTTTGATATATCCATCTACCCACCTAATATATTGGATAACCTAATTTAACAAAACACATATTCAAGGTAACCCTAGTATATGTGATAAAACTCAATAATCATAATAATATTGTCACCATATCTTAGATAATTTATCTTCACTCTCAAGATAATACTAGAAATAATTAGATAGATACAATTTTATCTCATGTGTTTATATTTTATGGTGGTGTCTAAGAACACTCAATGACTATTTTTCAAATCATGATATCTCCATTAGGTTGGATTTTACATTATTCATAGGTTATTCATAATTTGAAATATCGAAGAGTCATCCATAAATACAACTCAATCCTAAGGTCATTCTCATGTGGTCATTTAGTCACTACTTGATAATTACATTGAGTAATCAAGTAACATTCTATTGAGATATTATCACAAAGGTGTAGATATATAAAATTTCATTGAAATATTATTCCTACATATAAGTATCAATAAAAATTTATGCCAAAGTTTCATGGTGTCAAGTGTCAAAAACTAAAAATTGCATTGCATTCTAGCACAAAAATAATGGTGTTCACACACATCTAGGTGGACAAAATATATATGGTATGATACATAATTACTGTATCAATGTATAGGATCAAATTAGACCATATACATAGGAGGTATCTATCAATGCAAGCATAATAGATTTAGGTGGCACAAACTTACACAATCAATTAATATGGTATTGGTCATCATAGATATCTAAGTTTTGTTGACAACTTCCACACAAGGTTTAAGCTCTTGTATCCCGATTTAAGTGATTAAAAAGTAGACATGGAGTTATTTTAGGGTTTGATATGAATATAGTGAGAACATAAATAAAAAACTATCTTAGTAAATCTCTCCATTAATTTTTCAATTCTAAATCTAACAAGTGTAATATCAATCTGCCCTTTTACATTCATATTTATATGATTATTGCCCTATTTTATAGTATCTAAATATTGATAGTTATATCTTATTTATATCAATTTAATCATAAGTAAAATAGGTTTAACCCATATTTTTGTGCATGGATATTCTAAGAAAAACATTGATGAAAATATTCATGAACTCTAGCTTAACAATGAAAGTTACTAGAGAGCACATGGAGAAGATTAAATATATTGAAAATATAGTTGCCAATAATTTTTTTGATATATGATTGAGGGTTAAGGGTCCCTCACCCATTATATTAAAATAAAAAATAAATATACAAAAAAATCATGACTTGAGAGGATCCACAAAAAGGGGGGAGTATTCAAAAAAATGGCCAACAAGACAACAATGAACTAACAAAACTAACTACAATATATTTCAATGAATAACCACCAAGGGAAAGCCAAAAATTAACTAGAATAATTAGTAGGAGTACCATCCAAGACTATAAGAATATACCCATATCCAAAAAATGGGCACAAGACCAAGATAATAGTAATCCAAATAGGAATTAACCCACCCACAGGGATACACTTGAATTCTCACCAATGACTAGCTAAGTTAATTTCCATCAGGGGGATGAGTCTAGGTCATCCTCATTAGGGGGAAATAGACAACCACCCACTCTAGAATCATGTAGGTTAGACTTTAACTGATAATGCATTGATGAAGAGGAATCAAATAGAGTGTAGGCCACTACTATTCCAATGTGACCTACAACCTCAAATCATGTTAAAGGTGGCATGGGACAAACCCCATACATATATTATAAAATTTGAGATGGAAAAAACATGTGAATATTTTTTCATTATAAGGATGGTTGAGAGATAAGGTAAGTGGATCTAAAGAGCATTCATGTCCAAATGTGAATAATCATCTTAAAGGACCTAATAAGCATAAAAATACCTAAAATTTATTCACATAAGGCATAGCCACACAAAGCCTTTCCTCAATCTCTAAGAAGATGGATAGGGGAATAATGGCATAGACCTCCCTTTTAGAGAGGGGTATCTCTATTATGATATTAATTTGGAAAAGCATAATTGCCTCTTACCAGCGGATCCTTAAGTGAGGCTTAATCAACCAATCTACCACTACACTAAATAGTTCTTCTCCTCCACAACTAGGATTAGATTATTTTTGAATTAAAAAGTAATGTCTGAATTCACCTTAGACCTACAAGGGGTATCCAGGAAAATTTAACCCACTAATTCTTTGATCACCTCCATAACTAGCCTGGATTGAATCATGAAGACCTTTCTTAGCCTAGCCTCACTGATGATACCTACAAATGACATTTCCATATTCTTAGTATAAATGTGAATCAAAGGCTCACTAAAAAAAAAATTTAATAGACATTCCATCTCACATAATCACACACAACACCCTAAGCTCTATCCCACACCAAATCAGGTAAATTAAATGACAAACCTATAAGTAGAAGGTAACACATTCCTCATAAATGGTAGTCCACCTCAGATCACCTCCCACATGTGTAAGATGCACATATTGATATGGAATAATTATTGGAATTAAATTACCCATATCACCAATAACTAATATGATGGACATGAGGTGACAATGAGATGAAGAAATAGAAAGGTTAATAGCTCACCCAATTAAGCTTTGATCATGCTTCCTAAGAGTTATCCACAACGAGCTTAGTAAATTGTGAGATACCTTGATTGGCCATGAAGTTCACTACCAAATTAGCCTTTTTATAGCAATGAGATGCCTCCTAAGGCCTAAGTCAATTAAGAATGTCCCAAACTTGACCCAAATGTTTTTCAATGTTTCACGCATAGGCCCTCAATTATGGAGTGTTCGGATCAAAAACATTGAATCACCTTCCAAGATGACCTTATTCACACCACAATGGATGATTAGGTCCATACCTAAAGCTAATTCCTAAGATTTACCTTCATTTTTTGTTCCATCACTCAAATTTATAAGGTTATCCTAAATAAAGAGCTAATATAATCTTTGATAATGCAACCTACCCCTAAGGCACCAGGGTTGCCCCTTGCAGTTCTATAAAAATTGAGCTTGAAGAAGCCCATGGGTAGGGGATTATAGACCAAATTTTTTACCCTATGATCTAAATGTGATTATACTCTTGGCCTATTAATGGGGGGATAATTTCCAATATTTTGACTATCAATGGAAAATTAATTTTGAATTTGACCCCTAGGAGTCTTGATAACACAAGTTTAGATGAGAAAATATTAGCTTGTCATTGAATTTCTTTTTATATCATCAATAAAATCAAATTATGTTGTATTATTTGGCTAATTGTGGATAGAAAAATCTAATATGGGATTGAACAGAAAGAAAAATATCGTGTTGAGAGAAAAAAGATAAAAATCAAACTACACAAATAACAACTTTGGAAGTAAAGTATGTATAATCATCAAAGAGGTTATTTGTCAATGCATCTAGGTAAAAATGTATACTATTTAAACCTTAATAAAATAAAATATTAACTAATATTTTTTAATTACTAATTTATTAACTAACATAAGATGGCACTCCCATAATATATGATGATTTTAATGTTCAAATCATCTCGCTAGTAGGGAATAAGTTCAAAATGAGAGAATGTAATGAATGAAATTTGGAGAAAGAGAAGCATTAAATAATAACACGTGAGTCCATATCTTTGTACATGTTTATTTTGGGGAGTCTCAGATTTATCCCCTTAATTAGGACAATGTCAGCCTTAACAATTACATAATTCAATGAAACTTTTATGTTATTCTACACAATAATTTTGGGAAGATAAATCAATTCACTCTATATTTACATTAAATTTATATATACAAGGTTAAAAATCCTACCCAAAAAATTGACTACTAATAAAACTTTTATGTTAGTTTTAAGTACTAAAATAGATTAGTTTTATGTGCCATGTGGATTCCCTTATCTAGTGATTTTTACCAAGTACATGATAGGAAAATCATAGAAAAAATGACTACTAATGAAAAATTGGTCATCTTGAATGAAATATACTACAAAAAATCTCATAAAAATGAACATATCTATAAAATGTTTACCATGGAAGCTTCAACCAATTTAAAAGAACTGAGAAATGCAAAACTTATTAGGAAATCCATACACTAATTTTTTTTTCAAATCCATAAACATAATTTGGGTTTAAAGTCCCAAGATAAAGTGAGAGCATCATCCTCTTGATAATAAATATATACACATCATATTTTCACCTTATCAATTTACTAAAAATTTCTCTTTTAATGGTTTGTTGACACACTAATCTCCCCGAGTGCACACCTTAAATAGTCCACTGAGATGAGGTGGGATCAGATTTTGGTAATTTATGAGAGATGTTTATAGTCTATCCTATTACACCATCACTACTATAAGTTTGACCTCTTCATAATATACATCCATCTTTCCATTAATTCTAATTTTTATTTAGATTTTATAGATTTCTTATATCTTATAGTATCAACCTAAATAATACCATCTATTTTGTGCCTCTGTCCTTCATGTACTATATCAGCTAACCCAATATAATTTTAAGTTTATCTTATGATATTTATACTATATCAACCTAGCTGATATCATGTTGTTTTAGTTGAAATATTCCAATTGTATCAACCTATATTATACCATTAACTTAAAATTTAAGGTTGGTTTTAGGTATTGGAACAATATATGTAGGGGTCATATTTCATTCCTAATAAGATATATCACATTCATACACTCTACTTGCACTTGTATTTGTACCTTTAGCTATTATTTGAGAGAGTTATATGGTTTAGAATCTTATCTTAATAGTCTTGTCTTGTGGTGTCATTTAAAATCAATATGAGAGGTATTTTGGAGTTCTTAACTAAGTATATCTAAGTCTTCCTCCAACTATTTAGGGTCTTCAACCTACAACATATCTTGAAAATCTCCACTTGATCTAAAGGGGGAGATTTTAGCATCAACAATCCACCCCAAGGTAAGTATTTATACCCTTGCACTCTTTCCTTTACTTACATAGTAGATTAGATGTTGCTTCTTACTTTGTTTTTATATGAGTGTATCCTTGCTTAATCTCTTCCTTATACTGAATAAGATAGTATATATATATATAGGGTTTATTAGTATTTTCATTTACCACCTTAGATTTTATAGACCCCCATTTGCTTGACTATTACACATTACCTCATTTACAATCATTTAATTTACTTGCATCTTTATAGTCATAGTTACAATCACTTATCTTCATTGAGGTTTAGTGAGAGGTATATCCTTATATCATAGACTTAAGCTTTGTAACCCTTTCCTCTTGACATTTGAGTTGTAGGTTACCATTTTATAGATCTAAAAATATCATTACTCCTTAATCTATCATCCAAGTATAAACAGGTTCTATTTGATTGAACTTATTCGAGTCCTAGTCTATTGAGAGAAAAATGATAGTTATAGGTCATCCTATCCCATGCATACATTTTGGTGAACCTGATGTGAATATTATACCACATTTGTTTGGATAAAATTTATGTTTTTTCCTTATAACATCTTAGCAATATCCTTCAAAGCATCATATATTTTTTTAGTCTAAATGTATCGGCTAGTTTGATACCATTTCACATATGTCTATTAACAACATCGACTAAATCAATACCATTATGTGTTTTCCAAACTATATTGGTCAACTTGATATATTTATATGTGATTAGTTTATGTTTCATACTCTATCAGCCAGCTTGATACCATTATGTTATCTTGTTTAAATTCATTGCATACTACAAATTTAGATTTCAACATATATTATTTTTTATCTTTACTTTTATTTTGTCTTCCTAGAAACCTTGTTTCATCAATTATAAAACTAATGGGATATATCATTCTAGATCAATCATTATTTTTACCTAAGCTATGGTGTGAGGGTACTACCCCAGTTCTCATGCCATTAGACAAAATTATATACATAATTTAGTTTCCATATACCTCATGGTATATCATAAATTCCTAAGGATTTCGTTTCATCCTTTGGGAACCTTTCAACCATTTGATTTTGTAGTGCACTAATAAGTGGTTAGCCTAGGGAAATTACTCTCAATGTACCTCAGAGATGAAATAATATGTCGACATGAATGGTGGAATCCTTCATAATTAGTACCTTTATGGGCATGTTCACTATTTATGACCAGGATCACTATATCTGAGATCCTATAAGTCAAAAACACCTTTATCTACTCATACCTCCCTACTTTGACTTTTATTATTATGTTTTATCTTTATTATTTCCAATACTATATCAGTCAATGTGATACTATTCTATTCTATGTGAAATTCACATCAACTATCCTAATATTAATCAATGTGCCTTCCCAACTACATCAACCAACCCAATATGGTTATGTGTATCTACCTAACCACACTAACCAATTTTAACTAATTTATTTCCTATTGTATTGGCTAGCATGATATATTCATTTTTTTCATCCACTACTAATGATACCTTTTTACTACAATGTATCATCCAACCCAATACATTCTATTTTATTATACTACTAATAAATTATATCAGCCAACCTGATACAATAAGTTTTTTTAGATCTAATAACTAAATATATTGGCCTACCTAAAACCACTAGTGTCTTTTGACCAACCTCCTTTTGTATTAAATTTTTAGTCTCCTTCACCATGATGTCTCCTCTTAGAATATTTTTTGTGAGCCTTAACCCATTCCAATTTGTGTGGGTATCTCATTTCTACCTTATATGACCACCATTAAAGGAAATTCCTTGTGGTGAAATTATGTTATACCTTTTCTCATGGACAAGGATCCCAATTATGATCTTCCCACTTATAAATATACTTATTACCAATCTAAAAATCCTAATGATGACACTTATAGTGGGATAAAATATTATCAATATGGTCCTCCCATTTATGATTATTCTAATGAAATCACTTTTGACACTCCTCACATTGATAAAGATCACCCTAATGATCTTCCCATCTATGACCTTGATAATCATTATTATAAGGGTAAAAACCCCACCCCAATGATGAAAACTATAGTAGGACCAAAGATTATCAATATGGTCATCCCATTTATGATGATCCCTATAAGGATTATAATGATTACACTTTAACCACTTATTAAATGGTTAAAAATAAATACCATGATTTTTTTGTATCTATGATGATGATTCTAATGAAGGTGAAGGCCCTAACATGATAGTGGATGTTCCCATTAATGATTATTACAACATGCAAAAAAATCACTCTTATGATTTCCCCATATTTAACAATACCCACTACAAATAAATAAATTATAAGCATGGTTTAATTGATGCTTACCCACCCTTTATTCCACCCTTGAAAGGCATTAGAAGGATAACTCATCAAACCTCAACTAACACTCAACCAAATTTTGTTAACTTATCAGCTTATGAAGAGAACCTAATTTAAATGCCTACCATAATATGCATCATTGGTGATTATGATACTCAATCCTATATGAACATTTAAACCTACTTTAATTCAACTCTAACCTTTCCAATCTACCCAAATCACCACTACAATCACTTATTTATAAATGTATTTGTATGCAATGGAAAATTCAATAAATTCTACAAATCAATCCTAGATTAAAGAAGATAGATACTAATTACACTTATGATTGGGGATACATTAGATAATCAAGGTAATGACCAACATGGATCCACTATACCTAATTAAGGGTTCTCTTACCATAATAACTTCACTAGGGAGGGTTCCAAAACCTCCAGTCAAACAAAACTATGGAATAACCCTAAAAAGGTCCTATGTTTTCATATTCACTAAACTAATAACAAGTAAATAAAAATATAATCTATTGCTCACCAAATCTTTTGGCACAACATGGGGTTAGAAAACATAAAAGTAAACATGCATAATAGAATCCTAATTAAAAGTAAAACCCTAATGCATGGAGGAAGAAATATTATTCAAAATCCATTACTTATGCTACTTATATCTATTAAAGATAGGAGAAAATTTAGAGATACTTATCTATAAGATGAACCCATCAAAACTCAATATCTCCTTTGGCTAAAGGTACCTCACAAGAGGTTTTTGTGGTTTTTAAGGATCACTAAAAAGGCCAAAGCATCTAAGACTTCTCCATAAGACAAGATTCTTCTCCAAGTAGAAACCTTAGGCTAAGACTCCTCAAGTAGAATGGTGGAAGAGAAAATTGTAAATAAGGACAAATGAATAATAACTCTTGCCTACCCTTTAAGAATGGTAAAATGGATGTGTTTATATATGTGGATCTAACCCTAAACCATTCTAAAAGTTTTGAATAACAAGGTCAACATGATCAACCTAGTATTAAAATTGATTAGAAACATATTAGATAATGAACTATGTCAACCATGGCCGACTTAGTTCTTAGTAAGCTCTTTCAATAAAAATACAGGGTCGATATGACTGACATAGTCATGTAAACTACCAAAAAGGGGTTTAGATTAGGGAAAGGGATAATGAAGATGGAAAATGACTAGAGGAGGGTGAAAAATAGGAGAAAAAACTTAGGGGGATGGTTTTTAGTAGATAAGTGTGTAGATAACAAGTGGCAAAAAAGACAAAAATCTTATGAATAACCAATTGTCTACCCACCCTTTCTCGGTGCACCTCTTAAGGCATGCACTTAGAGGGATTGAAACTTGATGGGTTCTTGAAAGATAAGAAGCATCAGTAATTGATAAAGTTTGAAAATATTATGTGTATACATATTCCCAACTCAAATCTCATCATGTGTCACACAGGTGCAACATGGGATGGTGCTTCGAGAAAGAATATAGTAACACATAATGCTGAGGCTAAGAAAAAATTTGCATTAATTTTAAAGCAAAAATAAATAAAAGTAAATGATGGAAAAGGAAATAATTGAAAATTAAATGTACTATGTACCTTGACTTATCTTTATCAATGGATTGTTATTTACTATGTTTGTATTTTTTATCATGGAGGGTGTAGAGACTGCTTTTGACAAACCCAAGGATACAAAACTAAAGAGAAAGAACAAACAAACATAGGAAAGCCAAGATAACTGGTGCTATGTGGATGAGATGTACTTAGAAATTTGGAAAGCTAGGGTTATAAGTGCTATGTTATACCAAATGAACAAGTCAGAATTTAGAGTAAATCAAGTAACCAAAAAGCCAAGGCTACTAAAGATTGAAAAACTCAAACAAGTAAACCTTAAGTAAGAAATACAACTCACTAAGTCAAACCAAGGATACATGTCAAAAATATGGTAATCAAACATCAATGTAGAAGCAATAACAATCTTTATTTAAACAAAGATGGACAATAAAAATGGTAAAAAAACATTGATAAATAAGAATTAATAATCCTTACTCAATCATCAATGGAAAAAGGTTCATGAAATGGAAAACAACATTGATGAGTGAGAAGTAAAAAGCCAACCTCACTCAACAATGGAAAAAGTACATGAAATTATAAATGGACTCAGGTGTCCAAAAAAAAGGGTATTACAACAATAATAAATTGTAAAAGAAATCAAAGAATGTCTAGAAATGTAGTTCCATGGTGTAAAAAAAATAATCCATAGTTTCTCAAGCATATTATTTTATTCTAAGTATAGATAAAATTGAAACAAAGTAGTGCTAGAATGTTTTAATATGTGAAGAAGGACATAAAGAAGAAGGGAAAACATATTTAGAATCATAATTTTCCTATCAAGGGGGGAAATAAAATGGGTAGAGGGGACAATTAAGGAAAAATCAAGGTAGAGGAACTCTTTATCTAAGTCAAGACACTCAAATTAGGTTTGTCAAAACAAGAGGAATTTTGACCTTAAGGACTCTAAATAACTTATCTTAGCCACACAAGTCTTAGGTCAACAAATGAAGAATGTAGATCATCCCATGAAGGCTATATTCATGAAAAGTAAAATGGACATACCTTCCCATAATGTATTCCCCATTCTTTAGGACCCCTTATAGAGTCATTGGTCTACTATAAATATTGGGTACTTATGTGAGAAAGTAGGTAACACCATACAATTTGTTGAATTCTCCTATTCCAATCTACTAGCCTACCACACCCCAATAGACCTCAACTCTATCATGAGGCCAATTATGGAGTTTGAGCTTCAATTAGAGATAGGATATGTGCTTGTAATCATGTCTTTTGGTGTGATTTTAACTTTTGAAATTTATATGTTGCTTTTGTATATCACTATGTTTTATTTAAAATAATGTGGTTTTTCACTTTTTGGATGGATTTTTCTTTTCCTCCTCCATACGGATTTGGAAAACCAAACATGGGTGCTAAAGTGAATTTCACTTGAATACTTAGGACTTGGTTCCTAAGATAGAGAATGAAGAAAGAATGGTGTTTGAGTCTCATAAATTTAGGTGAAATAAAATTATTATCTTGACTTCTACCTTGTTTTATCCAATGTGGAGTGAAAGGAAAGGAAATTAAGAGGAATAAAACATGAAACAATTTGAATTACTTCAAATGTGATAAAGGTTGAAAAAGGGATACAATGATAAAAAAATGTGATTCCTTATCATAAGAATGAGGGAAATTTAGGAAAACATGCTAACACAATTTGTTTTTGTAAATTTTATCTACAAGAGAAGCAAAAGTGGAAGTTTGAAAACAAAGGATCAAGAACTTGTAATCATTGCAAAACATATTCTATAAAAGGAATAAAAAAATTAAAAAATGGTGATTTTATGAGGAAGTCCAGGTCCTATATATGGTCTTACACTACAAATCATAAAATATAAACCCAAGGGGGTTTATAAAGTATGTAAAAAATAAATGAGATACGAAAAAATATGATATTTGTGAGGAAGTCTAGGTCCTATCCATGGTCTTACACTAAAAATCATAAAAGATAAAGCCAAGGGGGTGTATCAAGCATGTGAAAAACAAATGAGATAATAAAAAATATGGTATTTGTGAGGAATTTTGGGTCCTATCCATGGTCATTATAGATCAAAATCCACATTTTGAGGTTTTGGAGTAGTTTGTTTTTTTGTCATAGGTGTCCTTGACATGTTCATCAAGTGTTCTTCGACCCTTTATTTTATGAGGACCCCTTTTATATTTTTATTTAATTCCTATCTTCCTTATAAAATTTTTGCATGGTAACCTAGTTCTCGTTATCACTTATAAGTTCTTGATTCACCCAGGAGTAGTTCTAGCTTTCCATGTGGCAACCCAACACTCATCTAAGACTAGTCTATTTTTATTAAAGATTAAAGTAGTGCCCTTGGCCAATGGGGTAATAGATGAGGCCCACCATTCAATTGAAAATAGGGATGTGGACTTTCCACATGGTTCCCCTGTGCTCATTTTTGCAAAGGAATGCTTGACTTTTCTAAGGGTAGTGCTAGCTCACCATGTGGTGTCATGATGCTTCTAGGGAGAAAAGGTTAGTTTGTCAAGACTCAGGATCAGATCATTGGTTGATGAAGTTGGGAAGGGGACCCACCAATTAATCATAATGAAGCAAACCCACCACATGTCATCTTAGCTCTCCTCAAGATCAAACTTTTCCTATCAGACCTTTGAACAACACCATTGGATGAGAGGAGTGGGTCCTTCATTCCTAATGATAATTCTAAGGGTAGTTATATAGGTAGATGCATATTACCATTATTATTATTATAAGGATCATGGGCATCATAAGGCATTATAGTTACACCATACCTAATATTTTGTAAACTAACTACACTCATGAGCCAAAGCTCCTCATTCGGTTACAATGGATTTATCATGGGCACAAGTGCATGATTATAAGTATCTTTCTATCAAGAGGCCATTGCACCTATATAATTAAGTATCTTTTTTTTGTAAGGGGCTGGTAGATGAACAATTATTTTTTCTATCATCAAAGAGTAGCCATTTTGTAATAGTCAAGATTTAGAATAGAAGTAGCAGTAGTTAGAATTTTTCATTATATGACCTTAGTAGGCACCCCTCATGAGTAGGATTTAATATTATATTATGCCCTTGAGGCCTTTTGTATTCTATTTTCCACCTAACAATGAATAATATGTGGTGTCCTATGTTAAACTAAGTGGAAAAGTTATTTTTATTCGTTATTTCCTTTCTTTGCTTCTATAGTGTTGGTTCTTGTTTGCATTATAGACTTTAATTCATGCATATGCTCCTTTAATAGTCTATGATGTTCAAAGATTCAAGATATTTTATGTAATTTTAGGTCAATACTTTAAATATCTCAATGCATCACTCAAGTTAGTTTATTTCTATTTTATTTTGCATCTCCCTCTTATGCCTTTTCACCCCCAAATTAATTCAAAGAGTTGGTTTCTAAAACCCCGAAGGTCACTTTACAGATTGCATTTAAGTCTCACACATGTAAATATTCCCATAGAAGTTTATTTTCCTAGAGCAAAAGCTTTAGGCATCAACAATATTACAATATAATTCACAAAGAGGAACTCAATAGATGCCAAAAAGTGTGTAAAAATTATGAAAACAAAGAGGATAAAATTACATCATGAAAAAGATTGGGTCCTATCCATATTTTTACAATACAACTCATGAGAAAAAGGGAAACCAAAAGACCAAGAGGAAGGAATAAAGTTTGTGAAAAGAGAGAACTGTTGTAGAGGGTGAGACTCGTGTAAGTATCCTGTAAAAGGTTTTAGATAGATAGTGGATAGAAATCATAAAAAGAAGGGAAGGATCCTACACTAATGTCTATATCAAAGATGAGCATGTGAGATACAAGCCTATGTGTCTCATAAGGTTTCTTTAAGCTGAATTAGTTTGGTATCATGTAATGGAGAATAAGAGTGGGCATCTCAAGATGCCCCAAAGGGTAAGTGGATATAGGGATGGGAATTGCAAGATGCCCCAGAGTCTAAAATGATATGTGAGTGGGCATCATAGGATGCCCTAAAGGTTAGATTAATAAGTTTATGGGCATATCAAGATGCCCCAAAGGAAAAAAATTTATGTAGATGGGCATCACAAGATTCCCTAAGAGCTAAAAAGAGGAAGAAAAGATAAGAATAAAATAACACCGCATATAGTGTCTAATGGATTCAGGTTGTCCAAGAAGATTTTGATAGGAGATTTCATGATGCTTGAGGAAAGAAATAAAATATAGGAAATAAGAAAGATAAATTAGGGATAAATAACTAAATCAATTAGATAGATAACTAAGTCAGCCAGATAGAAGAGCAAAGGTAGCAATAAGAGTATAGAGTCAACTAGGTCAACTTAGTACTACTAAATAGAAGGAAAAAGAGTACAAGTCAACCCGATTGAATTAGTAATATTGGATAGAAGGCATAAGAGTATAAATTTGACTAGGTTAATTTAGTATTTTTGGAAAAAAGGTAGAAGAGTATAGATTTGACTAGGTTAACTTAGTACTACAAATAGGGAAAGTGATAGTTTGATAAGGATACAAAATCGACCAAGTTGACTTAGTAATGTAGCCTGATTGGTTTAAATGAGTATTGGTTTGACTAGGTTGAATTAGTAATGAAAAAATGGAAAAAGTTAGTGTGATAAGGATACAAAGTCAACCAAGTCAACTTAGTATTGTAGCCTAACTGACAAAAAAGAGTATAGGGTCGACCATGTCAACTTAGTACTACAAGTAGGGGAAAATATAATCTATAAGAGACTATGTCAAATAGAATGATAGTGTACTAAAAATAGGGAAATATTTTTCAATATAATCTAAATCAAGAAATGGAATCAAACACATAAATAATTGGATCAATGAGAATGATCCAATTGGCATAGAACATAAAACCTTGCACCAATGCTAGCCAATGCAATTTTTTGTAATACAACATACAATGATTAGATAGAAAATATTCAACTAAAAAGTAAATTCTAAGTAGTCATCTTGAGTGTTGTTATATTATTATAAAGTGTTATTTTAAGTGTGATAGGGAAGTTGGCTAAAAATAGGGAACTAGAAAGAAATTTATGGATGGTTTTAGGATGTTTAGGCTGAAAGGGATCTATGTTGGAAAGGGTATTAGTTTGATTTTGGGGCCTACCCCTTCACTTTAAAATCCCATAGTGATAAAGGTGTCATGTGATTTTCCAATATATACTATTAACCACATGTTTATACTTGGCCAAAAAACCAAGTTGGCTTCCCCTTTGGTGATGAAATCCAAGTAGATAGGCCTTAGGAAGACAATGTTACATGCATTTTGAATATTGTGTGATTTGGTAGTGTGTGCAAAAAGAGAAAAATAGTGTAATTAATTGGAAATTTGAAAAACTACCTAATTAGACTATGTGAACTACTCTAAGCATGCAAATAAATGAAAATGACAGTGTGAATTAATTACTAGCATATATTTTTTAATTCCCAAATTAAGAATGATACAGAGTCAGCTCAAATGAAACTATATGCAAACATTATAGAACAAAGTCAACTGGGTCATTACTATTATGTAGAAGCAAGATTATTTAAGAACTAAGTTGATCAAGTTAACTTAATCTTTTAGACATAATACAAGCTATAGAACTAAGTCAACCATGTCAACTTAGTTTGTTGTAGGATTATAGTTTTAAATACTACAAACTTGCACAAGAATAGAACTATAATGAAGTACTGAAATTACAGAGAGAGAAAAAGAGGAACCTTGGTGGGTTGGAAGATGATTAAGATTACAAATTTTCTATTGTAGTACCGTGAATGTTGCTTTTCAATTTTTCTAACTAAGTTGACTAGATCGATCTAGTTCTATGAAATCCTATTTGTTGAAGCCTATTAAGATGACTAAGTCAACTTGGTTGACTTAGTTTGTTATCTGGATGCTGACTAGAAGACTAAGTTGACCCATATGACTTAGTTTGTTATTTGGATGCTAACTAGAAAATTAAGTCGACTTAGTTGACTTAGTTTTTCAGCTAGAACTAAAGAAGAATTATTTGTTGACCTATCTAATCCAATAATTTGTATCTGATGAAGACCTGCATGGGGGGAATATAGTCATTTTGATATGAATGTGTATTAAACTTGTGCACATAAGTTATAAATATACTATCCTGGTTAACCTATTATCATAAATATAGAAAAATAATAGAATGATAGAAAGGAAAAATGTGAAAGAAAACCTGCAAGGGTTAGATTCATGTCGAGTTCACCAAAATGTATGCAATGGGAAATACACCAGATTTATAAATCAATTATAGCTCAAAGAATATAGATCCTACTTACACTTTTGATTGGGGATACATTAGATAGTCAAGGTCATGACCAATATGGATCTGCTAGACTTAATCAAGGGATATCTTATCATAAATAATATCACTAGGGAGGGTTTCAAAGCCCTAGTCAATAAAAATTATGTAATGATCCTAAATAGGTCCTATGTTTTCATATTCACTATACTAATAATAAGTAAATCAAAAGTCTAATTTAGTGCTCACCAAAGCTTGTGGCACAATGTAGGGGTTAGTAAACATAAAATTAAACATGCATAAGAAAATCCTATTTAAGATATGTATAGGTAAAAACCTAATGCATAGAGAGAGAAATAATATTCAAAAGCCATTACTTATGATACTTATATCTACTAAAAAGAGAAGTAAAGTTAGAAATACTTACCTAAAAGATGAACCCATCGAGACTCAATCTCTCCCTTGGTCAAAGCTTTTTCAGAATAGGTTGTTGTGGTTTATAAGGATCACTAAAAAAGGCCAAAATATCCAAGATTTCTCCATAAGACTAGATCCTTCTACAAGTATAAACTCTAAACTAAGACTTCTCAAGTAGAATCATGGAAGAGCAGATTGTAAAGAAGTGCAAATGAATAATAACTCTGGCCTACCCTCTAAGAATGGACAAATGGATGTGTTTATATAAGAGGATCTAACCTTAAACCCTTCTAAAATTTTTCGCTGATAAGGTCAACTCAATTGACCTAGTATTGAAATTGATGAGAAACATACTAGATAATAAACTATGTCAGCCATGGATGACTTAGTTCTTATTAATATCTGTCAATAACAATACAGGGTTGATGTGGCTCACATAGTCATGTAAACTACCAAAAAGGGGTTTAGGTTTGGGAAAGGGATAATGAATGTGGAAAATGACTAGAGAAGGGTGAAAAATAGGAGACAAAGCTTAGGGGAATGGTTTTTAGGAGACAAGTGTGTAGATAGCAAGTGGAAAAAGGTACAATAATCCTGCAAAGCACCAATGGTCTACCCACCCCTTTCTTGGTGCACCCCTTAATGCATATACTCAAAGAGATTGAGACTTGATAGGTTCCTATAAAATATAAAGCATCAATAATTGATAAAGTTTGAAAATATTATATGTATACAATATTGACCTACCTGATAACATTTAAATATAATTGCCTATAAGTAATAACACTGACCAAGGCAAAAATGTTTCTATATAGTTCTTCTTATTTTAGTAAACTACACTATCCATGACAATATGTTCCAATACATTTATTAAATTTTGATCCAACTTCACTATTCATCAACCATTACAAAGTTTTGATATAGTTATTCTTTCCATCACCAAACTATATTGGCTAAGCTAATACATTTCATTTTAGTAATTTTCCCTTAGACTGTATCGTCTAACCCAATATAACTAATTCTATTTTTCCATCACTATATGGTATCAACTTGGAATATATAATTCATTTCATTCTTATTTACCTAGACTATATCAACCTAGTTGATATAATCCATTTCATTCATGTTACTCTAGACAATATTAGCATGGTTGATATTGTACATCATAATTTTATATCACCTCCCAAAGATCTTGCATTACCTTATATGCCATATTACATTCTATAACACATATCTACATATATTTTTACATCATTAATATGTCTTTCAATGTTAATATTAACTCCAATTCACATACATATCATAGGTTAGGGCAACTTGTGATGCCTATCCTTTTTTTATCACATATTTTATGGAATCTTATGATGTCCATCCTTTTCTTAATGCACATATTATCGTGCACCTTGCATTTCCCATCCTTTTCTTATTTTAGCATTTGGGGCATCTTATTATTACCATACTTAAACTTATGAATGACTTAGGGGCATCTTATGATGTTAATAATCATTCTATTGGCTTCTTGATCTCCCATCCTTACCATGAGGCAATAATCAAGAACCTTTTAATCTTATAAACAAATAAATTTAGCTTCAAGAAGTCATTACAAATAAATTTGATTGAATTTCACATGTTTTTATTTGATATTAAATGTTAGCATAGATATTTCTTATTATTTTGTTTCATGTTTCTTTGCTTTCCTACATTCTATTTACTTATCATCATTTTTATTACACCAATACTTCATTTTTGGTTCATTGGTATCTTATAGTTTTCCTTAATTCCCCCTTTGTGTCTTAGGTAACACCTCTAGGTTTTATATCTCTTTAAATTCAGCATTCTTTTATCTTGTGGATCTTAGATAACACATTTTAGTTTATTTGTGACACTTTCACCATTTTTTATACTTAGCCTTAGTTTCCTTGTGATGCTTCGGTATCTTTTTTCTTTCCCCTCTTTTGGGATGGTTCCTTTTATCATTACTTGTGATAGACCACTATAGGTTTTTATGGCATCCCTAGTGACATTAACACTACAATTCCTCATATTCCATATTGTAATATACATAATTTATAAATTTAAAACTAATAAACCAAAAACTGATAATTTACTTCCTATTTTAAACTTATCATAAAACCTTAGATAGATATTTAAACAAGAAAAAGTTAATAATACATTTACCTTACCAATCAATGAACCTCCATTCTTGGCTAACTTGGATGTGATATTACAAATTGGTATATGGTTTCTCAATTATAATATCCAATGCAAAGGAAATTTAACAGCGTAATGGTATGGGATGTTGATTCTCAAAAGGATGCATAAATAAAATTTGATAGCAATTTTATAGTTTAATGATGGATGTTAATTTTATAACATTTAGAGATGATAATTTAGGATGATCCTTACAATGGAGGAGAGCATGAAAATTTATAGACGTTCAAATAAGAAAATGGATGGATAGTATAAATCTATATTTTTTTGATATATTGATTTTACATGGTTGGATTTGAGTCCTCAATCAAGCGGTTGAGAAATGTGGGGAAGTTAGTTGGGTGGTTGAATGAGTCAATAAAATTAATTAATGGAGTTAATTTCATGTTTTTAGGATAATTTAAATATTCCATGAATGATTCAAGGTAGTTGGATGACTCACCAAGTTAATTGAATGTTTCAAGGAGTTGTGAGATGACTCAACACCTTGGGTGAGATAATTAAGTGAATGATTGGGTGACTCCACCTTTTGGTTGAAATAATTGATGATGTGGTTTTTGATTTGTAATTTAGAATTTTAATTAGTTTTATTTGTTTATTTTTATAATTATGTGTGAATTATTAATTATAAATACATTAGTTAATTAATATTGACTAATTAACTATTCAAATAGGGGGGAATAATGATGTTAGTGTAATAGGATAAAAATTTAGATTTTGGATGATAGGTTAGTAAAGAATAATGGTGATTGGTTCGATGTTTATCTAGGTTAATTACATGGTATGATGATAAAGATTATATGGATAAATTAGGTGTCTACATTTTCACCTATTTTAAAGGGTATTGTGACTAGAAAGAACAATGGATTTTCAAATAATAAATAAAAGTAGAACATATAAAAATATGAGAAATGGATGTGAGATTATCCTTGAGAAACTTATGTGAGTGAATTAAATGATGATGTAATGATTTATTTAGGGATTATTATACATCTAAAGGAAATTAAGGTATTAAGGACATAGATGGGCTATTGAAAATGAGAGGAAGGGAGTAAGATGAAAGAATCAAGGGGTGGTTGATGAATGAAGAGGGGTTGGGATAAAATAGGATTTGATGAATGGATAGGAGGATGATGATGTTATGGATGAATAATAATAACCCATGGATGTAATTAACCCACTTACTATAATACTTACACAATTTGATTGGATTTTATGATGGATTAATTTTACCCAAACACTAATATATGCAAGGAGTGGATTGGGAATGATATATCCCAAGATAAGTTGCATGCTTTGCTTTATCACAAGCAATGATATATGTAAGAGAGAGGATTTGGGAATAATATATCCCATTAAAAATCTATGGGATTGGATTGGATAGATGGTTTTATTGATGCATAAGCATAACTCAAAAATTTATCTAAATGCATGGATGAAAGATGTGGTGAATGGATAAAAGGATGATAATAGGTTGTTGGTATATATAAGTGATTAGGTGATGTATTATTTAGCATTCCTAATAAATTATTGGTGAAACACACACAATCATTTATGATGGATGTTTTAGTTAGATGTTATTTTGAAATGATTGAATGTGTAATAAAGAATGTGGATGATAGAGAAATGGATGAATTGCTATTAAGCTTGCATAAATTTTTGAATGTTTGAGCAACCATATTTTTATTATGGAATGTGATAGGATGCACCATGATATGAAAAACCATGATGTAATTTTTATCTTATAATCACATGTAAGGATTCATCATGATATGTAAAACCATGTTGATAATGTTTTAATTCACATAAGGATGGACTCAAGAATCAACAATAAAATTAAACAATTAAGAAGCAAAAACAAAAAACCAAAAGCAAATGCATGTCCTACATCAAGTTAAAAACCATGCTATTTAGTGATTGATGGTGATAGGTTGATTTTACCATATCAATTATATATTCAAGGGGATTTTATTTGGAATGATATATCATGAAAAATATATACGCTTTGATGTGCCCCCAAGCAACGACATATGTAAGAAGGTGGATGTGGGAATGTCATATCCCATTTAAAAGTTGAAAAATTGAATTGGATGGATGGATTAGTTGATTGAGTATGGATTTTAACATGATTTAGGAGAAGACATAATTTTTGGATTGTGTGGTTGTTATATTATTATTTTTGGTCGTTATTATATTATATAATGTTTTTGGATTTTTGGGCTTTTCAAAATGTTTGGGGATTTTGTGGTATTTTTTGTTTGTTTTTATATTTATTTTTTTATATATTTTGAATTAAATATAAACTATATACAAAGGGAAAAATATTTCTATCACAATTTTTGAAATGATAATTATTGGGGGTTGATGATGAATGGAAGAACAAATTTCCAAAGGTTACGCTAAGTGGAAGTTATGCACCCAGGGTTCACTACATCATGCTAACATGTTTAGTGATGTGTCATTATTAAAATGTGTGTGATGATGTGGATGTATAAATATTTTTCTGAAACATATGCCAATGTATCTTACATAAGACACACACAAGACCAAGTTAATCACATTAGAAAGGATGGTTTAACTTAGTGAAATGGATGATTAGAATAACTTAAGCTTGGATGGATGTCGACACTATTGGATAAGATGGAATGTATATGCCCCAAATAATAATAGAGGTGACGATGGATAGGAATAGGGATAAAGGACAAATTTCCAAGGACTATTATTTATGAGAATCATGTGCCCCTTTTATCAAGGTGCCATTATAAATATATAACAAGATGTTTATAAAAACAAGCCTCTAGATATTTTCCCCTTGTCAAGGTCAAAATCAAGAAGAATGAACATGGTATGATGACAAGTATTGGATGGATAAAGATGGGGTTGAGTAGATTCAGAGAGGTAAAGGTGGTAATTATGGTTTAGGATGGGTAATGATGGCTTAGGATTGAATGGATAAGGATGGTAAAGATATTTTTGGATGGATAGTAAGGATTAAATGGATAAAGCTGGTAAGGATAATTTTGGATGGATGATGTTCAAATAAGTTTATATAGAAGGATTTGGATGGACATATATTTTGGGATTGGATGGAGTGAGAAACTTAGGATGCATCAGATTAAGATGGAATTAGTTTACCCCCAAGTGTAGGGTAATTTTAGTCAACAAATTACGAATGACACTAGAGACTAGTTTCATCATGGTAGTTGTCCAACTCACCAAAGAATTGGTTTTCACCTATGGACTAAATTTTTTTATTTTCTTGTTTTTTTTTTTTTTCAAATTTTTTGATGATTGTTATATTTTTAGAAATATTAGATCTTTATATTATGTTCTTTAGAGAGGTATTTAATAAATTCATTAATTTCTACGTCATATTATTCTAAATTTACCAGGATACCATCATAGCCCCTATGATAGAGGGTGTTGCTAATGAGGGTTGATTAAAAGGTACATTAGATGAAGGATGTGGGTTAAGTGCATGAATTATTTGAATGGATGATGTAATTATGATGTGAATGGGGATTAGGACCAATAATCTTAGGTTTTATGAGACTAAGAGTAGTCACAAGCTAGATGATTTGAGGACTTTATTTATAGTGGTGTCTTTGATAAGTGGTACAAAATCATCCAACAGTTATGCCAGTGTAAGAGGAGGATTAATTTATTCATCCACTGGTACCTTTGAAATTTTTTTACTAATAGACTCTTCTTGATTGTCTTGAGTTGTATTTTGATTTCCCAATAGTGCATCAATGAGGTTTTCACAAAGGAACATTGATTTTGTATTTTTGTGATTCTTTAGATTGTAATTTTGATTTTGATTATCTGATAGTGCCTCAAAGAGGTTTTCACTATGGGATGATGATTTTGAATTTTTATTTACTAGATCATAGGATTCATATTTATTGAGGAATTCTTGTTATTCCTTGTAATATGTTGATGCTAATTTATGTTATTTTGTCTAGAGGATAGTCAAGAATTATGCAATTTTTTTATTGTCATGGAAAAAAGTTGATGGTTGGTGATTTTTTTGGTCCAAATCAATAGGTGTAGGAGATTTTAATGTAAATATAGGAGGAAGGATTGGTGGTGTTGATGAAATGATTGGTGGTATCACGGTCCTTGTAGGTACTATGAATGGAGTATATTTCAATAGTAGATGAGGCTTCCTCAAAAATTGTAAAAGTTTCACCAACATATTTATGTGTATTTTTAGATGGTTTGTAGCCAATGTCATGGGATATTTTGTTTATGTTGAAATGGATGATTTTAGGATTTATTACTCATGTAGGCCAAGTCCTCTACCTTGGCAGTTCATGATTTTGAGGATTTTTCTTGCTATAGGATATTTACTACTTTAAAAGTAGGATGTTAAGATATCAATGTATAAATAGGGGTATTGGATCCTTTGTTTTATTCTTTTGTAAAAAGGCTAGATTTGATAAGTGACGTGGTACTAAACTGATATATTTTTGGTTTTGTTTTTTATTCAGGTTATGATTCTCACTAATAGTAGGAGAGATGGGATGCTTTACCACATTGAAAACATTTTGGATGTTTTTACTAAAAGTACCTTCATTACTTAATGTGTGTGTTTTTGGGTGACAGGGATTAAATATGCCAAGGGAGATTAATTAATGGGTCGAAGATGGGTTAGTCATATGTGGGTTCATCAAATTGTTATAGGTATAATCACTGAGAGTGGGGTGAATCCATGATGCAAGACATTTCAAATTCAATTCCAATCCTTTCAAACCCATATTCAATTACCACAAGAATTCATAGAATATACAAGTCATTCATAATAATGAACAATATATAATGCAAGATCATACACACAACATAAGATCTATGTGGGAAACCCTCTTGGGGAATAAAACCCACTCTCAAGCCTACAACCACATGGAATACTTATCCTATAAGGTATTATAAACATGATACTTTAATGGAACACCAATTTTATAAGGATCACCTACCCCTAAGATGGTCAAGTCCTTTTAACTAGAACTTAGTGAAACATTTGTTCCATAAGGAGCACTTACCCCTAAGATGGTCAAGTCCTTTTGATAAGAATTTAGTGAAATACCTATTCGACAAGGAGTACCTAACCTAAGATGGTAAAGTAATTCTAACCTAGATGTTGTGTACCCTCCCAACACATACGATATGACCATCTCCTAAACACTGATTTCTTTCCAATCTAATGGAGATATAATGTATATCAACCCCCTTCACTTCTTCACACAACCACAAACATCCAAAACCACCTTTTAGATCACACTACACTTCTCAAAAATAACTCTATCACAATATAAAAACATGAAAAAATGTTCATACACACATTAAACACTCTGATTTGCCTCTCAAATCAACCACCAATCTTACATAGACATCATTTATCCTTCGTGCACACTCCAAGCATCCAAAATATCCTTTTGGATCACTCTAAACTTCTTCATTCATCCTCAATTTTCAAACCTAAAAGACCACTATTCTTGACATCATAAATATGACTTATAGGTCATACACACATTCACCAATATGCTCTACTTTACAACCCATCCACTGAGCACACACCCTTTTCTTCACTCCACAACTCTCACACATACCTCTTATCTCAAGTCTCTCACATCTAGAAATCATCATCTTTGATTTCACTATTTATAGAGCCTTCATGATTAATATCTTCTTGGTCAGCCTTTAGACTTGCCTTAACCCTTAAGACATCTTACATAACTCAATACTATCCTCACAGGTCAGCCATAGCAACTATGGGTCACACTTAAGCATCTACATCTTTTAATTAGGCCTTAGTAGCCCTTATAGGTCTCATGAAGACCTATTCCCCCATTTAGCACTTCATCAATAAAATTTAGAAACATGGAACCATTTATAGATGCATAGGTCCACTCCACATGACCCCTTCAACATCCTCAAATGATCACAGTCATCACAACACTCCTCTGCTAAATCCAAATAGATCAATCTTTTGACCTTATACATAGAAACACCATGAATGAACACACAATCAACTTCTAAGCATTTGTTCATATTGAATATGGATTGTTAAAACCTCCAAAATCATCCTTGAGGAGTATACAACACTCTCCAATAGCTTAGTCCCCTTGAAATGTCAAAATACCATCAAAAAAGCTCAAATATCCTTCTTGGGTCACTTACATAACATGGTCAAACATATAGTCAACTTTTGAGCTCAATAACTTTGGATGTACAAAAATTCAGAATTTATAACTAGGTTATATGGATGTGTATTTAAATCCTATACAAATTCTATTTCTACTATACCTTTGAATTCATCTTGGATCAAAATATATGAGTAAAAGACTACATACTAGTTTTCCCCTTTCTTAATTTAAATATTCAAATTCCAACGGTCACTATTAAACATCGAACATTTTGTCAACATCTTGTGTCCTTGCATCACTTGAATGAATACAAATTATTGATATTATTATAATAGATAATTCTTTACCTTTACTCAATGTTAAAATTTGAACATGTTGACCTCACCTCATGCACCCTTATAATATTGACCAAATGCGCACCATCAATCTCTATAGATTAACTAGGGCTTTATCTTGTATTGCTCACCATTATATCTTGATAAAAAATCCTATGATTATGACACTAAATTCCCTCACATTCCTTAAGAACACTTTTCTATCATTCCATGTGCTTTATCCACTTGGTAGTCATGCATGCTTTATTGACTCTTTGACTTATCCCACACCATTGCTCTTCATAAGTACAAATCATCACTCACCATTGATCTTTTGTTAGATTAGTGAGCTTGTGACACTTTTCACCATCAGGTGGAACCTTTAAAATGTTGAATTCATATGCACCATTGATCTCAATATGTATAATTAAGCATTCAACATTGGATCTTCTAGACCAATGACCTTAGACTTTAACATGATTAAACTTGACAGTCTTTGGCCCATCACAGTCTACTAGAGCAACTTTGAAGCTTTACAAATTGAGCTATAAATCACTTCAAGACTCAAAAATTTTAGGGTAGCTTCTTGGAACTATTAACATCTCCACAAAAAGAATTTACCTTATTTGAATTTCTAAGTACCTGAGTTAAATACACAAACTTGTTGGTTCATTCATATTTGCATAACGTGCAGTGACAATCTAGCTAAGTATATAAACTTAGTGAACTTATGTCTGAGAGGAAAAATTTACACCCAAATATATTTAGATACACTCAACCTCATGACCTCAAATTTAAATCACATGATCACCTTTCATAGGATAATCCATCCACATATCAAGATGATCTTATAACCTTCACACATGTGAAATATAACATCATCAATATGCCTAATTAGATTTTTCTACCACAGAACCAACTATGCGTAAATGAACATAATGAAGAAACAAATGAACACCATAAAATTACATAATCTCCCTAATCATCCTTAACCTATGATAAGACCCCTCACACATGATCAATACTTCAGACCCATCCCTAATCATTCTAAAACTAAAGATCAACCAAGCCTACTTCAAGAATACAAGGACAAACATACTGTACACTTTGTCATTGACACTTAGAATATCAAGACACTTCATCCACTGACCTAGACACCTTCATGACATCATTGAAAAATCTCTAAAAATCTTCCCCTTTGTCATTGATGTCAACACCGATCATACAATTCACTTTCCTTCTCTCTCTTTAAGCACTCTTACAATAGAAACCTTCTCCCCCTTTGACATAATTAAAAATTGGACATAAACTAATCTTGAGGAAATAAAAATACCATAAACAAGAGAGGAACACCTTAGAAACATGATATAATATCCCCCTTACCTTGATCCTACCTTTTCTTACCTTGATAACTTCCTCTTGCTACATGCCAACACTCTCTTCAACCAAACACTACAACAATTGAAAAAAGAACACACAAAAACACTGAAATATGATATAACTCACCAAGAAACATCTGAGAGGAACTCCCCCTAATATATCTAAGCCAATACACCTCTTGAGCATCTTCATATACTTACATACCATGAAGAACCACCACACATGCTTACTAGTCTTCTCTCTCAAGCCACCTCAAGGATCACCAATAAAAATTCATTCCCATCACCAAATAGGAAACATAATCTAAACCAAATTGATAAATTACCTTGAAACACTCATGCCTTGATATTTTGGAAAAAATAAGCAAAAACATCAAATCTTCACACTAGGCCTGTCTAGACTCCTTATAGCCCTACCTGGAACTTCCAGATCCCACAAATTTTAGTAGACATATTTTCAAAACCTAAAAATTCATATATATATCATTCTCATATGACCCCTTAATCACACCAATTTTCATCACCTATATCCTCGTCTACAACATACTTCATTCACAAATCTAGTAGCCAATTAGGCCTCTATTTTGATAAAAACTTGAATCATTTGAAAACACAAACCTTCAAATCTATGTGAATCTTGATTTGATAAAACATTTGGCCCATTCAACCTATTAAGAATACTCAAACCTCAATTTATAAGGCAAACCACTTTTCTAGTATAGTCCAAAACTCTAGAATCTCAAACCAAACAAGGTCAACAAACCTACTTTTGGTAAACACCTACCTTTGAAACTTCTTACACACCTGGATAAAACCATCACACACTTTTGTACCAATATTTGAGCCTTCACACCTTTAGAAACCTTGACTTCCTAACCATTTATTTGATCTACAATAAGAAAGATAAACCTAGGAACACACAAAAACTTCCAAAAGGCACAAATAGGATCATCAAGATACAAAACCACCTAAAACACATCACAAAGAAATTCATAGACCTTTTTTAGCACCAAACTCTTCTTGGCATTCCATCAATATCATTATGCCACCTAAAAACACCCATTTTGATCCTACATACACTGTATACATAGGAAAAACACCTTATGGCATCACTCTAACCTCATCAAATCACTTCTCCCATCTTGACAGACCAACTCTAACTAGAAACACTCATCTCTTGCTTTCTAGGACCTTTTGAAGAACATCACAACAACACTTATTTCTCCACTAAAAGGAGTCTCTTAATAAGCATAGATAAAGACCTCCTCTACACCATAATGATCTTAAAACAAAGTGAAGCTAGGAATGGCCCACATCTCCTCAGTAACAAATGGAATCCTTTAATAGTTATAATACTTCTTGATCTTTTTCTCCTTATTCTAAACTTTGATAACTTGTTCCTTGTATACATCACTCACTTTCTCTTTTATGATAGGATATATAAAATTTGGAGCAACTATGGAATCTTGACATACCTTGATCACTTAAGTAGTTTCTTTGCATTACAAAACATCACCTTCAAACCTTGAAAACATAGGAACCAAGCTTGAAACTTACACATAATAGGTTGCTCATTAGCATCCAAACACACCTCAAAACTAGCCTCAACCAGAACCTTGGTCTTTTCCTTGAGCTTGGTCTCTTCATTCATAACATGAGCAGACGATGAGAGATATTCACACTCTCTAACTTCTATATCATTCTCCACCATATAAAACACATTAATTGGACCTAAAAACTCATCATAACCCACACTTACCACCTTTGGTTTCCATGAGTTAACTTGTCTTCTTTATTTCACTCTAGGATCCTGATTAACCCTATTCTATCTTGTAGGCCTTTGCTTACATAAACTGAAGTCTGACCTCTCTATTGATAGTTGAATCACACTATACCTTTTATAAAAAGCTTATCCTACCTTTCATGATTAAAAAAAAATCTTGAAATATGTCCATTCTTTTGAAAATTGAAACAAACTACTCCTTTTGAATAAGATTGACCTTACCTTACCTTATTTGGACAATGTTTAACAAAATGTCCCTCATCAAGAAAGTTGAAGCACTTAAATTTATTCACACCTTTTAACTGATGACCCCTATTATAGTTCCATGCAAAATCATTTCTAGCAGGTCTCTTGCATTCTCTAGCTCTATGCCCAAACTGATTACATGTGTAATGTCATTTGGTTGTCTAATTTGATTTGTCTTCACTCTACAAACATCTTCATTCCTTAACTGATTTTTGACCTTCAAGGTTTGATTTATATTAGTCTTCATCTTGTTTTGAGTTACATTTTCTAGTTCTTCATTGTATCTAAGACTAGTTCTATCACTTGCATGCTTTTGACCACTTAGAATATTGTCTAGATCACTTTAACTCTTTTTAAATCTCATAAATGACTGCATATTACTAGACATCTTCTCTGACTCAAATTTTAATTACTCATTTTCAATTACATCTTAAAACATTCATCTTCTTTAGCTTTTAGGCTTGTAGATAGGATTTCCAATTGATAACTGAGATGCTTGACTATATCTTCATGCTCCTTGGTGTCTTCATTCATTATTGCCTCAGACACACTAGATTTATCTTCATAGTCCTTGATTTGGGACTTCATATTCTTGTTAATCTTTAGTTCTTCAAGAGCATTCATCAATTTAGTCTCATAGTCTATCTCATCTTTATCATCATCTGAATCAATCCAAGTAGACTCTTTTTGATATAAGAAACTTACTTCCTTAGCCATGAAGAGGGATTTATCTTCAATAGGACCATAATCTTCATTATCAAACTCATAGTCACCATCCTCACTCTCATCTGATGAATTGTAATATTTATTGGTGTAGAGACTCTTCTTGCTCTTAAGGACTTCTTGTTGTCATACTTTCTGAATCCTTTTTGCCTCATATCAGACTTGTATGTCTTTTTATCTTCATCTTGTCCATCACTATGCTATTCATCATCATCATTATTATGCTTATGATGACACTTATTATAAAAATGTCCTACCTTTCCATAATTGAAGGATTTGAAGGGTAGTTTACCCTTATACTTGCCTGACCCTATTTTCAATTTATTTGTAAACAAAACAATTAGTTCATCTTCATTAATATCATATATGTCATCTTAATTAAGTTTATTACCTTGAAACTTATTCTTTGTATTCATTTATATATTAAATATTTCTTCTTTATTTGGTGGTTTATCATCATCAACTTTCATCTCATAGGCAGTAAGAATGCCATGTAATTCATCTATCTTCAACTGAGTAAGGTCATGACTTTATTCTACAATAGATAATTTAGAATCAAACTTGAGAGAGGGAGAGACCTTAATACCTTTTTAACTATAATATATTCTTCAAGCTTCTCTCTAATACCTCTGATGATGTTCACAATCCCATCAACTCTCTATAGAAAGGATGCCACAAAATCTTCTTCCTTCATCTTAAGACTCTTAAATTGCCTTCAGTGAGTCTACAACTTTTCCAACTTAACCTTTAAATATCCTTCATAAATAATCTTCAATTTATCTAACATTTTCTTATAAAATATGTAATGGATTACCTTGGTGTATTTAATCTTTGAAATACCACAAGTGATAGCATTCATTGAATTAGAATTTCTCTCAAATAACTTCTTATCTACAACACTGGATGGCAGAATAAGAGGTGATAAATAACCATCCACAATAGATTACCAAGTGTCAAACCCTAGGGACATGATGTAGGTCCTCATACTTCAACTCCAAAAAGCATAATTGGATCCATTGAACATTGGTTCTTGCTTAGTGAAAAAACCTCCTTACATTTTATGGCTACCCATATTGTACCTTGAATCTCCTTTAAGGTGTCAAGCCTTTAAAAAAGGACCTAATCTGATACCAATTGTTAGAGGTGTATTCACTGAGAAGGGGGTGAATCAATGATTCAAGATATTTCAACTTCAATTCCAATATTTTCAAACCTTTATTTAATTACCACAAGCATTCATAGAATATACAATTCATTCATAACAATGAATAATAGATAATGCAAAATCATACACACAACACAAGATCTATGTGGTAAACCCTCTTAGGGAATAAAACCCACTCTCATGTCTAAAAACACATAGATTACTTGTCCTATAAGGTATTACAAACATGAGGCTTTAGTGGAATACCCATTCTACAAGGATAACCTACCCATATGATGGTCAAGTCCTTCTGACTAGAACTTAGTGAAACACCTATTCCATAATGAGCACCTAACCCTAGGATGGTCAAGTCTTTTTTATCATAATTTAGTGAAACACTTGTTCCACAAGGAGAACCTTCCCCTAGGATGGTCAAGTCCTTCTAACCTAGATGTTGAGCACTCTCCCAATATATATGATATGAACATCTCTTTAACATTGATTTCTTGTCAATCTAATGGAGATATAATGTATATGAGCCCTTTTCACTTCTTATTATAGCCATAAACATCTAAAACCACCTTTTGGATCACACTACACTTCTCAACAATAACTCTATCACAACATTAACAACATGATCAAATGGTCATACACACACTCTACACTCTGATTTGCCTCTCAAATCAACCACCAAGCTTACAAAGACATCATCTATCCTTCACTCACACTCAAGTCATCTAAAACATCCTTTTGGATCACTCTAAACCTCTTCACTCATCCTCAATATTTAAAATTGCAAGAGCGCTATTATTGACATAAAAAATATGACCTATAGGTTATACACATATTCATAAACCTACTCTACTCTATAACCAATCCTCTAGGTACACACCCTTTCCTTCAATCTATAACTGTCACGCACACCTCTTCTTTCAAGTCTCTCACATTCAGAAATCATCTTTGATTTCACTATTTATAGATATTTCATGATTATTATCTTATTCATAGGAATTTAGACTTTTATTAACCCTTAAGACATATTACATAGCTTAATATTATCCTCATAGATCAACCATAACAACTATGGGTCACACTTAAGTAGCTATACCTTTCAATTAGGTCTTAGTAGCCCTTATAGGTCTCATGGAGACCTATTCCCCCATTTATCACTTCATAAAGCAATTTATAAACATATTAACACTTGAAAATGCATATGTCCACTCCACATGACCCCTTCGACATCCTCAAATGATCATATTCATCACAAAACTCCTATGCTAAATCCAAATAGATCAATCTTTTGATCTTATACACAGAAACACCATGAATGAACACACATTCAAATTTTAAGCATTTTTTTATACTAAATATGGATTGTTCAAACATCTAAAATATATAAATATCATCCTAAAGGAGTATAAAACACTCTCCAATAGTTTAGTCCCCTTGAAATGTCAAAATACCATCAAAACAACTCAAATATCCTTCTCAGGTTAGTTACAAAACATGGTCAAACATAGTTAACTTTTGAGCTCAATAAATTTGATTTACAAAAATTAAAAATTTATAACTATATTCTCTATATGTGCCTTAAATTCCTTTGCAACTTTTATTTTTATTACACCTTTGAATTCATCTTGGATCAAAATATATGAGCAAAATAATTTAGATTGGTTTTTCCCTTTGTTAATTTAAATATTCAAATTCCAACGGTCACTGTTAAACATCAAACATTTTTTCAACATCTTGTGTACATGATTTGCTTGAGTGAATACACATCATTGATATTATTATAATTATGTCATTCTTTACCTTTTCTCACTATTAAAATTCAAACATGTTGACCTCAACTCGTGCACCCTTACAATATTAACCAAATTCGCACTGTCGATCTCTACAAATTAACCAGGTCTTTATCTTATAGCACTCACCATTAGATCTTGATCATAACTCCAATTATTATGACACTTATAACCCTCAAGTTAATTATGAACACATTTTTGTAAATCCATGAACTTGAGCCAATTATTATTACCATGTGCTTTGTTGACTCTTTGACTTGTCTCGCATCATTGATCTTCATAAGTATGAATCACTACTCACCATTGATCTTATGTTAGATTAGCAAGCTTGTGACACTTGTCACTATCACGTATAACCTTTGACATGTTGACTTCATAAGCACCAATAATATCAATATGTATGATTAATGACTCAATATTGGATCTTCTAAACCAATGACCTCAGACTTCAACATGATTAAACTTGGTGGTCTCTAGCCCATCACAATCTGCTAGAGCAACTTTGAAGCTTTATAACTTGAGATAGAAATCAATTTAAAAATCCAAATTTTTAGGGTAGTTCTTGTCACTATTAACAACATCTCAATGAAAACCTTTGACCTTATTTGAATTTATAAGTACCTACATTAAATACACAAACTTTTTGGTCCATTCATATCTGCATGACATGCAGTGACGATGTGGCTAAGTATAGAAACTTAGTGAACTTCTGTCTAAGAGGTTAAATTTTCACCCACATATATTTATCTACGCTCAACCTCATAACCAAAAATTTGAACCACATTATCACCTTTCATATGATAATCCATCCATATATCAAGATGCTCCTGTAGCCTTCACACATGTGAAATATAACATCATCAATATGCCTACTCATATTTTTTTACCATATAACCAACTATGCTTAGATGAACATAATGAAGAACTAGATGAACACCATACACTTACACAAGCTCTCCAATCATCCTTGACCTATAATAGGACCCCTCACGTATGCTTAATACTTTAGACCCATCCCTAATCATTCCAAAACTAATTATCAACCAAGATTACTTCAAGCATACTATGACAAGCATATTGAACACTTTGTCATTGACACTTAAAATATCAAGACACTTCATCCACTCACCTGGACACCTCCATGACATCAATGACAAATTTCCAACACAAATATGGGTAGATAAATGAAATTTTGGTTGAAGGTAAGTTGTTCAAGGACAATCTTGTCAAGATAAGTTCATCAAAGATAGGAGGCAAGCCATGGTAGTTAAATATTGGATGATCAACTATGGATTGGTAAAAAATGGGTGTGTCAAATAGAGGATCATTGAAGATTAGTGGTAAGTCAAGACCTTGATTTAAAAGTGTAAAATCTTGATCATTGTTTAGAAAATGATCTAAATATAACCCCAAATATTGACTCTCGGATGTTAAGGCACTTGATTCTTGGATAAATGAAGTTCCTTGGAGTGGTGATGGTTGGACATTATTGGAGTGTTATGGCTCAGATGCCAAATTTGTATGGTATTTATTAGGTGATCATTGATTGCATGATAGTTGATTAGCTTGTGATGGATGTTTTCATTATTGAGTATGTCAAAGTTGATTGAATTATTGGTGAGTTTATAATGGTTTATTATGTGAGTCTTGAATGGGTGACTATTGATTGGGGTTTTATCAATTATTGGATTCCTGATAAATTTTAGTAAAGTGTAACTTTTATCGACTGGATAAAGTATGAATTTTATTTTTCATATTCATGAGAGGAAAAATCCTTCTTGGGTTTGGAATATTTATAGGTTTAGATACATATAGTTTTATTATCTCATGAGTTTATTTAGGGTAGGATGATTGATGATTGATGGGTTGTTTTTAGATGGATTAGATTGATTTCTTGGTAGAGGTAGGATTGTTGGATTATAGATTGGATAGTATAAGATAGGGTTTGGATAGCTCAGGGGCCTAGTTGGTATGGGGTTTGAGATTGTTGGATTATGGATTTGATAGTTTATTGGATTGACTAAGTAATGAATGTTTTGATTTTCAAGGATATAAATAATATTTTAATTCTTACACCTCTTTATTAATATGTTGAATTTAGTCAAGAAAAACTTTATTTTGGTGTTGATGGAATTTTCGGGATAAAGTAATTTTCTAAAGGAGGCTTAAGTGGTAAGGTTTTTTTGAGAAGGTTAATAGTTAGTGGATGAAGGTTTGGGTGTTGAAGACTTGATAAGAGAGTCTATATTAGCTAAGCTTTTGCATTAGGTTAATTATGGATTGATTTTGGAATTGGTAAGGTTAGAGTACTAAAATGGGTTGGATAACATGATTATGAATATCACTTGTGGATGGAAGCTTGTTATGATGGGGATTATAGCTAGTAGATTAGAGTTTTTTGTGATCTAGATAAAATGGTTCATGGAGTGGATTTATATGGAAAGGATAATATTTATTCATTTGAAATTTCATTGTATTGGGTTTGATTTGGTTTGAAAAATAAGCTTTGGATTATGATTTTGGAATATAAGTTTTTGACATGAAAAAATATTTAGTTTTTATTTGTAAAACAAGTTTTGGATTTGGAAAAAAGAAAACTAACTTGATTACTAGATTGACACAAAATGAATAAATAAGACACATAAACAAGATAATATTATAATTATCTAAGTAGGTGCATAAACAAGAATTATCCCACCGATAATGGCTCAAAATCCAACAAACATCTGGTGGATAATCTTAGGGAATGTTGTTTTCCTTGCACTACTTATTGATTACAACTGAATGCTCTTAAAATAGGATTTACAAGATTATCTAAAAGGCACCCTATATTTAAATTTTATTATGATGAGGTCCAAATATATGCAAGGGGAACATTTATAGGCATGTTTGAAAGGGTCAAATTCTAATCTTGCTACACTCTAGGTGTCACCATAACTAGAATGTTTCCATAAAATCAAGCCTCAAGGGATCTATTGAAACCTTAGGTATTTATGGTCAAGTCCACCTCACATCATTTTGGGGTTAACTAAGCTTAGGTAATTGAAATAACCTATCCTAAATTTATATAACCTACTAGAACATTAGGTTTGGCCTACAATGTGATGATCAAATCCACCATCGATAGAGCCCCTAGAAAGGAAAAAATAGACTACCTCATTTCTAATTTCCAAAATCATTTCACAATGAAAGTAAAGAGCATACATGAGATAGCTTGGGATACACAAATTACTTCTTGGGGTTGCTGTTAATTTATAAGGTCACTTTGAAGTGTAAGGAAAGTGCATACATCACCACTAGAAAAACAAACAAAATTTACATAAATAAATTAAAATTATAAATTTAAAAGTAAAATATTATTGTCTAAATAAACAAAATTGTTTTAAATTTTTTTACATCTTTGAATTGTGATGCTAAAAAAATTGCTTAGTATTTTCAAATAATGTCTTTGACAAGTGATAAAGTTACAAGTTAGTGAACTTTAAAACACTATTATTAAAATAAACCATAAATTAAATATTTTCCATGTTTTTATGTGTATTTTTGATATCTTCATTTTGGTATGAATGAGAGGTCAAATAGACACCTAATTCAAAAGCTATGGCATCTGAAATATAACCATTATAGGTAAAAGTATGAATTCACCACTCTACAGTATGAATTAGCCACTACAAAGTATAAATTTTTCACTTAGAAGAATGAATTCACCACTCAAAGTAAAAATTCACCACTCAAAGTATGAATTCACCACACAAAGCATGAATTCACCACTAAATTTTATGAATTCACCATTTGACTGAATGATTTTTCTATTAGGTAAAAATAGAAAAACATATAAAATAAAAATGTAGAAAGGATAAAACATAGATAATATAATGATTCCACCAATGTGAAGTACAATTTTGCTATTGTGTGGTATGATTTTATTGAAGCTAATGCTGATTTTTTTGCACAAACTAGAATTTGCAAAATAGCATGTCAAACAGAATGACTTCACTGATATGTTTGACAATTATGTTGAAAAATGAAAACAAATTCACTGATATGACAAGGATTTCATTGATGTTGGTGATTATTTCACTGGGCTCAATGATTATTTTTTTTAATATTAGATGACAACTATAACCAAGTATAATTAGTTGAAACTTATCAAATTTTACCTATAATAGCAAGAAATTTATACCAAAACAATGTTATAGGAGTTAGGTAATAAAAATGACTTAAAGCAAACTCAAAAATCCAATGAGAAAGGATTAAAAAAAGCTTGGGAATAGCTCCTATTGGTCATGCCAGAATGTAATACATAGAATTTATAACTTTACAACTATGAAACCAAATGATTATAATCTACTTCCAATTCTAAACTTGTCATAGAGCCTCAAATAAAGCTTTAAAAAATAAAAATAAAAAACATTACCTTCACCTTACCAACCGATGAAGATCCCTTCTTAACTAACTTAGAGGTGCTCTTGTAAATTGGTATGTGTTTGATCAATTTTAATCTCTAATTCAAAGGGCATTCAAGAACGTAATGGTAGGGAATGTTAATTCTCAAAAGGATGCACAAAGAAAATTTGATAACAATTTGATAGTTTGATGATAGTTATTCATTTTATAGTAGTTTAAATTTATAATTCAAGATGATCCTCACAATGAAGAAGGACATGTAAATTTATAGACATCTAGATGATAAAATAGATGTATATGATGAATATGGATTTATTTGATATCTTTATTTTAGACAATTAGATTTGAGTCCTCATTCAAGTGGTGGGGAAATGTGGGGAAGTTAGTTGGGTGGTTGAGTCAGTTAAATGAATTAATAGATTTGATTACATGTTTTTAGGGTAAATGAAAGATTTTATAAATTATCTAAGGTAGTTGGATGACTCACCAATTTAGTTAAATGTCTTAAGGATTTCATCAGATGACTCAACACATTAGGTGAGAGAATTATGGAAATGGTTTGGTGACGCAAATTCTTGGTTGAAAGAATTAAAGAGGTGGTTTTTAAATTAGTTTTATTTATTTGTGGAGTTGTGCATTCATTATTAATTAGAAAAGGATTAGTTAATTAGTTTTAATTAATTAACTATTTGAATAGGACGAATAATGATGTTAATGCACTAAAATAAAAATCCATATTTTGGATGATGAAATAGTAAAGAATAATGTAAATTGTTTTGATATTTATTGAGTTTAATTACAACACACTTGTGGTTGATTTTAGTTTTATACACATATTACTTGCATTTTTATAGTTAGTTTTATATATTTTTTGAAGCTAACATTTCTTGCATGTTCTAATTCCAATCTCTTATTTAAGATTATAATTTATTTATCTACACACCTTTGGGTTTATCTTTCATATTAAGCCCTGATACCTATAATTAGTCCTTAAGTATTTTATCATTATTACACATCTTAGTTTTTTAAAATTTCAATTGCATTGTAACACTTTGGGGAATACATCATGCCTTCCTCACAAATGCCCACCTTTTCTTACATACCTTTTCTTTTTACAATCAACCATTGTTTCCTTTGTATAAATTTTTCCATAGCTTTCTCCTAATTATATCTCTTGGATTTTCAAATTGGATAGTGGGAATCTTATGATTATAAAATTATAGGGTGAGAAACAAGTGGGGACTTTTTGGGATTATGAATTTAGATAGTGGATATAATGGGTAATATTGAAATATTAAGTGGGATTATTTAATTTTATATTAGAGACATGTGGGGATCATGGAGGATTAATAAATTAGATAGGGGATATAGTGGGGAATCTTCAAGTATTAAGTGGGATTATTTAATTTGATAGTGGAGACATGTTGAAAATGATGTCACGACATGAATATTATATGGATTTTATTGATTTTTAATAAAATAGATATATTCAAAAGTTATGGAATTTTTTCTTAGGGAAATATTAGTTAATTAATTTGGAATAAAATATTAATTAGATAATGGGTGATGAATAGTGAAGGCTAGGGATGTTAGTGAGAATAGAAGACTAATTAGTTAAAATTGTCATGAAGTGTCTAATTTTAAGTGTTTACATTTTACCCATCCTTAAAAGGGCATTACAACATGATGGTAGAGTAAATTTTTTTCAAAGAAATAATAAGCCAAAAAAAGGTGGATACAAATTAGAGGACAATGAAGGAAATAATGTGATGGATGATGCCCCCTTGAGAGGAAATGAAGGGATGAAGGATATGAATGGGCTCTCAAAAAAGAAAGGAAGATGCTACAATGGATGAATTAAGGGGTGGGTGATGAAGAAAGAGGGGTGGGTATACATGTTGGAATGATGAGATTAATCTATGGATGTGATTAACCCATTTGATCTAATGCTTGAATGCTTTGATTTTTAATGGTGATGAATTGATTTACCCTAAGTAGGGTGGATTTGGGAAGAATACATCTCAAAATATGCTACACACTTTAATTTACCCAAAATAGAGTGTAATTTGGAAAAATATCCTAAAAAGTTGTGGGCTTGATTTAGGGAATGATTATTCTTGATGATGAAGCTACAATCTTGATATAACCCAAGTAGGGTGAAAGTTGTCACTTTAGATTAGATGGACGATTGATTTGAATAATTGATTGATTGATTTTAAATCATATATCAAGATTGAGATGAATGGAAATAGGATGGGGGTAATTGGAATAGAAATGAAGAATGGTTGAACTGACCTTAGAAACCCCATTTAAATGAGTATTGTCTACATAGTCTATAGGGACATCAGGTAGATATATTTATCCCTTTAAGGAGGTATGATTATGAATGTGATGAACTAATGGATGAAATTAACCTAGGGAAGAGATTAACACTTGAAATAATTCTTATTTGATTTGATTTTTTGATGATGATAATGAATTGATTTTCCCCAAGTAAGATGAATTTAAGAAGGATACATCCTAAGATAAGTTGCACACTTTGATTTACCCCAAGTAAGGTGAAATATAAGAATTTGGATTACAAGCATTAGTAATGGGGTTAGATGATTAAAAGTAATGATGAATGATCACATTGATGGATAACAAAGTTGTGATAGGTTTATTCAAATATTGTGCAAATGGTATAACAACTTTTCAAAAAATTAAGAACCCACAAAAAAAGACATACAAGGATGCTCCAAAGTGATGAAAATAATTATTTTAATAATGATGTGATGATTTATTGAGGGATATCAAGGGTTTTGAATATAATTCAATGGAGTGTATCTGATATTTCCACCTTGACCTATGAGTTATTAAATAAATCAAGTTCAAACAACAAGTATGGACTTACTTAATCATATGGGGCAAAGATCTCAGTATAGAAATAAACCAAAATAAATGATAAGAACACAACCCATGGCATGACATGAATATAAAATTTGTCTTTATGTCAAGATAGTAAATGGAGAAAGATAATGATAATAAGAGATTCATATGCACAACATGTGAAAACATTGAGATGAAATATGTGTGTGCATCAAGTAGTGAACCTAATAAGATTTCATGCATTGAAGAAAGAGTGTAGGATGTGGTTGAGTATAGATGTAAGATAAGTATAATATAATGACCACTCCCTTATTATTATTGTTAATATGGATAAAAGAGGATAATGAGGTCTTAGATAAAAATAAATACGAGGACAAGGATAACCAGGGAATGTTGAGTATGAGTGCTTACTCAGATATGAATAAAAGATAAATTATGGAAGGATTCTCAACAAATAAATACCTTTAAAGAAGTTTTTTTTAGGAAGAAGGATTGATATGCAACTTAGAAATAAAATCAAGTGAAAATAGGGAAGACGAGAAAAATGAAATGAAATTAAGAAGTGGGATGAAGAATGAATTGTAGAAGATGAGGGTGGAAGGATTATACTGAAAATGGGCATATTAGGGAATCAAAAGTATATGTGATGGAATGTTAGTTATTATGCATGGGAATGACATGATGAAGGATGTATGAGAGGATGAAAGTGTTTAAAATAGGCCTAAAGTAAATTTAGGAGAAAAAAATGGTGAAGAAATTGAAGGATAAGGAAAAAATGGAAGAAAGAGATATGGGTGAGTAAAGGAGTGGAAGGAGACAAAAAATCTGATTAGAGAGTGAAGAAGTAGGTGGTATCATGATCAAATAAGCATCGTTAGGAAAATTTATGGATAGGAAGGTGATGATCCAAATGGCAGATCAGATGGTGGATTTGGAGTTGAAAATGGAATAGAAGAGATCAAAGGGGTTAAGAAAAAAGGGAAAAGTATAGGATTAGTGAATATGGAGGTGTGGTACTAGGATGGTTTTCAATCAACTTGTTAAAATAGATTGATAAGATGGATGGATGATTAAAATAGTTTGACAAGTTGAATGGGATGAGATGATATGCACATGGATCATGATGGTGTGAATATTTTATTATGGAGGAGGAATGGGATGAAATTATTAAGGATGATATGAGGATGGACAATGGCAAAAAGGATAATAATGATAATAAGATAGGCTAAGTCAACCTCAAAAATTCCATGTAACTGAATGTTTCCTAATAGTCTAAATGGACCTTGGGTTGATGTCATTCTCCCAAGAAGGGAGGAATGATGATGATAAATATGAGGATATATGATTATCTGATGTTGAAAAAATTCAAAGAGGGATGTGAATATTAGATTTGAAAATGGATGTTAAGGAATGGATACATTTTTCAAGGAGAATATACTATCATTTTAGTACATATACTCATATACTTTGTAACTTAATTTTTTAGGTAGCATAGAACAATATGCACCATGATATAAAACAACATGATGACCTAGTTTAAATGTAAGGATTAATCCTTGATCCAATAGATAAATGACAAAACACACCCTGATATGGAAAACGTAGGATGACATTATTGTCATATGCATATGGATGGACTCAATTAAAAGTGTAAGGAATCACCATGATATGGAAAACCCATGATGAACCTATTGACATATATAGACTGAGTTAAGGTACAAAAAGAAAATAAAGCAAGAAAACACACACAAACTTGAAAACAAAAGCAACAAAAATCATAATATATTAATCAAGGAAAAATCCTTGTGTGAAAGCTTGATGATATAGCTAGATGGTTCCCCAAGCAAGGATACATGCAAGGGAGTGGATGTGGAAATAATGTACTTGATGAAGTGACTATGATCTAGGTCAAAATTGATAAAGTATTTATGCCCAACCTAAAAAGAGAATACTCATGAGAACACTAGGTTTTGTGACTTTATACCACTATGTTTGGTATTTTCTAGATTTTTTGGATGTTTGTGGTTTTTTAGAATAAATATATATAAAAAGGAGACCAAGATGTATGTTCACAAATTAATAACAAATATAAAATTTAATATAATAACAACTATGGAAATGGATTTGGGGTGTAAAGGACAAATGAATGTATGTGGTTAAAAGGAAGCTCTCCAAGGATCACAAGTCATGGAATATTCCCTTGTGTCACTCTAATATATTTATGAAAAGATGTTTCCATACTCTGATCTGTCAAACCTACTACACCCTGTATTAGGTGTAAGTCACCACCAAGGTCAAAATGGAAAAGGGGTTGTTGGATAATGATATGGACTGGATGAATGGATACAAAATAATGTGGGCCTAACCTTAAGCATATGAGTACTCATAGACAATGGAATTTTACATAATGCACTAAAAATTTGGTTTTCACCATGGTACTTATCCAAGATGCCATAAAAATGGTTTTCACTTTTGGACATTTTTTTTGGGATGGATGTTAATAATATAAATTATTGAGGTGAATAATGTTCATGGGATTATATATATATCTTCCATTTTATATGGCCAATCTGTAAGAACTAAAACCATACTTAGCAATGATGATGTATGGACCCAACTAATTAGGCACAAAGTTACCTTTCTTCTCCCACTCTACATTTATAATCTTTTGATTTTTTTAAGCACAAGGTTACCAAATTCAAAATCTCAAGATTTAGTATTCTTTTCATAGTTATGGAAGAGTTCATTTTGATATGATTTGAGGTGATTTAATGTTGTCAATATTTTATCATAAAGGATTTATAGCTCTTGTAGTTATGTAACCTTGTGTCCTCATCATCAACAATGTCCCATGATTAGGATACATAGGGAGGGTAACTTGATCTTAATCAAGAGGATAAACTCTGACCCAAAGACTAAGGAAAAAGGTGTAGTACCTATGGTTATATGAATGTTGGTGCACTAAACACATAAGAATAAATAAAATTGAAAATGTCAATTGTGACCAATGTCATTAATAATCCTTTTGAGTATTTTAAGGATGTTTTTATTGGATGCCTTAGCTTGGCTATTACCTTGAGGATAATAAGGAGTGGACCATTTGTGTTGGATATATAATTGAGAATAAAGGGACTTTACATTTTTATTTTTAAAATAATTACTATTATTTAAAATGATAACAGATGGAATGCCATAATGACAAATAATGTAATGGAGAATAAATTTGGATATTTATTTTTCAGTTACATAAGTGAGAGGGATGACCTTAACCCAATTTATAAAATACTCAGTAGTAGTTAGGATGTGTTTATGGTCATCAAATGAGGTGGGTTTTATCTTTCCTATGAGATTGAATCCCCAAATTGAAAATGGCCAAGGAGTTGTGATTGGTTGCAATGTTTGTGATGAAGTGTGAATAAATTCACCATGCTTCTAGAAAGAAACAAACTTTTTGACATATACACATGCATCAGTTTCCATAGTTGGATAGTAAGACCATTCCACTAGTATTTCTCCATAAATACCATTGTTCATGTCTTTGATGGTTAAATTAGCCTCTCCCAAATTTAAAAAATGAAGTAGCATTCCATCATTGCCTCTATGATAGATCATTCCACAAAGAAAGGTATACCAAGATGTATTATGGATGAAGGATTTTTTTGTTATGTTATAGGTTTTTATGAAAGATATGATCATGAAGGTAGGTATAAATTATTTTTATACTAAGGTGAACTAGGACTAAAAATTTCACATACCATTTCTGATTCTAGATGATCATATACTAGAATAATGAGTTGTTCAATGAGGAGATAATATTCTTAGATGCTAGAATACATCTCTAAAAGTGACCCAATAGTGGTCATAGTGTTAGTTGATTTGTTATTGGCTCGTGGCACTTTTTCAAACTATATGTTCTCAAAATATTATTTAAAGTTGTCTACCATGCACTTTTAAAGTATAATTTTATCATATTTTTTTTAGTATTGATCATTGACTTGATTGATGATAAGTTAGGAGTCACTATATACTACCAACTATTGAATTTTCCATTAAATTTAATTATGGAGGTATGTAATGAGAGATTCATATTTTGTAATATTGTTCATGCAAGGAAACCCAATGCGAAAATCCTTGGGGATAAGATCTCCTTGCTATGTCACAAATATAAAACTTGCCCTCAAGCCACAGGATGTGAATGACCTATAAAAATAGAGTTTTCATTTTTTTGATTCTTCAAGAGAGAAAATGGCTTCATCTAGAAAGATAATGGTTGGTGGCTATTTATCTAATAATGGGGGTTCTAGAATCTGATCAGAAAGAACTTGTCCCTTGATGGATTTATAGTTTATATATTTAATATTAAATTCACTAAGAAACATGGTCCATTTTTCATTTGAATTGTAAGAGTTTCCTTTGATAAAAGGTATTTTAGTATTTCCACCTTAATTGTGATGAGAATTTAATTATTGAACATATAATGACATGGTTTCTAAGATGTAAAATAATACTACCGGGCTTGTTTTCTCAATAGGTGAATAAATAATTTTTTATGATACAAAGTTATGCTTAAATATTAAATAACCCATTCCTTTTAATGATCATCATGATTATCCAAAATTACACCAAAGTCATGCTAAGTAGTGGAGATGTAAATAAAAAATAATTTTCCTAGTGTTGGAGGGACTATGATTAGAGGATAAACTAGATATTGTTTCAAATTTTCAAAGGCTTCTTAACAACCCTGATTCCACTTAAATGTAGTGACCTTATTCGGGATATTTGTGAAAGGATAAAAATGATAAACCAATTGTGAGAATAATTTGTATATTGATTATATTTTTACCTAAAGATTACACAACTATTAAAGATTGGATGGTGGAAGCATTTCTATTATAGCTTGTACTTTGGCTAGATCAAATTCAATGCCTCTTCTATAAACTATGAATTCCAATAGCTTTCTTGATGTGACACCAAAGACATGATTCTTAGGATTTAATCTAACCTTTTATTATCAAAGTCATTCAAATATTATACAAAAATTTGTTGGATGTTATGCTCTTGTTTTTGACTTGTCAAGGATGTTTTCTACATAATCTTCCACAATATCATGCATCATGTTTTTGAAGATAACATTCATGGATTTTTGATAGGTAGCATCTATGTTTTTAAGGATAAAAGGTGTGACCTAAAAAATAATGCTCCCTATAGGTGGTGAACATAATATTATGCTAATATTTATGTTCTATCTTGATTTGGTTGTAGCCTAAAAAACCATCCATAAGTGATAACATTTCATATCCATTTATGGAATTGAAAATCATGTCAATATTTTGTAAAGTAAAATTATCCTTTGGGAAAGCATTATTGATGTCATAAAAATAAATAAAAACATGGATTCTCAAGTGATTCTTGTTGATAGGATTAATGTTGGAGATCCATTTTGAGTAATCAAGAGGTTTGATTGAACCCAAATTCTAAGAGATTTTTGAATTCCTTCTTGAACAAAGTGGAAATACATAGATGCATCTTCTACAATTTATGATTGATGGGTTTAACATCTAGATGAACTAAAATATGATGTAAAACTAAGGATGGATGTAATACAAGCATGTTATAATATAACCATTTAAAGATATCAATGAATTCTTTCAAGATAACAATAATGAGATCACATTCTTCCTTAGTGAAAGGCACTGAACTTAATGATGCATGGATTGTCCTCAATACCAAGGTTGACATCAATGGTATCTTCTCTACCTTAGGTTTTCAAAGAGTAAACAATATGTAGATTAGTCCCTAGTTAGTCCAAATGACAAAAATCAAGCATAACAATACACTAGGACTAAACACTCTAGCCTAAGAACTAGGGAGAACATAACACAATAAGCAAGATCACAAAATAAAGATAAAACAATACAAGTAATTTACCTCTTTTATCAAATTATATGATTACTTATTTAAATAAGGATGTTCATGTTCAACCTATGATAATTTGAGTCTTATAGTAATGGTCTTCCATGGTGGTAGCATCTCTCCAATAGTCACTTGTGGATTGGTGTGAATCTTGGCATAAATTGAGAATTATAACACTACTCTCAATAGCTTCAAGAAGGTATTCCATTAGAATAACCTTACACATAAAAGCTTGTTGGTATATGGTATGGGAAATTATATTTATTTCTCAAAGAACTAACTCTAACCCTAGGGAGGTTAGGATAAATTATAACTTGGGTTGAGTCTAAATTAACCTAGGTTGAGTCAATCTAACCTTGTGTTGGGTCAAGGCACTCATGAACTATTGACACCTCAATTTTAGATACTTATAAGGCATGACAAATCACTTTAGATATTTTTGAGGTGTGACTCATTTTTTTAAATATTTAGTAGATAATAAATCACTTTACTAGATCCTTGACCTTTGACATCATATTTGGCAAAAAATTCATTTTTTTGTAAATGATATTCACTAATTTGATTTAGAATTTTTTCTTAGGCAAGTTAATTAGGATTTTCAATGTAATTACCCTTGCTTAGTGATTTTTGGATTTTGGCAATTATTTTAAATGTTATGAATTAATAGCTTGACAAGCCAAATTTTTCAAATTACTAGGTCGTATTTTGACTAGGGTTAAAATTGAACTAGGTTAGTGGTGCATACAGGGTAATACACCAAATAAACTAGACTCATCACATTTCTAGGAAATTAAATCCCTTGTGAAGATTAAATTGGGAAATTTAGGTGATTTTTAGGCTTAGATGTGTCATTTTCTATAAATTGAATTGAATCCTAGTTTAGGCATAAGTGGCCAAAACTAAGAGTCTACATCCACCATAAGAAACATGGAACCATCCTCTAACAAAGTGCATACTAGAGGGAATTAGTAGAATTCATTTGATTGTGTCCCAATTGGTTCATTGACCTCAATCATATAAGAAGAATCAAAATCATTCATTTCAGGCAATGACCACTTGTTGAATGTCTATGAAGATTCTCAAACCAATTGTTTAAATGTATGTTGCTCCTTAGGACTGAAATATAATTCAAAGATGATGTAGGGACTTTTATGAATCTACGCTTATTGATGAATATAGTGGATTTACCCATCCATTTTTGACTCAAAAATGTTTTCACCAATGACCACATCTTTATTTTTAAATTTTTAACTGTCTAATAGCACCTCATAGAGGTTTTCTCGATATGATATTAATTTTTTATTTAGTTTGTTTTATTGACTAAGTAAATCTACCTGATTTCTAAAGAAGGAAATAGGTTCTAAATTTATTTCAAATCCATTATTATTTTCCCCAAATGGGAAACCATATCTAAGCCCCAAGAATGTTGTGATTGCCTCATCATTCTAAAAAATATCCTAAGGCATGTGATTATATTTGTCTTAGTTGATGATTTCAAGATAATGGAAGTCTAGATGGATGGTAAGGATAGAATTAGTATTGAAGAGATTAATATTAGTAAGCTCATCATAGATGTTATAAAAGGACTCAATGTTGCTATCAATAAAGTCTTCATTAGACATTATAGTTGTATCACTTTCAAGATCAGAGGGGTCCCCTCCAAGTGGTTTGTATCTAATGCCATAATTTACTTTATGCTGAGAAGATGAGATAGGATCAATAATTCCTTGTTACTTTTCTACCAAAACATTACCCTTGCAATTTACCCTTTCTAACATCTTTCTAGGGATAATATATTCATTTTTTTCATAGCATGAAGTTATTCCATCATCATATAATCATGAATTGTTAGGATAGTTTAACTATTCATTATTGAGAAGACCATTCTTGGAAAATGATATATAACCTAATTTATATGAATCATATTCATTTTACTGCACCATGTTAGGCTTGCAAATGTTTAGTGCTGACCCATTGTATACAAGTACCCACTTGATATTTTTCCTAGAAATAATCACCTCAATGTAGATAGGATTATTATCATTATTGGGCTCATCACACATTAAAACCTATTCAATGTCTTTGAAATTGAGATATTATATAACTTCCTTTGTGTTCATCCATGGATTCATGACATGCATGTAATTCCCTCCACTTTACATCATTGTCTCAAATTCCCACACTCTGGTATGGAGGTCATAATTCCTAGTGATACACAACCTTATTAGTATTGTAAAATGTTGGAATCTGAGTATCACAGCACCCAAAATTTTCTCCTCACAAAATGTTCCCCTAAAAAGGATTAAAATGTGCTTCCAAATTACAAATCATCCTACATCCATCCAGATAACATTTTGTCCACATCCAACAATCCCCATACAAAATCATCTATGTACTTCACAATCAAAGATAAAGTTTTGGATAATATGAAATGAAAGATACTTTCCACATTGAAAAACTTCCACTATCCCCAAAAACATGATAGGCCTAACATGGTGTGGTGAAAGAAAGATGATTCATATAAAGTAGGTTTTATTTCATTTTCCAAGAGTGAAAAAATAAAATATCCTAATAATTCATGGTTATATGGTGATGTAATAACTTCATACTATGAAAAAATGAATATCCTAAACATAGAAAGATGCTAGAAAGGGTAAATTATAAGGTTAAAGGATTGGGAGAAAAGTAACAAGGAATTATTAAGCCTATCTCATCTACCCAACATAAAGGAAATTATGGCATTAGATACAAACCACTTAGAGGGGACCCTTCTAATATTGAAAGTGTTACAACTAATATATCTAATGAAAACTTTCTCAGTAGTGACATAGAAACCTTTTATAACATCTACAATGAACTTGTTGATACTAATTTATTCAATTCCAACACCATCCTTACCATCCATCTAGACTTCCCTTGACCTCATCGACTTGGACCAGTAGGATCACATACCTTTGGATGTTTTTTTAGTATGATAAGGTAATTACATAATTATTAGGGATTAGAGATGGTTTCCCTATTTGGGACCATAATAAGTGATTTTAAATAAATTTGGAACCTACTACATACTTTGGAAAGTAGGTAGATTTCCTTAGTCATAAAAATAAATAAAATAAAAAATTAATCCCTTTTGGTGAAAACCTCTCCGTTGTGCCATTAGATAGTCAAAAAATTTAAAATAAAGACTTATTCATTTGTGAAAACCTTTATAAGGAATCAATGGATGGGGAAATCAATTCTCTTCATCAGGAATCATGGAGTCTTAGAAGTCCTCATATCTTCAGCTCATATGTGAGCCTTGAGGAGCAACACACATTTGAAAATTTTGTCTGAGAATATTCATAGACATTCCAAAAGTGGTCATTTCCCAAATTGAATGATTCTAATTATTATTATATCAATGAGCTCAATGAACCAAGTGGGCCACAATTTGATGAATCCTATCAGGTCCATTTAGTACCTAATTTATTGGAGGATGGTTCCACATTACTTTTGGAAGACGCCATTGATGTCAACCTTGGTACTAAGGATAATGCACACATCATTAACCTTGGTGCTTCTCTCACTTATGAATAAAATTATCTCATCATTGTTATCCTAAAATAGCTTATTGATATATTTTCATGGTATCATTATGACATATCTAGATTAGATCTATCCTTGGTCATCAATAATCTTGTAGTGCATTTAAATGTCAAACCCATCAAGTAGAATTTGTAGAAGATGCATATGCATATTTCCATTTTCGTCAAGAAATAACTTAGAAAACTCTTGGAATCCAAGATCATCATAGTTATTGATTACTCAAAATGGATCTCTAACATTATTATTTTTCATAAGAAACCCTTGGGAATCTATGTTTGCACTAATTTTTGTGACATCAATAAAGCTTGACCAAAGGATAATTATCCTTTGCCAAATATTGACATGATAGTCAATTCCATAATTGAATATGAATTATTATCACTTATGGATGAATTTTCAATCTAAAACCAAATCAAGATAGCACTTGAGAATCAACATGGGACTATGTTCACCACCAAATGGGGAACATTATGTTATTAGGTCATGCCTTTTGAATTTAAGAATGTAGGTCGTACCTATTAAAAGTCCATGAATATTATCTTCCATGACATAATACATGATATTGTGTAATATTATGTGGATGACATCCTTATGATTCAAAAATAAGAGAAAAACATCCAATAATTTTATTTAGATCTTTGAATGACTTCAAGAGTACAAGGTTAGATTAAATCCCAAGAAGTTTGTCTTTGGTGTCATATAAATAAAATTGTTGGGGTTCATAGTTTATATAAGATGCAGTAAATTAGATCTGGATAAAGTATAGGCCATAATAGAATGCTTATGCCATCCAATCTTAAATAGTTTCATGGTATATAGGTAAAAATACAATCAATATATAGATTCATCTCATACTTGGTTGATCATTCTCATCCTTGCACACATCTCCTAAATAAGGGCACTATATTTCAATAGAATCAAGATTGTCAATAAGCCTTTGGAAAATTGAAACATACCTAGTTAATCCTCCAATCCTAATCCCTCCAACACTAGGAAAGCCATAGTTTCTCTACATCTATGTTATTCAACATGCCTTGGGGGAAATTTTATCTCAACATGATGATCATTAAAAGGAAAGAGATGTTGAATATGTAATAAAACAATTGGTAGCCTATGAATGAAATTATTCACCTATTGAGATAACATGTATAAAAATAGTCTTTGCATCTCTAAAAAAGTGGCATTAAATGTTGAATAATCAAATTCTCCTTACTGCTAAGGTAGATTCACTAAAATACCTCATATCAAATCCAAATCTTGTAGGTTGAATGGAAAAATGGATCACACTACTTAGTGAATTTTATATTGAATATGTAAACCAAAAAGCCATCAAGGTAAAATTTATTTTTGATTATCTTATAGAATCCCCATTACTAGATCAATAGCCATTTACCATTGTCTTTCCAAATGAAGTTGTTTTCTCTATTAAAGAGTTGAAACAATGGAAGATCTTTTTTTAGGGGCCATTCAAATCCCATAGCTTAGGGGTAGGTATTCCATTTGTGACACCATAAGGAGATCTTATCCCTAAATATTTCCACATTGGGTTACCTAAACTAACAATATTCAGAATATGAAACTCTCATTATAGGATTCTATCTCATAATTCAATGGAATATTCAATAGTTGGAAGTATATTGTGACTCCCAACTTATCATCAATCAAGTAAATGATCAATACCAAACATAAAATGATAAGTTTTAACCTTAAAAGTGCATGGTAGACAACTTCAAGTAATATTTTGAGCACATACAATTTGAACAACTGACATGAGCCAATAACAAATTATTTGATGCTATGTACACTATTGGGTCACTTTTGTAGATGTCTTCTAGCATCGAAGAATATTAGTTCCTTATTGAACAACTCATCATGCCAATATATGATCATCCAAAATCAGAAATGGTATTTGAAGTCATTGGTCCTAATACACCATGGTATAAAAATATTTATACCTACCTTCATGGTCATATCCTTCCTAAAAAATTATCACACAACTAATAAAAATTCTTCATCCATAACACACCCAGATATACCTTACTTGGTAGCACACTCTATCATATAGATCATGATAGAATACTACTTAATTGTTTAAATTTAAGAGAGGTTGGTTTAGCCATCAAAGATGTTCACAACAAGATTTTAGGGTCCCATTTTGTTATAATGTTCCTAGATAATACATTCATTTTCACAAGATACTACTATCCAACTACAAAAATTGATGCATGTGCATATGTCAAAAATATTTTGCTTTCCAGAAGCATGGTGACTTGATTCATTCTTTGTCATCAACATTTTAGAGGATCGCAACTCCTTAACCATTTTCAATGTGGAGACTCAATCTCATAGGGAATATAAACCCCACCTCATCTGATGTTCATAAACACATCCTAACCACTACTGAGTATTTTATAAAGTGGGTTGAGGTCATCCATCTCACTTATGTAATCAAGAATAAAATACATAAATTCATCCTCTATCACATTATTTGTTAGTATGGCATTCCCTCTACTATAATTTATGATAACAATAAGTCCTTCAAAAATAATGATGTAAATTCCCTTTGTTCCCAATTCCATATCTGACACAAATGGTCTACTCCTTATTATACTCAAGGTAACAACCAAGATAAGGAATCTGACAAAAACATCCTTAAAATATTAAAAATTATTATTAATGACACTAACCATGACTAATATTTTCAACTTTATCTAGCCTTATGGGCTTCCTATACTAACATTTATACATGCATAGGTGCTACACCTTATTCTCTAGTCTTTGGGTCAGAATCCATCCTACTTATTGAGATCGAGTTACCCTTTCTATGTATCTCATTATAGGACATTGTTAATGATGATGATTATAGGGTTACATAGTACAAGAGTTAAAAATACTTGATGAAAAAAGACTAAAAACATTAAATCACCTCAAAGATATCAAAATCCATTCCACCATAGCTATGAAAAGTGAATTAAATCCAAATATTTTGAATTTGGTGACCTTGTCCTTAAAAAAATAAAAGGACTATAAATGCAGTGGGAGAATAAAGGCAATTTTTATCCTAATTGGATAGGTCCATACATCATCACTATTAAGTATGGTTCTAGTGCTTAGAAATTGGCCATAGAAGATGGAAGAAAGCTAGATGATCCCATGAACATCATGTAATCAAGTGTTTTTATGCTTTACATCCATCCCAAAAAAATATCATCCAAAGGTGAAAACCAATTTTATGGCATATTGGATAAATACCATGGTGAAAACCAAATTTTTGGTATCATGTGTAAAATTCCATTATTTATGAGTATCCATATGCTTGGGGGTAGGACCACATCCTTATGCATCCCTCCATCCAATCCATATCATTATTCAACAAAATCTTTTTACATTTTGACCTTGGTGATGAATTAAAACTACTAAAAGGTACAACAATTTTGATAGATCAAAGTATAGAAACATATTTACAACAAGATATCAAAGTGACATAAGGGGGTAACTTCTTTGACTTGTGATCCTTGGGGATATTCCTTTTGGCTGCATCTATTCATTTATCCTTTGCATCCCACATTATTTCCACATCCTATTATATTTTTTACCTTTGTTATTAGTTTATGTACATACATCATGGTCACCCTTTTATATATATTTATTCCAACTTTACCAAAACATCAATAAAAATAGAGAATACCAAACATAGTGATATAAATCAATAAACCCTAGAGTTTGTGTGAGCACTCTTATTTTAGGTTGGGCTTAAATCCTTAATAAATTTTGACCTAGATTATATTCATTTCATCAGGTAAATTATTTACACACCTAATCCATTGCATGTACACTTTCTTGGGGCACCATATGGCTATATCATTGAGCTTTCACACAAGGATTTTGACTTGATTAATGACAAGATGATTTTTTTGCTTTATTTTTTCAAGTTTGTGTGTGTTTGATTGTTTGATTTTTCTTTGTTTTTCTTGGTTTTCCTTGACTTAGTACATATTAATCAATAGGGTTATCATGGTTCATTTTTTCATTTTTATACTAGATCAAGGTCAATACTTATGCACATTACATCTAGGTCATCATGGTGTTTTATATCATGGTGAATACCTTTATGTGGTACATAAAAAAAGGGTTGTAATGTATATGAGGAAACACACTAAAATGGTAGTATATTCTCCTTAAGAAAAATATTCCTTCCTCAACATCCATTTTCAAATCCAATCATCTCATCACTCTTTGAAAATTTTCAACATCAAATCATCATATATCCTAATCTATTTATCATCATCATTCCTCCCTTCTTAGGAGAACTGCATAATCCTGAGGTTCATTTATAATATGTAGGAAACACTCAATTACATGAGTTTATGAGGTTGGATCAACCAATATTATTATAATTATTATATTTATTTCCATTATCCAACCTCGTATAATTCTTAAAAATTTATTTCCATTCCTTCTCTATAATAAACTACTCACTCCATCACTACCCATGCTTACATCATCTCATCATGTTCATTTTTTCAATCTCTTTTAATCACTTATTCAACTTATCAATCTATTTTAACAAATTTATTGACAACCATCTAGTGCCATGCATCCATCTCTTCCAATCTTCCCCTTTACCCTTTTTTCTTAACCCCTTTGATATATCCCATCCCATTTTCAACTCCAAAGTTACTAGCTAATCCACCATTTGGTTCATCACCTTCCTTACCATCACTTTTCCTATCAATTCTTATTTTATTATGATATGTACCTAATTCTTCAATCTCCTATCATCATTTTTGACTCCTTATTCCACTCTTTTACTTGCCCATATCCCTTTCTTCCATGTTTTTCCTTATCTTTCATTTTTCTCACAATTTTATTTTATCATCGATCTACTTTGGGCCTCTTTTACACACTTTAATTCTCTCCTACATATATTAGCATTTATTTACCTTTCAAAACAACTGACATTCCCTCATATACACTTTTGGTCCCCCAACCTTCCCATTTTTCACTATCATCCTTCCATCCTCATCTTTTGTACTGTGTTCTTCATCCCATTTCTTTGGTTCATTTAATTTTTCTCATCTTCCCCATTTTCACTTGGTTTATTTTCTAAGTTACATATAAATCCTTATTCCAAACAATAGATCCTTTAAATTTATTTATCCTTTGAGAAGCCTTCCATAATTACTCTTTTCTTCTTATCTGAGTAAACATTTATACTCAACACTATCTAGTTATCCTCATCCTCACCATCATTTTTATCTACAACCTAGTTATCCTCTTCATCTTATTTCATCCATATTAACATAAAAATAAGGGTTTAGTCATTGGATTGTACTTTTTTAACATCCATGCTCACCCATATCCTCTACTCTCTTATTTAAATGCATGAAATCTTATCAAGTTCACTATTTCATGCATACATATCTTGCATCTCAATATTTATACATGTTATGCATGAGAATAGTTTCTTCTCATTATATTTCTCCATTTACTCTCTTGAAATAAATATCAATTATCTCTTCATGCCATGCCTTGGGTTTTGTTCTTCTCAGTGACTTTGGTCTATTTCTATATTGAGATCTTTGCCCCCTATGATGAAGTAAGTCCATTTTTGTTATATGAACTTTATTTATTCAATAACTCATAGGTAAATATGGTAAGAACAGATACATTCCATTGGATCATATTCAAAACCCTTGATATCCCTCAATACAACATCACTTCATTCTTCAAATTATTATTTCATCACTTTGAAGCATCCTCATGTGCTTTTTTTTTTGTGACTTCTTTAATATTTGAAAATTCATTATACCATACACACATAATTTTATGTCAACCTATAAAACCTTTTTAATCCATAAATTTTATCATTAATCAATAATTTTAATCACTTAACCCCTTCACTAATGCTTATAATTCAAACTCATAATTTTTTCCCTACATTGGGTAAATCAGAGTGTGTAGCTTATCTCAGGATGTATCCTTCCTACATATATCTTGATAGAGGAAATAATCATAGAATAAAAGAAAAAAAAATATCTTAAATTAATTAATCTCTTCCCTTAATTAATTTCATCCATTCATTCATAATCATACCTCCCTAAAGGGAGAACTGCATTATCTTGACATCCCTACAAACTATATAGTAAACACTCAGTTACATGGGGTTTCTAAGGTCAACTCAACCATTATTCATTCCCATTTTATTTCCCCTAATCTTCTCTCCCCTCATATTATTCTTGATAAGTGCTTAAAAATCAATCAATCAATTAGTCAATCAATCATCCATCCATCCAATCTAAGCTTGAAACTTTTGCCTTGCTTAGGTTAAATCAAGATTGTAGCTTCATCATCAAGATTGATCATTCCCTAAATCAAGCCCAAAAATTTTCAAGATATTTTCCCCATACCTACCCTATTTGGGGGAAATTAAAGTGTTTAGCATATATTGGGATGTATCCTTCCCAAATTCACCCTACTTGGGGAAAATCAATTCATCATCATCAAAAATCAAAACATGCAAGAATTAGCTCAAGTGGGTTAATTTTATCCACATATTAAACACATCATCACATCTTGTATCTCTACCCCTTCATTCTTCCATTATATAATATTTATTTATTTTTTAATATCCCATCCATATCCTTCATCCCTGCATGTTCTCTCGAGGGGGCATCATCCATCACATTCATTTCTCCATCGTCATCTAAATTTTGTCCACATTTTTTGCCTATTCTTTATTTGAAAATATGTTACTCCACCCATCATGTTTTAATTCCCTTTAAAAGAGGGTGGAAATGTACACTTAAAATTGGACACTTCATAAGAATTTTAACTAATCAGTCTTTATTCACACTAACATCCCTAGCCTTCACTATTCATCATCCATTGGCCAATTAATCTTTTATTAAAAAAATCACATCCAATCCCACAAAAATCACATCACATCATATTATTTAATTATTCCAAATTAATTAAATAATATTTCCATAATAAAAAATTCCATAGTTTTTGAATATTTCTATTTATTTTAAAATTAATAAAAGCTAAATAATCTTCACATCATGACATCATCTTCCACATGGCTCCACTATCAAATAAAATAATCCCACTTAATTCTCCAAGATTCCCCATTATCTCCACTATTTAATTTCTTAATCCTCCTTGATCCCCACATGTATACACTATCAAATTAAATAATCCCACTTGATCCTCCAAAATTCCCCACTATCTCCACTATCTAATTTCATAACTCTAAAAAGTTCCCATTTGTTTCCCACTATCTAATTTTATCATCCTAATATTCCCACTGTCTAATTTTATAAACCCAAAATCCCACTATCTAATTTTATAATCCTAAATTCCCACTTGTTTCCCAAAATATAATTTTATAATCCCAAAGTCCCCACTTGTTTCTAACCATCTAATTTGATAATCCTAATATTCTCACTACCCAATTTAATAATCCTCAATTTGACCAATCCTCCACCCTTGATCAATATCAATGGTTCATATCATCTTTATATATATATATGGGGATCCACCCACCTCCATTTATAATAATATTGAATTATACAATGAAGTGCCATTTATAATCATCAGAAGATTTAACATCATCAAACATCCAAGCAATAAAAACATCAAGGTTTTCAAGAGAGGTGTTATTGGTTTGTCCACACACTTCATCAAGTCCATTACAACCACATCTCTTCCAAGAAAAATCATATGATAAGAGGGTAATTTGAAGGTATGATATTTGTTATATTTCCCTTCCATTTCCTCTTATTTATCAATCTAAATTACATTTAAATGAGATAACATAACATTTCCATTTGTTTTGGATTTCTACTTACCATTGCTAATGTTTGTTCTTATGTTACACCAAGGATGGGTTTTACATTTGAATACATGTTTTCTTGTATCAAATTCAAAATTTATAAATAATTACAAAATTAAAATATTTTTTAATAAGCTATAAAAATTTATCAAATTAAACAAAACAATTTGAGAAAATAATTTAAATCACCCTTAAAGCAAGGGGAATGAAGCAAGTGATGGATGGGGTTTAGTTGAAGGAAGAAGAATATTAATTTTATAAAGGAATATGAATATAAATTTTTAGTGGAATTTAACTGATATTTAATTTTTATACAGTCATTTTTTTCATACACTAAGGAACATATATTTATTCCTAAAATAAATTAATTTGAACATATATTCTTAGTTGATATTTTTTCTTGAGTTAAAATATTCTTCTAAGCTTGGATATCCAAACCTTGTGTGTGTGTGTGTGTGTGTGTGTGTGTGTGTGTGTGTGTGTGTGTGTGTCTTTGTGTGTGTATGTATGTTACCTTGCTGGATATCCATTTCATTTGAAATGCAATCCAATCCATCAAATTTTAAAAGTTTTATCTTTTTCTCCCTTAATATTTTTGCACTCATCCATGTACAAAATTTCATAATTGATATATGATGTAAATGGAAGCCATAAAGTTTTAGTAAAACCAATTTATAACCTTAAATTATTATTTAAATAAAATATAACTTGGAAATAACACATGCATAAAATATGTATGTTTTAATTAATCGTGCATTGGAATATTTAAGTTGATTATACATCATACATAGCATGAAACAAAACCCAAATTCAATGAGATATAATAATCTAAGTATTTGAAAATAATATACTTATCTGACATTCATATTTATCTAATACTAAAATTATTTAAATATAACACACTTAATTGACACTATTCATATTGGGAAGATCATGACAATATTAATATGAAAACTAATATATGGAATAAATAATGTATCTTTTATTTATAAAATAAAAAGTGACCTCCAAGAAGCAAGTATAATGTCACATTTATTCTAAATCTTCAAGGGAATGATCATGAGATAATATTCCATAGATATTAATTATGAAAGAGAGTATTATTGTGATATTTTTTGTACATAACATTACATTAATTATTAATTTTAGTTCATGAAATAAATATATTGATAAATAAGGTGATTTTAGTTGTGTCAAAACCCATGTTTGGAATTATTTATTAAAGGTAATTCTTTTGTTACATTTTTATCATAATTAAAAAATTAAAAATATATTTTATTATTATCTTTATTGTAATGTTGATGTATATTATTTTTATACATGTCATAGTATGTGTCATATCTAGACATTTTAAATAGATTCAATAACCAAACTAAACAAGTGATATATAAATTGACCAAGTTTAGGAGCTAATACCTTTTATAATTTATAGTTTTGTTTAATGTAATATATATTATAAAAAATCATTTATATATTTTTTTAAGTTCATGGGAGTATCATCCAAAGAGATACATGATAAGGGTGTCATGTATTACAAAAGAGAAATTTCTCATTTTATGTATGAATTGAAAAAGTGTTTTCTTCCATGTTTTTTAGTGCACATGAACAATGCATTATAGACCTTACATATGAGATTGAAATTTTTCAAAATGTGCATATAATATCAATGTGGTTCATAGTAAATTACATGAAGGTTTTATAGGCATTCATAAAATAATTATAGCATCTTAAAGGATCAATGATTCAAGGTTATTTTGTATATCAATCTATGGAATACCTTATTGACTACTCTTTAAGTGTATTTAAAAGGTTATTTTGTATATCAATCTATGGAATACCTTAGCTAGTACCTTCTCTAAGTACATTTAAAGGCTCCTCAAAATTAGGATGAGAATCCAATAAATATTTTTGACAAAAAAGTGTTGGTTATAAATGAAAATAAAGATTTGTAAAAATTATGCTAATAAGATAAATTTCCCACATCATACATTTTAAATTTTTATAGGTAAAAAGTGGTAAAAATACAAATCTTTTAACTATATATATATATATATATATATATATATATATATATATATATATGAGGAAATTCATTTATACATTATAATCCATTTAGATTAAATGGATGTATGGCTAGATTTTTATAAAAAAATTAATGGTAATTGTTTAACATGAAATGGTGTTTACTATTTGATTGTGTATGTATACCTTCAAAATAATCATAATATCATAGTATGACATACATTTATCTAGGAAAAAGGGATTTAGCGTTGTGTAGAAAAGTCATTATTTAAATCATGCAAGCATGCATTCACAATCATCTCTATCTCATAGTAGGAAAAAGAGATTTAGCATTGGGTATAGTAAATCACAAGGCAAGTATCATTCACTAATTACAAGGTATTTTTTTATTGATATTGTGAATCTTATATGTACTTATTTATAATACCATAAATGGATGTAATTTCAATCATACAAAATTTCATATAAAATATTTTCATGATAAGAGGAAAACTATTGATAGTAAAACAACTACCATATAGGCGAATTAATATTTCTTAAAAAGGGGATACCATACTAAAACCTTATAAACAAAGATATTATAGGTGTTTTAAATATATACTTGTGATATATTTTTATATTTTTAACATTTTTTTAGATTATAATAAAATCATAGGTTGTTCAAAGATCTATTTTTAATCATGATATAGTAGATTTTCCATCATAATATGGAATAGTACAAGTAAATGTCTAAGCCTACATCTTTACACATTAGCATAATAGGTATTATATGTATATAACTATAATATTTCAATGTTTTCACATCATTTTCAGGCCTTTTTTGGATAGAACTATTTTATGTCTAATAAATTTTTTACAATGAAGTTATTTGCATCAATAATTTTGATGCAAATTGACCTATTTATTTGTGTCAACTATTTAGTGTCAAAATTGATATAAAAAATTAGGTGACACAAAATTGCATCACTTAATTATGGGTCATAATTAGTGTTAGGTTAGTTTCTGGTATTTGTTTTTTAATTTGAACTCAATTTTGTCCTTATTGATATTTTTAATTCAAAATATCATAATATCTAATACCTTAAAGGAGACCCCCATCATTTTTTTAGAAAATCCCCTAAAAGAACAAAAAACCCATTTTCCCCCTTTGCATTATGGAATTTGGAACTCTGGATGCAATTTGAAAAAATTCAAATTGCTTCATAGGTTATGGTTCCCATAAAGCAATTACCAATCAAAACTGATGGAATCCAAAACTTGGCATGCATTTTGTAATTCAAAAAATTTAAAAATGCATGTCGAGCTCCAGATCCTACAAACATTCTAAATGGTAAAATCTAGAACTTGACATGCATTTTACAATTTAAAAAATTGTAAAATTCATGTTGAGCTTCAAATCCCATGAAGCCAAAATACCACTCCTCTCATAGGATCTAAAACCTGAAGCACAATTTGTAACTTATAAATTATGTATGGGGTTCTACCTTTTGCCAAGTATCTAAACCATAGGATTTGTAACTCTGTGAACAATTTTCAACTTTGTAAACTTACAAATTGCTCAGTGAGTTTTTCCTTTCTCATATCAAATCCATTCAACTTGGTAGACATTGCACTTGCTTTAAGCACCCTGAGGTTCTACCACCAACTACCATTAATACATTAATTATAGGGTTTTCTATATAAACTAAACCATTTGGGATTGCTTATCATTTGTTTAATATGCTAAGTGTGTAATTGAGATCTAATGACCTACTCCATGCAAGAAACCCTTGATCCACATGAAAATAAATACCTAAAAGTCAAGCCACATTTGTAAATTTTAAAATCATGACATTTTCATCCTTGCATGGTATTTTCCTTATAATTCCTACCACTATTCTTGCAATTTGAAACATTTTTGAGTTATTTCCATTTTATGAAAGGTTTTCAAGAACTTTCTATAGAGTTAGATTTGCTTTCTTGTGGCATCATTTTAGAGTTCTCTATGGTTAGGCATGGTTAAAATTGTTCATTATGTGTGTTGAGGTGTGGAGCTAAAATCTTCACCAATGAGCGAATGCAAAGGTTGATGTATTTACATAGTCACCAACATCGGTCAGGGATCGACTGGATCGGCCAACGTCGGTCATGTGTAGGCAAATAGGGACTGATGTCAGTCACCTGTGCATTCTAAAATTCTATTTTTGTGGGACAAATGGATTGTTTGCATGATAAGTTGAACTGTTAGTTGTAAGTCCACGTTTCTATTTTAGGTAGGACTGATTTGAACCTTTGATTAGGAGGTGTATCTGATGGTTGAGAATGCATAGCTCATGATCCCTAATTCTATATAATAGGGATAGATCTTCATAGCTTGTATGATGTAAGATAGACAATTCAAGGATTGAATTGTGTTTGTAATTGATAGAGAAAACTCTTGAAGGAAAGAGATCTGTACATCTGAGAGGTGTGGAAGAAAGAGAGATTTCTTCATTATATTTCCTTCTGGAAGAGTTTAATACAAGTTTTCATTATTTCTTGTATCTCGTATTCTTTGCTGATTTTTTATTCTAGTTACTTATTATTTTGGTTTAATTTCGTGTTTAGTTGCTTGCACAAAAGTAATCAATTATTCTTGTTAAGATCCTGACAAGTGGTATCAGAGCTAGGTTGCTAGTTCACTAAGTGATACCAACTGACAAGTGGTATCAGAGCTTGGGTTCACTAACAAGTGGTTTCAGATCTGTTTAGTGTGTGTTGATTACAGGTCACTCACAGTGGTTTCTATTTGAGTGGGAGTATAGCACTGGCAGAAGAAAGTAAACTGAGATTGGAGAAGTTTAATGGCAAGAATTATCAATTATGAAGGATGTAGATAGAAGATTATCTATATCAGAAAGATCTATACTTATCATTGGGTGGGGTTTCAAAGAAGCCCACAGATATGGAAGATGAAGAATGGAATGTTCTTGATAGAAAGGCTCTTGGATCTATAAGATTGAGTCTGGCATCTTTTGTGATTTCCAATTTATCACAGGCAAAAACAATGGTAGAGTTAATGGATATTTTAGAAAATTTATATGAAAAGCCTTCAGCTTCGAATAAGGTATATCTTATGAAGCAATTATTTAATTTGAAAATGTAAGAAGGTGGATATGTATCTAATCATCTTAATGATTTCCATGGAATTGTAAATCAATTAAATTCAATCAAAATAGTTTTTGATGATGAAATTAAGGCTCTCTTAATTTTATGCTCTTTACCTAAAAGTTGGCATAGCTTGGTAATGGCAGTTAGTAATACTGCATCTGCTATAAATATATTGAAAGTAGATGATGTTGTTAGTGTAATCTTGAATGAAAAAATTCACAGGAAAAGCATAGAGGAAACATTAGGTAATGCTTTAAGTATTGAAAGTAGGGGAAGGCAAAAAGAGAATCGCAAGCAAGGGAGATCAAGGTCTAAGTCAAAGATGAGAGGTAGATCCAAATCTAGAAATAGAAGAAAAATAACCTGCTGGAATTGTGGAAAGATAGGGCATGCAAAGAAATATTGTTGGTTGCCGGTTAAAGAAGAAAATCAGCATGAAGGTAAAGAAGAAGCAAAAGTTGCAGGTATTGTTGCACAAGATGCTCTTGTATTTTCTTTAGATAATAAAATAGAATTTTGGGTTTTAGATTCTGGTGCCTCTTTCCATGCTACCCCAAATAGAGAATATTTCAATGACTATGTCCAGGGAGATTTTGGAATAGTTTATTTAGGGGATGATGAGCCTTGTAAAATTGTTGGCAAAGGAAAAGTGCAGCTTGAATTACAGAATGGCAACACATGGGTGTTGAGGGATGTCATGCATGTGCCCATCTTGAAGAGGAATCTTATTTCTACAGGAAAGTTGGGGGATGAGGGTTGCACAGTAACTCTCATAGCTGAATCTTGGAAGGTTACTAAGGGTGCACTTGTATTAGCCAGAGGTAAGAGAGTAGGTACTCTCTATTTATGTAATTGTATTACTAATTATTCTCCTTCTGTATTATCTACTTCAGATGTAGATGCAAAGTTGTGGTATTATAGGCTTGGCCACATGAGTGAGAAGGGAATGAAAGTTCTTAAGTCAAAAGGTAAGCTTTTAGATTTGAAAAGAATAGATCTAGATTTCTGTGAGCATTATATTTTTGGGAAACAAAAGAGAGTGAGATTTCTCAAGACTGGGTCAACAAAGAAGAAGCACAAGTTGGAGCTTGTTCACACAAACGTGTGGGGACCAGCTCAGGTAGCTTCTATTGGAGGATCACAGTATTATGTTACTTTCATTGATGATGCTACAAGAAAGGTATGGGTTTATTGCATAAGGAAGAAATCTGATGTTTTTGACACATTTATGAAATGGAAAGCTTTGGTTGAGAATGAAACAGGTTTGAGATTGAAGTGTCTTAGATCTGATAATGGTGGTGAGTAATGCAGCTATAAATTCAACATGTATTGTTTTATGAATGGAATACATAGGCAAAGGATGGTTCCAAGGACACCTCTGCAGAATGGAGTTTCTGAAAGGATGAACAGAAAAATAATGGAGCGTGCATGGAGTATGGGGTTGTATGCTAGTTTTCCCTTACAGTTTTGGGCAGAAGCTATAGATACTACAGTTTACCTGATTAACAGAGGACCCTCTACTGCTCTGGATGGTGGAATTCTAGAAGAGGCTTAGATAGGTAAAAAGGTAGATATTTCATTTCTTAGAGTTTTTGGTTTTGAAGCTTTTGTGCACGTTGATAAAGAAAATAGAAAGAAGCTAGATGCTAAATCTATGAGGTGCACTTTTATTGGTTATGGCTCTGAAGATTTTGGATTCCGATTGTGGAATCTAAGAAATAACAAAATAATTAGAAGCTGTGATGTTGTTTTCAATGAGAAAGTGATGTACAGTGATCAGCTCAAGAAGCTGAATAATTCTGAGCAGAGCAATGTTGATTTGGATGAGGTGATGTTCCAAAATGAGCTCGTAGGAAAGAATAATCACAGACAGGAAAACATAGACACCAATGTCAGTCAGGCAAGAACCAATGTCGATCATATAGGAACTAACATCAGTCATACAAAAACTAACATTGATTAGACAGTAACCAACATCGGTCGGGTGGAACTGACGTCGATTAGGTACAGACCTGGAGATGACCGAGATCAGTCACTGACAGAGAATTTGGGTGGACAACAAGAAATGAATGAGTCTCAAATGCCCATAAGGAGGTTAGAAAGGGTAAGTAAACCTCTAATTTGATATTCCCCTTCATTATTCTACTTATTTCTCACTGATAGTGGAGAACCAGAGAGTTTTGATGAGGCAATGCAGGTAAAAACCCAAAAATAGTGGGAGCTTGGCATGAATGAGGAGATTGATTCCTTGAAGGAGAACCAAACATGGGATTTGGTTAAGTTACCAGCAGGAAAGAGAGCACTGAAAAATAAATGGGTTTACAAATTAAAGGAAGGTGAGAATGGACAGATGAGACACAAGGCCAGGTTGGTAGTAAAGGAATTTGCACACAAACTAGGTATTGATTTTGGTGAAATTTTTTCTCCTGTAGTAAAAATGACTTCTATTCAGACTGTATTGTCTTTAGTTGCTATTGAGGATTTGCATCTTGAGTAGCTTGATGTTAAGATAGCATTTTTTCATGGAGATTTGGATGAAGAAATATATATGGAATAACCGGAAGGTTTTGAGGTCAAAGGTAAGGAGAAGCTTGTGTGCAGGTTGAAGAAAAGCTTATATGGTCTTAAGCAAGCTCCTAGACAATGGTATTTGAGGTTTGATAGGTTTATGACTGAGCATGGTTTCAATAGATGTCAATTTGACCATTATGTTTGTTTTAAGAGATTGGATAATGGTAGATATATTATCCTATTGCTGTATGTAGATGATATGCTGGTTGCAGGTTCACACATGTAGGATATTATTGAGCTTAAGGTAAAATTAGCTCACACATTTGCCATGAAGGATTTGGGAGCATCAAATAAAATCCTTGGCATGAGTATTAAGAGAGATAGGAAAAATCACAGTTTGATTTTGTCTCAAGAGGATTATGTGAACAAGGTGTTGAAGAGGTTCAATATGCAGGATGCAAAACTGGTAAGTACACCTATGGCTGGAAACTTCAAGTTGAGCAAAGAACAGTGTCTTAATTCACATGATGAGGTAGAGTACATGAGTAGAGTTCCATATGCTTCCATAGTTTGGAGCTTAATGTATGTAATGGTATGTACTAGACCAGATATTTCCCAAGTAGTGGGAGTTGTCAGTAGGTTTATGGCCAATCCAGGAAAGGAACATTGGAAAGTAGTTTAGTGGATTCTCAAATATCTGAGAGGGACCAGCAGTAGGCATTTGTGCTATGGAGGGTCAAACACTTCTCTACATGGATATGTAGATGCAGATATGGCAGGTGACTTGGATGGTAGGAGAAGCACCATAGGTTATGTTTTCACTGTTGGTGGTATGGCAGTTAGCTAGATTTCAAAGTTGCAGAAGGTTGTTGCCTTGTCTACTACAGAGGTAGAATACATTACAGTCACAAAGGCTAGCAAAGAAATGATATGGATGACAAGGTTCATGGAAGAGTTAGGAAAGGAGCAAGAGAGTTGTAGATTGTATAGTGACAGTCAGAGTGCAATTCATTTGGCAAAGAATTTAGCCTTTCATTCAAGAACCAAACATATATAGCTTAGGTACCACTTCATTAGACAGGTATTGGAGGATGGTGAGTTGAAGCTGGAGAAGATCCATACAGATAAGAACCCTGCTGATATGTTAACAAAGCTAGTAACAAAGGAGAAGTTAAATCTTCATTCAACTTTTGTTGGTCTTCAAGATTGAGCTTGAAGATGGAGAAGCTAGAATATGTTGTTGTATAGGTACAGGTGCAGCTATTTATCTCCAAGTGGGAGATTGTTGAGGTGTGGAGCTAAAAGCTTCACCAATGAGCGAATGCAAAGGTTACTGTATTTACACAGTCACTAACATCGGTCAGGGATTGACTGGATTCTGTCGACGTCAATTATGGATCAGTCGACGTCGGTCATGTGCAGGTAGACAGGGACCAACGTCGATCACCTGTGCATTCCTAAATTCTATTTTCATGGGACAAACAGATTGTTTGCATGATAAGTTGAACTGTTAGTTGTAAGTATGTGTTTCTATTTTAGGTAGGACTGATTTGAACCTTTGATTAGGAGGTGTATCTGTTGACTGAGAATGCATAGCTCATGATCCCTAATTCTATATAATAGGGATAGATCTTTATAGCTTGTATGATGTAAGATAGACAATTCAAGGATTGAATTGTGTTTGTAATTGATAGAGAAAACTCTTGAAGGAAAGAGATCTATACATCTGAGAGGTATGGAAGAAAGAGAGATTTCTTCATTGTATTTCCTTCTGGAAGAGTTTAATATAAGTTTTCATTGTTTCTTATATCTCATATTCTTTGCTGATTTTTGATTCTAGTTACTTATTATTCTGGTTTAATTCTGTGTTTAGTTGCTTGCACAAAAGTAATCAATTGTTCTTATTAGATCTTGACAATGTAGTCCTTTTTTCCCAAAGTTGCAGTTAAAAGTCTAGGGTTCTGTAGGGTTTTAATTTTTACAAAGTTTTCATCACTAAAACCTAGTTCTTTTCCTAAGGGATTCACATTCAAACCCTAGGGCTTCATAAAACTAAGTGAATATTCCTAAAAGATTCCCTATTCAAAAACTAATGAATATTCCCTACATATACCTCCAGGGTTGTTGCTGACATTGGACTTGCCTCTAACACCTAAAATCTCTATAGGTTTTCCCATTATCCAAAACACTTAAGATCCCTATAAGTTTTTAAGTCTTCATAGAAAGTGGACTTGCTTAAAACACTTTCCATCCCTATGGGAATCCGCATTTCTTCAAAAAATTCCCCTTCCATCATAAATATAACCTGATAAAAACACTCTCTAGATCCATAGATTTGTTACCTATTTCAAGCACATTCTAGCTCCACCAAAAATCCAACCTACTTAGAACACCTCCCATCTTTGTCAGAGATTCTATTTTCTTGAAACACCTTTAAACCTTGAAAACTGTTATAGTTGATTTTCCACAATTTTACTATCTAGATTCCATGTCTCCAAAGGAAATTGAGTTCAAATCCAAAGTCCCTAGAGTGACTCTCAATTTAGAGTCTAATACAACAAAGATAATAGAAACTGATTTAGGTCACATTTACCTAAGAGACTTTTAGGCCTGAATAGGTGCAAAATTTAAGAATGATTGGATCTAAATTATTTATGACTCTAGCCTACCACAATTTGTATCCTTCCCATTATCTATTAAAATCCTTGAGTTGGATCTCATATTATCTAAACATTATGATCTTGATAGAAGATATTTTTTCAATGACAGAGGGGAAAAGATTTTGAATAGACCATCACTTCATTAATTTAGTGTTTACAATCCCAAAATTTGAGATCTATCTCGATGTAACTCCAAAAAAATCCACATAATTATTTTAAGATAAAAGATATGGGTGTCAAAATATGATCAATATAAAGTGGCTCAATTCCCCCAAGGTTACCTCCATAGACTACCAAAGACCTTGTATAGGCCCAATTTCATTGATGAAGTGGGAGATATCATTAGATTGTTACACAAGGTCACTGGTAACCCTAATGCTAAGTGTTTCCAAGAGTGGATGTATCATTACATGGTCATCTAAAAAATGCCCAATACATTCACTAGGCCCATCTTATAAGTGATTCCCTCCATAAGTAATTGTTGTATATGCAAACAACTGGCAAGTTCTATATGACTTCTTACATTGTATACATTTTGGCCAAACAGAGATTATTCCTAAGACTTAATAATGTTTTTGAAGAAATTAATAGAGTATATAATTAATATCCTAACCTTAAATTAGAGGCTAGTAGATAACATTTTATAATATTAAATCTTGCTTTCATATATTACATCATTATCATGTTTGATAAGGAACTTACGAGAATGAGATTCTCACCAATAGCAGTTGTAGAGATTAGCAAATGGGGATCCTATTTCATTCATTTCCCCACCTACTCTTACATTATGGTATAAATACTTAGTTGCTACTCCTATACACTTCCTTGATATGTTAGTGATAAATGGGTACTAATGGAGCTAGTTAGACAACTTGTAGAAACACATAATCTCCTTTCCAATAGGCACAAGGCATAGATATATTTCCTAATTTATATTGGTTGATACACATGTCAATCCCTCCTTAAGGACAAATGTGTCAAAGCTAAAATGTGCCAAATGACAGTAAAGACTTTAGAATCTAGGCCATTTTTTGATGTATATGGAAAGATAACCAGTACATTGGTAGTTTTAACATATGATCATGTTTCATATTATGAAGATTATTGGGAGGACTATGAAGATGAAGAGAGGGTCAGAATGAGAGATTATTCTAGAATGACCCTAGAACAAATCAAGAATTAAGATTTGACACCAGTCCCATATGACTTGGTAGATGATGACTCTATATTGGACCTAATTTATTAGACACAGGTCATCACACAACCCCTTCCACTAATAAGGTGGTCATCTCTAGAATACTTGTCTTTGTTTTACATAATAGCCCATGTGATTAGTAGAACAATCAATTGGTTGATGATCAAAGGAGTTAAGGTGACAAGAGAAATAATAGGAGTAAGAGAAAATATTTTAAATATTAAATAAGAAGGGATTAGTAGAGGGCTCAAGTGGAACAATAGGTGAAACACCACAATAGCCAAAAAAGAAGAAGAGGAAGAAGAAGAAGACGACGACTAAGGCTTAAAAGGGGGAATCAAGTAGAGAGAGGGAAGCTACAGAGAAACCAATTAATTTTTCATCTAAAGACATAAAAACAATAGAGTCTTCTATAACTTCAATCCCCATATCCATAATAGTTACAACTCATATTTCTATTGATCACCCTCCTCCTACATATATTGTTCTAGAGGCTTGAACACCTCCACCTACAATCTCTACTTCTCCAACATCCCAGGTTTCCATTTCACCCCTAGTTTCCACTCCACCTAATGTCTCCACTCCCCCTACATCTACAATTTCCATTCCCTACATCATTCTAACTACATTGCCTACCATAATAAGCTAAGTGTGACTAATATAATTGAGTCAAGTAGACACTTTGGGTCCCGCATCAGTGGATTCTCAAGTTGTCACTCAAATTTCCCTTCCTCTAGTTTCACCTTCCCCTTTCACTCCACTCCCTATTTCCATTCCATTCATAATCCCTTCCATTCAATCACCATTAATTTCCAACACCACCTAATAGTACATTACCATAGACTCAGTCATCCTAAATTTAATTTCATAGGCCATCCCAACCCTTAGGATAAGTATTATTTCCCCTATATCCCCCACTCACTTTCCTTACATCACCAACCCTGAGTGGGCCCACACATTTGATTGATTCATTCAATGCTTTCGCTTCCACCCTCCCACCTATTCCCAAATTCATAATTCCCATGTCCATTCTATCTTCCACACACCCAATGAACATAGTTGCTTCCATTCCCCCCACATATTCCACTTCCACTATTTCTACAACTTTAGTTGATATTTGTTGGGTGACTATTTTTTTGACCAGCTAACTGGTGAGCAAAATAGGTCTCTTCAACCACAACATAGGGATATTGGTTGGCCAGATGTGTAGGTTTACTACATCAATAGGGAAAAAATATCTCCTCTCATGAAGGGGAGGTTCCCTATAAGTATGTAGGAGTTATATACTATATATATAAGCTGAAAATAACACTTAGGGGTAGAACAACACCATCCATCTCTCTTTTTTTAGAGATGATGTTCACAAACAAAGGAGAAAATCCTGGTGAAAACATTAAAGGCACTTCTCTTCTTTTAGAAGTATTCTTGTAGGGAATAGTAGGAGTTTTTTCAAGTAGTGACAAGTAATTGGTAACCAAAGGCGTAGTAACCAGCAGACTGAGATGTAGCACAAAGTCTCCACCATCGACTGCCCAAGAGTGAAATACAAAGGATAATGAGGGCACAAATTCATCCCAAGATCCTTTACATTGGAATAGAATATGAAAGATAATGAAGGCACAAAGTCATCCCAAGATCCTTTACAAAAGAACAAAAAGAAAACACACTAAAAGTAATTTTGGGGGCACAAAGTCTCTCCACAGTTGGCTTCAGGACACCTTCCTGAGCACTTCCACTAGTTCTGCTTGTTAAATTGAATAAATAAGAATACATTTAGGAAATAGACATAAGAACAATCTCCTAGAATGACACAAGCTATAATAGCACAAAGTCTGAAAGTAACTTGATTTTTGATTCAAATAAATAAATATGATTAATAATCTGAGCTCAAAATCTCAGTAATGCCTTTCAATTTGGGTAGAGTTTTTGCTTCTAGTAACAGGAAGATCTCCTTTTGTATCAAAATAGAGATTACATTATATAGCAGCCAAGAAAGGCCTAACTCTTTGTTCCATGGAATGGCTCATGCTGCATTCAATGCCTTGAATGCATTTTTAGTTTTGTCAAGGAGGGCCATGCTGGAATAGGGCGATTGCCTTAACTATGGCATGCTAATTCATCTAATATGTCTCTTCCTTAGTATGGACTATCTGGTCCTTTTCCTAGTGTCTGCATAGTTGTCCCTTTGCCTTTACTTCATGAAATAAAAATAGGCCACATCCCTGATTTGGCATGCTCAGAAGTTTGCTTGATCCACTATTTCACCTATTGGAAATAAATCCCCTGTAGATATTTCTAATCTTTTGTATTATTTTCTCTTCCTCACAGCAATTAGGGCTCTCAGGCTTTCTTTTTAGCTGGTTGCTTGTTTTACTTTCAAATTCCACACCATATTCAAATATTAATAGATATTTTATCACCTTAAATTTGACATCTGCGGGGACATCACTGGTCACCTGAACCAAGTTGAACCTTTGATATTTGAAGGCTTTTTTTCATCTAAGTCTTTCAAAGCTCCTTTCTATGTCTTTATCAAGCCTTTGGAATAATCCAAAGGGAAGGTGTCCCTTCAAGCTTTATAAACGGTCCTTTTTTGAGTGTCAAGTGCCTCCTGCAAGGGTACCTACCCTTTGGGCTCAATCGGGTGGCATTTAGGATTTTGTTTCTTTAGTAGGCTTTATCCTTTATTTCCTTCAGACAAAATGTCTGAAGGAATTCATTGGCTTTTGCCACTTCGAAGGGGAATGGGGACAAGTGTCACTTTTCACTAATCTCAACAAGTGACATGTGGTGGCTTCTACCCTAAATAGGTGAGCATCTAATTAAACTATAGAAGCTTTAGCTACCTTTTGAGAGTCTTGCATAAGATGACACATGGCAGCTTCCACTGAGTTTTTAGGAATAATGTAGAAACATTCGAGACTCACTTGGATTCACATAGATGTAGACACTTGGTGCATTTTGCTTATTTTTGTGACTTACCTAGGGCTCACCATAGTCCTTACTCAATAGTTGTGGATGTTGACACTTTGGCGGTTGCTGCCAAATTTTACCAGGGACATGTGGCAACTTTCGTAGTTTCTTAGAAATAAATTAAAAACTTTTTGCTATTGCCACTTGGCACTTTTTATGAGATTCTATGAGAAGCTCATTGAAAGAAGATTTGAAACTTGTGTAAAGCTTGAAACATGGACATCGACACTTGTCATGCTCTATTGAGTTATAATGGGACACGTGGCACATTCCATTTACTTTTAGCAATCACACAGACGATGACACTTGGAGCATTCCACTTAATTTTAGCCATCCACCTAGGGCCCACCACAGTCCTTACTAAAAATAATGAAACAAAAAGAAGGAACTTTGGATATTGACACCTGGAAGATTTTGACAAGCTTTACAAGGAAAACGTGGCATCTTCCATTGCTTCTTGAAAATAAACTATAAAGTGTCCCAGCAGATGACACTTGGCAGCTTCCACTCAACTTTGAGATTTAGACAAAACTTTAGGCAAAATGAAAAACCCGTGCATTGAACCTTGGAATTATCAAACCTGTTAAACCACAGAACCAATCCATAAATTGCCTAAGTGCTAGAAGCTTGCTCCTTGGAGAGAATTTACCCATTAAAGTCATCAAACCTATTGAACCAACTAATTTCAAACATGTAGAGTCAGTATTTTTGAATTGGTAGAGTCTGTAGAAATGAGTTCATAGTTTTTTGAAAGTCTCTCGAGCCTTGAAAGAGTTTGTAGATACCCACTTGTGGAGTCTGTAGAAATGAGCCTGTGGAGTCTGTAGATTTTTGAAAAGCTTGTAAAAATGAAGAACTTGAATGCTCAGAATAATTTTTGAAAAGGGAAGAGAGGATTTTGGTCTGTGTAGGACCAAAATAGTCATATGTTGTCTCAAAAATAAGTGACATTTTTTAGGGACAACAGTCGACTCTAGTTGGGGAACTTCCTTCAGTTGAAAACTTGAAACAACTGAGGGGAGTAAAAACCAGAATCTCCAGTGCCTTAAAGTATGTCATTGGGATATGGAGTCATGCTACCCAAAAAATAAAGGCTCTAAAAAACAAAAACAAAAAACACAAAGTAGAAATAGAGACTTTACAAATATACATATGTACAGGTGAACTTATCTGATACTTCAAGAGTTAAAGTGCTTCAAATGCTACCCATTGTGAGGCAGAGAAAAGGGTGTGCCATCTTGATACCTCAATAGGAAACTATTTTCACCATTGAGCTAATGAATAGTAAAAGGGCTTCTCCACAGGGATTCAAACTTTCCATGCATTCCCTTTGGTTCTCTCCTGTTATCCCACAAGAGGACTTGATCTCCAATCTAGAAATCATAGTTATTTGCTTTCTGGTCGAAGAGCTTCTTCACCAGACTTTGATGGTAATAATTCAGTCCACCACCATGGCTCTCTGCTCATCTAGCTCAGTCAGGCACATGGTCCTCTTATCAAGGGCACTTTCATATGTTTGATCTTCAATTGCCTTAGCCAATTTCAATGCTGACAATTCCAAGGTGATTAGTATCTCAGCATTAAGTCCATAAAGAAGTTTGAAAGGAGACATACCAATTGCCCTTTTTGGTGTAATTTTGTCTACACATAGAGCATCTACCAATGCTTTCTACCATGTCCTTTGGTTATCATCCAATAGCTTCTTGATGATAGTCACCAAGTTCTTGTTGCTTGATTCAGCTTGTCCATCCCCTTGTGGAAAGTAATCAAAAGAGTGGGAGAGAGTGATCCCATAGTAAAAATAGAACTGTGTAATCTCTTGGGAAGTGAAACAAGTTGCATTATTGGTGAAAATCTTGGTTGGGACCCCAAACCTGGAAATGATGTTCTCTTTCAAGAAATTGTACACTACTTCTGAAGTAGCATGCTTGGTTGGGATAGCTTCCACCCACTTGGTGAAGTAATCTATTGTTGTGAGGACATAATCATGTCCAACACTAGAAGATGGGTTTAAAGCACCAATGAAATCAATTACCCATTGCTAGAATGGCTCCTCTATGACCACTGGCTTGAGAGGTAGGGCAGCTAGCTTGGGTCTCCCAATAAGCTGTTGGCATAGTTCACATTTTCTTACCCACTTATACGCATCTTAAAAGAGAGTTGGCTAGTAATACCTGGCTCACAAAATTTTATGGGCAGTCACAGGAGCAGAGAAATGTCCTCCATAGGCTAGATCATGGAAGGATTTCAAAAGTTGTCTTTGTTGCTCCTTGTCCACACAGCGAAGGAACACTCCATCAAGGCTCCTCTTATATAGGCCATTGTCCCAAAGGATGAAATTGATAGATTTCAGCTTGATAGTCCTCCTTTTTTTATAAGATAGGTGAGCAAGACACTCACCATAAGTAAGGAAATGAGCAATACTTGAATACCACTCATTTGTGGTGGAGATAAAGAGGACTGTTGGCGTGTCTTCTTCTTTTGATTCTTCATGCTGTGTTCTTTTTGGCTTGTTATCAACAATTAATTGGCATAAGCCTTTTCCCTATACCAGCTTTGTTGGTTTGATGACCAGATCAAACTCCTAGATCTTTGTAATCCAATTGCCTCTTTTCATCCCAAACTCCTGTTGAGTTAATATGGATTTAACCGTGGTATCAGGGACCAAGGCAGTAACGTGTAAATTCAAGATGTAGAAGCAAAAAATGTTTCACTGCCTTTACCACACATATGCATGCTTCTCCATGTTTGAGTATTTTAACTCATGAGCTTTAAGAAAGAAGCTCATGAAGGAAATGGGAGATTCCATACCTTCTTTATTTTGTTGAACCATAATTATTGAAAGCATGTGTTTAAAAGCATAACTGTATATGGTGAACTCTTTGTTATAGTTTGGATAAGCTAGAATTGGGGCATGGGCAATGGCAGTCTTGATATCCTCAAATGTTGACTTGCCTCCCTCAGTCCAGCCAAATGTGGCCTTTCCCTTCATCATGTTTACAGTGTGTCTAGTCTTCTTAGCAAACTCAGGGATGAACCTCTGTAAGAAATTCACTTTCCAAAGAAAGAGTGAACAATAGTCTTACTTGTGGGCAAGGTAACCTCTTAGATAGACTTGACTCTATCTGAGTCAATCTTTATGACTCCTTTAGACATAATGTGTTTGAGAAGTTTCCCCTCTGTTACTCCAAAAACTAACTTCTTAGGGTTTAAAGAAATGCCATTCTGGTGGTAGTGCTCCAGCACTTGTTGCAAGTGGCGTATATGATCTGGGTGATGCTTAGAAAAAATGGTCAAGTCATCAAGATAAACTATAATGAACTTACCCATCTCATCTTTGAAATCAAGGTCCATTGCTCTTTAGAAGGTGGCACCAGCATTTATCAAGCCAAAAGGCATCCTTCTATAGGCAAACATGCCCCAAAGTGTGGTGAAGGTAGTCTTGTGTTGGTCTGCTTCACCAACTTCAACTTGAATGTATCCTGAGAAGTCATCCAACATTGATAACATCTCCAAACTGGTCACTATCTAAAGCACTCAATCCATGATTAGCAAAGGATAGTTATCCTTCAAGAATGATTGATTTAAATTTCTAAAATCCACATAGAGGCAAATTTTGCCATTTTTCTTCCTTACAGGCACTATGTTTGCAATCCATGTGGAATGATGGATTGGGAAGATTATCCTAGAATTTAGCATTTTTTGTATCTCAAACAAAATGGTACGTAATATCTTCAGATTATACTACCTAGACTTTTGCCTATAAGGTGTTAAATCAGCCTTGAGAGGAATGTCATGTTGAATTTCATCAGGCCTGAGTGACTTCAGGTCATCATAAGAGTAAGCTAAGACGTCCATTTACTGGCTGAGCAAAGTAGTGAACTTGAACCTCTCCTTAGGAGTACATCATTTCTCAATATTCACCATCTTGGGATCTTCCTTGGTACCCAAATTTACTTGATCAAACTCTTGAGAGGAGCTTGAATCTGTTTGCTATTATTTGACGAATCTGTCATGTTTGTCAAATAGTTTCTCAAGGGAAACTAAGCCTTTGGGAATTATATTCCCTTCCAGCTATAAGAACTCTCCATCTATACTTGAACTTGATTCAGGGGATAGTTCAAGCTTTTGAGGTTCACTGCCTTCAAAATGCAATCATTTAAATTTATCCTTTTGCTCCAGAAAGGCAATGATTTGGTTGTCATTGTTAAACACTTGCCAATGATTGGCATTATCAGGCACACTTGTTCAAAAGACCAACTCAATAGTGTACTTATCTCCTTTGAAGTTTAGGTGCAGGACCAAGAGAGTAGCTAAAATAGCTAGTGCATCAGCTCTATCATTAAATTCCCTAGGAATTGTAGAGATGCTGAAAGCATCAAAGTTTTCAATTTGGTCCCAAACTAGATTGCAATAGTGGCACAATCTCTCATTTTTGGTTTGATACTAGTTTCTCACCTGATAAACCACCAATTTAGCATCTCTTTTAGCATGAAGGAGCTTGATGCCCTTATCTTGAGCATCCCTCAATCTAAGTAAGAGGGATTCATACTCAGTTGTGTTATTAGTGTTGCTGAACTGTAACTTGTATGATGAAGAAAAAATATCTCCTTGAGGAGATATCATCACAAATCTAGCTCCTAAACTGGTAGAGGAGTAGTTGCCATCAAATTCAATAACTCATACCTCATTAGACACTAATTTTCCTTTATATTCTTCTTCATTCAAAGGTTGGGATCCTTCCACATTAGTATTGCACTCCAATTCTCCGATTGTTCTAGCTGAATGCATTTCTAGGTTGTCACCTATAGGAGCTTCATCAAATGCTTCATGAACTTCATCCATGGGTAGAAAGTAGTTACCCATGCCTGAAGACTCAAATAGAATTTGAGCTTCAGGTGTCGAGGTCTGGGTAACCACATATTTTGCTTCCTTCTCAGGGAGCAGCCTCTTCATAACACCCTTGACTGGAATCTTTGCTTTGGATAGATCCATGCTCAATTCACCTCCAACATCCTTGCAAAAGTTTCATCCAAGAAAGATGCCATATGAAGCTAGGATGTCAGCCACCAAGTCAGCCATCTTGATTCTTGTGTCTGGAAAGACTACAAATGCAAATTGAGCATCCTTGATTTGTCCCACTAGAGGTACTTACTTGTTATCCATGGAGAAGCATCTACCAAATATTTTGGTCAGTGTAAGGCCAAGGGATTCAGCTACTTTGGTAGGCATGACATTGTTTGAAGCTCCAGAATCAATGATGCAGTTGTTTAGCTGATGTCCATTTATCAGCAATGAGACATAGAAAGGCTCAATCCTACTAGGAATAGTAGGAGGAGTGATGACAAGGTTGTTCTTGGTGGGCGCATTCTTGGGGGAATCATGAGTCACCTTAGGAATTGCTTGTCATATAGGGATGTTTTGGTTCTTCACACATTGAACCAATTTATCTAATTGCTCAAGATGGGACTGCAAAAATTCAAATTTAGACATTTGAATTTTGGTTTTCTTTATATGGTCAATTATATCAAATGTTGGAAATGAACTAGGAGTAGAGGATGGGAGTTCATCCTTTTGATTTTTAGAAGGGAGAGGACTGGACTACAAATTTGAAGTAGAAGACATAGGGATATTTAGTGTAATTACCTTTCTTACAATCACCGAGTCCTTTGGCTGGAAAGGAAGAGTGGACCCCCACTTAGCAATTTAAATTGCTAGTTGAGGTCACTCCTCTACTTTCTCCTTATCATCTGGTTGAGTTGATTGATTTTTGGACTAGGTGAATTTAGCAATGATCCCTCAATTGCATTACCTTCACTTTTGGGTTCATCCTGATAATTTAGGAAACTAATGTTGGAGTCACCAGCTAATTCTTCTTCTTCCTCGGTGAAGAGATTAACATCATCTTTGAGATTTGATTCAGGTTGAAATGAAAAATTTGATTTAGCTTCAAGATATCCAACTGTCAAGTTGGTTGTAGGTGCTTCAATGGCAAGATTATTCCTCTAAGGGGGAGGGAGATGATTGGTTTGCCCTTGATTTCTGGTAGCATTACCTTGGTAAGACTGATTAGGGAATGTCCTCCTTGGTACATCTCTTTATGAAGGAGCAGATGACATCCCTTGTGCCATTTGTTTTTTGAGGGCCAATAATTCATTTTCTAGCTTTTGTACCATTGGATCAGTGGTGGCTGAAGGTGAGTACTCAAAGGAAGAAGAAGATTTACCTCTATTTGGATCTCTCCTTATCTTTTTTGCCAAGATAAGGTCATCTTCAACTTCAATAGCTAAGTCTTGATTAGCCTCAAGGTTTATGTGGCCAGCACGTCTCAGCAAAAAACTCACTTCAAGCAGTTGTGAGTTGATGGAGAAGCATTTGAGGTTTTTAAGTGTAGGTTGAGCAATAGCAGGAATTCAGTTCCTCAACTTGTCAAACTTTGCTATGAAATCCCTCATAGGTTCATGAGATTCCTTCTTCATCTATTTGAGCTAGGCCAGTAAGGCATGTGCATCTTTTATAGGCTTGAACTTGGCTTCAAATTTGTCTTTAAGTGTGTCCCAGTCAGTCACTGACCGAGCTTGTAGATGGTAGAACCAGTCTGCAGCAACACCTTGTAGTGTTTCCATGAAAATCCTAACTACCACATCTTCAAATTCCACTCTTATTAGGCCACAAGCTATGCTAAAGGCTGCAATGTGTTCATCAAGGTGAACTCTCCCATCACCAAAGAATTTGGGGAAATTTTTCCTTAAACTACGTGGGAGCTCATGTAGGGGTGGAGTAAGGTTTAGTGGACCAAATGAGTTACTCTAGGGGCCTTGAACTGCCATGATGGGATTATGGAAAAGGGGGATAACAAATTTGGGTGTAGTATTTATTTTCAAAGCTCTACTGACAGTATAAAAATTAGCTCTACCTTATGTTGGTGACCTGGTACGAGTAGGAGGAACACTCCTGGATCATTGAACTTGAAGTTGGGGGGAATAGGTTGAAATTTCCTTGCTACACCAACTCAAAGATAGGGTCAACAACACCTTGAACTCTCTAGCTTTTGGTATAGCGTGGAGTTGCTAGATTGTGAAACAAAAATGGGAAAGAACCGGCCCTGCTTCAGCTTGAGGCTTGAGGCTTCAAATTGTGCATTCTATCCTAGTGGCTCTAGTTTTGCAAACCAGATAATATAATGGAGATGGAGGAAGATGGTAAGGTCATAATGATAATGGGTAATACACAAAATGGAGTCACTAGAATTAATGATGGATAAGGGTAGGGACTACTTCAATTTGAAACATGAGGTTTTAAACTACACGTTCATCCCCAGTGGAGTTGCCAAAAACTGTTGGGTGAATATTTTGTCGACCAGCTAATTAGTGAGCAAAATATGTCTCTTTAACCACAACATAGGGAGATTGGTTGGCCAGATGTGCAGGTTTACTACATCAATAGGGGACAAATCTCTCCTCTCATCAAGGGGAGGTTTCCTATAAGTGTATATATATATATATATATATATATAAGCTGAAAATAACACTCAGGGGTAGAACAACACCATCAATCTCTCTTTTTTTAGAGATGATGTTCACAAAAAAAGGAGAACATCTTGGTGAAAACACTAAAGGCACTTCTCTTCTTTTAGAAGTGTTCTTGTAGGGAACAACAAGAGTTCTTTCAGGTAGTGACAAGTAACTGGTAACCAAAGGTGTAGTAACTAACAGACTAAGATGTAGCACAAAGTCTCCACCATCAACTGCCCAAGAGTGAAATACAAAGGATAATGAGGGCATAAAGTCATCCCAAGATCCTTTACACTGAAATAGAATACGAAGGATAATGAGGGCACAAAGTCATCCCAAGATCTTTTACACAAGAACAAAAAGAAAACACACTAAAGGCAATTGAAGGGGCACAATGTCTCTCCACATTTGGCTTTAGGACACCTTCCTAATCACTTCCACTAGTTCTGCTTGTTAAATTGAATAAACAAGAATACATTTAGGAAATAGACATAAGAATAATCTCCTAGAAAGACACAAGCTATAATAGCACAAAGTCTGAAAGTAATTTGATTTTTGATTCAAATAAAGAAATATGATTAACAATTTGAGCTCAAAGTCTTAGTAATGCCTTTCAATTTGGGTAGAGTTTTTGCTTCTGGCAATGGGAAGATCTCCTTTTATATCAAAATAGAGATTACATTATATAGCAGCCAAAAAAGGCCTAGCACTTTGTTCCATGGAATGGCTCATGCTACATTCAATGCCTTGAATGCATTTTTAGTTTTGTAAAGGAGGGCCATGCTGGAATAGGGCAGCTACCTTAACTATGGCATGTTAATTCATCTAATATGTCTCTTCTTTAGGATGGACTACCTGGTCCTTTTCCTGGTGTCTGCATAGCTGTCCCTTTGCCTTTACTTCATGGAAGAAATTTAGGCTGCATCCTTGACTTGGTGTGTTTAGAAGTCTGCTTGATCCACTATTTCACCTATTGGAAATAACTCTCCTGTAGATATTTTTGATCTTTTGTATTGTTTTCTCTTCCTCATAGCAATTAGGGCTCTTGGGATTTCTTTTCAGTTGGTTGCTTATTTTACTTTTCAAATTCCATGCCATATTCAAATATTAACAGATATTCTATCACCTTAAATTTGACATTCACAAGGATGTCACTGGTCACCTGAACTAAGTTGAACCTTTGATCTTTGAAGGCTCTTTTTCATCTAAGTCTTTCAAAGCTCCTTTATGTATCTTTATCAAGCCTTTAGAACACTCTAATGGGAAGGTGTCCCTTTGGGATTTATAAATAGTCCTTTTTTGAGTGTCAAGTGCCTCCCGCAAGGGTACCTACCCTTCAAGCTCAATCGGGTGGCCTTCGGGCTTTTGTTTCTTCAACAGGATTTATCCTTTATTTCCTTTAAATAAAATGTCTAAAGGAATTCCTTGGCTTTGGCCACTTCAAAAGCGGAATGAGGACAGGTGGCACTTTTCACTGATCTCAACAAGTGACACGTGACAGCTTCCACCCTAAATAGGTGAGGACACTTGGTAGCATCCACTTAAACTACAAAAGATATAGCTACCTTTTGAGAGTCTTGTGGAAGATGACACATGGTAGCTTTCACTGAGTTTTAAAGAACAGTGTAGGAACATTTAGGACTCATTTGGATTCACATAGATGCAAACACTTGGCGTGTTCTACTTGTTTTTATGACTTACTTGGGGCTTAGCACAGTCCTTACTCAATATTTACAGATGTCGACACTTGGTGGCACTAAGGACACATGGCAACTTTCATAGCTTCTTAGAAACAAATTACAAACTTTCCACTATTTCCACTTGGCACTTTCTACAGGATTCTGTGAGAAGCTCATTGAAAGAAGCTTTGAAACTTATGAAAAGCTTGAAACGTGAACGCTGACACTTGTCACGCTTAGCTGAGTTACAATGGGATACATGGCACATTCTATTTACTTTTAGAAATCACACGGATGATGAAATTTGGAGCATTCTACTTAATTTTAGCCATTCACCTGGGCCCCACCATAGTCCTTACTCAAAATAACGAAATGAAAGGAAGGAACTATAGATATTGACACTTTGAGGCTTCTGACAAGATTTACAAGGGACACATGGTGTGTTCCACTGCTTCTTGAAAATAAACTATAAAGTGTCCCAAAAAATGACACTTGGTAGCTTCCACTCAACTTTGCGATTTAGACAAAACTTTAGGCAAAATGAAAAACCTGCGCATTGAACCTTGGAATTGTCAAACCCATTAAACCACATAACTAATCTAGAAATTGCCTAAGTTCTAGAAGCTTGCTTATTGGAGAGAATTTACCTATTAAATTCATCAAACCTATTAAACCAACGAATTTAAAACCTATAGAGTCAGTAGTTTTGAATCGACAGAGTCCATAGAAATGATTTCATAGTTTTTTGAAATTCTCTCGAGCCTTGAAAGAGTCTGTAGATACCTACCTATGGAGTCCGTAGATTTTTGAAAAGCTTGGAAAAATGAAGAAATTGAACGCTCAAAATAATTTTTGAAAAGGGAAGAGAGGATTTTGGTCTATGCAGGACCAAAATAGTCATATGTTGTCTCAAAAATGAGTGACATTTTTTAGGGACAACAATATTGTAGAGACTCAGGTTCTTGATGCAAATGTAGATTTACAACCTATTGATGGGAGTGAACTTGCATAGGCACTTCCTAAATAATCAATGGTAATATCTACCTAGGATTATACAATTATCATGGTATCTACATTTCAACAACATCAAATATTGATTCTTTGATGATAGTGTCCAAGCATCCAAATGTTACCCCTAAATTGCTATCACAATCAGTGGGGAAAAAGAGAAAACAAATGATTTCACCTAGAACATTGGACTTTGGTCTATTAGAGATAAAAAAAATGTCCAAGTCTACTTCCAGGACCTTTTCCAAGATATTCAATGATGACAAAGGGGAAAGGCATGTTGAATTTATAGTTCCCCTATTGAACAAATCAAAAGAAAATCTTGTGGTGGGGAATTATTAGATTTCTAAGAGTCACTTTGGATGGCCAACAAGAGAGGGGCTAAAATATGATGTACAATATGGAATAAATTCCCTCTTTGAGATAATTGATCATGATAGGGAAAGTAGTAATGAATTGAAGATCAAAGTGGATCAGCGTACAACTATATTGAAATAGTACATATAGCCTAGTGAATCATCAGAACAACCACAATCAGTACAACCAGTCAATCAAATTTTGGATCAAGATTTCATTTATTCAATTTGAGAGATGGATCATATGGGAACATATATAAAATAATGTTTATACAAATTCATTTCTAAGGGAAATAAGTTTATTTCCACAATAATGGACTAGTATGAAATAATCAGAGATAGAAAGAATATCTTGAAAGAACAAGTCAATGAATATGAAAGAGAGATTCAAACCTTAACTTTATATTATCCCAAGTTGATAGCTATAAATTTAATTGATATGGATACCCTCATTGCTGATAAGATACTAAATAATATTGCCAAACATGATAAATTACATATATTTTCTCAATTTTGAATAAGAATACTCACATAATCTGCTCACAAGGCTAAGGTGGCACATGATAAGGATATTGATATGTCGTATGAAATTGAAGGAATGATGAATATGATGCCATGCCAATCAAAAGATGATGGAAATAACCTTGTTCAGGTATAAGAAGTCTAGAATAAGTTCAAGGAAGTAGTTGAAAAAGAATCTACAAAGGATACAGTCTTCATCCTAAGTTTTATTCATTGCTTTATCATGTATGAAAGAGTAATGGATAAGATAAGAATGGAAATTTATGGAATTAGGATTTTTAGGAAAGAATTTTTTGATATTCAATTAGATTATATGGCCTTTCACCTCTACTCTTGTAGACCATAAGAAGATTGAATAAAATAAATTTTCAAGGCCTTTGATGCACATGTTAAAAAATTATAAGATGAGAAAGACAAGCAAGCTGATGAAGCTATACAAATTGATTAATTTATTTCTATTAAAATATTTTCATATGTTGTAATTTCACTTACAAAAAAACATTGTAAGTTATATATTGTAAAGTTGTAACTATCTTTTATAACTCTTTTTAAGAAATAAAAACATGTATTTTACACTTTATATTTCTTGATAGAGTAAAATTTGTAAAAATTACAATTGCAAATTACACTTTATATTTTGACAAAGTTATAAATTGCTAAAAGTGTAAAATCAAGAATTGTAAATTGCAAAGTTCATTTTGATAAAGTGACATGACTTAGAAATTTGTAAAAGTCTCACTTGTGTTTTGTAAGTTAGGGTTTTACATAAAAATGACTTGAGTTATTTTCAAGTTAATTTTTATTTTGTCAAGTTCTATTTTGGGCACCACCCATTTGCATGAGGAGCTATTTTAAGCTGCATAAAGAAAGAAGAAAATTGCATGAAGGATATTTCACTTTTATCATGACATTTCAAGTTAAATATCATGCCTAGCTCTTTCATTCCATTTTATAAACTGTTCCATAATTCAAAGACACCATAAATAGAAGACCTCACCTTTTTTTGCATGAAGAATTTAGATCTATGTAGTTTCTCTTATTGGGCATTCAAGTTTTGACAACTATATCTCATCTATGAGATTTTTTGTATAAATATGGGAAGACGCCATGGCCCAATATATATATTTTTATTAGTTATATATTTCTACATTTTGAATGTATTTTCTATAAGCTATAACCTTTGAAGCGAAATAAATTAAATATTTACCTTTTTTGTCTGAGAAATCTTTGTGTGTGTGCAAGTTATTTGAGTATTTATGGAAGTTTAATTCTTATTTTCAAATCACAATAAATTCATTTGTGGTATTTCTACCCTTCTAACAATATCATTTGATTTAAATAAATAATCCTTTTCCCTTATGTGAAAAATAACTAAATATTGCCACTGATTTCCCATTTGTATAAGTATGTGCTTAAATGAATCTCAATGTAATTTTCTATTATATTGTGTTTATCAAGAAAGCATTAAAATCCACTAAGAATATTTGGTGTAATCACCATTTTCATTTTCTAAAAATTTCTTTGTTTAAACCCTTTCCTAGTTGAAACCCTAGTTTAGGACCAAAAGTACCAAAGAGCAAAATTTTCATAAAGTTGGTATTTTATCAGTTACATCAGATTTAGTGAAAGGAAGCCAGCCTTATTTGAAGACTAACCTAAATTCTCCAAGGTCCCATGGATTTGGAGTTTTTTCCATTGTATCATTAGGTATTTACACTACAAATTACAGAATCAAAATAGGTGTAAACCTATGTGATAATATTTTTTGGCACACATAGTGGGACCCAAAAGTTACAAAGAGATTAGTACTATTCTTAGTGAGCATTACATGAGATTCGTGAATATATCAAAATCACCTAGTGACTCTAATAGCTTACAAAGTTAAAATTTCAAGGTTCACATATGCTAAGAAAATAAATGAGATCATATACTAAAGGTAAGAGGGCTGATTTTTTAGAATTGTCTTTTCCATCTAAAAAGAGATCAAAAGCTATCACCCCTTAGCCAAAATTATATCTCAAAATTCTATTTGCACATCCACCAGTTATTTCCATTAGTCTTATACCTCTCATAATGGTAAGAAATCTAAATTTCATAGTTTTCAATGGAGGCATCCCACTCCAATTGGCCCAGTATGATGATATGCCTACCTTGAATTTGAAAAGCCTACCATATTTTACTGATGAAACTTCCACCACTCATATGGAATACTTCCAATATATTATCATTTTGTGTTCATTCCATAATATGGTGTAAGACAATGTTACCATCAAATTTCTAGTTTCCTCTTTCAAAGGAAAAGCTTTACAGTGGTACATAGGCCTTGCTCCTAATTCAATTTTAAGTCTGGGATGAGCTAGGCACTACATTATGCACCCAATTTGAAGACAATATTGACTATCTTTCCTTGGTTTAATAGTTAACTACTATTCAACGAGATCCTCATGAGAATATGACTAACTTTAATTTATGATTCCAAAAAACATGGAATAGAATTCTAGCCTTGGTTAAACCAACTAAAAATAATGATTGTTTGTACTACTTGAGATCTCTCAATAGTGATATAGCTATAATGATTTAGTCAATGGGTGGCACCACGCTTATTGCTTCTTATGAAATTATAATAAGGACATAATATTTTTTAATCCAATCTGAGAAAATTTCCCCAAGGCCACCAATGCCTCAATTTCTATAAATAGTTCCCATTCTACCACCTACAATTGCTCCAATTCCTACCATGAAAAAATCACCATATTTGAATCCTATACCTATTAATGATCTATATTAGGTTAAGTCACTACTCAAGAGTTTTGGCAATGATTGGGTATAAATGAAGAGGCAACAAGCCAAAAACTACAAACCTTTTCATTATGCTAACCCTACATACCAAGGAAATAGGCATCCATATCAGGAAGATAGATAGTCATAATATGGCAACTCATAGACACAGGGTCAAAATATATAAACAAAACCTCCAAACATATGATCTTTACTTGCACTAGGTGATTCTAAAGTTATTGCACCTATTCAAAATAATTTGGCTCAAGAGTATGAATGGTGTTATCCCTGTAATTAGCCACATAACCAGAACATTTGTCCTAATGGTGTGATCAATCAAGCCTTGATGGTGCAAGGCATATCAAATACATAAGGATAATAAGAAGAATCTACCTCCCAACAAGTAGACACACAAGAACCTACACAAAGTGAGGCAACTCTCTTAAACTAGAAAGAGGATGACTTTGGTGGTATCAGTTAAGAAGAAGCATTCTTCAATGCTAGAGGTACGTTAGCAGTTAACATGCATTCAAACAAAAATCAATAAAAAGTGATCATCCCCCAAGGATGGAACAATCTAAAACTTCTAGAGTTTACCTTAACCTACAAAGAACAACACAATGCAAAGGCCACCCTTTGTACCTATAGGCTATCCCAAAGCAAAATTACCTACTCCAAATCTTGTGAAAGAAGACATAGTTCTAGAAAAGGTACAAGTGAAGGTTGGTAATATCCCTTTTAGCATAGTTAAGAAAATAAATAAAAATAATCTAAATGTCACTATGTGGGAAGATCTATCTATACAAGCACAAAGGGATTTACTACAATAGGCTTTAAAGAATTTATAGATATCAGACAAGGTTCCAACCAAGGTACCTATGCCTACAACTAATTTATGTCAACCATAAAATGACACTAAATTAAGCAAAAATGGTAAGCCTCCCCATTCTATTTTTCACTTATAGTAGGGAAGCATCTTGTTCATAATTGCATGGTAAATTTAGGGGTTAGCAGTTTAGTGATGCCCAAGAAAATATTTGATGCCTTGGGAATAAAATATACACCTTTCAACAAAGGAGTAGTGCAATTAGATGGAACTGTTGTTTAAATAGTATGAATAATAAAGGGACTGAACCTCATAATTAATGCTTGTCCAAGCCTATCAATTTCTCAAGACATTTCAGTCATAGATCTTCCCCCTACTTCACCATTTGTCTTTCAATAGATTTTACTAAAAATATGGGAGGATATCTATCTTCAAATTGGTCTCACATGTTACTTAGAATGAGATATGGAACTAGAGTAACAATACAAGCTAATCCAATCATAAAAGATCATATATAGCCATATAATCATATCCTCATAGAAATGAACTGTACATTGCAATTTCAAGAGGAGGAGATGGATCATGAAGTTACAACACCTATAGAAGATATTCTAGACACTCATTTGGATGAATGGGGATCAACCCTTCAATTTTATCCTTATGATTATGTACAAGAAATAGGGTTAGGTATAAATTACATCTATGAGAATGATGTAATTATTCCAAACTTAGTCAAACTAGTTGAATATCTTCAAGGGATGTGGCAATTGTTTTTAATGGTTTGAGAAGTAGGAATGGTGCAAGATCCATGATTGTATTGATCTTTCCTCAGAAGAAGAGCTACTTCTATTCATTCAGACTTCAATTTAGCTACACCAAAAATGTATTTGAATATGAAACCTTGATTTGAGGCTTGTAATTGGCCAAAGAAAGAAGAATCAAGTTCTTATAGATATTTGGTGATAGTGAGCTTATTATTCATCAAGTGAGATAAAAAAGTGTGACTAAAAATAATTTGCTAAGGTCTTACAAACATAAGGTTTTGAACCTATTAGAATACTTTACCACCTTGAATATTCAAGTAGTACCAAGGACATAGAATAAAGATGTTGATTAGATGGCCTCAATGGGATCCCAATATAACCTACTAGTAGAAATAAAGAGGAAAAATAGATAGCATGTGAGGCTGATAGTAAGGCCATCTATTCTTGATAAAGAAACTAATTGGAAAGTCTTCGATAGTGATAAAAAAATTATCAAATTTTTGAGAGAGGAAGCTAAATTCTCTATAAGAACCAACCAAGACTTCAAGACCAATATGGAGATTAGATCATCTAGATGAAAACAAATAAGCTATCTATGGGTCTTTTACACTTGAAAATATCTTCAATTATGATGATCAACTGAAAGGTGAGAAAAAGAACATCACGGTGAATGATGAAGATTATGATATGGTGGTTATCTCAAAAGGCAAATCACTAAAGATAGGGAAGGTATGTAATGATTTAAAAAATAAATATTTTGTTCATTTATGTCAAGAGTTTAAATATAAATTCACTTGGATTTATCATGATCTAAGAGGGTTTGAACCTAGCTTAGCATAACATATAATATAATTAGATCCAAACACTAAACCTATCAGGTAGAAGTAGAGACCTATCAATCCAAAAATTGAACCCATGATGAAGAGTGATCTCTCTAAATTGATAGAGGAAATATAAGTTTTCCTATCAAGCACTCATCTTGGGTTGCTAATATGGTCCCTATTAGAAATAAAAATGGTGAAATTAGGTTGTGTGTGGATTTTAGGGACCTAAATAAAGCTCACTAAAAGATCATTATCCTCTTCCCCTAGTAGAACAAATTCTATAGATAGTATCAAGATCTAAAATATTTTCTCTTCTATACGGTTATTTTGGTTATAATCAAATCTTGGTATAGGAGTCAAACCAATTCAAAACTACCTTCACCATAAAATGGGGCATGTATGCATACAAAAAGATGCCATTTGGTCTAAAAAATGAAGGAGCAATGTTTCAGAGAGCCATGGATATGGCATTTAGAGGTTTGATAAACAAAATTATTTTAGTATATTTGGATGATATAAATATCTATTCAAAACATGATGATGCACATCTGGATCACCTTAGAAATATTTTTAAAAGGTGTAGAGAATTTGGGTTTTCTCCCAACCCAAAGAAGTGTGTTTTCATAGGTCATGAAGGGAAACTACTAAGACACACAGTGTCAAAGGAAGATCTTGTAATAGACCCAGAAAGAATAAGTATTATATCTACATTAGCACTACCGAGCCATAAGAAAGGGCTACAAATATTTCTTGGGAGAACCAACTTTGTAGGAAGATTTGTCAAAAAAATTGTCACTATAGAAAAAACCCTTACTACAATGCTAAAGAAGGGAATTATTTTCAACTAGACACAAGAGGGGAAAAAATAGATTTGAGGCCATAAAATAAGCTATTTCCCAAGCTCCTACACTGGTCAACCCAAAGGAAGCATTTTAGATATTTTGACTCAAAACAATCAAGAACAATTGGAGCAACCAATATCTTTCTTCAGTCAATCCTTGAAGCATTATGAATAAAATTATAATTTTGTGTAGAAATAATTATATGTGGTAATCAAATCTCTTAAAAAATTAGGTATAGGCTCTCTAACAACCAAATTCATCTAATGGTGATTTATTAGAGTGTCAAAGAGTTCCTTCTAAGTAGGGAGATAAATGAAAAAAGATCAGGATGGATTATGAAGGTCATGAAATATGACATGGACATCACAATCACCAAACTCATAAGAGGAAAATGATTATGTGAACAACTAGATTCTAGCATCAAGACTACTGAGGTAGTATCTGACATAGTGTATGCTCAAACTACACCTCAACTAGCCAATCCACCTCTGTTCAATAGCTTGATCCATGACATGATTAATTTCCTATAGACTGGTGAGTACCCCTATGACTTTCATTAATCAAAGAAAAAGCATTTTTGACTCCAATCTATTCCATATGTTCTTATTGATGGAATATTATTTTGGAAAGATATGAATGGAGTCTTGGTAAGATGTATTGAGCATGGTCAAGTTCCTAAAGTGCTTGAATAGTTTCATGATGGCCCATCAGGAGGACATTTTTATGTAAGAACTACAACCATCAAAATAATGAGAGGAGGCTATTATTGGCCTAAATTATTCAAAGATGCCCATAAATGGGTAAGGAATTGTGAAAAGTGTGCCTAATTCACTAGCAAGAAAAGGTTAGCAACCCTTATTCTCATATCAATTCAAGTAGATTAGGCATTTTCTCAATGGGGATTGGCTTTCATAAGCATAATCAATCCTCCATCAAGTGCAGGCCACAAATGGGTTTTTATATCAATAGACTATTTCACATGATGGACTAAAGTATTTGAACTAAAAGATGCCACAAAGGCATATATTCTAGAATTTATGGATGGCATAGTCTCAATATTTGGTGTTCCTCATGCCATTATCTCCAATAATACCAAAGCATTTATGGGCACTCAAGTGAGTGAATGTTCTATGAAGCATAATGTGTACCTGAGTACTTGTTCTAATTATTACCCCCAAGGTAATGGCTTGGCTAAGTCAACCAATAAGAACCTCATCAATATTATCAAAATAACAATGGAGGATAACCAGAGGACATGGCACATAAATTTTAAATCAGCACTGTGGGCTAATAATATTACTCCAAAAAGAGCCATCACTAATTTTGCCTTCATGTTGGTATATGGAAGAGAAGCATGAGTACCACTTTAAATTGAGATACCATCTCTAAAAATCAATCACCAATTAGATTTGATTGACAATAATGAAATGATACTAAGATTGGTTGAACTCATGAAACTTGAAGAAATCAGGAATCAGTCAATGAAATTCTTGGAAGCAAATCAGCCTCAAACCAAGAAGACTTTCAATAAAAATGCATCTACACAGAGCTTCAATGGAGGACACATGGTTCTCAAATGGGATGCAGATAAAGCTAAACCAATAAATCACACTAAGTTTGATATAATGTGGAGCGGTCCATATATTATTACTCAGTACAAAGGAGAATGCATTCTAGCTCTCCAATCTCAATGGATCAAAACTACCAATCCCAGTCAATGGAATATACCTCAAAGCTTACTTTTAAGATATGAATTCATTATGAAAATTAAAAAATATTATATATGATAAGGTTAGTAGTGTTTTTAAATAAGTTCTTGTGCACAGGTCAAATCATTAGGAGTTTTGTTTCCTTAGGTTGTGTTATTTTTCCCTATTTTGTTTGTGTCTAAGAAAATCCTAGTTTGTTCTTCCTTGGGTTAAAGTTTGTCAAAATCCAAAATTGACTCCATGCCCAATGTTGTAGAAGGATACTTGATAGAAACTAATGAGCAGACAATCATCCCATAGAGGTCACCAAAAATGATGATATTTTTATCTCAAAAATATCATAACATCTAATACCCCAAGGGAGACCCCCTTATTTTTTCTAGAAAATACCTTGAAAGCACTAAAAACCCATTTTCCCCTTTACTTTATGGAATTCGTAACTCTATATGTAATTTGAAAAATTATAAATTGCTTCATAAGTTCTGGATCCCACAAGCAACTACCTATCCAAAATGGTAGAATCCATAACTTGACATGCATTTTTTAATTTGCAAAATTATAAAATGCATGTCGAGCTCTAGATCTCATGAATGTTTTAAACAACAAAATCCGTAACTTGGCACACATTTTTCAATGTGAAAAATTGAAAAATTCTTGTTGAGCTTTGGATCCCATGAAGCCAAAATGCCCCCCTCCCACAGGATCCAGAACCCAAATCATAATTTGAAACTTGTAAATTATGTATAGGGTTCCACCTTCCACCAAGTATCCAAACCATAGGATATAGAATTCCATGAACAATTTTCAACTTTGTAAACTTGTAAATTACTCAATGAGCTCTACCTTCCATGAATCAAAGCCATTCAACTCAATGGACATTGGACCTACTTTAAGCACCCTAAGGTTCTGCCACCAACCACCATTAATATATTAATTGTAGGATTTGTATATAAACCAAACCATTTGGGATTTATTATCATTTGTTTAATCTACTAGTGTGTAATTGAGCTCTGATGACCTATGCCCTGTGATAAACCCTTGAGTCATGTGTAAGCAAGTACCTAAAAGTCAAGACACATCTAAAATTTTCAAAATCACAACATTTTCATCCTTGCATGGTATTTTCCTTCTAATTCCCACCACTATTCCTATAATTTGAAACATTTTTTGAGTTATTTCCATTTTTTGAAAAGTTTTCAAGAAATTTCTATAGATTTAGCTTTATTTTCTTGTGCCATTATTTTAGGTTTCTCGATGGTTAAGTATTGGTAAAAAATTTCATTGTGTATTCATTTTTTACCAAGGTTATAGTTATAAGTTTAGGGTTCTCTAGGATTTTAATTTTTACAAAGTTTTCATCACTAAAACCTGGTTCTTCTCCTAAGGAATTCACATTCAAACCCTATGGATTCATCAAACCAGGTGAATATTCTTAGAAGATTCCCTATTCAAAAAGTAATGAATATTCCCTACATATACCTCCAATGTCCCTACAAACATTGGACTTGTCTCTAACACCTAAAATCTCCATGGGTTATACCATTCTCATAAACAATTAAGATCACTACAATTTTTTAAGTCTTTATGGAAAGTAGACCTACTTCAAACACTTCTCATCCCTATGGGAATCTACATTAATTCAAACAACTTCCCCTTCCATCAAAAATTAAACCTACTTAGAACACTCTCTAGCTCCATGGAGTTGTTACTTATTTCAAGCACCTTCTAGTTCCACTAAAAATCCAACCTACTCAAAACGCCTCCCATCTCTGCCATTTATTCTATTTGCTTAAAACACCTACAAACCCTGCCAGCTCTTATAGTTGGTTTTCCATAAGTTTACTAGCCAAATTACATGTCTCCAAAGGAAGTGAAGTTCAAATCCAAAGTCCCTAGAGTTACTCTCATTTTAGAGTCTAATACAACAAAGATAATAGATACTGATTTATGTCACATTGATCTAGGAGACTTTTGAGCCCAAATAGGTGTAGAATTTAAGAATGATTAGATCTAGAGTATTTATGACTCTATCCTACCATAAATTGTAGCCTTCCCATTATCTATTCAAAGCCCCAAGTTGATGCTCAGATTGTCCCAATATTGTGATCCCAATAGAAGAGAAGTTTTCAATGATAGAGGGGAAAAGATTTTGAATCTAGACCCTAACTTCATTAATTTAGTGTTTAGAATCCTAAAATTTGAGAGCTATGTCGATGTAACTCCACATACATCCACATAATTCTTTGAAGATAAAAGAGATAGATTTCAAAAGATGATCAACATATAATGGGTCAAATGCCCCAAGGCTTCCTCCAGTAAACTACCAAAGACCTTGTATAGGCCTAATTTCATTGATGAAGTGGGAGATATCAGTATATTGTTTCCAAGAGTGGATGTACCAATACATCTAGGTCATCTAAAAAAATGCCCAATAAATTCACTAGGCCTAACTTATAAGTGATTCCCTCTAAAATTAATTATTGGAGATGCAAATAACTGGAAAGTTTTATATGATTTCTTACATTGTATACATTTTGGCCAAAGGGAGATTATTCTCAAGCCTTAACACAGTTCCTAAAGAAATTAATAGAGTATACAATTATTATCCTAACCTCACATTAGAGGCTAGTAGACATCATTTTAGAAGAGTAAATGATGATTTCATTTATTACATCATTATCATTTTTTATAAAGAACATGGGAGAACAAGATTCTCACCAACAGTAATTGTAGAGATCATCAAATGGGGCTCCTATTTCATTAAGTTCCCACCTACTCTTACATCAATGCAGCCAGACTTATTAGCTCCCCTATATACTTACTCAATATGTTAATGATAAATAGGCATTGATGGAGATGCTCAGGTAACTTATAGAGACGTATAAGATCCTTTTAAATAGGCATAAGGCACAGATACATTTCCCAATTTATATTGGCCAATACACATGCCAATCCCTCCTTAAGGCTAAATGTGTAGAAGATAAAATATGCCAAATGACACTAAAGACTTTATAATCTAGGCCATTTTTTGATTTATATGGAAAGATAGTCAGTACACTAGTAATTTTAGCATAAGCTCATATTCCATATTATGAAGATTATTAGGAGGACTGTGAAGATGAAGAGAGGGTCAGAATGAGATATTATTCTAGAATGACCCTAGAACAAATCAAGGATTATGATTTGGCACCTGTCCCAAATGACTTGGTAGATGATGACTCTGTATTAGACCTAATTTATTATATATAGGTCATCACATAACCCCTTCCACTAGTAAGTTGGTCAGCTCCAAAATCCTTTTCTCTATTTGACAGAATAACCCATTGATTAGCAGAACAATCAATTGGCTCGATAACAAAGGAGTTCAAGTGACAAGAGAAATAATAGGAGTAAGAAAGAATATTTTAAAGCTTAAAGAATAAGGTATTACTCCATTATCATAGGTCTCAAGTGTAAAATTAGGTGAAACATTAAAATATCTAAAGAAGAAGAAGAATAAGAAGAAGACTAAGGCTTAAAAAGTGGAATCAAGTAAAGAGCGGGAAGCTGCAGAGCAACCAATTGATTTTTCATCTAAAGACATAGTAGTAGTACAAGATTCTACATCTTCAATCCCCATGTCCATAATAGTTATAACCCCTATTTATATTATTTACCCTCCTCCTACATATATTGTTCTATAGGCTTCAACACCTCCACCTACTGTCTCTACTTCTCAAACATCCCAAGTTTTCATTTCTCACCTAGTTTACACTTCACATCCTATCTCCACTCCCTTTGCATTTGTACTTTCCATTCCCTCCATCATTCAAACTACATTATCTACCATAATAATCCAAGTAAAACCAATACAATTGAGTCATGTGGACACTTAGGGTCCCCTATTAGTAGATTCTCAAGTTTACACTCCAATTTCCCTTCCTCTAGTTTCAACTTCCCCTTTCATTCCACTCCCTCTTTCCATTCCATTCATAATCCCTTCCATTCAATCACCATTAATTTCCAACACCACCTAATAGTAAATTACCATGGAATTAGTCATCCTAACTTTAATTTCACAGGCCATCCTAACCCTTGGGATAAGTACCTGTTTCCCCTTTATCCCCACTCACTTTCCTTAAATCACCAACCTTGAGTGAGCCTACACATTTGATTTATTCCTTCAATGCTTTGGCTTCCACCCTCCCACATGTTCCCAAATTCATAATTCCCATGTCTATTCCATCTTTCGCACCCTTAATAGATATAGTTACTTCCATTCCCCCCACATATTCCTCTTTCACTATTTACACAACACTTTTAGTTGAGATTGGAGAGACTCAGGTTCTTGATGCAAATTTAGATTTTTAACCTATTGATGGGAGTGAAATTGTACAAGCACCTCCTAAATAATCAATAGAAACATCTACCCAGGAGTCTACAATTATCATAGTATCTACCATTGTAGCAACATTATTTGTTGATTATTTGATGATAGTGTCCAAGTAGCCAGATGCTACCCCTAACTGGATAGCATAATCAGTGGGTAAAAAGAGAAAATAAATGATTTCACCCAACACATTGGAATTTGGTCTATCAGATATCAAGAAAAAGTCTGATCTTATTCCCAGAACCTTTTCTAGGATATTTAGTGATGACAAAGGGGAAAGGTATGTTGAAATTACAATTCTCCCACAAGACAAATCAAAGGAAAATCTTATGGTTAGGGATTATCATATTTCTAAGATCTACCTTAGATGACCAATAAGAGAGGGGCTAAAACATGATATAGAATCTAGCATCAATTCCCTCTTTGAGATAATTGATAATGATAAGGCAACCAAGGATGAATTGAAGGGCAAAGTGGATTAGCTTACAACTACATTAAACTAGTTCATACATCCCAATGAATCATCAAAATAACCATAGTCAGTGCATCCAGTCAATCAAATTCCAAATCAAGATTTCATTGATTTGGTTTGAGATATAGCTCATATGGAAAGGGCTATGAAATAATGGTTGGAGGAACTCATTTCTAAGGGCAATAAGGTTATTACCACAATAATGGACCAGTATGAAATAATTAGAGATAGAAAGAATATCCTGAAAGAACAAGTCAATAAATATGAAGGAGAGATTCAAACCTTAAATTTATATTATCCCAAGTTGAGAGTTATGACTTCAATTGATATGTATACCCTCATTGTTGAGAAGACACTGAAGAATGATGTCAAGCATAAGAAATTACATAGAGATGATCAATTTTTGATAATAATACTCATAGAATCTACTCACAAGGCCAAGGTAGCACATGATAAGGTTATTGATATGTTGTATGACATTGAAGGAATGATTAATATGATGTCATGCCAACTAAAAAATGATGCAGAGAACCTCCTTCAGGTAGTGTAAGTCCAAAATAAGTTCAATGAAGTAGTTGAAAAAGAATCTACAAAGGATATAGTCTTCACCCTAAGTTTTATTCATCACTTTATCATGTATTAAAGAGCAATGGATAAGATAAGAATGAAAATGCACGGAATCAAGACTTTCAACAAAGAATTATTTGATATTCAAGAAGATCTTGTGTCCTCTCACCTCTACTCCTACATACTAGAAGAAGATCAAATACAGGAAATTTTCAAGGCCTTTGATGCATATGTTGAAAAACTATAGGCTGAGAAAGACAAACAGGCTGAGGAAGTTTTACAAATTTATTAGTTTCTTTCTATTGGAATATTTTCATATGTTGTAATTTCATTTACAAAAAACATTGTAAGTTGTATATTTTAAAGTTGCAACTATCTTTTATAAATCTTTTTGAGAAATAAAAACATGTGTTTTACACTTTATATTTCTTGACAAAGTAAAATTTGTGAAAATCACAATTTCAAATTGCACTTTATATTTTGATAAAGTTAAAAATTGCTAAAAGTGTAAAATTAGGAATTGTAAATTACAAAGTTCATTTTGGCAAAGTGACATGACTTAAAAAGTTGTAAAAGTATCACTTGTGTTTTACAAGTTAGGGTTTTACATAAAAGTGACTTGAGTTATTTTCAAGTTAACTTTTATTTTATCAAGTTTTATTTTGGGCACTGCCCATCTGCATGAGGATATATTTTCAGCTGCATAAAGAAAGAAGAGTATTGCATGAAGGAAATTCTAGTTCTATCACACCATTCTAAAATAAATATCATGTCCATTTCTTGCATGCCATTTTACAAACCATTCTACAAGTCAAAGATGCTAGAAATAAAATACCTTTCCTCTTTTTGCATGAAGATTTCAAATATGCATGGTTTCTCTTACTGGGCATTCAAGTTTTGACAATTACATCTCATCTATGTGTTTTTATGTATAAATATGGTCACACCCCATGACCCAATATATATTTTTTCTATTAGTGATATATTTATACATTTTAGATGTATATTCTATAAGTTGTAACCTTTGGAGTAAACTAAAATAAAGATTTGTCTTTCTTGTCTGAGAAATCTCTAAGTGTGTGCAAGTTATTTGAGTATTTATGGAAGTTTAATTCTTATTTTCAAGTCACAATAAATTCATTTGTAGTATTTTTACCTTTTTGAAAATATTATTTTATTTAAATAAATAATCATTTTCCCTTCTGTTATAAATAACTAAATATTGCCTTTGATTTCCCATTTTTATAAGTCTGTGCTTAAATGAATCCCAATGTAATTTTTTGTTCTATTATGTTTATCAAGCAAGAATTAAAATCCAATAAGAATATTTGGTGAAATCACCATTTTTAGTTTCTACAAATTTCTTTCTTCAAACCCTTTTTCCAATCAAAACCCTAGTTTAGGACCAAAAACACTAAAGGGCAAAATTTTCATAAAGCTGGTATTTTATTAATTGCATTAGATTTAGTAAAAGGAATTTGATGTTCTTTGGAGACTAACCTCAATTCACCAAGGTCCCATGGCTTTGGAGGTTTTTTTATTGTATCATTAGGTATTTGCATAACAAACTACATAATCAAGGCAGGTGGAAACCTATGTGATAACAATGCCTTTTTATTTTATGTCAAGGATTGTGTTAAGAATTGAATCAATGTAAGTTTTCAAGTGAAAACATTCAAATTTTTAAAAAATTATTTATTTTTTATTATCATGATTTTTTATATATTTTTTTAAAATTATATATATTTGAATATTACTAATTAATTATATTGTTATAGTACTTGTAAAGTTTTATTGACTTTTATATATTTAGAATAATACTAATTAATTATATTATTATATTAGTTGTAAAGTTTTATTATTATTTTATTTATATGATTAACATGTCAAGGGTTTTCATTAGAATAATTATCAACTGGCTAATAAAATATGAATTAAAATTATTTAAATATTATAAAATAATGGTAATTATCAAATGTATTAGTCAAATCAAAGTTAAATATAATCATTATGTTCATGAGAAATGTATATGGGGCTGATATTATGGTTGAATTTTAGTCATCGTGATCATTATCATTGTTTTTTTATTTATGATCATCTTTGTCGCAACTCAATTCCTATAAAAAATGTAAAATCAAATATTAAGATAAAATCCAAATTAGGAACATAAAATATTAATTGAAATTTTAATTTATAAAAAATATTTATTCATTAAAATAATATTTATCACGGTATAATTAAGTGTACAAAAAATAACTTACACAAGGTCGATAATGAGATTTGGGTGTTCCTTATTAAAAAACTCAATTTATTCATTAAGCACATAACATATTAATTAATAAACTATAATAATAGGAAAGGTGTTTATTCATTCTTTTCTTGTGTGGAGTTCCTTATGTGGGGGAAATAGGTAGATCTCTACATATGAGAATTAAAAATCATACGTGTGATATTCATAATTCTTGGATTGAAAACACATCACTTACAAAGCACTATATTCTCACTAAATACCATATTTACATGGATAAAGCTAAGCTTATTGCCAAAGAGGAAGATTATTGGAAAATAAAAGTTAGTGAATCGATTGAGATTGTAAAAAGTCAAAATAATCAAAATAGAGATAGTGATTTGGGCATCGATGATTCTTGGTGTCCTATTATTAATCATTTAAAGAAGCATTGATTTATTTTTTATCTTTTTTCATTATTTTGTGGAGGCCAACCTCCTCACTTTGGATCTTTCATGTTTCATTCTTTTATTTAAGTGGGAGGTCACTATTGTTTTTAGTCATTAGTCTCATTGGCTTGCTTCACATTTAGCTTCTTTCTTTCTTTTTCTTCTCTGAGGATGGGCACACATATGGTGCCTGAAATGTTGGTTTAAAATTCTCCACACATGATGATTCCAAAACTTTCATTTTCAAAACTACAACATCATGGAAATTTAAATAATATTAACTATAATAATAATTTAAATTGAAGAATAATAAATATTTAAAATTTTATAATGTTGATATACTTATATGGCATGGATAGTAAAAAATTAATTACTTGAATGTCTTCTATAACATTGATGTTCTTTATTAGTGTTTCCCAAACTTCATTCAATGCCACCATTATGTGATCGTTTCGTGGTACAACTTCAAAGGTTATTTGTTTGACAAAATTATATATCACATAACTTAGAAAAAGGTACAAATAATTTAAAACATCAAATTTGAATAAATAATTACTAATATATTAGTTACATAAGTCACCATGATATATTTATATATATTATTTTGTTTGATGTCAAATAGATCCTCTTCACTAGCATTGCACTGAAATATATTATATTAGTAAAATGTAAAGAAATAAATATTTGACCTTAGGATTTTTTAATTAAATACGCAAAAATTACATTAATTTTAAATAATAATTGAAATTTTATAAAAAATAAATAGGATATAAGATGGTTAAGACTAAAAAATATATCTAACACTCATTGTAGGTCTTTTTGACATGTGAAATGAGAAACATATTTGTTTAAAAGCTTCATTTATACAACTTTCACTTACCCATAATTTTTTGTCCTATCATCAAAATTTCAACCTCTCCTATGTATAATGTATAATACAATTTTTTTTCCATTTTTTCTTGGCTTATTCTTTATTTACATGTAAGTTGTATTTCTTTCTCCTTAAGATAAATTCCCATATGTTTAAGTGTCAAATTCTCATTAATCTCATTCTTATAATCTATTTTCATCCTACCAAAGGAGCAATTATTTTTTTCTCTATGAAAATTTGTCCAATATATATGAGTTAATCATTCATGATTGGCTACACTCTTGATCACCGATCTCATGTGATATAAAAAAAATGACCATCTTTCTCTTTCCAAACATCACCTTTTTCATTCAAATAAATTATTACATATGTGATCCACTTTGAGAATATATGATACTCGAGGGAAATTTTAATCATTCATAATGTTTTGTTGGGTAAAACATAAAGTTCATTATCAATATCAATTTCACTGCATTATTCATACTTTGGAAACCACATGATTGGGTAGTCCTTCCAAAAAATTTAAATTTATAAGGGATTTTATCCAATTTTTAAAGTATTTAGGTATTTAAAAAAATCAAAATCAATGGTTTCATTTTGAAGAAAAAAAATGTAAATTTTAATAAAATATTTTAAATTATAAATTTAAAATAGAATAACAATAAAATTTTATAATGTTTTCTCAAGTTCAATCAATGTGGGTGTCTATTAAAGGTAAATTTTGAAGAATATAATTTTTAAAAAATAACAAAAACCCATTCAAGATTTGAAAAATAATTTTAAAACAATCTGTTATACACTCCCTTTATTTTATGTTATACTCAATCAATGTGTATTGAAGGTAGAGTGTAAGTAATCAAATGCACAACTTTATAATGAAAACTGATTTTATATTTGAAAATTAATTTATAAAACATTAAAGTATGCACATTTTATATTATGTTTAATAATTATAAATAAATGAAAAATAACCAATATACTAATTTCTCATTTTCTTTCTCCATGCATTTTTGAATTTTTTGTATTTAGATTCTTTATGTTTATATTTTTTATCCCCTTGTCTTTCTTTCCTTATTATTTCTATACAACATAACAAAAAATCAACAAGTCACACATAATGCAATAATTGGGCCCTTAGAACTACTTTTTATTATCGCAAATGTTGCATAAGTCAGATATATATTCTTCAATATAATGACTATTATTTTGGGTGACCTTTTAAAACTTAGGTTCAAGTGCGATGCAATTAACGATTATTATACATCATTGATTACATCAATAATTATAAATATATTTATAAAATATTATATCTCTCCTTTAAATAATAAATATATAAACTGTTAACAATATATAGAGAAATTATTGTATAAATAATAACTATTTTTTGTAAAGTCTAATCTAATTGATTGGAGGAAGAAACACACAACTTTAATTTATTTATAAATTAAAAAAACACTTGACACTAAGCCCAAAATAATTGATTCACATCATACAACTTTTTTAAGTCTAGTCTAATCAATTACAAAAAGTACACAAATTAAATCCATAGATACATTTAAATTAAAAATTTGACTCTAAATCCTAAAAATTGAGTCACTTCATACATATGTATGTATGTATGTATGTATGTATGTATGTATGTATGTATGTATGTATGTATGTATCTATGTATCTATGTATCTATGTATGTATGTATGTATGTATCTATATATGTATGTATGCATGCATATATGTGTGTGTGTGTGTCTACACACACACACACACACACACACACACACACACACACACACACACACACACACACACACACACACACACACACACACACACACACACACACACATGTATATATATACGTGTGTGTGTGTGTGTGTGTGTGTGTGTGTGTGTGTGTGTGTGTGTGTAAATACTAATTTAATCAAATATAAGAAAAAGTAGACTTGAATTGAGGAAAACATTAGAAATGACTCAATTGAAACTAAACCCTAAAAAAATGATACACATCATACATATTTTTTAATTATAGTCCAATTCATTGCAACAAGAAGTATATGACTTGAATTTATAGATAAATTGGGATGAATACACTTGCACTAAACCTTAAACAATTGAATTAGATCACTAGCATTTTTATAATTCAAGCTCAAACCTATTGTTTATTAGAGTGAAGGTGTAATAATTTTTTTGTTTTTGGTTTTATAATTTAATATTGGTACTATTTATTTGTACAAATATATTTATAAAAATTAGTTTTGTTCATTTCATTTACTCTCTTTTATTATATGTTGTTATTTGTTTTGTAATTAATACCCAAAAAAATTGAACCCAAATATTATTTTTTTGCTTAGGTGATATGAATATGACATTGAATATGTGGATTTATTAAATTAATGGCATATTTAACAAACAATTTAGATGGGTATACATTGGTTATGAATTGTATGATGTGGATGGGAGGGAGACAAAGTGTGTTGGAAATGTTTTCAGCCAATGTAACAATATAACTTTCAAAAAATCTGAATATTGTGCACTTATTAGAGTGATGGAGTTGGTAGTGAAGTACAATATTAAACAAATTTATATTCACTCAAACATCTAATTAATTATGGATCAAATGCATGATCATAGTGGTTTGAATGTAGAGTGTTAAACACGAGATATACTGAGAGGGGGGGTGAATCAATATATCATATATCTTATAAAACTTTCCTTTAACCAAATTCCACTTAATCAAACATTCAAGATATGCAATAAAACTCAAACAATAAACACCACACAAGATAGAGAGAGACACTATATATAACTTGGAAACCCAATGTGGAAAAAACCACAGAGAACAATCTCAAGTATATGAATGAGCACCAACCCAAACAATATTCGCAAGTATCAACTTGCAGGAGAACCACACCCCTTTGTCGAGCACCAACCCAGCTACTATTCACGAGCACCAACCCACAGGAGCACCACACCCCTTTGCCAAGCACCAACTGAACTACTATTCATGAGCACCAACCCACAAGAGCACCAACCCCTTTGCCAAGCACCAACTCAGCAACAATTCGTGAGCACCAACCTACAGGAGCACCAACCCCTTTGTGTATACCACACACCTATCTCTCAATGTTGCTATCTCAACAAATGATAGTTAAATACAACATCTCTTTCCTCTCTCTCACCTTTGCTCTTTTAAGCTAGATATAACAAATATAAATCATATTCATCTCTCACAATTGCTCTTCTAAGTTAGATATTACAATATCAAATCAACCTCTATCTTCCATATTACAAATGACTTCTCAATCTTTTATTTATAGCTTTCCAAATGACCTTTAGCCTTCCCCCTTTGTGACCCTTCAATCCTCATGGAAAATGGTTCCAAACTTGTATGACCCTTCATATTCTTTCCTTTAAAAAGTCATGTGGTGACCCTTCATGACCAAAAATGTCCTTCCCACTTTTGTCCTTATCTTGGTGACTTTTTGTATTCCTCAAAGTGTCCATTCATGAGAAATTGTGCCCTTACTCTTTTGTCTTCACTTGGTGACTCTTGGAATTCCCCAAGATGACTCTTCATGGGAAAATGCATCCCATCCTTATTTTTTCTTTACCCCGTGGCTCTTTGACTTCTCCATGGGCCCTTCTTTTGTCTCATATGCAACCAAAAATATATTCATTAATATTAAATAAATATTAACTCATATTAGCCAAGATATATTTATTACAAACAACAATAAATGCAATGGGGCCTTTATTACCAATAATGCTAGACCTTTGACATCAATGACAATATTTCCAACAATCTCCCCCTTTTTCATTGATGGCAACTTCAGTCTTGAAACTGCCACATCCTGTCACCTACAAATACTATCATCTGAAAACATACAGTAACTCCCCCTTACTGTAGCAACTTGTACCTATTCCTTGTACCTATTATTCTCCCCCTTTGACATCAATGGAAAAGGGCCTACCTAGAGCTAACACTTAGCTCCCCCTCAACTGATGCTAAACATCAATGGTAGGAAGTAATAGAAATTACTCCCAAATCCTCTCACTGATCTTTGAATTTATCCTTTGATCATGCCTTTGAGAAGATATATGACAAAACATATACATTGTTCCCTGTCCTTTGAGCATCTGCAATAAACTCATTTGAATCTTTTCTTCTAATCTCACAACCTTCTTTATGAAACTTTAATGTGTATCCTTGATCACATATTTGACTAACACTCAACAGATTATGCTTAAGACCTTTTACATATAAAACATTCTTAGTCTTAGTTCTACCATAATCCAAACGCAAAGTACCTTTTATGGCTATCCTGGCAGTGCTTTTATCTTTGAATCTCACTGTACCACTATTGATCTTCTCTAGAGATATGAATTTACTTTTATCTCCTGTCATATGCCTCAAACATCCACTATCAATTAACCATGGCTGATCTTTACCTCTTACATGCAGGGCTATCTGGACCATTATAGAATCTTCAGGTTGTTTCTTCTGCCATGAACATGTCTGAACCTTCTCCTTGATGAATGGAGATTTGAAACTCTGGTCCTTCTTCTTGATGAATGGAGCTTTGAAACTGTGATCCTTTTTGACTGACTCGAACATGCTTCTACAATATCGAGCTATGTGTCTGAAGTTGTTGCACTTGTAGCATACTATGGTCTCTTCATCAAAGCTTGATAGAGGAGCAAAAGAGTTGTGGCTTTTGCTTGAATCTACTTGACTTTTTTTCTCCTTATTTCTGAAATTTTTAGCTCTTTTTCTACATTCTAATTTCTTGTGACCATATCCATTACAATAAAAATAAGACCTATCTGTATATCTCTGACCTGATTGCCTTTTGTAGCTTTGTTCCTTCCAGCCTTCTCTATTTGAAATGTCCTCTATATTTTTCACTTCTCCCCTTTTTGTTTCCTCTTTTGTAAGAGCTTCAGCATAGCTCTTTTTCTTTTCAAATCCAATCCCTATCTTATCTGAATTTGGTTTTTGACTTTCCAATATCTTATTCAGCATGTTAGTGCTATCCTCAAATTTTGAATCACTAACTACTTTATCATTGATTGCTTTCTCAATATCTTCTTTTAAAGAGGCAATTTCAATAACATACCTTTGACATTCTTTTATTTCTATTTCCAATTGTGTTGTGAGATCTTATTCATTCTTTTTGGCTTCTTCCAAGTGTGCTTGTAGATCTTCAATCATTTCCTTTGACTCTTGTTCATTTTTCTTGATCTGGCACTTTAATCTTTGATTCTTCTTCTGAACAGCTTCTAACTCTTCTAAGGCACAAATGATCTCTCCTTCCATATTCACTTCAGCTTCCTCCTCTTCTTCTTCTTGATTATCTTCATGTATGGCCATGAATAGAATCTCTTCTTCTTCTGAATCGTTGACTCCACTATCTTCACCTAAGCTAGGATCCTTAGAATACAAGCTCTTCTTCTTGAATCCCTTCTTAGATTTTCCTTTGAAATTCTTCTTATATGTAGGCTTTTCTTCTTCATCATCATTAACCTTATCTGGGCATCTAGCTGAAAAATGTCTAATCTTTCTACAATTAAAACATTTAAAAGGTAATTTTCTTTTATATTTACCTATTCCTCTTTTCAGCTTGCAAATGAAAAGTACTCCATTGTCATCTTCATCATCACTGGAACTATCACTTTATTCTTGAATCTTAGCTTTCTCCTTCTTTGATGTCTTGAAAGCCACTTCTCTCTTTGAGAGTTTATCTTGTTCAGTCTGCATCTCATATGCCGTGAAAATACCATGAAGCTCATCCATCTTTAGCTTGGCTAAATTCTTCATCTCCTCGATTGTCAAAAACTTTGCATTATATCTCATTGGTATAGATATCAAAACCTTTTGCACCACTGTTGACTCATCCAATGTTTCTCCAAGACCTTGAATCTGATTTATGATTTGATCAACTTGTAAAAGGTAACTTGCTATATCTTCTTTTTCTTCCATCTTCAAACTTTCAAACTGCCTTCTAAAAGTCTGTAGCTTAGCTTGCTGAACCTTTCCATCACCTTTGTAAATATTCTCAATTTTTACCCAAGTTTCATGAGCATATTTACATTGCATAACTTTAACAAATTTAGATTCACATAAACCACATAAAATAGCATTTCAAGCTTTAGCATTACATTCACTTGCCTTTTTTTTTGCTGGAGTAATTACAAATGTTTGTGGCTCTTCATATTCCTCCACCACTGCTTTCCATATGTCAAATCCAAGGGCCATCAAATAAACCTTTATTCTCATGCTCCAAAAAGCATAATTCATCCCATCAAACAAAGGTTCCTTATTTGTAGAAAATCTTTCCTGTGACCTAGCCATCGTACTTTCATGATCTACCTTCAAGCTGTAAAACTTTTCAAAAAGGAACCTGCTCTGATACCAATTGTTAATCATGGGATATACTAAGAGGGGGGTGAATCAGTATATCATATATCTTATAAAACTTTTCTTTAACCAAATTCCACTTAATCAAACATTTAAGATATGTAATAAAACTCAAACAATAAACACAACTCAAGATAGAGAGAGACACCAGATATAACGTGGAAACCCAATGTGGGAAAAACCATGAAGAATAATCTCAAGTATATGAATGAGCACCAACCCAAACAATATTCACAAGTATCAAATTACAAGAGAACCCCACCCCTTTACCGAGCACCAACCCATAGGAGCACCACACCCCTTTGCCAAGCACCAACCTAGATACTATTCGTGAGCACCAACCCACAGGAGCACCAACCCCTTTGCCAAGCACTAACTTAGCAACAATTCGTGAGCACCAACCCACAGGAGCACCAACCCCTTTGTGTATACCGCACACCTATCTCTCAATGTTGCTATCTCAACAAATGATAGTTCAATACAACATCTCTTTCCTCTCTCTCACCTTTGCTCTTCTAAGCTAGATATAATGAATACAAATCATTTTCATCTCTCACAATTGCTCTTTTAAGCTAGATATTACAATATCAAATCAACCTCTATCTTCCACATTACAAATGACTTCTCAAGCCTTTATTTATAGCTTTCCAAATGACCTTTGGCCTTCCCCCTTTGTGACCCTTCAATCCTCATGGAAAATGGTGCCCAGCTTGTATGACCCTTCATATTCTTTCCTTTGAAAAGTCATGTGGTGACCCTTCATGACCAAAAACGTCCTTCCCACTTTTATCCTTATCTTGGTGACTTTTTGTATTCATCAAAGTGTCCCTTCATGAGAAATTGTGCCCTTACTCTTTTTTCTTCACTTGGTGACTCTTGGAATTCCCCAAGATGACTCTTCAGGGGAAAATGCATCTCTTCCTTCTTTTGTCTTTACCCCATGGCTCTTTGACTTCTCCATGGGCCCTTCTTTTGTCTCATATGTAACCAAAAATATATTCATTAATATTAAATAAATATTACCTCATATTAGCCAAGATATATTTATTACAAACAACATTAAATGCAATGGGGCCTTTATCACCAATAATGTTAGACCTTTGACATCAATGACAATATTTCCAACATAAAGCTCATAATTTGGTACTCCTACATAGGTAAGCAAAAACATTGTAAAGTGTATTTGTAGTGTGCAAATTATTATTCTATAAGTATGGTTACCCAAATTGAGAATGACACAATCATGTTTGCCATGCAATATGTCAATATGTAACTTCTAACATGTAAAAATAATTCATAAAATTAAACATAGAGATAAGTTATTCTAAATGAGAATACAAAGACAAAAAAAATAACGCATGTTTTTTTGTACTATTAATATAAATAATTTCTTTGAGTATCTTTATTTTTTATTTTCATAATAAATAGTATAGAAACTCAACCTAATATCATACATCATATCCTAATATCAGTGAAAATACATTAGGACTATAAGTGCAACACTTAAGTGAGCCATTAAAATTTATAACATTTTACTAAATAAAATTATTTTATCATTGTATGGAGATGAAAGCCTAAAATCATAAACATAGTGAGAGACCACAAATAAATACCATCACTTCATAATAAAATAAATTGATGTGTATAAGTTTATTTTCTATTAATTTTTAGAAAATAAAGTAGTAAGTTGTTCATTAACATCTACATAAAATATGCTAGTATGTCTAATTTGGGATAAATAAAAGACCAATATAGTATTTCCATCATCCTCATATCTTTTAGCCTCATCATGGTCTTAATTACCAACATGTTTTTATTTATCCTCATCAAAATTTGGAGCTTTATTGTGTTCTTCATTGCCAAAAATTTCATCTTCATTGTTTGCACATTCATTCTCATGACCAACTAATTATTTTTAAATATAGTTTGAATGTTCTTCATAATTCATATGTATCCCACACCTCTTAACCTATAGTTACATCATGTTCTAAGTAATCACATTCTATATGCATGGGCTAGGTCCTCCTCTAAATAGACAAGTATACAAATAAGATTATAAAAATATATCTTGCACACACTTGGAAGAGTGGGTAAAGACCTAAAATAGTTGTAGACCTAATAGAGGATAATCCAAACTCAAACATCAAAAGAATAGGGTTCCAAATCCTATGCTTAAGATATGGGGTATGGTTCTCACTAGGTCTCAAAATAGATAAATGGTTGTAATAATGGTTATAATAAAGGGGTGTAACAAATATATAACAAGGATACCACATGAAAGGAAATGAACAAAAATGGTAATATAGATCTAAGATAGCTACAAATAATAAGCTAATAATAAGGCAAGTGGTGCAATGGCAAATTAATGGTTAGTCTATGCAACCTAAAGTGATAAATGAAAATCCTAAGAAACACTATAACTATAAGGGATTATTAGGTGTAAAGAGGAGCATAATAAAGGAGAAAAAACACATCTAATACAAAAATTAAAAAAACAAGACTATCCACTAATTAAATAAATGAAATATAATAGGGATAGATATATTTACCTATGGTTGGAATCATCAATGCATAAATATCCCCCTTTGGCTCAAGTGGAATTTTGAAAGAGATTTTGTAGGTTGAATACCTCAAATGAAAATAAAAAGACCAAGATATCCTAAGTTGGGGAATCCAAATACTAGGACACCTCCTCGGCATGACTCCTCCTATTGAGCTTCAAAGGCCTTAAGCAAGATAAGACTATAAATCTCCAACTCTTCCTATTACTACTTAAGAGCATATGAGTGTGTTATATGGTTTGATAATAAATTATGACCCATATGTATGACTCCAATACCCTAAACTCTAAGTTGATGGTCTTAATTAGGTCATCATAATTAGAAAGATGTGAACTCGCACAAAAATATATCAAGTAGGTAAATATAGTACAAATAAAAAAGACATGACTCAAAACTAGATTGGTGAGATTGATATAGTATAGTAAAAGGCAAGCATGAAAAACCTATATCGATTTGGTGAATATAGTAGGAATATAATGTGGCTAGTAAGACTGAATGAAAACTAGATGCAAATGTAAGGAAAAATAGACTCAAAAGAGGTCATATTGATAATAATGAAGGTATGATATAATAGTATGAAAATATATCTTACAAATAACCATGATCCAATCCCACCCCATTCTTGGTGCACCTTTTAAGGTGTGCACTTGGAGATATTTATTTGCTAATAAATCCCTACAAGATAAATTGATAGTAAAGTGATAAAGTGAAAATTATTAGGTTTATACATATGCTTCACTTAAAGATAATCATGTGTCACAATAGTTTAATGTGGGATGGTGCTTAGGGATATATACTTTACAACACAAAAGAGTATAACTAAAAAGGAGTGTTGAAATAACTGCTAATAAATTAATGACTAAAATTAACATATACATACCTGGACTTACCTTTTTACAATCGATGCATGCAAATAATATAGTGTTGATCATGGAGGGTGCACTAACTACATTGAGAAACTCTAAGGATATAAGGATAAAATGGATAAAATTAGTGCAAACATATGCAAGATAGCTAATAAATGGATGTAAATAAAAAAATATCATAGGAAAATTATAAAATAAGGAAAATTTTGAAATTCAAGGTTGATAAGGCTAAATTATAATAAAAACATTCAAGGAAATAAAAAAACAATGGAAAGTTGGTGAGCCATCAAGATATGGCTACTACATGATCAAAAACTAAAGAAATTCATTCAAAGTAAGATAAGTAAAAAAATCAAATCAAACAAAGGACATAAATAATTGTTGAATGATAGTAAGAATATCAACTTAAGAGAAATGGAAATTAAAATAAAACAAATATGTGAAAAAATAGAAGTAGGACTAAGTGGCCCCCAAAAAAGAACATGAAAGTATGAAAGGAAAAATTGGGATTAGATGCCCTACCAAAGGCATATACAAAACTCAAGACCCAATCATAATTAATATAAATTATATAATATAAGACAATGACCAAGAGAGCATCTGACAATAACTCAAAGATGTAGATTTTATTCTAATGTGGAAAATATGAAAGTTGTCATAATGCTGCCATGTCTAAAAGTGATGATGAATAGGAACTAAATAATATGAGAGAGATATAGAAACAAACCTACCTATAAAATGGGGGAAAATGGAGGGAGGGAAAATAAGGCATCACCAAGGCAAAAACATGGTATTTACTAGAAATAAGACACTTAAATCAAGTTGGCAAGACTATGATATTTCAACATCAATGAACTTAAAGAACCCTACCTAGCATACATATTTTTTTATTGACTAATGAAGAATAAATATCATCCCATGAAGGCTAGCATGAATGAAAAATGAAAGGATCCTACTTTCTCACAATGTGTTACCCACTCCATAAGACCCCTTACAAAGTTATTGGTCTACTGTGAAGATTGGGTACTTCCATGAGAAAGTAGATGGCACTAAAATTTAAGAATATATAAATATATAATGATGTAAATAAACCTCGTACCCCAATATAATATCCTACCACACCCCAATGAACCTCAAATCTATCATGAGGATAATAGTGGAGTTTAAGCTTTAATTATAAATATGATATGTGCCTAAAATATCATGTCTTTTGGTGTGATCTAAATATTAATATATATTTTTCCTTTTAACATTTCCTTTTCTTTTGATATAAATTTTGACTCTTTTTAATTTTTCTATTACCCTCCCCTATATGAATCTGGGAAAACCAAACATGGTTTATAAATATGACTATGACAATAGAGCTTACAACTAGCTGCTAAATAAGCAAACCTAAATACCAAATATGTCTAAATACTCTTATACTTGCACCTTAGAAAAGAGTGAAATCTCAAAACCAACCCTTGATCCCAAAAGGAATGAAAAATATAGGAAATGTTGGCAATATGATTTTCATTGATGTCAAAAGGGAGATTATTGTAATTATGGATGTCATTGATGCTCAAGTTTAAATATGGTGATTAGAGGATATGCAAGGGATCCTATCAAAGGTCAAGGGTGATTGGAGTGCTTATGTGAATGATTAAAATTCATCTGGTTTTTCATATTGGTCATCTAGACATTTTGGGTCTATAGAGGAAAATCCATAGAGGTAGTTTACTGATGTCACCATTGTTATGTGTGGATGAGTCTGGGGGAGTTGGTAATATGTTTGTGATCACATTAGTCCCTAGTTTTTATGCACCATATTTCAAGTCGTGCAATGAAACACAATTGAAGATATGGGGATGTAAATTTGGCTACTCAGACAAAATTCACTAAGTTTCTATACTTAGCCAAATTTTCAAAAGGGTTCAAATAGAGCCAAGTAAGCATATTGATGAGGTCAATATTTGCACACATGGAGGTGTTAGGACAAAATGATCACATGGGTTTGTTCATATTTATTCCTAGTTTCTATGTGTTAAACCTCAATTCAAGTGATTTAGCACGATAAAATATATGCATGAGCAAATTTAGGCTCCCAAGTATTTTGATAGTGTTTTCCCATAGTCAAATTTACAGATAGTAAGAAAAAACTGAGTAGGCATTTTTATGATGTCATATATTACACATATAAAATTTTATAGAGCATATAAATATATGGATACAATCCCCTATGTGAGAGGATCTTATGAACTAAATTTAAGGTCATGTGATAAAGCACATCAAAAATTATGCAAGAACAAAGTTGGCCTTCCAAGTAATTCTAAGCATAGTTAGCTCCATGGTAGAAGAATCTGAGTGAGAAAATTAATGGTGTTATATCAAGCACATTTAAAATATTTAGGAAGAGATGAGCATATTATTTTTTTCATTATCATGCCTAGTTTATATGGTCCAAATTTTATAATAGGCGGATAAGCGAAGCAAAAGATATGAAGGTGCAAGGTTAGCCTTCCAAGCATATTGAGATGGTCCCCATACTTAGTCAAATTTGCACAAGACAAATTTTTAGCTTGTTATAATATCAATGGTTAGCACTTAATCATATTTTAAAGATCCAACGAAGCATAAAAAAGTCAATTTATCAAAGGCACCTCTGAGTAAACATGTTAGTGATAAGTGTCATAATCACAGAGCTTGCATAGTAAATCTATGGTGTGGTTTAAACTTAATTAGTCAATGATCAATACAATAATGCTAAGTGTCTTAATAGAAAGAAATAACATCAATGTGTAGAAGGCACTTGTTAATGCCAAGTTTCACATTCTCAAGAGCTAAGCAGAGATAAATATCAAGCTTGTCATAAGATCTAACAGTGAGTGAGTGATCATATAATAAAGATCTAATGGAGTGGGTGGACTCAATGGGATAAAGTGCTTGATGTTTATTGACATAAAGGTGAGTTAAAGATTGAGCTAGTTTTATGAGATCAATAGAGCATATTCATTCCAAAGACTGAGGATGCAATGAGATGAGGATAAGTGGTTGATGTTTAACCATAGATAGAGATAATGTTCATACAATAATGAAGATCTAATGGCACGCAGGAGCTCAGATTAGAAATATTAATGGATGTGTTTTAAATTTGAATAGTTAAAGTCTAGAAGTGTACAAATATTAAATGGAGCACGTGAGCCTATAAGAGATCAATCTAATAGATATATTTTAAAGTTGAGAAATTTAAATGAATACCATTAGATAAGGGCACCAAACTTAAGATCAATAGTTGATATTTAAAAGTTTGTTCATCCCAATGGTCAAGCAGTGGAATATGCAAGAACTTGTAGTCAAGCCATAAATTATGATATAGATAATGAGATTGATTATAGTGATTGATCAAATTTGTGTAAGATGGCATGTGCATCAAAACTATGAGTCTAGTAAATTCTATAAATAGTAATCATACCAAGAATAATAGTGGTGGAGCATGAGTTGAAGATGCGAAAAACTTTTTATTTAAGAGATAATGAACTAAGTCCAGAATAAAGCATGATGTGTTTGTAAATAAGTGTAAACACAAAGAATATATGGAACCTTAGATCAAATTATTATTATTATTATTATTATTATTATTATTATTATTATTATTATTATTATTATTATTATTATTATTATTATTATTATTATTATTATACACACACACATATATCTGTGTGTGTGTGTCATCTAGGATATAGACAATGTTGCTGGAGTTATAGCTATTACTGTTAAGAAAAATCAAATTATGAGAGAGAGGAAACGAACATGAGATTGATGAAGTGTGTCAAATAGAGATATATAGAGATAGAGAAGCAAAGAGGTAGAGTGGAAGAGAAGAGAGATGAAGTGTAGAGCATGAAAAATTATAGACCAGACCTATAATAAAGAATAGAAAATTGGATTCATTTATGAATCTATACTATCATTTGGAGTTGTATCTTCATAGTAGAATATGATAGGTAGGTTCTATCAGATAAGCTGAGTTGGTACTCAGTTAGGGTGTGGGTGCTTCCTTAGAGTAGGTTCTCTTAAATTAGGGGATTGGTGTCTCTTTAGGGTTGGTGCCCTTAAAATTTTTAACCAATGAGGTTCTTTATTTTGAGGCTAGATTAGAATGGTAGATTCTAACATCTATTCTCATGGTGTTTTTTCCCATATTGGGTTTTCCATGATATATCTAGTGTTATGTCTATTTATGTGTATGTGATCTCTGTATATAGTTTTAATCTACATTAAAAAGTTAATAAAAATACTAAGTAAATCAATATATTGATTCACCCCCCCCCTCTCAGTATATAATTGTGTTCTAACAATTGGTATCAGAGCCCTGGTTCCTTAGAAGAAGCTTAATAAGCTCAAATAGATCTTAGATGGTGAACATAAATGGCTAGTCAAGAAGGATCTTCCTCAAACAAGGCACCTTTCTTTGATGGATCAAATTATGAATTTTGGAGAATAAGAATGGAAGCATAATTATCTTTATTAAAGTTTGATGTATGGATATCTAATGTAAATGGATATATAGATCCTATTACAACTCCTACTAATCAAGCTACCAAGAAAGCATATGAGATAAATTCTAAGGATAAGAATGATATTTTGTGTGGATTGTCTAATTTAGAGTTTGTCAAAATGATGCATTGTAATAAATCAAAATATATCTAAAACAAATTAAAAATCATCTATGAAGGTGATGATAAGGTAAAGCGGGCCAAGATACAAATGTTCAAAGGTAAGTTTGAAACCTTTAAAATGAATGAAGAAGAGAAAATTTTAGACTACCTCCTTAGAGTAGATGAAATAGTCAATGCAATTGGAAGCCTTGGAGAAGAGATGAGAGATCCAGTCATTGTCAAAAAGGTCCTAAGATCTCTACCATCAAGGTATGACTCAAAATTCTCTACAATAGAAGAAGCAAAAGATCTAGATAAACACACTATTGATGAGTTGCATAAAACATTCACATTCCATGAGATGAGAATAGGAGAAATAGATACCTTCAAGACAAAAGTTGCATTCAAAGCATCCAAACTAGTAAAGGCAAAATCACCTACATCTAGATCTAAGGAGACTGATGAATAAGAATCCAACTTTATTGGAAGATTAAGAAGAGGGTTCAGAAAGTATAAAGGTAAGTTACCCTTTAAATGCTTTAACTATGGTAAAGTAGGACATTTTGATGTTAAATGCCCTTATAATAAGAAAGACAACTCTGAGTAAGAATATAATAGTAAAAAGGTGAAACCTCACTATTCCAAGAAGAAGAACCTCTTCAAAAATAATAAGGGCCTATACATAAAGAAGATAGTGATTCAATGGATGACAGTGATAGTTCTGATGATGATCATGACTATGATTTTGTGGCTGAGGAAAAGGAAGTATTAGTCATGATTATAGGATCAACTTATATGGATCAAGAATAAGTTGAAGACTCAGATGAAGAATAAGAAGGAGAAGTTAATTTAGAATGTGAACTCATCTGTGCTCTAGAAGAAATAGACAAGCTGAGAAAAGAGAACTCAAAATAGAATAAGCTTGGACAAAATGAAATTAAGAAAATGTCCAAAAGTCTTGAAATTTTGATCAGATGGTGGTTAGCCTAAAGACACAAGTTGAAGAGGCCAAAATAATAGAAGATGTAGTCAAACTTGAATTACAATTTAAATCTAATGAGTGCATGAAGTTAGAAGCAGAGATAGTGGATTTGAGAAAAGATCTTGAGAAAGATAAAGGATAACTAGATAAAACTATGAAGTTGATAGGAGGATCAGACATTCTTGATGAATTTATCAACTCTCACAATCCTTCAAAAGAGAGATTAGGTCTTAGTTATGAAAAATGAAAAAGTTCTATGACTAGTACATATGCTAACCTATATGACAACTTCAAAGCAGAAGGAGAATAAGGAGAAAATAAAGAGAAAGCTTGCAAGGATACAAAGACAAACTCAAACACAACTAATGCAAAGAAAGATGAAGGAGAAAAGAAGCCTAAAGGAAAGAAGAAGACAAAGGTAGCTGATGAAGATGGATACACAAAAGTGAGAGACTTGAAGAAGCTAGAATTTAGAAGAACTTCTCATACTGTTCAAAGAAATACTATGACTAGGCATTCCTCATATTTTTATGATTATTTTTATACCTGTAATCAGTTTTTTCATAGGTCTATTGTCAGGAAAACCTAGAACAATAAACATGCTCTGATCCCTACTTTGTTAGGATCTTGCTCCACCAATTAGAGCACATATGATTACTTCTTGTATTAGCAACTAAACACGGAATTTAACCAGAATCAATAAGTAACTAGAAATATGAAACAACACAGGAATTGAGAGACAATACACAATTGTATTAATAATCACTCAGAAGAATATACAATAAAGAAGATGCCACTTCTTCTTCCACCTCAAAGGCTCGCCACACCTCAAGACCTTCCCTCTCTCTCTTGGTCACAACAATCAACTCCAATACAGAATTGATGTTCACCTCTCCAACCAGTCAGTAACAAGCTGCCAGTTCACCAAGTACACAACCGTACTCCAAGTAGATCCTCTGCTCTCTGCTGCTACCTACAAATTACTAGACCTTACTCACCATTGTAGATCTCCAAAAGAAGCCATGCTCACCTACTAACCAAGATCATACAAATATGAAGAACCCTGTTGATTCTCCAATCTAGTACCCACCTTGGTACTACGGCACTAAGAGGAATGGACCATTGCTCTCTTCTCTCAGAAGGAGCTTATTGCTCTCTTACTCTCTAACTACAAGTTTACAATACAGCCCATGAGTCCATATATAGATCTCATGCTTACAATAATTAGACTAACCTAATTACAATAATTAGACACTCAACTCAAGACTAGGACTAGCCTTCAACATACAAACAAACAGTCCAAAAATAGACTCTCTCAGATCAACATGCAAACTGCCTATTCACGCACAGGCTACCGACGTCGGCTCCTCCATGACCGATGTCGGCCGACTAGTGACCGACGTCGGTTGCTTCCTCTTTGCTATAAGACTGATGTCGGTTGATCAGACTGACTCCAGTTTCCCTACAACTGATTTTGTAACTCCCTGTAACTCTACATCCTTCGTAACTTCTCTTGTTTGCAACCTGGTGAAGCTTTTAGCTCCACAACCTAACAATCTCCCACTTGGAGATAAATAGCTGCACCTGTACCTGTACACTATCTAAATTATTCCTTGGCTTGTATTCCTCTTCAAGATCAATCCTAAAGACCAACCACCACACAACCTGTGATGCTACACCTATCATCAAAGTAACCTGCCACATCTGAACCTACATATCCATGTAGTGAAGAACTTGACCCTGCATAACAAGAATCCCTATTACTAGTCCCACTGAACTGCCCTCCAGTACTCCTTCCTCGAGTTGGCTCCATACTTTTTGACAACCCCCACTGCTTGGGAAAACAACTCAGGTCTACACTAGACCTCATGTTATTTCAAACCCTGTTTCAAGCTAAGCTTGAACTGTCTAGCCCTTGGTGTGCTTTCTGATTCTGCATCCTACATCATGAACCCCACCAACACCATCTTCACATCAGCTCCCACTGGAGATAAAATCTCCATGTCTCTTATGCCAAGGAATTTTGCTGCTCCAAATTCTTCATGACACATCTCTGAACTAACCTTACCCTTAGCTCAGCAAATACCTGTATGTACAAACCTACTAGTAAATCACCCACATACAGTAGCAAGATGATGTTGCGACCATCATCTACCTGGTAAGATAAAACCACAATAGTTACACTGACATTAACTGAAGCCATGCTTAGTCATCCACCTATCAAAACTTGTACCACTGTCCTGCAGCTACCTCAAGACCATATGCCTTGGCCTTCCATCTCATGTATCCATCCACTCTCTTCTTTAAAATGGGAATCCATCCCTCTATCCAATGCTTTCTTCTATCTGACAATACTACCAACAAATACCTATTTGGTTCTCTAAGGACTCACACTCCTCATCTATGACAAGCTCCCACTATTTCTAGATTCTACCTGCATTGCTTCTTCCATCTTCCTAGTTCATGACTATCAGTAAACAATATAAAGAAGGTGAACAACGAATATGAGGTTCACATACCTTTCCTGACCTCCACATGGGTGTTTGAGACTTATAGATCCACCCAACATCCGTTCCAGTGACCGATATCGACCATCTCCCAGTCTGCTCCCAACCAATGTTGATTCCCTGCACTGACCCTGACTGTCGATGTCATTTCCCTAGCTGACGCCGGTGTCCCTCCAGCTGACATCAGTTCCTTCATGACCGATGTCGGTTTTCCTTCTACTGACATTGGTTACTGTCTGACTGACACTGGTACCTGTGTTCACCTGTGAGTGATAACTTTTTATCTGCGAGCTTTCCATGGATCAAAACCCTATTCAAATCAACACAGCCCTATTCAGAATAATTCAGTCCACTCTGCTGATCTCTGTTCATCATCTCCTCAACGAACACCAAGGCTTTCCAATTCTTTAGCTTGTCAAAAACATTTGTCTTCCGCTTAAGAACATGCATTCCCCTCCTACATGTGTGACCAAGCCTATAAAGCCACATCTCTGTAACAAAAGGTGAATCAGTAATATAAGTAGATAGATAAAGGATACCTACTTTCTTACGACCATCTAATTCAAGTGCATCCACTATGAGAGTTACAGTGCATCTCCCATCACCCAAATTTCTTGAAGAAATTAGACTCATCTCCAAGACTGTTACCTGCATGACTTCCTTCAACCACTGTGTGTCATCCGTCTACAATTTCAGCTTCACTTCCCCTTCGTCAATAATCTGACAAGGCTCTCCAACCCCTAAATAAATCTCTCCAAAGTCTCTAAAGACGTACCCATGAAAAGATTCTCTATTTCAGACTACATGGAAAGAGGCAAAAGAATCTATAAACAAAGATTCTACTTTATCCAGAGCAACCTGTGAAATGACCCCTGCAACATCTGCTTCTACACGCTAATCTTCTACCGACCAACAATCTCCTTTTACCTACTCTTTCTTTCCATTAATCAGACCATTCATGCTATTCAGTTTCTCTATTCGTAGCTTACTATCTTCTGCCATTGCTATACTCCCACTCAATCTGAAACCCCTGTGAGTGACCTGTAATCAAAAACACTACCAGATCTGAACCACCTGTTAGTCAACCCAACCAAAAACTCTGATACCACATGTCAGGGAAACCTAGAACAATAAACATGCTCTGATCCCTACTTTGTCAGGATCTTGCTCCACCAATTAGAGCACATATGATTACTTCTTGTATTAGCAACTAAACACAGAATTTAACCAGAATCAATAAGTAACTAGAAATATGAAACAACACAGGAATTGAGAGACAATACACAATTGTATTAATAATCACTCAGAAGAATATACAATAAAGAAGATGCCACTTCTTCTTCCACCTCAAAGGCTCACCACACCTCAAGACCTTCCCTCTCTCTCTTGGTCACAACAATCAACTCCAATACAGAATTGATGTTCACCTCTCCAACCAGTCAGTAACAGGCTGCCAGTTCACCAAGTACACAACTGTACTCCAAGTAGATCCTCTGCTCTCTGCTGCTACCTGCAAATCACTAGACCTTACTCACCATTGTAGATCCCCAAAAGAAGCCATGCTCACCTGCTGACCAAGATCATACAAATATGAAGAACCCTGTTGATTCTCCAATCTAGTACCCACCTTGGTACTATGGCACTAAGAGGAATGCACCATTGCTCTCTTCTCTCAGAAGGAGCTTATTGCTCTCTTACTCTCTAGCTATAAGTTTACAATACAGCCCATGAGTCCATATATAGATCTCATGCTTACAATAATTAGACTAACCTAATTACAATAATTAGACACGCAACTCAAGACTAGGACTAGCCTTCAACATGCAAACAAATAGTCCAAAAATAGACTCTCTCGGATCAACATGCAAACTACCTGTTCACGCACAAGCTACCGACATCGGCTCCTCCATGACCGATGTCGGTTGACTGGTGACCGACATCAGTTTCTTCCTCTTTGCTATAAGACCGACGTTGGTTGATCAGACCGATGCCAGTTTCCCTGCAACTGATTCTGTAACTCCCTGCAACTCTGCATCCTCTATAACTTCTCCTGTTTACATCTTGGTGAAGCTTTTAGCTCCACAACCTAACATCTATTGATTATATAATTGTACCTAAAATGAGAACAAATTTTTTAAGTAGAAATTCATTTGCTCCCTTGTTAGATACAAATATAATATGCTATAATTGTATTAATTTTAGTCACATAGATAAACAATGTCGAACAAAGTTTATAAGACCAAAAACACAAAGTAAGAAGAAAGGCATGCCTCCCAGTGTGAACAAAGGTTCACTAGTCTCTAAAAAGGAGAAAAAGAATCCAAATAAGAAACCCAAGGATGTGTGGATTGTGAAAGATCAATCTATGATTGCTCAAACTGTACTCCATACCAAGGAGAAAAAATTGTGGGTAATAGATAGTGGTTGCTCAAAATATATGACTGGTGATAAGATCAAGTTTATAAAATTAAGCAAATGTAAGGAAGGATCCTCCAGTTTGGGAGACAACACTATAGTAAAGATCAGAGGTAAATGAACCTTGAACATAGATGGAAAATTGCCTACACATGATGTCATTTATGTTTAAGGATTGAAGCATAATCTACTAAGTGTCAACCAAATGTGCAACAATGGCTATAAGGTTATATTTAATGTAGAAGACTACAAGTTAAAGAGATCTAGAAGACTAGTTGTATAAGGGAAAAGAACTAAAAGTAATATCTATAATCTTGTTGAAGTAAATGGTAATATCTCCCTGATGGGAAGTAATGATGAAATTTGGTTATGGCATAGAAGAGTGGGTCATGTCAATTTTGACAACCTAGTCAAAGTGAGATCAAATAAGTGTGTTAGACACATGCCTAAGATAACCAAACCTGTAGACACTACTTGCAAGGAATGACAACTAGGCAAGAAGACAAGGGTCAAATTTCAAATAAATGAGTATACAGCTACAAAGCCTCTAGAATTAGTTCATACTAATCTTTGTGGTCCTACTAAGACAAGAGGATCTAAAGGACACATATACTTCATGTTATTTTTAGATCATTACTTAAGAATGACATGGGTAATCTTTTTGAAGGATAAGTCACAAACATTTGAGAGATTCAATATCTTTAGGGCTATGGTAGATAATGAGATTGGATGAAAAATCAAATGCTTAAGATCTGATAAAGGAGGATAATTCACCTCCAATGAGTTCATAGAGTATTATGAGAAACATGGAATCAAAAGACATTACTCTACAGTAAGGACTCTACAACAAAATGGAATTATTGAAATAAAGAATAGGATAATCAAGGAGATGGCTAGAATAATGTTAAAAGAGGCCAAGTTACTTGATGGATACTAGAGAGAAGTAGTCCAAATAGTCGTATATATCTTGGATAGATTTCAACTAAGGGTCAATAGTGAAAAAAATACCTATGAACTATGGTATGGAAAAACTACCTCTGTTAAGTACTTCAGAGTGTTTAGAAGCAAATGCTACATCAAGAGAAAGGAGGATAAATTGGGAATCTTTGAGTCAAGATGTGATGAAGGAATATTTCTTGGTTATTCCACCCAAAGTAAAGCCTACATATGTTACAATAAAATCCTACACAAGATTGTAGATAGAATTAATGTCAAGGTTGAATAAGGCTTGAAACATGTTAAACTTGACAAATAAATATGTATTAAATAATCAAATTTTAAAGAATAAGCAAGTAATCAAGAGGCTGAGGAAATGAATGAAAAGGTACATGCAAAATTTATTCAAAAGCATCATCCTATAGAGAAGATCATTGGTAATAATAATAAAGGAGTTTGGATAAAGAGAAGAGATGCAATGAAGAAGGAGCAAGTAAGTTTTGCTCTAATGTTGAAAATTGAGCCTAAGAGCTATGTTGAAGCTAGTAAGGATGAGAATTGGCTAAAATCCATGGAAGAAGAAATGAGCCAAATTGAAAAGAACAAAACTTGGTAATTAGTTCCAAGACCTTCAAACAATAATTTGATAGGTACAAGGTGGGTCTTTAGAAATAAGCTCAATGAGGATGAATTTGTCACAATAAATAAGGCAATATTGGTGTGCAAAGGATATTCACAAGTTGAGGGCATAGATTTTGAGGAAACATTTACTGTAGTTGCTAGATTGGAAGCCATAATAATATTTCTAGTATTCTCTATTTATAAGAAGTTCAAAGTCTATCAAATGGATGTTAAGTCTACTTTATTGAATGGGAACATAGAAGAGGAAGTTTATATCAAACAACCTAAAGGTTTTTAGCTATCAAAGGAAGAATATTATGTGTGAAAATTGAAGAAATCTCTATATGGCCTAAAATAGGCACCTATAGCATGGTATTCAAGATTAGACCAACACCTACAACAAAAAAGATTCAATAAAGGGTGTGCAGATAGTAATATGTACTTCGAATCAAAAGGTGAACATATGTTTATTATTGTTGTATATGTAGATGACATCATCTTTGGTGATAGCATTAGAAAAATGTGTAAATAATTTGTTACATAGATGTAAATTGAGTTTGAAATGTCTATTATTGGAGAACTTTCTTTCTTCTTTGGTATGCAAATAACACAAACTGATGAATGGATATTTATATCTCAAACCAAGTATTCTAAGGAAATGTTCAAGAATTTTGGAATGGAAGATAGCAAACTAGTTATTACTCCCATGATAATTGGATGCAAGTTGACCAAAGAGGATGAGTCCCTTGATGCAAATTAGACTATGTACAGATAAATGATAGGTATATTGTTATACCTAACTACATCAAGACCTAATATCATGTAAGCAATGTGCATGGTTTCAAGATTTCAAGCTGCTCCTAAAGATTCACATGTCAATGAAGTGAAAAGAATCTTTAGATATATTAAGAGCATAATTAACTATGGCCTATGGTATCCTAAAATGAAGAATTCACTTTTATATCATATATAGATGTTGATTGGGTAGGAAGTGTGGATGACAGAAGAATCACTAATGATGGTGCATTTTTCCTTAGAAATGAACTTGTTTCATCACTGAGCAAAAAGCAAGAGTTACTCTTTCTATAGCAGAAGTAGAGTATGTGGCAGTAGTGACATGTTGCACTCAAGTATTATCGATGAAGCAAACATTAAAAGACATCAAGGTATAGTATAAATCACCTAACTCTATTATTTGTGATAATTCAAGTGCTATCAACATATCAAATAATCCAGTGATGCATTCCATAACCAGGCACATATCAATTAAGTATCACTTCTTAAGAGAAAAGGTTGAAAATCAAGAGGTCACAATGGAATATGTGCTAACATATGACCAAATTGTAGACATATTCACCAAACCTCTTCCCAAGGAGCAATTTGAGTATTTGAGATAAATTTGGGAGTGGTGGCTCCTACATCACATCACTATATCTTAGTGATAGGCATGAATCCAAGAGGAGTATCATAAATTATTATTAATCCCTAGAAGAAAAGAGAAAAGGCAACTTAGTTATGCATAGCTTTGTAAATTTTTAATGAGTTTATGGTTAGAGATTCTTGAAAAAAAAAATTATCTGATAAAGGGGGAGACACATTTGGACAAATAGTGAAAAATATTCCCTTTTCCATTGATTTCAAAGGGAAGAATAAGTGCAAATGTTCTCTACAAAAGTTTGGTGAAAAAGTACAAATGCTAAATAAGATCAGAGCATATGTCCAAGTTGAGTTTAGGCAAATGTGTCATTGCCTAAGGGGGGAAATTTTAGTATGAACTGCTTTAGTTCATACTCATTAGAATCTAATGTAAGTAATACCAAAGAAGGATCAGAATATTAGAAGATTAGAGCATTTAGTTTACCATCAATGATAAAGGGGGAGATTGTTGGCAATATGATTGTCATTGATGTCAAAAGGGAGATTATTAGAATTATGGATGTCATTGATGCTTAGGGATAAATATGGTGATTAGAAGATATGAAATGGATCCTTTTAGAGGTCAAGGATGATTGGATTTTTGTGTGCATTAGTGGAATTTATCTAGTTCTTCATATTGATCATCTAGACAGTTTGGGTCTATAGAGGAAAATCTATATAGGTAGTTGATGTCACCATTTCTACGTATGGATGAATCTAGGGGAGTTGGTCATATGGTTATGATCATATTAGTCCCTAGTTTTTATGCACTAGATTTGAAGCCATGCAATGAAGCATGGTTGAAGATATGGGGATATAAATTTGGCTACTCAGACAAAATTCACAAAGTTTCTATAATTAGCCAAATTTGCAAAAGGGTTCAAGTAGAGCCAAGTAAGCATATTGATGAGGTCAAAATTTGCACACATGGAGGTGTTAGAATAAAATGATCATATGGTTTTGTTCATCTTTGTGCCTAGTTTTTGTGCACTGAATCTCAGTTCATGTAATGTAGTGTGACAAAAGATATGCATGAGCAAATTTGAGCTCCTAGGCATTTTGATAATGTTTTCCACAATCAAAAATTTGAAAATAGAAAGAAAAAGCTAAGTAGACATTTTTATGATATCATATATTTAATGTATGAAGGTTTCTAGAGTGGATGAATATATGGATGGAGTCCCCTATGTTATAGGATCTTATGCACTAAATTATAGGTCATGCAATGAAGTGCATCAAAAGTTATGCAAGAACAAAGTTGGCCTTCTAGGCATTTCTAAGTATAGTTAGCTCAATGGCAAAAGAATCTAAGTGAGAAAATTAATGGTGTTATATCTAGCATGCACAAAGGATTCAAGAAGAGATGAGTATATGGGTTTGTTCATTATCATGCCTAGTTTATATGGTCCAAATTTTAGAATAGGCAGATGAGTGAATAAAAGATATGAAGGTGAAAAGTTAGCCTTCCAGGTATATTGAGATGGTCCCCATACTTAGTCAAATCTACATAAGGTAAAGTTCAATCTTATTATAATATCAATGGTTAGTGTTTAATCATACATTGAAGATCTAACAAATCATAGCAAAGTCAATTTGTCAAAGGCACCTCTGAGTAAATGCACTAATGACAAGTGTTATAATCACAAAGCTTGCACAATAAATCTATGATGTAGTTCAAAGTAAATTAGTCAATGGTCAATGCAAGAATGCCAAGTTTCTCAATAGTGGTAACTGATAACAATGTACTAAAGGCACACACTAATGCCAAGTGTCACATTCTCGAGATCTAAGTAGAGATAAAGATCAATCTTATCAAAAGATCTAATGATGAGTGGGTGATCATGAAATGAAGATCCAATAAAATGAGTAGACTCAATGGAATAAAGTGCTCAATGTTTATAGACACAGAGGCAAGTTAAAGATTGAGCTAGTTTGATGAGATCAATGGAGTGTATTCATTTCAAATATTGAGGATGCAATGACATGAGGACAAGTGATTTATGTTTAACCATAGATAGAGATATCATTCATGCAACTATGAAGATATAACAGCATGGGGGATCTCATATTAGAAATTTTAATAGATGCATTTTAAAGTTAAATAGTTAAAGTTTGGAATCATAAAAGATCAAATAGAGCACATGATCTTGTTAGAGATCGATCTAATAGATGCATTTTAAATTTGAGAAATTTAAATGAATACCATCAGATCATGCCACCAAAATTAAGATCAATGATCGATATTTAAAGGTTTATTCATCCTAATGGTCAAGCGATGGAACACATAGGAACTTGTAGTTAAGCCATAAATTATGATACAAATAATGAGATTGATTGTAGTGATCGATAAAATTTGTACAATATAGAATGTGTATCAAAACTAGAGTCTATTAAATGTTGTAAATAATAATCAGACCAAGAATCATGGTGGCAGATCATGAGTTCAAGATGTGATAAACTTGCTATTTAAGAGATAATGAACTAATTCCAAAATATAGCATGATGTGTTTGTAAACAAGTGTGAACACAGAGAATAGACAAAACCCTAGATCAAATGCTTACATATATATATATATATATATATATATATATGTCATCTAAGATAGAGAAAATGTTGTTGGAGCTATTTTTATTGCCATTAAGTAGAATCAAATTGAGAGAGAGGTAGAGAGCAAGAGATTGATTAAGTATGTCAAATAGAGATATATAGAGACATAGAAGCAAAAAGGCAGAGTGAAAGGGAAGAGAGATTAAGTGTAGAGCATGAGTAGTTATAGACCAAACCTATAATAGAGAATAGATAAGTGGATTCATTGATGAATCTATACTATAATCTAGATTTTTATCTCCATGTTAGAATTTTATAGGTAGGTACCTTTAGATAAGATGAGTTGGTGCTTAGTTAAGGAGTGGGTGCTTCCTTAGAGTAGGTGCTCTTAAATCAGGGGATTGATGTCTCCTTAGGGTTGGTGCCGTTAAATAATTTAACCAATGAGGTTATTTATTGTGGGGCTAGATTAGAATGGTAGATTCTATCATATATTCTAATGGTGATTTTTTCCATATTGGGTTTTCCACAATATATCTAGTATTGTGTCTATTTATGTGTATGTGATCTCTGCATATAGTTTTTGTTTGCATTAAAAAGTTAATAAAATGACTAAGTTAATCAATATACTGATTCATCCCCCCTCTTAGTATATAATTATTTTCCAATAGGTAAAATCATGGAGGTGAGCATAGATTGATTGGGTTTTCCCAATCAAAAAAATAATATAAATGAATATGGAATAATGGCATGTAGGTTAAGACATCATCATTACAAAAGTTAGAATGTGGATGAAAGACATGTAGATAGACTGCTATAGTTTTACCACATAATAACATGACTACTCTAAGTGAGGAAAAACACTACTCCCAATATTTTCCTTATCTTTATTAATATGACACCTAGCTAAGTTTGGGAACAAAACCAATCTATGAAGAAAAATGAATAATGATGGGAATTTGTGAGAAGGGCCTAGTTGATTCCCTAGGTCTTACCATGTGACTCATAAAATTAAATGCCAAGAAGTAAAACTAAGATAAATCCTTAAAGCATGTAGATGATAAAGATATGAAGTTTAAAAATGATAAAACTATGAAATGTAGAAAAAATAGAAAAACACAAACAATGTACATGATGATAAAATATACCAAAGGTTCACAAAAGAAACTATGGGAAGAAAATGAAACAATTAACTATAAAATAAAAGCTAAAAATGATGTGTTTTTGTGAGGAGGACCTTGTTGATTCTCCAAGTTTTATTGTGTGATTTTAAAACTAAAAAAATAAGAAGTATAAAGATGAAAAAATACCTAAGGACCAAGCATAGGTACTAGGACTAATACTATGAACCTAGATGTGTAAATAAAGTAATGTTAAGCTAAAACATAAGAGAATAAAAAATAAACAGTAAGAAATGCTAGTTCAAAATAATTTGAACTAATGATAAGCATGCAAGTAATATGTACTAGAAATAGATAATCATAAATAAAAGGAAACTAGGAAGGGTATAAGTCAAGCAAAATAATTTTTTTCATGAATTAAGTGTTAGTTATTTCCTTGAAGATATGTTCTTTATTTTACAGTCATAAGTGATAACTCCAAGGATGTCCTTTACAAGGTAATAATTCGACCCATTTTTGGAATACTTTCCCTCTTTATAATGGGTGTAGTATAATTTCAACACTAAATCCGCAACATGATTAAAATTAAAGTCCTTGAATTTCTTATTATGTTGTTTAGAAATGCAAATTTTGTATCGATGATTATGTTGAAGAGCATTGATGCATCACTCATCAATTATATCTAAGGAGTGAAGGGGTGCTTCATGAAGCTCTTCATTACTAATGATATCATGAATAGAAATGTGGAAAGATGGTAATTTCCCTCTAGTGGTAGGAAAAATTCAGAGTTGTATACTAAATAAAATAGAGATACACCAGTTGTAGTATAAATTCTTGTATGATAGGACCAAAGTGTAGGGCAAAGATTAATATGCTAGTCTAAATGATAATATTGAATAGTATTTTGAAAGAACTTGTTAATGATTTTAATGGTGGCTTTAAATTTATCATTACATTGAGGCTGATAAGGTGTGGAAAATTTGTGTGTGATTTTGAATTTCACACAAAGACGCTTCATGTAATTATTTTTTAAATTTCCACCATTATTAGATATGATGGTATGAGGAATAAAAAATGTCATATGATCTAATTAAGGATAAATTTGGAGATAGTGATGTCAATAATATTAACAAGGGGAATAACTTATACCCACTTGGTCAAGTACTCAATGGTTTTAATAATGAATACATGGTGGTTTATTGATCAAGGAAACTTTTCAATGAGATATAATCCCCAAACATAGAATGACTAAGTAGTTTCAAGAGTCTAAATCTTAGTTGGAGGATAATGAATAAATTCATCATGGATATGGCAAGTGTTGACCCTAAAAATAGGTTAAGTCCAATTCAATACTAAATCACACAAGCATGCTAAAAGAGAGGATAAAATAACACCAATAGATGAAGAGTGCACATAAATCCAAACCCATAACACATGTACTTTCATAACATGGACTACTAACAAAATAAGTGCAAGCAACTATAAACTATGTCTAAGTGCACTAAATGATAAAATAACAAGATCAAGACACACGTAACAACATAAATCTAAGAACCATAAGGGGATCATGGGAATATAAAATGGGAGTTAAGACTAATATTTGATCCTAATAGGTAGTTGAGAAGTAATGGTGAAATATCATGTAGATGGTCTCGAGCAATCCAAAGCATTAACCTCTAGGTGGGAAGAATAGTGAAATAACTACAAGGTGGTTACCATTGGTCTAATAAAAGGTTATTAGGAGGTTATAAAATTAAAATTATAAGGATAAGAAAATGAGATATATCCAATTGGTTACAAAAATATTATCAGATTATATCTAGAGAATACTAACTCCTAGAGTAATAGCTTAGAGTAGAGATAAAACTAGTAGTGAAAGCTGGCACATTGTAAGTTTTAATTCTATAGCATGAACAATTATGTAATATTGAGATGTTAATGAATAAAACTATGTTATTGACTCTATGATGGTTGTCTATGCTTATAAATAAATGACATTGTTATCTTACCTAGGACTATTTTCTAAATTTTGAACCATTTTTTTACTATTCATCAATGGAATTAATATGGATTGTACACATATAAGCTAGTTTATGGTTATAGTTCAAGAGGAAAGAGATAAATATAATCCATACATGAATGTGTGTAATTAGAATCACTTTAGATTACGTTTATGACTCATTTCATACAACTAACCCTGACCTACGTCAATTACCCTCTTTGCACCTCTTACGTGAAATGTCAATGTAGGAGTCAATTGATTAAATGTTAAAGAGCATAAGTGGACCAAATAAATAATGACTAGTAGACTCGACTAGAATCAAAAAAAAAATTGGTTCCATTGTTGAGATGGGTTAAATTTTGTTACTATGATGGTAAGTGGGAGTGATCAAGATAACATGGAGATGGTTGGCTAAGATTTTATACACGTGATCTACATTGATGACTAAGGGAGAAGTGTCATTATATTTAGAGGGTAGTGAGGAAAGATTCAACATAGAAGGACCAAGTAATAATGATCTTAGAAGGTGTAGATATGATGAGAATCCATAAAAGGTGATTGATGAGAAATTTTCTAGGGAAATGGGGAGTTTGAATTAGGATATGTCATGAGGACCCATGCAAATCAAGAATGACATGAAGAAGACTCTCACACAAAGGGTTTGTTCTCTAGTGATGAGGAATTTAACACCAGTGAGTAAGAGATAGAATTGGAGGAAGAAACTGAAGTATCCCATGATTGAGATAGATATGAGGAAACTATCATAGGAATGCTTGGTTACCCTCAATGTGATGTGTATACTCATACACCATAATTTGAATGAGAATAAGAATACTAAGATACTATGAAATTTGGTGATATAGGAGAATTTATCACCCAAAAAGAGGATGGAAGTCCACTAGAACAAGTAGTTCCCTACCTGATGTTTGAATTTGTGGTTACAAAATAATCACTATGCATGGATACCATGCAATATTATATGCCACCCATTGGAGGCATTATAGGCCCTAAAATGAGTGGTTCAACTAAGAGTGGAATGGCAAGAGTTGGAGGACCATTTTAGGCCCATAAATCACTCTAAGTGGATAAATATTTGTGTTAAATTACATTATATTCATTCTTAGAGTTGCACATTAGTGGGAAGAATTCAAGGCTCAAGCATGATTTCAAGAAACATGCCAGTGATACAAGCCTTGCAAGCACTAATTTCACCTATGCTCGCCCCAAAATATATTATGGAATGTCTCTAAGTTTACCAAAATATTTTGGGGTTGATAATTTTATTGATAATGTTCATAAGTGTGAGCTCATTTGGCACATGAAAAGAGTCCCTTTATTGGATCATAAAGTAATCTAGTTTTCCACCACTCTACTAGATCACATGCATACCTTTTATAGGAAGATGGACCCTAGCTAGATGATTGTGGACTATGGTTTATAAAATGATGTGTTCCTAAATAAATTTTACATCCCTAAATTTGAGTAATAGATCATCACTACGCTCAAGGATATCAAGTAGGAGTTGAAAGAGAGTGTCTGCAAATATGATGTTAGGTTTAAAACCCTTGTATCAAAGCTCTCATATGTACTTCATCTAGTGTAGCATGCATAATGGTTTGTTGGGGGAATACTTATGTCACTTCAGTGTGCCCTCTTTATGAGGGTGTTTATTGAACTAAGAGAAGCACTAGAAGTGGCCCTAAGAGATGAAGCTATTGGAAACATGGACATAAGAGTTAATGTAGCCATGGAGGTTTAGATTTCATTAATGAAAAACTATTGTCATTTTATAGTGAATAATTCACATGAAACATTTTATGGTATATGGTGCATTTTTTATGGGGTGTAAGGGCATAATAAGAATAGTTTCCCTAGGCATAAAGGGTGCACTTTGATAGCTCTTGTGATATTTTCCATGAGGGTCATGACACACATTACTACCCTCTTCTATAACCTATGATTAAAATTAAGGTGTCACTATATTTTAGTATATAAAAATATTCCACCCTTAATATTAAATATTTATGGGTGATTGATGAGATCCATAATGTGCAAGAGTGAAGCACATGATAGGCTACTATGGGACCCTCCAATCAGAGACCAGTGAACCAAGGCTATAATGGGTCACCTAAATGAGAATTCTATGAGTAGTGATTTGGAAAAAAAATCATACTAAATGACACAAAGGTTGTATGTATATATAATTATCTTGTTATAAGTGTGGATTGTTATACCACTTTCAGTGCAACTATCTACAATATCCTACTTGTGCATATTATTGTGGCATACATAAGGTCAAGGAATGTCTGAACCTCTATGCCAATATCATGTAGAAGGTAAATATTGAGAATTTTTTTTAGATGACACAATGTACATGTAATTAAAAGGCACATAAGAATAATAATGTTGAATCCAAGTTATAATCACTAACATGTACTAGCATGGCTACATAGCCAACAATATCTCCCATAAAAGTAGCTAGTCCAAGATGCAAACCTGAGGGCAAAGAGCTAAATCAACACTCCTAAATCTTATCCTTACACTCTTCCCAAATGGATCGAAATATATATAGGTGTTGAGTAGGGTCATGAATTTAATTCATGTCCTATAGGAAGATCTCCAACTCACTTATAAATTCAAGGAGAAATCTCAAAGATAACTCTGAGCCCATTAAGAATAAGTTGGTGAGCTTACTGACCTACTGGCTCTCTTAAAATCTAAGGGGATAATTCCCATGCTAGAAAAATATCTTGGATAAATATGATGATAAGTAACAAGATGATGTCCTGATATTAGACCTAGTATGAGGGAATGAGGTGGGGATCACCCAAAACATGGGATATGATTGGAAGTTGCTTATGTATTTTGAGATCAATAGATGGTTAGTATATGACATCTCAATGGACACAAGTGATGATTTAAATGTCCTCACAATAAATGCATAGCATAAATGGGTATCCCCACACTAAAATGATCACTTCACATTTTTTACATGGTGAAGAATACCAAAGCATAACCAATATATGTTATACATGATGCTAACATTGAAATCATGTTTGTTAAATTTTATGTGGAATTTGATGTGATATAACTTTCTAAAAAATACATTTACCATACATTATTGGGAAGGTCATGGTGTTATTATAAAAATGTGGACATGAGATTTAAGTATCATTACATGAGCTTCAATAATGGAGGTGATCACATGGTGATCCCACTAACAACAAACCAAGTACCTCATATGTTGAATGTGTATAACCCACATATGTGTCTAATAATGTTTGTAACATCATCACATAGAGAAGGGAAAGTTTACGGCCAACTGGGGAAAACTTCCCAATTTGGGACAATGTAAAGTCTAAATCCAAGACCAAAAGTATTGCAAGTGAAAAATGGGTGTAAGAGACATATGAGGTCATTGGGAGATGATGTGGGGTGATATACTCAAAACATCAATTTAAACATGAGCACAAGGTTATATATGATGATAAAATACTTTCCTATAAAATAAATGGTTGAAGATGTGGCATGATATGGTTGAGACACTAGCCTCAAAATGCATAGAAGGGATAACAAACAATAATCACTACTTCCCCTAAATATATAATTGGAATCCATGCTCTACACTAAGATAAGGACCTGAGGAGTTGTTAATTCCATTGAAATGAGTTATGTGTGTGGTTGAAGCACTACTAAGTATATAAAGGTGGGAAAACCTTCAATTACTAAAAAAGTATAGGTGTTTCACACACCTACTACCTCTAAATTAAAAAATGTGCATTGAATTAGCAAGGTTATCTCTCTTATTTAGGGCAAAGAAGTTACCATACACCCCAAAGTTGAGAAGAATAATCAATATAATGAAATTTCAAGCTATGGATCAAAAACTAACAATGGTGAGATACCTTCAAGTAATTTTTAGGGTTATCAACTTTGGTTAGATATGTAATAAGGTAATTTCACCAATTTTTAATAAGGATTTTTAATCCATTTTATTTCTACACTTTTTTGGTAGAATGTAGTATACTAACCCTAAGCATGGTAGTTAAGTGTAGAATGTAATAAGATGTGCACTTCTCATAAATCTAGTAGTGTGAGTTGATTCGGGATTTATTTTGAAGGCCATAACTACTAAACATATAATTTTATATGAGAGGATTCTTTCACTTTAAAAAAATAAAAAGGTGTTATGTGCCAACCAAAAATAATGATACTTGTGTAGGCATAACCCTATATGGATAAGTTAATATTTCACAACACTAAAGGAATAGGCACAAAACTTAGTGTGGGGTGGTGGTTCTGATAAGGTATGAATAATGGTGTGCATATTTATTTCACATGATCATGAGATCAATATGAAACACATAAAAATCCAAGGGAAGGAGGATAACATATGAAGGATGCACATGAAACAGGGTTATCACATGGGAGGATTTGGTGTGTAAAACAAGCCAAGGTACCATATCAAAGGACATAAAGTGATAAATAATAATTTGGCCAATTGGAAAAAATTATTCCAATGGAGATAGTACCGAGAGGATGACAGATAGAAATTTTGATCAAAATTAATTAGTGTCATAGTTGAGCGTCTCAAAGAGTGACTCAACCACAAAAGGACATGAGTTTAAGGGTTCAAAGCATGAATAATACATGATAATTTTTATAATTTTAGGGCCTAATAAATGACTTAGCTAGGATACCCTAGCATAGATGGTTGAGATATGTAATGAACCTACTGGGAGTAAAACTATCAACATGTGAACCAAACCAAACGATGATCCACATTCACATCTATAAATGTGGGAATTTATAACATGCAAAAGGTTTCCAAATGAATTTATTATTGAATGAAGTTGAGGATGAGATAAGGTAGTGTTTTTTAGGTTGTATTCAAAAATGTTGGGGGGGATCCATTGAATAAAGGAGCCAAGAGGCTCAAAATGATACAAATGAGGCCTAAGGGATAGGATTCAAATAATGTGGGAAATAAGGCCTAGATATATGAAGGAAGCCAAGGAAATCCCCTTGAATAATTGAAAGGATGATAATTTGAAGGTCCCATGCTTTTTTTATTTTTATGTGGGTTTTTAATATAAATAAGATTGAAAATTCTTAGCTCCCCATCTTAGATCATATAAAAACTAAGTGCCTATAAGTAATATGGTAAATATTGAGAAGACTCTCTACTAAGTAGAAAATTCATGTAGGAGATGATTCATGAAGTTTTAGGTCCCTCTATAAAGTGTGAATGGTTAGAGGATGAGAAATGTAGGAGAAGACACAAGCATCTCAGAGAAGATCCATTTATGAAGCACACCTTAAGAAGAGGATGAAGTGGTTCAAGGATGGTGAACATAGTTTTATGCTGAAGAAAATTGGTGACATTATAGGGGATGAAAATGCATAGTGGATTTGTTCACATGGAAGCTAGTGATAATTCAATGAGAAAATTATATGTCAAGGAAGAGAGAGGAGACATATGGACTCCATGTTACTACCCTTAGTAGTGTTTTCCTAGACTCATTAAAAAGTGAGAGGAAATTGCTAGAGGACCTGATTAGGGGAGGTTACCATGGGGCTTGTTGATAGAACCATGGAACAAATTTTAGGAAGAGAAACTAAGGTAGAAGGGGGACAATGCTTGTCTTTGATTATATGGTTGGGGCCATCAAGGGAGTTTCCCCCTATTTTGAGGGTATTCCAAGTGTAACCTCTAGTAAAACAGCATGTAGGTAGAAATAAATGGTTGGGTTAAGTCCACATGCCCATGCCAAAACAACATGAATCAGAGAGGCATTAATAAGTTATTGGGATGTAAATTCTATTGTAACAACCACTACATGAAAAAAATTCATAGGAGTGGAGGAGGCACAAGAGTGATTGAGAAGAGTGTTGAGGATGTGTAAAAGAAGGTCACCACAAGAGCAACAAAGACCTACAAGTGTAAAAATGAAATTAATTTACCTTATCAAGAAAGAGATATATTCATCTTAGAAGAAACTCAAAAACAAATCAAATAAGTAACATGTACTTTAGAATGTACAGGATAACATGGAGCTAAAATGAATAGAAGAACCCATCATTAGGAAGAGAATATTGAGCTGATGTGCCACACAAAGTTCATAATATTATTTATAGGAGGAAGATGAAAAGAAATATATGAGAAGGGTGTGGATCTACCTTATTGAGAAAAGGCCATGGAAGAGTGCACAAGTTTAATTTCTACTAGAATAATGAGTATCACCTCATGAGGAGGTGTACAACACAAAGGTTTACTTAAATTTGTAAATCTAGATGAAGCAATTACTTATGGTGTAACTTAATATACATTTGGATTGAATAAGGAAAGCAAGCAAGATATGAGATGGTTATTTGTGATATATAATTGGTTTAGTATGGGGTGATGTTTACCCCAAAAATCATCTAAGTTAAAATCAATAATAAAGTGCATGAACACACTATAGGTTAGGATAGACCAAAATTAATATCTAAATAGTGGCACACACAATACAACCCATAACACACACACATGCCCAACATGGACTGCCATAAAGATAGGCATGAGACAATAGAAACTTTGTGCATGTGTGATAAATGATAAAATAGTAGGATTAAGATACATGTAACCAAATTAATCAAGAACTACATTAGAGATCATGGATATATGGTGGGAGTTAATATTTACACCTGATCTTGATAATTAATTCATAAGTAATGACAAAAGACAACATTATATGTCCTCAAGCAATCTAAAACATTAACTGCCATGTGGGTAGAACAACGTAATAACTGTAAAGTGGTTTTGATCAATAGAATTAAAGGCTATTAAGATATTATAAAATCAAATGATAAAGAGAATAAAAGGAGAGATATCCAACCAGTCACAAAAAATGTTGTTGAATTGTATCCATAGAATACTAAGGCTAGAGCAATAGCTTAGAATAGAGATAGAACTAGTAGTGAAATTTGTAGCATTGTAAGTGTTATAAGCATGTTATAGAGCATTAAAAAGTTATGTAATACTGAGATGTTAATCAATAAATTTGTGGTATTGACTCTATGATGGTTGTCTATGCTTATTTAATAATTACATTGTTATCTTACCTAGGATTATTTGCTACATTTTGAACCATGTTTTACTAGTCATCAATGGAGTTACTATGGATAACACACATCCAAACTATTTGGTGTTCATGGTTCAAGAGGAAATGGATAATTAAAATCCATACATTAGTGCACAAAAGTATAATCACTCATGGTTATGCTTCCTCCCCTTTTCATGTAACAAACCCTAGTTCCCTTCTTTGTACCTTGGGTGAGCAAGGAATGTTCCCTTATGTGATATGTCAGCATAAGATTTGATTTATTGAATGTTGGATAGTGTAGGTGTATTGAATTTATTGTGACAAATAGACTTAGATAGAATCTAAAAACATCAAGGATTCCAATTATTCAAAAACTTTATGGCATACATTTCAAGGGTAGGCCAATAGTAACCCATACATAGGCATTTATGGGTTATAACATGTCCAATGTAATGGCCACCACAAATTCCCCCGTGTGCTTGTTCAATAATAAAAGGAACTTCATATTAAGTAACATAATGGATTAGGGTGCCTTTATCATTAAAAAAATAAAATATATTGTCTAATCACAAATTTATAGGTTTGATTATGAAGTCTAGTATTTTTACAAGAATCAACCTTAAGAGGATTAATTTAGTTTTTTATAAATTGGATGATGTATTTATACCATGATATTTATCGAGTAGAGGTAGATAAGATAATCATCCTTGGGTGTCAAGATAGAGGGATATTTCCTCATGTGGATGAGGAAGTGTGTATCATGTAGTGCTTGATGAGAGTGAAAAATGGAAGCTATTGAGGAAAGAGAGTTGGCTATAGCATTTTAATGGGATTGCCTCGATAGTGAAAAACACAAAATATTTCACAATATTAGTAGTAAGGTCATGATATGCTATAATGTTTTCACTTTTACATTGATATATGTTGTTGAATTGGCAACATATAAGCTATCAATCACCTAAAACATACAATTAGGAAATTTCTAAATTGATGGTTGCCTTCATCCCAAGGATGAGAGATTCAAAATAAGCCATGTAATTAGTAACATCAAAGGTTAATCAAAAGTCTATAAGAAATATCTTACCACAAGGATAAATGAGGACACATCCCACCCCAACTCCTTGAAGTCACTTGGGTTAGCCAAAATGGAGTGTTTAAGTATCTTCATGCAAATCAATGGTGATCTTGAGTAATTATCTAAGGTAGCTTTTGTATATGTTTTATACTTAGATACTATAATTTTAGGTTCTTTGAGGGCTTGAACCTAGAGGTGGGATGTGAAATTATGGAATTATTTTTTAATTGAAATAGACTGATTGATGCCTTTAATGAAGAGGAATATTCATCTAGAAGAGTATCTTGAAGGTGTCATTGAGCTACTATAGGCACAGTTGTAAGATGATTGGTAATCACTTGGCCTTTGACCAATTTTTGATTAATGATCCTAAGGTAAATTTACATTAATATTACCTTCCACTTTCTAATTTGATCCCTTGATAAGTAGGTTTTATAAAAGAAATGGTGAAGGGGGTATGAATGGACTATGACATAGGTAGTCTGATAAAGCATGTAGTGTCAAATATTTTTGAAGACAAAGTAAATTGTGACATTTTTACACTCCACCTTAGTGTATAAAGCCTCATAATTTATATAAACATGACTAATATAGTAAATATAATAAACCTTGTCAAAATCATATTGTTGTGAAAACATAGGCCTAATTAATATAGGGGTAGATGATGTGTACATGATGAGAGGGTGGTTGCAATAAGGTGGTTGTGAATTAGGAAGATGAAGTAAGTATTTCTTAATTTTTTCAAAATATTATTTATGATCATCATTCCACTTGAGCTTAACACCTATCTTGAGAAGGGAGTTTACTAAATGTGTATGATAAGTCAACTCAGTAGCAAATCTATTGATTTCCCCAAATTTACCAAGATAAGTATATATATTTGGAATGGATCAAGGTATAAGCATATAAATAATATATTCGATCTTATAAAGATCCATGTCAATCCTTTGTAGTGATACCAATAATCCAAAAATATTGTGGGAGGTAACACCAAACACCCACTTTTTAGGATTGAAATTAACTTTGTATCTAATAGCACACTCAAAAATGATAGCTAAGTCATGAATATGATTTTTCATGATGCTTGGATTTTTCCATAAGATCATCCACATAGATTTCAACAATTTTGTGAATGAGATCATGAAATATGTGGGTCATTTTACGTTGGCATGTTTCCTCCACATTTTTAAGGATAATTGACAAATTAATGTACTAATATATGCCCCACTTAGTGGTAAAGGTATTCTTAAGTTGATACTTAGGGGTGATTTGAATTCAAATATACCCTAAGAAACCATCTATGAGGTAAATCATCTCAAGGCCAATTGTGTAATCAATAATGACATCTAAATAAGGAAGAGGGAAGTTATCCTTAGGGAATGATAAGTTAATATTATGAAATTAAATACAAATTTGAATGACCACAATGAATATCTTATGAATAGGTATTATGTTGGAGACCCATTCAAATTAATCTAAAGTTTTTATAATCTTTACATCTAAGAGATTAACGATTTCCTTAAGAAGAAGGCTAGAAAATTCATGAGGTAACTTTCATTACTTTTGGAAAATTGATTTGGAATATTTATAGGTAATTATGATATGGACAAAGATGATAGGGTCAATATTGTGTATATATTATTATCACCAAGCAAAAACTTTGTGAAATCTATAATGGGATAAGCTAAAAAAAAATTATCTCATCAAGGCAGTGTTTCGTAGAGATGGGGATAGGTCAAAGATTTTTGGATGTTCCTAAGTTGACTTTCTTAGTTTCCTCAATAAGTATTGCATATATGTCATGGAAATTATATGGTTTTGGAGGAAGTTTATAAATAGGGTTAGGCTTATAATTAACACTAGTAATAATATTATTAAAGGAGAAGTGTTCTTAAAATGGCCAAGCTTGTGATGTTAGAATGGGAATTGAGGATCTATTGCATGGAAGAGATATAAAATGGCTTATTCACTAGGAAGCATAGGTAATGGTCCATGATAATCAACATCAATATCTAGATCAATAATATTATTACCTTTGCTATCAAATTCTAAGTGGATCTATCTCACAATAATGACTTTGGTGTCTATGATAATTTATAGATTTTTGGAGAAATGTTTGAACTTTTTTGTACTATATTGGCTATGCTGATATAGCATGGTACACTAAAAATTGGTTGAATTGTATCTAGAAGGATGATGTGGTTTCATAAAATAATATTTGGATTAATTGTATCGAGCTAGTTGATGTAATTGTCTAGATCATGAATGAGATTGTTGATACAATTAGAAAGAGAAGGAGGAAGAAATTATATTATATCGACAATGCCAATATCATGGCCAATATATTTATAAAAATCATGGGATGTTAATAAGATTTATCAACACTACCTATCATGTGTTCAATATAGTTGGAGATATTTAAAGGTTATACGAAAATTATATCAATGCTTTGCAATGAGTGGTTGGTATAATTTTGTAATGTAAATTTAAATGTATCATAAATTTGTAGTGAATGATGATTGGTATATTTAAAACATATAGGTTATTTTGAACTGTATTGGGTTGGTTGATATAGTTAGAAAGATAAGGATATTTTTTATTTATATTAGGGTGACTGATATAGTCAAAAATTCTAGGAAAAATAAAAATCTATTAAACAACCCATGGAGTGTTTTCCAATAGTGTTTTATTAGTATAACACAACCATTAGGTTCATATTTATCCTCTTCATCACTATACTTTCAAGGATAAATATGAACTAAGTATACATCCTAATTAAAGGCATGAATCTAAGCAAGATATTTCTAACAATGAAACACATCTAAGTTCCTTGATAGAGCTACGGAAATTATATAATCCAAGTCATAAGATGAAGAAATATTTTAAGTGTGTAAAAGTTGTTGAGAGATATCATTGAAAGTATCCATAGTACATATACCAATTAGACTAAAGGTTCTACAAGAAAGTAAAAAGAGATATTGGAAGAGATTGACCACCCTAAATTAATTACATGCAAAATCATTTTATATAGGAAGCCTCATTAGCATTACAAGGAGATGAGTTATCAGCATCATCATCAAGAAAGGGAAGGGTCCTAACTTGTGGAAGAAAAATATGAAGGAATACATTTCACTACATAATGAAGTAATCTAGTAGTGATAAAAATATTTTGAAGTTCATTAGGTTCATCATAATCATCGAGAGTGACTTTAAAATTAGGATGTATGGTGACAAACCCTAGAAGGGGAGGACTAGTAATTTGATAAATAGTTAGGATGTAATATTGAGACTTAGGATTAGGTAGTTTGAGGTCCCATGGGTTGGGATCAGCTTCATGTTTATAAAAATTTCCATCATGGTTGAACTTAATGCATTGGATATCTAAAGAAGTGATACTTCTCATGTGATAATCCCAAGGAAAACCTAAAGAGATATTTTAATATAGTGGAAGATATAAGACCATATTATTGGTGCATGTTATTTTGGGCCCAATCATGAGGGGGATCCAAATGTAACCAAGAGTCTTTTGGTTGGTCTTATCAAATCCATGACATTTGAGCTTAGTTTATTTTAGGTCATTTTTGAGATATCCAATTTTTTGGATTAACCAAAGGGATGTAAAATTGAATCCTAGACATGCACCCACTAATACTTTCCTTATGATAACAACATTGATTAATATTATAATAAATGAGGTGGGTCATCAGCTCAAAAAATGACTTATCATTAATCGTATCATCTTCAAGAAACTCTATGGAAAGTTTTTTAGAAGGGGGAGTATAAGAGATGGTTTCAGTGGTATGAACTTCCATAGGTGAAATACCTTCAAAAGGCTGAGAAGATGGTTCAGGTTCACCAAATAGGAATTCTTTTATGTCTTTCAATAATTGCATCAGAAATTTTTGACGATATGGTCATGTCTTGTTCCATTAAAGGAATATTTTAAGTCATGGAGTTAAGCTCATATATGCATTTACAATGTGTTTTTAGATTACAACCATAATTATACTTAGGTTGATAGGGAATATTGACTATAGGAGGTGAGGTAGTAGAGGGATTAGATGTATCAGATTGAAGATTCAGTGGTGGATTAGGCTCATCACTAGGTGGAAATTCAAGAGAAGAGGTAGTAGTGGTGTTTTTAATAATAATTTCATTGGGGGAAGGCTACTTAGGCTTGGTAATAGGATCTTTTTGAGTGGTCTTGTGATGGTCGTTAACCTTGGCTACATTCACATATTTAAAAATAGTGTAATAATGATCATAAATGGCATTAATAACACAAATTAATATGTTATAATGTTGTGTATTTGGGTTATATGTTTGAGTGGATTTTTAAGATTTTTGGTCTCGAGATTTAGTGTGATTGGATTGGTTATTAGAGGATTTAAGATATTATTTATGATGCTTTTTGGTAATAAGATCATGATTAAATTTTTCCCCTCAAATGAGATCCACTAGAAATTTATTAAGTACATGACATGTCATATGAATGACCAATGTCAATGTTAAACCAAAAAAAGATTATTGGGATCATACCATAGTGGTGGGGAAGAACGATGAACATAAGGCCTAGATGGAGATCGTAACTTTATAAGTTATTGAAAAATTAAGGAAGGATGAGTGGGTATTTGATTATCTAAATTAGATTCTCCCATTTTAGGTTGGGGAGGATTATTTTGATAGGAAATACCATTCATTGCATTAGTTGAGGTTCATAAAAATTTATTCTTAGTGATTTGAGATTATTCAAATTGATTCATAAGGAAATCTTGTATTTTTTCTTGACTGAAAGCTTTTTCCAAAGTCTAAAAAGATAAGATCCTAATTTTGTAGTGAAGAGGGGCCTTTAGAGTGGTAAAAAAGAGTTTGAAGAGACTTTCATTTCTCATGTTATGGTCCAATTTATGTGCTAATTATTTCCATCACTTCATGAAATCATGGAAATATTTGTTAGGAAATTGATTAGCATTAATGAAATTACTATCATTATTTTTAAGGTGATTATTATATTGGAATTCCCTAACTAAAACATTGACTAAATCTTCTAGTTTTATTATGGATTGATTAGGAAATTGATATTCTAACACATATCCAACAATGTTTTAGATATAAGTTTGATAGAGGTATATGTTTTAGTTTGAATCCATTCTTTATAGAGATTACCTAAGGATTTATGGTGTAAGGTAGGATTAATGGTTTTATCATAAATCATGGTTGGATAAATGCTTTCAATATATATAAACACAATAAACGGAGATAAAGGTTCATTTTAAATATTTTGAATCATATTATTTTTAATTAGAGATTGAGGAATAATATTTCCATTGGCATCTCTAAGAGAAGAACATTATTCTGATTTGGTTGACTCATGATCACCTTAGGAGCTTGATTATAAGATTGCAAGATATGATTTTTAATTTAAAATTTTGATTACTACTATAAGCCTACATAAGGACTATTTTTTTTCAAGGACTTAGGAATTATCAATAGGAGTATTTTGATTTTGATTAGAATTAGGTGGAGGATTCCATTGTTGTTGGGAGGAAGGTTCCCAACATTAGTCTTGGTTACCCCAACTAATGTAGTGGGGATGGGGAATTTACTCAGACTCCCATTCTTATTTAGGGTATAAAAAAGGTTATCATAAAGATTTTTAATAATATCAGTAGGATCTCCTAGATATAAATTTTGGCCAATTTGAACCATGTTACATTCAATAGATCTATGTTGAGATTGAGATAAGTTACACCATAAGGAGTTTACATCAATGGTGGATAAGGTATGAATGAAAGATCAACCCATGTAGAATATGAATGGATTGAGATTCAATAGAAATATCCTAAGAGGAGACATTGTGATGAAAATATAAAATAGTAAGGTGTAGAAGGAAGGGGTAATATACATTTGTTTAAAGTGATATCGGCATGGCCGATGTAATTAAAAACAAAGATATATATAAATATATTTATTGAGTTGGTTGATATAATAGTAATTGAGTTGATAAAATTAAGGGAACTGTATCTGTTAGACTAATGTAGTTGAGAAAAAATTTTGAGGGCAACATTGTATTAGGTTGGTCAATACAGTTGTAGACACATAACAATGTATCGGGTTAGCCGATACAATTTGGAAAATAAGTTTCACCAAATTTTATGATGAAAATGAAGATAATATTAAGAATAAAAAGAAAAAATGTGAAGGTGATTCAACTAGAGGTTGGAAAAGGTTCATGGCAGGTTCATGAGAGTGTTTACAAGGGATAAGATAAACTAAAATAATCCTTTTATCTCAATAACTAGGATTCAAATAAGTTCATAAAAATAGAGTCTATGTAACCTTGGAAGAGTAGATAATGACCTATAATAATCATAGACCTAGTAGAGGGCAATCCACTCTTAAATTTTAAGAAGATATATTTATAAATAATATGCATAAGATATGGGTATGACTGTCATTAGGTATCAAAATATATAAAAGGTTGTAATAATAGTTGTAATAAATGGGTGTATCAAGGATATAATAAGGATATCATATGTAAGTAATTGACTAATTTACCCTAATTTAGATTAATAGGTTAGATTAATCTATTTAAGATATAAATTTGAAATGTAATTTACATCAAGAGATATACTATTCAATCATACATTTGAATGTAAAATATTAAAATTTATTCTTCTGATTTGAGAAGGGCATATGCTAAATATGCAAGGTATTAAAGAGATCACAATACTTAGATTTTCTAGTTGGCTATTTGACTATAATTATATTTTGGAATTAAAAATTAGAAATAACTAGGCCTATGATTTTTTAGTTCTAGAGTTGATTCATTATTTTCTTGGGTCAATTATATAGGATCAGGTCAAAATCTGTAGACACCAAAATAGTGTCAACCCCCACCTTTGGTCCCTTTCTAACTTTAACATGCCTAACCTATACTTTATTAATTTAAAATACTTATTTTAAATTAATCATCCCCCATAGACATCTCACCTTGGATTCCTAGCTCTTAGACCATTTATTACCCTATGACTAATCATAATTACCTAAGACCTATTTCAACTCTCCCACTAACCCCCGTGCCTAATAAATCCACCTTTAGACCATTCACTAACGACAACTGAACTTGGAAGATGGAGGAATGGGAAAAAGGCTAAAAATAGCCTTTTTACCCATTCTCCAGCCACCGACATTGGTCAACAGTTGACCGACACTGGTGGAATCATCGACGTCAGTTGCTTAAAACTAAATTCTAACCTCGGCTAGCCTGAATGCGAATTCTCTTACTCTCGAGATCCGAATTCTCTTGCTCCTTGACTCCTTGCATATCAAAGGCAGGCTTTAGGATGAGGCATCAGCATTTTATCATCATTCTCTAGGCTAAGAAACTCTGCAAAATTCACTCCACACTAGGTTGAAATGTTGCATGAGGTCTCCTACATCAATGATAACGGGAACAAGTCTTCTACACTTTTAGTTCTCCACCAAGAGCTAAGTATTATTTTGGTTTATATTTCAATATTTTTAGTATGTATTGGTGATTAGTCCATTGAGTATTCTTGAGTACTGTTGATAGACAACCCGACTTTCTTCCCGGAGAGGCTGAAAAGCCTTCCTCTCATCCTTATTCTCTTTCCACCCCTATCCTCTACCTTAGCCCTTTCCCAAACCATATTCACTATCCTGTAATCCTCCACAAACCATTAAACTCCCACAGACCTCCCAGACTCCTCTGTTGACTAAATACACCAACCAAAAAATGTGTCTAAAGCCCATTGCCCCTACCGACATCAACAGCATAACCGACATCGGTAGCTTTACCAATCGACACCGACAGGACTACCGACGTCGGCGACTATGGAAGACTAATTACAGGATTTAGGTAGACATTATCTATTTCTCCTTCTTTATGTCTTTCATTATTTCTTTCCATTACAACATTATTTTTATCAACTAGTAGACTGTCATCCCTCCAGGAAGTCTTTGCACTTCTGGGACCGAGCATATCGCTTGGCAGTCCACCATATATGTCTCTAACATTTTTATTTGTTAAGTTTTCTTCTTATCTATAGGTGTCATCCTCCACAGCCAAAGAGGATCTCCTTCAACGTCTGGATAATGGTGCAGAACTTAATTTGGGTATGTACAAACCCCTGACCATTAACCCTTAGTTTCTTATTTCTTCTGAATGTGAAAAACAAAAAAATGAGTAGAGACATTTTGGCACACCCGGTGGGACCCTAGAGTTTTCCTTGGGTTCATTTCTTCTAAAAGGCAAACTCTTCATATAGATGCATTAGATTCTCTTCTTGCATCCTTCCTCTTCTTTCTTTTTCTTTCGAAAAGACGCCATTAGCACAAGTTAAAAAGAACCTCTTTCTTTTTCTTCTTGTCACCTTTTTCTTGCATCTTAGAGTAGTGAAATTCATACTCTTAACCTTTTCCCCACTTGTTTGCATCTGAACAAAACATTTCAATTTGGGTTAAAAATATATTGCATCTCATTCCTACTTGAATGTATTTTTAGCTCATCTAGTAATTAAAAGCACATTATGAATAAATCATAGTGCACATATGTTACACATCCAGACCACAAGCACATCAAACTAACCATCTAAACATACCTGAGACAAGGTCTGACTAGGATTTCATCACTTAGTGGATACCTTACCCTTCTTGGCAATCCTACTTGGACTTCACTACCAAGGGGAGAACTCACTCTGTTCTCTGGCAAAGTATAAACTATAGGGGAAGTATATATTGGCTAAGCGACCTAGCTTGACTCTAGGCTCGTGAAGTGAGGGGAGCAAGCCCCTAGCACCAAGCCACATACAGAACCTAACATAGATGTTTGAGCACCAAAACATAACCTGAAACAAACCTTAAACTGCCTCTTTTAGGACCCGTTCTAAAAGCCCAACTTCCCAAACATATTCTTCTAAGGCATAAGCCACCACGACTCTAAAATTTATTCTTAGGAATTAACGTTTAGTGGTTGCTTGCCATCATCTATTTTTCTATCTGTATTTGATTTTTTGAGCTGGTGAGGTTGCATTCTGAGATCTAAAAACAACTCAGACTTTCTTCTTTCTTCCAAAAACTTTTAGTTTTCTAAGTTTCTAGAAATACATAGTAACTTACATCAATTTTTCCACTGACATCGGCAATTTATCTTCACCGACATCAGTTTTTCTACCGACATCGATCACTGTCAAAAAAATTCTCAAACAACAAGCTAAAAACCTGACCCTTTTGCTGTTAAAAACAAATTCTAGTTTTCTGAGGCTATTTTAGAACCTAGATCTATTTTTCCTTGGATGGTTTTGACACGTAGTCAAACCAAAAATCTTATTGACCACGCAAGGCAACAACCACTCCTGCCTTTGCCTTCTATATCAAGTCTCCAAATGGAGTATAATTTAGAAACTGAACGTACTCCTATCTAACCAACCCCAACTCAACCCCCTATTGTTCTCGAAGGGGACCAAGACTTTGAAATGTTCCTTGACCTCAATGTCAAGGCTCTTCAACACTATCTCACGAGAAGTCAAATGTGAGATCCTTCAGGTAACCCAGTTTATGGGATGTCAACTTCTTTAGTTGAAACAATAATCATATCAATGGCCTCCGTAACCCAACCCATGGTCACCCAGGCCATTGCCTCAACTAACAACCCGACCATGACCAATCTTCAAAGTGTGGCCTCTCCTTCTATTTTTGGACCTACCTCCATTGGGGTTTTTGTACCTGCTCAACCACAAACCATTCAACAAAGTTCTACACCATTCCAGAACTTAATTGTCTCCATCCCACCTACTCTTGCACCCATAAATATAAGAGTGACTACTTATCCTTTGGATAGTGTTGCCACCATCCAACCACCTTTGGTGACATCAAGCCAAGTTGTGCCTTCTAGCTTTATGACACAACCACCCTTGACTTCAACATCAGTCCCTATGACTAGTTACCAATATGTTGTGCCTATACAAGCACAACCAACTATGTCATATGCTCCACCTAACACCTTTCAAATGCCTTACAACCTAGGGGGCACCCCACCTACAAATCTATCAACCGATCTGATCAAGATGTTGATGGATAAGATGTCTAATCTTGAGACATACGTTTCATGTTCAAGAAATGTTCTCTCATATGAATAAATCTATAATGAACCTATTCATCCTTTAGTCCCAATCTGACCATATCTTAGTCAGTGGGAACTTCCCAAGTTTACTCGCTTTCAGAGTAAAGAGGACCCACAACAACATCTACGAGTGTTCATACAAGCTTTTTACCTTATAGCACATGTTGATGCGTTATTACTACGCACATTTTCCATGTCAATTTTTGGTGCTACCCTCAATTGGTATAGTTCTATTACTAGTCACTCTCTATTTACCTTCACTCAACTAGCTCAACTATTTCTTGACCACTTCTCAATCAACATCACTAAAAAGGTCTCCATCACAGACCTATATTCTGTTAGACAATTCGATGATGAATCAATAATTGATTTCATTGCTCGATGGAGAAGTTTAATCAACCAACTCTCCTTTTCTTTACCTCAACCTGAGCTCATTGATCTCTTTTCACAAGCATGTGCCAAACACATCTCATCTACTTTATGGGTCCAAACATTCTACACATTTGACAAAGCTTTCACCATGGCTAGGAAGCTTGAACTCCATGTTGTCGAAGAAGATAAAGTTAAACTATGTAGTAAAAATAACAATGCAAAATCCAATGATCCTTCTTCTTCCAAACCGTCTTCTTCCTCCCACTCCAAGACCAAAGGAGCAGCAAATGTTGTGGTCGTTAGACCATCATCTTCAACAACAACCAACCAACCTCAACCTTCAACATCAGAATACATCACATGACAATTCCAACAATGATACGTACAGTGTTAATATACTCCAATAGGAGAATCATATGCATCTGTGTTGGATAAACTAGTCAAAAAGGGAGTCCTCAACCTCCCTCAAATTCAACCACCACCTCAATTTGATCCCTTGCATGCCATCCCTGCATGGTATAGGGATAATGACTTATGTAATTATCACCGTGTCAAAGGCCATGACACAGACAATTGTAAAACCCTCAAAAATGTCATTCAAGACATGTTAGATAAAGATGATCTTGTCTTGGATAACCCAAACATGTCACCTAACCAAAACATAAACATCTTTAGAGAACCTTTCCCTAACCATCCCCCTAGTTAAAATAACATTCAGACCACAACTAAAGACCCCCAAGAGCATAATATGCGCACGGTCGATATGGTTTTGCCTTTCATCCCTAACTAACCTCTTCCACAAACTGAAGAGGTTAGTCAACCTATCCTTCCACCATAGGAAGAAGAGCCTTCTTCTCCTAATAGTCCTCCATCTACCCCTCTTATATTGGAGGATGCTTTAACTATACCAATGCCACTAGCCCCACCTTCATCCTTCCTACTACCAATGGAGGACCATACCTTTTCTGCTCTTCAACCGCAAGTAGAAGGTGCAATCATCCCTGCCCTCTATCCTCTTGAGGAGTCACATTCTATAATTCCTTCTCCACTGAGACAAGAACTTGTCTCTTCACCTACTTTAACCGAAGAGGATCCAGTAATGGCTCTCTCTCACCTTTAGCCTGAGATTGCCGCATCTAACACATTCCCACTCTCACAACCACCCAAATCTTCTGAAAAACCAATTATAAAGCCTAGCATAATAGCTTCTAAACCATTCTCTTGACTGGTTGAAAACTTAGGATTTCTCCAATCGAGGAACTTAGAACATGAGGCATTATGGGAGCGACTCAAAGCTCTTTATCTTACACATCACGTCTCATCTCATCCTAATGACCCTCCTTCGACAAAATCTCCCAAAGTCTCCAATGAGGACCAGGCTTCTACTTCCAAATATTTAGAAGCTCAACCATCCACATCTAAGCCTAAACCCTCACAAACTTCCACTATACCAAAATTGGTTAAATCCCTTGGTGTTCGCCCCATATCGAACCTCACTCACCCACAAGTGAAGGTTGATTTGAATCTCGCCTCCCATAACAGTGGTCCTCATACCATATTAAAGAAGGCTACTAAAACACGTCGGAGAACTCCTCCCCTACCATCACCATTGCCCTCTATTTTGGGCCCTCATCCTTCCACCTTAATAGGAGTGCTCTCTACTCCAACACCTAACAAAAATAAGTTGCCTCCATTACTCCCTTTACCTACCAAAAACATACCTCCTCTAAAAAATTCGGCACCCCTCACAAAGAAAGTGTCGTCTACATGACTAGCCACACCACCTACTAAAAAGGTGGTACAGAAAACTCCCTCAATGACTCCTACAAAATAAAAGTTGTCAACACCTGCTATCACAACAAGTGAAGATCCATTAGTAGGTTCTTATGATTTGTTGCTATGACGATTGTTACAATCCTCTAGCATCACTCTTCCACCTATTAAACCATTTCAACCTCTCGGATCAAAGCCATCATGGTTTGATGACACCCAAATTTGTCTATATCATCACACACATGGACATGACACTGAAAATTATTGTGCCCTTAAGGTTATCATTCACCAATACATGGAAAAAGACAACTTGCTTGTTGAAGGTTCCTTCGACAAACTTTTGACACCTTCCCATGCCTCCCAAACCTCCTCAACTTCACACTCATCAACTCTCGAATCAAAACCATCTTGGTTCGATGACATTAAATTTTGTGCATATCATCGGACACCTGGACATGACACTGAGCGTTGCTGCACTCTTAAAGTTATCATTTGTGAACACTTGAAAAAGGACACCCTTTTCACTAAGGATCCTCTTGACCACACTTTCAAAAAACTACCGACACCATCCCATGCCTCTCAAACATCCTCACCTAAATTAGGAGCCCATCATCAAACTATGGTTCCTCGATCACCTTCAACCCCTTTGTTCAAAATCAACACCATCAATGTGGCCAATAGATCACAAACCATGAAGGATAAAGGGAAAGAGAAGGTTTCTATCCCTTGGACATATCCATTCATCAAGCCTCCTCCCAAGATTTCAATCTTGGGCACACCCCAATCAACATCTTCCAAGCCAATTCATAACTCCATGGTGAAACAACTTCACCAAACCCCTGTGAAGATTTCTTTGTATGACCTCATTCAAAGCTCTCCACAACATCACCAAACCTTGATCAAAGATTTACAAGTGATAGAGGTTAAACCTGAAGACCCTCAACCATTAGCTGCCTTAGTCCAATCATTACCAACCATTGCCCCCATCACTGTCAGTAATTCTGAGATTCCAACCTCTAACCTAGAAGATCAGGATCTTGCCCTCTATAACTAATCATACTAGACAAAAGCTTTGCAGGATGCATCCTCACGTCACACTCCTTGTTAAAGAGAAGCTTCATCATCTTCTCTCCATCTCATTTATCCAACTCATTGATTATCCGCAATGGGTGTTAAACATTATCCCTGTTACAAAAGCAACTGGGGGAATTTGACTCTATACTGACTATCACGACCTCAACCATGCATCAACCAAATATCAACCAACCAAGCATCGACCAAATATCAATCAACCAAGCATCGACCAAACATCAACCAACCAAGCATCGACCAAACATCAACCAACCAAGCATTAACCAAATATCAACCAACCAAGCATCGACCAAACATCAACCAACCAAGCATCGACCAAACATCAACCAACCAAGCATCGACCAACATGTGACCAATATGGAAAGAAGTAAACAAGGCAAGTTTGCTCCTAATTGACTTGGACTTTATATCATAACACAAAAGTATGGATCAGGGACTTATTGTCTATCTTCATTTGAAGGCCAACCATAACCTGAGCCCCTAAATGCCTTACATCTACAACCATTCTATTGTTAATCAAGTAATCACTCACTTGGCATTTAACTTGAGCTCATCCCTTGAGCAAACCCCATCATCCTCATCCCTATTCCTTTCAACCCTTTTTCCTACAAACATTAGTCAGCACTTTTGTAAAGCATGAATGCTTTGTCCTAATAAAAGGGAGACCCTTAAACCTCTATAGTATTGTCCATGACTAATGGTTTAGTCCAAAAAACAACATAAACTTGGGATTCCTAACCAAAGGTCATAAAATTTAGACTACTCCCTTGAAGGATAGCTGCATAATTGTTATAACTAATAGACTGTTCCATTGAAGGACAGCTATCCAAAGACATCAAAACATAAAAAGCAGAATATAGACCACTCCCTCGAAGGATGGCTATACCCAAATTTTTTTACAAATAACACTCTCTCAGAAGCTTCCCGCATCGATCAGCTTCACATATGACCACAACAACATCCCCACGTAGACTTCCCATATCGATCAGTCTACCAAAAAAAAACAAGAATTTGACTGACAAAAAATTAAGTCATGGACTTGTCTATAGTCGTTCTCAGGGTCATCTATAAAATGAGAAAAGTTTTCCTTACTAAAAAGGGTTACGCTATCCTCACACCTCACATAACCACACCTATTACCCAAACATACCCAAGGGATTTTGAGCTCACTTAACATCGAGTGATTTGAATACTTCTCTAACACAAACAATGGTCAATGATGTAATGCATGAACGGGGATTTTGTTTGCAAAACCCTTATCTATGCTATCATTATGGTCCCTGTCAATGAAAGAACACAACACCTTTCACTTCTTACATACCTTTATCACATCCAACCAAATCATTTTCTAAACCAAACCAAACCAAACCAAAACATTTTCTAACCATTAACATAACCTCATGATTTATTTAATGCAAATATCAAGTTGTGTTATATAAATTATCATAGCCCATTCACATTAGTTTCTATGGAAAACAATACACATGGAGACTAACAACCAAACACAATTTATGTTAAGCATATATCATCACCAATACGAAAAGTGCTGAAGCATAAATACATTCATTTCATTTTTAGCATATATCCATCACCAATATGAAAAATTGCTAGGGATAAAAAACTACATAACCTATGTTACAAAATACACCATCACATACTATGGAAACGGTTGTAACATCATCATACACTCATCATTTCAAGCATGTACCATCAGACATATGGGAAGTGCTAAACCATTAACATGACCAAACCAACTATCAACCACTTTGGCCCTTCCTCCCTTTTTCAGGGAGAACTACATTGGCCTAAGGCCCTTGAAATAGGCACTATGTAGGCAGCACTCAGTTGACATGGAGTCTTCTGGGGTTAGCTCGGCCATTTGCCCATTCATCTCCCTAATGACATCGGCCATTTGTTTGTTCATCTACCTGATGGACAAACCATTTCACCTTTAACCATGACTTAACCTAGTCAAACCCAATCCATAATCAACTCCTTCCTCCCTTTTGAGGAGAACTACATTAGCCTGAGGCCCTTCAAATAGGGGCTATGTAGGCAGCACTCAGTTGACATGGGGTCTTCTTAGGTTAGCTCAGCCATTCCTTTGTCCATCCATCTAATGGACCAACTATCTATACCAACCCAAACTCATGACCAAACAACCAACCCTAACACTAAATGAGTTACCTAAACTTCTCATGGAGCACATTAGAGATCGCATGCATATCCCCATCCACAACAAACTACACTTGAGATGACTTATATCTCAGCCCGACTTGACCAATGACCTTGGAGATCATGACTATCTCCTCAGACCACGACCACTTTTGAGACAACTTTGCTTTGGTTGTTTTGATTGCATATATGCTACCTCACGAATAGTTAGCAAATTGTACGCAACCCACACTATGACCCTCACACGTATTGTTAGACCACGCTCCAGTTGATCCCTGATATGTGTGACATTTTCATGTTTTCCAGGAGCACTTTCTAAGCCTGAGATACTTGGAACACGATGACCATTGGAGCTACAGCTCTGATCATTTAACCCAATCAGCTATGACTAAATACTAGGGATTGGTTATTTCAATTTTAGCACTCTTCGACCTTTGACTGTGACAATTTGACCTACCTATCACATGAAGTGGTATATGAGCAATCTCAACTATTGTAGCGATCACACTCCAACTTCACCATACACATCCACTACCTATCAAATTGGCACCCAATATCAGGTTACCTTCCCTCGACTCCCACTTTGAGGGGGAATACCTCATCCCTTACCTGGGGCAACCTACACCTCATCCCATACTTGGAGCAACTTACTCCTATTTTTGTCTTGCAGTTCATCAGAATAACCAATAAGACAAAAAGGGGCAAATGTAGACACCAAAATAGTGTCAACCCCCCTTTGGTCCCTTTCTAACTTTAACATGCCTAACCTATACTTTATTAATTTAAAATACTTATTTTAAATTAATCATCCTCCCTAGACACCTCACCTTGGATTCCTAGCTCTTAGACCACTTATCACCCTATGACTAATCATAATTACCTAAGACCTATTTCAACTCTCCCACTAACCCCCGCGCCTAATAAATCTGCCTTTAGACCCTTCACTAATGACAACTAAACTTGGTAGATGGAGGAATGGGAAAAAGGCTAAAAATAGCCTTTTTACCCATTCTCCAGCTATCGACATCGGTCAATAGTCGATCGACACCAGCGAAATCGCTGACATCAATTGCTTAAAACTAAATTCTAACCTCGATTGGCCTGAATGCAAATTCTCTTACTCTTGAGATCTAAATTCTCTTACTCCTTGACTCCTTACATATAAAATGTAGGCTTTAGGATGAGGCATAAACATTCTATCATCATTCTCCAGGCTAAGAAACTCTGTAGAATTCACTCCACACCAGGTTGAAATGTTGCATGAGGTCTCCTACATCAGCCATAACGAGAACAAGTCTTCTACACTTCTGGTTCTCCACCAAGAGCTAAGCATTATTCTGGTTTATATTTTAGTGTTTTTAGAATGTATTGGTGATTAGTCCATTGAGTATTCTTGAGTAATGTTGATAGACAACCTGACTTTATTTTTAGAGAGGCTGAAAAGCCTTCCTCTCATCCTTATTCTCTTTCCACCCCTGTCCTCTACCTTAGCCCTTTCGCAGACCATATTCACTATCCTGCAATCCTCCATAAACCATTAAACTCCCACAGACCTCCTAGACTACTTTGTCAACCAAAGACACCAACCATAAAACCCATCCAAAGCCCATTGCCCCTACCAACATCGGTAGCATAACTGACGTCGGCAGCTTTACCAACCGATGCCGGCAGGACTACCAATGTCGGTGACTATGGAAGATTGATTACAAGATTTAGGTACGCATTATCTATTTCTCCTTATTTAAGTATTTCATTATTTCTTTCCATTACGACATTCTTTTTATCAACTAGTGGACTGTCATCCCTTTAGGAAGTCTTTGCGCTTTTGGGACCAAGCATATCGCTTGGCAGTCCACCATATTTGTCTCTAACATTTTTCTTTATTAAGTTTTCTTCTTATCTAAAGGTGTCATCCTCCATAGCCAAAGAGGAGCTCCTTCAATGTCTGGATAATGGTGCGCAACTTAATCCAGGTACATATAAACCCTTGACCATTAACCCTTAGTTTCTTATTTCTTATGAATGTAAAAAACAAAAAATGAGTAGAAACATACTAGACTTCCTGGAGGGATGACAGTCCACTAGTTAATAAAAAGAATGTTGTAATGGAAAGAAATAATGAAAGACTTAAAGAAGGAGAAATAGATAATTTATACCTGAATCTTGCAATCAGTCTTTCACAGTCACCGACGTCGGTAGTCCTATCGGTGTTGGTTGGTAAAGTTGCCAACATTGGTTATGATGCCAACATCGATAGGGGCAATGGGCTTTGGATGGGTTTTCTAGTTGGTGTCTTTGGTTGACAGAGGAGTCTGGGAGGTTTGTGGGAGTTTAATGGTTTGTGGAGGATTGCAAGATAGTTAATATGGTCTGGGAAAGGGCTAAGGTAGAGGACAGGGGTGGAAAGAGAATAAGGATGAGAGGAAGGCTTTTCAGCCTCTTTGAGAAGAAAGTCGGATTGTCTATCAATAGTACTCAAGAATACTCAATGGACTAATCACCAATACATTCTAAAAATACTAAAATATAAACCAAAATAATACTTACCTCTTGGTGGAGAACCAGAAGTGTAGAAGACTTGTTCCCGTTATGGCTGATGTAGGAGACCTCATGCAATGTTTCAACCTGGTGTGAAGTGAATTCTATAGAGTTTCTTAGCCTGGAGAATGATGATAGAATGTTGATGCCTCATCTTAAATCCTACCTTTGATATGCAAGGAGTTGAGGAGCAAAAGAATTCAGATCCTAAGAGCAGGAGAATTCGCATTTTAGGCAAGAGAATTAGCATTCGAGGGCGCAGTCGAGGTTAGAATTTAGTTTTAAGCAATCGACATCGGTGATACCATCAGCATCGGTTGACTATTGACCGATGTTGGTGGCTAAAAAATGGGTAAAAAAACTATTTTTAACCTTTTGCTCGTTCCTCCATTTGCCAAGTTTGGTTGTCATTACTGAACGGTCCAAAAGTGAATTTAATAGGTGCAAGAATTAGTGGGGGAGTTAAAATAGGTCTTAGGTAATAATGATTAGTCATAGGGTGATAAATGGTCTAAGGGTGAGGAATCCAAGGTGAGGTGTCTAAAGGAGATGGTTAATTTAAAATAAGTAATTTATTTTAAATTAATAAAGTGTGCAAAGGACCAAGGGGAGTCGACACAATTTTGATGTCTATATTTTCCCCTTTTTGTCTTGTTGGTTAATCTGACAAACTGCAAGACAACAATAGGAGTAAATTGCCCCAGGTATGGGATGAGGTGTAGGTTTCCCCAGGTATGGGATGAGGTGTAGGTTGCCCCAGGTAAGGGATGAGGTATTCCCCCTCAAAGTGGGAGTCAAGGGAAGGTGACCTGATATCGGGTGCCGATTTGATAGGCAGTGGATGGGTATGGTGAAGTTGGAGTGTGAATGCTGCAATAGTTGGGATTGTGCATATACCACTTCATGTGATAGATAGGTTAAATTGTCACAGTCAAAGGTTGAGGAGTGCTAAAATCAAAATAACTGATCCCCAGCATATAGTCATAGCTGATTAGGTTAAACGATCAAAGCTGTAGCTCCAATGGTCATCATGTTCCAAGTATCCCAGGCTCAGGAAGTGCTCTTAGAAAACATGAAAATGTCACAAATATTGAGGATCAACTAGAGCACGATTTGAAAATACATGTGAGGGTCATAATGTGGGTTGCGTACAATTTACTAACTATTCATGAGGTAGCATATATGCAATCAAAACAACTAAGGCAAAGTTGTCTCAGAAGTGGTCATGGTATGAGGAGATAGTCATGATCTCCAAGGTCATTGGTTGAGTCAGGCTGAGATATAAGTCATCTCAAGTGTAGTTTGTTGTGGATGGGGAGATGCATGCAATCTCTAATGTGCCCCATGAGAAGTTTAGGTAACTCATTCAATGTTAGGGCTGGTTGTTTGGTCATGAGTTTGGGTTGGTATAGATAGTTGGTCCATTAGATAGATGGACAAAGGAATGGCCGAGCTAACCTCAGAAGACCCCATGTCAACTGAGTGCTACCTACATAGCCCCTATTTAAAGGACCTCAGGCCAATGTAGTTCTCCCCAAAAGGGAAGAAGAGAGTCGATTATGGATTGGGTTTGACTAGGTTAAGTCATGGTTAAAGGTGAAATGGTTTGTCCATCAGGTAGATGAACAAATTAATGGCCGATGTCATAGGGAGACGATTGGGCAAATGGCCAAGCTACCCCCAGAAGACTTCATGTCAATTGAGTGCTGCCTACATAGCCCCTATTTCAAGGGCCTCAGGCCAATGTAGTTCTCCCTGAAAGGGAGGAAGGGTCAAAGAGGTCAATAGTTGATTTGGTCATGTTAGTGGTTTAGCACTTCCCATATGTCTGATGGTACATGCTTGAAATGATGAGTGTATGATGATGTTACAGCTTTTTCCATATTATGTGATGGTGTGCTCTATAACATAGGTTATGTGGTTTTTCATCCCTAGCAATTTTCCATATTGGTGATGGATGTATGCTAAAAATGAAATGAGTTTATTTATGCTTCAGTACTTTTTGTATTGGTGATGATATATGCTTGACATATATTGTGTTTGGTTGTTAGTTTCCATGTGTATTGTTTTCCATATAAACTAATGTGAATGGGCTATGATAATTTATATAACACAAATTGATATTTGCATTAAATAAATCATGAGGTTATGTTAATGGTTAGAAAATATTTTGGTTTGGTTTGGTTTGGTTTAGAAAATGATTTGGTTAGATGTGACAAAGGTATGCAAGAAGTGAAAGCTGTATTGCCCTTTTATTGATAAGGACCATAATGGTAGCATAGATAGGGTTTTGAAAACAAAGGCCCCGTTCATGCATTACACCATTGACCATTGGTTTGTGTTAGAGAAGTATTCGAATCACTTGACATTAAGTGAGCTCAAAGTCCCTTGAGTATGTTTGGGTAATAGATGTGATTATGTGAGATGTGGGGAGAGCATAACCCTTTTTAGCAAGGATAATTGTGCCCCTTTTATAGGTGACCCTGAGAATGACTATAGGCAAGTCCATGACTTAATATCTTGTCAGTCAAAATTTTTTTTTTGGTAGACTGATCGATGCGGGAAGTCTACGTGGGGATGTTGTTTTGTTTTATGGTCATATGTGAAGCTGATCAATGTGGGAAGCTTCTAAGAGAGTGTTGTTTGTAGAAAAATTTGGGTATAACCATCCTTCGAGGGAGTGGTCTATATTCTACTTTTGTATGGTTGAAGGTCTTTGAATAGCTGTCCTTCAAGGGAGTAGTCTATTAATTATAGCAATGATGCAGTTGTCCTTCGAGGGAGCAGTCTACATTTATAGTTTATGACCTTTAAATAGACATCCCAATTTTTATGTTGTTTTGTGGACTAAACTTTTAGTCATGGACAAGACTATAGAGGTTTAAGGGTCTCCCTTTTATTAGGACAAAGCATTCATGCTTTACAAAAGGGTTGACTAATGTTTGTAGGGAAAAAGGGTTGAAAGGAATGGGGATGAGGATGATGGGGGTTGCTCAAGGGATGAGCTCAAGTTAAATATCAAGTGAATGAGTACTTGATTAATAATATAATGGTCACAGATGTAAGGCATTAAGGGGCTCAAGTTCTGGCTGGCCTTCAAGAGAAGACAGATGATAAGTCCCTGATCCATACTTGTGCATTATGATATAAGGTCAAAGCCAATTAGGAGCAAACTTGTCTTGTTTACTTCTTTCCATATTGGTCACGTGTTGGTCGATGCTTGGTTGATTGATGTTTGGTCGATGTTTGGCTGGTTTATGTTTGGTCGATACTTGGCTAGTTGATATTTGGTCGATGCTTAGTTGGTTGATATTTGGTCGATGCTTGGTTGGTTGATATTTGTTCAATGCTTGGTTGGTTGATGTTTGGTCGATGCTTGGTTGGTTGATGTTTGGTCAATGTTGGGTAGAGGAAAATCATCCTTTGGGCAAGCCAAGTTAAGGTCACGATAGTCAATACAGATTCAGATCCCCCCAGTTGCTTTGGTGACAAGGACGATATTTGACACCCATTATAGATAATCAATGGGTTGGATAAATGAGATGGAGAGAAGACATTGAAGCTCCTCTCTGACAAGGAGTGCAACATGAGGATGCATCTTGCGAAGCTTTTTCCTAACAGGCTTAGCCTCTGGGTTTGTGACGATGTTAGGGTCAATGCCGGGCATATCATTGTAGGTCCAAGCAAAGGCTTTGCTATGGTCTAAAAGGAATTTGGTATAGTCAATTTGTTCTTGGGCATCAAAAGATTCACTAATTTTTAAAACATGAGGAGCATTGGAAGATGGAAGGTTAATGTCAATGGTCGATTCATTTAACATAACCTGCATTTTTTAAGGAAGTGATCGTTGGATGAAAGAGTCGTCTACACCCATGTAGGTGAGAATGGCATCATCGTCTATGCATTAGATAGTGTTGATGGTAGGAGAATCATCATCTATCATGTTTGGATAAATGAGAGGGAGAGACCTGGATACCCCACCTAGTTGATAGGTTAGGGGTTCCAAGCGAATGGCATTTATGGAAAAAAAACTAGGAGGGATGGAGACCACCGACTCCATAGGTGAGGATGGGTGAATAGGCGAGGTTGGAGGTGATTGTTCTATGATAGGTTCAAGGCGAGGTTTTTTAGAAGTTTTAGTAGGCTCTTCAAAACCCAAGCCATGTCACTTCTTGGCATTCTTTATGGCCTTGTCATTTGGTGGTTTGACGGGCTGGTGGGAGCCTTGTTCGTAGTGCTCAAAGCCAAAGCCCTTCCATGCACACCTATAAAGATAGGTATGAGCAAAGTTTGGTTTTCCAAGAAAAGAGAAGTCAGACATAAATAGTTAGGGTGATGAAAGAGGATTCCCATCAGTGGGAGCTCAATTTAGCCCTCCATAGATGAGATTTATTTGAAGATTGGGAGGACCATAAGGGAGAATCATTCCAATATGGTGGTCATAGTTGGGATTGTGATGAAGTTGTCCATACTCTTGAGGAGTCTAGAACATGTCCAAGGTGAGTAAATGATACTCCCCAAGTGAAAGACGTTGGAAGGTATCTTCCATAGGGTCTTTTATTGTCACTTGAGGAGGTGGTGTAGGTGCAACTGACATTTACAAACTTGTTGATGCTTATGCGGATGGAGGTGGCATTTGGGTCAATGTTTTTAAAGGAATGAGAACATCATTGGGTTGATAAGTTGTGTTGCATGTCTTGAAAGGGGAGGGGTCTATGAGAATGACATGGACTTGACTGTCGTGTTAAAATTTCACACAACGGTGTAATGTAGAAGGGACATAGGCCATGGCACGGATCCAAGGTCATCCTATTAACATGTATTGGAACTCCCCTTCGATGATGTAGAAGATTTCTAGGATTGTTCGTGGGCCAACATGAATATGTAAGACGATGGTGCCAATGGTAGTGGCGGTGGAGTCATTAAAAGATCAAAGAATTACATTAGTTTTAGAGATACAATTATTTGGGAGGGCTAATTGGTCATAGGCATGGGTGGAAATGATATTGATGCTGGTGCACCCATCAATCATAACTCACTTAATGTGAGTTTGATCAATGTAGGCTGTGATGAAAAGGGCAGCATCTTGATCTTCCAAGTTGGAGGTAGGAATTTCAGAATCACTAAAGGTAATAGAGGCGACGGTGGATAATGATTGGACTAAGGTAGCTAGTGGTTGGGGGTCCTCAAGTTGGACCTCCACTGCATGTAAATCTTTGATTAAAGCTTGATGATGTTGTGGAGATCTTTGAATGAGGTCATATAAAGTCATCTTCACGGGAGTTAGGTGAAGTTGTTTCACCATAGAATCATGGATTACCTCCGAAGAAGTTGGTTGGGATGTACCCAAGATAGAAATCTTGGGTTTTGGTGGTTGAGCAGGTTTGAAAAATGGGTAGGTCCAAGGAATAGCAACCTACTCTTTTGCTTTATCCTTTAAAGCTTGTGACCTAGTGGCCACATTAATGGTGTTAATCTTGAATAAAGGGGACGAAGGAGATAAAGGGACCATAGTCTAATGATGGGATCCCGATGAAGATGAAGAGGTTTGAGAGACACGAGACGATGTTGAGGATTTGTTGACAGTATCCTCAACAAGGAGGGTGTCTTTTTCCAAGTAATGGTGAATGACAACCTTAAGGGCACAACAATTTTCAGTGTCATGCCCAGGTGAGCGATGATATAGGCAGATTTTAGTGTCATTAAACCAAGACGGTTTTGGTCCGAGAGGTTGAAATGGTTTAATAGGTGGGAGAGTGATGTTAGAAGTTTGCAAAAGTCGGTGTAGTATCAAAGCATATGAACCCACTAATGGTTTCATGCTTGTTGATGCACTAGGTATTGATGACTTTTGTTTTGGAGTTGTTGAGGGAGATTTCTGTACCACCTTTTGGGTTGGTGGTGTGGCCACTCGTGTAGACAACACTTTCTTTGTGAGGGGTGCCGAATTTTTTAGAGGAGGTATGTTTTTGGTAGGTAAAGGGAGTAATGGAGGCAGCTTATTTTTGTTAGGTGTTGGAGTAGAGAGCACTCCTATTAAGGTAGAAGGATGTGGGCCCAAAATGGAGGGCAATGATGATGGTGGAGGAGGAGTTCTCCGACATGGTTTAGTAGCCTTCTTTAATACGGTGTGAGGACTACTATTATGGGGGGCAAGATTCAAATCTACCTTCACTTGTGGGTGAGTGAGGTTAGATATGGGGCAAACACTGAGGGATTTAACCAATGTTGGTATGGTGGATGTTTGTGAGGGTTTAGGCTCAAGTGTGGACAGTTGAGCTTCTAAAGATTTGGAAGTAGAAGCCTGGTCCTCATTGGAGACTTTGGGAGATTTTGTCGAAGGAGGGTCATTAGTATGAGATGAGATGGGATGTGTAAGATAAGGAGCTTTGAGTCGCTCCCATAATGCCTCATGTTCTAAGTTCCTCGAATGGAGAAATCCTAAGTTTTTAGCCAGTCGAGAGAATGGTTTGGAAGCTGTTGTGCTACGATTTATAATTGGTTTTTCAGAAGATTTGGGTGGTTGTGAGAGTGGGAATGTGTTTGATGTGGCAATATCAGGCCAAAGGTGAGAGAGAACCATTACTAGATCCTCTTCAGTTGAAGTAGGTGAAGAGACAAGTTCTTCTCTCGGTGGAGAAGGAATTAGAGAATGTGACTCCTCAAGAGGATATAGGGCAGGGATGATTGTACCTTCTACTTGCAGTTGAAGAGCAGGAAAGGTATGGTCCTCCATTAGTAGTAGGAAGGATGAAGGTGGGGCTAGTGGCATCGGTATGGTTAAAGCATCCTCCAATATAAGAGGGGTAGATGGAGGACTATTAGAAGAAGAAGGCTCTTCTTCCTGTGGTGGAGGGATAGGTTGACTAACCTCTTCGGTTTGTGAAAGAGGTTGGTTAGGGATGAAAGGTGAAACCATATCGACCGTGCATGTATTATGCTCTTGGGGGTCTTCAACTGTGGTCTGAATGTTATTTTGGCTAGGGGGATGGTTAGGAAAAGGTTGTCTAAAGATGTCTATGTTTTGGTTCGGTAGTGCGTTTGGGTTATCCAAGACAAGATCACCTTTGTCTAGCATGTCTTGGACAATGTTCTTGAAGGTTTTACAATTGTCTGTGTCATGGACTTTGACATGGTGATAATTACAGAAGTCATTCTCCCTATACCATGTAGGGATGGCACGTGAGGGATCAAATTGAGGTGGTGGTCAAATTTGGGAGAGGTTGTGAACTCTTTATTTGACTAGTTTATCCAACACGGATGCGTATGATTCTCCTATTGGAGTATATTGACGTTGTACATATCATTGTTGGAATTGTCGTGTAATGCTTTGAGATGTGGAAGGTTCGGATTGGTTAGTTGTGGTCGATGATGATGATCTAAGTACCATAGAATTTGTTGATCCCTTGGACTTGGGATTAGAAGAAGAAGATTTGGATGAAGGGTCATTTGATTTTGCATTAGTACTTTTACTACGTAGTTTGACTTCTATAGAGTTTCTTAGCCTGGAGAATGATGATAGAATGATGATGCCTCGTCCTAAAGCCTACCTTTGATATGCAAGGAGTCGAGGAGCAAGAGAATTTGACTATAATTATATTCTAGAATTAAAAATTAGAAATAAGTAGGCCTATGGTTTTTTAGTTCTAGAGTTGATTCATTATTTTCTTGGGTCAGTTCTATAGGATCAGGTCAGAATCACCAGTCGATATTGATGTGCAGATAACTAGGGCAGACTATGATACGGTCACATGTGATTGTATTTGGTTATTGTCTATTTTTATCTCAAACTTTGATGATCCATGTAGATCTAAAAATAATCCTTATTTTTCTTTGAAACTCTATTTGTGATTGTGAGGGCTATAAACCTACAAAAATTGGGGACATGTAATGGGCTAAGCTAATCCCAATCACCCATATTTTATGATTAACCACTAGCTACATATCAAATATTCAAAGAAGGGAAATAAAGCCACATGTACCTCTCCCACATAATGTGATTGAGCAATTATGTTCCTTTATTATATGTATGTATCTAATGATATGGTTTTATTACTTGATAATGATTTATTTAACTTCGATTTTGAGTGCTTCAGACTTGGCTTGTGATTAATCTTAGTGATAGGTTTACAAATTGGGAATAATAGGCCATATTTTCTTAGTGTGCAATTGTTTATAGATGTATAATAGATAAGTGCCTAGTCCCTTTCAAATGAGATCTTGATTTGTTTATATATGAATCCAAATAAATAATTTTTCACACTGTCAACATGCTAGGATTATAGGCTGACCTTAAAGATGGGTTTTATTTTATAAAATATTTGTTGCTAGGAGTAGGTCATTTCTAAACAAATCAATAAGTATCAATTTTTATTATTGACCGTGTCTACTGGAACTAAACTGTGTACATGTGAATTAATTTTAGAGTTTAGATATGTTCATGATGGACATTTAGCAAGTTTGAAATAGACAATGAGGTTCATGAAGGTGTATAACAATAAAATGAAAGGGTTGACTCATAAGATAAAATTTAAGTGTGAGTGGATGATTGATTAGGACCTTATTTATTATGATAAATTCATGTGTGGTAAATGTGTGTTAAGATTATCATTATCAAGTATCGAAGATTAAATTTTAATATCTACAAATGCTGTCCTTTTATTCTAAAAATGGATTTTTTAGAGTAAAAGGATTAAATTTACTTGAGTGTATACAACACACTTTAAATTTTTGGAGATGGATACAAATTTACATATTTTATCCATGCAAAGCTATAATACACTAAGTATTCAATATCCATATGTGAAATATGAAATCTAAAATTGAAAATTTAAAGATCAAGGGTTAGATTACACATGTATCAATGGAAAACATGTCATCCTTACAACTTATTAGAGGTGATGTTTTTTTGAAGCATTGGAGACTATGTTTCCTTATTGAAGCACATAGAGAGTTGAGGTGATCATGCCCAAAAATTATGTATCTATGTATTATTTTGAGTTGGGAAGGAAACATGATCCAAACCTCATGAATGTGGGGGAAATTACACAATGTAATAACCCAAATAAATATGCAAGATAAAGAGATAACAATGCTTCTATGTTTTTTCAAAGAGATAACTATGCAGGTAAATGAGAGAACCATCAAGTCAAGTTTACTCAAATAAAGTGAATCAACCACTATAAATGGCTTAAATATTCAATTTTAATGTTTTGCTCCAATTCGATCAATTTTTATCCATGTAAAAAAAATACATGATCAAAATGGAATGAATAATGTTCATTCGCCCATAATGTACATATATTTGATTGTGTAGTTTTGTTCAATGTAGAATATAATGCATGATCAAAAGAGAATAGACCATGGCCATGCCCCCATCCTATCTACATACCTGATACATTGAAATGAAATGGAAATCATTTTTCATTCAATTATAAATGTGTTGTTTTGATATGTTCATGAATCAATATCATGCCCCCAAAATTTGTACCAACCAATATATAATGTTATCCATCTATATGTAAATTTGATAGCTTGTATCTCAAATGCATATGTTTATGAAAAATATGTAATTTTATTGTGAAAACTATTTTGCATATACCCATGTATATACACTTAAATGTGTATGAACCTATGCTAAAGTGTCTATCAAATGAGTGCATATACATGGCATATGCCCCTATGCTCTTTATCAATGTACAAATATTTGTCATGTATCTAAACTAATGTGATATCTAAACCACTTGAATATCTAAAATCTATATTCTATTATGATTTTATGTTTATGGAGGCTTATGTCTCTATGATAACCCCACTATAATACCCCCATTTTAAGATGAGGGATGTATATTGTAAATCACTCATCTTGAAAGAAGAGTTAATTGTATCATGTCATGTGTAAAGAGAATATCATGTAATTTCATTTGATCATGTGTAACATATGTCATCATAGTAATTATATTTCGATCAAGGCATGTATATAACATATTGAATGTAGGGCATGTAAATGACATATCTAGATAAATATAGCAATAGATCACATAGTTAAAGTGTAATTAAATAATACTACATATTAATAATGCATGATATAAATCATGTCACCCCTCAATATCAGTAAGCTCAAAAATCACAAATGTTAATGTCACACATAATGCCAAGGGCTACATATAAGGGACAAATTTTTGATACAAACAATACTAAAGGCCACATGTAGGAGGACATAAAATTTTCTAAAACAAGAGACATACATGATTTCACATCAAGTGAGTCCAAGGGCCACACACAAAGTAACCTATCATGTAAAATATTAACAAAATCAATAGAGCATAAAACAAGGAACTAGTCTACACCATCAATATATATCAATGTCACATTTCAATATAATGGAATATCATGTATCATCATGTAAGAAATGAGTATCTAGCAAGGCATTTGTAAGAAAAATAGGTGGTTCAACATGGTACAATGTTCATAGAAAGGTATAGCATGTAATGGTGAAACTTGTGGAACAAGAAGCCCCCAGTATTGGCATGGCCAATGGGTAGAGGTAAAACCAACATCTGTATGTCCATGTGTAACCTATATGTCTTGTATAACATTCATATACCATAAAGTTCATGTGTGTATAAAAATAATATTTTGTATACCAGACATGTGATAAATAACATATGTACATAGTGCAAAATATCAATCATGTCATGCATAGGTCCTTATTTGAGATTTTATGAATATTTGAATGTTTTTATTTTATAATATATTTTTAATTTGGAAAAGCTAATCAATGACTCACTTGATAGTATCATGGGGAGTGATTGTATCAAATAATGGATGGGTTATTTGACATGGATGGGAGGTACTTTTTTGGGATGGGTTAGAATCTAATAGGTATTAGTTTGGTGTATCATATCTATCATGATCATCGATCATAGAACTTGGGATATGATGAATGAATATAGAAGGATGAGAAATTTGTGGTGTTTGTTGTGTAGTAGGGGGGTGTATCATTGCTTGTGTTCAATTTGTAACATGTTTAACTACTTGGGGTTCTAATTGAGTATACCCAATAGAAGATGGTGGCCTATATGGTATCTCAGTAGCTCTTTGATGTGATCAATGTTGAATAGATAGATTTTTAGGTTAAACTTGTATATCTTTAATAATTGAATTTGTATGTTGATGATAAATAAGTGTATCAAACCTCTGTGAATAATGATTTTGAATAGGTATATCTACACTATCTAAATAATGGCCCAATATAAGTGTATCAACGCTCTCTAAACAATGATCTTGAATATGTGTACCGATCCTCTCTAAATAATGGCCCTAATGAATATGTGTGTTAACCCTCTCTGAATAATAGTATTTAATATATGTACCAACCAATCTAGTAGTGGTGGGGGTGGAGGAGGAGATATCACTATCTGTAGAGGATATTCATATTGTACATCTCAAATTGTAACCACTTTGTTGCAATATATGTACTTCAAGTATTGGTTTACTGTAGATTAGATTTCATGAAGTCTATGCATCCATGCGCATCATAGAAAAATGTATAAGACCCATTTTCTATAAATAACTAGGAATGGCATGGCTAATATGATTGTCCCTACCTAAAGAGTTAATACTATGCATCCTATTGTGTTGTGTCTTTGTCTATAAATCCTTTGATTACTTTCATTGTATCTTCTAAATATTTTCATGTGTACTTAAGGTATTGGAGAAGCTCCATTATGAAAAAAATCTCATTTGATCCATTTTCAATAATAATAATAATGTGTATATGTTGTTCATCAATGTATGCTCATATAAAAAATGCATAAAAATCTGAATCATCATCAACTATACTATTATCATCAAATGTGATCATGGGCCACTAAAGTGGAATATATTTAAGTGTGCCAATGATTTTATCTATTGGATGATCATATATCACTAGTGGAGGATGCATGTTTTATGCATAATCTAACTCTAAAGTGTCCTTAGTTTTTATTTATTCATTTTCAAGAAAATCATCATTAAATATCTTTAAATTTTTATTTCCATTATGTTTTTGTTGATATTTATTTTTATGGGTCATCTATGTGCTCATTAAATGCCACATAATCTGATCATATTCAAAATATGGATTGCCATAATATTTTTTTAATATAGGTCTACTTGGATCAAGATCTTGTGGAGTGAGGAGTTTTATGATATTACACTTGAGTAAATTCTTTAATAACACATGAGGAGGTGATGGTAATTGTGAAAACTACTATTTTATGGAGTTATCAATTGCAATTGATTTTTAGGTTACAACACTATGTTAAATATAATATTTTCCTCATTATTTTTATCATTTGGTTTGACCTTATAATTTAATTTGATTTGAAACTTCTTTGTTGAGGTAGTCATAGGAGTTGATGTATACTTAAGTTTGTTCAAATAATTAACTTTACTTATCTATCCCTCAATGCATGGCATAAATCATCAAATGATTTGAATCTATTGAATATAATTGATTTATGGAGTGATGCTATCAATTTTTTTGAATATATCTTTTAATTATTTATTAGCTTAACATTGGTCATATTCACTAGCATGGCCTTGTATCTAAGTACATAGCTTCTACTTGGTTCATTGGATCCTTGCTTTAGCTTGGAAATTTTTGCATAGGATAACTTCTCATAGATGTTGATGGAAAAGTGCATTAGAAATTGGTTAGCTAGAGGTGTGAATGATATTAAGGATTGAATATGAAGATCATATAACCAAATCAATGCATATCCCTTAAGAATTATTTGAAATAACTTAGTCAATAATTTTTTGATGTATGCATATTCCAATCATGTCGCATGGATTGATTTAAGATGTTACTTAGGATTGCCTTTACCTTCATATAATGGGAACTTGGGAGCTAAAAAAACCTATCAGTAAAGGGTAGGTTGTTATCTCATGGCCTAATGGGTTATGGAGCAAGGTATTTGAATGCATGGCATGTCTAGCTCTCAGTACACCTCTCTCTAATTAAAACACCTTGGTATGCATAGTTTTAATAACCTACTCATTTAAATGTGCATTAGAAAAGATTGGCAATGGAATGTGTGTAGCCATCATGTGAGAGGTGAAGGTTGTCTATCTATGAATAGGCATTGAAATATATTGAAGGCCTTGTTTTTCCCAAAACCTTAGGTGGATGTCACATAGGTCACTAAAGATGTATACATAGGAATAGTACTAGTAGTAGTGGTTTAAATAAATAATGTAGAATTACTAGCTCAAAAGGATTGGCTAATAATTGTAAATGGATCTTATCAAGGTGCTTGAGATATATCAAGCTTAAGTTGGTGTACGAACTTAGATGCCATGATAAATTGGATAACTCAACTAATGTCTTGAGGACATTGATCGAGTACTTAATGAAATTTAGATAATACATTAACTTGGTCAGGATATATACCATTAAGATCATTGTGATCAATTCTCCCTAGGACTTCATAAGTATCATGATTATTGTATTCTTTTACTTATCTTTATTATCATGTTTTTATCGAGGCATATAATCATAATCATTTTTTTTCACATATTCATGAATAATTTCATCATCATAAGAAGAAGAAACATTCATTGTATCCATTCTATTTGAAGTAATAGGAATTTGATTATGCTTTATATGGGTCCCACTTAATCTAATGCTTTGTCTTAGAGGAACAATGAAACTAGCCTTCTTATATTGAATATGATGGGATCATGTAACAATGAAAAAGGCTAGGGATGAAGGTTAAAATATTTATTATTTTCGTATGGGTAAAATTATAAATCATATCTAAAACCCTAAGATAAAAATATGAAAACCTAAAATTATTAAACCCTAAGGGGAAAAAATATGTTGTTTGATATGTGTACAAGTTAAAAAATATGTTTTACCCTAATTTTTATTGATGTATTAGATTAACCTAATTAAGATAGAAGTTTTAAATGTTCTTTAGATCATAGATATGGCATTCAAACATACATATGATTGTAAAAGATTAAGATTGATTATTTTGATTTAATAAGTGCATATGATAAATATGAAATGTACTAAATATATCACAATACTTAGTGTAGACACCTAAAATTAAACACTTCATATCAATTTTAACTAATCAATCTTCTATTTGTATTAACATCCCTAGCCTTTACTATTCATCACCCCTTAGCCAATTAATTCATTTTTCTCATAACCACCTCCAATCCCATTAAAATTTTATCTTATTACATTAGTTAGTTAATATAAATTAGTTAAATAATCCTTCCCTAATTCCATGTATTTTTAATATCTATAATTATCAAAATAAAAATAAATAAATAATCTCCACCACATGACATCATCTTCCACCCCTTTCCACTTTCTAAGTTTTAATGATATCATATGATCTGCCTATCCCCCATCATCTAAATTTTATAATTTAAATATTCCTCTCTCCAAATTTTAATGATGTCACAATCTCCACCTATCCCTCATCATTTAAATTTTATAATTCAAATATTCCTCTCTCCAAATTTAATAATCCACTTCAAATTCCACTAGCCTCCACAATCAAATTAAATAATCCCATTTAATCTTCCATGGGTCCAATGTTACCACTTTTTTCCCACTCCTAATATTCCCATTAAATAATTTAATAATCTCCTATCCATTCAATCATCTTCCATTTTTGATCTCCAACCAAGATCAATGGTTCTCATTAATCAAATAGAATCTATAAATAGAACCATTCACCTCCATTCCCACTAAGCTTAAAATATACAATGAATTTCCATCCAAGATTCAACTCATCAAGACAATCAACCTTATAAAGATAAATTTTTTTGAATTATCAACATGTCTCAATCATGATTTTGAAACTATAATAAAATATTAATATGAGCAACATCCAATCTACAAAAGAGTAAGTGATGGTATGTTATTTAACATTTTTAATCATCCCTTATTTACTTTCTTTTTAGATAGATCATCTAAAGTACATTAGAATATATATATTTAGTTTTCAATTTATTTTGGATTTATAACAATGATAATAAATCTTATTTGTGTGTTACATTTTAGCATGATAGGTGGGAATCACAACCCCTAAATGATTCTTTGAAATCAAAATAACCCTCTTCCTAATGGCTATTCAAGATGAAATTACAATAGGTTGAAAGGGCTATCATGTTGTGTTCCCAATAATATCCTAATGGCCTCTCGAGATGAAATCATAACTAATTGAATGAGATATTATGACATCACCGCATGAAATCTTCCTATCAAGAGATGGATTTTTAAAATTACAAAATACCATTATGAAGGAATGAGGTGGCTTAATTACCCGAGGATGAGATCAACATGTATCCCAAGCCTCTTTCATATAGTTCAAACCCATCTATTCTATAACTATCTATCCATTTATCTCAGCTCTATTGCCACTATGCCAATGGGGGAAGATAGAGAATGATTAAATCCTACCTCATGTTATGAGGTGAGGGAAAAAAAGAAGATATGAAAAAATTTAAGGTGAGGGGGTCTCATAGAGATAATGTTGTGAATTATATAACATGATGCTAACGTCACTCAAGATTTCATCACTAGAAGGAATAAGCGTAAGGTGGTAATGCGGGGAATTTAGATCATAGTCATGGAGGAATTCATTTGGGAGTCCATCGGCATGACCTATGAAAGTGAAAAAAACTAAAAGGACCAAACTAAGAAGCAAGAACTTCTTCAATGCTTCTTTTAAACAAATGAGTTTATGAAACTAATAAAAAGAGTTTCACCTAGGTGGATCTCCCATAATAATGGATGGATGTATGACTATAGGCGATGAGATACATGAATTTAGAGGGTAAGTATACCTTAATATTTTCTCATCATTTTCTATTATTAAACCACTTTCTAGGTTATAAGAATAGTCTTCCATTCTACCTACTAAAGTCACTAGAATGTACTACCCTACCCCACTAAGTCAATGAGTCCAACCCCATTCTATACCAAGGGCTTATGATTTTGCTTGTTAAACATGGTCAAACTTTAAAAAGGAGGGAGGTCCCCCAAAGGGGATCCTCCACTAAGGAAGACTCTCTAAAAGAGGACCCCACCTTAGGCTCCTACTACCCATATGTTAACACTCCTAAAGCTAGTCTATCTAAAACTTCTACTGAAGACCTACCACTCAGGTTATTTGTTCCCAAGCCCAAGTTAGTCTGTATAAACAAGGGAACCTCCAAAAAAGCCACCAATAAGGACAAATTACTTCTATCTTAAGAGATAAAGAATAATAAGAAGCATCTCAATAACTTTATTAAAAAGGTATAGGAGGTTGGTCTGACCCTTGCTAGCCTTATCCAAGAGTTGAATGCCCAACATAGGCAAGTGGACTAGAATTTTTAGTCCTTTGTCCATTTTATTAAGCTAAACCAAACCCATATTAAGTAGGCACTAAAGATAATAGAGACCCCCACTTCTGACATCCCCAACTTGACCCCTATCAATAAATCACCCCTACAGGTTCAAGGATATAAAAGGCCCCACATGATCCTCCCAGGAGATGGTATAGAAGGACTTGGTAATTGGATGAGGACAAAGGTCTCCAAGATGAAGTAGGTGTTGGTTAATTTATATAACTATAAATTGGCTAAACCTATAGTTTAAAGGGTCATGACCTATGTTTATATTTTGCTTGTTAGTCATGTTGAAGGTCTTCAAGACATGTATAGTCAATTATTAAATAGCCATATTCTAATCTTGTATTAGCAGCCTTGAGTGAAGGATTGCGTGAAAAGTATGTACTTCATGTTGTGTCTTTCCCTTACAAATTTTGTGTCTTGGAATATTTTTTATTTGTAGGCCTTTAAAAATGAACCAATAGTATGAGATGTCCTTGAGGACATTAAGATTAAGCTAAAAAAACTAACCATTTGAATTTAAAATCTTTAAGGGATCTTGAGAGTGAACATACTACTACCAGGTGTTGAGATATCACTTGATTAGATCATATATCAATGATGATTGAGGTCAAAGGTCAGAGGATCTTAATGATGAATGTAAAGCTAATAGATGTCTAAATTGTGAAAGCTCAAGTCAAAATATAACATCATGCAAGTGATCAACAAAGTTAGTGGGTCCAAAAAGATCAATGGTGTGTGTTAAATCATGCATCAAAGATATAATGATGAGTTTAAGTTTAAAGGTTACTAAGATCTTGAAAATAAACATATTATGGATAAGTGTCTCAATCATGATTAGCTCAAAAATAGATCAATGATCTACATTTGATCTAGAAGACCAAAGATTTAATAACTCATATTCAACCATGTGATGGTGTGTGAGGTCACCATATAATGCAAGCATAAGAAATGATAAATACTAACTATGGGCCCTTAAAATGAATGGGGATTTGAAAATTAGCATAATATGAGAAGCCAAGATCAAGATCGATGGTTGATATTAAAATTTAAAGACATGAGACTTTGAGTAGAGTTCAAACATATGACCTAGGTCAAACCAAAGCAATGTTTCAAAAGGCATATGTTGCCACTAGATATCAGGCAAGCTCCTTAAGCATAAGACACAATGATAAAATCAAGATTGTCAATGATAAAGTTTTGATTCCATTAAAGCATAGTTTGGATATGGTTTAAGGGTTTTGGGAACTTGTAGACCTTGTTCACTAAGATTGTAGTAATGTTTTACAACTATGTTCATGGTATTTTAAAATTTATCCATGTGTATGATGTGTTTTCATCTTCCATAAATGCTCAAAGGCAAAAATAGGTCTTTCTAAGCTTAATAGATATCAAATATGGGCAATCATCTATTGAAATGAGATCAATCAATCTGTGTATCTCAATTGCAATTATGGCTATATGAAAACTAATAAATGGGATTGGTTTTCATCTATAGTAAACCTATGATCAGGTTTGAAATAGGGGAAGATTTATGATTAATGAAATGATTGTCTCATCTTTTGATATGGTCATAGCTTCAACAAGTAGGTACTTACACCTATTTAAGGAAGTTATAGTCGTGGATTTGTCAGGTGCATGAATATGAGGATTTTTTCCTTATAGTGAAGGGAATTAATGTAATGGAGTTCAAGAAGGATTCATGTAGTGGGGGTGGTTGCTTCCTATAGTGGTCTTGACCTTCATGATCCATCCTTCCATGCTAGGAAAAGACACAGTGGTATTAATGCAAGGAAGGGCTCGATGAAGTTTTAAGCATATGTTGTGATTACTCCTGGTGGTAATCTCAGACTTGATCATTATGAACCTTTCTTCACTCTCCCACATGTCCCTTCCCCTCTATATCATACCATTTTGATATAAATTCAAGATTTTGATTTTCATCCCTCAAGCTGATAGGAGGATACTCTACTAGAATTTGTACTTATACACCTCTTGGATTAATAAATAAAATATTTGTAGTTATTTACCAATCTATACTTAGTGTTTTATATTTTTTTGATATGAAAAAGTGGTTTTTATCTTCCTTTTGAAGGTCCAAGTTCAACTTAAGTGCTAATAAACTTTCCTCACATGTCATTTAGTGTGTCTAATGTTGATGTCTCAAGTATAGAGTGGATTTATGTCTATAAGTGCCTTCAACCAAGCCTTACCCTCATTACCTTCTAGCCTAAGTTAATCAAACTGAACTCTAGGTGAAGCACTATTACTTGAAAACTATTGTAGGCACTGTGTTAGTTCTATTCATATTCTATTAGTGCATTGAGAGTTCAAGCTTATGAGTGGATATAATGAATTTATGATGCATCACCACATGTTAGTGTAGGTTTAATTCATGCAATTCCTTCACTCTTTTCATCCCAACCCATTTAGGTCTTAAGGGAGAATTTAAGTGATACACTAGAGGAGTTAACCTCATTAAAAATCCTAGAGGTCTAACCCAAGATTAGGTGACCCATAGCCTAGGGTCATTCCCATGTTGGACTAGGTTTGAGAAAGAGGACCAGGGTTTTCTTAGTGACAAATATTTGTTAATTCATGAATATTCTATTTTTATGATTTTGTTTTTAGGGATTTTTAGGGTCAATAGATGGGATCAAATCATCAAAATTTTAGGGATATATATTTTTTTGGGGGTCAACTTACCAACCCTTTATAATAATATATAATATTACACTTAAATTTTCTAGATATATATAGTATATCCCCTGAGGGCTTGACCTATACCAACCAAGGGAACAAGTAGAACAACTGAAGGAGCATGAAACCAAATAAAAGTAATGAATGAATAAAATAAATTATAGTACCAAATAAAAATCTAGACCACATCACCAAATGATAGAGTTGAATGCCTAAGTTGAATGACATAGATGAATAACACAACCTAATGACATAGTCAAGCAACACAACTAAATGACCCAGTTGAATGACCTAGCTGAATGACCTAGCTAAATGACCCAACTGAATTACCCATCCAAATGACATAGCCAAATGATAGAGCCAAAAAATAGAGTTGAACAACAAATCCAAATAACAGTGTTGAAAGGTAGCACTAGATGGTAGAGCTAAATGGCAGATCTAGAACTCAGTGATGAATGGCAAGTTAGGTGACATAGCTGAATGATAAAATCAAATGGTAGTTTTTGGTGGGAGAATTAGTGAAATAGAGGCAAAACCCTTCTATCAGATGATAGTATCAAATGGGAGTATTGAACAACAGAGCTAAAAAGCCTAAGCCATCATGGCATCTGGTGGGAATGGTAAAAGGATAGGCCAATCATTAGGGAAATCATCCATATTATCTTATTTTAAAGATCCAAACAAAAAGTTCACCTAATCATAATGCACTCAAAATCTAGGTATTTATTGTTTTTTATTTTGTCATAAATTTGAATTTAATTGTTTAATAATATTAAAACAATTTTACATATAGAAATACTCATTGTTATCTCACAAGATAAAATCAACCAGAATAACATATCACCCTCTAAAGATTTTTTTGATGATGAAATGCCACCACTCAAAGATGCTCCTCTATTTTTTGATCAAAATGATAATGACATTGAAGTGGTAGAAGAGATTGGACCATTCACTAAACATAAAGTTTAACTAAAACCTCCACTCAGAAATATTCTCAAAGGAAGAGAAGTAGATGGACAATTGGAAGGTCCTTTAAGGTGGACTGGGCGACAAAATTTCCCTTCATATAACCTGTAGAGCCTAAAAATTATGATGATACTCTAAAATAATGAAGATGTACAATGTGTAGTTAGAAACTAGGAAAATAACACAAAATGAAATTGAAATTGGACACGATTGAAAAACATTGTGGAAAAGTATATGAGATAATGAAGCACCTAGATAGAGTGATAACAAAAACACACAAGTGTAAAAATATAGAAGAATCCATGCATTTAAGATATGCACATGAGCATGAAAATGATAAGAAACATCAAAAATATCTTATGGAGAAAGGGGGAACAATTGAAGCAAATTTTGGAAAAGTCAAGCAGTCCCATCTAAAGGCAAAATACATATAGATCTCTACTATATACCATATTCTAAAAACAAGGCAGACCTATTTCTAATTTTTTAGATTATAAGATTTTGTTTCAACATAATGTATTTTTTGATATTCCATAATCACATTGGTTAGATAGTTGCGATTGGGAAATGGCAAAATGTCTAGCAATGGTTGAGGTTAAATATTTGAAATAAAGTGTTCAAAAATCACTATTTATCTCATTGGCCATAGGTGAGGTCATAGCAATTGACAACATAGCCTAGGTTTGAATTTATGTGTATACTTTTGAGAACTATTCAAGACAACCTCATCTACTTGCAGTTCATAAAATAGTAGAAAATTGCAATACATAAAATCTTCACAAACTGGTTGTATCAAATTTGAAAGATAAAGTTGGAATGGATGAATATGCAATAGCTATGAAGATAGTGTATGTTGGGGCTGATGGTATATTAGTTATGTAGGGGCATATAAATGGTTTGTGTGTTTGGATACAAACAACAGTTTCCCCATATATGATTTCAATTCACTGCATGGCTCATAAGATGAATCTTGCATACAAAATGGTTAGAAAATTTATTAATGTGGCTAAAGTTGAGGAGATCATTCATGACCTACATGATTATATGTCAATTCGTCCAAAAATAATTTTAGAGTTCCAAAAATTTACAATAGGAGTGATTGATGGTAACAAATTATTGAAAGATGTTGATACAAGGTGTATTTCTATGTATGAACCTGCTTGTCTAGTTTTTGAAGAATATCCATTATTAGTAGGATTCATGTATAAATATCATAGAGAATTTGATAAGACAAAATATTTTTTATATCATTTAATAGATTTATAAACACTACTAACTTTATTTGGAATTCTTCCAATGTTGAAGGAAATGAATTATTTAATGAAACATGCTCAGGAGAGGTCCATTTATATTATGGACTTCATATGGCTGAGAAAATGAGTATGGACTTTGAATAAAATGTTTCAAGGCCTTGTTTTTAGTATTTTGCAATGTTTAACCAATTTATAAAACCCTGATAGTTATTTGAAGTTGAATATCAATGATCATGTTTATGTCATTGTTAATGGAAAGGAGATTCCAATGCACACTTTATACAAAAAGACCTAATCTTATGGGAGCTGAATCTGAAGAACTACCCATAACACGCATTCTGTATGACATTGTTCTATCTAAAACCTAGATGAAAATAAGTAGAGTTTCCAAATAATTATCTATGGAGATAGATAATGTTTTCAAAGGGATGATTTGTTGGAGGTGATGGTAGTTGTCAATCCCATTTTCTAAAATAGTAATAATAGTCAAAAGATGGTTAGCAGTTTATTTCAAAAATATATACGTTGTATTATAATGCATTTATATAGATCTATAGATGTGAATGGAGTAGAAATTAAAGGTATTTTGGGAAAGGATTTATTGACATCCGAATCAACCCATTTTGGCATTATAATGTTTGAACAATATAATCTTCTAAGCAAACCAACAGAGAATGGGGCAATTACAAGACTATGGAAAAAACTTTATCCTAGTAATACACTATAAAAAAAGTCTACGTGAATATTTATGATTATATGAGATCTATCAAATAATGATTTTGGGCTCAGTGGTAGATGAAAGAGTATTCAGTGCATTATCATTCATAAAGTCAAAACTTAGAAACAGATTGGATAGAAATTTAGAGACCTGTTTGAGATTAAATGTTTCACATTATGCAGTGGATATGTTTCCATATGACAGAGATATGGCAACATTGATTCTCTAACTAAAAGAAGAGGCATGAGTAATACAATGATAAATAAAGATGTAAATAATGACACTAAATATAGTATTGACATGACAGATGCAAATGTCACTATCGATGATTAGGTTTTTGGAGGATTCTTTCAACTACCATTATTTTATAAATAGATTTTTTTGAATTTTAATTTCACATGTTTATCAAAAGATGCAATAATTATTATACATTTTTTGAAATTCATTTCCATTTTTTTTCTAAGTGTTGAATGTAAAAGATTAATATAATGTGATTGTGTTAGGCGGAACACTATAGGTTGATATGGTTCTTTATGTCTTTGATACATATTTTTTATAGATCTATTTTTTTCTTACATATGTGATGTATTTATTGTGCCTTCATAGTACATAATATGTGTCTTTAATGTGTTTTATGTTCTTATTATGTGTTTGATTTGGATTGCTTGCAGTCTATTATGTGCCTTCAATGTACTCATGTTTCACTTTATCTAATTGTTTGTAAGTAATTTTCACATGTTTATCATAACATGCAAAAATTATTATACATTTTCAATTGTTTAAAAACTATAATAAACATGTCAATTCCAAATCATTTTCATGAGATATATATATATATATATATATATATATATATATATATATATGCATACACACACACACACACACACACACACACACACACACACACACACACACACATGTATATGTATATGTGTGTGTGTGTGTGCGCGCGCGCGCGTGCGTGCGTGCGTGTGTACATATATATATATATATATATATATATATATATATATATATATATATATATATATATATATAGTAGTATATATAGATTATATAGGATTATATATATATATATATATATATATATCTGTGTGTGTGTGTGTATATATATATACATATACATACACACACACACACACACACACACACACACACACACACAGATATATATATATATGAATATATACTCCTATATAATCTATATATACTACTATATATTCCCTATATAGGTACTAAATTTAGCATATATAGTACCTCCCTATAGGGTAGTGTAGGCTATCTACTCCTGCGGAGTAGATAGCCTATATTTAAAAATTTGTCCAATTGTTTACAGTCTTCAAAACTGATTTTTTTAAGAATAAAGTGATCAAATAAAAAATAACATTTTCATAGATTTGTAAATACCTTACCTCTTGTTTATACCAATTTTCATATGAATAAAATTGATTTCATAATCCTTATCTATCTAAACATCCTTGTAACATTAAACAATCCATTAACCTATTCTATAATTCATGATCACAATCAATCATGCATATTTTCAACTTTGATAAATCCTCATTATTACTGACTATCATAATATTATCTTCAACATAGACCTCTGCCAAACATGAATGTGATTTTATAATGGCCTCAAACACATCTAAAATCATGATTTATTCAAGAAATAATCTAAATATAAAAAAGAAGAGATTTTCCATAGAAAATAACACATTTTTTTATCATAGCATGAAATAACTATTATATTTTTTTGAAATGCATTTCTATGTTTCTGGCTAAGTGATGACTACACAAGATTAATATATTATGATTGTGTTAGGTGGAACACTGTATAAATGAATATGTTGACATTAATCCATTTATATTGAGATGTGAGTTTCCCAAGTGCATCAAAAATATCAAAAGGGGGCCTAACACCATTCAAGTTTACAACATCATAAAATTTAAAATGGAAATTGCAATCTACGTGGCTCATCCAATAATTAAAACTCAATAAATTGATCATAGCATCTACAAACTTGAAATTTTCATTCATAATTTATATTTTAAAAGAAAAAATTGTTTACAAATATATAAAAGTTTAAAATAGATTGTCAATTACTCGGTGAGTTTCTCAACCACTTTTTCAGCTTCTTTCTCAACTACATTATCAATCATAACATCCTATGTGCCACTGTTGTCCTTCAATATCCCTACCTTTTCAAGATCCAAAGCCACAACATTAAGACATTCAAGATTTTCCCTATCTTATTTTCTAGCATTTCTTGCAGAAAGTAAACTTGGATCAGCAATTATCTTCTACTTAAATAAGGCATCTGGATCTTGTCCTTGCTCCTTCATGATTTTTTATAGTGTGTTATTTTGTTTATTCAATTTAACAAGCTTATCCTTGAATTGAACAATAGATTGTAAACTTGTTCATGCATTTTTCAGATTCACATTGAGGACCTCAGCTTCTTTTTTCAAGTTCTCATATTTTTCCTACATTTTAAAATGTAATGTAATTAGATGTGAACAAAATTAATAAGGACATGAAATTTGATTAAAATTAATATACATTAACAAATATTTTTCCTTCTATGCATTCACAATCACAACAAGGTTGATATCTTTCACCTATTTATTAAAATATGCTTGGGTTTTTGAATTCAAATTTTCTAACCTATTGAGCATGATAGTCAACACATTATCATTGTAAGTATTAGCTATAGTAACTGAACCAAATTTAGCTTTAGAAAACAAAGCATCAATATTTGTGGGTTCTTGTTGCACCAATGCAAACAAATTTTCTTGCTTAGAGTGGTTGTGATAATAGGCATTTATTTATTTTATCAATGCCTTCAACCAAACCTTCCACACATGCATTTTTTTTAGTTCATCAATTATTCCCTCCTGAAGACTAGCAGTAATACTATCTGCTACCAAATTGTTCAGTGGAAAAGATGTAAGGGCATCATCAAACTTTACAACATTCTCTATTAAGGTGGGACTATTTGGTGAAGTGTTTGAAGGTTCTTACTGAGTAGTCACATGAACATGTGCTTCTTCTCCTTAGATAAAATTTTGTGGATTTAAAATAGTTCCAACATTAGCACCACTTTTTAACCCTATATATTCATCATCAAGTTTAATTTATGGTAAATAAGTCAATCCATGTGCACTCGATAAACCTCCAATAAATAAAGAAGGGAATTAGGAACCTAATAATTGTAGTGTTACAGTCCATTATAGTGGTGTTAATGGAAGAGACTTCCCCCTTCCATGAAATGCATTAAGGGGTGGAGGTGGTGGCATAATGTTCCTCACAACTAGAGGATGTCCTAAAAAATGTAATTTATTTTAGAAAATAAATAAATTGAAAAAACAAAGTTATATGCAAAATTGAAATTAAAAGTTTAGTACTTATATTTGGAAATAGTATATCCTCCAATGTACGTGATATATTGTGAGTGACATCCATAGGGGTGTTTTGAGCTAGTACATCATGAAAACTTCTAATCTAAAAAATAATAATCAAAATCCGAAAAAAAATATATATGTAATGTAAAATACCATCCATAGAGGGTCGAGAAGGCACATTAGATGTTACTATTTGTTGTGGTGGTGGTTGTTCCACCATCTAAATTCTTGTCAAGTCAACTACAAGAATAAAACAAATAAATAAAATAATGCAATTGAGTCTTGAAAATTAAAATATCATTTGAAATTTTTAAATAGCAAACCTGCATGTGGAGATGACACTGAAGAAACTCATGGATGTTTCACAAGTCGATAAGATTACATGGATGATTTTGTAGACTCTAAATCTATAGATTCTTCAACTATAATTGCACACTATCCTTTTGAGGTAGATTATTTTCATGAGGCATGCATTCTTGCCTGTAAGTTGTAATAAAGAAATATTAAATAGTTATTAATAATTACCTTGGTAACCATTTAATAAACAAATAAATATTAAACCCTATAATCTAGATCAACAAATGAACAAATAAACTAACCTCCTACTCATCCATAAACAAAGAGTTTGTCATCATTTTTGGATCCAACACAGTTGGACCCTATGTTTTTTAGAGGTCAAAGAAGGCTTATTAGTACAATACTAGAATAAAATTAGAACAAGAAATATTAAGACTGGGATTGGTAGCAATAAAATTTAATTCAAGCCTTATTTTAGAGTAAATAAAAGAACACCAGTCAAATTTATATTTAAAAATAGTATGGACAATGTAAAATAGTGCCCAATAGGTAATATCTACTGCTCTTCCCTGCAATACTATTCTGGATTGGGAAAATTGAACCATTACTTTTTAAAAAGGGTGACTAACATCTTCGATGTAGACACCCCTCTTCCAACTATCTAAAATGAAAGAAAAAAATAGGATTTTAGATCACAAAAGTTGAAAATTGAATTTTGAATATACAAACAAATTTATAAGTACATATTAATTTGGCCAATGTGTAAATCAAAAAAATCAGCAAAAAATTCATATCTTCATCTGTCAATATTGATTTGAAACTCATTGAGGTTACATTGTGAAATGGAAGACCTATGAGATTTTGAATATCTTATGGCAAAGTACTAAATGAACTCATTCTACAATCCACTTGCAGGGTGAAGATCTTCTCATTAGGGTCATATGAATACATGAGCATTTTTAAAATCATGGTGTCTATGTCATACTAAGATATGTAGAGTAGGCCACTAAAGCTACATTCCTAAATCCAATCATTATACCTATTTAGTTGTTGTACGAGCTTCAAAATCTCTGGGCATAGTAGGTTATTGAAAATGAATTTTCTCTCCAAGGTTGTAAAATGAATTTTCTCTCCAAGGGGAAAAGAAATCAGTTCTATAAAATATTATAAATGAGGATAGAGGAAAGTATCTATAAAGCAAAGGAGGTGAATGGGAAATCAGATAGTAGACTAGATACACAAGTCACCCACCAGCATGTCATTCGATCGAATAATCTAGTTTTATTGCTTGGTGAAGTCATTTGGCCTAGTCATTTGGCCCTATCATTTAGCCTAGCCATTTGGCTCAATCATTTAGCCCATCTATTCAACTCAGTCATCTAGTCCATATGTTTGGTTCAATCATTCAGTCTAGCCATTCAACTCAATCATTTAGCCTAGACATTCAGCTCAACCATTCATCTTAGTCAATCAACTCAAACATTTAGTTTGGCCATTTAACTTAGACATTTGGATACACCATTCATCTCATCCATTTATTTCATGCTTTCAGCTCAGACATTTGGTTCATCTATTTGATTAAGCCATTCAATTTAGTCATTCACTTCAATTATGCCATTATGATGTTTATGGGAAAAAACATTAGTAGATAATTCACCATTGCCCTCTGATATTATCAATGCCCTTGAATCAAATTTCTCTAGATTTTTCAAATATTTCCAATAGGTTTTCTAGTAGGACCTCTTAAAATTAACCCTGAAGAGGACCTGAACACTTCCCTTCTCAACTAGGGTGAAACCTAAGTCTCAAACAATTATATCACACCTAGAGGGACACGTTATCTTTGGCATAGCTAAATTTTGGAGTTGAGAATAAGTATTTATAGTATACAAAAGCATCCACCATCATCAGAAGCTAAATATTCTCTAAGTTTTAGAGTCCATAACATCATCCAAATAACACCTCTCATGTCAAAGGTTATTATAAGGTCAGCTAGTAAACGTATTCCCTTTGAATTCATTGAGCTACCTTCTATTTCATATAAAAGAGAAAGATTCAATAAGATAGGTCCCTATCCCCAAAATAAATATTCATCTCCTAGTCATCCTATTATTTTAAGCAGTGTAATGCCCACTATAGAAATGATAAGGCCTAGAATGCAAGATTTTGTACCCTTCAATGGTGGCAGCCCTCTTAACCTTCAGCAACATGATAATATCCATATTTCCTCTTTACATATTCTACCATAATCTATAGGAGAAAACTCCCCCGCCCCTATAGAGTACATATCTAACATTACAAACCTTTGTTCAATACATAATATCCATGAGACTACTAGCCATGTCCTTGAAAGGCAAAGCCCTACAATGGTATAGGGGTCTAGATCCTACCTCAATCAATACCTGGGATGAGTTTTGTGAGTGCCTATATAAATATTTTGAGGATAAAAGTGACCATGTGTCACTTGTTGAACAACTCACCTCAATCAAGATGGTATCCCAAGAATCTATGGTTGATTTCAACTATAGATTCAAAAAGACTTATGATAAGATCCATGTCATCTTTAAACCCACACCCAATTATGTTTTTATTTATTATTTGAGAGCATTGAATTCAAACATCACAATTATGATCCAAACTATGGGTGAGATAACTCTTTATGGGGCTTATGTGATATCTATAACGGTAGAAAACTATTTGATACAAGTAGGAAAACTCATGCCAAGACCTCCAATGCCACTTTTTCCTAAGCTTCAACCAACCCCACCTACCATTGCTCCATTTCCCACTCTAAAAAATCAAGCCCAGCCTAATAATGGTCAAGTGGATAAATTTTCAAGGATTGAGAGCTTCTTGAAGGCACAAAATAACAAGCTAGTGGATATAGAGAGATAATAATAGACTTCATATAGGCCATACCAAGGTCCCTTCCAAGCCCAATACCCTCTCAATCCTATAATAGACCCCCTTATCCATGAAATCAACAAGCCCAAGGCCAAATTACTCAAGGTATATCTTATAATAGTTATAACCCCACAACTACAAGTAGCTCAAGAGCCTTGGTCCCCACATAAAACAACCTTACATAAGAGAATCATAGCAATTAGGAGGGTAGTCTAAATAGATGGTAATTGTTACAAGTGGAGAAATGTATCAAGATCCTAGTTGGCAGCATAATACTTCATTTTGAGGCCATGACACAATGCCTCCTCCACCACAAGGCCCTCTAATGAATCAAGGTAATATGCCTACCTTGACACAATTTGAAGCTTAGATTCAATAGCAAGGGAACATGGGTAAGGCACTAGCTAAAACCACATGCATGAACTTTCAATAAGGGGAGCATATGTTTGAACATGTAGAAAAAAACATGGGGCAGACTAAACCAAGGGAAGATGAACCAATTGTAGCCATTTAAGAGGAGGATATTGGATGATAATTTGGGGTAGCCTAAGGCTTATTCAACATCTCCAAAAGCAAGTAGCATCCTACCCCTTCAAATGTAACTGCTAAATCTCTTATAACTCAACAAATACATCAACATCATGGGTAGTAGTAGAATTCTCATTTTGTTCCTCATGTCATTGAAGTGTTAAGTGATACTTCCACTTCCAAAGTGCAGATTAAAAGTACTAATCTTCCTTTTAATATTCTAGATCATATAAAAAAGGCTAACATCACTATGTCTATGTATGATGGTCTATCTATTCTAGGATAGAAAGAGATTCTTCAATAAGATCTCTCTAATCCTTCTCATGTGAATGAGACAGTTGATAAGGTGAACATTATCTTTACCAATGGTAGTCAGCCTAGTCAAATTCAAGTTCCTATTCAAACTCCTAATCAAGATCAAGTTCATAATTTTGTTCATCCCCCTAAGGTTGTCAAACCCCCTCCATTTTATTTATTATTCATCATAGAGGACTACTTAGTGCATAATTATATGATAGATTTAGGTGCTTCAACCTTAGTTATACCTAAATCCATAATAGATAAGCTTGAGATTAAGTATGTGCTTAATGAAAAAGGTGTTCTCCATTTGGATGTTTGCCCCACTAAAACAATATGTATATTAAAAGATCTTAAGATCACATTGGTAGCTTGCCCAAATTATATCATCACTCAAGATGTAATGGTTGTAGACCTACCCCCATATTTTTCCCTATGCCTATCTAGGGACTTTACTACAAAAATTGGGGGCTATTTTTTCTCTAACTTATCATACATGGTTTTTAGGACCATATATGGGACTAGGGTCACTATTAGGTCAGAACCTATCTCTAGGTTCCATTTAGAGCCCTATATGCCCAACCTTACAAATGTCAACTATACCATATTAAATGAGGATGAAAATGCTAGTGAGTAAGAGCCTCATGACCATCTTGAAGGCATTTTAGACTTGTACTTGGATGAATGGGTAGCTGAGAATCATGGATTTGATCCCTACACTAATTTTTAAAAAGTAGGCTTAGGGGTGTATTGTATGCATAAGAAGGGTGTTTTTATACCTTTCCTAACTAACACCACTCAAGAGGAATATGTTCTATGGAGTTTATTATTTGATGGTTGAAGGTCAAAGAATGGTAGTGGATTTAGAACCATGATGGTTCCACCCTCAAATTAGAATTACTATTTAGCTACAATATTTTAATTCAATTGCACTTTAAACAAAGTTGAATATGAGGCTCTTTTACATGTTTTTCAAGAGGCAAGAAGAAGAGGTGTCAAACTTCTTCAAGTCAAGCATGATAGTGATCTTATTTTGTAACAAGTGAGAGGCATAAGTGCAATCAATAACCATCATTTAAAAGCTTACAATCATCGTGTATGGGATCTCATAAAGGACTTCTTGGCATTCAATATACAATCCATACCAAGAGAGGCAAATCAACATGCAGATAGGATTGTAGCCATTGGAGCTTAGTATTAGGTTGTAGAAGGATTCAAAGGCAATTAGATTCAAGATAAGATCAAGGTGATATGTAGGACATATATATATAAAAATGAGGTGAGTTAGCAGATGTTTGATAATGATGACTAAATTATATGTTTTCTGATGCAGGAGGCATAATTCTACCATAAGAATCAAAATAAATTCCAACATCAGTATGATGATAAAATAGTGTAGCTAAGATATAACAAGCTGCCTAAGGGGATTGTGACACTGGAAATCATCTTCAATGAAAATGATAAAGTGAGAAGAGTTAAGGCATGTATCTTAGCCAAGGAGGAATATTATCAAAGGATAGAGATCTTTAAAGATAAATTGTTGAAGTTAGGAAATATTAACATAGCAGAAGAGAGAGATGAATTTGTTGTTTTATGCCAAGATTTCTCTAATGTATTTTCATGGGAATACAGGGATTTGAAGGTTTTTTATCCCAAACTTACACAACATACCATTAAACTAGAGAGCAATGCAAAACAAGTCAGGTAAAAATAAAGGCCTGTCAACCCAAAAGTGGAGGAGTTATTGAGAAGGGAGAAATTTAAGTTGATTGAATCAAAGATAATATTCCCCATTAAACATTCCTCATGGGTGTCAAACCTTGCGCCAGTGAGGAAGAAAAATGGGGAAATATGTTTATGTGTTGACTTTAGGGACCTCAATAAAGTGTCCCTAAAAGACCATTACCCACTACCCTCAATGGATCAGATTCTTCAAAAGGTGTTAGGTTCTCAGAGACTCTCATTGTTTGAAGGATAATCTAGTTATAATTAGATTATGGTCAAGGAAGAATATAGGCATAAGACTACCTTCACCATAAAGTGGGGCACTTATGCATATATGAAAATGCCCTTTGGACTATCCAATACTAGAGTAACTTTCCAAAGGGAAATGGATGTTGCCTTTAAAGGTTTGATCAATGACATGATGCTCATCTACCTAGATGACATAAATATTTTTTCAAAGGACCCAGTTGATCATATTACTCACTTGAGTTTAGTATTTGAAATATATAGATAATTTGGTGTGTCATTGAATACTAAAAAATGTATATTTGGTGTTTATGAGGGCAGGTTATTAGTCCATATATTGTCTAAGGATGGTCTTTTCATATATCCTTAAAGATTTGAGCCCATCTTATCCTTACCCTTGCCCAAGCATAAGAAGGTTCTATAGAGTTTCATAGGGAAGATTAATTTTATAAGAAGGTTTATCCTAGGCTTTGCAGAGCTAGTCAGGCCTCTTACTCACATGTTAAGAAAATGCAAGGAGTTTACATGGACCAAATAAAATAAGAGGAGTTTTGTGGACATTAAGGAGTCCATCTATAATGCCCCTACACTTCTTAATCTTGATTTTAACAAAGAATTATACTTGTATGCATTCTCTGTGTTAGATGCAATCTATGCCATGTTGATGCAGTAGAATGACCAAGGTTTGGAACAACCTATTGCTTTTTTTAGTCATGCCTTAGAGGAGTATGAGGATAAGTATATATTTTTATATAAACATGTTATTGTAGTAGTGAGAGTTTTGAATAAATTTAGGCACATGGTATTCAATAGTAAGATCATACTCATGATGGTACACCCAGGTAGTAAAGAGTTTATACTCAACAGAGACCTCAATGAGAAAAGAGTTGGATGGGTGAAAAAATGAATGGAGTATGAACTTGAATTTAGAGTTAAAAACCTTGTATTATGTAGAGGGTTATGTGAAGACCTTGAATTATAGGTAAAATAAGATAAATATCAAGTGTTGGTAGTCCATGATAGCCAATAGGCAACTATAAACAATACACCTTTCAATTGGACACATGATATACTCAGATTTCTTGAGTCAGGCCAATGTGCTATGGGAATATATAGAGACAAGATAAGGAACTTAAATTTGTAAATTATACCTTATGTCCTAATATATGGATTACTTTTCAAGAGAGACATAGGAGGCATACTTTTGAGGTCTGTGGAATCATGACAAATAGATAAGTTGCTTGAACAGTTCCATGATGGTCCAACTAGTGGGCACTTTTCTACCAAAAAGATAGCCTCCAAGATCATTATATCTAGGTAATTTTGGCTCAAAATGTTTAGAGATGCACACTCTTGGGTAAGGAAATGCCCAAAATGTGAAATGTTTATTGGCAATCAAAAATTGACTGCCTTTCCCTTATAACCCATACAAGTAGAACAACCTTTCATGCAATGGGGCTTAGATTTCATAAGAATGATACACCCCCCTTAAATTAAAGGACATAAATGGATCATTACATCTACAAACTAATTTACAAAGTGGGTATAAGAAACTACCCTCAAAGAAGCTAATGAAGATTTTGTTTTGGACTTTTATGATAGCCTTATGATCAGATTCAGTGTGCCTTCTACAATCATTTTTGGAAATACATTGGCCTTAGGTAATAACACGGTATGTGAGTGGGATATTTCACATATAATTTATCTCAAGGCATTCTCTAACTATTACCCATAGGGAAATGGACTAGAAGAGTCCACAAATAAGAACTTGTTGAGGATTATCAAGAGAACTATGAAAGATGGTTAAAGGGAGTGGTGTAATAAATGAAGGACTACCTTATGTGTAAATAGAGTGAAACATAAGAAAGATACTAGACACCCCCCATAGCTTATTATCTATGGGAAAGAATCCAAACATCCTATATCTCTTGACATTCCTGCATTAGAGCTTGCACATCAACTTGAGCTCCTAGAGGATGATGTTATGTAGATAAGGTTTAATGAGCTAAGACAGTTGGAGGAGACAAGGAACACTTATATGCACATTATGTGGTCTAATAAGCACTAAGTGAAGAAGTAATTTGACAAGATATATTCCTAAAATATATTCCAACAAGTTGATATAGTTCTAAAATGGGATGAAGATCATGTAAAACTAGGAAAGCACTCCAAGTTTGACAGTCTTTGGAGTGGGCCTTATGTTATCACAAGTTACAAGGAGAGAAATGCCTTTGAGATTTATAGGTTTAATGGAGAGATCCTTCCCATCCCTATCAATGGGAGTTATCTTAAATTCTATTATTAGTGTTGTCTCATGATATTTGTACATAGGTAGATAGGTTTGTCTTTACCTCCAAGTGTTCTTGCACATTGCTCTGTTTATTGTTTTTCTACTATTTAGGTAGTTATTTGTTGTTTTTTATTGATTTATTATTGTTTATGTGTGTCTTATTACTTCAAAGTGTTTCTAGGAGTCAATAAAAATCCTTATAAGTAATACTTGATTTTTTAGTCATCATGAGTAAGCTTGATCAAATTCCAGGTTCCATGACCAGCAAGCTGGTCAATCCAGCTGAGTTACCAGAAATGTTGGTCAATTTCTATAAATATAAATTGGCCAACCCTATATCTTAAAAGGTCATGAACTATGTTTATATTTTGATTTTTAGTCATGTTGAAGGTGTTCAAGACATGTATAGTCGGTTCTTGTATATCCATATTCCAATCTTGTATTAGCAACCCTTAAGTAAAGGATTACATGAAAAGGATGTACTTTGTGCTATGTCTTTCCTTTGAAAATTTTTTGTCTTGGTGCATTTTTGTTTGTAGGCCTTTAAAAATAAACCAATAGTATGATATATGCCTAGGGACATCAATATTAAGCTACGAAAACTAACTATTTGAATTCAAAATCTTTAAGGGATCCTAAGAGTGAACACACTACCACTAGGTGTTAAGATCTCACTTGATAGGATCATAGATCAATGGTGAGTGAGGTTAAAGGTCAGAGGATCCTAAGGATGAATGCAAAGCTAACAAATGTCTAAATTGTGGAATCTCAAGTCAAAATATAATGGCATGCAGGTGATCAAAAAAGTTAGTGCATCTAATTTGATCAATGGTGCACATTAAATCATGCATCAAAGATATAATGGTGAGCTTAAGGTCAAAGGTCAGTATGATCCTAAAAATGAATCTAGTAGGGACAAGTGTCTAAATCATGGTGAGATCCAAATTAGATCAATGGTCTATGTTTAATATAATACACAAAAGATCCAATGACATGCATTCAACTGTTGGAAAGTAAATTGATGGTGCATAAGGCTACCACATGGTGAAATTGAAATAACTGACAAATACTGATTATAGGCCCTCAAAAAAAATGGTGAGATAATAATTGGCATAACATAAGAAGCACAAATCAAGATCGATGATTGATACTAAAATTCAAAGACATGAGACTTCAAGTAGAGGTCAAACCAAAGCAATGGTTCAAAAGGCATATGTCACCATTAGATCTAAGTTGAGCATCATTAAGCATAAGACACAGTGATATAATTAGGATTATCAATGATAAAGTTACAATGCCATTAAAGCACAGTTTGGATCTAGTTTAAGGGTTTTTGAAACTTGTAAACCTTGTTTGTTGAGATTGTAGTAATGTTTTACAACTATGTTCATGGTATTTTTAAAGTGATCCACATGTATGATAAGTTCTTGGCTTCCATAAATGTTCAAAGGCAAAAATAGGTCTTTCTAGGTCTAATAGAGATCAAATATGGGTAGCTAGCTATTGAAATGAGATCAAGTAACCTACATATCTCCTTTATAATTATGGCTATATGAAAACCAATAAATGGGATTGGTTTTCATCTATAGTAAACCTATGATAAATTTTGAAATAGGGGTAGATTTTTTATTAATGAAAGAAGTATTTTCATCTTTTGATATGATCATAGCTTTGACAAGCAGGTACTTAGAGCTGCTTAAGGTAGTTATAGTCATGGATTTGTCAGGGGCATGAATATGAGGATTTTATCCTTATAGTGAAGAGTATTAATGTATAGGATCTTGAGAAGGATCATGCAGTAAGGGTGGTTGCTTCTTGTAGTGGTCTTGACCTTCATTATCCATCCTTCCACGCTAGGAAAAGAAATAGTAACATTAATGTAATAAAGGGATTGATGAAGTTTTAAGTGGTTGTTATGATTAATTTTGGTAGTAATCTTGGCCTTGATCATTGTGTCCTCTTCTCCACTCTCCCATGTATCCCTTCCCATCTCTCTCATCCCATTCTATTATAAATTCAATCTTTGAGCTCTTGATTTTCATCCCTTAGGATGGTAGGAGGATACTTTGCCAAAATTTGTACTTATGTACCTCTTATATTAACGAATAGAAAATTTTTAGTTATTTACCAATATGTACTTAGTGTTGTGTATTTTTTTGATATACAAAAGTGGTTTTCATCTTCCCTTTATAGGTCCAAGTTCAACCTAAGTGCTAATAAACTTTCCTTACAGGTCATCTAGTGTGTCTAAATGTTGATGTCTCAGGTATAGAGTGGATTTTTGACTATAAGTGCCTTCAACTAGGCTTTACCCTCATTTCCCTCCAACCTAAGTCAATCAAACTGACCTCTAGGTGAAGCATTGTTGCTTGGAAACTATTTTAGGCATTATGTTAATTATATTCATAGTCTATTAGTGTGTTGAGATTTCAAGCTTATGAGTGGATATAATGAATTTATGGTGCATCACCATATGTTAATTTAGGTTTAATTCATGCAATCTATTCACTCTTTTCATCCCAACCCATTTAGGTCTTGGGGGATCATTCAAGTTATACAACAGAGGAGCTAGCCTTGTTAAAATTCCTAGAGGTCTGACCTAAGATTAGGTAACACACAACCTAGGGTCATTCCCATGTTGGACTAGGTTTGAGAAAGAGGACCAGAACACTCCCCTTCTCAGCTAGGGTGAAACCTAAGTCTCCAATAGTGGGGAGTTTCAAATAAGATACCTAAGGAGGAGAAGGAAACATCAGAGGCCCCCCTCTTGATCTTAATTATTGTTAATCTTTTTTATTTGCTTTCAGTACTCTATAGCTATTTTTTGCTAAATTATATTGTTCTACCTTGGTTGGCATGTTACTTTTTTATGTAATACTTTTTTAATACTTTTATGGTTCCTAGATCCTTGTAAAACTAGGTTATTTACCCAATCAAATAAAAAAAGACCCTCTTCTCAAAATAAATTATCTTTGTTGTTGTAGGTTTCTTATTTTTTATTAAAATAGCTATTAAAATGAGTATATTTATTAATTTGTATACTCTCTTCTTCTTATTTTTTGTGGGTGGTGCATTTTATTCTCAACAAAAATGTCAAAAAAAATCATAGAAATCTGATTTATAGTTAGAAGATATGGCTAATTTACTTATTGACATTTTTATAACAAAAAATGGTTGTTAAGAAAACTATATCTTTTAATTCATAATATGTGTTTCTCTATTTTTTTACAAGTTGGTTTTTCTCTAGCTTAAAACATACTGTTAAAATTTTATAACAATATAATTTACATTTTAGGATACATCACTAAATTACCAAGTGTCACTTTTAATATATTTATTCATTTTTCATTGTGTTCTAACTTTAAGTTTGCAAGTTTATTTTTTTATCTTACATTCTAATTTGTTGGTTTTTGTGTTATAATATATTTTAAATATTTTAGTTTTTCATGTCCATGTTAAAAGTTCACATTTCATTAAAACCTTCATACCACTTCCTTGTAGGTACTTGTTCAAAGAAGATCCAAAATTTAAAATAAAGCATTTTTAATTTTTCCAAACATTTTTATTTGGGTTTGAAAAAAATGCACACTTTTAATTGGGTTTAAAACTTGTTCATTTCCAAGTCATTTAATTTACTACACTCATTTAAGTTTCTGTTTTGCTTCTTGAAGTGTGTGTGTTGTGCAGTTCCCCACACATATGCTCTCCCTACATTTTTAAAAACATGGATGACCTATAAACATGGAGACCAACTTCTATTTTTATCCCAAATATTTATCTAAGTATGTTCTTCACTTTCCCTCAATGGGATTCTTGTGAATCAGAAATGACAATATCTTCATTTTTTATTTTGGCTATGCACTATGGATTTCATCACCTTCCTACGAGTCATTAGGGCACAAAGATGGGGAATTGGTACCCTAGTCTACATACCAACCTCATACATCCTAATGGGGTCTATAAATTAAGGGAATATATTGTTAGAGTATAAAAAAATTTACATAAAGGGTTTTGTGAAACTAAATGATTTATTCCTATTGATAAGCTATCAAACATCACCCACAAAGAACTTGATTTTTGGTGGGTTTTCATTGAAATCCTATGGCTAAAATGGTCACGAAGGGGAAAGACACTCCCAAGAATGGCCTATTATTGAATTTATTATTTAACATATAATTAATCCTCATGTACCACAAGGTATATGGAGGACCATCTAGAAAGCTTTGTGAAAAAATTTAAGCCTTAGGAATCCATTTTTGATCTCATATTTCTAGTACATCGGTAAGTGTTTAGCCCTAATAAGTTACTCTCAACATATCCTTGAAAATGAGTTAAATGGGATAAAAAAATGGAACCTCTATATTTAGTGCTCTAAAACATTGGGCCATCACTATCCAATAGACAAGCAAGTAAAACTAAGAGCCCACAAATTCTTCAATAACTTTTTAAAATCATCTTTTGGCCATGTGGTTTTGCTTGTAATTATTATCCTAGATTATAGGTTTGCTTGATTTATTTTTTATGTGTGCATGAACTTTTTTTTCCAATTAAAATCAAAATTCAACCAAAATCAATTAGACCAAAGTTTTGCAAACTCAAAATCCACTTTCAAGTCCTTGTATCATTTCACATTGAGCATAGAATCCATGACACATTTCACTAAGAGCTAAGCCATAGATAACCCAATTTTTAATTCAAATTTGGGTAACTATCCATCAGTTGAAATGAATTTTATTAATAATCCATTCCCTCCACATTTATAACATGTTATTCACACTGATAGTGATGTTGTTCAAAGCATATATGATCAAAATGGATCAAGGAAAAACTTGCCTAGAACAATATCTCTTTCAAAATAAGGGTCAAATCCTATCACTTCTAGCCTAGGTATATGATTCCATGTATGTTTAAATAGACTCTATGCATCTAACCTATAGACAATACCAAAAGGTCCATGACCAAGAACAAGCCACTATTATTTACTACATCAATCAAGATCAACATCTTACTAAAAACCTCCATTTGAATCATGAAGCTATCGACAAAGGAAAATCAACTTTACTATATAAGTCTTCTCAAGACCCACATAAATTCATAATGAAAAAAATTAATCAAGATGGACAAATAATATCTACTTTATCCTCAACATTATCAGCCACATCATCCAATCCATAAGCATCTTACAATCAACGATAAATCCTCAATAATGTTAAAGTTGGAAATAGGGTGTACATACCAAGTAAATATAATGATAATTTGAATTCATCCCCTAATCAACTTGTCAACCCTACTCAACCTCTATCCACCCATAAATATTCCTCAAATATGTCTCTAAACACTCTTACTCAGGAGTGGCAAGAGGTGAAAAATGTTCTTTATGGATTACAAGTAGGGAGACAAAACACAAAGTTCAAGTTTGAGGAGCTATTTTTGTATCCATTTAACAAAAGTATTTTACAAATCCCATTTCCCTCTCACTTTGAGATACCAAAATTTGATAAATGTAAAGGGAAAGGATGTCCATGAGACCACCTCAAATATTTTTTTTTGGGTTTATCAAGACATGGCACATTATCACATGTTATTGCTAAAGTTATTTACCCAAAGCTTGGATGGCCAAGCTTTGGATTGGTTCCTCCATTTGTCTAAGGAATCCATCATTACATTTATAGACTTGTAAAAATGTTTTGTGAAATATTTTTCATATAATGTAGAACACAAGTTGACATTGATGGAACTTTACAATTCCAAAAAGATAAATTGGGAAATATTCTCATCTTTTTTACAATAATGGAGGAGTTTGGCCAACCAATTTCCTCATTCATTTCCTGAAAAATAAATATCAGATATTTTTGTATAAAATATCAATCATGAAATATGCTATCATGTAAAACTCCAATGTGGCACTATGTTTGATGAGATCATCCAAAAGGGATTATAAATTGAAAATTAACTCATTGATAAAGGTATATTCAAGGTGTTCTTTAAAGACACTCCACACTAACCTCATGTCATTACTCCAATGAAAGTAGTAAAAAACCCAAGCTATTTAATAAGAACAAGAATGTAGTAGGTGAATGGATTTATAGAGTCTAAACACATGTAAAGTGTTCAAACAAGACATGTTCAAAATGTCCAGACCACTCCAAAAGTCACTCTTAAGAGACTGTCTATCAAGACTCGATATCTAAGGATAATCCTTGATCCCATTAGATAACCCATAGAATTGGTTTTCCAACAAACATGATTGTATTCCCATAGTCAAAACCTTTTGATCCAAGGCAACCTAAGACACAATGGTATAGGGATGATAAATATTGTGAGTGTCAGTGTATTAAAGGTCATGATATTTATCAATGTATGTATCTAAAACACTACATTTATGATCTATTAGATCATGGTGCCATCAAGCTCAAAAATCATGCATCCACATCACATAATTAGGATATGAAAATTTTTAAGGATCCATTCCCAAAACATAATCAGCATAATCAATAATGATAGAATTAGGATCACCACCAATGGTGCAACATATTTGTTAAGGTTTTTTAATCAAACTAATTTAGGATAATTTCAAATTGACTAAGGCTTAAATATATTTATTCATAGTTACTCAAAGTTATTAAAAATCTCCATATGCATGTAGACATTCTTATGACTTAAAATTTTAAAGAAAAGTGAAAACAAGCTTGTGTAGGTATTTATTTTCCTTTATTGTGTTATTTGGTATTTTCCTACACTTGTGAGATTAGATTGCTTAGATGTGCATGTCATAGGGAGTTACCTTGACTATACTATTTTATCTAGTGGGAGTTATTCTTTTGCCTGGTTGACCATTGACCAACTACTCCAAGTATGGAGGTTACCACTATTATAGATGGGGGTTACTAATATTCTAGGGGGAGTTACACATTTACTCATCTATTTGTACATATATCATTAGTGAGATATTCATGGATAATTTTTATGGTTTCCACTTTTGATTTATCTCACACATCTTGTTCATTCTTTATTACTTTGTTTGAACTATAGTGCATTTGGTATTCCATCTTCAATCTTGGTAGGATCTTCAACATGGTATCAAAGTACCAGGTTTGATAAATCAAATATCTAATTTTTATGTTGTTTTGAGTTTATTATGAAATCTTGAGTCTTATTTGAAAAATATACAAATTTTCATTACTTATATTTATATGCTAGTTATTATAGTGTCAAGTTATTTTAATAGTTAGACTGAACTATTGTGGTAAGGTAGAGATTGTTAGAGGTTTTTTATTGGAACCACGTTCAGGTTTACATTGTGTTGTGTTGCATTTGAAGATTAAATTTCACCTCACTACCACACTCAGCCTCCATGACCCTTGAAAACTATTTATTAGTTATTTTAGGCTAATCTCAAATACAAAATGTTGGTCTTGGATCTATATTGGTCATGCCACATCCTGTTGGTAGTTGATCTGGTGTTTAGTCTGCACTTCTTCCATGTCTCCCACCTATGGTTTGATTTTTTTTGTGATTCCATGGCTTTTGAGGGTTTTCAAATGCCTTTCATGTCCTACTCTTGGGAATTCAACTTACTTTTCCACTCTATCATTAGCAAGTGGTTAGAAAAAAAGAACTTTTGTTCAAACCCCTACACTGGATTTTAGCATTCCATGAGTGGCATCTACCCCTAGCTATAGTCCCATTGTCATTTACTATTTCCATGCTACTGATGGAAATTTTCAAGATAATATAAGACTTGGTAATGGCATGCTAAAGCACATCCATGGCTTGTAAAAAAAATTTGAGCCATCCTTAGACTATTGATGGCATTTTACCTATATTATGTAAAGTGATGACTTGATTTTTTTGGTTGATCAAACCTAGGTTTCTTATCCTCCATGTCAGTGCCCATCTCTTTCTTCTCCTTGAAAAGTCAAAGATAAACCTAACTTATGTCGTAATACAATTAAAAATTAAAATCATGTTTATATATATATACATATATATATATATATATATATATATATATGTATGTATGTATGTATGTATGTATGTATGTATGTATGTATGTATGTATGTATGTATGTATGTATGTATGTATGTATGTATGTATGTATGTATGTATGTGTGTGTGTATATATACATATATGTGTGTTTTTATATATATATATATATATATATATATATATACATACATATGTGTGTATGTATATTTTCATCTACACACACACATATGTATGTATGTATATATGTAAGTATGTATATATATATATATATATATATATATATACATACATATGTGTGTATGTATATTTTCATCTACACACACACATATGTATGTATGTATATATGTATGTATGTATATATGTATGTAGGTATATATTTAAGTATGTATGTAGATGCACACACACACACACACACACACACACACACACACATATATCTTTATTTTTTTAATTAAAACACCATCTATAAGCTTTTTCCATTAAAGTACATGTAAAGGTGTGTTGTCAGGTTGTTTATAACTTTTGCTTACTTCAAGAGGTTTGTTATTTAATTTTAATTTTATTGATTGGATGTAAGGTTATGTTCACTCCTTATCCACTTGTGCATTTAAATTTTTAGTGGAAATTCATTAAATAGGCCATTAATTATAGGAAAATTAATTTGTTATAACTTTTGATTGGTAACTCAAAATTGAGTTGTCTTTTTCAAAAGAGCATGGTTTTTCGTCCTCTTTTCATTGGTCTAATTTTTTTGTAAACACACTAAATTTATAAAGTTACATTTTTGGGGGTTGCCTGTGCTATGGGCCCTATTGATTTTTGTATTGTATCTCATGCATTTATTACCCACACATGGATGAATTTATGGTTGTGTTTGACATCCCTATTTTAATTGTGCACTATTTATATTTATTTCTACACTAGTTTCTCACTTGGATGCATTCTTGATTATGTCCAACATCCCATTCATAAGCATGAAATATTTTAGCATCAATGCAAAGTTTATCGTGCAATATTGCACTTTTTTGGTGTCTTATCGCAGTCATGTTGACTCCACTTAACAGATACTAATTGATGAGGAGAGTTGATTTTACACCATTGATTCTTGTTGGAAATACCAACTATGGTTCTTGGTGTGCTTACATGGACACTTAGAAAGTAAGAATTGTATCCCATTATTATATGGATAGATTCCTTCTCCCACTGATCCTATTTAGTTCAATAAGTGGGATAACACTTGTGACAATGTTCTTCATACCCTATTGTTACATGTTTTCATGGATCTTTGTTGTCATGTGGAGCATATAACATGTCTCTGCACTATTGGGAGCATCCTATAGTCTTTTTTTGGATATCCTATTGAGATTTACATCACACATCCTCCTTTGATTCCTATTATCTCTTCAAAGATTATTGTAATCTCCCCTCCCACTTCTATTTCCTATGAAGACACATCCATGGTGGATAGATCTCTTCCTTCTATTCAACCACCGCTACAGGATGAGATTATGCCAGATATTAGCTATCCCATTATAGATTCTACTTTCATTCTTGTGCATGGTGTTTCTGATCTATATACTGTTGGTGGATCAATCCAACAATTTATTACACTTATGAAAGCAATAAACGTAGAATTAAATCAAATAGACAAGTAACTAGAATGATATAATAGCAAGAACAAGAGATACAAGAAACCACCCTGAAAATTTGTATTAACAAACTCTTTACAAAAGGAATACAATTGAAGAAACTTCTTTCTTCCACACCTCTCCTAGGTGTATAGATCTCTCACTAGATCTCTATTCCTTAAGAGCTATCTCTCTCAAGAACAATCAACTCCAACAAGCCTGGATTGATTCAATTCTGTACTGTTCTTCACATACAATGAATTACAATAATTCACTCTCTACAATAACTACAATAAGCTAGGAAGATCTAATTCTTCATATAGAATTAGGAAACTTGAGCATGTACATCCAAAAAGCAGTTAAGCCACTTGAACAAGGGCTCAAAAAATAGTATTGCCAATAATAGAGATGCGAGCTTGAGACTACAACTCAAACTCATCATGCAAACACTCGCTTCTGTCCACGAAAATAGCTTTCTGGACACGCAGATAACCGATGTCGGTTCCTGCTACTTGTCTATGACCGCCATTGGCTGACCTTTTGCCGACGTCGGCGTCTCTGCAACTGCTCATGACCGACGTCGGTCGCTCCTGACCGACGCCAGTGTCTGTGTAGACCCAAAACTGATAAGTGTGCTCCTTGGTGAAGCTTTTAGCTCCACACCCTAACAATCTCCCACTTGGAGATAAACAGCTGCACCAGTACTTGTACAACAACATCTTCTAGCTCCTCCATCTTCAACTCAATCATGAAGACCAACAGAAGTTGAATGAAGATTCAACTTCTCCTTTGTAACCGGTTTGGTTAACATATCAGTAGGATTCCTATCTGTATGGATCTTCTCCAGCTTCAACTCACCATCTTCCAATACCTGCCATATGAAGTGATACCTTAGCTGTATGTGCTTTGTTCTTGAATGAAAGGCTGAATTCTTAGCCAAATGGATTGCACTTTGACTGTCACTATACAATCTGCAACTCTCATGCTCCCTACCAAGCTCATCCATGAACCGTGTCATCCATATCATCTCCTTGCTAGCTTCTATGGCTGCAATATACTCTGCTTCTGTAGTTGACAAGGCAACAACCTTCTGCAACTTAGATATCTAGCTAACCGCCATTCCACGTATAGTGAAAACATAACCTGTAGTGCTCCTCTTGCCATCCAAATCACCTGCCATATCTGAATCTACATAACCATGTAGAGAAGTATCTGAACCTCCATAGCACAAGTGCTTACTGCTAGTTCATCTCAGATATCTAAGGATCCACTGAACTGCCTTCCAATGTTCCTTACCTAGATTGGCCATATACTTACAACTCCCACTGCTTGGGCAATATCCGGTCTAGTACACACCATTGCATACATCAAACTCCCTACTATGGAAGAATATGGAACCTTACTCATGTACTCTACCTCATCATATGAATTAGGACATTGTTCTTTACTCAACTTAAAATGTCCAACCAAAGGTGTGCTTACCGATTTAGCATCCTGCACATTGAACCGTTTCAACACCTTGTCCACATAATCTTCTTGAGACAATATCAACCCATGATTTTTCCTGTCTCTCTTAATGCTCATGCCAAGGATTTTCTTAGCTGCTCCCAAATCCTTCATAGCAAACGTTTGAGCTAATTTCACCTTAAGCTCAGAGATATCCTGCATGTGTGATCCTACAACTAGCATATCATCTACATACAGAAATAGAATAATATATCTACCGTTATCAAATCTCTTGAAATACACCCAATGGTCAGATTGACACGTACTGTAGCCATGCTCAGTCATAAACCTATCAAATTTTAAGTACCATTGCCTAGGAGCTTGTTTGAGGCCATACAAGCTTTTCTTCAATCTGCACACAAACTTCTCCTTACCCTTGACCTCAAATCCTTCTGGCTGTTCCATATAAATTTCTTCATCCAAATCTCCATGAAGAAACACTGTCTTAACATCTAGCTGCTCAAGATGCAAATCCTCAAAAGCAACCAAAGACAATACAACCCTTATAGAAGTCATCTTAACAACAGGAGAAAAAATCTCACCAAAGTCAATACCTAGCTTTTGTGTAAATCCTTTTACTACCAATCTGGCCTTATATCTCATTTGTCCATTCTCACCTTCTTTCAACCTGTAAGTCCATCTGTTCTTGAGTGTTCTCTTACCAGCTGGCAATTCAACCAAATTCCATGTTTGGTTCTCTCTTAAGGACTCCATCTCCTCAACCATGCCATGCTCCCACTGACTCTTGGACTCCACCTGTATTGCTTCTTCAAAACTCTCTAGTTCTCCACCATCAGTTAGCAATAAATAAAATAAAGAAGGAGAATATCTAATTGGAGGCTTACTCACCCTTTTTGACCTCCTGATGGGTGTCTGAGACTCGTTTTCAACACGCTGTCCACCCAAATTCTCTGATAGTGACCGACCTCAATCACCTCCAGAGCTATTACTGGCTGACGTCAATTCTACCTGACTGACCTCAGTGCCTGTACGACTGACGTCGGTCTCTATATGGCCGACGCCGGTTTCTGTCATGTTGACGCCGGTTCCTACCCTGCCGACGTCGATCTCTGTGTTTTCCTGCAAGTGATTATTTCTTTTTCCCGCGAGCTCATATTGGACTTTCACCTCATCCAATTCACCATTGCTCTGCTCAGATTGATTCAACTTCCTTAGCTGATCACAATACATCACTCTTTCATTGAAAACAACATCACGGCTCCTGATTACCTTGTTAGTTTCTAGATTCCACAATCTGTAACCAAAATCATCTGAGCCATAGCCAATAAACGTGCACCTCATAGACTTAGCATCAAGCTTCTTTCTATTTTCCTTATCTATATGCACAAAGGCTTCATAACCAAAAACTTTGAGATATGAGAGATCAATCTTTTTACCTGTCCATGCCTCTTTTGGAATACCACCATCCAGAGCTGTAGAGGGTCCTCTGTTAATCAGGTATACTGCAGTGTCAACAGCTTGTGCCCAAAATTGTAAGGGCAAACCGGCATGCAATCTCATACATCTTGTACGCTCCATTATTGTCCTATTCATCCTTTCAGCAATACCATTCTGCTGAGGTGTCCTTGGAACCATTCTTTGCCTATGAATTCCATGCATGTAACAATAATCTCTGAACTTATTACTGCAGAACTCACCACCGTTGTCTGATCTCAGGCACTTTAATCTTTTACCTGTTTCATTCTCAACCATAGCTTTCTAAATCTTAAAAGTATCAAATACATCAGATTTTCTCCTAATACAATAGATTCATACCTTCCTTATAGCATCATTTATGAAAGATACATAGTACTGTGATCCTCTAATGGAAGCAACCTGAGCTGGTCCCCACACGTCTGTGTGAACAAGCTGTAACTTATGCCTCTTCTCAGTAGACCCAGTCTTGAGAAAACTAACCCTTTTCTATTTTCCAAATACACAGTGCTCACAAAACTCTAGATCTATGCCTTTTAAATCTAAAAGCATACCTTTGGACTTAAGAATTGACATCCCCTTCTCACTCATGTGGCCAAGCCTTGAGTGCCACAATTTAGCATCCACATCTGAAGTAGATAATACAGAAGGAGATTTGTTAGTAACACAATTACACAAATAGAGAGTACCTTCTCTCTTACCTCTGGCCATAACAAGTGCACCCTTGGTCACCTTCCAAGATTCTGCTGTGAGAGTTACTGTACAACCCTCATCCCCTAACTTTCCTGCAAAAATCAAATTTCTCTTCAAGCTAGGAACATGCATCACATCTCTCAACACCCATGTGTTGTTATTCTGCATCTTCAGCTACACTTTACCTTTGCCAATTATTTTACAGGGCTCATCATCCCCTAGATACACTATTCCAAAATCTCTATGGATATAGTCACTGAAATATTCCCTATTAGGGGTAGCATGAAAAGATGCACCAGAATCTAATACCCAAGATTCTATATTATTATGCAGAGAGAAAATTAAAGCATCCTATGCAATACTTGCAATCTTGGCTTCTTCCTTTCCTTCGTGCTGATTGTCCTCCTTAGGCTTTGACCAACAATCTCTGCTTATGTGCCCCATCTTTCCACAATTCCAGCATTGTGGCCTTCTGCCATTTCTGGATTTAGATCTGCCTTTCCCCTTAGACTTGGATCTTGCTCTGCCTTTCTTGCTCTTCTCTTTTTGCCTTCCCTTGCTCTCAAAACTTAAAGCGTTCCCAGATGCCTCTTCTGTGCTTTTCCTGCATATTTCCTCATTCAAGATAACACTAACAACATCCTCTACTTTCAAAATATTTGATGCAGATGCAGTATTACTTACTGCCATTACTAAGCCATGCCAGCTTTTAGGCAAATAACATAATATTAAAAGAGCTTTTATCTCATCATCAAACATATTCACTGAACTTAATTGATTCACAATTCCATTGAAATCATTCAGATGAGTAGAAATAGATCCACCTTCATTCATATGCAAATTAAATAACTGCTTCATAAGATATACCTTATTTGAAGCTGAAGGTTTTTCGTACAAATTTGCTAACGTAGTCATCAACTCTACCATAGACTTTGCCTGTGATAAATTGGATATCACAGTGGATGCTAGACTCAGTATTATAGACCCCAGAGCCTTTCTGTCAAGAACTTCCCATTCTTCATCCTCCATGTCTTTGGGCTTCTTTGCAACCCCACCTAATGGTAAGTAGAGATCTTTCTGATACAAATAATCCTCTATCTGCATTCTCCAATGTTGGTAATTTTTGCCATTGAACTTTTTCATTCTCAATTTACTTTCATCTGCCATTGCTTCTCCCACTCAAATAGAAATCCCTGCAGAAACTCCTGTGAGAACCTGTAATCAATACACACTACATAGATTTGAACCACCTGTTAGTGCACCTGAACTTTGATACCACTTATTGGATATCAATCTCTGAACCTGCAACCAAGGCTCTAATACCACTTATTGGTGGATCAATCCAACAATAGATTACACTTGTGAAAGCAATAAACATGGAATTAAATCAGATAGACAAGTAACTAGAATGATATAATAGCAAGAACAAGAGATACAATAAACCACCCTGAAATTTTGTATTAACAAACTCTTTACAAAAGGAATACAATTAAAGAAACTTCTTTCTTCCACATCTCTCCTAGGTGTATAGATCTCTCACTAGATCTCTATTCCTCAAGAGCTATCTCTCTCAAGAACAATCAACTCTAACAAGCCTGGATTGATTCAATTCTGTACTGTTCTTCACATACAATGAATTACAATAATTCACTCTCTACAATAACTACAATAAGCTAGGAAGATCTAATTCTTCATATAGAATTAGGAAACTTGAGCATGTACATCCAACAAGCAGTTAAGCCACTTGAACAAGGGCTCTAAAAATAGTATTGCCAATAATAGAGACGCGAGCTTGAGACTACAACTCAAACTCATCATGCAAACACTCGCTTCTGTCCATGGAAATAGCTTTCTAGACATGCAGGTAATCGACGTCGGTTCATGCTGCTTGTCTGTGACCACCGTCGGCCGACCTTTTGCCGATGTCGGCGTCTCTGCAACTGCTCATGACTGACGTCGGTCGTTCCTGACCGACGCCGGTGTCTGTGTAGACTCGAAACTAATAAGTGTGCTCCTTGGTGAAGCTTTTAGCTCCACACCCTAATAGATCCATCATAGTTTATTAATTTGGAGGACTCTATTATTTATAATGATAGTACACCTTGTGAGAGAATCTATGACTCTTTTCTCCCTATATATATTCAGTCTACTTATCTGTGTGATTCATTTGTAGTCTTTTATTCATCCTTGAGGGTTGTTGAGTTGTGATCTCCACTTTCATGGACATTCTTTTTGTGAATGTCCATTCCCTTCTTCATCAAAATCACATGTAATTTATGGTACTTATGTTCTTGAGAACATTTCTAAGACTGAGGACTCTTATTCTAGCACAAATGACTACATAGTGATGTGGACACACCTTCACTATCTCTTTGTCACCTTCAAAATATTAAAGAGTTATTTTCTAATCCACCTACCTATGATCCACTTCAAACATTACAAGGTGTAGGTATATTGATATAAGACTCATAAAACATCAAGTAGTCTATTCCAATAGCTACTGGTCAATCCATAGTTTGACATAGCCTCTACTTTCATTACACCATCATTGCATAGAGAAGTTGGCCTTCTTACTATGCATGAGGAGCATAGTTCCTTATATAGGTTCTACACCTTGGTTGGAGATCCATCAAGCACTTGGTAGACTCATTCATTATTCTAAGGTGATCCACTCTTCACTACACCTACTTCTGATAGGTTCACTTCAATGGAATTACTTTAAGTTCTTATTCATTATCTTGTCATACCTATACCAAAAAAAAATTATAGACCCTACTTACATTTATTTGTACTATTGCCTTCATCTTCCTTTGTGGAATAGGTAGACTTTTAGTACATACCTCATGTTCTTCCTTTATCAAAAATATGAAACATTTTTTTATGCGGATGTAGCTCCTTGAGTATTTAGGTAGAGGATCTCATTATCAACATTGGTCATCTTACGAGCTATACTTGGAGTGTGGATGGCTTTAGCTTCATCTTATGAGGTTTTTTATCTCTATCTTCTTATTTTCTCTCTTTTGGGGGAGATTTTTTTCCTATGGGTTTTATCCTTTTCTCTACTTTATGATATTTGATTTATACATGGGTGCCTCATTAGGCCTTATTGCCAAGACCCATTTCCTCTACCCACCTAAGCAACGGTTATGGGAGGTGTTAGTATAGGTATTTATTTTCCTTTATTATGTTATTTGGGATTTTTATACACTTGTTGTTAGGGTGTGGAGCTAAAAACTTCACCAAGGAGCATTCATTATCAGGTTCGGGTCTACACAGACACCGGCGTCAGTCAGGAGCGACCGGCGTCGGTCACAGGCAGTTACAGAGACACCAACGTCGGCAGATAATCGGCCAACGGCGGTCACAGACAAGCAGCAGGAACTGACGTCGGTTACCTGCGTGTCCAGAAAGCTATTTCCGTGGACAGAAGCGAGTGTTTGCATGATAAGTTTGAGTTGTAGACTCAAGCTTGCATCTCTATTATTAGCATTACTATTTTTAGAGCCCTTGTTTAAGTGGTTTAACTGTTTGTTGGAAGTACATGCTCAAGTCTCCTAATTCTATATGAAGAATTAGATCTTCCTAGCTTAGTAGTTGTATTGTAGAAGAATTGGTGTGAGGAGAACAGTACAGAATTGAATCAATCCAGGCTTGTTGGAGTTGATTGTTCTTGAGAGAGATAGCTCTTGAGGAATAGAGATCTATTGAGAGATCTATACATCTAGGAGAGGTGTGGAAGAAAGAAGCTTTCTTCAATTGTATTCCTTTTGTAAAGAGTTTGTTAATACAAGTTTTCAGGGTGTTTTCTTTTATCTCTTGTTCTTGTTATTATCATTCTAATTACTTGTCAATCTGATTTAATTCTGCATTTATTGCTGTCACAATTGTAATCTATTGTTGGTTTGATCCCCCAACAAGTGGTATCAGAGCCTTGGTTACAGGTTCAGAGCTTGATAATTGGTATCAAAGTTTGGGTTCATTAACAGATGGTTCAGATCTGTGTAGTGTGTATTGATTACAGGTTCTCACAGGAGTTTCTGCAGGGATTTTTGTTTGAGTGGGAGAAGCAATGGCAGATGAAAGTAAATTGAGAATGGAAAAGTTCAATGGCAAAAATTACCAACACTGGAGAATGCAGATAGAGGACTATCTGTATCAGAAAGATCTCTACTTACCATTAGGAGGTATTGCAAAGAAGCCCAAAGACATGGAGGATGAAGAATGGGAAGTTCTTGACAGAAAGGCTCTGGGTTCTATAAGACTGAGTCTAGCATCCACTGTGATATCCAATTTATCACAAGCAAAGTCTACGGTAGAGTTGATGACTACGTTAGCAAATTTGTATGAAAAACCCTCAGCTTCCAATAAGGTATATCTTATGAAGCAGTTATTTAATTTGCATATGAATGAAGGTGGATCTATTTCTACTCATCTGAATGATTTCAATGGTATTGTGAATCAATTAAGTTCAGTGAATATAGTGTTTGATGATGAGATAAAAGCTCTTTTGATATTATGTTCTTTGCCTAAAAGCTGGCATGGCTTAGTAATGGCAGTAAGTAATACTGCATCTGCATCAAATATTTTGAAAGTAGAGGATGTTGTTAGTGTTATCTTGAATGAGGAAATACGTAGGAAAAGCACAGAAGAGGCATCTAGAAATGCTTTAAGTTTTGAGAGCAGGGGAAGGCAGAAAGAGAAGAGCAAGAAAGGCAGAGCAAGATCCAAATCAAAGGGAAAAGGTAGATCTAAATCCAGAAATGGCAGAAGGCCACAATGCTGGAATTGTGGAAAGATGGGGCACATAAGCAGAGATTGTTGGTCAAAGCCTAAGGAGGACAACTAGCATGAAGGAAAGGAAGAAGCCAAGATTGCAGGTATTGCACAGGATGCTTTAATTTTCTCTCTGCATAATAATATAGAATCTTGGGTATTAGATTCTGGTGCATCTTTTCATGCTACTCCTAACAGGGAATATTTCAGTGACTATATCCATGGAGATTTTGGAATAGTGTATCTAGGGGATGATGAGCCCTATAAAATAATTGGCAAAGGTAAAGTGCAGCTGAAGATGCAGAATAGCAACACATGGGTGTTGAGAGATGTGATGCATGTTCCTAGCTTGAAGAGAAATTTGATCTCTACAGGAAAGTTAGGGGATGAGGGTTGTACAGTAACTCTCACAGCAGAATCTTGGAAGGTGACCAAGGGTGCACTTGTTATGGCCAGAGGTAAGAGAGAAGGTACTCTCTATTTGTGTAATTGTGTTACTAACAAATCTCCTTCTGTATTATCTACTTTAGATGTGGATGCTAAATTGTGGCACTCAAGGCTTGGCCACATGAGTGAGAAGGGGATGTCAATTCTTAAGTCTAAAGGTATGCTTTCAGATTTAAAAGGCATAGATCTAGAGTTTTGTGAGCACTGTGTATTTGGAAAACAGAAAAGGGTTAGTTTTCTCAAAACTAGGTCTACTAAGAAGAGGCACAAGTTGGAGCTTGTTCACACAGACGTGTGGGGACCAGCTCAGGTTGCTTCCATTGGAGGATCACAGTATTATGTATCTTTCATAGATGATGCCACAAGGAAGGTATGGATCTATTGTATTAGAAAGAAATCTGATGTATTTGATACTTTTAAAGTTTGGAAAGCTATGGTTGAGAATGAAACAGGTAAAAGATTAAAGTGCCTGAGATCAGACAATGGCGATGAGTTCTACAGTCATAAGTTCAAAGATTATTGTTACATGCATGGAATTCGTAGGCAAAGGACAGTTCCAAGGACACCTCAGCAGAATGGTATTGCTGAAAGGATGAACAGGACAATAATGGAGCGTGCAAGATGTATGAGATTGCATGCTGATTTGCCCTTACAGTTTTGGGCACAAGCTGTTGACACTGCAGTATACCTGATTAACAGAGGACCCTCTACAGCTCTAGATGGTGGTATTCCAGAAGAGGCATGGATAGGTAAAAAGGTTGATCTCTCATTTCTCAAAGTTTTTGGTTGTGAAGCCTTTGTGCATATAGATAAGGAAAATAGAAAGAAGCTTGAGGCTAAGTCTATGAGATGCACGTTTATTGGCTATGGCTAAGATGATTTTGGTTACAGATTGTGGAATCTAGAAACTAACAAGGTAATCAGGAGCCGTGATGTTGTTTTCAATGAAAGAGTGATGTATTGTGATCAGCTAAGGAAGTTGAATCAATCTGAGCAGAGCAATGGTGAATTGGATGAGGTGAAAGTCCAAGATGAGCTCACAGGAAAAAGAAATAATCACTTACAGGAAAACACAGAGACTGACGTCGGCAGGTTAGGAACTGGCGTCGACAGAACAGAAACTGGTGTCAGCCATACAGAGACTGACGTCGGCTGTATAGGTACCGAGGTCGGTCAGGAAGAATCGACGTCGGCCAGTTACAGGTCTACAGGTGACCGAGGTCAGTCACTGTCAGAGAATTTGGGTGGACAGCGTGTTGTGGACGAGTCTCAGACACCCATTAGGAGGTCAGAAAGGGTGAGTAAGCCTCCAATTAGATATTCTCCTTCTTTATTTTATTTATTGCTAACTGATGGTGGAGAACTAGAGAGTTTTGAAGAAGCAATACAGGTGGAGTCCAAGAGTGAGTGGAAGCGTGGCATGGTTGAGGAGTTGGAGTCCTTAAGAGAGAACCAAACATGGGATTTGGTTGAATTGCCAGATGGTAAGAGAACACTTAAGAACAGATGGACCTACAGGTTGAAGGAAGGTGAGAATGGACAGATGAGATACAAGGCCAGATTAGTGGTAAAAGGATTTGCACAAAAGCCAGGTATTGACTTTGGTGAGATTTTTTCTCCTGTTGTTAAAATGACTTCAATAAGGGTTGTTTTGTCTTTGGTTGCTTTTGAGGATTTACATCTTGAGCAGCTAGATGTTAAGACAGCGTTTCTTCATGGAGATTTGGATGAGGAAATCTATATGGAACAGCCAGAAGGATTCGAGGTCAAGGGTAAGGATAATTTTGTGTGCAGGTTGAAGAAAAGCTTGTATGGCCTCAAGCAAGCTCCTAGGCAATGGTACTTAAAATTTGACAGGTTTATGACTGAGCACGGCTACAGTAGGTGTCAATCAGACCATTGTGTGTATTTCAAGAGATTTGATAACGGTAGATATATTATTCTATTGTTGTATGTAGATGATATGCTGGTTGCAGGGTCTCACATGCAGGATATCTCAGAGCTTAAGGTAAAATTAGCTCAAACATTTGCTATGAAGGATTTGGGAGCAGTTAAGAAAATCCTTGGAATGAGCATTAAGAGAGACAGGAAAAATCATAGGTTGATATTGTCTCAAGAATATTATGTGGACAAGGTGTTGAAACGGTTCAATATGCAGGATGCTAAACCGATAAGCACGCCTTTGGCTGGACATTTTAAGTTGAGTAAAGAACAATGTCCTAATTCATATGATGAGGTAGAGTACATGAGTAAGGTTCCATATTCTTCCGCAGTATGGAGTTTGATGTATGCAATGGTGTGTACTACACCAGATATTACCCAAGCAGTGGGAGTTGTAAGTAAGTATATGGCCAATCCAGGTAAGGAACATTGGAAAGCAGTTCAGTGGATCCTTAGATATCTGAGAGGAACCAGCAGTAGGCACTTGTGCTATGGAGGTTCAGATACTTCTCTACATGGCTATGTAGATTCAGATATGGCAGGTGATTTGGATGGCAGGAGGAGCACTACAGGTTATGTTTTTACTGTAGGTGGAATGGCAGTTAGCTGGATATCTAAGTTGCAGAGGGTTGTTGCCTTGTCAACTACAGAAGCAGAGTATATTGCAGCCACAGAAGCTAGCAAGGAAATGATATGGATGACATGGTTCATGGATGAGCTTGGTAGGGAGCATGAGAGTTGCAGATTGTATAGTGACAGTCAGAGTGCAATCCATTTGGCTAAGAATTCAGCCTTTCATTCAAGAACAAAGCACATACAGCTAAGGTATCACTTCATACGACAGGTATTGGAAGATGGTGAGTTGAAGCTGGAGAAGATCCATACAGATAGGAATCCTGCTGATATGCTAACAAAGCCGGTTACAAAGGAGAAGTTGAATCTTCATTCAACTTTTGTTGGTCTTCATGATTGAGTTGAAGATGGAGGAGCTAGAAGATGTTGCTGTATAGGTATTGGTGCAGCTGTTTATCTCCAAGTGGGAGATTGTTAGGGTGTGGAGCTAAAAACTTCACCAAGGAGCATTCATTATCAGGTTCGGGTCTACACAGACACCGGCGTCGGTCAGGAGCGATCGACGTCGGTCACAGGTAGTTGCAGAGACGCTGACGTCGGCAAATAATCGGCCGACGGTGGTCACAGACAAGCAGCAGGAATCGACGTCGATTATCTGCGTGTCCAGAAAGCTATTTCCATGGACAGAAGCGAGTGTTTGCATGATAAGTTTGAGTTGTAGACTCAAGCTTGCGTCTCTATTATTAGCATTACTATTTTTAGAGCCCTTGTTTAAGTGGTTTAACTGTTTGTTAGAAGTACATGCTCAAGTCTCTTAATTCTATATGAAGAATTAGATCTTCCTAGCTTAGTAGTTGTATTGTAGAAGAATTGGTGTGAGGAGAACAGTATAGAATTGAATCAATCCAGGCTTGTTGGAGTTGATTGTTCTTGAGAGAGATAACTCTTGAGGAATAGAGATCTATTGAGAGATCTATACATCTAGGAGAGGTGTGGAAGAAAGAAGCTTTCTTCAATTGTATTCCTTTTGTAAAGAGTTTGTTAATACAAGTTTTCAGGGTGTTTTCTTGTATCTCTTGTTCTTTCTATTATCATTCTAATTACTTGTCAATCTGATTTAATTCCGCGTTTATTGCTGTCACAATTGTAATCTATTGCTGGTTTGATCCCCCAACACTTGTGAGATTATATTTCTTAGGTGTGCATGTCATATGGAGTTACCATAAATTTCCTATTTTATCTATTGGGAGTTACCCTTTTGATAGATTGATTATTGACCATATATTTTGAGTATGGAGGTTATTACTATTCTAGGTGGGGGTTACCACTATTCTAGGGGGATTTACATATTTACTCACCTATTTGTACATCTATAATTAGTGATCTATTAAAAGAGAAGTTTAATGGTTTCCACAATTTATTTCTCTCACACAACTACTTTTTCCTTCATTTTTTATGTTTTGTATGATTTACAGTGCATTCAGTATTCCATCTTTAATCTTAACAAGATCTTCGATAGTCTAGGTCTAGTATTAGGCCTATTTTATTGATTTTATATAATAATACTCCATAAAAGTACTCATAACTTATAAAAATTATTTTTTTACTAGGAAAACATCTTAATACACTAGTCTTCCAAGTTTCAATCCTTTGATGTAAGGGTAGGTCACTAGGTTTTTGATCTAAAATAGACTAGGCTCAATCTCTTTTAGCATTAGGCCTATTTTAGAATGATGAAGACTATATATTATGTTTTTTTATGGATATTATCCTTATTATTATTAAAAATTACTTTATCTAAATCAATTAATAGTCTTTCACCCCATTTTAGACTCAATCTTTCATGAAATAGTAATAGCCTAACACCACTAGCCCTGTTCTAGGCATTTCATTGTCTATAGGCTCTTTGACACAAAAAATTGTATTTTTTATTATATTTAAAAATTATAACCACTTATATCCTCTTGTCCACACCCTCTATACTATTTCTACAAAATTCACTAGATTTGGATTACTGGTTTGGGAGGAAAATGAGTTCCCATACTATTAAACCCTATTTTTCTTTATTCTTGTAGGCCTATTTAACATAGTCCCTTATAAATTCTCATACAAGTAATAAAAAAATTATAAATCACCTTTAAATTTTTTTGAATATACCATATCAACTACTCACAAATTTTTAAGAATTTTTACTAGGTAAACTTCAAGAAAAAACAATTTTACTTCTTAAAACCATGTTCTAAGGTTTTACAACTTACTCAATATCTAAGAGTAATAAATTGAGGGTAATTTAAGATATAAATGTTTTAAATGACTAATATAAATTTTATTTGAATATATAATATGTTTCTTAACTCTTATAGTTAGTCTATAGGCTTCTTACTCACAAAACATACATGAAACCTTATTATTCCATCAAATCATATGATCACAAAGCCCTGTTTTAACCCTGTAGGTTGAGAGATTAGCTTTCCAAATTTAAATAAGAAAAAATAACCTTAATCACATGGAATTACATATTAAAAAACATTTGGATACTTTATTTTAATCAATAAAAATTTACTTTATTCAAAAAAAATTTACAACTTTACACAAAAACCTATAACTCTTAACAGACTTACACACACTAACCAAAATTGTACCTTATTTTCTTATAAACTAAGCTATTATATCCAAGTCTTGAATTATCCACATCCTCACTTGATGCATTTGATTTTATCCATGTTATAAAAACAAAAATGTTTTTTTTTTTCCTTATCACCAAATTCTCTCAACCATCAATACTTAACTTGGTATATGCTTAGTTTAGCCTTCTAGTACATTGCATTTATCTTATTTCACAAAAATATGATTTTAATAACATTAAAACTAAGGTAAAAATATTAAAATAAATATACATGGACTATTATACCCTAAGTATTCCTCACTTAAAGTTCAAGACTTTTAAAACTTGCTAAGACTCTTGAAACTCTTCATTGCAAATTTAAAATTTTGAATTGTATATTTAGGTGAGAAACTTGAAAATGCATCTAAATGACCTATAGAAAAATAATTAATCCTATAAAATTATATTTATTTACCTTACCCGCCTTATCAAACCTCATAATAATAAAAACCACTACAATTTCACTATGCACAATGATGCACTTGCATCAGAATACTAGGGACCACAAAGTATTGGTCATGAGCTCCTACTCATGAGTTCTCAAAATTGTTATTGTACTTATTATTTATTTCAGATTATTTTGATATATAATCTTATTCTCATCTTTAATATTCTTCCTTTCTCCTCTTATCCTTTGCACTCCTGGATCTCATGGTTTGCTTAAAATGGCTAGTGATTAGTACAAGCTTGCATTGCCTTCAAATGTATGTCCACCTAGATATGTTATGGTACCTATACCTTGAAAAAAAATAATAGTCCTCTCTTTAGTTTCTCATAAAGGTTTGAGTTTCAAAATTTTCTATTTGATCACAACAAAAGTATACTAAGCATCTCTCCTTTTTCTTGTAGCTTTCTGGTGTTTGGACTGCATGCAAAATTGAAATATTATCTTCATTTATTCTTATAATTTTCATCTTCAATATCTCCCTATATTCCTTTTCTACACTTTCACATGAATAAAACACATTAAATAAATCAATTTGTTCTTTAGGCCTTAAAAACACATTCTCTATCACCAAGATGACTACCAAATAGATAACAACCAAGATAACTTGTAGGAGGGAGTTATTCTTGTTCATTTGTCTCTTATTTTATTCTTCATATGGGATATCTACTACCTTTTTATTCACCTCAGATGCATGATCTTGTAATTTAATTACTTCTTCTTTCTCCTTTCTAAAATATTTTATTTTTTCTTCCATAAATACTCTTTATTCTACAACCTACTCACAATTATTTTTAATATCAATTAGAGGTTTATCATATAGGAACCTTTTATTGCCTCTAAATCTATCCTCTTGTTCTCCATTCTCACATCATTTACTTAACATAGTTTATTTTCTATTTCCTTTCATGGTAATATATTTTGGCTAATCAAATATTGCAATGAACTCCTTTGAATAACTTGATAATAACTCATTTGAAAACTCATTAGTCATCATGTTCTCATGTTCACTTAATAAAATTTTATTTTCTAAAGATGAATTAGTTACCTTAATGTTTGTAACAATTGCCTTTTCAGCATCACCTTTTTTTACCTGATGCAATAACTTCTTCTCACTCATCCTCAACATATAATTACTAATTTTTGTTATTTCTACATATTAATCTTTTAATGGTGTCAAAATGTGTCTTATACCATCCTTCCAAAAATTATAAGTATTATTTTTTACATCATGAATTTCTCTTTTGTCAAATTTCCAAGGCCTTCCTAATAAGTAATGGCAGACATCCATATGTTTCACATCATAAAGCACCTCATCTTAATAATTACCTATCTTAAACTCTACTTTGAATTATTCATTGACTAATATATGGTGTTATTTATGTAACCATGACACTCTATAAGGTATAGGATGAACAAACTTTTCCAAATCTAATTTCTCAACCATTTTAAAAGATACTAGATTGTTTATACTACCACTATCAATAACCATTTTTTAACACTTATCTCTTGAATTGAAAGTGGTTCTAAACAAATTTTTCCTCTATATTGGGTCTTTTATCTGCTTTCTTGGTTTGAAAAGTATCCTTTTTTTCAGTAATATTTCTCTTGTTTCAAGTTCTCCACATGATCCTACACTTTATTCATTTTCAGCTTGTATAACCTGATTAGTATGGCTTTATTGAAGATACTTTTGGAATTCATAAGATCTATGACCATATTCATTGCATCTAAAACACTTAAACCAAAATAATTCTTTCTTATCTTCTAAATATGATGTTATTTTTTTATATGAGTGACCTTCTCTTGTGCTTTGACTTGAAATGGAGAACTAATTTTTTTTTCTTCATAAATTAGAATTGAATTACTATCACCATGTTGCCTCTTACTTTTGAAATAGTTACTTTTATTTCTTGGATGTTGAATGTGTTTTATAGATATATTTTCCTCTACTTTGAGTACAATTTGATAATCTTCCTCAACTATTCTTAGAGAAAATAAATAAATTTCATATTTAATGTTGAACTATAGACCATTAACATGCCTTTTTACCTTTTCCACATCCTCTTCTATGTGATATGCCCTTATATTCAACTTGTAGAACTCTTTTGTATAGGCTTTCATGTTCATCTTTGTTTTCCTCAAATTATTAAGTTTATTGAATGAATATATGTGTTAATCTCTTGGCATGAATTTGTACTTCAATATAGCTATCATAATGTCCCGTGATGTGATATTTTGCTTATCTCTCTTTCTGATATCATCATGAATTCCATCCCACCATAGTGAAGCATCTCCTTTTAGCCTAGTAACTACAAACTCAACCATTTTATTATCTTCTACTTCATCATATTCAAAGTACTTATCTATAGCTTCAATCCAATCAATTAGTTCTTCTACATTAAGACTTCCTTCGTAAATAGGGAATTCTAATTGAGGTTTGTATCTTAACTTCTTGATTGTCCTTATAAGATTTTATTTTTCACTTTCTTATCCTTTTGGTGTTGATATGTCTTCTTATGGTTCTTCTTCATCACTTATGTAGCCTACTTTAATACCCCTTCTCTATGCCATCTACATTGATTGAAAGTGTTTTTTCATGTTCCTCATCTCTATCATCATTAACTCTAATTTTGGTTGCCTCCTCTGACATATTATATCTTATTCTAAGTGTCATCCTCATAAGCTTCTTTTTCATATTTGGTTATCTTTTTTTCTCAAATCTTCTTCACAGGCTTCTATTTCACAACCTATCTTCTTCTGTATTAGGTCACCTCTTATTGAAGTAAAACCAAATATTATTTTATATTCCTATTTTTCTTATATATTCTGAGCTATGATACCAAAAATGGTGCAACAGACTCTATAAGGTCTACTATCTTCAATAAATTATTTTAGCTTTGAATAGGGTTGTAGCCTTTCTATTAGAGTTACTATCTTTTTGAATTAGAATCAAACTAATTTAGGACAATTTAAAATTTAATATGGCTTAAATATATTTATTCATATTTTATTATAGTTATTATAACTCTACATATGCATATAGACCTTCTTGTGACTTGAAATTTAAAGAAAAGTGAAAACATGCTTGTCTAGGTCTAGTATCAGGCCTATTTGACTGAGTTTCTAAAATATTGATTCATATAAGTACTCAAAACTTATAAAATGTTTTTTCACACAAATAAAAAATCTTAATACACTATTCTACCAAGTTTCAAGCCTTTGATGCAAGGGTAGGTCAATAGGGTTTTGATCTAAAATAGACTAGGCTCAAACTCTTTTGGCATTAGGCATGTTTTATAATGATGAAGGCTATATCTTATGGTTTTTATGGATATTATCCATAATATAATTCAAAAAAAAATTATCTAAACCAAATGATAATATTTCACCCCTATTTATACTTAATATTTCATGAAATAGGAATAGGCTAACACCACTAGCCCTATTCTAGGCATAATTTAGAGTCTCCAGGCTCTTTGACACAAAAAATTATAATTTTTATGATATTAAAAACTTATCACCACTTATATCATATTATCCACATCCTCTATGCTCTTTCTAAAAAAATTTAAGGGATTTGGATTACTAATTTGGGAGGAAAATGAGTTTCCAAACTACTAAACCCTATTTTTCTTGATTCTTATAGCCATGTTTAACATAATCCCTTATAAATTATCATAAATGTAATTAAAAACTTAAAAATAACCTTGAAAACTTGGTGAACATCACCTATAAACTAGGCATAAATTTTCAAGATTTTTGATTGGGTAAACTTCAAGAAAAAGCAATTTTACTTCCTAAAATTCTATTCTAGGGTTTTGCATACTAGCTATCTAAAAGAAATAAATTGAGGGTAATTTAAGATATAAAGGTTTTAAAGGAATAATTTCACTTTAATTTTAATATATAATATTTTTCTTAACCCTTAAAACTATTCTACAAGATTCTTACTCAACAAAATACATGAAACCTTACTATTCCATCAGACTATATGCTCATCGAGCTCTATTTTAACCCTGCAAGATGAGACATTATCTTTAAAAATTGAAATAAAATAAAATAAAATTAATCACATGTAATTAAATTTTCAAAAAAATATGGATAATTTATTTATATAAACATAAATTTACTTTATTTAGAATAAATTTATAACTTTACATAAAAACTTATAACTCTTAATAGACTTACACACACTAACAAGAATTGTGCCTTTTTTTTCTAAACTAAGATCTTATATCCAAGTATTACATTATCCACATCATCCATTTATGGCTTGAAGTATATGCATGTTAAAAATTATCTTGAATTTGTTTTTTAATCAGCGAATTCGCTCAACCATCAATACTTCACTTGGTATAGGCTTAGTACAACCTTCTAGTACGTTATATTTATCTTATTTGAAAAACATTAAAAATAAGTTAAAATGATTAAAATACATTTAAATGTAATATTATACCCCAATTATTCCTCATTTGAAGTTTAGGACATTTAAAACTTACTAAGACTCTTGAAACTCTTCATTGTAAATTCAAATTTTTGAATTTTCTATTTGGGAGAAACTTGAAAATGCATCTAAATGACCTATAGACAACTAATTAATCCTAAAAAATGATATTTATTTACCTTACCCACCTTATTAAACCTCCTGATAACAAAAACCAATACATTTTTACTATGTATAATGATGCACCTCAATCAGACTACTAGGGAATAAAAAGTATTGGTCATGAGCTCTTACTCATGAGTTCTCAAAGTTATTATTGTAATTATTATTTATTTAAGATAATTTTGATATATCTTCTTATTCTCCTATTAAAAATTCATCCTTTCTCATCTTATCCTATGCAATCCTGGATCCCATGGTTTTATTAGAATGGCTAGTGATAGGTATAAGCTTGTATTGCCTTCAAATGTACATCTACCTAGTTGTGTTGTGGTACCTCTACCTTGATATTTTAATATTTGTTTTTAAATATTACTCTTTATATTTTTTACAAAAGGATGAGTTTCAAAATTTTATATTTGATTAGAACATAAGTATACTAAGCATCTCTCCTTTTTATTGTAGCTTTTTTGTGTTTGGACTGCATGCAAAATCAAATTATTATCTCCATTTATTATTATACTTTTCATTTTCAATATATCCCTATCTTTATTTCACTTTCACATGAATCAAACACATTAAATAAATCAATTGGTTCTTTAGGCCTTTGAGACCCATTCTCTGTCACCAAGGACTGCTAAATAGATAGCAACCAAGATAACTTGTAGGAGGGATGACTTATTGCTCTTTTATATCTTCTTTTATTATTCATATGGGATGTCTACTACCTTTTTATTCACCTCAGATACATGATATTGTCCTTGAACTACTTATTCTAGCTCCTCATTTTTGAGAGCATATATTTCTTCTTCCATAAATACTCTTTCTTCTACAACCTACTCACAATTATTTTTAATATCAATTAGAGGTTTCATATCCAAAAACCTTTTGTTGTCTCACAATATATCCCATTATTCTCCACACTCATATTATTTACTTTAAAAAGTTTATTTTATATTACCTTCCATGGAAATCTCTTTTGGAAAATCAACTCCTGTAATGAACTTCTTTGAATAACTTAATAACAATTCTTTTGAAAACTCATTAGTCATTATGTTATCATGTTCACTTAATTAAATATGAGTTTATAAATATGAACTAGTTACATTAATGGTTGTAAAAATTGTCTTTTTGGCTTTGCCTTCTTCTACCCATTATAATAACCCCTTCTCACTCATAATCAACACCTAATTACTGATTTTTGTTACTTCTGCATCTTCATCCTTTAATGGTGTCAAAATGTGTATCCCACCATCCTTCTCAAAATTATAAGTATTGTTTCTTCCATCATGAATTTCTCTTTTGTCAAATTGAAAAGGCCCTCCCAATTAGACATGGCAGACATCCATATGTATCAAATCACAAAGCACCTCATATTGATATTTGCCTATCTTAAACTCTACTTTGCATTGTTCATTGACTAATACCTAATGTTATTTATGAAACTATGACACTCTATAAGGTGTATGATGAACAAACTTTTCCAAACCCCATTTCTCAACCATTTCAAAAGATACTATATTGTATTTACTACCACTATCAATAACCATTTTGCAACACTTACCTCTTGAATTGAAAATGGTTTTAAACAAAGTTTTCCTTTGTACTAACTCTTTTATCTCCTTGATTGGTTTGAAAAGTATCCTTTTCATCAGCAATGATTTTTGTGTTTCAATTTTTCCACATGATCCTACATTTTATTCATTTTTATCTTGTACAATCTTATTAGTATGGATTTCTTGAAGATAATTTGGGAATTCATAAGATCTATGATCATATTCATTGCATCTAAAACACTTACCCCAAAAGAATTTTTTCTTATCTTCTGAATATGATGTTCTTATTTTATATGATTGACCTTTTCTTGGGCTTTGATCTTGAATTAGAGAAATGATTTCTCTTTCTTCATAAACTTGAATTTAATTATTTTCATCATGTTTCCTCTTTCTTCTAAAATAGATTTTTGTTTCTTGGATGCTAAATTTGTTTCTTAGATATCTTTTCTTCTGCTTTGAATGCAAGTTGATAATCTTCCTCAGCTATTCTTGGATAAAATAAATAAATTTCATCTTGAATGTTGAATGTTGAAATTTAGACCATTAACATACCTTTTTACCTTTTCCACATCCTTTTATATGTTACCTACCTTATAGTCAACTTGTAAAACTCCTATGTATAAGCTTTCACGTTCATCTCCTTTTACCTTAAATTCTACAGTTTTTTGAACAAATTTATGTAGTAATCTCTTGGAATGAATTTGGACTTCAACATAGCTACCATTATATCCCATGATGTGATATTTTAATTACATTTCTTATATCATCCTTAATTTCATCCCACCATAGTGAAACATGTCCTTTCAACCTAGTAACTACAAACTTAACATTTTTATTATCCTCAACTTCCTCATATTCAAATTACTTATATATGGCTGAAATCTAATCAATTAGTTCTTCTACATTAAGACTTACTTCATACATAGGGAATTCTAATTAATTTTTTTAATCTTAACTTCATTATTTTCCTTATAATATTTTCTTTTGAGCTTTCCTACCCTTCTGGTGTTGATATGTCTTCTTGTGGTTCATGTTCATCACTTATGCAACCTACTTTAATACCCTTTCTTTGTGTCATCTCCATTGTTTGAAAGGTATCATGCATGTTCATCATCTCTATAATCATTGCCTCTATTTTTTTTTACCTCATATGACCTCCTCTATCACCTCTTATTCTAAGTGTCATCCTCACAAGATTCTTTTTCACAATTGGTTATCCTATTTTCTTAAATCTTCTTCACAAGATTTTATTTCATAACCTATCTTCTTCTTTATTTGGTCACCTCTTCTTGAATTAAAACCAAATATTCCTCTATTTATCTTTTTCTTAGATATTTTGAGATATAATACCAAAAATGGTGTAACAGACTCTTCAAGGTATGGTGTCTTCAATAAACTATCTTAGCTTTGGATAGGCTTATAGCATTTCTATTAGGGATACTAGCTTCTTGACTTAGAATCAAACTAATTTAATACATTTTAAACTTGAATAGGGATTAAATATCTTTATTCATAATTACTCAAGGTTATTTCAAATCTCCATATGCATGTCTACCTTTTTGTGACTTGAAATTTAAAGAAAAGTAAAAATAGGCTTGTCTAGTTCTATTATTAGGACTATTCGATTGAGTTTTTGAAATATTTCTTCATACAATTACTCAAAAATTATTAAAAAAAATTATACAAGGAAAAAATATTAATACAATAGTCTAACAAGTTTTAAGCCTTTGATACAAGGGTAGTTCACTAGGTTTTTGATCTAAAATAGACTAGGTTCAATCTCTTTTGGCATTAGGCATGTTTGGGATGATAAAGTTTATATATTATGGTTTTGATGGATATTATCCCTAGGATCATTTAAAACAATTTTATCTAAACCAAATGATAGTCTTTTACCCCTTTTTAGGCTCAAACTTTCATGAATAGTAATAGGCTAGTACCATGAGACTATTCTAGGCATAATTCAAGGTCTGTAGTCTCTTTGACATACACAATTGTAATTTTTATTATATTAAAAACTTAACACCACTTATAACCTCTTCTCCAAATCTCTATACTCTATCTATAAAACTTTAAGGATTTGAATCACTAATTTGGGAGGAAAATGAGTTTCTAGACTACTAAACCCTATTTTTTCTTGATTCCTACAGGAATGTTTAACATAGTCCCATATAACTTCTCATACATTCACTCCAAAATTTATAAATAAAATTAAAAACTTGTTAAATATCTCCTAGAAACTATTCACAAAGTTTAAATAATTTTGACTAGGTAAACTTCAAGAAAAAATAGTTTTACTTACTAAAACCCTATTCTAGAGTTTTACAGTCTACTAACTATATGAAAGTAGTAAATTGAGGTTAATTTAAGATATAAAGGTTTTAAATGACTAATTTAACTTTTATTTTAATCTCCAATATGTTTCTTAACCCTTTATAATTGTTTTATAGGCTTATTACTCACAAAACATATGGGAAACCTTACTGTTCCACGAGACTATATGCTCACATAGCCATGTTTTAACACTACAAGCTGATAGATTAGATTTAAAACTTGAAATAAGAATAAATAGCCTTAATTAAATGGACATAAATATTTAAAAACACATTTGTAATTTCTTGGAATCAATACAAATTTACTTTAGTCAAAATAAATTTACAACTTTACACAAAAACATGCAACTCTTAACAAACTTACACTAACCAGAATTATACAATGTTTTATTCTAAACTAAGCTCTTCTCTCCAAGTCTTGTGTTCTTCACCTCCTAAATTTATTTATTTAATTCTATCCATGTTACAAATTATCTTGAGTTTATTTTATTTATCACCAAATTATTGCAACAATCAATACTTAACTCAGTATATGTTTGGTTTATATTTCTAGTATATTGCATTTTTATTATTTCACAAAAATATGATTTGAATAAAATTAAAACAAGGGAAAAGGGTTAAAATAAATCTACTTGGACTATTATACCCTAATTATCCCTCAATTAAAGTTCTAGACCTTTACAATTGGCTAACACTCTTGAAACTCTTCATTACAAATTCAAATTTTTGAATTTTCTATTTAAGTGGGAAAATTGAAAATGAATCTAAATGACATTTAGACAAATAATTAATCCTATAAAATTATCTTTATTAACCTTATCCACATTTTAAAACCTCCTAAGAATAAAAACCAATAAAATTTAACTATGCACAATGATGTATTTGCATCAACCAAGGTCAAAATAATTGAGCCAATTGTGTGGACTATCATAATACCACACATAATTATGATAATGTTAAGGCCACTATAAAAATTAATTCCCATAATCCATGTGGAAAAATTCAATGTGATAGAGTTATTATCCTAAGGCCTTCTAAGTTCTAATCTAGTAATCTCATCCAAGACTAATAATGTGTTGTTACTACTCGATGCTCAAAGGTCACAATTCAAGGACCTTCTATATCAAAATACCATAGTCAAATCCCAAATATTTCCATGTCCAAATCAAAACCATCAACATCCATAATAGAAAATAAATATGACCTTATATAATAGTTAAAGAATACCTCTACACATATTTTCATTTTGGATATGGTATGAACATCTTATGTTCATAAGGACATCTTACACAAAACCCTACAATAATCAAAAGTACCTACTAATTTTGACCCCTCATAATTACAATCATTTATAGGACATTTTTCCTTGGGTCAAAAAATCACCTTTGGTAAAAGTGATATTTCACCAATGGAACCATCCCATAATAATCCTCTCTACATAGAGTTGATTATTTCTAAAACCAAAATCAAATAGGTACTCATAAATAATGGTTTAGTATTAAACATTTTCACACTCAATTTGGTCAAGCACCTCAGGTATTCAAAATCAAACATGGAAAAAAACAATATTACCATCAAGCGATATGAAAATATCAAGAGAGAATCAATTGATACTATTTATATCCCATCATTGTTAGGCTTGTCACACATCAAACCCTATTCCATGTCCTTGAAATTGAGCTATAATATTACCTCTTTCTCAATAATTCATGGATTCATGACATGCACATCATTCCTTCCACTCTACATCAATGTTTGAAATTCCCACACTCTGATATGGAGGTCATGATACCTGGCGATACACAACCTTATCACTATTGTAAGATGTTGGAAGCTAAACATTGCCACACCCATCATTTTCCCATTGTATAATATTCCCATAAAAATGATAAGAATGTTATTTCAACCCCTAAATCATCCTACATTCATCTAAACAAACTCCCATCTACATATAATAATCCCCATCCAAAAACATCCACACATTATACAATCAAAGATAAAGGTTGTAAAAAATATGAATTAAAATATGCTTTCCACATTACAAATATTCCATTATCCCTAAAAACATATTGCATGACCAAAATTGCATGGTTAAATAAGGTTGATTCATATAAGGTAGGTTCTATTTCATCTACCAAAAATGGTCTTCTCAGTAATAGCCAAGATATCTTAGTGATTCATGGCTATATGGTGATGGACTAGCTTCATGTTATGAAAAAATAAATCATATCCCTAGAAAGATGTTAGAAAGGTTTAAATACAAGGATACATGATTGGGAACAAATGAGAAAGTAATTATTGATCCTATCTCATATACTCAGCATGAAGGAAATCATGGCATTAAATACAAACCACTTGGAAGGGACTCCCCTAATTTTGAAAGTGATAAAACTATGATGTCTAACGATGTATTTATTGACAATGACATAGAGACCTTTTATATAATATATGATTATATCATTTATACAACAAATTTTGACACCAATTTTATCCTAACCATTCATAAATGAAGACCAACAAGATCACAAACCTTTAGATGTTTTTTAGAATGATGAGGCAATTATAGAATTTTTGGGGCGTAGAGATGGTTTCCCACTTGGGGACCATAATAAGGGATTTGAGATAAATTTAGAATTTATTTCCTAATTTGGGGAACATTTTGCATTCCTTAGTTAAGAAAACAAAGAAATAAAAAATTAATGTCCTCTAGTGATAACCTTTTTCAGGTGATATTGGATAGTGGAAAGGTAAAAATAAAAACATATTCATTGGTGAAAACCTTTATAAGGTGACAATAGATGATGAATTCCAATATTTTCACAAGGTATCACAAATATATATAAATCCCCAAACCATTTTTATTTCATATGTTTGTCTTGAAGACTAGTGCACATTTGAACAAGTGATCTGAGAATCTTTGTAGACATCTAATGATTGGCCATTGCCAAAAATGAATGATTTTAATTCTTCTTATATGGGTGAGATCGATGAACTAATTGGGCCACAGTAAAAGGAATATTATCAAATACATTTTATATCTACATTTTTTTAGGATGGTTACACATGTCTTGTGGAGGACACCATTGATGTCAACCTTGGTAACGAGGATAATCCATAGATCATTAAGCTTGGTGCATCTCTTACAGAAGATGAGCACAAGCTCATTATCATAATTCTTAAGGATTTAATTGTTATTTTTTTTTGGTCTTATTTTTGCATGCCTATATTGGTCACATCCTTAGTCATTCATCATCTTATGGTGTATCCAAACACCAAGCTTATCAAATAGAAATTGCAAAAGATGCATCTACATATTGCCATTTTGGTTAAAAAGGAACTCAAAAAAAATTTGAAATTGAGTTCATTAGAACTATTTATTATTTATAATGGATCTCCAAATTCATCCCTATCAATAATAAACCCTCCATAATCTAAATTTTCACTAATTTTAGAGACATCAACAAAGCATGTCTAAAGGATGATTTTCATTTACCCAACATTGATATGATTTTGACTCTATAGTAGGTTATTAAATGTTATCACTCATGGATGGATTTTCAAGATAAAATAAAATTAATATATCACCTAAAGACAAACATAAAATATTTTTCACCACCTCATGGAGAACATTTTATTATTAAGTCATGCCTTTTTTCCTGAAGAATGTTGGCACTAATTATCAATGAGCCATGATGGTTATCTCCCATGACATGATGCATGATATTTTGAAAGATTATGTGGATTACATCATGTATAAGTATAAAGTAAGAGCATATAATCCAATAATTTAACACATATTATTTGAATGAATATGATAATACAAGGTCAGATTAAATCCCAAAAAGTTTGTTTTTGGCATCACATCAGGCAAATTGTTAAGTTTCATTGTTTCTAGGTGAGGTATTGAAGTGGACCCAACTAAGGTCAAGGATATAACATAAATTATTCCACCATACAATCTAAAATATTTTCATATCTTTCAATGAAAAATTTAGGTGATTCACATATTCATTTCATAATTTGCAGACCATTATCATCCCTTCAAGCATTTATTTAAAAAAGATAGTTCATCCTAATAGAAAAAGGATTGTTAGGTGTTTGATCAAATAAAGAAATATTTGGTTAATACACTAGTTTTTTCCCCTCCAACACAAAGTAATTCATCTTTAATTTACATATTGGGTAATTGACATGCCTTGGGGGCACTTTTAGTTCAATGCGATGAAAATAGTAAAGAAAGAATAGTTTATTACTTGAGCAGGACATTGGTCACCTACGAACATAATTATTCCCATATTCAAAAGGTAGGTTTAGTTGTATTTTCCACCTCCCAAAATTTTTAACACTACATGCTCAAAAATTAGACCATCATCATTATAAAAATTGATCCAATCAAGTATGTTCTATCTAATGTAGCATTGATAGGTCATATGGCCAAATGGATTATGATCTTAAGTTAATTTGATAATGAATACACCAATTAACAAGATATTAAAGGGTAGGTCCTTGATGATCAATTAGAAAAAAGATCCATTAACATATACACAACTAGTAGAATTTTGGTTTCTAGATGAGTCCATTTTATCCATTAAATAATCAAAACAATGGAAGCTTTATCTTGATGGGTCATTCACATCTTGTGGCTTAGGATCAAGTGTTTTGTTTGTAATACCAAAAGGGATCTCATCCCATTGACTTTTCACATCAACTTCCCATGTACAAATAACTTTGCATAATATGAGGCCCTTCTTGCAAGACTTTGAATTTGAATCCAATGGGACATTCAACACTTGTCATTCTTTGTTTATTCTTAGTTAATCATCAATCAAGTAAACAATCAATATCAAACAAAAGATGAAAAACTTATACCATATAAATCCATGGCTAATATCCTTAATAAATATTTTGAGCACATACAGTTTGAGAAAGTACCAAGGACCAATAATAGATTAATAGATGACATGGTTACTACTAGTTTAATTCTTTAAATGTCTTCAGATATCCATCAGTATCAGTTCCTAATTGATCAACTCATCATCCCCACATATGATTGTCCATAATCCAAAATGGTATGTGAGATTATTGGTCCTAGTTCACCCTAATATAAAAATATTTACATCTACCTTCATGATCACATCCTCCCAAAAGACTTATCATGTAACCAACACAAATCCTTCATCTATAACACATCCTGATATACCTTATTTGGTGGCATGCTCTATTATAGAGGCTATAATAGAACCCTACTTCATTTTTTTAAATTTGAGAGAGGTTGATTTAGCCACTAAATAAGTTCACAATGGTATTTTTTAGTCCCATACTATCAGAATAGTCCTTGCTAAGAAACTCCACACATGATACTATTAGATCGACTATGTAAACGGATACATGTGCTTATGTCAAAAAGTGTGTTGCTTGCTAGAAGCATGGTGACTTAATTCATACTCAATCATAAGCATTGCATATGATTAAAAATATTTGTCCATTTTTAACATGGGGACCCAATCTCATAGGTAAGATAAACCCCACTTCATCTAATGGTCATAAACACATCCTAACTACTGCTGAGTATTTTACAAAGTGAGTTTAGGAAATCCTTCTCACTTATGTAACTAGGAAGAAAGTATACAAATTTATTTATTTTCACATCATTTGTTGGCATGGAATCCCATCCAACATCATTTTTGATAATGTAAATCCTTGAAAAATAAGAACATTGAAACCCTTTGCTCTAGATTCCATATTTGACATAGATGGTTCACTCCTTATTTTGCACAAGGTAATGACCAAGCTAAGGAATACAAAAAAAACATCCTTAAAATACTCAAAAGGAATGTTAATAATGTTTTCCATGATTAACATTTACAATTATTTCCTACCCTATGTACCTACCGAACCAACACCTATACTCTCACAAGTGATACACCATATTCCCTAGTCTTCAGATCAGAAACAATCCTACCTATTAAGATTGAGCTACTCTCCCTGTTTATTTCATTGTAAGATATCATTGATGATGAGGATTACATGGTTGCATTCCTTGATGAGAAAATATTGACATCACTAAATCATCTCAAGGCTTATCAAAACATGACATGTCGTAACTATAAAAAGAAAATTGAATCTCAAAAATTTGAATTTGGTGACCTTGTGCTTAATTAAAATCAAAGAAACAAAATGCAGAGTGGGAAAAGAAAGGAAAATTTGAGCCTAATTGGTTAGGTCCATACATCATCACTACTAAGTATGGTACTAGTGTTTACAAGTTGGCCATTGAATATGGAAGAGAGATAGATAAGCCCATGAATAGCATGCACCTAAAGAATTTATTAGCTTGATGTCCATCCAAAAATAAAAAATAAATAAATAAAGAGAAATAATTTATCTAGAGATGAAAACCACTTTTATGGCATCTTGGATAAGTACCATTGTGAAAACCAATTTTTGGTGCCATGTGTAAAATTTAATTATCTATTAGTACCCCTATACTTGGGGGTAGGTCCACATCTTTCTATGTTCCTCCATCCAATCCATATCATTATCCAACAAAACCTTTCCCATTTGATCTTGGTGGTGATTTATAGCTACTACAAGATGTAGTAGATTTTGACAAATCAGAGTGTAGTGGCCTATTTGCAGTAGGAAATACAAATGACATAGGGGAATGTTTCATATCTCATAATCCTTGGAGATTTTACTTTTAGCCACATCCATTCATTCATCCTTCACATCCCACATCCAATTCTACATTCATTGTTAAGTGTTGATTTTTCCTTTGTTAGAATCTCTTTCACACACATCACATCCTAAAAAATCCCTTGTATATATTTATTCCAAAAATCTAAAAACATTAGATATTCTAAAAATCCAAAAAATTACAAAAGGACAAAAATCTCCAAAAGATATATAAATCCAATAAATCCAAAAACATCAAAAAAAACTAGTGATATAAAGCCACAAAACCCAAAGTTCCTATGAGCACTCTTGTTTTAAGTTGAGCTTAAATCCTTGATAATTTTTTATTCAAATCCTAGTTATTCCACCATTCATCTAATCAAAAATCACGAATTTCAACCTATTTGGAGTAAGTCAACGTGTACAACTTAATTTTGGGATAATTTCTCCCTTTTTGTTCCCTTGTACAAGGGTACCACCTAGTTATCATAAGATCAAACTTTCACACTAGGATTTTGGCTTGAGATGAATTCTATTACTTTTATTTTTGGGTTTATGTGTGTTTGATTACTTAATTTTTTATTTTTTTTATTGTTTTTCCTTGACTTAGTATGTATGCATCAATAGAGTCATCATGTTTTTCCCATATCATGGTGATTTATTGCACTTATACTTGAGTCCATCCATCGACATATGATAATAATGTTATCCTAATTTTTCCATATCAAGATATGTTTTGTCATTTGTCTATTAGATCAGGGGTCAATATTTATGCACATTGTGGCTAAGTAATCATGGTGTTTTATACCATTCTTTGCTACATTAAAAATTAGGCTTCAAAGTATATGAGGAGGCATGTTAAAATGATAGTATATTCTCCTTGAAAATTTTACCCATCCCTTAACATCCATTTTTAAATCTAATCAGTTTGTCCATATTGTGATAATAAAATTCAAATAAACCTCAATCATTATCTATTCCATTATTTATCATATTTTCTCCCCTTCAGGAAAACTACATTAGCCTGTGGTCCATTTAGTCTAAGTAGGCAATCCTCAGTTACATGGGGTTTCTGAGGTAAGCTCAGTTAGTATTATTATCATTCTTACCATTCATTTCAATCCCTAATAATTTCATCCCATTCATCCTCCATAGTAAAATTTTCACTCTACCACTACCCATAAATACCCATCACCTCATCCCTTTCTGTTAAGGTGTGGAGCCTAAAAGCTTCACCAAAGGAGCGCATTACCAAAGTTGAAATTTTACATAGTCACCGGCGTCAGTCAGGAGTGACCGATGTCGGTCAGGAGCAGTTCAAGAGACGCTAACGTCGATAGGGGATCGGCTGACGTCAGTCACAAGCAAGCAGGCAGGAACCGACGTTGGTTACCTGTGCGTCCAAAGAGCTATTTTTGAGGACAAAACCGAGTGTTTGCATGATGAGTTTAAGTCATAGTCTTAAGTCTGCATCTCTATTATTAGTAAGACTATTTTTAGAGCCCTTGTTCAAGAGGCTTAACTGTTGGTTGTAAATGGATGCTCAAGTCTCTTAATTCTATATGTAGAATTAGATCTTCTTAGCTTATTGTACTGGTATGTTGAAATAATAGTAAATAATTGTATAGGTGAATCAATCCAGGTTGTTGGAGTTGATTGTACTTGAGAGAGAGAGATCTTGAGGGAAAGAGATCTAGAGAGAGATCTGTACATCTGAGAGAGGTGTGGAAGAAAGAAGTTTATTCAATTGTATTCCTTCTGTAAAGAGTTTAATACAAGTTTTTAGGGTGATTTCTTGTATCTCTTGTTCTTGCTATTTATCATTCTAGTTACTTATCTATCTAATTTAATTCCGTGGTTTATTGCTTTCATAAGTGTAATCAAATTATTGGTTAATCCCCAACAAGTGGTATCAGAGCCTTGGTTGTAGGTTTTAGAGCTTGATATCCACAAGTGGTATCAGAGCTCAGGTTCACTAACAGGTGGTTCAGATCTGTGTAGTGTGTATTGATTACAAGTTACTTACAGGGGTTTCTGCAAGGATTTATGTTTGAGTGGGAGAAGCAATGGCAAAAGAAAGTAAACTGAGAATAGAGAAGTTCAATGGCAAAAATTATCAACATTGGAGAATGCAGATATAGGACTATCTATATCAGAAAGATCTATACTTACCATTAGGTGGGATTGCAAAGAAGCCCATAGACATGGATGATGAAGAATGGGAAGTTCTTGATAGAAAGGCTCTGGGGTCTATAAGACTGAGTCTGGCATCTAATGTGATCTCTAATTTATCATAGGCAAAGACAACAGTAGAGTTGATGACTACTTTAGCAAATTTGTATGAAAAACCTTCAGCTTCTAATAAGGTATATCTTATGAAGCAGTTATTTAATTTGCATACGCAAGAAGGTGGATCTGTATCTAATCACCTAAATGATTTCCATGGAATTGTAAATCAATTAAGTTCAGTCAATATTGTGTTTGATGATGAAATTAAAGCTCTTTTAATATTATGTTCTTTGCCTGAAAGTTGGCATAGCTTAGTAATGGCAGTTAGTAATACTGCATCTGCTTCAAATATTTTAAAAGTAGAGGATGTTGTTAGTGTTATCTTGAATGAGGAAATTTGTAGGAAAAGCATAGAGAAAACATCAGGGAACACTTTAAGTTTTGAGAGTAGGGGAAGGAAAAAAGAGAAGAGCAAGAAAGGGAGATCAAAATCTAAGTCTAAGGGGAGAGGTAGATCCAAATCTAGAAATGGTAGGAAGCCACAATGCTGGAATTGTGGAAAGATGGGGCACATAAGCAGAGATTTCTGGTCAAAGCCTAAGGAGGACAATCAGCACGAAGGAAAGGAAGAAGCAAAGGTTGCAGGTATTGCAAAAGATGCTTTAATATTCTCTTTGCATAATAATATTAAATCTTGGGTTTTAGATTCTGGTGCATCTTTTCATGCTACCCCTAATAGAGAATATTTTAGTGACTATATCCATGGAGATTTTGGAATAGTGTACTTAGGGGATGATGAGCCTTGTAAAATTATTGGAAAAGGTAAAGTGCAGATGAACATGTAGAATGGCAACACATGGGTGTTGAGAGATGTTATGCATGTTCCTAACTTGAAGAGGAATTTGATTTCTGTAGGAAAGTTAAGGGATGAGGGTTGTACGGTAACTTTCACAGCTGAATCTTGGAAGGTGACCAAGGGTGCACTTGTTATGGCTAGAGGTAAGAGAGTAGGTACTCTCTATTTATGTAATTGTGTTACTAACAATTCTCCTTCTATATTATCTACTTCAGATGTGGTTGCAAAATTGTGGCACTCAAGGCTTGGCCACATGAGTGAGAAGGGAATGTCTATTCTTAAGTCTAAAGGTAAGCTTTTAGATTTGAAAAGCATAGATCTGGATTTTTGTGAGAGATGTGTTTTTGGAAAATAGAAGAGAGTGAGTTTTCTCAAGACTGGGTCAATAAAGAAGAAGCATAAGTTGCAGCTTGTTCACACAAACGTGTGGGGACTGGCTCAGGTAGCTTCTATTGGAAGATCACAGTACTATGTTTCATTCATAGATGATGCTACAAGAAAGGTATGGATCTATTATATTAAGAGGAAATCTAATTTATTTGAGACTTTTAAGATTTGGAAAGCTATGGTTGAGAATGAAATAGGCAGAAGATTGAAGTGCCTGAGATCTGACAATGGTGGTGAGTTCTACAGCTATAAGTTCAACTGGTATTGTTATATGCATGGAATCCATAGGCAAAGGACAATTCCAAGGACACCTCAGCAGAATGGAATTGCTGAAAGGATGAATATAACAATTATGGAGCGTGTAAGGTGTATGAGATTGCATGCTGGTTTGCCCTTAGAGTTTTGGGCAGAAGCTGTTGACACTGTAGTGTACCTGATTAACAGAGGACCCTCTACAGCTCTGGATGGTGGAATTCCAGAAGAGGCATGGACAGGTAAAAAGGTAGATCTCTCTTTTCTCAAAGTTTTTGGCTGTGAAGCCTTTGTGCACATCGATAAGGAAAATAGAAAGAAGCTGGATGCTAAGTCTATGAGGTGCACATTTATTGGCTATGGCTCAGATGATTTTAGTTTCAGATTTTGGAATCTAGGAACTAACAAGATAATTAGGAGCTGTGATGTTGTTTTCAATGAAAAAGTGATATATAGTGATCAGCTGAAGAAGCTGAATCAATCTGGGTAGAGCAATGGAGAATTGGATGAGGTGACAGTCCAATATGAGCTCACGGGAAAAAGAAATAATCACTTACAGGAAAACACAGAGACCAACGTCGGCAGGGCTAGGAACCGATGTCAACAGGACAGAAACCGATGTCGGTCATACAGAGACCGACTTCGGCAGGATAGGCACCGATGTTGGTCATGCAGAACCAACATCGGTGAGTAACAGGCCTAGAAGTGATCGAGGTCGGTCACTATCAGAGAATTTGGGTGGACAGTGTGTTGTGGATGAGTCTCAGACACCCATCAGGAGGTCAAAAAGGGTAAGTAAGCCTCCAATTAGATATTCTCCTTCATTATTCTATTTATTGCTAACTGATGGTGGAGAACCAGAGAGTTTTGAAGAAGCAATACATGTGGAGTCCAAGAGTCAGTGGGAGCATGGCATGGTTGAGGAGATGGAGTCCTTGAGAGAGAACCAAACATGGGATTTGGTTGAGTTGCCAGCTAGGTAAGAGGACACTGAAGAACAGATGGACCTACAGATTGAAGGAAGGTGAGAATGGATAGATGAGATATAAGGCCAGATTGGTAGTGAAAGGATTTGCACAAAAGCCAAGTATTGATTTTGGTGAGCTTTTTTCTCCTGTTGTTAAAATGACTTCTATACGGACTGTACTGTCTTTAATTGCTATTGAGGATTTGCATCTTGAGTAGCTTGATGTTAAGACAACATTTCTTCATGGAGATTTGGATGAGGAAATATATATGGAACAGTCGGAAGGATTTGAGGTCAAAGGTAAGGAGAAGTTAGTGTGTAGATTGAAGAAAAGCTTGTATGGCCTCAAGCAAGCTCTTAGACAGTGGTATTTGAAATTTGACAGGTTTATGACTGAGCATGGCTACAGTAGGTGTCAATCTGACCATTGTGTGTATTTTAAGAGATTGTATAATGGTAGATATATTACTCTATTGTTGTATGTAGATGATATGCTAGTTGCAGGATCACACATGCAAGATATCTCTGAGCTTAAGGTGAAATTAGCTCAAACGTTTGCCATGAAGGATTTGGGAGCAGCAAAGAAAATCCTTGGCATGAGCATTAAGAGAGACAGAAAAATCACAGGTTGATTTTGTCTCAAGAGGATTATGTGAACAAGGTGTTGAAATGGTTCAATATGCAGGATGCAAAATCGGTAAGCACACCTTTGGCTGGACATTTTAAGTTGAGTAAAGAACAATGTCCTAATTCACACGATGAGGTAGAGTACATGTGTAAAGTTCCATATTATTTCGTAGTAGGGAGTTTAATGTATGCAATGGTGTGTACTAGACCAGACATTGCCCAAGCAGTGGGAGTTGTAAGTAAGTATATGGCCAATCCAGGAAAAGAACATTGGAAAGCAGTTCAGTGGATCCTTAGATATCTGAGAGGAACCAACAGTAGACATTTGTGCTATGGAGGTTCAGATACTTCTCTACATGGTTATGTAGATTCAGATATGGCAGGTGATTTGGATGGTAGGAGAAGCACCACAAAAATGTTTTCACTATTGGTGGAACGGCGGTTAGTTGGATATCAAAGTTGCAGAAGGTTGTTGCCTTGTCAACCACAGAAGCAGAGTATATTGCAGTCACTGAGGCTAGTAAAGAGATGATATGGATGACACAGTTCATGGAAGATCTTGGAAAGGAACAAGAGAGTTGTAGATTATACAATGATAGTCAGAGCGCAATTCATTTGGCTAAGAATTCAGCCTTTCATTCAAGAATAAAGCATATACAGCTTAGGTACCACTTCATAAGACAGGTATTGGAGGATGGTGAGTTGAAGCTGGAGAAGATCCATACAGATAAGAATCCTGTGAATATGTTAACCAAGCCAGTTACAAAGGAGAAGTTGAATCTTCATTCAACTTCTGTTGGTCTTCATGATTGAGTTGAAGATGGAGGAGCTAGAAGATGTTGCTGTACAGGTACTAGTGCAGTTGTTTATCTCCAAGTGGGAGATTGTTGAGGTGTGGAGCCTAAAAGCTTCACCAAAGGAGTGCATTACCAAATTTGTAGGTTTACATAGTCACTGGCATCGGTCAGTAGCGACCAATGTCGGTTAGGTGCAATTTAAGAGACGTCGGCGTCAGTAGGGATCGGCTGACGTCAGTCACAAGCAAGCAGGCAGGAACTGGCGTCGATTACCTGTGCGTCTAGAAAGCTATTTTTGAGGACAGAACCGAGTGTTTGCATGATGAGTTTAAGTCATAGTCTTAAGTCTACGTCTCTATTATTAGTAAGACTATTTTTAGAGCCCTTGTTTAAGAGGCTTAACTGTTGGTTGTAAATGCATGCTCAAGTATCCTAATTCTATATGTAGAATTAGATCTTCTTAACTTATTATAGTGTATTAGAATGTTGAAGAACAATACATAATTGTATAGGTGAATCAATCCAGGTTGTTGGAGTTGATTGTACTTGAAAGAGAGAGCTCTTGAGGGAAAGAGATCTAGAGAGAGATCTGTACATCTGAGAGAGGTGTGGAAGAAAGAAGTTTCTTCAATTGTATTCCTTCTGTAAAGAGTTTAATACAAGTTTTCAGGGTGGTTTTTTGTATCTCTTGTTCTTTGCTATTTATCATTCTAGTTACTTATCTATCTGATTTAATTTCATGGTTTATTGCTTTCATAAGTGTAATCATATTGTTGGTTGATCCCCAACACTTTCAACCTGTCAATCTCCTTTAATCACCCATATAACTTATCAATCTTTTTTAACAAGTTGATTGACATCCCTCCTTGTACCATGCCTCTATCTTTGCCATTATTCCATTTTACCCCTCTTGTCTAAACCCTTTTGACATTTTCCATTCCTTTTTCATCCTCAAAACCACCTTCTGGTCCACCATTTGTATCATCACCTTCATTTCCATGACTTTTCCTATCAACGCTTAGTTGATTGTGATACCACATGTTTCTTCTCTTTTGTCATCTTTTTTATCTCCTTTTTCCACTCCTTTGGCTTCCCATTTCCCTCTATTCCATATGTTTCCTTATTCTTCATTGAAATCCATTTTCTCCTCAATCTAATTTATACCTCTTTTCATTACTTTCATTTCCTTCCACATCTCTCATCATCATGTTCCCATGCACAATAGCTAACATTCTCTCACATTTACTTCAAATTCCCTAATTTGCTATTTTTAGCACATTCCTTTCACCCTCATCTTCTACATTTCATATTTAATCTCATTTATTCATTTCATTTCATTTTTCTCATCCTCACTAAATTCACTTGGTTTACTTTCCAAGTTGTATACTAGTCCTTCTTCCCAATAAAAACTCCTTTAAAGGTATTTATCTTTTGAGAAGCCTTCCATAATTTCCTTTTCTTATCATCTGAGTAAGAAATCATACTCAATAATAAAATTATTATTTATCCTAACCATAATATTTATGTATGACCTCATTATCTTATTCATATTCATTCCTCTATCTCAACATCAACACCAACACCAGTTGATCACTACTTTTCCCATTCTCTTTACTCTCACATGGATTCTCGTAGTCCAAACTATGGTGAATCTGAGAGTTTCATATTTCCCATATTTTTCATATTGATTTTTTTATTCTAACCCATTTAATAATATTTATCCTTTGATAATCCTTACTTTAAGCATCTTTATCCTTTGAGAAGCCTTCCATAATTATTATTTTCTTCTTATTTGAATAAACATGCATACTTGGTACTATGTAGTTATTCAACCTTGCCATCATCAATTTTTTTGAGACCTCATTATCCTCTTCATCCTATTTCATCCATATTATCATAAAAAATTAGGGTGAGGTCATTGTATTTTACCTCTTTTACATCTATGCTTACCCATGTCCTCCACTTCTTGTTTCAATGTATGAAATCTAATTAGATTCATTGCTTGATACATTTACATATTGCATATTCATATTTTTCCATGTTGTGCATGGGAATTTATTTTTTATATTCTTATAATCATATTTTATTAGTTACTAACTTAGCATGGAGGATAATTTTCACTTCATGTCATGCCATGGGTTATGTTCTTCTCAATGACTTTGGTCATTTTCTGTACTAATATCCATGCCCCCTATGATGAAGTAAGTTCATTGTCTGAACTTGATTTATTAAATAAATCATATGTAAATGTGATGAAATGAATTCCATATCCAATCCATATTCATAACCAAAATTATCCCTCAACACATCATCACATCATTTCTTCAATCATTATTTCATCACTTTGGGGAATCCTTGTATGCCTAGTTTTTTGTGGCTTTTTAATTCGTGAAAAAGTCATTATACCATCTACACATATGTTTAAGTAAACCTATCACATATTTTAAATATTAATCAATATGATCATTCATCATTTCTTACAATCACTTAACTCATGCATGTAATCCAAATTCATAACGTTTTCCCTATTGTCACCAAATCTTGTACCCTAGAAGAGGGTGTTCAATCCTCTTCCATATTTTGGTAACATGGGAACACTTTTAGGTATGTGAGTGTACCTATAGTGGAATTAAGCCTCTGGATTTTAAGGGTTAGCTCCCTAAATGTATATTGAAGTGATTTCACCTATGCTAATGCTTGCTTATGGGAAAAGAGTTAGAAATTGCATGAAATAAACCTAATCTAAGGGGGTGATACACCAATATGTATTACATATGACCATCATACTTTCCTACACTAAGAAATAAGATGAACAAAATAAATTTTAAGTGTTATGGATCTGAACATGAGTATTTCAGTATAGAGGTGAGATGTATGAGATATATCCAAGGTAAGTGAACCATAGGCTAGTTGCATGCACTAAGGCTCATTGTAAACTTAAAATATAGGCTCATACACTTGAAAACACTTCATATGACATGTTATAATATAAATATCACACAAACATGAAAGTATAAGGGGAGAAAAAGATAGAGAGTGATCACTTTGCACCACCATACACCACTTGCACACTCAGACAATTGCTCAAGAACTAAAAATCAAAAATGCATTAATGTTCAAAGGCAAAATATAATGTCATTCCAAAAGGGTGTCACCATACATGGAGTGGAAATTATTTTAAAATAGCTCAAGGGATATATTTATAAAAAAGGGGGGAAAGAGAGAGAGGGTTTTGGCACTCAAAAAGGGATCAAATGAATTCAAATCGATTTAAAAAATGGTTACAACTACCTCTACAAATATGCTCATTCAGACCATTTGATTGATCCAGGTCACTCTAGTCCATTTCATTATTATAATATTTTTTTTTGATACTCCATGGTGGCTAAAATAAATGGATCAAGTTGCTTTCATTTTGTCTTGGTGCAAAATTACTTAATGATTGGTTTGCCAATACGTGTTCAAGTGGGGAAAAAGGTCATTTTCATGTAGTTAGCTTTGAAAATGACCATTGAAGTCTATGTGTATACATATGTAGTTCTTCAATGACACCATTCAATCTTGGAAAATCCACTTCTAGCTCAAATTAAATCATGCTCAATCTCAGCTCCATCATGCTTGCTTACCTTGGTTGAAAATTGACCTTTTAACCTTTGTTTATGTCATTTGGGATCTCCCTTGCTCTCAACCTTTATTTTCATTATTTATTGATGTTTGATATAGATATTTAACTCCTTGATTTATATCTCTCCATTATATCTACTTGTGTATAGATGCCCATGAGCATCGATCTCCTACCAGTCGAATGTAACTGTACCACTTGTCATGCACCCTTTCACCCTTGAGGTTTGTTGACCATTTTAACTCAACTCATACTATTGGATTTAGATGTATGATTGATCAATGATCATTGATATTTTTGAGACCCATTGTTTGAAACCCAATGGCTACTTCATGACCTTAAAATTGATAGTCTATAGGATGTCATTTAAAATTTGTGTGACCAACATTGATAGTATTACAACCATCAAATTTAATCTCAAAAGACTTAATTTATTCAAGATTAAACTTGATGTTAGCACAAATTTCTCTAGATTTTTAGATCCAAATGACCAGTTATAGGGGCTTGAATTTGATGTCTACAAGGCTACCCAACACCTTTTGAAATCAAACAGCTATTTCCTTTGGACCTTTTATTAGACAATTCCTTCAAGATTTGTGTGGGACACTTTTTCTAAAGGAATTCATTTACTTTGTATTTGCCTTGAACAACTCTTATGGAAAAAATGTCTAAAATAATCTATGTCTTGGTCCTTAGCCCTCTGAAAATTACCCTTCACAACTTTTACTAGGTTCACCTCACTGTAGAAAGGTCCTTCGGAGAAAATGTGGAGGATACTTACCCAAGAAACTAGCCTTTCAGACTGTTGAAAAAATCCCTTTCTAAAAGAAAAGTACCCTTCAAAAACCTTGAAGAGGATCATTTTCCTGAGAAATATATCCTTCAGAACCTCTTTATTGGACCATTTCCCCAAGAAAAGTGCCCTTTAGGAAAATTGTTTGGGACACTTTGTTTGGAAAAGTACCCTTCAAGATTTCTATTTTGGGTCAACTCTTCTAAAAGATATCCTTTAGAACTTTGAAAGAGGCCCTTTCCTATAGAATAATTCTTTTCAAAAAATTATTAGAACAATTTTCCTAAAAGATCTTTGTGTTGCCTTTTGCCTTGGACATTTCTCTCGAAGGAATTGTCCTTTACCTTTAGAAAAGTTCCCCTTAGAAATCCTAAAAATTGTCCTTCAAGAAAAGTGTTTTGGACACTTTTCTCCAAAATAAACCCTTTGAAAATATTGACGTGGACCGTTTCATTGAAAAAAATTACCCTTAAAAAGAAGTGCATAGGACACTTTGCTTTGAAAAATTCTTTCAGAAAAAATGTCTGAAAGAATTCTTTCAAACAAAATTTTTGAAATAATTTTGCCTTAGTGTTTTTATTTAGGATAAAAGCTCAAAATTAAATCTACCTTTGGGAAAGTTACAGAGGATACTTTCTTGAAAAGGTGCCTTCAGACCACTTTATTGAGAGTATACCCTTTGAAAACTTTGAAAAGTGCCCTTCAAAGAAATAACCCTTACAAAAATTATTTCAGACAAAATGTCCAAAATAATTTTCAACACTTAGCCAAAAACCCTAAAAACAAAAGTCCTAAAAGAATTCCAACACTTAACCAAAAACTTGAAACAAAGCTTCCAAAGGAATTAACACTTGTACATTTGTTATGGGTTTTGTGTAGAGCACTTCCTCTGAAGGAAATCTAAATGCTCCAATCACTTGGCCAAAAGTTGAACAAAAATCCCAAGTGCAACCTTAGGCTTTTCTAGACCTACTCTGTAACTACTCAACACCATCAAAATATGCTACTCGCATATATGATCAAAATGATTCTTAAGACACCATAAGACACAAGGACTAGGCTATGCCATGACCAACTTAAAATGGCATATGAAAATACATCAAATAAAGCCATAACATACCCTATGACATTATAAAAATCCCTTATACAAGATTTTGACTATAAGGGGGTTGACCCATTTTGGCTTCTGGGGAAAAATGGTTGACATATTTAGTGATTTCTTAGGGGTGGTATGCTTGTTATACCATGATCAATTGCCTAATCCTATCCATTGGACTATGGAGTCACAAGTATATAAGTTGGACAAATAAACTACTTTTGAATAGTACACAAAACATAAGGGAACACAAAAGGGAAGAAACACACATGACAAGAAATTGTCAGGAATCTAGAACAACAAACATGCTCTGATACCACTTGTCAAGAATCTAGAACAACAAACATGCTCTGATACCACTTGTCAGGGATGTGAAACACCGGAAGCATACAATTGATTACCAAACTTCAAGCAACTTAATATGCGGAAATAACCAGAATCAACAAGTAACTAGAATTCAGAATAACACAGCATATGAGAGACAATACACAACTTGTATTAACACTTTATACAGAAAAGAATACAATAAATAAGATGCCACTTCTTCTCCACCACCTCTTCAAAGGCTCGCTACACCTCAAGTGAACAGTAATTCTTCTCCCCAAAGCTCTCCCTCTCACAGGTCCCAACACCCAACTCAAATATAGAGTTGGTGTTCACCTCCCGTGCTCCACGCACAACACAAGTGCTCCATGCACTCCACAAGCACTCCACATGCTCCACAAGTACTCAAGGTACTTCAAGTAGATCTCCCATGAACCTGCAATAACCTGCATTTCAACAAACCATACTTATGGAAGGAACTCCCTTGCCTTCCTCTCTTGCTCTATCCGAGTACACACCTGTACTCCAAGTAGATCCTGCCTGATACTACTCCCTGTTGTGTTGCTGTCTATATGACCTTGCACACCTGCAAATCAAACAACGGTTCTGCTCACCTGTGAACCTCGACCTTGCACACACATACACCTGCAGATCAACGATCTTACTTACCATGTAGATCTCCTATATAGGCCATGCAACTGTGACCAAGATCCTACACTCCTGAAGAACCCAGCTGGCTCTCCAATCCAGCACCAACACACCTGGTACTGAGGCACTAGGAGGAACACACCATTGCTCTACCTCACACACAGAAGGAGCTTATAATTATGCTCTCTTACTCCCTAGCACACATTTCCAATACAACCATGAGTCTATTAAATAGATCTCATCCAAACAATAATTAGACATCTAATTACAATAATTAGACATCTAATTACAATAATTAGATCCGCAGCTCTCAGTCTAAAAATAGATCTCTTCATGCAAACACTTGGTTCATCAACCCACTGCCTATAATTAACTCACAGTCGAACCACACAGGTGACCGACGCCGGTCCCTGTCCGCTTGGGGGTCGCCGACGCCGGCCGATCTCTGACCAATGTCGATTTCCTTCCTGCCTTATTCTGCCGACGTCGGTTGGCCTGACTGACGCCAGTGTCTCTGACACTCAGCAACTCTCCTGCAACCTCCTCTGTGTTTGCATCAGTGAAGCTTTTAGCTCCACAATCCTAACAATCTCCCACTTGGAGATAAACAGATACACTGTACTTGTACCTGTACCTGTACTCTATCTAATCTGTTTCCTGGTTTGTATCAATCTTCAAGCTCCCACCTGAAGACAACCCACCACACATCCCGTGGTGTACCACTTGTCATCCGAGTACCCTGCCACATCTGAACCTACAACACCTGTAGTGAAGTCCTGACCCTGCATAGCAACACCTGCTGCCGGTCCCTCTCAAAAAACCTGAGAACCCACTTCCCCGAATTGGCTCCTAACTCTGACAGCTCCCACTGCATGGGAATACTTAGGTCTATACCAGACCTCATGTGATTTTAGACACTGTACCTGTCTAGCCCTTAGTGTGCTCCGGTTCTGCATCCTGAACCTCGCCAACACCTGATTCACATCAGCTCCCACTCGAGACAAAATCAACCTGTGATCTGCATGCCTCCCATGTCAAAGAATTCCGCTGCTCCAAACTCCTCCTGACATGCCACTGAACTAATCTTACCCTTAGCTCAGCAAACACCCTGTATGTACACCCCTGCTAGCTAGCATACTATCCACATACAGCAACAGAATGATGTTGCAATCATCATCCCCCTGGTAAGTCAAACCACAGTAGTTACCCTGACACTGACTAGAGTCATGCTCTGTCCTCCACCTGTCAAAACCTGTACCACTATCCTGCAGCTCCTCAAGACCATATGCCTAGTCTTCCGTCTCACGTATCCGTTCTCTCTATTCTTCTACTAAGGAATCCATTCGTCTCTATGCTTTCATCCAGCTGGCAACCCTACCAAGACACACCTATTTGGTTCACCTCCAAGGATTCACATCCTCATCCATGCCAAGCTCACACCTATTTCCTGGATCCTTCCTGCTCTACAATCAGCAACATGTATAAAGAAGAGGAACAATGAATTTGAGGGCCTACTTACACCTTCAGTCCTCTGTATGGGTGTTTGAGACTCCTTGACAACATGTTTTCCACCCAAAATTCGTTACAGTGACCGACCTCGATCACTCCACAGTCTACATCCAACTGACGTCGATTCTCATGCGTCTGTCCCTGACTACCAACCTGCCAGCGCTAGTGTCCCTTCTGCCAACGTCGGTCCTCCTGACCGACATCGGTCTTAGATACTGCCGACGTCGATCCCATGACCGACGTCGGTCTTACCCTACCCGACATCGCTAGCTTCGGTCTGCACATGATCGACATCGGCACCTGTCTGTTCGACGCTGGTTCCTCCTGACTGACGCCGGTACCTGTGTTCGCCTGTGAGTGATGACTTTTTACCCGCGAGTTTCTTTGAATCAAAACCCATGTCCAAACTGCTCTGCTCAGAAGTATCCAGTACCATCCACTGAACTCTATCCGCCATCTCCTCCAAGAACACCAAGGCTTTCCAGTTCTTAAGCCTATCAAATATATCTGTCTTCCACTTAAGAACATGCATCTCCTTCCTGCTCATGTGACCAAGCCTACGAAGCCACGTCTCTGCAACAGAAGAAGAATCAGTAATATAAACAAGTAGATAAAGTATACCTATTTTCTTACCACCAGCTAATTCAAGTGCATCCGCTGTGAGAGTTCTTGTGCATCTCTCATCACCCAATCTTTCTGAAGAAATTAGCCATATCTCTAAACTTGGGACCTGCATGACCTTCATCAACACCTGTGTGTTGGCCGCCTACAATTTCAGCTTCACTTCCCCTTTGCCAATTCTTTGGCAAGGCTTACCAGCTCCTCTACCTGGGGTTGCATGGAAAGAGGCAACCGAATCTTTTATCCAAGATTCAACTTTATCCAAGAAACCTGCAAACACATCCTGTGCAACAACACCTGCTACATATGTATCTTCAGTTTCTTCATGCTGATCTGCTACCAACCAACAATGTTATTTTACCTGCTCTTTCTTTCCATCGGACCGTGAGTAACCGTCTGTGCTTTTTAACTCCTCCATTCTTAGCTTACTTTGATCTGTCGTTGCTCTACTCCCACTCGATCAGAAACCCCTGAGAGTGCCCTGTAACCAAACACAACCCTGCTTCCTGCAACCTTAGCTCTGATACCACTTGTCAGGAATCTAGAACAACAAACATGCTCTGATACCACTTGTCAGGAATCTAGAACAACAAACATGCTCTGATACCACTTGTCAGGGATGCGAAACACCGGAAGCATACAATTGATTACCAAACTTCAAGCAACTTAATATGCAGAAATAACCAGAATCAACAAGTAACTAGAATTCATAATAACACAGCATATGAGAGACAATACACAACTTGTATTAACACTTTATACAGAAAAGAATACAATAAAGAAGATGCCACTTCTTCTCCACCACCTCTTCAGAGGCTCGCTACACCTCAAGTGAACAGTAATTCTTCTCCCCAAAGCTCTCCCTCTCACAGGTCCCAACACCCAACTCAAATACAGAGTTGGTGTTCACCTCCCGTGTTCCACGCACAACACAAGTGCTCCATGCACTCCACAAGCACTCCACGTGCTCCACAAGTACTCAAGGTACTTCAAGTAGATCTCCCATGAACCTGCAATAACTTGCATTTCAACAGACCATACTTATGGAAGGAACTCCCTTGCCTTCCTCTCTTGCTCTATCCGAGTACACACCTGTACTCCAAGTAGATCCTGCCTGATACTGCTCCCTGTTGTGTTGTTGTCTATATGACCTTGCACACCTGCAAATCAAACAACGGTTCTGCTCACCTGTGAACCTCGACCTTGCACACACATACACCTGCAGATCAATGATCTTACTTACCATGTAGATCTCCTATATAGGCCATGCAACTGTGACCAAGATCTTACACTCCTGAAGAACCCAGCTGGCTCTCCAATCCAGCACCAACACACCTGGTACTGAGGCACTAGGAGGAACGCACCATTGCTCTACCTCACACACAGAAGGAGCTTATAATTATGCTCTCTTACTCCCTAGCACACATTTCCAATACAACCATGAGTCTATTATATAGATCTCATCCAAACAATAATTAGACATCTAATTACAATAATTAGATTTGCAGCTCTCAATCTAAAAATAGATCTCTTCATGCAAACACTTGGTTCGTCAACCCACTGCCCATAATTAACTCGCAGTCGAACCACACAGGTGACCGACGCCAGTCCCTGTTCGCCTGGGGGTCACCGACGCCGACCGATCTCTGACCAACGTTGGTTTCCTTCCTGCCTTATTCTGCCGACGTCGGTTGGCCTGACTGACGCTGGTGTCTCTGACACTCAGCAACTCTCCTGCAACCTCCTCTGTGTCTGCATCAGTGAAGCTTTTAGCTCCACAATCCTAACAGAAATAACATGTGCTTCATGAGTACTTATTAAACAAAACACAAAAAAAAGCAAACACACACATAAAAAAACTAACCTAAGCACTAACTAACCTGAGATAAAAAAACTTCCTCTAGGATCAAATGAGAAGCTTGAAACCTTTCTTGATTTATGACATGAAGTGTTGAATGAGACATGAAGCCTTTTGATCCTTGACATTGGTGCCTCCATCTCCTTCATGTTGTTTACCAACTTTATTGACATGATGTTCAATGAGAACTAAGTAGATCCAAATAGGTTAGCTATGAAAATTAACTCTTCTTACATCTAAACAGCCTCAACTTTATCATACGGTTCCTCATCTATAACATCTAATGGTGTTTGAACAAGACATACCTTCTTGATCTCCATGGTGATCTCAATAAGATTGGGTTTCCATTCAACTAAAAGTTACTTAAGCTCATCAAGGAGCTCTAAATAGACCACCCAATCTTGTTCATTATCCTCCATGGAAGACTTTTCCTCCACCCTCTCATGTACTTTTCCCTCAACTTGGTAGAGATCTTTAAGCTCTTAAAAGAGCTCCATTTATTGCTTCTAATCATCATTACTATCCTTGTCATTTAGGACCCCTTCCTCTTCAATCTTATCTTATTGATGTATGAGGTCATCAATCTAATGTTTTTCATATTATAATGCATTTGGGGGTGATTCAAAATTATATAGAGGTATGGAGTCATCTCCAATAACTATCTCTTCTACCTTGGTCTCATAAGACTCCTTTAGGGTTGAAACTTCTTGAGGAGTGACTTGAGCTTCATCATTGACCTCACTTTCCATGTCTAAAACATCTTAGACGCTAGCATCACCAGATTTCTCTATGAAAATAGATTCTTGATCAATAGAATGACCTTCATCTTTATGCTTGAGATGTTTATCTTCAACTTCATGATTAGACATGGAGTCTTCTTCGAATTTCTCTCTCTTCAGTTCTTGGAAACATTATTCATGGATAGATGTAAAAGAGTCTTCAATGTGATTTTTTTCCTTCAACAAGGTAGATTTACACTTATGGTCACCAAGGGGTTCCCTATGGTTATTTCCTCCTCATAGTTGTTCATGACATCTTCTTGGTCAGCTTTCACTTGGATTTTCTCCCCTCCACTTACTTCACTCAAGATGGGCTCCTCTTCAAGAAAGTGTGAGGTGGAAGGTTGATGGATAGGATCATGTGAAGGACATGGGATATGAAGTGTAGAAAAAGGATGAGATGTGATGGGGTGTTTATGAATTTGGGATGGAGTGTGAGGGGTAGGAGAGGGCTTGTTAGTGGTTTTAGGAAAGAGAAAATCACTAGTAAGTTTATAGGGAAGTGACATCTTGGGTTGGTTAGAAGAACAAATATTTACATAAACAGGAATTGTATCTTACCAGTAGCTTTCTTGAAATTATTCAATAGTAGCATGTTTATTGTTTAGCTCTTTATCCTCCCACATACTTAGCCTCTCCATTAAGCATTTAAGGCACTTCTTTACTAAGTCCATTTGTTCTATGATCTCCCATTGAGTTCCTTCTAGTTTTTCAAACATCTTTAAAGTCTGCATATGACTTTAGATAACAGTTCTCAACCATTCTATGAGATGATCAGGGAATATATCATATGCATCATCCCATGTTGTTATTTCATCTTCAAGAAATAGTAAATGTGGTATGGATGCCAACAAAGACTTGATATAAGATGGAAAAAATGAAGGATGAAGAGGGTAATGATGTGGATCAAGATCAACTTCAACTTGTTAAAATCTAGTTTGTAGGAATCTATATTTTAATTTGTAATACCTTGATATAGAGTCCATAAAAACATCTTGTTCCTCATGATAAGACTCATAGGAGTACCCTTGAGGTTCACAGGTACTAGGGTATGGTTGATAGGGTTCTTATTAGGACTGATACGGTGGTGTTTTTTTATAGGTATCTTGGTAGCACTTCCTCATAGGGTTGTCTAATAACATGGTGTCTATCTGGTGGGGAAAATGAAGGGTTATATGGGTGCCATGGATCATAGGACTGATAGAGATTTTGATAGGTCTGTTGGGGAGTATATTATGGTTCATATCAAGGCTGGTAAGGAGGTCCATGGTTGGGATATCCACCATGGTCATTCATGTCAACCTCATGCATCAAGGTAAATATAAAAATTGATCAAAACTTTAATAAGATATACCTAAGATACTTACAACTAAAAGCTATCATTTGGAGTCACCATTGGTGCTATATTGCTTGCTTCCAAAAATTTGATAGAGGAAAGACACACCAAAAATCCTTCCAATCTCTTGGACCTTGGTCCCATTAGGCATGCCAAAACTATTATCACTAAATATCACACCCTAGAAGAGGGTGTTTAATCTTCTTATAGATTTAGGTAGCATGGAAACACTTCCAGGTATGTGGGTGTACCTATAGTGGAAGTGAGCATCTAGATTTTAAGGGCTAGCTCCCTGAATGTATCTTGAAGTGATTTCACCTATGCTAATGCTTGCTTATGGGAAAAAAGTTATAAGTTGCATGACATAAACCTAATGTAATGGGGTGATATACCAAAATGTATTCCATATAACCATCATACTTTCATGTACTAATAAATAATACAAAAATTAACTTCTAAGTCTTATCAATCCTAACATGAGTATTTCAATATAGAGGTGAGATGTATGAGATCTATCTAAGGTAAGTGAACCATAGGCCAATTATAGGAACTAAGGCTCATTATACCCTTGAAATATAGGCTCATACACTTGAAAACACTTCATATGACATGTTAGAGCATAAATCTCACACAAACATGAAAGGATAAGGGTAGAAAAGCATAGAGAGTAATCCTTCACACTATCATACATCACTTGCACACTCAGACAATTGCTCAAGAACTAACAATCAGAAATGATTTAATGTTTAAAGGTAAAATATGATGTCATTCTAGCTAGAATGTGACTTCTTTTACAATAGCTCAAGGGCTATATTTATAGAAAAGGGGGGCAAGAGAGAGAGGGTTTTGGTGCTCAAAAAGGGATCAAATGAATTCAAATCCATTTGAAAATAATTTACAACTACCTCTACAAATATCCTCATTCAAACCATTTTATTGATCCATGTCACTCCAATCGATTGCATTATTATAATACCTTCTCTGTGATACTCCATGGTGGCTATAATGGTAGGATCAAATTTTTTTTGTCTTGGTGTGAAATTACTCAATGACTGGTTTGTTGATGCATGCTCAGGTGGGGAAAAAGGTCATTTTCATGTATCTAGATTTATTGATGGCCATTAAATTTTATGTGTCTACCTCTATAGGTCTTCAATAGCACCATCCAATCCCAAAAAATCCACTCATGGTTCAAACTGAATCATGCTCAAACTCAACTCTATCATGTTTGCTTGCCTTGGTTGAAAACCAACCTTTCAACCTTTGTCTATTTCATTTGAGCTCTTCCTTGCTCTCAACCTTTATTTTCATTGGTTGTTGATGTTTGATCTAGATACTTAACTCCTTGACTCATCTTTCTCCATTAGATCCACCTGTGCATGGATGCCCATGAGCATCAATCTCCTACCAGTCAAATGTACATGTGTCACTTGTCACGTACCCATTCACCCTTAAGGTTCATTGACCATTTTGACTCAGCTCATACCATTGGATTGAGATGTACAATTGATCAAGGAATTTTTATTTTTTAGGGACCCACTATTTAAAACCCAATGGTTACTTCATGACCTTAAAATTGATGGTATATAGGATATCATTTGACATTCATGAAACTATCATTGATGGTCATGTGACCATCAAATTTAATCTCAAAAAGACTTACTTTGTTTGAGCTTAAACTAGACATTAGCGTGAACATTTCTAGTTTTTCAAATCCAAATGGTTAGTTAGAGGGGCTTGAATTTGATGTCTACGGGGCTGTCCAAGACCTTTTGAAATCAAATGGATATTTCTTTTGGACCTTTTGTTGGATAATTCCTTCATGTTTTATGTGGTACACTTTTTCCAAATAAATTCATTTGCTTTGTCTTTGCCTTGAACAACTCTTATGGACAAAATGTCGAAAGAATCCATGTTTTGGTCCTTAGCCCTTTGAAAAGTGCACTTCAAAACTTTTGCTTGGTCCACTTCACTGTAGAAAGGTCCTTTAGAGAAAACATGGAGGAAACTTGCCCAAGAAATTGACCCTTTGTACTTTTGAAAAGTGCCCTTTCCAATATAAAATTACCCTTTGAAAACCTTGAAGTGGACTATTTCCTAGAGAAACATATCATTCAAAACTTTTGTACTGGACCATTTCCTTGAAAAAAGTGCCCTTTAGGGAAATTTTTTGGGACACTTTTTTTGGAAAAGTGCCCTTCAAGATTTCTATTTTGGGTCAACTCCTCCAAAATATATCCTTCAAAACTTCGAAAGAGGCCCATTCTTTTAAAATATTTCTTTCAAAAAAATTGTTTGGGTAATTTTTCCAAAAGATATTTGTGTTACCCTTTGCCTCAAACATTTTTCCTAAAGGAATTATCCTTTGCCTTTGGAAAAGCACCTTAAAAAAATCTTGAAAAGTGTCCTTCAAGAAGAATGATTTGACACTTTTCTCTGAAAGAAATCCTTCAAACATCTTGAAGAGGACCATTTTACTAAAAAAAATTACCCTTCAGAAGAAGTGTGTAGGACACTTTGCTCTGAAAAAATCTTTCAGATAAAATGTCTGAAAGAATTTTGCCTAAGTATTTTTCTTCAGGACAAAATATCTAAAATAAATCTTCCTTTAGGAAAGTTTTAAAGGATACTTTCTTGAAAAGGTTCCCTTTGGACCACTTTCTTGAGAGTATACCCTTCAAAACCTTTGAAAAGTGCCCTTCAAAGAAATAACCCTTCAGGGAAATTATTTCAGATAAAATGTTCAAAATAATTTATGACACTTATCCAAAACCCTCAAAATAAAAGTCTCAAAATAATTCCTTCACTTAGCCAAAAAATTAAAACAAATCTTTTAAAAGAATTAACATTTGTACATTTATTGTGGGCTTTGTGTGGAGCGCTTCCTCTTAAGGAAATCTAAATTCTCCAATCACTTGGCCAAAAGTTGAAAAAAACTCCCAAGTGCAACCTTAGGATTTTCTAGACATACTCTATAACTACTCAACACTATGAAAAATTTCTACTTAAGTATATGATCAAAATGATTCTTAATACACCAGAAGACACAAGGACTAGGTTAGGCCATGACCCACTTAAAATGGCATATGAAATGACATCAAACAAAGCCAAAACATATCTTATGACATTATAAAAATCCCCTATACAATATTTTTAATATATGGGGGTTGACCCATTTTGGTCTATGGGTAAAAATGGTCAACATATTTGGTGATTTCCCAAGGGGGTATGCTTGTTATGCCATGACTAGTTGCCTAATCTTGTCCATTGGGATATGGAGTCACAAGTATATAGGCTTGACATATAAACTAATTTTGAAAATTACACTAAAAACAAGGGAACATAAAAGGGAAGCAACACATAGGACAAGAAATAACATGTGCTTCATGAGAACTTATTGAACAAAACACAACAATAAAGGAAACACACACCTAAAACAACTGACCTAAGCACCAACTAACCTGAGATTTTTTTTAAAAAAATCCTCTAGGATAAAAGGTGAAGCATGAAACCTCTTTTGCTTTATGACATGAAGGGTTGTATGATACATGAATCCTTTTGATCCTTGACATTGGTGCCTCCATCTCCTTCATGTTGTTTTCCAACTTTATTGACATGAAGTTCACTGAGAACCAAGCAGATCCAAATAGGTTGGCTATGGAAATGAACTCTTCTTTCATACAAATATCCTTAGATTTCTCATATAGTTCCTTATCTATGACCTCTAATGGTGTTTGAACAAGACATACCTTCTTGATCTCCATGGTGCTCTCAATAAGATTGGGTTTCCCTTCAGTTGCAAGTTCCTCAAGCTCATCAAGGTGCTCTTAATAGTCCATCCTATCTTGTTCATTGTATTCCATGGAAGACTTTTCCTCCACCCTCTCATGTACTTTTCCCTCAATTTGGAAGAGGTCTACAAGCTCTTGAAAGATCTCCATTTGCTACTGTTAATCATCTTTACTATCCTTGTCACTTAGGACCCCTTCCTCTTCAATCTTAAATTATTGATGTATGAGATCATCAAACTGATGTTCTTAATATTCTAATGCATCTGGGGGTGATTCAAAATTAGATAGAAGCATGAAGTCATCTCCAAGAACTATTTCTTCTACCTTGGTCTCATGAAACTCCTTTAGGGATATAACTTCTTGAGGAGTGACATGACCTTCATCCTTGACCTCACTTTCCATGTCTATAATATCTTGGACACTAGCATCACCATATTGCTCTATGATAATAGGTTCTTGATTAGTAGAATGAATTTCATTTTTATACTTGAGATGGTCATCTTCAACTTCATGATTAGACATGGAGTCTTCTTTGAATGTCTCTCTTCAGATCTTGGCCACATTCTTCATGGATATATGTAAAAGAGTCTTCAATTTGCTTTTCTTCTTCTAGGAAGGCAAAGTTGCACTTGTGGTCACCAAGGGGGGTACCTATGGTGATTTCCTCCTCATATTCTCTCATGACATATTCTTGGTCAGCTTTGGCTTGGATTTTCTCCCCGCCACTTACTTCTCTCAAGATGGGCTCCTCCTCAATAAAGGGTGAGGTGGAAGGTTGATGGATAGAGTCATGTGAAGGAGATAGGATATGAAGTGTAGTGGAAGGATGAGATGTGATGGGGGGATGATGAATTTGGGATGGAGTGTGAGGGGTAGGATAGGGCTCATTAGTGGATTTAGGAAAGAGAAAATCACTAGTAAGTTCATAGGTAAGTGACATCTTAGTCTAGTTAGAAGAACAAGTATCTACATAAGCAAGAATTATATCTTGATGATAGCTTATTTAAAATTAATTAATAGCAACATGTTGATTTTTTATCTCTTTATCCTTCCACATACTTAGCCTCTCAATTAAGCATTGAAGGCACTTCTTTGCTAAGTCCATTTGTTCCATGATCTCCCATTGAGTTCCTTCTAGTTCTTTAAACATCTTAAAAGTTTGCATATGAATTTGGATAGTAGTTCTCAACCATTCCATGAGATGATTAGGGATTATAACATACTCATCATCTCATGTTGCTATTTCATCTTTAATAACTAGTAAATTTGGTATGGATGCCAATAAAGACTTGATATAAGATGAAAAAAATTAAAGAGGAGGGTAGCAATGGGGATCAAGATCAACTTCAACTTGTTGCAATCTAGTCTACAGGAATCTATATTTTGCCTTGTAATACCTTGATATAGAGTCCATAGAAACGTCTTGTTTCTCATAAAAAGACTCATAGGAGTACCCTTGAGGTTCATAGGTACCAGGGTATGGTTGATAGGGTCATATTGGGATTGATAGGGGATGTTTCTTGATAGGTATCTTGGTAGACTTCCTCGTAGGGATGACTAATAACATGGTGTCTATCTAGTGGGGAAAATGAATGGTTATAGGACTATCATGGATCATAGGACTGATAGCCATTTTGATAGGGCTATTGGGGAGTATACTATGGTTCATAGCAAGCCTAGTAAGGAGGTCCATGGTAGGGATATCCACCATGGTTTCTAATGTTAACCTCATGTATTAAGGGAAATATAAAAATTGATCAAAAATTTAATAAGATATACCTAGGTTGTTTACAACCAAAAACTATCATTTGGAGTTGCCATTGGTGCTAGATTGCTTGCTTCTAAAAGATGATAAAGGAAAGACACACCAAAAATCCTTCTAATCTCTTGTACCTTGGTCCCATTGGGCGTGCCATAACTATTATCACCAAATCTTGCACCCTATAAAAGGGTGTTCAATCCCCTTCTAGATTTGGGAAACATGGAAACACTTCTAGGTATGTGGGTGTACCTATAGTGGAATTGAGCCTCTAGATTTTAAGGGCTAGCTCATTAAATGTATCTTGAAGTGATTTCACCTATGTTAATTCTTGCTTACGGGAAAAGAGTTAGAAGTTTCATGAAATAAACCTAATATAAGGGGGTGATACACCAAGATATATTCTATATGACCATCATACTTTATTTCACTAAGAAATAAGATTCACAAACTAACTTCTAAGTCTTATGGATCCTAACATGATTATTTCAATATGGAGGTGAGATGTATGAGAACTATCCAAGGTAAGTAAATAATAGGCCATTTATAGGCACTAAGGCTCATTGTACACTTAAAAGATAGGCTCATACACTTGAAAACACTTCATATGACCTATTAGAATATAATTCTCACACAAATTTGAAAGGCTAAGGGGATAAAAGGATAGAGAGTAATCACTTTGCACCACCATACATCACTTGCACACTTAGACAATTGCTCAAGAACTAAAAATTAGAAATGCATCAATTTTCAAAGGTAAAATATGATGTCATTCTAATAGGGCTTCACCATAAATGGAGTGGAAATTATTTTACAATAGCTAAAGGGTTATATTTATAGAAAAGGGGGGCAATAGAGAGAGGTTTTTAGTGCTCAAAAAGGGATCAAATGAATTTGAATCCATTTAAAAAGTGGTTATAATTTCCTCTATAAATATGCTCATTCAGACCATTTGATTGATCCAGGTTACTCTAGTCTATTGCATTATTACAGTATCTTCTCTTTGATACTCCATGGTGGTTGTAATAGTGGGATCAATTTTCTTTCATTTTGTCCTGGTGTGAAACTACTCAATGATTGGTTTGTTGATGCATGCCTGAGTGGGGAAAAAGGTCATTTTCATGTAGCTAGATTTAGTGATAGACATTAAAGTCTACTTTTTTTCCTCTATAGGTCTTCAATGGTGCCATCCAATCTTTGAAAATCTACTCTTGGCTTAAACTAAATCATGCTTAAGCTCAACTACATAATGCTTATTTACCTTGGTTAAAATCTAACCTTTCAATCTCCATCTATGTCATTTGGGCTCTCCCTTGCTCTCAACCTTTATTTTCATTAGTTTTTTATGTTTGATCTAGATCCTTGAATCCTTGACTCATCTCACTTATTATATTTGCCTATGTATGGATGTCTACGAGTCATCGATATCCTCCAAGTCACATGTGCCTGTGCCACTTGTCATCCACCTGTTGACACATTTTTTCAAGGAATTTGTTTTCTTTGTATTTGACTTGAATAATTATTGTAGACAAAATGTCTTAAATAAACCATGTCTTGGTCCTTGGCCCTCTATAAAGTGCCCTTCAAAACTTTTAATTGGTTCGCTTTGTTGTACAAAGGTCCTTCGAATAAAATGTGGATGACACTTGACCAAGAAACTAACCCTTTGTACTTTTGAAAAGTGCCCTTTCCAAAATAAAAATACCCTTCAGAAACCTTGAATTGGATCATTTCCCTAAGAAACATATCCTTTAGAACTTCTATACTAGATCATTTCCTTGAGAAAAGTGCCCTTCAGGGAAATTGTTTGGGACACTCTATTTGTAAAAGTTCCCTTCAGGATTTTTATTTTGGATCAACTCCTTTGAAAGATATCCTTCAAAACTTTGAAAGAGGCCCTTTCCTATAGAATAATTCTTTTAGGTTAATTATTTGGAAAATTTTCCCAAAAAATCTTTGTGTTGCCTTTTGCCTCAAATATTTTTCTTGAAAGAATTATCCTTTGCCTTTGGAAAAGTACCCCTCAGAAATATTAAAAAGTGTCCTTCGAGAAAAGTGTTTTGGACACTTTTCTCTAAAATAAATCCTTCAAAAATCTTGAAGTGGATCATTTCACTAAAGAATATTACCCTTCAGAAGAAGTGTGTAGGATACTTTGCTTTAAAAAATTCTTTTTGATAAAATGTTTAAAAGAATTATACCTTTGTCTTTTTCTTCAGGACAAAAGCTCTAAAAGAAATCTACTTTGAGAACATTGCAGAGGATAATTTCTTGAAAAGGTGCCCTTTGGGAGAAGTGTTTGGACCATTTTCTTGAGAGTATACCCTCCAGAACCTTTGTAAAGTACCCTTTGAAGAAATGGCCCTTCGGGGAAATTGTTTTGGATAAAATGTTCAAAAAAATTCCTAACACTTAGCCAAAAACCTTGAAACAAATGTTTTGAAATAATTCCAACACTTAGCCAAAAAACTGAAACAAAGATTATAAAGGAATTAACACTTGTACATTTGTTGTGGGATTTGTGTGGAGCACTTCTTCCAAAGGAAATTTGATTGCTCTAATCACTTGTCCAAAATTTGAAAAAAACTCCCAAGTGCAACCTTAGGATTTTCTATTCTTGCTTTACAACTACTTAACACCATGAAAGTTTGCTACTTGCATATATGATCAAAATGATTCTTAAGACACCAGAAGACACAAGGACTAGGCTAGGCCATGACCCACTTAAAATGGCATATGAAATGACATTAAAAAAATCCACAACATACCCTATGACATTATAAAAATCCCCTATACAAGATTTTGAATATAGGGGGGTTGACCCATTTTAGCTTTTGGGTAAAAATGGTCAACATGTCCTACTTGGGGAATATCAAAGTTTTCCCCTTACCTTAAATATACTCTAATTGAGGCAAATCAATTTGTCATCATCATAACATAAAAGAAAACAAACATTATCTCAAATGAGCTAATTTCATCCCTAGGTTAATATCATCCACTCATAAGCATACCTCCCTAAAGAGAGAACTACATTTGGTCAAAGGTCCATTTGGACTATGTAGGTAGTGCTCAGTTACATGGGGTTTTTGAGGTAAGCTTAGCCATTAATTCTTCCTTCCCATTTCCCTCATCTCATGTTTAATTTGTGAAATATATTAAAACATTTATCTATTCTTGAAAAATAATCAATCAATTATCCATCTAAGATTACAAATATCACCCTACTTGGGGCAAATAAAAAATATACAACTCCATTAATGAGATTGATCATTCCCCAATCCACCTTGCTTGGGGAAATTTAAGCACATAATTTTTTTAGAATCATCTTTCCAAATCTTCCCTACTTTGGGAAAATAAAAATGTGAAGCTTATCTTAGGATGTATCCTTCCCAAATATGCCTTGATTAGGGTAGTTCAGTCCATCATTCATCAAAAATCAAAGCATTCAAGCATTAGCCTGGGTGGGTTAATTACATCCATGGATTAATCTCATCACATCCTATATAACCACCCCTTATTTATTCTTCACCCACTTTTTGCTTCTTCTATTATATCTTATTCATCTCTTTTTCAAGATTCCAACCATTTCCTTCATCCCCACATGTCCTCTCAAGGGGAAATCTCCATCACATTCTTTCATCATCATCATTTAATTTTTTATCCATATTTTTTGGATTCTTATTTATTTTAAAAAAACATTACTCCAATCATCATGTATTATAATTCCTTATCAAAGAGGGGCAAAATTTAGACACCTAAAATAAAACACTTCATGTCAATTTTAACTAATCAATCTTCTATTCCCACTAACATCCATAACTTTCATTATTCATCACCCCTAACCAATTAATTTATTTGTTCCATAACCACCTCCAATACCATAAAATTTGTATCATATTACATTAGCTAATCAATAAAAATTAATTAAATAATCATTCCCTAATTACATGGATTTTGAATATCCATAATTATAAAAATAAATAAAAAATAATCCCCACAATATGACATCATCTTCCACCCCCTTTCACTTTCCAAGTTTTAATGATGTCACAGGCTCCACCTATCCCCCATCATCTAAATTTTATAATCCAAATATTCATGTCTCTAAATTTAATAATCTAGCTCAAATTCTACTAATCTCCACTATCAAATTAAATAATCCCATTTAATCCTCCATATGTCCAATGTCCCCACCTATTTCCCACTCCTAATATTCCCATTAAATAATTTAATAATCTCCCATCAATTCAATCATCCTCCATCATTGATCTTCAACCAAGATCAATGGTTATCATTAATCAACAGTAATCTATAAATGGATCCATTCACCTCCATTCCCACTAATATTTATATATATAATGAAGTGTCATCCAAAGACTATCCATCAAATATTCAACTCATCAAGGCAATCAACCATGTAAGGATAAGTTTTGTCAAATTTTTGATGTGCCTCAATCAAACCTTTGTAACTACAATCAAGAATAAATATGAGTGACATCCAATCTACAAAATAGTAAGTTAAGGTATGTTATTTAGCATTTTTAATTCTCCCTTCTTTTCTTTTTTTTAGATAGATCTTCTGAAGTACATTAGAATAGATCTAATTAGTCTTTAATTCATTTTTGATTCCTAAAAATGCTAATAAATCTTGTTCTTGTATTACACTTAGATTTTTTGGTTTCCTATTTGACGATGACTATAATATATAAATGATAATCATAGATAAAGAAGCTTGTGGTTTGTTCAATTCTAAAACTGATTTGTTATCTGCACTAGGTTAGTTTTACAAGATCAATTCAATATTATTTGTTGATACTGACATGTTTATGAATACATACCTACATAGAATTATGGCATAATGATTTTATAGTCTCTTGTGATTATTTTTGTGATCCTAAACCTAGATGACATGCATAGATCTATAAATCAGCCTCCTTTTGCATTAAAATCCTAGGTGTGTTTGTGAGGGATAAAAACTTATAAAAATAAGGGAATTGTAATTGGATAAGATTACCTCAATCACCCCCATTTGATGATTGACCACTACATATGTATATAATACTTCAAAGATGGAAATCAATCCACACATAGTTATTTCACCTAGTTTGATTGTACAATTATGCTCCTTCATTATATTTATGTAATTAATGATGTGGTTTTGGTACTTAACAATGTTTAATTCAAATTGGATTTTGAGTGATTTAAACCTGGCTTGTGAATATTCCTAGTGATAGGTTTGAAAATTAGGAATAATAGGTTTGATTTTCTCAGTATGAAATAGTGTATAGATGTATAAGAGATGAGTGCCTAGTTCATTTCAAATGAGACCTTAATTTGTCCATATGGATCCAATTGAATAATTACTCATGTCACTAACATGAAAGGCTTATGGGCTGGACTTAACGATGGTTTTATTTTATAAAATACTCACTGTTGGGAGTGGATCAGTTTTGACCATATTAGTCAATATTTATTGGCAATAATGACCAGGTTTGAAAGAATGAATTGTGTATAGGCAAATTGATTTGAGAGTCTGGAGATGTCCATGTAGAATATTTAACAAGTTTGAAATAAAAAGTGAGGTTTTAATAGGTTTATAATATCATAATATAAGGGTTCAATTATAAGATATAATTCAAGTTTGAGAGTATGGTAGATTAGGACCTTGTTTGTTGTGCTTAAGTTGTGGTAAATATATTTCAAGCTTATCATTATCAAGTACTAAAGACCATATTTTAACATTTACACTAATGAAAAAGGGTAACCAAGATCCAAGAGATCTATAAATACTAAGCTAATAATAATGTAAGTGGTGAAATGGTAAATTAATGGATGGTTCATGCAACATAAAATATTAAATAAAAAGCTTAAGTAGCCCTATAGTTATACTAGCTTATTCAGTATAAGGAGGAGCATGAGTAAGGATTAAAAAACACATATACATGAATAATAAATAAATAAATTATGTATAATAAGTAAATAATGAAATATAATAGAGATAGAGATACTTACATTTGAGTGGACTCATCAGTGCATCGATCTCCCCCCTTTGGTTCAAGTGGCACTTTGCAAGAGATGTTTTAGGTTGAACACCTCAAATGGAAATAATAATACCTATATATACTTAGTTAGGGACTCCAAATACTCAGACACCTCCTTGACACAACTCCACCCATTAGGATTCAATGACCTTAAGCAAGACTAGACCTCCAACTCTTCCTTTTACTTCATAAGAACATAAATTCAAGTGCAAGTAGATAATATGAGTGTGTTATATGTTTTGTAAATTAAATATGACCCTTATATATATGGATTCAATACCCAAAATTAACCCTAAACTCTAATTTAATGTTATCAATCATGCTCATATAGTTGAAAAAACACCAATTGACATACAATTGTATTGCTTAGGTTGATATAGTACAACTAACAGAGACATGACTAAAAATTATATCATCTAGGTTTATATAATATAGGTAAAGGAAAGAATGAAATAAATTTTATCAGCTTATCAAATATAATAGGAATATATGGTGGTTAGCAAGACTAAATGAAAAGTATACAAAGAGTTAAGATGGAAAGAGATTCAAAGGAGGTCATATTGATAGTTATAAAGGTATGATATAATAGTATGTTAAAATATCTCATCAAGTACATAAGGTGCACTTAGGGAGATAGATGTGCCCATAAGCCCCTATAAGAGAAATTATCAATAAAGTGATAATTTTAAAGTGTATACACCTTCCTATTATATATCTTCATCTCCATCAAATTTTAGATCTCATGGATGGTGATCCAAGCATGAAAAATATTTTACATTATATACATGACATGCCTTAGGATGGAAATATATTACCCATTTCCATTTTTCTAGCTCATGCACATATTTAGGGAAAAAATAATGCAATATGATAGAATAATATGTGAAGATAATATATGGACTTGAAATAAAAATGTACATATACTTTATTTATACTAAAGTAAAAAAATCAAATTAAACATGTAAAAACATGTAGGGATCCTTCACTTTTAGTAGCTTTTGATTATATTTGATGGTATATGGACCACTATATTTACATGTCTTCACAGATATAGTGTCATTAAAAGACTCATAAAAGCTACATTTGAACAAAACACCTTTGAGGATTATATAATTAAACTTAATTAATTTTTAGATCAACCCTATGTAATCCAAGTTCCCATCAATTAAAAAAAATATAGCTCGCATGACTAGCGTATTCGAACTTACAACAACTCCACAATTGCACTCAACTCTCTTATTATCTAAAATTTCTACATGAAAGGGTTGTCCTTCAATATAAATTTTGAGTGTTATAATTTGATAATATAGAGTAATGAAAAATAATATAATGATTATAATGAAAATTTATAATAAGTTGTTTGGAAAAAAATAATTATTGATTTATCACAAAGAATACTTACAAATTATTTGTGTGCTTCCACAATGTCCAAATCTTATTCATCTATATTAGGGTCACCATTCTCCTTTCAATATTGAAGATAATCATATATCCAATTCATTTTTCACTCTTCCGATCAATATCAATCTTGTAAACCTTCAAAGTATAGTTGCTTTGCACCCATAGATTGTCATAAATAATTATCTTTCTTCCTTGCACATTTTATTATCTCTTGGTCACTTGGTCATTGACTCTTTATTATGGAAAATAAAGTGAATTATTGTTATGAGATAATAAATTTTTACACAAGACATAATTAATTATTAATATTGGGGAAACATTTGATACATATATGTGCATGCATTTATTAAAGTGCAGATATACCAAGGTTCAAGCCTCTTGTTGACCCCCAATTTTGGCCAAGTATGGGAATGCACTTATTTTTGTTGAAACATCAAATGGTGCAAAGGATGTGCACATTTTGAAGGAATAAAATGCAAATACAAAGGGTGCAAGTGTAATATCCTCAACTCAGAGATCAAAAAATTACAAGTTTGTCATGGGAATCATAACTCTTAAAGAGGAATTTTAGTCAGCAATAAAGGAAATTGAAATCATAGCCTTTGAAGAAGAGTACTATAATTAACTTGCAAATTGCCACAACAGGAAGCACCAAAAAGAAACCAGCAATCATTAATAAAATAATAGTCATTACTTTTTTAAGAGGAGCACCCATAATTAATACAATATTAATTAATTATTATTTAATTAATAGGTAATAAACATTCTTTTAATGAAAGGTTTCCACCCTTGGAAGAGTTACATATTTTGATGGAAGGCTTTGAAGCTATAAATAATCAGCCATTGGTATGGAACAATTCATTCGATCATGTATTCAAATATAAAACCTTGTACAATCATCATGCTTTACAATTTCTCTTAAGGATAAAACCCCTTAATTGTGTACCCTGACTTCAAGGATGAAAATCCTTGTCATCACAATAAATCAAGGATGAAACCCCTTGAGGATTCACATTATATTATTTGAGATCTAAAAACTCTCAATATAAGTTCATTTTATTATCTAAATTATCATTTCAAGCATAAAATCTATATTTATCTTAAATGAATTTATAAGAATTCAAAATGTTAGTATAATATTCTAATTAGGAATATTACAAAGGTATTAGAGCTTTTTCCCTACCCACCTATGGGGAAAACTTTATACAAGGTGATGATAAAGAGAACTACTATTATTTCTGAAATATAAATAAGAGTTTTGATCAGTAAAGGGAAGAATTCAAAAAAGGAGAAGAAATGGAAAATATAGGAGACAATAATCGAGATGATGAATGAATTGATAGGATTATTCAAGGACAAGAACAATTGGCTAATATAATGACTCGGTTGGCTCTCGCAATGTAATCTATGATAAATCATATATATCAAAATGGTGAAAATAGCCATTCTAATATTATAAATAATCAAATCCATAAAAAAAAACCATGATTTGTTCAAATAGACCATTTCATCCTAAATTTATTTTGAGAGAAGAATTGATTATTGAAGAAGAAACCCAAACTTTATTAGGAGAGAATATTGCATCTAGTTTTAAATAATATCAAGCCCTTTCAACTAAAATATAGAGAGAAATACAACTCGTAAATTTCATAACAATGAAAAGAAATAGAAATGGTACCAAAACAAAGTATAGACCCTAAAATACTCAAATAGATCTTCATCATGCATTGGGTAAAATGACTTTGTCTACTTTTTATGGCTCTAAAAAATGTATAACTCAAGCATGGATACAAAAATTGGATACCTACTTATCTCTCTGACCTATGATGGAAGAAGAAGCGATCAAATTTATAACCCTTCATCTTGAAGTAATAACTCATAAATGGTGGTATCATGGGTGGATTACACAAAGGCATGATCTCATTAAATCATATGATGAATTTATAAGAAGGTTGATTGAAATATTTGATAGAATTGACCCCAAATTCATTTTTAGGAATTGGCTCTATTAAAACAAAGTAACAATGTGGAAGACTATGTGGCTGAATTTTAGAGGCTCGCCATGATGGTTCCAAACATAACTTAAAGGAGGCATATAGTATTGTTCATGGAAGGATTGATTGAACCACTCAAGGGTTTAGTCAAAGTCTTTAATCCTTCATACTTCTAAGAATCAATCAAAAATGCATTGGATTTGGAGACATCAACACCAAAAAGTACATTTTTGTCATTCATACAACCAATAATATCCAATAGTGGATAGCCAAAAACCATGCCTTAAGGACATCAAGGGACAACACCATATGGCTAACATAGAATAATATTTAAATCAAAAGGATTCCAACCAAGAGATATACCTAAAGCAGGTAAGGAGATGGAAACAAAATGAGCTAAGGAGGAAAACTTATGCTTCACTTGTAAGGAACCTTGGGTACCATGTCAACATTTCTTGGGAAAGGGGCAAGTCCATTACATCAAAGTTTTGTTAGATGATGAACCCACTAAAGAATAAGTTGAAGCTGAAGAAACAATTCATGAATCAGAAGGAAGGGAAAAGAAATTAGAGAATACCCTTTGGACTTTATCAGGGGCTCTAAGATACCATCCCTTTAGAGTAAGGGGGTATCTATAAGGACATAAAATCACTGTATTGATAGATAGTGGGGCCACCCATAATTTCATTGACAAGGGACTGGTAACCAAAATAGGTTTAAAAATAAAAGAATTTCAAGGTTTTAAGCTAACAGTTGCTAATGGTTTTACTAATTTATGCACTCAAAGAATTTCACTACTCTATCTCACATTGGGGAGACATCAAATAAATGATGATTTTTATGTAATAGGCATTGGTGAAAAATAATTGGTACTAGGTGTTCAATGGCTACATTCTTTGGGGCAATTTACCCAAAACTATCAAATGGTGGAATTAAAATTTAAAGTATATGGGAAAGAATTAGTTCTTCAGGGTATGGCTAATGGATCCCCCCAAGTGATTACAACCAATAGGATGAAAAGGACATTAAATAAAGGCCAAGTTTCATGGGTGACATATTTTTTTGTGATCTCTACAAAATTATAACAAAAAATATGCCATGAAGACATTCAGGCCATAATTGATAAACATCCTAAGGTTTTTGAGAATATCCCATATAGGTTACCACCAGACAAAGGATTTCAGCATATCATTGAGTTAGAAATATTTACCAAGCTAGTAATAATCACACCTTACCACCATGCCAAAATCTATAAAAAGGATATTGAAAAGGCTATCAAAGAATATTTAGTTTGTTGGCAATATTTGCCAATCAAAGATGCCACATGGGAAGGAGTGGTAATTCTTGAACATCCCAATTTAAAATTACTTGAGGACAAGTAATTTGAGGAAGTGAGTTTTTTAGTATCCTCAATCTAGTGATCATAAAATCATAATTTTATCATGGTAATCATAGGTCTTAAAGAGGAATTGTAGTCAATAGTAAAGGAAATTGAAATTGTAACCTTTGAAGAAAAGCTCTATAATTAACTTATCAAATGCCATAAGAGGAAGCACCAAAAATAAACCATCAATCATTAATAAAATAATAGTCATTACTTGTTTAAGAGTAACACCCATAATTATAAAGTATTATTTAATTACTATTTAATTAATTGATAATTAGCATTCTTTTAATGAAAGGTCACCATCCTTGGAAGAGTTATATATTTTGAAACTATAAATAATCATCCATTGGTATGGAAGGATACATTCAATCAAGTATTCAAACATATAACCTTGTAAAAGAATCATGATTTACAATTAATCTTAAGGATGAAACCCCTTAATTGTGTAACCTGATTTCAAGGACAAAAACCCTTGTAATCACAATAACTCAAGGATGAAACCCCTTGAGGATTCACATAATATTATTTGAGATTTGAAAACTTTGAATGTAATTTCATTTTATTATCTAAATTCTTATTTCAAGTATAAAATCTATATTTATTTTAAACAAATTTTCAATGATTCCAAATGTTACTATAATATTTAGATTAGGAATATTACAGTGGTATCAGAGCTTTTGCCCTGCCAGATTGTGGGGAAAACTTCATGCAAGGTGATGATAAAGAGATCTGCTATTATTTGAAAAATAAAAATAAGCGTTCCAATAAGCAAAGCTAATAAACAAAAAATGGATAATAAAGGGAAAATATGGGAGAGAAGAACCAACATGATGCATGAATTGATAGGCTTATTCAAGGATAGGAACAATTGGCTAATACAATGACTCAGTTAATTATCAAAATGCAATTTATGACAAATCATAGATATGAAAATGGTGAAAATAAACATTATAATACTATCGATAATCAAATCCCTAAAAAAATGACCATGAGTTCTTCAAATAGACCTTTTCATCCTAAATTTATCTCAAGAGAAGAATCGATTATGGAAGAAGAAACCCAAACTTCATTAGGAAAGGACATTTCATCTAGTTTTGAAAAATATCAAGCCCTTTCAGATGAAATATAGAGTGAAATACCACTCATAAATTTCATGGCAATGAAAATAAATTGAAATGGTACCAGAATGGAGCATAGACCCAAAAATACTCAAAGAGATATTCAACATGCATTGGGTAAATTGACTTTGTATACTTTTGATGGCTATAGAAAATGAACAACTTGAGGATGGATACAAAAATTAGATACTTACTTATCTCTTAGACCTATGATGGAAGAATAAGTGATCAAATTCACAACCCTTCATCTTGAAGGAATAACTCATGATGGTGTTATCATGGGTGGATTACACAAGGGAAGGATCTCATTGAATCATATGATGAATTTAGTAGGAGGTCGATTGAAATATTTGATATAATTGACCCCAAAATTAATTTTTAGGAATTGGCATTGTTAAAACAAAGTAGCAATGTGGAAGACTATGTGGTAGAATTTTATAGACTCATCGTGATGGTTCTAGACATTACTAAAAGGAGGATTGTATTATTATTCATAGAAGGATTGAATGATCAACTCAAGAGTTTATTCAAATACCTTAATCCTTCCTACCTCCAAGAAGCAATCAAAAAAGGCATTGGATTTGGAGACATCAACATCAAAAAATAAAATTGTGCCATTTATACAACCAAGAATAGCTAATAGTGGACAACCATGAACCATGCCTTTAGGATAAAAAGGGAAAACACCATATGGCCAACACAAAAGAACATTTCAATTAGGAGGATTACAACCAAGAGATCCACCTAAGTCAAGTAAGGAGATAGAAACAAGAAATGATTTGAGGAAAAAAATATGCTTCACTTGTAAGGAACCTTGGGTACCAGGTTACCATTGCTTGGAAAAGGGTAAAGTCCATTACATTGAAGTTGTGTTAGATAACGAACCTGATAAAGAAGTTGAATCTGAAGAAATAGTTCATGAAATAGAAGGAGGTTAAAATACATTATAGATTACCCTTACAACTTTTTCAAGGGATCCAAGATACCATCCCTTTAGAGTAAGGGGGAATCTATAAGGATATAAAATCACTGTATTGATAGATAGTGTGGCCACCCACAATTTCATTAATGAGAGAATAGTAACAAAAATTGGTTTAAAATTAAAAGAATTTCAAGGTTTTAATGTAATAGTTATTGATGGTTTTACCATTCCATGCACTCAAAGAATTTCACTACTCCATCTCACATTAGGGAGACATCAAATAAATCATGATTTTTATGTAGTAGGTATTGGTAAAATAAATTTAGTACTAGGTGTTCAATGGCTACATTGTTTGTGGGAGTTTACCCAAAACTATCAAACGATGGAATTAAAATTTAAAGTTGATGGGAAAGAAGTAGTTGTTCAGGGTATGGCTAGTGGAACCCCCCAAGTGACATTTAGAAAAGGCTAAGTTTCATGGGTAGCATAATGTTTTGTGAGATCTATAAAATTAGAACAATAGCTACACCATGAATACATTTAGCCCATAATTGATAAACATGCAAAGGTTTTTGAGAATATCCCATATGGGTTGCCACCAGATAGAGGGTTTTCGCATATCATTGAGTTAGAAATTGGTACCAAGTCAGTAATAATCATACCTTACCGCCATGCCAAAATCTATAAAGATGATATTAAGAAGTCTATCAAATAATATTTAGTTCATTGGCAATTTTCCAATCAAAGATGCCATGTGGGAAGGAGTGGTAATTCTTGAACATCCCAATTTACAATTACCTGAGGACAAGCAATTTGTGAAAGGGAGGTCTATAATATACTCAACCTAGTAATTAAAATATTATAAGTCTATCATGGGAATAATAGGTCTTAAAGAGGAATTGTAGTCAATATTAAATGAAATTAAAATCATAGCCTTTAAATAAGAGTGTTATAATTAACATGCAAAACACCATAAGAAGAAGTGCCAAAAATAAACCAATGGTCATTAATAAAACAATAGTCATTACTTGTTTAAGAGGATCACCCATAATTAATATAGTATCAATTAATTATTATTAATTAATTGGTAATCAACATTATTTATATGAAAGTTCACCACCCTTGGAAGAGTTACATGTTTTGATGGAAGGATTTGAAGCTATAAATAATTAGCCATTGGTATAGAAGGATTCATTCAACCATGTATTCAAATATATAACCTTGTACAAGCATCATGCTTTATAATTTCTCATAAAGACAAAACCCAATAATTTTATAACCTAATTTCAAGGACAAAAACCCTTGTCATCATAATAAAACAAGGATGAAACCCATCAAGGCTTCACATTATATTATTTTAGATCTAAAAACTCTGAATGTAATTTCATTTTATTATCTAAATCATTATTTCAAGTATAAAATCTATATTTATCTTAAACAAAATTCCAAGGATTCCAAATGTTAGTATAATATTTTGATTAGGAATATTATAGTGGTATCAGAGATTTTGCCCTGCCAGCCTATGGGGAAAACATCATAGAAGGTGATGATAAAGAGATCTTCTATTATTTGAGAAATAAAAATAAGGGTTTCAATTAGCAAAGGAAGAAACCAAAAAGAGAGAATAAAGGGAAAATATGGGAGATAAAAATTGAAATGATGAACAAATTGATAGGCTTATTCAAGGATAGGAACAATTGGCTAATACGATGACTCAGTTAGCTCTCGCAATGCAATCTATAACAAATCATAGATATCAAAATGGTGAAAATAGACATTCTAATACTAGAAATAATCAAATCCCTAAAAAAAAAACCATGATTTTTTCAAATAGACCTTTTTATCCTAAATTTATTTCAAGATAAGAATTGATTATGAAAGAAGAAACCCAAACTTCATTGGGAGAGGATCTTACATCTAGTTTTAAGAATATTAAGCCCTTTCTAATAAAATATGGAGAGAAATACCACTCACAAATTTTATGGAAATGAAAATAAATTTAAATGGTACTAGAACAGAGCATATACCCCAAAATAATAAAAGATATCTTCAATATGCATTGGGTAAATTGATTTTGTCTACTTTTGATGGCTCTAATAAATGCAAAGCTCAAGCATGGATAAAAAAATGGGATAACCACTTATCTCTCTGCCCTATGATGGAAGAATAAGCAATAAAATTTTCAACCATTCATATTGAAGGAACAACTCATGAATGGTGGTATCACTGGTGGATTACACAAGGGCATGATCTCATTAAATCATATGATGAATGTACTAGGAGGTTGATTGAAAGAATCAATAAAATTGATGCCAAAATTCATTTTTGAGAAATTGACCTATTAAAACAAAGTATCGATGTGGAAGACTATTTAAATATATTTTGGAGGCTTGATATGATGGTTTAAGACAAAATTGAAATGAGGCTTGAAGGATTGTTCATGGAAGTATTGATTGAACCACTCAAAGGTTTAGTTAAAGCCTTGTTGACTAATTTTACCCCTAGGTCAAAATAAATCAACCTCCCTATATGTGAAAAGTTTTCATAAAGTCTTCTAAGTCATCAAATGGTCACCATGGTATTATAATAATGTCATGGTCATTACTGAGGTCACATAGTATGATTTTATCTTTGTCACATTTATCCTTTTCTAAATGTCATTTTATACCATCTTTGGTCATTTAATGAAGTTGTACATATATTTTAGCAAAAATACAAATGTCAAGGCTTAGGATAACGTATGGCATGTCAGGTAATGTCAAAGAATAATTTTTAAATAGATATGTTGTATGTCTAATGTATAAACAAGAAGATCACTACAAAAAATGGAGTTTCAAGCAAGTTATATCGACTAGGTGGATCCTCTAGCATATGTGAAGAATTATAGAGAGTATATTAATATTCCATCAAGTATTTTCCAAGTTTAATAAGCTTCAATAGGTCTAAAAATGGTAAAAACTAGTCTCTCTCTTTCATCACTATCTTGGACATGTCAAAAAAGGTCAATGATTTTCCTTCAATACAGATAGGATAAAAAGAGTTAGATTGAGTGTACTTGGTGGATGAAATTAGTCCTTATGACCTTTCATTTCATGTTCATGGTATTCATATCAATTTTCTATATAGTATGAACAATCACTAATACTTTTAACACCTCCAAATTGCTTGCATAACCCTAATGGATTCAGTTTTCTCATCTGATTGCTTTGGTCTGTGTAAACCAAGTGGTGTGTGTGGACTTTCAGAACATGTTAATCCTTTTTATGTTGAATTCATTTGATTTTACATGTGTGTGTATTAATTAATATGAAGTTTCACTCTCTTATTCTAAGAGTGAACACTATTGAGGATTGTGAATAGTGTTTTGTTGACTATAGAGCTTATTCTCCTATAGATGGATTCAGGTCAAAGCCAATATGTTTGTTTTCAACCTCATAGATTACATTGGATCATATTATTCATTGAATTTTTGGTCTCAATAGGATCACTGATGGGATGCAAGGCTTAGTATAACTAATGCAATCAAGTAGCCTTGAATCAAGCATCTATAGATTTCATGCTCAGACCTAAAAGAGTGATCAAAACATGTTTGTATGATTTTGAGCCTATCATGGCATTTAAAATAGGTTTATAATCAAGAATAAATCAATATGTGAGTGGTGAGACAGTTACCAACATCCACACTTGATTCCAAAGTCTTAAAAATGAATAAAGTTGTAAAAGGGAAGTGTTACCTTAACTTCTCCAAAAGGAAACTTTGATTAATGTAGTACTATATTTTAGTGGAAGTTGTTAAAGTCTAAATAAGCCTAACAATCCCAGTCTTGTAGCCTAGATGAAAATGTAACATTTAAATATGGTATGAGATTTTTTGGTTAAGGGATAAAGATGTTTGAGTGGTTCTAACTCAGTCAAAATTATAATAAGAATATTCAGTATAATATAATACCTTTTAATCCAAAATGAACCTCAAACCATATTCTCACCTATAGTGCATTGATGGCAAAGGAATAAGAGACTATTGTTTTAAGGAAAAAAAGGATGCATTCATGTGTGAATGGTCCTAGTAACCTAAGGAGAGATTAAAATGAGTGGAAAAACAATGGTCGCACACTAATACACACATTCAATCATCCCTCATATTCCTTAAGCAACATCTACAGTTTGGTTCATACTACAAACCTATAATATCATTGATGGTGAGAGATGGTTGCATGATCCCAAGGCATGAAATGAGCTCACCTAGGTACATTATGATTCCAATGACCTAAAAGAGAATAAAAAGAGTATAATTTAGTCCTCAAATACATCACCACCTATAATAAGCCATTTGGTTTCCCTAATATACACCTCTAGGGTTTACCATAGTCACAAACCATCCTAGACAAATGTAAGGTGCAAGCTTGGTGGTAGGCAGAGGTGTCATATGGAATGAGCATGTACATGTCACTCTTATTTTTATAGCTACATATTCATAATATTATCATAGAAAATGTTGAGCAAATTGGGTTTTTAACTTCACACTCAGTCATCTATGGATTACTACAGTCACACCTCTAGAAGCTAGTTTTGGGATTTTGAAGGTTTGAGACCTCTAGAAACATGACCAAGGATTAAAATTTAGTAAAAAAATTCATCATGACCTAAAAAATAACCCCATGGTCTCAGTTGATCCAAACAATTAGGTGAAGTATCCTCTATTTTGTCTTAGAAGGGGGGTAATTTATAATCATGTAGTCTATAGACCTAATATGTGAATGGTAGAAAGGATGAATGTGACAGACTTGGGTAAATGTAGGGTAATTTTTATATTTGAATTTAATTTAAAAAATCTCAAAAAATCACCCATATCCATTGGGATCACTTAGAATTGACCACATGTTTAGATACATAGTTTATGTAAACTAGACCTAGAACTAAGCATGAACCCTAATGGTGTCTAAATTCACTCATAACATCATGAGACCTTTCAAAAACATGTGGTATCCTTCATTTGAAAATATAGATTCCATAATATTCATTAATTTTTAGATAACAATCTAGGACTGGTCATTTTGGCCTAATTTCCTCTCAGGCCTACCCAGAATACAGTCGGGATCTTGAGAGATCAATTTCCTTTTCTCATATCTATATAGATGAGATTCATGGTTCCTAAATAATATATTATTATTTTATTGTGTTCATTAACTTAAACTTTATGGAATTGGTTCAAAGGTTAAACATCTAACCTTATATGAATCATCATTAACAATCCAAGTGACCTAAAACCCTCATATGAACTTGATGGAGAAAATATGAATGTAAATACATCAAAAATTGGTTAAATAGCCATGAAATTTTATTATACATTTCTATAATTATTAAATCTCATTGACACCCAATTGATTTATATTATCACTTGTATGGATAGGCTTAATTCAGTGTTTCTTATAGGATTTGAGTTGTTCTACAGGTGCATAAGGGAATGAACAGATGAAAACCATTATGGGATGTGTGTAGAGATTAATTTCAACTCTTCATACCTATTTATCACCTCATTTATTCATTAAAACTTCTCTACTCAGTTGGTCATTGTAGGAAGTCCTAGATAAGATAGTGAGAATGAGGGTGACTACCTAGCTGAAAAATGAGAAGCATTGTTTGAAGTTATCTTGAGCTCTAAATTATGTAATAAAGGTAAAAGAGGGTATGAATAGTTTTATAACACATATTCAATGAACCTTCTTGAGAAACTATAAGTCACTTAAGTGACAAGTGTGAAGACAAGCCTAGAAGCGCTAGTGAGCAATTACAAAGTAGTGAATGACAAGTGGTGCATATGATTTCATTAGTTGAGGGGAATATAAGGATTGTCACCATATTTTTTTAAACTTACCAAGTTAGGAAACATGTTTCAAAAACTTACAAAGGCAATTTTGGACTGTCAAGTGACTCCTTATTAAGAAAAGCAATTTCAATAAGGCTAATTGAGATCTCTACACCAACATGAGGGAGAATGATGAACTTCATGTGGTACTTATCTAAAAATACCTTCACATCATATTTTATTACTCTTTATTTCATGTTTTAATTGATTTTCACATATTTACACTTGGTCATGTGACTCTTGAAATTCACTCCTTCTCTCTCCTTTCCTATGCTCTATATATTCAAGCCATTTTGGAATTTTTATCTAATTCATGTCTGGTATGGCAAGGCCATGATGGTTTTAATGCTAATTTTTACCTTTGAATAAATATTTGAAGTTAACTTTTAATCCATAATTCCTTATCTAAGTGTGTGGAGTAGTGTACATCTGAATGATAAATGATAATCATTTATCCTTGTATTCACCTTACTCTCTCATGTTGTGTGCAAGTAGTTCACTCTCTAACATGTCACTTGAAGTATAGTTAGTGTCATTTTTTGTCTCTACGTGTGAGTAATAGCATTAGTGTCTATAATCAATACTTTTTTCCATTCATCTAGAGAAGTGCAATGCATATCACCTTCATGTTTGACATACTTATGTTAGAGTAATCTAAGATGTTGAAACCAGTCTTGTGAGTCATCTTTCATAGTAAAATTTTATGGTAGTCTATTAGATATAAATTTGTTATATCACCTTGTTATAATAGGTCATTTTCATGTTTTATTCTATTTATTTTCATCCAAGCAAACAAGTGTAATAGTTGATAAGATATCAAAGACAAATCCAAGGAGCTATCCCTTTCAATCTAGAGGTTTACCTATGTTTTATGAAACCCACAAGCCTAGAGGTAATCCAATGTTTCACTCAATTTGGAGAAGACTTGAACTACTTCTCTAAGGGTACAAGATTGAGTGATAATAGTTTTGGTACTCTTGATGGCACCATTGTCTCAAGCATATATTATCAAGGTAAATGTTGGTCTTGACAACATCACAACTACATGCATGTGTTATACTCAACATTTAATGACTCCACTATCTAGGTAATATCTAGTTGTAGACCAAGTTTTCTTATTCATTTTGTTTATGGTCCCTACTAGGTTAACTACTAGTAGAGGTAAACATCCTATAAATCCACTCCCTCATCCTGAAATTCCTCTTGAAGTTTAATATCCTAAACCTATCTTAACATTTTAAGAGCAATAAGACTCTTCAAGTCAAGAATAGAATGAGAGTGAATAGGAACTTGAGGACAACATGGCTAGGCAACATGCTTTACAAGCCTTCAATATTGAAAATCCTATACATGTCAATTCCTATGATGATATCCCTCCCAATGCCACCAAGAGTGTTTACACTTTCAATGGGGAAGGTCCTATTACCCCAAGTGAGCATATTAGGTACATTTATAACTTCTACAATTTCCATAATGTCACTAAAATTAACATTGCATTCAAAATAATTACCATGTCTCTTAGGGGAAAATCCCTTGATTGGTATAGAACATTTTTATGAGGATGTATCACCACTTGGGATGAGTTTGGAGAGTTGTTGACTCAAATATTTAAAGATAAAAGTGATCACACATCACTCATTCATCATATGAATGTGATTCAAAGAGGTCCTAAAATACTATGCATGACTTCAATGAGAGGTTTCAAAGAACATGGTATAGGTTTTCACCTCCCATGAGAGCCCCTATAAGTTTTTTTTTTCCCTACATATCTAAGATTTATTATGACTAATATAGTTATCATGTTTTAGTTTATGGGTGAACACACTTTGATTGAAGCCTATGATAGCCATTAGAGATGAGAATTGTTTGATACAATCTAGTAAACTCCCTCCAAAAGTCTCTATGCCTATTTTTCCTAATATCTCTTCTACTTCTCCAAGTATTGATCCAATTCCAAGTTCAAATAATAAATCTAGAGCTGCCCCAAGGAATTCATAAGATAACATTGATTAGGAAGCAAAGTTCAAGGCCTTAGAAACTCAAGTTAGGTAATTAAATCAACAATTTGGAGTTTAAAAAAATCCATACTATTACCCTCCACAAACAAATAGATTTTCACCTCATCAATATGGTCAAGGGAGGGAACAAGGTAAGCCTAACTTCAATAGGCCACCCAATGCTTATAATCTAAACTCTACTCCTAATACAAGAGTCATGGTTCTAGTCCATAGTAACTTGGTTCAAGGATAATAATGGTAGCCTCAAGCATAGTATATGAGTGCCAAAAAAGGTGAAGGATAAGCCTTGGTAGCTCAAGGAGGACCTACTCCTCAATTTATAGTAGAAGATGAAAGTCTTATGCAATCAAAATTCAATGAAGTGTGCGGTAGCCAAGGAGTGAACTTGGAAAACTTTAAATTGGAAGAAACATTTGTCCTAAACCAAGTTACCGCAATTTAAAATACAAGGTCAAAGAGAAGATCATTGGGAGATGTTCAAGATTTTGATATAAGTTCAAATAATCCTCCTCCAAGGCAACAAAGTGTGAATGAAAATGTGACAACCTCTACAAATCCTACACATTTTCAAAATCAAAATATGGGAAAGGTGACTCAAAGTACTCCATTTCCTAAAGCTCGAGCCACTTATTTTTCTAAAAAGATACAATAAAATATAAATTTTCCTTCTTTTAATATCATTGATTCTTTGAAGAATGTAGTATATCTCTTTGGGAAGTGTTCTACATACCCAATCAAAAAGAACTACTTCAAGAGTAGTTGTCTCAAATCTATATCAATTATCAACCATCAAGACATGGTGGTGTAGACCTCACTAACTCTCCTAATCACATTGTTTAAACCTTCACCAAATCTTAAAATCCCCCAAACTTGTGGAAGATAAGTTGGGATTAAAATATGAGCCATATATTAAGGGAGTGTTTCAATTTGATGTAAAACTAGCTAATTCATTAGGTCTCATCAAAGGCTTGAAGGTTTTCTTACATTATTGTCCAAGCTTCCCAATCCTACAAGATATAGTGGTGGTTGATCTACCTACTCACTATACTATTTGTTTATCAAGGGACTTCACTACCAAGATAGGAGGATATCTCTCAACTAATTAGTCCTTCTTGACCTTTATAATAAGGTATAAATCAAAGGTAGCTATTAAAACATATCCATTATCTAAATTTCATATTAATCCATATGTGGAAGCAAGTTATAATCTAAATTGTACCATCAATGATCAAGAAAAGCATGTTATAGATGAAGGATCACCTTCCAAACTTAAAGTTATCTATGATATTTTTATAGATGAGTATGGTACTAACATATATGAACATTATCCCTATGCCTTCATGGAAGAGACTGATTTGGGAGTGTATTGCTTTCATGAGGAAGAAATACCAATACCTTCACTCACTAAAGAAGATAATGAGAGTGATGGAATGTGGAAGATGTTTTTTTATGGTTCAAGGAGCAAGAATGGTGTAGGAGATCTGGTGTTATGTTAGTTTATCTATATAAACAATATTATTACTCTTTATATAGATTCAATTTCAATTGTACATGCAATTTAGCTGAGTATGAAGGTTTGATTCATTGCCTTCAATGGGCAAAGAGGAAAGGAATTAAGAATTTGTAAGTATATGGAGATAGTGAACTAATTTTGCATCGAATAAGGAATGTGAGTGATATAAATAACCCTATTATCAAGTATTATAATCATAGGGTATGGTATTTACTTGAATAATTCAATATATTCAACATACAACCAATCCCAAGAGTGCAGAATAAGCATGTTGATAGGTTAGTTGTTATAGGGGCACAATTTGACACACAAACTTTCATTAAAGAGAATGGAAAACAATCACATATCAAGGTCATTATAATACCTTCCATTCTTTATAATTAGGTCTTTTAGAAATTTTTTGATAGTGACAAACATATTATACATTTTTTGCAAAATGAAGCTGAGTTCTCTTCAATAAATCAAAAGAGACTCCATGATTAGTTTGAGAATTGGATTGTATAGCTAAGAACAAACAAGATACCTAAAATACTGGTAACTTTAGATAGTATCTTTAATGAATATGACCAAAGGAAAAAATATAAGGTGATAATGTCTAAAAAGGAGAAGAACTATGAAAGAGTCTTAATCTTCAAGTACAAGCTCCTCAAACTAGGTAAGGTATGTTCCACATCAGAAAAATAAGAATTCATTAATTTTTTTAGAGAGTTCCATGACATATTTTCTTTGGAATATAAATATATAAAATGGTTTGATCATATTCTATACCATCATACCATTGATTTAGAACCTGGATTCAAACTAGTTAGGGAAAAATAAAGGCCTATGAATCCCAAAGTTAAACAACTCATGAGAATGGAACTCACTAAGCTCATTGAATCTAAGATTATCTTTCCTATAAAGCACTCAACTTGGGTAGCTAACCTTATTCCTATAAATATTAATAATGGGGAAATAAGACTTTGTATGGACTTTAGAGATCTCAATAGAGTGTCACTTAAATATCATTACCCCTTACCTACTATGGAGCAGATTTTGCGGGTTCCTAACGCTTCTCACTCCTAGATGGAATTATGGTTATAATCAAATTTTAGTGAATGAAGATGATCATTTCAAGACAACATTTACTAAAAAATGGGGAACCTTTACTTATAGTAAAATTCCCTTTGTCTTGTCAAATGTTGGTGCCACCTTTCATAGGGCAATGGACATGGATTTCAAAGGAATAATTAGTGAAATTTTTATATTTTATCTAGATGATATAACCATGTTCTCCAAGGATGAAAATGAGCACATGAAACATCTAAGGCAAGTGTTTGAAATGTGTAGGTAGTATGGGTTGTCTCTTAACCCAAAAAATTGCATTTTTTCTATCCATAAAGGTAAACTTCTAGGACACATTATTTCCAAGGATGGCCTAGCCATTGATCCTAAAAGGATAGGGGCTATTCTAGGCTGATCATTACCATTATACAAGAAAGGGCTCAAAATTTTCCTAGGCAAGATAAAATTTGTAAGAAGATTTATACTTGGTTTTGCATCTTTGGTGAAGCCTATCACAACCATGATAATAATAATCAAGTTTTCACTTGGACTAGGGAGGTTAAGAGTGGTTTTGAAGCCATTAAACAAGAAATTTCACAATCTCCCACTCTTGTAAATCCTGGTATTGTTAAGAATTTCATGTTATACTCATTTGCTAACCTTGATACTATCTCAGTTATGCTTATGCAAAAGAATGATGAGGATATTGAACAACCAATTGCATTATTTAGTTAAGGTTTGGAGGAATGTGAATTTAAGTATAAATTTTTTGAAATCAAGTCCTTGATATTATAATAGGACTAAATAAGTTTAGACATATAGTTTCAAATAATAGGATCCACATCATGGTTTCTCATCCTAGCACCAAGGAGTTCCTTTTGAGAAAAGATATCAATGAAAAGAGGGAAAGGTGGGTGTTAGAGGTAAAATAACTAAGAAAATGGGGTGAGTCAATGATGCAAGTAATTTAATTCCAATTTCAAAACTTCAAACTCTCAACCATTCAATCATCAGCATCCATGAATCATATAAACTAGTTATTACAATGAATAAGAAAACTATGAAAGATCAAGACACATGACACATGAATTATGTGGGAAAACCTAGTGGGGAATAAAATCCACTCTCAAGTCCTAAAATAAGTGGAATAAATTCCTATAATGGATTCAAAAATAAGAGACTTTAGTGAAGCGCCCACTTCATAAGGAGCACCAACCCCTATGCATGAACAGACACCCACTTGTCCTAGATGTTGAACACCCACACAACACCTTATAATATCAATAATTTCAAAGCTCTAATTTCCTTTAAATATTATGGATAAATATTTAATATCACTTCTCTTATACCTTTGACTCTCTCTCAAACCTTCACACACAAATAATGCATCTAAAACACTCTTTTGAATCACTTTACACTTCTTCACTCATCCTCAATATTCAACCTTGAAATAATATTGTATTAACATCATAAATATTACCTATAGGTCATGAACATATTCCTAAATCTACTCTTCCATTAAATATATCCACCAAGCACACTCACGCTTCATTATTCTTCACATATCAACTCTAGAAACCTTCACCTTTGATTATACTCTCTATAGAGCCTTCATGATCATCATCTATTTGGTCAGCCATGAGACATGAATTAACCCTTAAATATTATAAAACACTTATAATAGGATTTAAAATGTATCCATAGGTCATACATAGCTTTTATAGATCACCCTTAAGCACCAACACCTTTCAATTAGGCCTAAGAAGCCCTTTTAAGTCCATGGAGACCTATTCACCCTTTTAGCACATCATCGAGTAAAATGAGGAACACAAGACCACTTCAAAGAGCATAGGTCCATGCCACATGACCCCTAATACATCCTAAAATTATTACATTAATCCCTACACACCTATGCATATGAAAAACCTATCAAATATTTGCCTTGTATATGAAAACTCCATGAATGAATCAAAAGTCAACTTGTAAGTAATTGTTCATACTGAAGATGGATTCGTCAAACCTCCAAAATCCATACAAATGATCTTAGGGGAGTCTAAAACACTCTCAAATATTTGATTCACCTTGAAACATTCAAAAACCATCAAAAAAACTCAAACATCCTTCTTGGGTCACTTGCAGATGAAAGTCAAACCCTCATTCAACTTTAGACCACAATAAATGTAGGTGTACGACCAATCAAACCTCCAAACCATTTTTCCTGGATTTCCATTGAATTTATATACCACTTTTATTTTTATACCACCATAAAATTAATTCTACATCAAAATTTATAGTTAAAATAATGAGTATTGGTTTTCTTTTGTGAATTTAAATATTTGAAGTCCAATGGTCACTTTTTAATGCAAATTTGGCTATGGAAAATAGTGAAATATGCTCGAGAGACTAACTTTACACTATAATAAATTTTGATACCTCATTTCAAGACTTTAAATTTGAACCACATGATCTATACACAAACCTCAATAAACCCATGTGACCATTTTCTTTAGACACCTCCACATGTGTGAATGTTGATGTCACCAATCTGCTTACTCAAGAAGATTTATCAAGTTGACTAGTAGAACCTAGACTTTTAAAATAATAATCCAATGATTCATTTCACTTTAAAAATTAACCTAATAACTCTTTACCCCTCATATGACATCTAAAACATGGTCAACATATCACCAACATCCATCACCTTGCCTAACCAAGTAAACATAACAAGTTTCATGCATGATCACTAAGGCACACTTTGTCATTGAGAACCATGCATACTTGAAAACTCATGGAAACACTTGGACACCTTAGGGACATAATTTAAAACACCTCAAAAATATCCCCCTTTTTCATTGATGTCAACATTTTTAAATGTTTTTAAAGCCAACAACAAAGTTGTGCACATTCTCTTTCTCCCTTAACAAACACTTTTTCCCCCTTTAACATGATGACAAAGTGGGATTACCTATTGATCATGAGGACCTATAAATGTTTTAAAATAAATAATAATTAAGGGATCCCCTCTGATATATAATATAAACCCCACGATCATTAGGCATACCAATCCTTACCTTGACCACCTCAAGCTTGCTCATTGACAACACTCTACTTTAACCATGCACTACTATATGAAAAACACATGAACAATATTAATTAAATGAGATTGATTAAACCTTGAGAAAAATGAGATAGAATCCCCCTAAGTCACCTAAACTTTGGCACCCCTTGAGCATCTTCATACCATCTCTAACCATGAATAAATTCCATAGTTGCCTTCAAATTTTCTCTCACAAGGCAACCCATAGAATGAAGATTGATCATTCAATATCTTTCTCAAACATATATGATAAATAAATATAAATAATAAACATATTTAGGGACAACCATACCTTTGAATTTTTAATAAAAATACCAAAGATCACTTTTCTTCATACTAGCCTTGTTTAAAGACCTAATAGCCCTACCTTAACCTTGCAAAGCCCATAAATTTCTATGTATGTACCCTCATGTCTTGAAGTTTCATATTTGGAGTACACTTATATTCCCCCTTATTCATGACAATAATAATCATTCAACTCTTCCTCTACATCATAGCTCCTTCACAAACTAACCTTCCAATTAGCACTTCATGTGCATAAATCTTTAATCATAGGACAAACCATATACTTCTAGATAACTGTAAAACACTTTTTGAGTACCCTTTTGGAAATTTCAATATATTAAGTAGCCTAAATTTTTCAATTCCCTTGGGAAATTCACTAACCCATATGGTGCAAAAACTAGGGCATCAAAGAGAAATAAGGTCAACTTACCACCTTCCAATCAATTACAGATCTTGAAACTTCTCTTACACCTAGAGGTCAACAATGTACATTTCTAGACCAATTTTTGAATTTTAACTCCTTTTTTAACCCATATAACCATGAAATGGTTTTTGTCTTGCTAGTCCTTAAGCCATGACTGTCATGCCCGAGAGCCTTAAAAAATATTCAACTTACCCTAAAAATACCTTAAAACCTTGAAACTACCTAGATCATACATTTATGAGGTCAACACACCTTTTTATGTCAAAAATTAAGCTTGACCACTCACCAATCTTCATTTGACACCTGGAACCAGTCATTTTGTGCATATAAACCTTGTGTATACACTTGTCATTATGACAAAACACCTTAGACTTATGATGGAAGCCTTCTGACAACTCATCAACTCATATTTCATATGGACATATCAATTCCAATTGGCCTCTGTCCTTGGTTATATTCATATACCTCAAAATCACTAATTTGGCAAGATGAGCTCTTATTAGGCAGTGATCACTGAATAAAATGACAAACTAAACAAATGATCATTAGAGCTACTTGTGACCAAACCAATGCATAAAACCACATGGAATACATTTTAACAAGTCCTCTCGACACTCCTTATCAACCTTACCTTAATACTTCATGATTTGACCTATCAAACTAACCATCAAAATTTGACTAAAACATGTCTTTAAGACCAATGTCCCTTAACATAACTATTGAATATTTTCATCACACACCTATGTATCAAGATCATGAACTTGTTATTCCCCCTTATCCAATGGCCTCCTAATGATTTATAGATAAGGAGATGACTCCCAAGCTTTGTCTTAGATATTCAAATGTTGCTTTTGTCAATGGTTTAGTCATAATATCTACAAGTTGTTCTTTTGTAGGCACATACTCTAGATTAACACTTTGATTACTCACTTTTTCTCTCAAGAAGTGATATCTAATAGGAATTTACTTAGTTTTTTAATGCAAAACAAGATTCTTAGATATAATAATTTCACTAGTATTATGACAATAGATAGGACAAGGTCCATTTTGTCTTACCTTATAGTCTTTCAAGGTTTGCTTCATCCACATTACCTGAGTACAATAGAAAGCAGCAATTATATACTCAGCTTCTATAGTTGATAGAGATATAAAGGCTTGCTTCTTACTTAGCCAAGACACCAAGCATTCACCCATGAAGAAAACACCACCACTAGTACTCCTCCTATCATCCATTCATCCTACCCAATTTGCATCAATGTATGTCCTTAGAGTGAATTATTTGATCCTTGGGTACCATAAACCATATTATATGTTGCTCTTGATATACCTTAAGATCCTTTTGACTTCTTTCGAATGAGATTCTCTAGGATCATCTTGAAACCTACCTACAACACCAACTTCTTGCATGATATCAGTCCTAAAAGTAGTGGAGTACAAAAGACTTCCAATCATAGATCTATAAAAGGTTTGATCAACCTTTGGGGAGTCATCTTGTTTACTCAACTTACATCTTATGATCATTGGAGTACTCATTGGATTACAATCCAATATGTCAAACTTCCTTAGCATATCCATGATATATTTTATTTGTGAAATGAATATCCCTACATTAAGTTGGTTAATTTATAATCCTAAGAAAAAAGAAAGTTCTCCCAACATTGATATTTCAAACTCAATCTTTATAGCTTTTGCAAACTATCTACTCATGTTTTTATTATCAGATCCAAAGACTATGTCATTAACATAGAAAACTAGTAGTAATTGATGAGTGACATCTATCTTAATGTTCAAATTAGTATCAACAACCCCTGTTTTGAAGACTTGGCTCAAAATATACTTATCTAATCTATCATACCAAGCTCTAGGATATTGTTTAAGACCATATAAAGCCTTCTTTAGTTTACAAGCATAGTCCTAATTACTTGTCATGTAAAAACCTTTAGGTAGCTCAATATAGACTTCTTCAACTAAGTTATCATTAAAACAGGAAGATTTCACATCCATTTGGTAAATTTTGAAACCTTTGAAGCTTGCATATGATAAGAAGAGTTTAATTGCTTCCATTCTTGCCATAGGAGCAAATGTCTCATCAAAATTTATCCCTTTAACTTGAGAATATCCTTTACACATAGTCTAGCCTTATTTATTATGACTTCTCCTTTCTCATTCATCTTATTTTTGAAAACCCACTTAATTCAAGTCACATTTTTATCTTTTGGCCTAGGAACCAAATCCCATGTTTCATTCTTTACTATTTGGTAAAGTTCATCATCCATTGCATATGTCCAATTTTCATATTTGCTAGCTTCTAAGAATTTTTTAGGTTCAACTTTGGATAATAGAGTTGTGTCTTATTGATTTTGATTGATCAACATTCTCCTTCTAGTCTATAAACTAGCATTCATATCTCCAATTACCTAGGAAACTAGATGATCCTTCTATATTCTCCTATAAGGAGATATAGTGTCTTGTCTTACCTCTTCCTCTTCATCATATGATTGATCAGGTATGCCTTATTATTTTAATTAGGATTCTCTATAGTTTCATTTATCTACAAGTTATGCCTCTTGATTTCACCTGACTCTTCAACTCTTACATTAAAAATTTCAACAACCTTGTGGAGTCTCTTATTGAAATATTTGTAAGCATAACATATGGAGGAAGAACCTAAGAATATGCCTTCATCAGACCTTGAGTCAAATTTTCAAATATTTTTCTCATCCCTTTTGATAAATCACTTGCTCCCAAACACTCTAAAATGTTTGACATTAGCTTCCCTATTTTTCCATATCTCATAAGGAGTCTTATTACCATTTATTATAACTTGGCACCTATTTAAGATGTAAATTGATGTATTAGCATCCTCTTCCCAACAACCATCTAATAGTTTGGAATCTTGAAGTGTGGTTCTACTCATCTCTTGGATAAGTCTATTTTTCCTCTCAAATACCCCATTCTGTTGGGGTGTCCTAGCAGCAAAATATTGTCTTATAATCCCTTATTCCTCATAAAAAGTATCAAACTCATAAAACCAAAATTCACCTCCTTTGTTTTATCTCATGCGCTTGATTTTTTATCCTTTTTAATTTTCAACAAGATCGTTGAATGCTTTAAATTTTGTAAAATCTTCTAATTTTTCTTTAAGAAAATATATCCAAGTCATCCAAGTAAATTCACCAATTAATAGCATGAAATAGTTGTTACCTTGAATACCTTAAGTTCTTATAAGTCTATATAGATCAATGCATATTAATTCTAATGGTATTATGGTGGAATTCTTCTTATATTTGTAGCTTCTCTTGGTTTGCTTCCCATGAGGGCATGCCTTGCAAAAACTATGAGGAATATTAGTGATTTTAGGCATATGCCTCACTAATCCTTTTGAAATAATCCTCACCGAGTTATCAAAATTTAGATGTCCAAGTCCTCTATGCCAAATCTAACTTTCCTCTAATTGATTCATGAATCACTCCTCTCTATTGGGTTCATGGAACACATACAAGTTGTTATCTATCTTGTGAATGTTTGCAACTAATTTTCTATACTTGGATCTTCTCACTTCACACCCTTGGTCATGAAAAATCAGAATATTTCCTTGCTTACACATTTTTCTAACACTTAGAATATTTTTTTTCAAACCTTCTACATATAAAACATTTTTAGTTCTAGTGTGACCATTATCCAAACTAATAGAACCTTTCCTAACTATGTTTCCAAAATTTTTGTCACCAAATTTTATTGAACCTAAATTATGCTTCTTGAGAGAGATAAAATTTCTCTTGTCTCCTGTCATATGACTTAAGCATCCATTGTCTATGTACCATTTCTTTTTTTCATCCTCTTGAGTATGTACATCAATTTAAACAAACATTAAATCTTCCTTTGGTGCACTATCTGAATCCTTCTTCTTATTTTTTTAATCTTAGATTTGACTTCCTTGAACCATTTGATAGTGTCAATGACTTGAATGTCATTTTTCCAATAGGCTCTCTTGCAATATTTGGCTATATGTCCTTATTGATTACATTTATAGAATAAAACCTCATTTCTACTTCTTGAAGAGAAAGTACAATCCCTATATCTATGACCATATTGATTACAAGTGTAATAGTAACCATTAAAGATAACTATAGTTGTTCATGTTAGTCATTCCTTTTACTTGACCATAAATAACCCAAGACTGTTCACCATTAAGTTATTTAATAGAGCTATAATTTTGCTTGTCCTTAGATAAAAGCACATCTATATATGTCATAGATTTATCTTCCAAATGATCCATTCTTTGATTCAAGCCTTTATCCACCATTTCTTGTAAATTTTTTATTGTTATTTCTATTCTACCCATTTGTGTCTTCACATTATCAATGATTGCATTAATCTAATAACATATAAAGGAAGTCAAATCTTAATTTTTACTTCCTTTCATGTTCTTCAATCTTAAATTTTCTTCCTCTAAACATTTTATCTCTGATAAGACACATAATAGTTCACCTTGAATATATATCTCAACCTCATTGTCATCCATTGTACCTATGATCACCTTGAAGTGGTTAAACTTGAAAAGAAGGTATGGTTATGATACCAATTATTAGAGGTAGAATCACTAAGATGGGTGGGCATGTAGGGGGGTAAATTAGTGATTAAATTAATTCAATTCCAATTTTAAAACTTAAAATTCTCAACCATTCAATCATCAACATCCATGAAGCATATAAACTAGTTGTTGCAATGAATAAGAAAACTATGCAAGATCAAGACACGTGACACATTAATTATGTGGGAAACCCTCATGGGGGATAAAACCCACTCTCAAATTTGAAAAAAAGTATACTAAAGTCCTATAATGGATTTACAAACAAGAGACTTTAGTGAATCACCCTCTTCACAAGGAGCACCAACCCCTTTGCATGAACAAGCACCCACTTGTCCTAGATGTTGAGCAGCCACACAACATCTTCTAATATCAACACCTCCATATCTTTGATTGCCTTTCAATCTGATTTAATAATAGTTAATATCAATTTTCTTCTACATTTGACATTATCTCAAACCTTTACACGTAAGCAATGCATCCAAAACACTCTTTTAGATCACTTTGCACTTCTTCATTCATCTTCAATCTTCAACCCTACATTAATATTGTATTAACATCATAAATATGACCTATAGTTTATGCACATGTTCCTCAACCTACTCTACCCTTTAATATATCCACCAAGCACACTCACACTTCAATATCCTTCACATATCAACTCTAGAAATCTTCACCTTTGATTATACTCTTTATAAAGCCTTCATGATCATCATCTACTTGGTTGGCCATGAGACATGACTTAATCATTAAGGATTGTAACACACTTAGAATAGAATCATAAATACCTCCATATGTCATCCATAACTTTTATATATCACCCTTAAGATCCAACACCTTTTAATTAGGCGTAAGAATCCCTTTTAGGTCCATGCAGACCTATTCACCCTTTTAGCACTTCACCAAGCAAAACTAGGAACACAAAACCACTTAAAAGCACATAGGTCCATGCCACATGACCCTTAAGACATAATAAAATGATTAAATTCATCCTTACACACCTCTACATATGCAAAACTTATCAAACATTTTCCTTATACATGAAAACTCCATGAATGAATCAAAAGTCAACTTGTAATCAATTATTCATACTAAATATGGATTGGTTAAACCTCTAAAATCCATAAAATGGTCCTCAGGGAGTATAAACACTATCTAATAGGTAATTCACCTTTAAACATCCAAACACCATCAAGAAAAACTTAAACATCCTTCTCAGATCACTTGTATAATAAAGTTAAACCCTTAGTCAACTTTGGACCATAATAAATGTAGGTGTATGACCATACAAACCTCCAAACCATTTTTCCTATATTTCCTTGAAGTTATATACTACTTTTATTTTCATACCAACATAAAATTCATCCTACATCAAAAGTTATAGGCAAAATAATGAGGATTGGTTTTCCTTTATAAATTCAAATATTTGAATTCCAATGGACACTTTTTAATGCAAATTTGGTTATGTATGGAAAATAGTGAAATCTACTTGGGAGACCATCTTTGCACTAAAATAATATTTGATATACCTTATTTCAAAACATAAAATTTGAAACACATGATCTAAGCATGAAACTCAACAAACCCATGTGACTATTTTCTTCTGACACCTCCACACATGCAAATTTTAATGTCATCAATTTGCTTACTTAGGATGATCTACTAAGTTGACTAAGAGAACCTATACTTTTAAAAGGCTACTCAAATGAATTCATTTCACTTCAAAAATTACCCCAATCACTCTTGAACCCTCATATGACCCCTCAAACATGATCAACATATCACCAACATCTATCACCTTACCTAACAAAGTAAACATAGCAAGTTCCATGCATGATCAAAGGAACACTTTGTCATTAAGAACCATGAATACTTGAAAAATCATGGACACACTTGGACACCTTAGGGACATAATTTAAAACACATCAATAGTGTATTAAAAAGCTAATGGAGTATTATGTTGACATCAAGGTGACCAAGTTGGTAAGAGGTAAGGGTCTTTATGAACACTTGGATTTAGACCTCTATGAACCAAAATAAGAAGATTTGGTCAACCTAGATTACCCTCAACTAGATGATCCCACACCTAAACAAAGTTAAATACAATACATCATCAGATTCTTCCAAAGTGGTGAGTGTCATAATGGCTTGAGTAGACCCAAAATAAGGTATTTTAGATTGCAAGCTATTCCTTATTATCTTGTAGATTGTATGCTTTTTAAAAGAGATAAAAATGGTGTGTTATTGAGAAGCATTGACAACAACCAGTTTAGAGTGTTGCTTGAAAATTTTCATGATAGAATAATAGGATTTCATTTCTCTCCAAGAACCACAACTACAAATATCATGAGGGTAGGATACTATTGGCCTAACCTCTTCAAAGATTGTTATGCTTGGGTAAGATGGTGTGTACAATGTGTTTTATTTGTAAGTAAACAAAATCTTGTAGCTCTCCTTTTTAGGCCTATTCAAGTAGATCAACCCTTCATGTAATGGGTTCTTGACTTCATTGGCATGATAAATCCTCCATCAAATGTTAGCCACAAGTGGATCCTTACAACAACTAATTACTTTACAAGGTTGGTTGAGGTAGTTGCATTGAAGGAAGCCAATGAGAGTGTTATCTTGGAGTTCTATGAAAGCATTACTACAATGTTTAGAACTTCTCCTACCATCATTTCAAATAATGCACTTGATTTCATGGGTGTTAAGACAATTGATTGGGCAAGTAATAATGGTATATATTTAAGTACATCATCTAATTATTACCCCCAAGGTGATGGGTTGGCTGAGTCTACGAACAAGAACATAATCAAAATTATCAATAAGAATTTGGAGAAAAATCAAAGAGCTTGGCACACTAAGTTGAAGATAGCCCTATGGGCTGAGAGAATCACACATTAAAGGTTAATAGAAAACTCTCTTTTTGTTCTTATTTATGGGAGAGAAACTAGGTTTTCCATATCCCAAGATCTACCTGCCTTAGAGCTAGTACATTAGTTAGAATTGTTTGAAAATACTCTAAACGAGGTGAGGTTGACAGAATTGATAGAGCTACAAGAGACTAGAGACAAATCTCATAAAGCCATGGAGCATTATCAAGTGCTAATGAAGAGATCCATTGATAATAAATCAACTCCAAGAGTCTTCTAAGAGGGTGACATAGTAAGAAAGTGGGATGAATATAGAGAAAAGCCAAGAAGACATACCAAGTTTGATACTTTGTGGAGTGGACCATACATTATCAACAAGTGCAAGAAAAAAAATTCCTTCCAATTGTAAAGAATGAATGGGGAGGAGTTACCTATACCTATAAATTGGATTCACTTAAAGCCTTGTTATTGATGATATAAAGGTTAGTTATGTACATAGTAGGTTAGGTGTGTGTTGGTTTGTGTCTTTGTGTGTGTTTTCCCTAAGTGTTTAGAGAGCACAAGTGTGAGTTTGGTGTTTTCCTTTGTGTGTTTGTTTTCTTGTTGTGTTTGGTGTGTGTTTTTATTTTGTTCAAAGGCATATTAGTTACAGATGTGGCATAAAGGTGACTCCATTTCCAAAAGATAGGAGAAGGTAATTGGTATTTAGTATAGTAGGCATGTTACCCTTAGGAATTGCCAAAATGTTGACTAATTTTATCCCTAGGTCAAAATAAGTGAACCTCCATGCATGTGGAAAGTTTTCATATAGTCTTCTAAGTCATAAAATTGTCACCATGGTCCTAGAATAATGTCATTATCATTAATGATGTCATATAGTATGATTTTATCTTTATCACATTTGTCATTTTTTTCTAAATGTCATTTTATGCCATCTTTTAGTCATTTAATGATGTTGTACATACATTATTCAAAAATACAAATTTCAAGGCATAGGCTAACATATGGCATATCAACAAATGTTAGGGAATAGGTTTGAAACTGATATGTTGTAGGTACAATGTACAAACAAGAAAATCACTATAAAAAAGGGAGTTTCAAGCAAGTCTTTAGGACTAGGTGGCTCATTTGGCACATGTAAAGACTTATATATAGTCTATTTAGATCCCACAAGTTTTAAAAATCTTTAGTAGTTCTAAAAATGGCAAAAACTAGTATCTCTCTTTCATCGCTCTCTTGGAGAGGTTAAAATAGGTCAACAGTTTTCCTTCAGTACAAAGAGGAGAAAAAGATCTATACTGAGTGTCCTTGGTGGATGAAATTATTCCTTATGAAATCATATTTCATGTTCATGGCATTTATATTGATGGTTTATACAGTATGAACAATCACTAAGATTGTCAACACCTCCAAATTTCCTTCATAACCTCAATGGCTTCAGTTTTCTCATCTAATTACTTTGGTCTATGCAAACTAAGTGATGTGTGTGGACTTTTAGAACATGTTAATCATTTTTATTTTGAATTTAGTTGATTTGTCGCATGTGGATATAAAGGAATAGGTAGGTTCACTCTCTTATGCTAAGAGTGAACACTATTGAGGACTGTGAATAGTATTTTACTGATTGTAGAGTTTATTCTCCTATAGATAGCTTCAGGTCAAAGTCAATATGTTTGTTTTCAACCTCATAGAGTACATTTGATCATATGCTTCATTGAATTTTTGGTCTCAAGAGGATCATTGATGGGATGCAAGGCTTAGTAGAACTGATATAGTCAAGTAGCCTTGAAGTAGTCATCTATAGATTTCATGATCAGACCTAAAAGAGGGATCAAAACATGTCTATAAGCATTTTAACCTATCTTAGCATTTAAAATAGGTTCATATATCAATAAGAGATCAATGTGTGAGTGGTGAGACCATTACCAAAAACCACACTTGAGTCCAAAGTTTTAGAATTTAAGAAATTTGTAAAAGGGAAATGTTACCTTAACTTCTCCAAAAGGAGACTTTAAACAATACAGTGCCATTTGTTAGTGAAAGTTTGTAAATTCTAAGCAAGCCTAATGGTCCCAATCTTGTAGCCTAGATGAAAATGTAACATCTAAACATGGGATGAGATTGTTTGGTTAAGGGAAAAATATAGTTGAGTGGTTCTAACTTGGTCAAAATTCTACTGAGAATATTTAGTGTAATACAGTTCTTTTTGGGCCAAAATTAACATTAGACCATATTCTCACCGACAATGCATTGATGGAAAAGGAACAAGAGACTATTGTCTCAAGGCAGAAATGGATGCATTTATGTGTGAAATGGTCCTAGTGACCTAAGGAGAGATAGAAAAGAGTGTAAACATATTGGTCACACACTAATACACACCTTCAGGCATCCCTCAATTCCCTAATCAACATCTACAGTTTGGTTCATACTATAGACCTATAGTATCATTGATGGTAAGAAATGGTTGCATGATCCCAAGGCATGAAATGAGATAAAATAGGTATCAGATGATTTCAATAACCTTAGATTTAATCTAAATAATATAGGTATAAGATGATTTCAATGACCTTATATGTAATCTAAATATTCTAATTCAATCCTCAAATGCATCACCACCTATAAGAAGCCTTTTGGTTTCCCAAATTTACACCTCTATGGTTTACCATAGTCACGGACCAATCTAGACCAATGCAAGGTGAAATATTGGTGGTAGGCAGAGGTGAAACATGGAGTGAGTATTTACAATTCACTCTTAGTTTTATAGTCACATCTTCATAAGATTCTCAGAGCAAAGGTTGAGCAAACTGGGTTTTGAACTTCACACTCAGTCATTTATAGATTACTACAGTAACACCTCTAGAAGCTAGTTTTGGGATTTTGAAGGTTTGAGACCTATATAAATATTAACAAGCTTTAAATTTAGTACATAAGATCATCATGACATTAAAAAACACCCCATTCTCTTAATTGATCCAAACCAATAAGGGAAGTATCCTTTGTTTTATCTCAGATAGGGTTACTTTACAATCATGTAATCTAAAGACCTCATATGAAAATGGTAGAAAGGATGAATGTGAGAGAATTGGGTTAATTTAGGTTAATGTGTAGAGTTTAATTTAATTTAAAAAATATTAGATAATAACCCATAGCGATTGTGATCACTCAAAATTGACCACATGTTTAGATACCTAGTATATGTAGACTAGATCTAGAACTAGGCTTGAACCCTAATAGTGTCTAACTTCACTCATAATATCATAATACCTTTACAAACCATGTGGGAAAATTTAGGGTCCATAAGAATCATTTTTCATAGAATCTAGGACTGGTCATTTTAGCCTAATTTCCTCTCAGGCCTACCTAGAATGCAATCAGGAGCTCGAGAGATCAATTTCCTTTACTCATATCTATATGGATGAGCTTCATGGTACCTAAATTAGATAGCATTAGTTGAGGAGGGTCATGAAATTAAAATTTTTGGAATTGGTTCAAAGGTTGAATGTCTAACCTTTATGAATCATCATTAACAATCTAAGTGACCTAAAACCCTCCTAAACCCCTCATATGAACCCAATGGAGAAAAGATGAATGTAAATGCATCAAAAATGGGTAAATTGGCCATGAAAGTTTTTTAGACATGTCTATAACTTCTTTAATATCCTTTCCACCCAATCGATCTTTATTGTCACTTATACGGATAGGCCTAATTCAGTATTTATTATGGGATTTGAGTTGTTATACAAGTGTATAAGGGAATGAATATATGAAAACCATTATGAGAGGTGTGTAAAGATTTATTTAAACTATCCATACATATTTCTAACCTCAGTTATTCATGAAATATCCTTTGCTTAATTGGTCATTGCAGGTAATCCTAAATAAGATAGTGAGAATGAAGGTGACTGCCTAGTTAGAAGATGAGAAGTGTTGTTTGAATTTATCTTGAGACCTACTTGATTGAATGGAGGGAAAAGAGGGTCTGATTAATTATCTAACACATCTTAAATAAACCTTATTGAGCAATTGTAGGTCACTTAAGTGATAAGTGTGAATACAAGCCTAAAAGGGCTAATGAGTAGTTACAAGGTAGTAAATGATAAGTGGTGTAGAGAATTTAATCAGTTGAGGTGAATATAAGGACTATCACCATCTTATTTCTAATTTCCCAAGTCAAGAAACTTGTGTCAATAACTTTCAAAAGCAATTCTAGACTATCAAGTGACTCTTCATTGAGAAAGGCAGTTTCAAGAAGGCTAATTGAGATATTTATACCAATTTGAGGAAGAATGATGAATTTTAGGTGGAAACTTATCTAATAAGACCTTAAGAGTCTATTTTATAACTCATTCTCTCATGTTGTAACTAGTTTTCACATATTTACACTTGGTCTTGTGACTCTTAAACTTCACTTCTTATCTCTCCTCTCCTATGCTATATATATGCAAGCCATTTTATTATTTGTATCTAATCCATGTATGGTATGGCAAGGCCATGCTAGTTTGAATACTTATGTTTTCCTTTGAATAAAGATTTGAAGTTGGTTTCAATTCCATAATTCCTTGTCTAAGTGTGTGGAGTAGTGCAAAGCTGAATGACAAGTGATAATCATCTATCCTTGTATTCACCTTACTCTCTCATGTTGTGTGTAATCATTTCAATATCTAATAGGTCACATGAAGTGTAGTTAGTTTCCTTGTCTATATCTAAGTGTGAGGAATAGCATTAGTGTTTATAATCAGGGCTTTTATCCATTCACCTAGAGAAGTGTAGTGCATATCACCTTCATGTTTGAAATACTTATGTTAGAGTAATCTAAGATGTTGAAGCCAGTCTTGTGAGTCATATTTCATAGTTTAGGTTAATGGTATTCTAGTGGAGATCAATTTGGTGTATCACCCTATTAGAATAGGTCATTTTCATGTTTCCTTCTATCTATTTTCATCTAAGAAAACAAGTAGAATAGGTGATAAGATATCAAAGATAAATCTAGGTAGCTAGCCCTTTCAATCTAGAGGTTTACCTCTATTTTAGGTAACCCATATGCATAAAGGTAATTCAATATTTCAATCAATTTGGAAAAGACCTAAACTACTTATCCAAGGGTGCAAGATTGAGTGAAAACAAGCCTTTAATCCTTCCTCTCTCCAAGAAGCAATCCAAAAGGCATTGGATTTGGAGACATCAACACCAAAAAATAAAATTGTGCCATTTATACAACCAAGAATATCCAATAGTGGACAACTAAAAAGCATACCTTAAGGATAGCAAGGGATAACACCATATGGCAAACATAGAAGACCATTTCAATCAAGAGGATTCCAACCAAGAGATCTGCCTAAATTAGTTAAGGAGATAATAATAATAATAATAATAATAATAATAATAATAATAATAAGAAATGAGATAAGGAGTAAAAATTCATGCTTCACTTGTAAGAAACCTTGGGTACCATGTCACTATTGCTTGGGAAAGGGGCAAGTCCATTTCAATGAAGTTATGTTAGATGATGAACTCGATGAAGAAGTTAAAGCTGAAGAAACAACTCATGAACTAGGAGGGGAAAATACATTGGAGACTACCCTTGCAACTTTATCAGGGGCTCCAAAATACCCTCCATTTAGATTAAGAGGAAATTTATAAGGATAAAAATCAACATATTGATAGATAGTAGGGACACCCATAGTTTCTTTGTTGAGGGACTGGTAACAAAAATGGGTTTTAAAATAGAATAATTTCAAGGTTTTGAGGTAACAACTATTAATGGTTTTACCATTTCATTCACTCAAATAATTTCACTCTCCATATCATATTTGGGAGACATCAAATAAATTATGATTTTTATGTAGTAGGCATTAGTGAAATAGATTTGGTACTAAGTGTTCAATGACTACATTCTTTGTGGGAATTTACCCAAAACTATCAAACCATGGAGTTAGAGTTAAAATTTAAATTAGATGGGAAAGAAGTAGTTCTTCAGGGTATGGCCAATAGATCTACCCAATTAATTACATCCAAGAGGATGGAAAGGACATTCAAGAAAGTAGCAGATAAACCATGAAGACATTCAACCCATAATTGATAAACATGCTAAGGTTTTTGAGAATATCCCACATGGGTTGCCATCAGATAGAGGGTTTTATCATATCGTTGAGTTAGAAACTGGTACCAAATTGGTAATAATCACACCAGAATCTATAAAGAGGAGATTGAAAAAGCAATCAAATAATATTTAGTTTGTTGGTAGAATTTTTCAATCAAACATGTCATGTGGGAAAGAGCAGTAATTCTTAAACATCCCAATTTACAATTGCTTGAGGACAATCAATTTGAGGAAATGAGGTCTATAATATCCTCAACCCAATGATAAAAAAAAACAAGTTTGTCATGGGAATCATAGGTCTTAAAGAGGAATTTCAGTCCAAAGTAAAGGAATTTAAAATTGTAGCCTTTGAAGAAGAGCATTATAATTAAATTGAAATTGCCATAAGAAGTGCCAAAAATAAACTAGTAATCATTAATAAAACAATATTCATTACTTGTTTAAGAGGGCCCATAATTAATACAATGTTAATTAATTATTACTTAATTAATTGGTAATCAACATTTTTTAATGAAAGGTCACCACCCTTGGAAGAGTTACATATTTTGATGGAACCCTTTAAAGATATAAATAATTAGCCATTGGTATGGAAGTATTTATTCAATCATGTATTAAAATATATAACCTTGTACAAACATCATGCTTTACAATTGCTTATAAAGATGAAACCCCTTAATTATGTAACTCAATTTCAAGTACGAAAACCCTTATCATCACAATACCTCAAGGATGAAACCCCTTAAGGATTCACATTATATTAATTTAGATATGAAAACTCTAAATGTAATTTCATTTTATTGTCTAAATTATTATTTCAAGTATAAAATTTATGTTTATCTTAAATGGATTTCAGAGGATTCCAAATGTTAGTATAATATTTTGGTTATGAATATTACAGCAAAGGATAGGAATATTAGGCAAAGCCCCATTTTTGAGAAATTTAGACAAAGCACTACTGCGCTCAATGGTGTATGAGGAAGCATTTATATAGTTTTACCAAGAAACCCAACAGTGTTTAAAATAAAATGGATTTTTAAGTCTCAGTATGTTTTGATGATGGGATCTAGTTAGCATGAAGCATGGAATGCAATAAACATGAAATATTTTAACAAACCATAAAGTGAAAAAGAAGGATCATTAGTTTGATAATTTGGCAAAAGAGTATTCATACAAACAACATTCAAACAAACACTTACATGGAATAGACTTGAAAAATCTAGTGTAGTATTTTGTGAATATAGGAGTTTGTTTAGTCAAAAAAATAAATGTAAAGAAGTTACATTGTTATTAATTAAAAATATTATGCATTATGTGGGGTGCACATTAATAATTACAACCACATGGTGATGGCTTGGGTATTCAAAATCCCACCTTGACTTAAATATTAGTTTTTGACATTGTTGTTGATGATATCATTGTTGACGCTCGATTGAAACTATTGATGGAGTTATTGTACCAGATCATTTTCCATTGTAAACATTATTAAGTATTGATTGATCTTGTAAACTAATCACTAATGAATAGAGAATAAATATTTCATTAATGGTTTTTTATAACCTTGTGTCTATTTAATGTGATAAATTTCATATTAGTGTTTAGTTACTTAGCTTTGGTATAAATATTTATTAGTGTTGAAACTAAAAAATTTTGGTTTGTGCCTATTCTGAGTGAATAATGTTATGAGCTATCATCTTTAAAACTTACCAAAAATCACCTGCTACTCTATCTCTCTTTGTGCCTCAGGAGAGTTAGCAAGTTAAATTGTATGATATGTCAGTGCAGTGAGTTTTAGTGTTAGGGTAACTTCAAGTGGTGCAAGCTAAATGGTAGGTGCATAGTAAATTTACTAACATTTTAGTTCTGTTGTTGGGACCCTATAAAAAAAATTATAAGATGATATATAAAGATGATTCATCAAATTTGATTGGATAAAATTGAGATATGGTTAGAGGATCTATAGTGAAATTTTATGAGAAACCATCCCAACCTAGGGAAGTTATTACCTAAAAATTGTGTAGAATACTATTTGTATGATCCTCTATATGAAGTATTTTTATGTGACTCCCTAGGCATATTCACACATGGTTGGTCACATATGTTATGGGTTGAAGTAGGAACTATGGTATAAAATAACTTGGATATAATCACATATTGAGCATTAAAAACATATCAATGTCTTTTGGGATATATTAATAGATGTGTGGTGGAGAGTCATGTTGAATAAATAGTCGTTGGATTTTGCAATCTCTACATACTATTCCTATAGGGAGCAAAGCACGAGTTCTATTTTGAGCCTGGAAGGACCTATATATCACTGATACTCTAAGAAAATTAAGAAAAATATTGGTATATTTTGGTATTAAGAATAGACCCAAGGAAGGTTAAAATCCCTGGCACATTGGGCATGATTCACATGAGCTTGTGGTGCATAATTGAAGACTTTAAACATGGAGAGCCCAAATCCTCATGAAATTAGGAGGGAAAATATGATGAAGGATGATAGAGAGTAATTATTGTCATGGACCCTAAGAAAAGTGGGGTTTGGGTCATAGAGATGTTACAATGATCCACACAAAGCAGAAAAGGTATGAGGATGACTCTAGCACTAAGGAGATGCACTTTAATGAGTAGGATGAAATATTTAAGGAGATGGAAGATGGATGAAGTCACTTTGGATTATATGAGCACGTTGAACCACATCATAGTAGAGGAGGTGCCAACCCATGACTTTAAAGCCTAAAGTGGAAGCTCATGCATTTTATTCATAAATGGAAGGAAGTGAAGGAAATTGAGTGGATTTATCTCAAATAGAGAATTTTAAGAGACAAGATGTAATTAAGATTTCGTTATAGAAAATAATATAGTAAAATCCTTTGGGATCAATATTAATACTAACAACATAGTTTAAGAGCCTATCTATGTTGTAAATGTCACAAACTAGGTGTGATAATCCACATGTGTAAGTGAGTAGAAATACATCGGGATGAACAATGGTTGTGGGTGTAGTATAAGCTAACCTAGTCATGGCACAACCCAAAGTAGTAGGTGGAACAATACCACCTATTGTCATGGTTTTTGAAAATGGATAAAAACTAGTGTAAATTCAATTTTTAATAAATGATTAAAATTTTTGAACTAAGCTCAAAACCATCAAAATTTTAAATAATTCAAAAAATTTAAATAATTGATTAATTAAAAATTTACATACAAATTATTTTTTGTCCTTAATTGTTTTAAACCGTATTTTAGCCTCCCATGTAAAAGTCGTTAACATTTCCTACAATTTATAAAAATTGTTTAACTTTTTAAAATTTGTGCAAACACACGTTACTTTTCCAAAAGTTACACAAATTACAATTTCTTTTTGATGCTCGGTGTAAATTGTAAAATCAATTGTGTTTTGTGCAATTTACAAATTTGTTTCAAGTTTTCATACAAATTGCAAAATCTTTTTCCCATTTCATGTAATTTGCAAATTTATTTTTAGTTTTACTAAAAATTGTAAATTTGTTTTGGGTTTCTGTGTAAATTGCAAAATTGATTTAAGAGTTCATGTAAATTACAAATTTATTTTGAGTTTTCTCTTTCCATGAAATTTTAAATTCTATTTTCGCAAGTCATGCAAATGCAAATCATGCTTCCCCAAATCATGCAAATGCAAATTACATTTCCAAGCGCTGTGTAAATACAAACTTCCATGTTGTAATTGCATTTTTAAATGGTGAAAATTACCATTGTAAATTAATCTCTCCTTTTCCAACTTGCATGTAATCTCATTTATTTATTTTGATAATCATGCAAATATAGTTATTTTTTTGGGTCATGTTAAATGAAGTTTGTTTTCCCTTCTAAATTTTTTTTTCAACCTGCATGCTTAATTCTGGGAATTTTAGTGAATTAAAAATTATATTTCTATTTATGTTTTAGTTTTCATCCACTGTAAATAAATATATTCAAGATCACAGAAGGGAAGCAAGTAAATGGGAAAAAAGTTTTAATTTCTTCTTCAACCAAAAAAAAGATGTGCAAAAGTGCCCAGGAAAAATAGAGAGATTTAAAATAAGTATTTTCATTTAGAGAAACAATTTGGGTGATGCCAAAAAATATTTGATGGTCTAAAAAGCCAAAAATTAGATTCATATTTTATTTCTAGCCATAGGTCATACACCCTGTTCATAGATGGAGGTGAAAATTGTGGTTTTATCAAACTTTTGATCTTCTTTATCTAATTTCCTCTCAAGTACCAACCTTACGACCTCTGAGACAAAATTTAGTAATTTTCAAACTACATTTTAGCTTTTCCCATCACAAATTTGATTTGTACGGATGATCGTACGTCCAAGGGAGGATATAAAAAAAATGAAAGGAAGCAAAAATTTGTGTTTTTAAAAAAACTTTCATTCACTTATATGTTGACTGTATGGTTAGTGAAGAGCTATAAAAATTAAAAAAAACTTGTTTTAACATTTTGAATTGGTCATATGCTAGTTGTACAAAATTGTTGGGTAGTGGAAAAAGAAATTTAAAAAAATCAAAGAGAAAATCAAAATTGTTTTTAAATTCTTCATTTGCAAAAGTTGAATCATATAGTCAAGATTGGTAGAGGAAGATATTTAAAAAGTGGCATGATTTTTTAATTTAAATAAATAAAATCTGAATTGTATAGATTTGGCCATAAAAGAATATAAAATTAAATAGAGTATATTTTGATTATTTTTGTCAATAAATAGAAAGTTGCATGGCTACGTGATGCCCTTGAAGATAGAAGACTACAATTTTGAAAGATTACATTTGTTGGGGAAAGTTGAGGGTTGTTAAAATAAAAATATATATTTTTATGGGATTTTAATTTGTGGAAATTAAAAACAAGTTTTAAATTATTTTTTCTGAAAATTGAAAAAACTATATTTCCTTCGGCAAGTTCAGAAAGTTGAATTTTTGGTAAAATTTAATTGGCAATTAAGTTTTAATATTTTTCTTGAATCTAAAATAGGGCAAAATATTTTAAAATTAAAAATATAATTTTTTAAATTTCTTTTCAATTCATTTTCATTTGCCATGGAAGATTACCAAATAAACAACATAAAGAAATTGAACAAGAGCAGTTGCAAGCAGGAAATTGACAGAGGAAAGTTGAATTTCATACAAGTAATATTTAAAATATGTTGGATCAATTTGCATAGATAAATTGTGAGTACAGATTCCCATTTCAATTAAATAACTTATTTTGGTTTTGAATTATTTAATTTTCTCATTTTTTCAAATAAGAAGCTTTTTTAGAATTTTTCTCAATTGTCAATTTTCTTGTAAAATTTGATGTCTTCATCCCCTAATCTAAAAAAGGTGATTCTGAATAAAGACAAATAAATCAAAAAGTATCAATTTCAAGGCATGATGCCTCTTTTGCCATTGGAGTCCAATATTAGAAATATCAGTGACACTGATCTAGCTCACATTGACTTCAATGAGTTTTAGAAAAGAATGAACACAATACATAAAATAGATTTTGGTCAAAGTATTTGTAATAGTAGATTGGTACAAGAAAAAACATTCTCAATGTCAGTATAACCTCCTGAGCTTGTCTTGGTCCTGGTAAATAACTATAACTAAGAGAGAAGGGAGGTAAGTGATTCACAGGGGGAATTGGTAGTGAGTTTTATTCCTAATCAAATTGACAATATTTTCCACCTTCCAGATCATGAATCTTTTGTGAATCTGACTTCAAATTCCTCCCAAAAAATTTTTAATTAAAATAGCATGGCATGTGCTAAACAAGTCAACAATGCATGGTTGACTAAGCCAAAACATTCCTCCACATGGCTTCCAAAAAATATTGCAAGGTCCAATTTCAAAAATGAGATAAATGACATGATAACATTGTTGCACAGGATAGTGGGAAATCAAATGGCAAAGAATTTTCAAACATGGATGTACAGATTCATTTGGATCATCCTTAGAAATAAGCAATATATCAATTGGGGGCAATTGATCAGTGATGCCATTCACAGGAATCTCATGGAGGTAAAAGTCACATCAAATTCTATATGACCTTGTATCTCATTTACATAATAACAAGTCAAAAATATTTTGATGGATTGCATACTGTGGGTGATTTTAGGAAAGCAATCGTGTATAACTTCTATCCTCAATTGGCATTGAAGGAGAACACTCATCACTTCAAAAGGGTAAATGATTGCTTTATTCATTTCATTATTCAATGTTTGAAAAGGAGTTCTTTAACATGATAATATCAGTTACAGCCACCACAGATATAGTAAGATGGAGAACTTGATTCATACAGTTCCCAACTTTTAGTTATTTAAGAATCAGTGTTAAAAATTTACTCTTTATATGCTCCCATGATATGTTAATGATAAGTGGGCATTGATGGAGTTGGTGAGATAATTTCTTGAAACACACAAGTTCCTAAAAAGATGATATAAAATAGGAATCAAATTTTTAATCTCAATTGTTAGGTATACGTATCCTTCACTAGTAAAAGCCAAGATAATTGAAAAATGCTTATCTCACAACAACCTCAGGACGTTTAAAAGTAGGTTTTCATTTGACAATAAGAGATAAATTAAGCATAGTCTTAGACCTTCATATCAATTTATTCCACATTTTAAAGACTATTGGATGGATTGTGATGATGAGAAAGTAGTGAGGATCAAGCACTATTCACATTTTGACATAATGAAAGTGCCAAAATAGTTGGTATATGATGAGGTCACTTGGACTCCATCTTTGAAAAAGAAAGCATCGTGACAAAGCCATTGCCTATAGTCCATTAGGATAAAATGGAATCTACTTCTCTTAGAAGTAGAATAAGAGCAGTACTTGATAGAAATCTTAGGTGGTTGAAAAGAAAAGGAGTTGATATTGCAAATGTTGATTTCCCTACACCTCCTAGGGAAGATGAATTTGGTAGCTTCTACAAACAACATGATGAACCAAAAAAGACAAATGAATTAGGTTCAAGTGGAGAACCTAATATAATAAAAGAGGCACATGCACCTGAAGCTATTAAACAAGATGTTCAACTATGAAAGACTATCAAGCTAAAAATAAAGAGGCTAGGTGAAAATGTTTCTTCTTCTCTTAGTATTTTAATTCCTCAAGAGGTTCTTATTGATAGTTTACCATTTTCTTAAGAACTGGTATAAAAATTAACTCAACAATTCTTGGATTCAAATGATATAATGTTCCCTATGTCATCTACTTTCCAATTACAAGAGGTTACTAATATCTCTTCATCTTCTCCCTCGAATCTTGAATTGTCTTTCATTTCCTCTCCAAGAACTCCAATTGATACAATCGATACACAAGAACAAATAGAAACATCTTCCCAAGGTGACCCAACTGAAAAAACACATTCTTCAACTCTAGCTAGACTTTTTCCACCAATCTCAACTTATATTCCACGTCCTTCCTCAATCACACCAACTTTAGATTGGTTGACCACAGTGGTGAAGAAGATAAGAAAAAATGTTGAACTTGAGGAGATAGATTTTGAAACTCTGATCATTCCTTTCTTGAAGAGGCCAAATAAAGCGAGAATAGTTTCACAAATGGTAACAAATGAAAAGTAAAAAATTATGTATAAATGGTTAGTCTTGTAGTTAAAAAAGATAAGTCAAAAATTAGGATTGAAGATTACTGGGTATCCAAGGTTCATTTCAGAAACTCAACCAGAGAAGGGATGAAAGGAGATGTACAGTTGGCGATTGGTACCATTTTTGAAAAAATGGATAAAGACAAGGAAATGAAGGATGAACTAAAATAAAAGGTAGAACAATTGAACTCAATGATACAAAGATTGATTGGACCAATTCATCCAACTATCATTTTATTGGGTCTTCATGCTAAGACATTGGAGAAAGTAAAAAAGGTAGGCCAAATGGGAAACATAGTGAAATATTAGATTGAAAAGGTTACTTATTAAGGAACCTTAGTGATTCTCATCATAAAAATAATTTTCTCTAAAATTTGGTCACAATATAAACAACTAACAATAAATGAAAGTAGATATGCTAAAGAGAAATACAATTGGGAGAAATTTATTCCTAGGTTGGTCAAATTCTCAAAATTTACTTATGTTGACCTTATTGAAAAGGGAGTTATCAATAAGGAAGAAATCATTTTTCATAATGAATTTCTTTGGGTTACTAAACTTAGTATTCAATCTCTTCCAAAGTGTCTTCATAAATTTAATGATGTAAGGTCACTTAGAAGTGACGTGATGATGGAAATCGACACTGAGGCCAAGAAATTGAATTGTCCTTTTGTCAATGACAAAGATCAAAATAGAAATATGACTTTAATTGATATCATGATTAGAAAATTTAAAGAGCAAATTTAGGATATTGTCAATCCTTCATCTACATTTAGTCATGAATAATTTCACTAGTTATCCAAATGTCAAGTGAATGTGGATAATCTGAACATGAAGATAAATAATATCAAGGCAAGCTTCATGAAATGAAAGAGTTATATTAATCAACAGATATTGCCTATAGGTACACAAATGGACCAAATTAAGACTTGATCAGGGAATTTCTCTAAAGGCTTGACAACTTCTTAAAAGGGAAAGAACTATCAATATATCAGCAAGAAGAATGAAGAATTATTTTTAATGTTTCTACATTTTCTTCTCTTATTTATTTGCACATAATTTGTATTGTTTCACTCTTTTTCCCCTTGTAAATTTATATTTTCATTATGCAAATTATTTTTATAATTTTTCCAACTTGCTTTTCCAATTTGTGCAAATTGATAATGTGTTTTTGTAAGCACTATAAAAACTCCAAATATTTTTCTTTAGTGGTGATAAATGCTTGAAATGTTTTTGCACCATTCAATTTGTAAGTTCTTGTTGGTGTTTTTTCAACCCTATAAAAAGGAAAAATGGTGGTTTTTCACCATAACCGCCCATTTTAGCCTATAAATACAAGTTAAGGCTTCATATTCTAGGTTAAAAATAGATAGATTTTTGGCAAAGCTTTGTAAAAGGAGATCAGACATTCTAATCTTTAGAAATAAATACAAAGAGGTGTTTCTAAACTTTATATTAGTAATATTTTTTGAATTATGTCTTTTGCTTGGTTCAACGTATCTAATTTTCATTGCTATTGTTACAAATTTCAAACTATTAAGAATAAGAAATTAAATTACAAAATTTCCATCTAGAATTGTAATTTATACTTCAAACACATGTGAAAATCTCAATGGTAATAGAGGCAATATATTTGTTGTTTTTGTTAAAAAAATATAGAGGGATATTCATTTTTTTTATTAGAGTTAAATATTTTTTTGGTGTATGTTTCATATCCCTAAGGATATGATTATGTATTTTCAACCCATTGAATGAGAGAGATTTTCTCCTTTTTAAAGTCAAATTTTCTCTCAACACTTTCATCCAGTCTCACTTTCTAACTTGGTGAATTTGTTGCCTAAAACTTTTCCCTTATATCTCTCTCCCTCTCTACATATTCCTTTCTAAAAACTCATTTTTGTACTTTCAGGTTAAAATTACTATCCCACGATTTAGATTCCTTTGTTTATAAATATTTCTTGCTTTCCTATTTTGGATTTCAATAAAGGTAGCTTCACCTACTAATAGGAGAGGGACTTTATTCCCAATGTTGTTGATGTGAAGTCTTGAATTTATCCTCCTAATAAATTTTCATGCTAATAATTTTTGGCACCCACTGTGGGGCACACTTTTACAACTTTCATGCTACCCATATTATACTAATCCATATGACTCTACCATCATCTCAAGGACCACTCCAATAGCCTGAATTAGATTTGGAACAAACTAATTGGTTAAATATTATGCTAAACCTCAGACAAATATTTTAGGATTCTGATGAAATCTCCATAACTAAATTTCAAGTTCTCCTAGCCATTCTAAATCAAGAATTAGAATGTGACAAAAGAGTATAAAGAATCCATGAACGAAGAGAGGTTCGTAGAATTTATTTAATATCTTAAAATTAGTAAACTCGCATATGACCATTTTAGGCCTTCAAAATTCAAATCATTAACCTAGTTTGAATTGGGATGAATCTTCATAGGAAGACCTAGTTACAAGCTTTCAATTGTTCACTTTTGATAATATAAAAAATAATGCTCAATTTAATATTATTAGAGTAGAACTAGATATAGAGGAAACATGTGTTGCCATTACTCAGATAAATTTTGAGATTGCTCTAAAAATATAAGCGAGGAGATATATATGAAGAGCAATTCGTATAGCTAATCGAAGACTTTTTAGAACTAGAATTTATTCTCATGATTATTTAGGCATCTCAATCTCCTATTTTTCAACCTAATATCAACTAGATAATGTAAACTCAAGATGATATTTCATCATATTTGAGAACTTTCACTTGAGATAATAAGATAAATTTGGCACATTTTCATAAAGAAATTGGAATCTTAGAAGAAGAAGAAGATTGAGTAATTTTAGCATAGAGAGTAAAATCATTAGCTACATGAAGAGTACAACAAAGAAGGCTAGCTTAGATAGCTCTTCAACTTCAACCTACACCTCAACACCAATAAATTTCTTCCAAACTAGTAGAAAATAAATTCACTAGAGCTAGTATGTCAAAAGGTGAATTTGACCCTTTTTATCATTTATAAGAACGTTCTAGCTTTAAGTTGAGCCCTGAACACTAGAAAAATTTCAAAATAACAACTAGTCTTCCCTCGATCTCTAAAAAAAACCTAAATGAAGAACTTTGACAAGCCAAGATCTTGTCTTATCAAAAACCATTATTCCCCTACAAGAAATATTTCAAACTATGGCATTACCATAGGGAAATGTGATTGATTTTTTGGCTCTAGGATAATTACATGATCTTCCAGAGGGGTCAAAAAATAACTTTTCAAAATTCCATGGAGATGAAAAACAACATTCATATGAACACCTTGTAGCCTTCAATGTTATGTGTGGCATTTTAGGCATCAAGCATGAAGATATTTTTGTCAAATTATTCATTGAAATGTTATACGATGGGGTTGTAGATTGGTTTTATCACCTCACTCCAAGATCTGTCACTAACTAGAATATTATGAAGACTCAATTTGAAAATAGATTCAAGCTAACAAAAGATGCCCATGCACTACTTATTTAACTTACACAAATGAAAAAAAATGTTTATGAGCCTATGACAGATTTTATTACCAAATTCAATAGGTTGCTAAATAAGATATCAGCCACTGCATGACTAACTAATGAAAATAAAAAATGCTTCTTTATCAACTCTTAGTTAGCTAAAGTAAATTATCAATTGAGGAGAGTTAGGGTAGAAAATTTGGAACCAACACAAGAAATGGTTATTGACATCAAAGATGACATGATAATGTTTGGAAAACTTTAAAAAAAGCCTTCAAAGAATAAGGCTCATATTTCAAGGCAATCTTCAACATAAAATCTTTTGTAGAAAATGGCTAATGATATAACAACCCTCAAAAAGCAAATACCTCAGAAAACCATTACCGCTTTGTACCAAGATATTGTAATGAGGAACTACATTCCTTTTTAAAGAGAATGTCCTATATTAAAAGCCCCTCAACCAAAACTTTCACTTGATGCCCCTCCTCATCAAAACATTAATGTACCTATGAACATAGTCTTAGAAATGAGGAAATATTTAAATACGAATAAGTTGAAGAAGAAAATGAATAAGAAAATCCAGAACTTCAAGATTGTGAAATTGAAGAACCTGGTGGAGACTCCATAAACACATTTTTGAAATATAATTTAGATGAATATGACTATGAAGAGAGTGTTGGGGACATGAACAGTCAATCCTTTATAGTTTTCACTAGAACTCAAAATCAGAAAAAGTAGTCCAATGATTCACAAGAGGAAACTCTAAAGGTTATTCTACCATGAGGAACTACCCCACTAGTGCAAACAAAAGGAAAGAAACCACTACTAGGAAATTCATCTAATGTCAATTCTTCTCAATCTATTGAGACCCCTTTTAGCTATTTCTTGATTTTGACATAATTAATCATGTCAACAAAACTAAGATTTAGATGTCACAAGTTGAGTATTTAAGAACATATCCAAATCAGTTGAATAAACTAGTTGATTTTATTGAAGGTAAAAATCCAAATCTAAAAAGGCCAATTTCAAGGAAATCCTAACTAACCCTATTATTTCCAATCAAGTCAATTTATGGTTGTAGCTACTTCCAAATCGAATAAAGTTGAGCCATTCTACATTTCCCTATTCCTTAAAGGATGAAAAGTAAGTAATTATATTATTGACATAGGAGCCTCAGACAATGTCATGCTTGGAAAAGTTGTTCATGATCTTGGCCTAACTTTTACTAAGAACTTTGGCCATTGTTATTCCATGAAGGTAAAACAATTCTAATCATTAGATAGATTAAAGATGCATAAGTGGCTTTGGAATCTTCCCCCAAAATTGAATCAAAATCAATATTTTGGTCTCAGACATTTTGATAGTTTATGTCATTCTTTTGGGTGGAAATTTTCACAAAGAATTGGGAGGTGAAATCCAACTGGATTTATCTCATGTTATGATTTCAATAAAAGGAGTAAAACAATGTATAGAACCTGAATTGAAAATGAAATACATAGTGTAAAAGGTTGACAATCTCAGAGCAGATATTTATATGAAGATACAGGGATTGGTAACTATCTTCTAATGACAGATAAAGATATAGAGTTACCAAAAATTATGTAGTTAAATCTAAATTATGTTTGGATGATGGAGTTTGATGGTATTTATTCATCAATAGGTTTAGGTGCATGAGTAATCTTGATATCTCTATCTAGAAAAAATTTTCTTTTTTTTTATACGTTGTAGTTTGGTTGTACCAATAATACAACCAAATATGAAGCACTTTTGTAGGGATTACAGGCAGTAGAAGAAATGGGAATCAATAATTTAGAAGTTTTAAGTGACATTAAACTCATTTTGAAGTAATTAAAAGGTCAATACCAAGTGAAGAATGATCATCTAAGGCATTATAAGAATAAAGTAAGGGATAACATTGAGATCTTTAATGTTTTCTCCATCAATACAATTCTTTGAGAACATAAATCTAAAGCTAATGCCTTGGTAGTATCAGCTTCTTTGATGATCCCCTATGTAGATATTAGTATAAAAAAATACATGATTTAACTAATATACAAATTGAGTGTCTCAAATAATGTACATAATTAGCAAGTTTTGAATTACGATCAGTATATTATCTCTTTCCTTGAGAAAAAAAACATCTTTAGAAATTTGTACTTTGGAGGTAACAATTCCTTATACAAAGAATATTAATTTCATACATCAAAAGAAGGAATCACTGATGAACATGATGAAGGAGGTGTTATAAATTTGAAAATAAATGAAATTCCTAAAGGCCTAGTCTATTTAGAATAATTATTTGATAAACACGATAGATTTGTAAAAATTAAAATCCAAAAAATAAATCTTGAATTTGTTGACTATGAAAAATTAAACATTGGTTTAGAGGAACATCCTAGGTTCATCAATATTGGAAAGTGTTGCTCACCTAAAGGAAAAGGAAAGTTTGTTAGCCTTCTCCATAAGTATATTGATATACTCACATATTCATATACAAACTTTAAGTCTTTTCATCCTAGAGAAATGCAACATACAATTCTTTTAAATCCTGATGCAAAACCTTTCAAACAAAAATTGAGACAATATAATCCTAAAATCACAAGAACAATTCTTGTCAAAGTGCAAAAGATGCTTAGTTCTCACATTATTTTCCTTATCCACCATTCAACTTGGGTAGCTATCATAATACCAGTTCATAAAAAAAATAGTGAAATTAGAATCCATGTCAATTTTAAAAACCTCAACCAAGCGTCCCTAAAAGATAATTATCCACTGCCAATCATAGATCAAGTTTTCTAATCGGTAAAAGGCATTGAAATGCTTTCGATGCTTGATTGTTTTTAAGGATACAACCAAATTGAGGTTAACAAGAAATATCAACATAAAATGGATTTTACAACACCTTGGGGCACTTTTGCATATAGGTGAATGCCATTCAAATTGATCAATGCAGGAGATAATTTTCATAGGGCAATGGCTTTGGTGTTTAGAAAATTGAAAAATGAAATCATTGTAGTGTATCTCAATGACTTGACAATTTTCTCAAAAAAGTGAGAAGATCACTATGCGCATTTAGAGAGAGTTTTTGAAAAGTATTGTTTACATAGAATTTATCTTAACCCTAAGAAATGCATCTTTAGAGTGACTGAAGGTAAAATCCTAGGTCATATTGTTTTGAAATAAGGAATAAATATTGATCCAAAAAAGGTTCAAGTGATTCAAAAACTTTTCTTGCCTACCAATAAACCAGGAGTGCATTCCTTCTTTGGGAAAATAAAAATTTTTAGGAGATTCGTTCCTAATTTTTCTGAGCTCACCAGACATATTACAAACATGATGAAAAAAAATTCTTTTAAGTGTAACAATGAAGGTAAATAAGTGTTTGAAAAGATAAAGATTGCTATTGCTCGTGCGCTAACACTAGTTTATTCTAATTTTAAGAAATAATTTATTATTTATTGCTACGCTTCATAGTATACACTCTCAGTAATATTGAATCAAAAAAATAATGAGAGTATTGAATTGACAATTGCCTTCATGAGTTATAATCTCAAGGATTACGAATTGAAGTATTCTCTTGAGGAAAAGCATGCTTATGCATTAGTGAAAGTAGTCAATAAATTTAGGTATTACATATTACATTTGCATTCTATGGTAATGGTACCAAGTACAATAGTCAAATAAATTTTGACTCAATAAGAACCTAGTTCTAAACAAGGCAATTAGATAACTAAAGTGAAAGAATATGATATAAAAAAAACTTAAAAAACTAGTTCAAGGAAAAGGACTATGTCAACTTATGGTAGAATAGGGAGATATTCAATCAGGGTCTTCAATAATTTCAGGTGAACAAAATGATCAAGAGCTTCCTCTGGTATTATTTGTCGATTCTACTAATGAATGATTTTCTGGCATTGGTTTCTACTTTACATATGGAGAATTCCCTTCACACTTGGATGCTAACCAATGTAGAATGGTCAAATTATAGGATAATAAATATGTCATATGAGATGTCACTCTTTTCAATAAAAGCATTGATGACTTTTTATTAAGGTGTTTTGATAAGGAACAACAAAATAAATTATAGAAGTTTTTCATGACCACCCCATGGAGGGCACTTTTCTGCCAGGGTAAAAACATATAAAATTCTCATATCCCATTATCATTGGCCAACTATTTTCAAATATTCAAATAAATGGGTGAGAAAGTGTGAGGCATGTCAGCGATTTGTAGGCAAACCCAAGTTAGTAGCACTTCCTCTTAAACCAATGACAGTTGAAGAACTTTTTCAGCAATGGGGAATGGATTTTTTTGAGACATTAAACCCTCATTTGAGTGTAGGTCATACTCACATTCTCATAAAAACATATTATGTCATTAAGTGGGTAGAATAAATTCTTATTAAATAGACAACTTCAAAATTCATTTGTAACTTCATCAAGGAAAATATCTTGGTACGATATGGAATCCCACAAAAATTTATTACAGATAATGCCTCTAACTTTTATTATTTAGAGATGATTGCATTTTGTTATGGATACAACATTTCTCTATCTTATTCATCAAATTATCATCTGATAGGTAATATTCAGGCTAAGTCGAGCAACAAAAATATGTTCATAATCATGCATAAGGTATTAGATGAGAATAGAAAAATTGGCACAAAAAGGTATATGATGCTCTTTAGACATATCGTATAACTCTAAAAAAGTTTATTGGTATGTCTCCATTCTAGTTATTATAGGTAATAGATGTTATCATTCCCATAGCTCTCGAATTACCTACCCTGCATTTGTTTAGATTAGTTGAGAATCCAAATCTTGAAAGCTCACTAGATAAAGAATTTTCTATCTACAACAAGTGGGAAAGAAAAGGACATAGGTAGTAGATAGAATTACATAACATCAGAATAGTGTCAAATTTATCTTTGACAAGAAGGCAAAGAAAAGAAAATTCCAAGTAGGAGATCTAGTTCTACTCTGAGATAGTCGTTGAGAACCAAAAGAGAGTCATGAAAAGTTTGATTTTCTTTAGATGGGGCCTTTTAAGATCAGATACTTATGTAGTAATAATACTTTATACTTGGCATATTGTGATGGAACTCATCTACCATTTCCTTTCAATAGACAATATTTGAAACACTATTTCCAGTAAGAACTAGGTGGCCCTCTTTTGTACATATGTGAATATAGTTTTAGTTGTGTTTGTTTCTTGATATTTATTTTTGACTTATATTGTTGTGTTCTTTTCTTTCCTATTTTTTTCCTCTCTTTGTTGCTTCATTATATTGAAGATTTCTATCTCAAATAATCCCTATTGTTTTGCTTAACCAAGTTGGTCAATAACTCCATAGCAAGATGAGTTATTGCTACATCATTTTTCATGCTCGCCTCCAAGCTCATTTTATTTCAAATGATGGTTTGCCTTCGAATTGGATCATTCTATAGATGATATTATTGAACAAATGAGAACATCACAATCACTTGGCTTTCATTGGTCAAGTTGGTATTCAAGAGATAATCATGAAGAATATGAAAGATGATTCTTTTTTTACATTTTAATTTGTGTAAAAATATATAATTAAAATGTCCTCATAGACACTATTCTTTTAGATATGTGAAACCAACTATTAGGTTGAGTACCTAATACCCACATACACTATCTTTTGACATGTGAAATCACTTATTAGGTTGAGTACCTAACCTTCGCATACACTATTTTTTGACATGTGACAACTCTTTGATGGCTTGAGGACCCATCCCTTTATTGAAGATCAAAGATTTTTCAAATCTATCAAAGTTATTGTTGAAGACTTTGTTACCCAATGGATAAAACACTGGCCTACAAAATCAAAGAATTCAAGTTTTTTTTCCGTGTAGTTAGAAATCTCAATTGGAGCCCGTCACTATCATGGTTTTTAAAAATAGATAAAAACTTATGGAAATTCAATTTTTAATAAATGGCTAAATTTTTTAAACTGAGCACAAAACCATCAAAATTTTGAAAAAATAAAAAAAATTAATTAATTAATTAAAAATTTATGCCCAAAGTTCTTTTTGCCCCAAATTGTTTTAAATCGTATTTGATCCTCCTATGCAAAAGTCGTTAACATTTCCACAAATTTTAAAAACTATTTAACTTTTTAAAAGTTGTACAAACACATGTTAATTTTTCAAAAGTTGTACAAATTAAAATTTTCTTTTTTTGCTCGGTGTAAATTGCAAAATCAATTTTATGTTTTGTGCAATTTGTAAATTTGTTTTGGGTTTTCGTGTAAATTGTAAAATATTTTTTCTTTTTTCGTATAATTTGTAAATTTGTTTTTAGTTTCCATGTAAATTGCAAATTTGTTTTGAGTTTTCATGTAAATTAAAAAATTGATTTAAGTTTTAACGTAAATTGCAAAATTGATTTAAGACTTCATGTAAATTACAAATTAGTTGAGTTTCCCCTTTCTATGCAATTCAAAATTCTATTTTCTTAAGTCATGAAAATACAAATCATGCTTCCCCAAAGCATACAAATGCAAATTACATTTCCAAAAGTCATGTAAATATAAAATTTCATGTTGTAATTACATTTTTCAATGGTGCAAATTACCGTTGTAAATTAAGCTCTCCTTTTCCAACTTGCATGTAATCTCATTTATTTTTTATGCTAATCATGCAAATGCGGTTATTTTTTGGGTCATGTTAAATGAAGTTTGTCTTCCCTTCTAAATAAAATTTCAACTTGCATGCTCAATTTTGTCAATTTTAGTGAATTAAAAATTGAATTTTTATTTATGTTTTAGCAATCTTCCACCGGAAAGAAATATATTCAAGATCATAGAAGGGAAGCAAGTAAATGATAAAAAAAGTTATTTTAATTTTTTCTTCAACCAAAAAAAGGTCATGCAAGAGCGCCCAAGAAAAAGAGAGAGATTTTGAATAAGCATTTTCATTAAGCCAAACAAGTTGGGCAATGTCAAATAAATTTTGATAGTCTAAAAATCCAAAAATTAGATTCATGTTTATTTCCAACCATAGGCTATACGCCCTGCTCACAGAAGGAGGTAAAAATTATAGTTTAGTCAAAATTTTGATATTTTTTTCCTATTTCCTCTCAATCACCAACTGTATGACCTCTTGGAGGCAAAATTTAACAATTTTCAAACTACATTTTAGCTTTTCCCATCAGAAATTTGAGTTGTACAGCCACCGTACGACTGATAGTATCCCAAGGGAGGATATAAAAAAATAAAAGGAAGCATAAATTTTTGTTTTTTGAAAAACTTTCATTCACTTATATGTTGACTGTACGACTAGTGGAGATCTTTAAAAAAAAAAAATTAAATTAAATTAAATTAACATTTTGAATTGATCATATGCAAGTCATAGGGCCTTGTTGGGTAGGGGAAAGGTCTCAGTAACCATGCACCCTAACTTTGGATATCGAATTAAGTTGGCATAACATCACATTAATTTTCAAAAAAATTACCCATTTTAACATATCATCTTAACTACTTATAATTAAGATTTCAAGGTCTAACACATTATATAGTTTACGATATAACTGATTTTATCATAAAATGTCACAAAATAAATTTTTTAAACCTATGACCAAAACTTAAATTTTGGAGTACCAATGGTTGTGCATTAGAGTATTAATACTTGAGTCTTGCTTGTCAAAATGTGATTGGTTACTTCTAATTTTATATAATAAATGTTAAACAAGTATTAGATACTACATGTTCAGCTTGTAATGCACTTTAATATTTTTACACACCAATATGTTCCATCATTAAAACACATGTTAATAAAAGCCATTTTCAACAATTGGAACATGCACAATTATTTGGACCTTTCCTCTAGTAGAGGAAGAAATTTAAAAAAATAAAAGAGAAAAGAAGTTTTGATTTTTAATTCTTCATTTGCCAAAGTTGAATCATATAGTGAAGATTGGTGGAGAAAGATATTTAAAAAGTGGCATAATTTTTTACTTCAAATAAACAAATTTTGAACTATACGGATTTGGTCATAAAGCAATATAAAATTGACGAAGGCAGATTTTGATTTTTTTTTTACTGCAAATAGAGAGTGCATGGCTACGTGATGCCCCTGAAGAAAGAAGATTGCAATTTTGAAAGACTACATTCTGTAGGTAAAGTTGAGGGTTTCTAAAATAAAAATATATATTGTTATGGGATTTTAATTTGTGGAAATTAAAAATCAAGTTTTAATGTTTTTTTTTTTAAACTAAAAAAATCATATTTCTTTCGACAAGTTTAGAAAGTTGATTTTTTGGTAATAATCAGTTGGTAATTGATTTTTAATATTTTCCCTAAATCGGGAATAGGAGAAAATATTTTAAAATAAAAAATACAATTTTTGAAATTTCTTTTCAATTCCTTTCTATTTTCCAGGGAAGTTTACAAAATAAACAACACATAAATTGAACAAGAGCAGTTGCAAGTGGGAAATTACACAAAAGAAAGTTGAATTTCATACAGGTAGCATTTAAAATATGCTAGATCAATTTGCACAAACAAATTGTGAGTATGAACTCCCATTGTGATTAAATAACTTATTTTGGTTTTAACTTATTTAATTTCTTCATTTTTTCAAATAAGAAGCTTTTTCACTAATTTTTCCAATTGTCAATTTTCTTGTAAAAGTTGATGTCTTTGTCCCTATTCTGGAAAAGACAATTTTGAGTAAAGATAAAGAAACCGTGAAGTACCAATTTTAGGATGTGATGCCTCTTTTGCCACTAGAGTCCAATGTTGGAAATATCACTGACATTATTTTAGGTCACATTGACTTAGATGAGTTTTGGGAAAGAATGAACATAGTGCATAAGATAGATTTTGGTCAAAGTATTTATAGTAGTGGATTGGCACAAGAGGTAGAATTCCCAATGTTAGATTAGTCTCCTGAACTTGTCTTGGTTGTGGCAAATAAGTATAACTCAAAAATAAGGGAGGTAAGAGATTTATAGGGGAGAGTGGTAGTGATTTTTGTTCTTGAGCAAATTGATAATGTTTTTCACTTTTGAGATCATGAATCCTTTTTGCATCTAACTCCTATGTCCTCCCAAAGATTTTGGAATGATAATAGCATGGCATGTGTTAAACAAGTCAACAATGCATAGTTGACTAAGCCAAAACATTCCTCCATAGGGCTTCCAAAACATCTTGCAAGGTCTGAATTCAAAAATGAGATAAATGACATGATAATATTATTGCATAGGATAGTGGGAAATCAAATGGCAAAGAACTTTCAGATATAGATGTATAGATTCATTTGGATTGTCCTCAAAAATAATAAATATATCAATTGGGGGTAGTTAATCAGTGATGTCATTCACAAGTAGCTCATGGAGGTAAAAAAATATGTCAAGATTCTATAGAACTTCATATCTCATTTACATTGTAGTGAGTTGAAGATATTTTGATAGATTGCATGCAGTGGGTGATTTTGAGAAAGTAATGGTGTATGACTTCTATCCTCAGATGGCATTAAAGGAGAATGTTCATCACTTTAGAAGGGTAAATTATTGTTTTATTCATTTCGTTATTCAGTTATTTTAAAAAGATCTCTTCAACATGAGAATATCAGTTGCAGCCACCATAGAGATAGCAAGATGAGGAAATTGGTTCATAAAGTTACCAACTTTCAGTTATTTGAGAATGAGTGGTTGTGAATTGGCTCTTTATATGTTCCCATGATATGTCAGCAATAAGTGGGTGTTGATGGAGTTGGCGAGACAATTTATTGAAACACACAAGTTCCTAACAAGCTAATATAAAATAAGAATTGAATTTTCAATCTCAATTGATAGGTATACTTGTCCTTTAATGGTAAAGGCCAAGATAGTTGAATAATACATGTCTCACAATAGCCTTAGGATGTTTGAAAGTAGGTTTTCATTTGACAAGAAGGGCTGAATTGAGCACAATCTTGGACCTTTATATCAACATCTTCCACATTTTGAAGACTATTGGATGGATTGTAGCAATAATAAAGTAATGAGGATCAAGGACTATTCATGATTTACCATGAAATAAATAGTCAAATTTGACATAATGAAAGTTCCAAATCAGTTGGTGGATGATGAGGTCACTTTGGACCCCATATTTGAAAATAAATCATTATGACAAAGCCATTCCCTGTAGTCCATTGGAATAAAAGGGAATCTACTTCTCTCAGAAGCAGAACAAGAGAGATACTTGATAGAACTCTTAGGTGGTTGAAGAGCAAATGAGTTGATGTTGTGAATGTTGATTTCTCTACACCTCTTGGGGAAGATGAATTTAGTATCTTGTATAAGCAACATGATGAACCAAGTCTGAGTGGAGAACCCCTGATGATAGAAGAGGCACATGAACCTGAATCTATTCAACAAGACATTCAACCACGAAAGACTATCAAGATAAAAATAAAGAGGTTTGGTAAAAATGTTTATTTTTCTCCTAGTATTTCAATTCCTTAAGAGGTTCTCGTTGATAGTTTCTCATTTTTTCAAGAATTGGTAGAGAATAAAACTCAAAAATTCTTAGCTTCAAATGATAAAACATTCCCTATGTCACTCATTTCCCATTGCAAGAGGTTACTCATATCTCTTCATCTTCTCCCTTGAATTTATAATTTCCTCTCGTCTCCTCTCCAAAAACTCCTATTGATACAATCAATACACAAGAACAAATAAAAACATATTTCAAAGGTGCCCTAATTAAGAAAACACCTTATTTGACTCTAGCCAAGTTTGTTCCACTAGTCTCAACTTTTGTCCTACCTCATTCCTCAAGCACAACAACTTTGGATTGGTTGTCCATAGTGGTGAAGAAGACAAAAAAAATTGTTGAACCTGAGGAGATAGATTTTAAAACTCTGACAATTCTTTTCTTGAAGAAGGCCGAATAAAGTGAGAATAGTTTTGTGATTAGTAATAGATGAAAAGGGAGAAAAGTATGTATAAGTGGTCATTCATACGGTTGAAAAAGATAAGTCAAAAATTAGGATTGAAGATTACTAGGTATCCAGGGTTTATTTGGGAAAGTCAACCAGAGAAGGGATGAAAGGAGACATACAGTTGGAGATTGGTACCATTTTTGAAAAAATGGATAAAGACAAGACAATGAAGGATGAACTGAAAGAAAAGGTAGAATAATTGAACTCAGTAATATAGAGATTGATTGGGCCAATTCAACCAACTATCACTTCATCAAGTCTTCATACTGAGACACTGAAGAAAGTAAGAGAGGTAGGCCAAATGGGTGATGCAGTGAAATCTTGGATTGAAAAGGTCACTGATCAAGGAACCTCAGTGATTCTCATCATGGTAATAATTTTCTCTAGAATTTGGTCATAATATGAATAACTAATGACAAATAAAAGTAGATATGTTGAAGAGAAACAAAATTAGAAGGAATTCATTCCTAGGTTGGTTGAATTCTCCAAAAAAATATGTTGACCTTATTGAAAATGGAGTTATCAATAAGGAAGAAATCATCTATCAAATTGAATTTCTTTGGGATACTAAATTCAGGATCCAATCTCTTCAAGAGTGTCTTTATAAATTTAATGATGCAAGGTCACTTAGAAGTGACATGATGATGGAAATCGACATTGAGGTTAATAAATAGAATTATCCTTTTATCAATGACAAAGATCAAAATGGAATTCTTATTTCAATTGAGACCATGATTAGAGAATTCAAAGAATGAATTCAAGACATTTACAATCTCACATCTACATTTGGTCATGAAGAACTTCATCAGTTAGCCAAATGTCAAGTGAATACAGATAATCTGAACATGATGATAAATAGTCTCCAAAGCAAGCTTTAGGAAATGAAAGAGTTAGACTACTCAATAGACATTGCCTAAAAATACACAGATGGACCAGATGAATATTTGATCAAGACATTTTTATAAAATTTTGAGACTTCCTGAAAGGGAAATAACTATCAATACAATATCAAGAATAATGAAGAATTTTTTTTAGTGTTTCTACATTTTATTCTCTTGTTTCTTCACACCTAATTTGTATTATTGCACTCTTTTTCCCCTTGTAAATGTATGTTGTCATTCTACAAATTATTTTTATAATTTTGCCAATTTATTTTTGGAAGTTTTACAAATTGATAATGTGCTTTTTCAAGCAATGAAAAAACTCTAAATATTTCTCTCAAATGGTGTTAAATGCTCTAAAATATTTTGCACCATTTTAAGTTGTAATTTCTTGTTGGTGTTTTTGCAACCCTGTAAAAAGGCAAAACATATGGTTTTACACCATAACCACCCATTTTAGCCTATAAATACAAGTTAGGGCTTCATATTCTAGATTTGAAATAGATAATTTTTTGTCAAAGCTTTGTAACAAGACATCAGGCATTCTACTCCTTAAAAATCAATACAAAGAGGTGTTCCTAAACTTTGTGTTAGTAATATTTTTTAAATTGTGTCTTTTGCTTAATTTAACATATCTGATTTTCATTGATATTATTACAAATTTTAAACTGTTAAGACTAATAAATTAGATTACAAAATTTATATTTGAAATTGTAATTTATATTCCATACACGTGAAAATCTCGGTGGGAATAGAGGTAATATTTTTGTTGTTTTTATTAGAAAATACAGAGGGGTTTTCATTTATGTTATTAGAGTTAAATAGTTTTTTGGTGTATGTTTCATATCCTTAAGGATATGATTATGTATTTTCAACCCATTGAATGAGAGAGATTTTCTCTTTTCAAAAGTCAAATTTTCTCTCAACACTTTCGTCTAGTCTCAGTTTCTAACTTGGTGAATTTTTTGCTTAAAACTTCTCCCTTCTCTCCCTCTCCCTATCTACATATTCCTTTCTAAAAACTCATTTTCGTACTTTAAGGTTAAAAGTAATACCCCATGATTTACATTCTTTTGTTTATTAATAATTATTGCTTTCCTATTTTGGATTTCAATAAAGGTATCTCTGGATGCTAATACGAGAGGTACTTTGTTCCCCATGCTATTGACATGAAGTCTCGAATTTGTCCTCCTAACAAATTTTCATGATAACACCACCAATAGAAGGAAATATGGGTAGAATGAACATAGATAACCTTGAAAGCAACCAGAGTTCAATAACTCAATAAACCATTAGTACACCAATCATGTAAATTAAAACCCCTTAAATTTTCATTTATGATATGTATTTGAGTTTTCCAAAATACAGAATGGAAAATGTTGTAGGGCATGTCCACAAATGCAAACTCATATGGTGTTCCAAGGATGTCACTATGCTACATTAGAAGACAAGCTACTTTATGACCACATTAATAGATTGCATACACATATGGTATCATAAAATTGACTTATAACAAACTATTTTGGACTATAATCAACTCAAGAACACATTTTTAAAGGATATTGATATCCCTACGTTTGCGCAATACAGCATATTTGCACTGAAGGAGATTAAGCAAGAAGTTATTAAGAGTATCCACACATATGATTAAAAGTTTAAAACCTTGATATATGAGATCTACCCCATTCATCATGGGTAATGGTTTTTAGGAGGATTTTTTTTACTCTTAGGCATGCATTGTTTATGAAAACATTAACTCATGGGAGGATCTAAAAGAATAATTAAGGGATGAGTTAGTTCATAGTGTGGATATGGGGATTAAACCCCTTATAGAGTCACAAACCACCTTGATGGCCTACTAGCTATAAAATTTGAATACCAAGAGTGCACATGAAACTCACACCAAATTGTGGTGTATATGCTATGAAGTGGAAGGGAATAACAAAACTAATTATCTAAGGTGTACTTTTAGGGCACTACTCAAGTCATATGAATTATGCCATAATGATCATGATGTGTGCATTTTTCCATTTCTGTAGAGGGGAACACATATGAGGGTCTCCTTAAACTATAGAGTATGTGAATCCTCTCCCCAAAATAATAAATATTATTGGGTAATTAATGAAATTCATGAGGCATATGGTAAAGAAGAGTGTTAGACTACTATGGGACCTTCAAATCAAGAACAACATAGATACGGTGGTGAGTGTGCATACAGATGAAGAGGTTCCAAATGATGTGGAGGATTATATCCTCCATGCACTTGCTACAAGTGCAACTCACCAAATAGATATAAGATGGATTGCCAAAATTCCCCTACTTGTGGGTAATGTCGAGGAGAACATAAGCTTGAGGAATGTCCTAAACTCTATGAAAATATCATGTAAAAGGTAAAAGATGAGAAGGATACATGAATTATTTAGATAATGCACCTAAGGAATCAATGGATCCCTAAGGAGGGTTACGTCAGCTGCCCCAAGGCTTGAGAGAAAATATTACTACATGTTACAATGCCACTGCCTAGCCAAAAGCAACAAAGAATATTCACCGCATTAAACTATTTATTTTTTACTACCCTAATGGGATTAATAAAATGTTCATATTGTAAGAAGTAATGGATGTGATCCTTAATTTTCAAGGTGAACACCAACATGCAAAGGACGTGGAAGCTAAGGCCAATTAAGAGACTTAGTAGAATAACAACATTAAATAGGTTGATTACCTCTAAGAAATATTTACTCTTTTATGCTCGGAAGGAGCTATCCCTCTGCTTAAGAATTGGTTGATACATAACATTGTGGGTAGGACTGAACATCCTCATGAACTGCACCAAGGGGATGCAAGGCCAAAACCACACAAAACATTGTCTACGATTAAGAATTATTTATCGATGCTACATTAATGGATGGTTTGTATGTGACATCTTAATTTATATTAGGGATAAAGTAAACATTTTGACTAAATAATTCTAGTGCAATATGGATAGCTAAGCCCTAATACCTTTACCTCATGTTCTATTAATGGAAAATAAGACCTAGGTGTAACCCATGGGGATTTTAAAGGATGCCTTTGTTGATATTATGAGTGTAAAATTTAACATAAACTTTGAATAAATTGAGTTGGCTAAAGTAGATAATTATCATGCTTTGCTTGGTATACCCTAGTTTTATACCAACAATGCAAATATGTGCTTTAAGAAACAATATACGAGTTTTGAGATTTGGGAGCACTAATTTATCATCTCAATAGAAAAAGATCATAGACCTACTTATATTGAACGTGTTGACATGAATGAAGAGGTAAATCATATATAAAATTTAATTATTAAAGGTGTAGAGAATTTAGACCCCAATACTAATGGAGTCTTCAGTTGGGGTGACGCAAACTCCATCTCTGAAACTAATATTATCCCATGTGATTGATGGTTGTAGGAATTATATGAGGTGATCGGGTAAAATTGTGGTGTCATAAACATAAATCCTAGGCAGTCTACTACACATAAAGTTTTGAAAAACACCAAGGTTAAGACTAGCCAAGCTCCAAGCATAAAGATATGGGTCTCATGCACTATGCCTAAAGATGAAAAGTGTTTTCAGACAAAACAAGGGTAATATTATTGCCCTTACACATTATGATGGCTCATAAAGTGCCATTGTTTATGTAAATTATTTATAAGGGTGTTTTCCCAAATAAAAATAAAGGTTGTACGCCTTGGTTCAAACCTTGAATATCACGATTGTGCATTGGTAGGAAACGCACAAACCTACTCTACCAATATGGGTTGCAATGAAAAAGGTCATACCCATTTCAAGTGAGATAACATTAAGCAAAATTTACCCACATATAACATAAATTCACCTCTGGAGAAACACATACAAAATTACAAAGAAGACAAGGGACGTGCAACACCTCCCCATAGGATTTTGGGTCCATGCTTTATTATTACATCCAGATTTTTTGCTAAGCTAATTATTTGACCATTTATAGATAATTATAGTAGATACATATGATATTGACTATATTTTCTGATTGAGCTTGAGATTATGTTACTTTGGGATATTAGTATATTGCTAAATTAGGTTATAATTCATGATTACTTAGTCTGAGTTGGTTTATGTATACGCTTTCATTTTTAAGCATATTTAATGAATTATTATAGTTACATATTATTGATTATGATTATCATGTGATGTAGCCTAACTACATGTGTGTTGTGAGGTGGGCGCAGGAGAATTCTTCCCTCGAACATGTTGAAGGGAGAGTATCATCAAAGATGGTGGTGTAGATGGAGACATCATTGGTTGATAGAGCATTAATGAAACCCTATACACACCATGATAATTAGTCATATTAGAATGCATTTAAATATGATTGTTTAAATTGCTTATTTCTATGGTTGCTTAAGTATGTATGCAATAGGAATAAGAGACCCTTGTGTGGTTAGCCTAATAAGTCATTATTATTCTATACACAAAAATTAATTAAATTTAAATTTAAATTTAGATTATTATTTATTATTTTATTATTTTCTCTTTTAAATTGCTAAAATATGATTTTAAATCACTAGATATGAAAATAGAATTTCTTAATTAAATAAAAGCGAATTGTTTTACTTTAAAAATATTAAAGATAGAAAAATAAATTGAAAATTAGGAAAAACAAGAAAATAATTAAAATAGCCTAAAATTTAAAAAAATAATAATAAAAGAAAAACAAAAACAAAAAATAAAAGGATGGAAGAGAAAATTGGTATCTTTTGCTCTATTTAAGAAATGTCATGAAAGAGGTTTGATATAGCTTGGGTATTGGAGAAGAGAAAAGGAGGAGCGAGGCATGGAAAGAAGAAGTACAGAAGTTCAACTAGCGAATTCAAAGGTAAAGGATGTACTTAAATTTATTGCGTGTTAATATGAATGGAATCATGTTACTAGAAAGTGGATATGAACATAGAAATTATTTAAAAAGGGGATTGGGTAAACGATTATAGGTAAATGGCCAATCATGTTAGAAAACTTTGTACAAATATTTGATGGGAATATCGAGAGTTTAATATTTGTAGTTTGAAAATAGTACTAAACCCTAGTTTAGAAAGAAGTAATAAATTTGTGACATAAACTATTTAATGTTAGATCGATTTCTGGTGTCTCGAACTTTTGTAATTTGGTTTGAGCTTGGGATGCTAAACCACATAACATAAAAACTTAGTAATCCGACTGGCATAACATTTAACATGGGTTATTATGAAGCATGGAATCTGCTAGGAATCTAGAAGTAAGGTATCATAGATATAATAACAGATGCATTATTTTACTTAAAAGAAAAGAATAAATTGTAAAACATTTGTCATGCTTACCTGTGTAAAGCACCAACTTTATTCAGAACTGTTATAAAGCATTGAGTTTTCAAACATGTATGAAAATTGTGAAATTGTTTTAACCATAGCATCAAAATCCTTGAATTCAACCAAATCTGTATTTCAGAGATTTGTTCAAAATCTTCCTTTAGACGCCTTAGAACAGGGTATAATTTTTGATATTAGAACTATCATGTTTTGAATCGATTACTAGTATTTTTTCTTTCACAGGGACGTTGTAGGAGTTATTAGGGTCAAACAAGTCTTAGGCACCTCATATTGATAATTTTTTGTGTTGGGGGGTCGACCTATAGTGATTGTTAGAAAAAAATATATGTCAATATATTAGGCATCGGTCTTAACTTGTTGGGCATCAATTTGTTTCTAAACCCTACTTATGATTATTAGTGAATCAATTTTAGAAAATTGTAAGTTCTTTTAAAATATAAACTTTTTTTAAGGAGGTATCAAACAAATATAATTCTATGTCAATAGAGATAGGCGTCAAAATTGCAAAATCTGCATGAGAATTAAAAAAGAATTGAATATTTAGAAACCTGCATACCATATTTAAGGAGTTGAACCTATATATATAACAAATTAGATGAAAACCACCATACAAGTCCTCATAGCCTAGAAAAATTTAATTAATAATTTTAATATAACGGATTACAATTCCATGCATTGTGATGTGTAAAGGAGATTGCAATGTTATTATATACATGTGGCAATCAATGTTATAACAGGGAATTTCATGACTCAGAAGACTGAAGTATTACTTTTAAAAAAAACCCTTCTACAAATAACCCTAATTTTGGGGACGCTGGTTATAAGCTATACACAATCACGGAATAAGAATATTAAAAAAAAAACAAGACTATAATATCATAATAATTTTAAACAATTTTAAAAAGTATTTAACTATAAGGTTTTGTGTTTTTGTTTAGAAATTGAAAGAATGTTTATAGAAGATTTATTGGTTGGTTACCCCATAAAAGAACTTGAGCTATTTCCTAAAACTATTGGAGATTTTTCTTAACGGCTTAAGCTATTGGAGATTTGGTCCAAGACTAAGAATTAGATTCTTACGTAAAACTAGGGTGATATATTTATGTGGAATGGTATCGGATCTTTATGAGTTTAGTTTTTCCAGCCATTAGTATTGGTATATATATTAAAAAACCTTCTTTTATACTCATCTTTTAATAAGGAGCTAAATGGGATAGGTTTTTTCAAAAAAAAAAGGGAAACTCTATAATGTTTTTTCCTCATATATCTTTTCACTGACCATTTTAAATTTGGGTCAATCTTTTAATAAGGAGCTAAATGGGATAGGTTTTTTCAAAAAAAGGGAAACTTTATAATGTTTTTTCTTCATATATCTTTTCACCGACCATTCTAAATTTGGGTCAATCTTTTAATAAGGAGCTAAATGGGATAGGTTTTTTTTTTTAAAAGGGAAACTTTATAATGTTTTTTCTTCATATATCTTTTCACCGACCATTCTAAATTTGGGTAAATAATTATATTTACTCCATGGACATAAAAATTAATTGATTATAATAAAATTATAATTTTAAATGATTTTATTATGTGAGTTGAAACCTAGATGAGAAATAATTGAGTGAAAGAATATTTTTTAAATTAAACATCTAGGTAGTGAAGCTCGGGGGTTTCATAAATTGAGGAAACAGTTTTCCTCTAAAAACTTTCCTATAATTACAACTATAAACTTGATAAGCAAAATCGATATTGATGGACTCTAATATAGAACAATGCTTTTAAACCAAATTCTAGATATAACTATGATGGCATATTTATGTGAAGAACAAAGTCGAACGGGATTCACTTCTTTGTCTTACAGAATAAAACTAAAGGAACTTTTAGACTCTTTAAATATGAAATACAACTAGTAGAATGTTGAATTAAAGTTATGTTTACCTGGGGTTAAAAGTATTCAATTTAATATTCACAGAAGTCATATTAATTGGAAAATGAGAAAAATTGAATGATGGGTTAGTAAAGAGTTGCTTATTAAACCCTAAAATAACCAAACAAATAAACTAGACCTTTTTTATGTTTTTGGGATAAAACAAATGGGTTTGATTTTCTAATTAATGGTTGAAATAAATGTTTTCATATACTCTTAAAATGCTTTATGAGTTAAAATTATTAGTTACATGAGTCTGTAGTAATATGGGTTGCCATAGGGTGTAGAGAACTGGAAAACATTTTGTCAAAAATGTACACTAGATTTGTATATTTACTTGGGTGGTATAATGGTGAACTCTATTTCTAGTATGGGATAGAATATAATGAAAGATTCATGCATATGTTAGTCAAAATTTGTACATGTTATTATCATTCCTATTTTTTAGTATGACGTGTGATGTTAAGTGGAATGTATGTTATTAAATCTTATGGTTGAATTAGTATTTGACCAATCTCCATTGTTAATGCGGAGTAAGGAGTGAGACGAACTTCACTGGCTTACTGACATTACAATGTTAGATGAAGGCAATCTGATCAAGTGGTGTGCATGAAATTGCAAGATCTATAGATCATTTTATATTACTATTCGTAAAGCTTTGGCCAAAGTATACTTAGTGAGACATTATCATTCATAAGTATGATTTACATGTATGTGTGATATCTTGCAATAAATCAAGTTTCTATGATACACTGCATGTTTAGTTACTTATAAATCATACAATACATGGGTACTAGCTAGTCTCTCTAGATTTTTGCACTATCACTATCTACCCATCCGTGAAGGGAGGGCCATTTCCTGATGGGATAGTTCAGGAGATTGTTGGTTCGTGGTTGGTGTGGAAAAGTGATCGGATGATGATCTCCCTCCCCATAGCAATACTACTTATCGATATGACACTTGAGATTACCACAGATACTTGAAGTTCGAGAACTGAGCTATGGGATAGCCAAGTATCTTATTTGTACATTATAAAATATTGTATTTTAAATTGAAGAATTGTAATTTACATTGATACACTTTTACAGAGGTTATTGTGTAAGATTAAAATGTAATTATTACTTTCTTTAGTGAAATATTATATACTCGTGTATTTAGACACATGTACCTTTATTGTTTTATGAACTGTCATCATAATTTTACATGTTTACTTTATTTATCTTTGATAGACTCTCGATTTGTAGACTACTTTTATATATATGTTTTTTGTTTAAAAAAATTATGTTTTTCTAGTAGATCCCAATGGGGATCTTACATGTGGTATCAGACCTACAACTCAAACTCTTGGACCTAATGAGTCCACTGACATTTTCATAACCTTCTTTTGATAGAAAGAAAGATGCAAAAAGTAAGAGTTTCAGGAGAGGGTCCTTTGAATATTGGTGCCAATAACCCTCCCTTTGATTCTAATCGATTTGCTGCTAAGTAATCAACGAATATGGATCAACTTCTCATAGTCATAAATGAGACTAGAGATTAGATTACATCTCTGGAATAAATGGTTCATGGTCATGAAGGAGAGGAACAGCAAGATGACCATGAAGATCATCCAACTAAACAGGATAATGCATAGGATGCTAGAGCTTAGGTTGCTAAGGAGTTGGCTCGAGATATGAAGAAGGTGAACCCACCTAAGTTTGAGGAATTAGTCTAGGTGATGGAGCAGAGGCATATTTGGCAAAGATGGGGAATTACTTTAAATTTTGAAAATAATATAAGGTCACCAAGGTGGTATGGGGAGCATACTAGTTGGTTGGTGAGGCAGCTATGTGGTGGGCCAACAAAAGGTTGGAAATGAATCTAAATTCAACCACCACCACTTGGGATCAGTTTATGGGTTTATTTAGATTACGGTGGCTCCCATAGTTATACTCTGATCAGATGCTTATAGATTTTTAGAATCTGAGGCAAGGAGATATGTCAGTGAATGAGTATTGAGAGCCATTCACCAAACTATTGAAGTATGTTCCTCAGTATCATGGAGATGAGTAATTTTAGATCAAGAAGTTCATCATGGGATTAAATCCCTAAATTGGAGGAGTAGATGTTCATGGACCTTATACCATGGATCAGGTCTTTGAGAAGGTAGTCAAGCAAGAGCAGAAGTTGAAGTCTCTGTCTCAGACTAAAAATAGACTCAAGAAGAAGTTTGGAAATCCTAAGTCCAACTTCAAGAAGAAGAATTGAAAACAAAGGAGTGAAGACTTCAAGAAATAATTCAAGAATCAAAATGCTAAGTTCAACAATGGATTAGGCAACAAGAAACAAGACAATGAATCTAAAAATGGTTTCAAGGGAAACCAACAAAATTTCAAAAAAGGACCACCAAGAGGGTGCTTCATTTGTAGAGGGGATCATTATGCTTGTGATTTTCCTCAATATAAATAAAAGGGAAAAGGCCCTAATAATCAGTAGGGTGGTTTCTACCAATGGATTCATGTAGCAGTTGACAACTGATAGATTGAATATCAGGCATCACTTATTGAGCTATCAAGTACTTTGTTTGACCATTCAGTTTCTATTTTCATAAATACATGAGCCACTAAATGTTTTATAGATCCTAAGATGCGTAATTAGTTTTCTAGAAGAGCTGGGGTAATGACAAATGCATGGTCAGTTCAATACAGGAATGACACAAAGGTCATGGTAGATAGGTGTTTACTGGAGGTAGAAATTAGGTTCCCTGAATTCACAATAGTTGTGGATTTATATGCACCATGTTTAAGATCATATGATGTGATCTTGGGAGTCAACTGGCTCACAAACCATAAATCCAAAGTTGATTGCTACTTGAAGAAAGTGGAGTGTCTTAATGATTTTGAGAATCAGACACAAATTCAAGGTGAGAAGAGGGAGTTGGAGCTTAGGCAGATTTCAACTATGCAGCTTAAGAGAGCTCAAGGAAAAGGGTGTCAAGCATTTATCATCAATATAAATGAAATGGAGGAACCTAGGAAACCATCTCTTAAAGATTACCCATTTCTTAGATATTATCATGATGTGCTTCCAGAAGAGTTGTCAGGTTTGCCTCCTAGATGTGAGTTCAATTTTTCTATCAATATCATACTTGGATTAGAACCTCAGTCTAAGGCACCTTATAACATGACAACCACAGAATTGGTATAACTAAAAGCTCAACTTTAGGATTTGTTAGCTAAAGGTTTGATTAGGCCAAGTGTGTCACCATGGAGTGCACCAATTGTCTTTGTCAAGAAGAAGGATGGTATACACAATGTTGAATAAGGAAACCATCAAAAATAGGAATATACTACCTCATATAGATGACCTTTTTGATCAAATGTGAGGATCAAAAGTATTTCCAAGATTGATCTTTGAGCAAGATACCATCAGTTGAGGATTTGGGATAAGGACATTCTGAAAATAACTTTCAAAACATTTTACAGGCACTATGAGTTTACAATGTTACCATTTGGACTAACTAATGATCCTACAGCATTTATGAATCTCATGAATAGCGTATTCATAGATTATCTTGACTACTTTATGTTAGTTTTCCTAGATGACATTCTTATCGACTCAAAGAATGAAGAAAAACACCTTCAACATTTGGAGTTAGTTTTGCAGAGGTTGTGAAAGCACAAGATTTATGGGAAGATATATAAGTGTGCATTTTTCCAAAAATGAGTGTAGTATTTGGGACAGATCATCTTTGTAGATGGGATTTCTATAGATCCAGGGAAGATTATAGCCATTATGGAATAGTCAGCACCAAAGAATGTACATAAAGTTCAAAGCTTCATTGGGTTAGTAGGATATTACAGCAAGTTCATACCAAAGTTTTTTAAAATAGCTAACCCCATTACTTCCTTGCAATGGAAGAATGACAAGTTTGTTTGGTCAAAAAAGTGTGAGTTAGCTTTTCAAGAGTTGAAGAGAAGGCTTATGTCTACACCAATTTTGAGAGTTCCAGACCCTAACGGTCATTTTTCAGTAGTCACGAATGCTTCTGAAGATGGCATAGGTGGGGTCTTTATGCAAGATGAAGTAGTAGTGGCTTATGAGTTATGAAAGCTTAAGTAATATGAGGTGAATTATGCCCCTCATGACTTGGAACTTGTAGCGATTGTTCATGTTTTTCAAGTATGACAACATTATTTATTGGGAAAACCTTTTGAGCTCAAGACAGATAATTTGTGACTCAAGTATATTTTCATCCAACCTAATTTGAATGCATGTCAGAGACATTGGCTTGAGTTTTTGTTTGATTATGACTTTGATATAAGTTACATCAAGGGTAAAGAGGATAGATTAGTTGATGCTCTTAGTCGCAGAATGTATATTACAACTATAACTATTATTAGGATTACCTTCAGGGATCACATGATTGAGTTCTCTCCAAGAGATGAATTTTATGATCAAGTCAGGAAAGCATTGCTAGAGAATGCCCAACATCCTCGATATAAAGGATTCAATTTGGAGAGTGATGGTTTTTTGTGTTACAATATATGGATGTATGTAACAGATTAAGAGAATCTAGGGATTATAGTACTTAATAAATTGCATGATGTACCTTATTCAGGACACCCAGGTGTAACCAAGCTCATGGTAGAGCTTAGACCATTGTATTTATAGAAAGGAATCAAGAAAGATGTGGGACCCTTCAAGATGTTAGAAGTGGTCAATCTTGTTGCATATAGGCTCATGTTACCACCTGCCTTAGCTCTTTTACATAATGTCTTCTGTGTACTTATCTTAAGAAATATATAGCTGATCATATGCATGTGTTGGATTGAAATATTTTGCAGGTTCTGGATCTTGGGATGGTCACAGTAGAACCAATCAAGGTAATTGACACATGCAAACTTCATTTGCGTAACAAAGAGATGTCACAATGCAAGGTTCAGTGGGACCAATACTCTAACGATAGTGTAATGTCTCAATTTTAGCTCACCATGGTTTATGATTAGTTTAGCCTATCATTGGACCTTGTAGGCTAACTCAAATGGTTAGAGGGTCCTTTTTGGTAGAGATCAGTGTGTTTTCTCCATCAAAGCTTAGTATGGGTTCAAGTTTGGCCATTCATTGGACTTAGTTCTTTATACTTACTATTTATATTAAGTCATCATTTTAAGGAGTCAGGGTTTCCATTTATATCAGGGCACGTAAACAAACTATGATTGTAGTGTCGATCCCTTGCACAATTGGTTTAATCAGATAATGAGGGATTTTCTATTTATAGTGAGTCAATGGTTGATAGAGAGGGACCCTTACTATTTTTAGTAAGGCAGTTAGATGCATAGTGGACACAATAGTTAACTCCCAGGTTCAAATAGAATTGAGATATAATGATTATTTGTGGAGTTATATTATTTTAATTATTAATAAAGTGATTACTTTATTAATCATTATTTATAAAGTGCAATTATAATGTAAGGTATTAAAAATCACTTTATGTACAATGAGACCATGACCCTCATTTAAGTGATTTTTTAAGTACTTTATTTAATATTGACTTGGAGGTTGAATATTTAATTATTTAATAAAGTCAATGTGCACACATTTAATATTATTTTAAATGATATTAAATGATTAAAAAAGCTTTCAAAGGGGATCGACCAACTCATCAAAAAGCATATTAAGGGAGTCAACCAAGCTCATTTTCATCCAAGATTTGATATTTGATTTGATGTTCTTGTATGGAAAAGGAACCAACTAGGGTTTCTACCATTATTGAGCCTTTAGGAAAGGAAACTCTCATAGGTTGTGTAATTTTGAGGCTGTGAAACTATCAATTGAAATTATTGCTAATTGTGGGCTTCACTCAGGAGTCCAATTGGTGCTTCATTAGATGAATTATTGAAGGCATATGATTTTGCAAAATTAGTGGCCTTTGGCCAATTTTGGAAGAAATCAATTAGAGAAATTGGAGGACTACTTTCAGATTTTGGTGGCATCATTTGGGCGATTTTGATTGATTGAATTTATATGTTGAAGACCCTCATTTTGGTGTTTAAATTTATTATTTGGAGATAGTCGACCTGAACATAAATATTTAGATCTTTTTACTTCACGGAGGCCACATACTTCAATGATTTCAACTAGAGGCTTGGGCGCTCAGCTTGTGGGGTCTAGGCAACCCTTCTTGAGGCATTTGAAACTTAATATATGTTGTTGTGAATTTATTATTGAGGTCGCATAAGGAGAGGTAGGGGAAGCATTTTGAGAGAGATAATTTGGCATCATTATTGAAGCTCAGTCATCTTCAGCATTATCCCAAGTTCTTGTCATTTTATGCACATGCTTAGTTGGTTAAATTTTTGTCATTTTTGGGATTGTATTTGCATGGGACTGTATTTGCATTGTAAGCTAAGAGTCTTAGCATTTACACTTAATAAGTTGAAATCAATCCACTCAATTAATAAAGGAGTTAAAGCTTGCATGTTATATGTTTGTCTTAATACTTCATTAGTGTAGCATTGATTTGTATAAGGAAATTTGCATGCCAACTTTTTAACATAATGACTAAGTGAGGCCTATCATTTGCATGTCTAGATTGTGTACCAAGTGTTGAGTATAAATTCCTCACTATTGTATTTTCTCATTAGTTTGCTTGCCAAATGTTCACAGTAATGTCCCTTGGCTGTAGGTGCACATTTTAATCATAAGTTTCATGGTAATTGTTTGTGGAAATGTCCATAGTATTGAAGTTGTCGATATATCATTATTTTCAATCATATGATTGCATTTTTAAGTTCATTTAGTGTTGTAATCTATGTACAGTCATTTTAGTTGCATTCTCAATTTATATCAGCCTATTTAATTGCATTCAAAATCATAAAAACATAAAACAAAATAATAAATAGCAAGACCAAGTTGTTGGCAAAGTGTTTGATGATATTCCTTGAGTTCAAATTCAACAAGATAAGGTGTAAATACTTCAAAGGATACTACAGTGGTATCAAAGTTATTTTCCTACCATATTGTTGGAGATTCATTAGTGCGTGTCAGTTTGGTGAACACCTAGATGGTTGCATGTTAGCAGAACTTAGTTGGAAATCAGTTACATTTAGCAAGTGTATAAAAGGTTGCATCAATGGCTGCCTATAGCCGGTATAGAATTAAGGGTGGAAGATTGTTACCTACCTTCCTTCCTACTCTACCAAAGAAGGAAAGGGTATCTAGTCTGGAGAAAATAATGAAAGACCTTGAACAAACATAAAAATAAATTAATCATAATTTACAGTGTTTAAAGATACAAGACATCCCTTCCATTACACAATTTTTGGGTATACCAAATGAGGATGAAGATGACTTGAATTTTTCAAGTCCATATTAGTAGCAGAAAAAGAATGAAATATCAAAAGATAGTAAAGAAAGCATTGGGAAAGGTGAAGAGTTAAATGTGCAAGAATAAGAAAGAAAGAAGATTTGTTTCAGCCTATGCATGCTCATGATAAGGACAAAATTTAGTCATGTGATGAAGGTATTGACATTCATAAGGACCATGAAGTTGAAGAAGACACCATAATGGTGTTGGAATATTGTCATTGATGTCAAATGAACTATTGCCGAAAGTGAACGGAATTGATTGCCAGAAGTGAATAGAATTGATGGACATAAGTGAACGGAAATGTCGACAGAAGTGAACGGAATTGTTGACGGAAGTGAACAGAATTGTTGCTGAAATTAAATGAAAATGTCGATGGAAGTGAACGGAATTGTTGACGGAAATGTCGACGGAAGTGAACGGAATTGTCGACGGAAATGTTGATGAAATTGTCAACCTTGGCCGACCTATTGGGAGGAGGTGTGACCGTTCGAAAGGACCTTTTCACTTGAAGAGTCACGACCTTAATTTGTGGCTTTCCGTGGGTTATAAATAAGTCCATAACGAATGGCAAAAGAGTAGATTTGAAAGTAGAAGATATATAAAAGAAGAGAAAAAATTTTAAAGGCAAATTTTTGTGAGAATATTGAAAAGAAAAAATCAGCAAGTATAAGGAAGAGTATAGCAGCAAAAACACTCAAGTGTAGATCGAATCTAAAGGAGATAAAGTAAGTGTTCTATCATCTGTTGTTTTGACAACAAATTTGAGATAGAAGAGTGATTTTTTCTGAGAAGGTTGGTGCCTTCGTTTTGAAGAGATTTGTGTCTCTTGCTGAGTTGGTGCTCAGTGAAAGGGGTCAGTGCTCCTGTAGGTTGGTGCCTACAAAATTGTTTTTGGGGTTGGTGCTCCAGTAGGTTGATGCCTACGAATATTTATATTAAGAGAATTTCTCCGTGGTTTTCTCTTGAAAGTGTTTCCACGCAAATTTGTGTCTATTTGCATTGTGTGGTTTTGCATTGTATTCTTTGATTGTTTTGAATATATTAATTGCGGAGTAATTTGAGGTTTTGAATTTAAGATTAAGAGTCGAAAGTCAAAAAATATCTTATAATGATTCACCCCCCCTCTCAGTATAAGCTTGTGCTTAACAATTGGTATCAGAGCCAGTTACTTCGGTGTTAGCACAACTGCTAGAAGGTAGATCTTGGAAAGCACATATGGCAGGATCTCAAGTGCTAGATGGTTTCTCCACCAACAAGGCTCCTTTGTTCAATGGAACGAATTACCCATTTTGGAGCATAAGAATGAAGACTTACTTGATGGCCCTAGGTTTTGATATTTGGCAAGCAATGGTAATAGGATACACAACGCCACAAATTGCACCAACGGATGCCACCGAAAAAAAGGCCAGTGAGAACAATGCAAAAGCTATGAATGCAATCTTATGCGGGCTTTCAGAAAATGAGTTTGTTAAGGTTATGCATTGTGAATCTACAAAAGAGATTTGGGATAAACTCAACACTATTTATGAAGGTGATAGTAAGGTTAGAAAAGTAAAACTCCAAACCCATCGGAGGCAGTTTGAAAGTTTAAAAATGAAGAATGATGAAAACATTACTGGGTATTTTCTTCGTGTCGATGAGATTGTTAATGTCATTCGAGGACTCGGAGAGAAAATTAAAGAATCTGTGATCGTTCAGAAAGTCCTGAGATACCTACCATTGAGATTTGATGCGAAGGTCTTCGCCATTGAAGAAATGAAGGATTTAGACACGATGAAAATGGATGAGCTCCATGGAATTCTTACAGCCTACGAAATGAGAACCGAATCTGAGAGATATTCGAAGAAGGAAGCATCATTCAAGGTCTCAAAGAAAGAGAAGATCAAAGAACCAAAATCAAGTGAAAATTCAAGTAGTGAAGAAGATGAAAATGAGCTCTATTCATTCGAAAGTTAAAGAAAGGATCGGGAAAATATAAAGGAAAGTTATCATTTAAATGCTTTAATTGTGGTAAAATTGGTCATTTTGCAGCCAAATGCCCAAATAAAGGAAATAGCAATGATGAGAGAAACAAATCAAAGTACAAAAAGGGATTCAAGCCGAGCAAAGATTCGAGAAACAAAAGAAAAGCCTATACTCGAAGAGGTATAGTAGCTCATCCGAAGAAAACAAAGAAAGTGATGTTGAGAGTGAATATGAAGAGATTCTCTTGATGGCTATAGAAGAAAATGCCACCACCAGCAAAGATAATTTGGAGGAAGATGAAGACGTGGAAGAAGGTGAAGTGAACCTTGAAGAACTTATTTGCGCGTTGGAAGAAATAAAAGCATTTAAGAAGAAGAATCAGAAACTAAAGTTACAACTCAGAAAATATGAAGAAGAGAATCGAGACTTCAAAATGAAGACATCACAAGTCTTTGAGGAATCAAACAAGGTAATTGCTGATCTAAAAGTCCAAATCGAAGAAGCAAAGAAAATTGAAGAAGATCTAACGGATCAGCTAAAGAAGAAAGGAGAAGACTGTGAAAGGTATGAATTTGAAATAGATGTTTTAAAAAGGGATCTAGAAAAGGCGAATTCTAAAATAAAAAGTGAATTGAAATCTGAGAAAAGCACTCAAGTTTTGAATAAGATTCTAGAGAATCAAAGATCACCATCTAACAAGTCAGGCATTAGGTATGAGAAAGAAAATGAGAAAGCTAAGAGCTACGTTGAAACTCTTAAGGAACCAATGAAAAAGGAGACCAAGAAGGAAGAAGCCAAGAATACAAAAACCAACTCTATCAACAAAGAAAGCAAAGGAGAACAAAACTTCAGAAGACCATTTGCTCCAAGATATACAAATAAAACCAGGTTTGGTAATTATTTTGATGGATATTGTTATTATTGCAATCATTTTGGTCATAAGAAATTAGATTGTAGAAAGAGAGCCAAGGATATTGAAGTCAAGAGCAGAAACAAAGGAACCTATGGAACTTCGAACAGAAACTACAATTTGTTTGCTCCCTTATCAAACTTTGATGAAGCTATAGTTTGTTACAAGTGCAACAACTATGGACATATAGCATGCTACTGTAGAAGTGTTTTTGAATCTGTAAGACAAGATCAAAAGTTCAAAGTTCCAGTGATAAAGAAAAGAGAACCATCAAAGATCTAGAAGAAGAAGCAAGAAGAATCCATGATTGTTCAAACAACATTCCATGCTAGAGATGAAGGACAACATTGGTTCATTGATAGTGGATGTTCGAGACACATGACTGGAGATAAAAGCAAATTCATCTCGTTAAAAAAGGTCAATGAAGGCATGGTGAAGTTTGGAGACAACACTACAGCCAGAATAACAGCAAAAGGTACACTTAGTCTCGATAATGGAAAAACCAAAATAGAAAATGTGTTATATGTGGAAGGGTTAAAGCATAATATTCTAAGTGTTAGCCAAATGTGTGATCAAGGACACACACTCAAGTTCTTTTCTAAAGGTTGTGAGATCAGAAAAAGAGACACAGGAGAACTAATTGCAGATGCTCATAGAACCACAAACAACCTATACATGCTTGGAGAAATGAGAGGAGAGAAATGTTGTCTAAGTCAAGTTGAAGAAAGTTGGCTATGGAATAGAAGGTTAGGGCACATAAATTTTGATAATCTTGTGAAAATCAGCAACAAACAGGCTATGCGAGATATGCCAAAGATAACAAAACCTTCAAGCACTCTATGCAAGCAATGCCAACACGGGAAGCAAACCAGAACAAGGTTCAGAACGAAGGAATATTCGACCACCAAACCACTAGAGCTGATTCATACGGAGCTTTGTGGTCCTACCAGAACTGAAAGCATGCAAGGTGAGAGCTACTTTATGTTGCTCATTGATGATTATACTAGAATGACATGGGTAACCTTTCTAAAAGAAAAATCAGAAGCATTTGAAAATTTTAAAGCTTTCAAGGCATTAGTAGAAAATGAAAAAGAGCTAAAAATAAAATGTCTAAGGTCAGATCGAGGAGGTGAGTTTATTTCAAATGAATTCATTGAGTTTTGCGAAGATCATGGAATTAAGAGACAATACTCAGCTACAAGGACTCCACAACAAAATGGAGTGGTGGAAAGGAAAAATTGAATCGTTCAAGAGATGGCTAGAACTATGTTGAATGAATCTAAGCTATCAGATAGATTCTGGAGAGAAGCAGTTAATACAGCAATATATATCTTAAATAGAGGGCAAATCAGAGTTAATAATGACAAAACTCCTTACGAATTATGGAAAGGAAGACCAGCTTCGGTCAAACATTTCAAAGTGTTTGGAAGTAAATGTTTTATCAACAGGAATGAAGAAAACTTGGGCAAATTTGATTAAAGAGCTGACGAAGGAATTTTTCTTGGTTACTCCATCAAAAGCAAAGCCTATAGATGTTATAACAAAAGGCTACAAACTATCGTAGAAAGTGCTAGTGTTAGAATAGATGAGATCATGAATCAAAAGGCAAAAGAACCTTCAGAAGAGCCTCTAGAAAATACCCAATGTTGTAGAAGAAGGGGAGGAAGAAAATGTAGAAAAATTGAGTGAATCTAAAAGGCAGGACACCAAAGCACCATCTCGCTTTGTTCAGAAGAATCATGCTGAAAGTCAGATCATTGGCAATATTGATGCTGGGGTGCAAACCAGAAGAAGAATTGTAAGTATCCCTGAGCTTGTAAATTTTTCTTTGTTATCCAAGGTAGAGCCTAAGAATTTTTCTGAAGCTAGTCATGATAAACATTGGGTAAAAGCAATGGAAGAAGAATTAGATCAAATGGAGAAGAATGAGACTTGGGAACTTGTGCCCAGGCCAATGGATCAGAATGTAATTGGCACTAAATGGGTTTTTCGAAACAAATTGAATGAAAGTGGCCAAGTCACTCGAAACAAAGCAAGGTTGGTATGTAAGGGGTATGCTCAAGTAGAAGGTGTAGATTTTGAAGAGACTTTTGCTCCTGTTGCTAGATTAGAAGCAATTCGAATATTTCTTGCATTTTCATTATTCAAAAATTTCAAAGTTTATCAAATGGATGTTAAATCAGCATTTCTAAATTGCAATTTAGAAGAGGAAGTTTACATAAAATAGCCAGAAGGATTTCTCTTATCAGAAAACAAGGATTATGTGTGTAAGTTGAAGAAGGCTTTATACGGATTGAAACAAGCTCCTAGAGCATGGTATGCTAGGCTTGATAAATACCTACAAGACCAAGGATTCAAGAGAGGATATGCTGATAGTAATCTTTACATCAAAACTGAAGGAGATCACCAGTTAATTGTTGTGGTGTATGTAGATGATATAATCTTTGGAGGAGACAATAAAGAAATGTCTAAGATATTTGTCGAAAATATGCAAAAGGAATTTGAGATGTCCATGTTAGGTGAGTTGTCATTTTTCCTTGGTTTACAAATCTCTCAATCTAACAAAGGAATATTCATATCCTAAAGCAAGTATGTGAAGGAGATGTTGAAGAAATTCCATATGGAGGAGTGTGCCCCTGTTAGCACACCTATGGCTATAGGTACGAAGTTGAGCAAAGATGATGAATCTCTGAATACTGATCAAACTCTTTACAAATCAATGATTGGGAGTTTACTATATGTGACAGCATCTAGGCCAGATATCATGCAAGCAGTAGGTATGGTTGCACGATTTCAAGCAACTCCAAAAGAAACACATGTGCAATCCATGAAACGTATATTTAGATATTTAAAGAGAACCTTGGATTATGGGTTGTGGTACCCAAGAGGTAAAGACTTCACATTGGTAGCGTACACGGATTCAGATTGGGCAGGTTGTGTAGATGATAGAAAAAGTACAAGTGGAGGAGCATTCTTTCTTGGAGATAGCCTAGTATCTTGGTTGAGTAAGAAGCAAAATTTTGTATCTCTATCCACAACAGAAGCAGAGTACATAGCGGCAATGCTATGTTGTACACAAGTTCTATGGATGAAACAAACCTTGAAAGATATCAAAGTAGAGTATAATCATCCAATCTCTATATTCTACGATAATACTAGTGTGATAAGTATTTCAAAGAATCCAGTTATGCATTCCAGAACTAAGCATATCCCTATACAGTATCATTACTTGAGAGAACAGGTGGCAGAACAACAAGTAAAATTGGAATATGTTTCCACATCCGAAAATATGGAAGATATCTTCACTAAGCCACTTCCAAAGGAAACATTTGAGTACCTACGACAGAAGTTGGGAGTAATTTCTTTTGCATCTTGCCACTGAAGGGAAGCATCAGCTAAGGGGGAGCTAAGTACTAGCTCTTGGATAGACCCTTTGCCATTGATGTCAAAGGGGGAGAAGTACAGAAAGAGGATGTCACAGCGAAAAAAAAAATGGATTCAAACAAAAGAGACAGTGCAGCAAGGGGGAGCAGTTTTAGTATGTGGTTGCCATCAATGACAAAGGGGGATATTGTTGGAATATTGTCATTGATGTCAAATGAACTATTGCCGAAAGTGAACAAAATTGATTGCCGTAAGTGAACAGAATTTATGGACATAAGTGAACGGAAATATCAACGGAAGTGAATGGAATTATTGACGGAAGTGAACGGAATTGTTGCCAAAATTGAATGAAAATGTCAACGAAAGTGAATGGAATTGTTGACGGAAGTGTCGATGGAAGTGAATGGAATTGTTGCCGGAATTGAACGAAAATGTCAACGAAAGTGAATGGAATTGTTGACGGAAATGTCAACGGAAGTGAACGGAATTGTCGACGGAAATGTTGACGGAATTGTCGACCTTGGCTGACCTATTGGGAGGAGGTGTGACCGTTCGAAAGGACCTTTTCACTTGAAGAGTCACGACCTTAATTTGTGGCTTTACGTGGGTTATAAATAAGTCCATAATGAATGGCAAAAGAGTAGATTCGAAAGTAGAAGATATATAAAAGAAGAGCATAATTTTTAAAGGCAAATTTTTGTGAGAATATTGAAAAGAAAAAATCAGCAAGTATAAGGAAGAGTATAGCAGCGAAAACACTCAAGTGTAGATCGAATCTAAAGGAGATAAAGCAAGTGTTCTATCATCTGTTGTTTTGACAACAAATCTGAGATAGAAGAGTGATTTTTTCTGAGAAGGTTGGTGCCTTCGTTTTGAAGAGATTTGTGTCTCTTGCTGAGTTGGTGCTTAGTGAAAGGGGTCGATGCTCCTGTAGGTTGGTGCCTACAAAATTGTTTTTGGGGTTGGTGCTCCAGTAGGTTGGTGCCTATGAATATTTATATTAAGAGAATTTCTCTGTGGTTTTCTCCCGAAAGGGTTTCCATGCAAATCCGTGTCTATTTGCATTGTGTGGTTTTGCATTGTATTCTTTGATTGTTTTGAATATATTAATTGCGGAGTAATTTGAGGTTTTGAATTTAAGATTAATAGTCAAAAGTCAAAAAATATCTTATACTGATTCACCCCCCCCTCTCAGTATAAGCTTGTGCATAACAAATGGCTCATCCACTTTTAGGGTATGCAAAAGAAAGGCAAGAAGATATGTTACCATTTGACTTGCATCCTAAGGAGAACAAAAATTAGTTAGCTTATGATGGCCCTATGGTGGAAGAAGAGAAAATTAATGTTATTAGCACTCAATAAATTGTTATCAATCATGATAACAAGTCTAATTTTTATGACAAAAGTCTTTCCCTTAAGCATAATGATGATTTAAAAGTCATAGCAAGTTCAGAAAGTGTTGTGGGAGAGGCCTTGAGTATTGGCACATAAAATACAAGTGTCAAGAATGAGGATTGTATGGGAAATTTGACCCATCATAGCTCTATTTTTCATAATAACAATGATGAAACTTTGCATCAGCATGAGACATCAGTGACACCACATGTGCAAAATGTTTCTATTGAGTTGTCACATGAAGGGACTCAAGAATTGGGTACTAATGGTGCATTGCATGATGTGGATTCATGTCATGATGAGTTTGATTTTTCAAATCAGACCATAGGAAACAAATCAAAAAATTCACTAATTGGCAATGAGTCCCAAGGTCATTCTTCGGGTAGACATGCAATCACTATAGAAGAAGTGTGCAAAGATATTGTCAAATGAACAACTTCTATTATGTCATTGGAGCCATCTCATGTGGTACATAATATCAGTACCTTCACTGAGGAAGTGGGTAGAGTTGATGGCTCACATGATGGTGGGAGCTTGCGCTCTATCTCTCTTTTTAGAGAGAAGGGCAAGAGGATAGAAAAGGAGCATGAGATGATTTAGGAGGAGTATGACAAATCACATGGATCTAGGGGTTTAGAAGTGTATAGCCTAGATCAACATAGTGATGAGGTTCACTTTGTGAGCAATCCTTTATTTGAGGTAGATGCCACATTATCTTTCAACAATCTGCTCTTTGAGTTTGACGTCAATTGCTCTCTTGACCCTAGTCTTGAGACTGGTGTTCATGGTGTTTGGGATCCTACCAGTGCATTAGGATTTTAGACAGGGCTCATAGAGGAGTTTTCTGGTGTGTACATGGTGAGGAATGTATATAGTTTTTCATTTGATTCTCATGTACATGACATTTTTTGGATGCATATTTCAGTTGTACATGAACTAGATGATGTGTATGATAGCTTATCATGTGCAATGTTGGGAAGCAAGTATTGTCAGTCTTCAGAGTTGCTTCCACTTGATGTTCATGTTCTTGCAGCACCTATTGTTGAGTCTGATTTAGTTTGATAAGTCCTGGTGATGGTGTTACAAGAAGTGATTGGAGACAGTAGGGACATTACATAGTTCTTCCCATGGGATCCTAGTGGAGTTGTGGTTTCTCTTCAAGTAGAGTGTAGTGAGATTTTAGATAAGAGATTGCTTGGGGGTAAGCAATTTTAGGGAGGGCAGACTATAATGTCCCCATTTTAGCTCACCATGGTTTATGATTGGTGTAGCCTATCATTAGACATCGTAGGCTAACTCAAATGGTTAGAGGGCCCTTTTTGGTAGACATCAGTGTGTTTTCTCTATTAGAGCTTAGTATGGGTTCAAGTTTGGCCATTCATTGGACTCAATTCTTCATACTTACTATTTAAAGTAAGTCATCATTTTAGGAAGTCAGGATTTCTATTTATATCAGGGCACCTGAACAAGTTATGATTGTAGTGTCGATCCCTTGCACAATTGGTTTAATTAGATAATGAGATATTTTCTATTTGTAGTGAGTCAGTGGTTGATAGAGCGGGACCCTTACTATTTTTAATAAGGCTGTTGGATGCACAATGGACATAATGGTTAACTCCTAGGTTCAGATGGAATTGAGATATAATGATTATTTGTGGAGTTATATTATTTTAATTATTAATAAAGTGATTACTTTATTAATAATTATTTATAAAGTGCAATTATAATATAAGATATTAAAAATCACTTTATGTGCAATGGGATCATGAGCCTCATTTAAGTGATTTTTAAGTACTTTAATTAATATTGACTTGGAAGTTGAATATTAAATTATTTAATAAAGTCAATGTGCACACATTTAATATTATTTTAAATGATTAAAAAAACTCTCAAAGGGGATCAACCAGCTCATGAAAAAGTATATTAAGGGGTTCAGTCAAGCTTCTTTTCATCCAGGATTTGATATTTGATTTGAAGTTCTTGTATGGAGAAAGAACCAGTTAGAGTTTCTATCATTATTGAGCCTTTGGGAATGGAAACTCTCATAGGTTGTGCAATTTTGAGGCTGTGAAACTATCAATTGAGATTATTATTGATTGTGAGCTTCCCTCAAGAGTCCAATTGGTGCTTCATTAGAATTATTATTATTGAAGGCATACAATTTTGCAAAATTAGTGGCCTTTGGCCAATTTTGGAAGAAATTGATTAGAGAAATTGGAGGACTACTTTCAGATTTTGGTAGCATCATTTGGGTGATTTTGATTGATTGAATTTTTATGTTGACAACCCTCATTTTGGTGTTTAAAGTTTTTATTTGGAGAAGTCGAACTGTATATAGATATTTATATATTTTTTTTCATGGAGGCCACATACTTCAAGGATTTCGACTAGAGGCTTGGGCGCTCAACTTGTGGGATCTGGACAACCCTTCTTGAAGCATTTAAAACTCAATATATGTTGTTGTGAATTTATTGTTGAGGTTACATAAGGAGAGGCAGGGGTGACATTTTGAGAGGGACAATTTGGCATCCTATGGCATCATTATTGTAGCTTAGTCATCTTCAGCATTATCCCAGGTTCTTGTCATTTTATGCACATGCTTAGTTGGTTAAGTCGCTATCATTTTTGGGACTATATTTGCATTGTAAGCCGAGAGTCTTGGCATTTGCACTCAGTAAGTTGAAATCAATCCATTCAATCAATAAATGAGTTAAATCTTGCATGCTATATGTTTGTCTTAATGCTTCATGACTGTAGCATTGATTTGTATAAGGAACTTTGCATGCCGACTTTTTAACCTAATGACTAAGTGTTGAAGCTATCATTTGCATGTCTAGATTACATATCAAGTGTTGGGTATAAAGTCCTCACTATTGTAGTTGCTCATTAGTTTGCTTGCCAAGTGTTCGCATTAATGTCTCTTAGATGTAGGTGCACATTTTAGTCATAAGTCGCATGGTAATTGTTTGTAGAAATGTCCATAGTGTTGTAGCTACGAATGTATCATTATTTTCAGTCATATGCTTGCATTTTTAAGTTCATTTAGTGTTGCAATCTATGTACAATTATTTTAGTTGCATTCTCAAGTTATATTAGCCTATTAAATTGCATTCAAAATCATAAAAACACAAAACAAAGCAATCAGCAACAAGACCAGGTTGTTGGCAAAGTGTTTGATGATATTCCTTGAGTTAAAATTCAACAAGATAAGGTGTAAATACTTCAAGAGATACTACATATAGTGCTACATTGGAGGACTATGATGAGTTCTTTAAGAGATTTTCGCATTTATTTGTTTGATTAGATACTATTATATTATTTTATTTCAGTTGATCAATACTTTATATCATATTATGTGTTTGAATAATAGTCATTCGGGATGATGACTAGCTTTAGAGGGGAAAGATGTTACATCTTGATTCTTGGCTAAGCTAATTATTTGACCATTTAAAAATAATTATGGTAGATACACATGATATTGACTATATTTTTTGATTAAGCTTGAGATTATGCTATTTTGAGATATTAGTATATTGCTTAATTAGGTTATAATTCATGATTGCTTAGTATGAGTTGGTTTATGTATATGTTTTCATTTTTAAGCATATATAATGAATTATTATAGTTACATATTATTGATTATGATTATCATATGATATAGCCTAACTATATGTATGTTGTGAGGTGGACACAAGAGAATTCTTTCCTCGAACGTGTCGAAGGGAGAGCATCATTAGAGAGGGTGGTGTAAATAAAAATATCATTGGTCGACAAAGTATTAGTGAAACCCTGCACACACCACGATAATTAGTCATGTTAGAATGCATTTAAAAATGATTGTTTAAATTGCTTATTTCCATGATTGTTTAAATATGTATGCAATAGGAATAAGAGTCCCTTGTGTGGTTAGCCTAATAAATCATTATTATTCTATATGCAAAAATTAATTAAAATAAAATTTAAATTCAGATTATTATTTATTATTTTATTATTTTCCCTTTTAAATTGCCAAAATATGATTTTAAATCGCTGAATATGAAAATAGAATTTCTTAATTAAATAAAAGGGAATTGTTTTGCTTTAAAATTATTAAAAATAGAAAAATAAATTAAAAATTAGGAAAAACAAAAAAAGAATTAAAATAACTTAAAATTAAAAAAAATAATAATAAAACAAAAAAAAAATGATGGAAGAAAAGATTGGTTTCTTTTGCTCTATTTAATAAATGTCATGAAAGAGATTTGATATAACTTGGGTATTAGAGAAGAGAAAAGGAGGAGCGAGGCGTGGAAAGAAGTGCAAAAATTCAACTAGTGAATTCAATGGTAAGGGATGTAATTAAATTTATTACTTGTTAATATGAATGGAATCATGTTACTAGAAAACAGATATGAACATAGAAATTGTTTAAAAAGGGGCTTTTGTAAACAATTATAGGTAAATGCCCAATCATGTTAGAAAACTCTCTACAAATATTCGATGGAAATATTTGAACACCAGTTTAGAAAGAAGTAATAAATCTGTGACATAAACTATTTAATGTTAGATCGATTTCTAGTGTCTTGGACTTCCAAAATTTGGTTTGAGCTCGGGATGCTAAACCACAACATAAAAACTTAGTAATCTGACTAGCATAGCATTTAACATGGGTTATTATGAAGTACGGAATCTACTAGGGATCCGAAAGTAAGGTGTCATAGATATAATAATAGATGCATTATTTTACTAATAATAAAAGAATAAATTATAAAACATTTGTCATGCTTACTTTTGTAAAGCGCCAACTTTATTTAGAACTATTATAAAGCATTGAGTTTTCAACATGTATGAAAATTGTGAAATTGGTTTAATCATACCATCAAAATCCTTGAATTCAACCAAATCTGTATTCGAACGATTTGTTCAAAATCTTCCTTTAGACGCCTTAGGACAAATAATAATTTTTAATATTGAAACTATCATGTTTTAAATCCATTACTAGTATTTTTCCTTTGGCAGGAACATTGTAGGAGTTAACAGGGTCAAACAAGTCTTAGGCGCCTCATATTGATAAATTTTTGTGTTGGGGCATCGACCCATAGTGATTGTTAGAAAAAAAAATCTGCCAATATACTAGGCATCGGTCTTAACTTGTTGTTAGGCGTCGATTTGTTTCTAAAACCTGCTTATGATTATTAGTGAATCGATTTTAGAAAATTGTGAGGTCTTTTAAAATCTGGACTTTTTTTAAAGAGGTATCAAACAAATATAGTTATGTGTCAACTGAGATAGGCATCGAAATTGAAAATCCTGCATGAGAATTAGAAAAGAATTGGAAATTTAGATGAAAACCACCATACAAGTTCTCATAGACCTGAAAAATTTAATTAATAATTTTAATATAATGGGTTACAATTATGTGCATTGTGATGTGTAAAGGAGATTGCAATGTTATTATATACCGAAGTATTACTTAAGCAAGGTGTAGTGACTTTTAGAAAAAAACCTTTTACGAAAAGCCTTAATTTTGGAGACGCTAATTATAAATAATACACAATCAGGGAATAAAAATATTAAAAAAAAAAAAAACAAGACTATAATATCATAATAATTTTAAACAATTTTAAAAAGTATTTAACTATAAGGTTTTGTGTTTTTGTTTAGAAATTGAAAGAATGTTTATAGAAGATTTATTGGTTGGTTACCCCATAAAAGAACTTGAGCTATTTCCTAAAACTATTGGAGATTTTTCTTAACGGCTTAAGCTATTGGAGATTTGGTCCAAGACTAAGAATTAGATTCTTACGTAAAACTAGGGTGATATATTTATGTGGAATGGTATCGGATCTTTATGAGTTTAGTTTTTCCAGCCATTAGTATTGGTATATATATTAAAAAACCTTCTTTTATACTCATCTTTTAATAAGGAGCTAAATGGGATAGGTTTTTTCAAAAAAAAAAGGGAAACTCTATAATGTTTTTTCCTCATATATCTTTTCACTGACCATTTTAAATTTGGGTCAATCTTTTAATAAGGAGCTAAATGGGATAGGTTTTTTCAAAAAAAGGGAAACTCTATAATGTTTTTTCTTCATATATCTTTTCACCGACCATTCTAAATTTGGGTCAATCTTTTAATAAGGAGCTAAATGGGATAGGTTTTTTTTTTTTAAAGGGAAACTTTATAATGTTTTTTCTTCATATATCTTTTCACCGACCATTCTAAATTTGGGTAAATAATTATATTTACTCCATGGACATAAAAATTAATTGATTATAATAAAATTATAATTTTAAATGATTTTATTATGTGAGTTGAAACCTAGATGAGAAATAATTGGGTGAAAGAATATTTTTTAAATTAAACATCTAGGTAGTGAAGCTCGGGGGTTTCATAAATTGAGGAAATGGTTTTCCTCTAAAAACTTTCCTATAATTACAACTATAAACCTTATAGGCAAAATTGATATTGATAGACTATAGAACAATACTTAAAAACCAAATTCTAGATATAACTATGATGGCATATTTATGTGAAGAACGAAGTCGAACGAGATTCACTTCTTTGTCTTCCAGAATAAAACTAAAAGAACTTTTAGACTCTTTAAATATGAAATACAACTAGTAGAACGTTAAATTAAAGTTGTGTTTACCTGGGGTTAAAAGTATTCAATTTAATATTCACAGAAGTCATATTAATTGGAAAATAAAAAAATTTGAATGATGGCTTAATAAAGAGTTGCTTATCAAATCCCAAAATAAACCAAACAGATAAACTAGACCTTTTTTATGTTTCTAGGATAAAACAAAGGAGTTTAATTTTATAATTAATGGTTGAAAAAAATGTTTCCATATACTCTTAAAATTCTCTATGAGTTGAAATTTTTAGTTACATGGGTCTCCGATAATATTGGTTGCTATAGGGTGTAGAGAACTAAAAAATATTTTGTTGTTAAAAATGTACGTTAGATTTGCATGTTTACTCAGGTGGTATAATGATGAACATTATTTCTAGTATGGGCTAGAATATAATGAAATATTCATGCATATGTTAGTCGGAATTAGTATATGTTGTTATCATTCATATTTTTTAGCATGACGTGTGATGTTAAGTGGAATGTATGTTATTGAATCTTATGGTTGAATTAGTGTTTGACCAATCTACATTATAAATGAGAAGTAAGGAGTGAGACAGACTTCACTGGCTTATTGGCATTACAATGTTAGATAAAGGCAATCCGATTAAGTGGTGCACATGAAATTGATAGATCTATAGATCATTTTATATTACTATTCGTAAAGCTTTAGCCAATATATATTTAGTGAGACATTGTCACTCATAAGTATGATTTACTTGTATGTGTGATATCTTACAATAGATCAAGTTTCTATGATACACTACATGTTTAGTTAGTTAGAAATCATACAGCACATGGGTACTAGCTAGTCTCTCTGGATTCTCACGTTGTCACTATCTATCCATCTGTGAAGGGAGGATTATTTCCTGATGGGATAGTGCAGGGGATCGTTTGTCTATGGTTGGTGTGTAAAATCACTCAGATGATGCTTTCTCTCCCCACAACAATACTACTTATCGAGATGACACTTGAGATTGTCACAGATACTTGAAGTTCAGGAACTGTGCTCCGGGGTAGCCAAGTATCTTATTTGTACATTATAAAATATTGTATTTTAAATTGAAGAATTGTAATTTACATTGATGCACTTTTACACAGGTTATTGTGTAAGATAAAAATGTAAGTATTACTTTCTTTATTGAAATATTATACATTCATGTATTTAGATACATGTACCTTTATTGTATTATGAACTGTCATCATAATTGTACATGTTTACTTTATTTATCTTTGATAGACTCTCGGTTTGTAGACTACTTATATATATATATATATATATATATATATATATATATATATATATATATATATATATATATATATATATATATATATATATATATATATATATATATATATATATATATATATGTTTTGTGTTTAAAAAAAATTACGTTTTTCTAGTAGATCCAAGTGGGGATGTTACACATATATAACACATTGAATGCATGGGCACGTGCTTGATATATCATTGGTGAAATAGGTAGAGTAATGGTGGACTAGGATGGGATGAAGACATATTTCATTCAAACCTTTTCCTTTTCCTCTTCCAAGTTGGAACTATATAATCCATTACAGTGAATCCACAGAGCCAGCATGGAGGATGATGTAATTATGGAAAAATGTGTGTGTAAGATTCATAACAAAAAATATCTTGCACTATGAATGATGTTCAAGAAATATAGTGCAAGCAGTGATCCTAGTGAAGCTATTAAATATTTATAGCTAGAGTGTAGTAGGTGATTCAATCACAATAAACAAAAGGTTGTATGTAAGGTCAATGAAATGCAACTACCACTGATCACTTGAAGGTAGAGAATTCATATGGAGAGCACAAATTTATGTACATGTAAGGATAGTAATAAATAATACCATAGACTATTGAACACAACAAAATTAAACTTTACTATAGATGACAAACAAAAAAAATCACAATTAGAGATTATTGGTCTGATGAGGATTTGGCTCGAATATTTGAGTCACTGATAAAATTCTAGGCTTTATTCCCACATAGTTATATAGAAATGAAATGTGTACACCAATCTTTAGTGAAGATGAAGATTAAACTAGTTGAGGGCACACAACTAGTTAAAAATATGCCATATAGAATAAACCCCAATATTTGTGCCGAAGTTAAAGAGGAGAATGATTATATGTTAGTTGTTTGTTTCATCTTCCTTATTGACGAAATTGAGTGGGTAAGTCATATGGCTATTATATTTAAAAATTATGATCACATACAAATATGTGTGGATTTTGGACTACTCAATGTTGCAGGTGTTACAGACCCTTTCTAACTCCATTCACTAAATATATTCTAGAAGGTGTTATAGGATGTGAGATTTCTACCTTCAAAAATGGTTTCTCAGGATACCATCAAATACAAATGGATGAAGAGGATAATATGAAGACAACCTTTATGATAAAATGAGGTTAATTCACATACAATGTAATGCCCTTTGGGATGAATAATAATGTCCCAATTTTTTTTATACATTGTGGTCCTAGCATTCAAGGTCTTTGTCCATTAATTTATCCAAGTTTACATTGATTATTGGACTGCATATGGGTTGGTGAAGGACCACCCCACATGCCTCATATTTATGTTTGATTAATGTTGTCAACTTCATATATCACTAATTAGAAAATAAGGTGTCTTTGCAATGCCTTTTGGAACACATCTTGGTCATGTGATTTGTAAAGAAGGAATGTTTGTGGATCTTGGAAAAATTTCCATCATCCTACAACTTGAGGCACCAAGCATGAAATAGGATGTACATTCATTTTTAGGTCATAAAGGTTACTACTACTAAAAGTTCATTAGGAACTATGAAAATATTTTTGTTTCCTTAGAATATTTTTATGCAAGGGTGGCCCATTTATCTAGACAAATAGGCAACATGATGCATTTGATATTCTAAAATAGAAACTTTCTAGTGCACACTGATATTATAGTTTCAAGATTGAAATATTCTATTCTACATGTTGACGCATCATGATCAACCATGATTGTTATATTATGGAAATTGGTGGATCATCCCATTTACTTTGATATCCAAAATCTTATACCAGTTGAGTGAAACTCACAACCATTGAGCACAAAGTGCTTGAAATAATATATGTGCTTTAGAAGTTTTGATAGTAACTTTTTTCCACACTATTTGTGTTATTTAAAAATCAAGAAGTGTTAAATTACCTTGTGATCAATATGATCTTACATGGGAGGATCTAAAGATAGATTGTGTTATTTTGGGAGTTCCAATTTTTAGTAGTGGTTAAATCACATAAATAAAATTACAAGCCAGATCACTTCAATGGATTGCATTGAGAGAAGAGATGCAAAACATTGAAGTTGGGATACTTGATGCCCAATTATATAAGGTTCAACGTGTTCCAAAGGATCTGGCTGATATAATGGTATTCCTCACTTTAGGTGTTTCCCCTAATGATTGTAAAATGAAATATAAAAAGAAATTGGCAGTCCGCTTTGCCCCTTACCATCTCATTGGTGATGAATTGTACAAGTTTGGCCATGATGAAGTATTGTGATGATACTTTATAGAACATGAGTGCATGGAGGTTTTATGTGAGGGAAATGAGGAGTCAACACTGGTCATTATACAAGTGAGGCCACTACACAAAAAAATCTCTTTTCCAGTCTCTAGTGGTTGACACTATATTGAGATGCTAAGGAATGTGTACGTAAGAGGGGATTTTTTCAACAAGTGGGCAAATCAAATAGGTAGGATGATTTGCCATTGATCCCCATATTTTGTAGGATCCATTTGATAAATGGGTAATTAATTTTTTTGGGTCCATTTCACCTACCGCATGAATTACTGGCATGAGGTACATCATCATAGCTACATATTACCTTACTAGATGGGCAAAAGTGACTCCAACAAATAATTTCAAATTTGCCACAATGACACATTTTCTATGGGAAAATATTATAAGTAAGTACGAGTACCCTTGAGCCTCATTAGCAATTAGGGTACATCTTGAATGAATCAATGCACATTACTCTCATAGAGTTCGTGGTCACGCACCACAAAACCACTTCATACCATCCATAGGCCAAGGGAATAGTTAAAGCCTTTAAAAATATCATTGGCATAACCCTAACCAATATTTTCCATGTATGGTGAAAATATTAGGATGATTGGGTCTCTATGATCCAAAACTCAAAAATATTTGGTTGAAAGATAATTTAAGAAACAAGAACAACATAATTCAAATAATGCTATCTCTAAGAAGAGATGTCTTATTGATCAAATTTGCAGACCCAAACATATGCCTATCTTTGAGAAGAGATGTCTGATTTCCATTTCAAGTTACATCTTCATTTATACATGTTTTGAAGGTGGGAGGAGGATGTGGAAGGTCACCAATATAGAGGGAGATTAAGTGGTTCGACTTCCACGATTTACAACAATACAGAATTCGAGGAATTACTATTTTTAGAAACTTACTATTTTTAGATTGCACTACTAAAATTGAAATTTGGGTCACTTCCATGGGGTTTTTAGGGGTCAAAATCCATTGAGCAGATCTCAATTCCATCTCACCACATTCTCCTCATTCTTAGCTTTCCAATGATTTCAAACGGCAAGTCAATTAGAGCTAGGGTGCAAAAGTTATGGCTCCCAAAAGTTTCGTCATTAATTGGGGTGGACCCGTCACTTGAATTATCGCCTGAATTGTTGTTCGGATCACTCTACCATGCTTTGGGTTTATAGGACCACATATAAAAGACTAGACAGGTCCAATCCATTTTAGTTGGTGTTTGGCAAAGAAGTAGTTCTTCCATAGGAATCCATAGTGCCCTCCTAGTGAATTTCACATGTCAAGAGACTTGATGACAAGGAATATCTTGAGGTGTAACTATAGGATCTCATGAAACCTGATGAGAAGCACGTGATCAAAAAATGGAGTCAATGGGTCAAAAAACCAAGGCAAAAGGCATGTCATGACAAGCATATTAAAGGAAAAAAATTGAATAAACTTACACATGTATTGCTGTATGATTCTAAGAAAGCAAAACATCTAAGGAAGCTTCATATCTACCAAATATACATCATCCATGATGTTCTAAAGACAGACACATGCAAATTGTGCACCTTAGATGGTGAAATGCTCCCTAGGTATTTCAATGGGAGTAGGCTCAAGCCATTCAATATTTAATCTATATGAGCTACTAAAGAATAAGCAATATGTCAAGTTTTAATTTTAACACATGTTTTTTTTATAGCTTGGTTGAAGTTTTGTTTCTTGTAAATAACTGTAAAATGTTGTTTTACACTGATAGATTAGTAACAAATATGACAACCATGTAATTCCATACGGATGAGTCAAGTGAAGGGTTTTTTAGAGATCCTTATGTTAGACATATAAGTAGTGCTAGGAGGGTATTGTCATGCATTTTGATGTGTGAAATATTTGTTTCTCTAATAAACTAATGAGAGCTAAGATTGTTTAAGTATTGTATTTTGCCAAAATTATTTACATAAGTAACATATAGCTATCATGCACACCATTCATCTCAGATTATAAGGAAATCATTTCAGAAATTTTAAAAGGTAGCAGTCTCACATGCAACAAATAAAAAGGGGGTATTTACAAAAATTCATGAGTGCATGGTTAACATAGGACTGGGTAAATAAAAATATGAGTCAGAAGACCATGCACATATTTAGTGTGGGTTACGATGGAGAAAGGTTCATATAATCGAAGACATAGTTGTTGGATGCGTTAAAAAAATGACCAAACATCCATATATGTGATATTTATGGGGCAAATGGGCATGAATGAATGCACTATGTGTGGTGCCCATGAACATTGGAATGAGGTAAAGACATAGGTCACACCGAAAGGGAGTAACATAGGGGTTACATCATTATGAATTAAGATAGAGGTACAAAAATGGAAATGATGGTGAACTAAATGGAATGGTGTATGTTGCTAGGGAAATCTAACATCGATTGGTGGTAAAATTAGCCTTTGTAAGTCATTTTCATCACTTGTCATTTTTGAGAAGATCTGACTGAGCCAAAAGTGAAAAGAAAACTTAAAACCCTAGGGAAAGTGAAATCACAAAGGGAATTATGAGCTTTAAGTAAATTATAGGCCATAATTCGATTCACAATTAAAAGTGGAATTCAAGTGAGGAGAGTGAAGGAAGGCCAAACTCAAATGAATTAGGGTTTGTAAAATATAGCTTAGAGTCAAAGTGAAAATTGAGGGTTACGGAAGAATCAATCGATCAAGAGTCTATTAGAGAGGACATAGGCCAAGGATTTCACCTAAGAAGAAGTTTATCTCTACAGTGTCAAAAATTAGTAAGTATGCATGGTTCATAAATCTAATAAGATGCAACTCGATTGTCATTGAATAAATAATTACACAACAACTAGAAGGAAAAGAGTGAATAGGAATTGATGGAAAAATCATAAATGCAATTTCATGTGGCGAGAAGTGGACATCCAAGGTGGATCAATGTAGAGTAGATGACTATAACCATCGAGTGTCAAAAAATGAGTCAAAATTTAAGAAATATTTCATAATAGAGAGTAAAAAATGTAGGCACAAACAAGATGATAATATTTGACGTGTAAGCGAAAATTGATCTGGAGAAGATTGGGGAATTACAATTGTTTGAGTTGCCTTATTTTAGAAAACCCGATATATTATTTCAATTCCTCCTCTCGTGCATCCATGAGAATAAATTTTACTTCATGGGGCACTGCATACAGATATCTCCTAGGCACAAAATAAAATCTATAGGGTTGCATTGCATTGGCGAGGACATCAAGCTTGCATTGGTCAATACCAAGGAGGTGGAAAGCATGACCAAAATTTTGAGATAAAACAAGGAAATTTTCACTTTCCCCATTAAGCACATAGATTATAGGAAAACATGCTTGGCAACACACTTAGTGAGCACTAAGTTGTGTACAACTGGCCAATGAGATACTTATATATTGTGCACTAGATAGATGCAAAAAACATACAGTTAAACATCACACAATTCATTTGCAATGACATTATTGAGAGCACCAAAAGAGTACACAAAATAACAAATTCATTTTGTTAGGGTGCAACTCCGATTTTGATAGTAATAGATGAAATCAGTATCCCAAATGGGTATGGTGATACTTTTTAGTTCCACCCATTTGTGGGACACATTGCTATAATAAAGGTACAACAATAATATATGCCTTGGAGCATATAATAAATCATATTAGATTAAGATCAACAAATATCATGATAACATGGTGGAAACTTTTGGAAATGAGTGGTGCACTCCGTGAAGAATGTCAGAGATATATGATAACTATGCTGAATTTTATATGACAAGGCACCAGTGCCTTGAAAATATTAAATTAGTGAATGGTAACATATCAACATGACTAAAGTTTCCATATGGGTTTTTAGCACAATCAAGAGACTGCCAAATATGAGGTGAAAGTAGATAAACATTGAGAAAACTGGTGAATATATCTTACTGCTCAATGCATTAGATAAGTACACTAACAAGATGACATTGAGCATGATAGTAAGTCAAATGACAAATCAACATTGATTGACACCATTCTCATTGAGATGGTGGGAAACAATCAAAACTATCAAATGTACCATATATCTGATGCTTTTACATTTATGATGATTTGAAACCAGAAAACATAAAGAGAAATGTGTTGCATGAATAATTCAAGGGACCTTCAAAAAGTAGAAAATAATACCTGAATTTATTTGGTTGTGGATAAGGAGACAAATGAGGGAACACCATTTATAAATAAAAGGAAGGAAGTTGTGCATCCAAATACCATAACATCCTCCGGCATGGTCACAAAATAAATACAAGGTAAGTGACATGCAATGACTTAGGTAGAGGTGCAAGATGAAATAAAAAAATCTAAGAAAACATCTTCAACACATGAAATAGATGATTATTATTACGAGGATGATGTTACAATTTCTAATTATTCGTTTGTGCCTCTAATAAAGTCACCACCAAAGCAACCTATGTCGCCTCCACCAAAAAAGCTTGTGTTGTCACCACCAAAGCAGCTTACATGTAAATGACCATTTGGGCCTCCAAAGGATCCATCCTAGGCAAAAGAAAGCATTGCACCAATACCCCCTAAAATAAATACCCTGGCCATAACAACAACAAAGGCATAGGGTCCAATGGACAATCCATAAGTTCCTTAATGCATGACTATGGGGGTACATCGGATTCCCAAAACTCTTCGTGCAAGAAATTATAATGGATGGTGATCATATGGGTGGGGATGGCATAACACTAAAAATTGATGAAGTGATGAAAGAGGAAGCAGATGCCCTTCAAAATGAATTGGTGTTAGATGAGTTTAAGTTCAAAAGAAGAGGAGGAGGATGAATGAAGAAAGAGGGACGAAGTGGCGAAGGAAGAAATGGACAGGGGGAAGGAGAAAGAAGTTTAGGATGTGGAGACATCATAGAATGGCGTATAAAAATCAAGCGAACCAGGCGACTCTGGGTATGTATCCTCCACATCATAGTCCATGAGCAAATACACGTTTTCAGACGAAGAAAGCACGGTGAGTAAGAAAATATAACAACAGAAAAAATCAGACCTAGCAGATAAGGTGATCCAATGTTTCGCGTGCCAAACTGCAGTCATCAGTGCCTGCTTGCTTGATGACAATTTAGGAAAAAGGAATTGGAAGCAAAGGTCTTCTTAAAAAAAAGGTATAGATAAGAGGAATAAAATGCTCAATGACAGATGAACTAGGAGAGCAGATCAAGGAGAAGCACCGAAAGTTGGAAAAAAGCTTTAAAGTCCTTCAACGCAACGCAAGGCAGTGGATGAAGAGACCACTGTACCAGAGGTATGTGAAGGGCGAGCTCGAGAGATACAAGCTCCCAAGATCAACGACCAACCACCAATGCTTAAAATTTTATCCATAGAAATGTCAACCAAGGTGGAGGTAATACAAGTCGCACAAACCAAATCGAACATTTCTTTAAGAATAAGTCCGAAAGGATGGGCTTGAATTTTTGAAATAATACAAGCTACAGAAGGTTTTTCTTGGGGTAGACGACATAATAGTGTGGGGTGAGGTTGACCCACTGTTTTGGCTAAGTATGGAAACGTGATTTTTTTATGGAACACTCGAAGGGCATAAGGGATGCATTTATTTTGAAGCGAAAAAAAACGAAATGTAAGGGGTGTAAGGCACAAGAAGATTGAGCGAAGCTTCAATTTGAGAAAATCTAGTTGAGTGCCAATGGGCTCAATTGTACATGAGGAAGTGGTTGTGCAGTTGTATCATGAAACTTAAGAGCATTCAAAACAAAGTGGCTTACCAAGTCTCGACATGCATCAATGGCGACAGTCTAGTTAGTGCAAAACACATAACACAATGAATGGGAAGGAGGTTGTGCAAACCATGAAGCAAAAAATGAGGAGCATTAGATTGAAAAACTAGCAGATTAAGTCTTGAGGTATGAAACATTAAGACAAGTGGTTACATGGAATGGTTTTATTGAATCTAATACGATATGACATGAATCTATTACTTTGTTTGGTCAAAAGCATTTAATGTAAAGCAATTACACTTATAAATTATTATAAAATTGTTGCACATTTTATAATTTTAACTACAAGGTGGTGACTTGGGTCTATAAAATCCCATCATGTCTCTTAGATTAGTTGTTGACATCGTTGTTGATGAGATCATTGTTGGTTCCTTCACTATCAACACTATATTGAAACTATTGACAGTATTATTGTACCAAATTTTCTTCCATTCTAAAAGTTATTAAATACTGAACAATCTTGCCAAATTAATCACCAGTGATTAGATAAGAAAGATTTCCTTAATGGTTTTTGTTATCTTTGTGTCTATTCAATGTGATAAAGTTCATATGAGTGTTTATTTAATTAGCCTTGATATAAATATTTCTTAGTGTCTAAACGACAAAGTGTTGGTTCACTCCATGTTATAAGTGAATAATGTTATGCACTATCATCTTCACAACTAACCCAACAACACCTAATATTCTCTCTCTACACTTTGGGTGAATGCCAAGTTCACTTGTGTGATATGTTGGCACAATGAGTATTATTGTTTTGGTCAGCATAAGTGGTGAACAAGAAATTTTACCCAACACCTCTTATGTATAGTTCTCCCAAACTTTCAAATATGTGCTCCTCGTCACATATTTGTGGCACAATAGATGATATTTTACCTTGGATGGGTATTTTATAAAAAATAAGAATGTTTGATCAATGATATATCCCTCAACCATTGAACTCTTTGAATGGAAAAATTGTTAAACAAACCCCATCAATGTTTCATTGACCTATACAGGAAAATCATTTGCCTTATGCTTATGATCCTGATTAGCTCTACGTCATCCACTAAATGGATTAGAAGATGCATCATTATGTCCATGTAGCTTATGGTGAGGTCCTTTTCAAAAAGGAAAAAAATATATTTTATTCTCTTTCTCCATGTTGCAATCTTATCTCCATATATCTCCTTTATCAACAAACACATGGTGAAAAAATACATTAAATGTAGTTAAACCAAAAAAAAAATCAATAAAAACCTTTGTAATATGTTAATAGTTTAAAAAACCTTTTAAAGTGTGAGAATTTATACAGATATTTGCATAAGTATTTTTTGAGACAATCGCCTCCCCTTAGAGCAACAAGGAAAATATATTGTAAATATACATAAAAATAACTTTATTTATTTAAGTATACAAATAGAATTCATTATCTACCATAAAAATTAAAATTTTGCACTAAATAAATAAAATGAAACACCAACATCCATATATGTCTTTAACTTATTGTTTCAAGCATGAGTATTGAGGTTTGTGAAATGTCCATCAGTGGTGAAAACCTTTCAAAGGGATGATGAATAGTTTGTGGCATCCTTATTTTTCTCATCACACTTCTTATTTTCTCTCTATTTTGGTTGTTGAGAGTACCACCCTACTTTTTCATAGCCCATACGACCATTTGTGCCCTTACATGATAAATACTTTCTCTTTGTGTTTGACATTTTGAGGTCCATCCTCATCTCCAATGTTTATTTTTCTTTCAAAATTATGTGTTTATAAAGAGATTCAACACAATTTTTCAATGTTTGTATTGGGTCAATAATATGTGTGATGAGGATTCCTATCCAATATGGAAGATCATAAAATTTAGACAATCTCATCATCCCATTAGGCATTATGACTTTTTTCATTGATTTCTTGATGGCAAGCCTTTTCATAGTGTTTATACCAATCGATTGGTAACATCTTTGTAGGATCCCTTATTTCATGTGCCATCAAAATTGCTCTTTAATAAATCTTGGAAGGGGTCGGACATTGGTAGGAATATTTTGTGGCCTTCATACACAAATGTCTTAAGGTTCTTAGACCATCTGTTGTTCAATGGATCGTCACACATTGGACATGTAAATTCTCCATTTATGTGAGACCTAAAACACACATATAATTGTAAAATCAACTTATATGAATGTGAACAACAAAAATAAAATATAGCTAAATATATTGAAAATCTTGGGTAGTCATGAATATTCCAACACAAAATTCCATGGTGGTTGAAGGCTTTGCTACCAATCAATTTTGAGACATAAAGGTCACTAAAAAATCGTCACCCTTATCATTCGAAGCTCTACATACCATGCTAATTTGCTTTGAAAGAGCATATGTCGATCAAAACAGTTGAAGGGAGCAAATCTTAAAGGACTTCGGGTTTTACAACAAGAAGGGTTCTTTTCAAAAGGGTAAAGTCATTTTACAAAAACCCAAAGGCCATTTCAACTTTTGGAGAAGTTCATTTTTCAAAAAACCTGAAGGCCATTTCAAAAGTTCTGAGGACCCTTTCAACAATCTTGAAAGTCATTTTGCAAGGAATTCCGAAGGGTAGAATCCCTTCGGAAAAGGATCAATTACAGGAATCCCAAAGGGTATATGCCCTTCTGGAAAGTTCAAAACAAAAAATCCAAAGGGTTTGTGCCCTTCGAAAAAGGACTTAACAGAAAGGTCCACTTGGAAAACCCAAAGGGTTTGTGCCCCTCAGGAAAGGGACATTTTAAAAGCCCGAAGGGCAATTCAAAAGAAGGAATTCCTTCAAACTTTTTGTCCGAAGGAAGTGTACAAAGAAATGGATCATTTCCAAAAATACAAAAGGACTTTTCAAAAAGTATGAAGGAATTCCTTCGGACAAATTATCCGAAAGAATTCCTTCGAAAGGTTTACCAAAGGGAAAGTCTGAGCACAAGCAAAGGAGAGACAATTCCCACGGATAATTTGTCCACTAGAAAGTGAAAAGACAAAAACCCGAAGACAAAATTCCTTTGGAATTTTTGTCCAAAGGAAAGGACCAATGAGGAAAATGCTCTGCAGGAAATGGTTCAAGCCAAAGGTCGAAGGAAAGGGAATGGGCAGAAACAAGATTGCCGAAGGAAATGAAAGAAAGAAGGTCCAAAGGGAAAAGCTTCGGATTTTTTGTCTGAAGAAATAAGGACCAAACAAAAGCTCGAAACAATTCCACGGGAAGAAATAGAGACAAAAGTTCGAGAGAAATAGACAAATAAATAGCCAAAGATGAAAACCATAAGCAAATGACCCAAAGCAATACATGCACATAATACGTAGCACTAAGAATGGAAGGTAGAGAACTAACAAGGAGTTCAATCTGAATGCAACTCTCATCATCCATGCAAGCAAATGCTATTTACAGTTGATTGGTCAAAGCTTCAATTGACTGTTTGTTGAAGTTAGGCTTATCTCCTAGTCATTTCATGCATTCAACGATCCAACTCAGCTTAAGGATTAATCAGCAAGTAGATTCCTTTGAAGATTGTGGCATAGCTTTCCATGCAAGAGTTTGACTTGTCAAACTTGGGTCCACCTCATCCCTTCAAACACCAACATGGCGTTGATTTCATATATGTGCTCTTGTTTATCTTGTTGAAGGCTTTTAACGTTTCCAACAGTTCAAGTGGAGTTATAAATTCAATTTTGGCATTGATTTCATGCAAAGGAAAGCCTTTCAAACGTTCCAGAAGCTCAAGAGGAGTTCCATATTTGGAGATGGGTGTAGCATCATGCATGATGAAGGTTTTGACTCAAACTTGGGCTCATCATTTTTGTCAAACGCCAAAGATTTTCCATGCAAAACATAAGATAAAGGAATTTATTTTTAGATCTTTAGACAACATAAGTTGAACTTGAGTTGATCTCTTCTTCTATTTTCAGCGCCATCCTCTTGGCTGTTGTATCTTTTTCTATATAAGTTGGCTCCTTCGCCTTGATTTGTATCCCTCTTTTGACAAGATCAAATTCTTCCAAAGACTAAGTTTGTAACCTTTTTTCAGATTAATAGAAGGATTGTTTTTATTTTCTAGAATGCTGGTATAGTGTATCCATGTCCATGATTTGCATAAGTGATAGAATTTCTCTTCCTTGTCAAGTCTTGGTTCTTACCTAGTTACTAGCTGGTCAATTTATGCAGGTCATGTTATGTGTTTGATGTCTTTTGGCTGAATTTTACAATGGATATGAGTGGTTGGTTAGTGCCTTAAATCAGGCCTATTCTTTCATTTCCCTCAAGCTTTGATCACAAGATAGAATATTTTCACGAAATACTTATGCAAATTGGTCAATTGGAGTTGAAAGTTTAGCCTTTCTTTTGCCTAAATTAGAGTTTTTAGGAGCTCTAATTGAGTGGATCAACCAATCATTCAGGTGTATCACCATCATTAGATAGGATTTTCTTTCAATTTTTCTTTCTCTTTTCCTAGGCAGTTTGTAGGGTAGAGCAAAGATCCTAATTGATACACCAAATGGAGCTAGCCCTTAGAATCTAGAGATTTAATCCACTGATTAGGTCACCCACAGCTTAGGATTGTTTCCATGTTTCAGCAGACTGTGAAGGCCTGAAATTACTTTCACAGGGGCGCAAGTTTGATTGACAACACACACTAATCCAAAGCTTAGCCAACTTGTTTATAAGTGGTGTAAGATAGTCATCCATATTTTGCACTTGATTCTTTCTTGGAAAAATAAGAGAAAGTATAAGGTGTTTCTTTTGTATTGTCAATCATGGAGGAATATTACAATTAACCATAATAACAGGTCATAATAAATAACTTGTGGCTATGTTACCATGTCACCAAAGTGATTCACTCCATCAATAACTAGCCCAAGTTTAACACTAGATGGTTTTCTATGAAATTTTGTAAGCCATGTTCTATATATATATATATATTTGGTACGTGCATTACACCCTTGTCTTTGTCCCTATTATCATAATACCAACTCATTAACCTTGCCAAGTCTTTGCATTGATATTTAAGTTTCGATGTGTTAATAAAAAAATCCATAATACCTTTTGTGAATTTGTGGGCCCATTCACAACTTCATAATAATGCAACTGACCACAAATGTGATACACTTAATACATTCTTATATTGTCCCCTATATATCATACAATCATTAACACAATCACCATACTTCTTATTGTCAATCCCTAAGAAGGAAGACATTTTTTGTGCATCTCTATATGTAGCTGGAATCACATAGCCTTGTGGAAGTAATTTATTTTTTAATAACTTTCTCAAATTCTAATTAAAGTAAGTCATTTTACCAATTATGGAAGTATGTAAAATAAAATGAATGTATTTATCTATAGCTACACAATTTTTTATCATTGACAAAAAAAATAGTATATTAGTGTAATTAATGTACCTCAACAATGTCGTAACACTTATCACAACCCATCCATACTTTTCTTTCAATGTCATGTTCCCTTTTTTGGCCTAATCACAAACATGACCTTTAGCCTAGTTCTTTTGGTGTTTTCCCTAGGCTAAGGGAAGAAAGGTAAAATGTGAAGCACTAATTTTCCCTCCTTAAAAGGTAAAAGTGAGTTTTCACTTAAGTTATTTGAATTTTGCATTAAATAGGGCCCATTTTGACTTAAAGGTCTCAAAATCCTTTAAGTGATTCTTAAAAGGTAGCCGACCTTATAATTCACTTACTCTTCCTTCATCCCAACTAAAAGTAAAGTATCAAAGGGAATTTGGAATTCATTTGAGGGTATGCATCTATGATAATTGAATTTTGAGGACTAAGCATGAAAAGCTTAACCCAAGACTTGGAGATAAAAACCTTCAAGGCTAAAGAGGAATTAAGGACGAAACCCTCTAATTTCTGATTAGGGGAGCATCATTTCAGATGTTATAATTCAGCCTGAATATTCAAAAAATCCAAAAGTACACCTTTGGAAGTGTGGTGAATTCCTTGAGAAGTGTGGCAACTTGCTTTGGGGGTTCATACCAAGGGTTTAGGGTTGTTTACGTGCAACAAATTCGCTGTGTTGAAGACCCCATCCTCTAGGGTTGCACTACAGTTAGAGGTTGAAGACCCCTTGATTAAGGGCTACATTTTGAAGTTTTGCATTTATTTAATTTTTTCTCACTAGGGCAACTTGCCTTGAAGGTCCCCGTGAGGGTTTGGTGGGCTATTTGAAGCCCAATATACATTATGAAATTTATTATAATTATTTGAATAATTACTCAATATTTAATTCAATATTTCTAGAACTATTTGTGGAAGTTATTTGCTAAAATTTAGGTATTTATTATCGCTATATTTTTTCAATAAGGGTGACATGTTTCGTTGAGTTAGAGGGTTGATTTGTGCCCTAATAATTGCTGGAAAATTAGTATATTTTATGTGGTCGTTTGGCATAATTATTTTAGTATTTTGTGAGGGTTTCAAGGCTAAAAGGGGCTTGAGGGTTAGCTGTAATTTCTCGAGCATTTCCAACAAGGTGACGCCTTGGGTTCAAGGTTGGTAACTTCATTTTATGCCCTAAATTCTATTGGTACCAATTCCAAATTATTTCTAGGGTTTGGAGTGATATATTACAACATTTTGGTAAGGGTTTATCTAGAAAAATCAAAAATTCATGTTGATTACCTACGGTTTGGTAATAAAATCAGAATTCCAGATTTGTCCCGGTTTGGGGACATTACATTCAAGTCCAAGAGTGTTAAATTAGCATGCAGTAAAGATGGGCTACTTGGTCCTAGTGGAAACAACGGAGTTATTACATCTTCTTTTAGATCATGGCCTCAAATGTTATATTTTTAAACTCATTTTCATCCATCGTATTACCTTCATCATGATTTTCCCTTTTGCTCATGTCCCTCTCAAAATCAATGTCATTGACTTCATAATTGACCATGTCATCAAATTGTGCAATAAAGTAATCTGTCAACATGTCATCCATACAACCTTCGACATTTTCTTCTAACTTTGGCTGAAAGGAAAGACAACGAAAATGAGTAAGTTCAACCTTCATAATTTTTTTAATATTTATTTTATAAATCAAAACCATGGGTTTTGATAAGTTTCTCTCTACATTTTTTTTTTATATTATTAGGGAGCAATGGGTTAGTAGGGTGAACCTGATGTATCCTACTTCTAACATTTTAAACATTTTCATCAACCTAAATAAATGACATGCACACATATCGAATTTAACTCATTTTAACAAATATTTTATAAAATATAGTAATGCATATATGATGGCATGGTTACTTATCTCATCAATCCATGATGCCAACAAAATTTCATGTGCTCTATCTGTGACACTGCTTCTTGTTGGCATAGTGTTCCCTCTTCTTTCTCTTGACTGTGATCTAATCTACCCTTTGATGTCTCTACTTCCTCTTCCACAATGCCCACATAATAAATTTAAGAATTACATACAATTTTTCTTAGTCAAAAAGATGTTGTAATTATTGTTTCACAATTTTAAATATTCATAGACATACCCCAATATCACAGACTTAAAACCTCCAAGTGAGACTGGTATGATTGTCATAATCATTCATCATATTCAGATCAATAGTGTAATGGGGATGTGAATATGTAGAGAAATAAAATACTTCATATAATTTTTTCATAAAAGAATTATTTTCTCAAATCAATACTCGATTTTGGAAAGGTGGTCTAATTTAATGTTATTGAAATCTTTTCTTATTTTCATTAGTAACACATGATGGTTAAAATTCAATGGAATTATTAAAATATAGGATAAAAAGATAAATATGATTGATGAGTTCGTACACCTTCTACACCTACAACAATCAATAAGATTTGCAAAAAACTCAAAATCTACTAGTGGTTGTTCCATACTAAAGAGGTATGTCATTTGTTGTTAGATATGATCAAAGATCAACGCATCTAAAGTATGTGCCTAAAAAATATGAAGAAGATATACATATCTAGGAAGACGCATATCAAGATCAAGAGGTTGAGCAAGATAGGGAAGGCATGGATCATTCAAATGAATATCCATTAGATAATGAGGAAGAAATGGATGAATATTCAGACATACTTACTACCATTGATGATGTTGATAATGATAGCCATGTTTGTAAGGGTGATGACAATGCCATTTTGAACAGTGATATACAAATTACTGCAAATCCTTTTAATGATGATGATAATGATGAAAAATGTGTTTTTGTTGTTCCGTTCTCGTGTAGGATTATAAGGCCACTTATATACAAATACTTATTTAAGACAAACATGTGGTGCTTGCTTTAAATTGACCTTGCTATTATTGTTCATATTACGTTGTAAGGTTTCTTTCTATATATGTTTGTTTGAACATAGCTACTACATTCCATCATATATCTTAATTATCAAACACATCATTCATGTTTATGCAAAAGTGACAACTCAATTATGATTTCTCTCATACCACATACTTAAAGATAATTGTTGTTCCCCATTTATTCCTAGCAATGGCATGTACACTGGTATATTTGTAATTCTTGTGTGCATGAGCAACACCATGGCTAGTTATAATTGATACATAAAAACTAGTGCACAAACATTACATTCATTCAAATTTAATAAATTCTCATTACAACATAACCAACTATTGCACAAGATGACTCCCATACATAGTATGTACAAGTAATCCAATTATTTTTGCAACTACATACTTAAACAAATGTCATGTTAATACTTAAAGTATTAGTACCATGTCCTAATAAGAATGGAACAACCAATTTATTCACAATTATTTGTATTTTTTCCAAGCAAGATTTTCATAACTACTCCCTCAAATTTTATGCCTTAAAATAAATGGTTGAACAATTTTCCAACTAAGAGAATAAAGAGGCAAATAAATGCTAAACTAAAGTTTTTCTTTCCAAACATAATACAAACTATCATACTAAATTTATTTGCAATTTTCCATAGTAGATGTAAAAACAACTAGTTTTTTCAGCAAAATTTGAAAATGGAAAGTATAAATAAATCAAGCATTGATCATTTGTTTAATTTATGAACATTCATAATTAGATGATTAGGGTAATAGTCAGATTTACATATATATCTTGATTTGAAATCAACAAATTTATTCCTCTTAGAAAAGAACTATAATCCTAACAATAAAAAAAGTGCATCCAAGCACACCCTTATTAATAAATCACCAAATGCATAGAAACATGGTATATATACAAAAAATAACTCCTAATCTGAGCAAATGAAAATGAAAATATTAGATTCAATTTATTACAAGCAAAGTTACTCGAATAAACATACTTCTCTTACTGTAATCATCACAACAAGCACTAATACACGATCAATCATTAGAATCAATTTGCACATTTTACTTTATTCAAACCACAGTCCATTAAAAAAAATTTCCTAAGTTTAATTGTTCTTATCATGCACACCATGAGTTTATTCTTTCACATTTCTATAAAATCCTATTAGGCCTCTTATTTTTAGAGGTTGGATGAGTATTATTAATGAATCTAACAACATTTCAGGTGATAGTTGTCTTCCATTGATATATACATGAGCTCATTTGTTTAGATTATTTACATGGCATTGGATAAAAGATTTCATTGATACAATTGTCTGCTAAGTTTTTACACCATTTACCTTTTCATCACTATACATGAATTTTTCCACATGGTCATGATAGAATTTCACATGCCATTAAAACCTTAATTTTACAAAATCTCTTAATAGTCTTTTATTTTATTGGGCATCACTATCAAATGAAAGATCTTATAAATGCTTTTTTGGATCAATCGATGACTGAACCACATACCATATATAACATTCTGATTAAGTTATGTGATTTGCAAAATAGAATTAATATTTTTAGACAAATAAAAACTATTATGAGAAGTTATTGCAATTACACTTTCGTCTTTTGATACATAACCGAACTTAACAAGAATGAACAAAACAATTAGTCCAAAATGCAAAAGAACATAAAGAAACACCATATTCAATGATTACTCTTGTTTCTGTCTAAAATAGGCAACATCACCTCATACATTAGGGGAAAACCAACAAGACACATATACAACACCCAGGATAATGGCATAAAAACCATGCAATGAACGAAACCACCTTGATACAAATGCAACCACCACTAATTACAATTAGTGGTTTCATTATTGTATATACCACTTTATTTTATGCTCTACTTATGGTATCTTATTCAATTGTTTCTTGACCCCGAAGTGTCTAGATCACCTTAGAACCATTTACAACCTATCTAGACCCCTTTAGCAATCTTGAATACTCTATTCTTCTTGGAATTCATCAAATTGGAGTGATATGCGTGTTTCAAGTCACTCTTATAGCTAAAACTTACTAACTTTATAACTTAATAACTTAGGCAGACCCCTTGCTTAGTCAATATAACCAGGGAGTGAGGACAATGGCTTAGTTAGCTAAAACTAACTAACTTTATGATCCAATTCAAAACAAACAAACTTCAGACAACCCAAATCAATAGGCATGTTGATTAAGAATGGCAAACAACATTTAAAAGTTGAAAATATTGACTCCATAAGATTAACATTTTACAAAATTAGGTACAATAAGTTGCAACTTTTAGAAGTCGTTGGAAAGTCACAAAAATAACAAATTTGCCCTGAATGTTGTGGCTAGAGCAATCCTCCATGCACAAGGAGAGTTCTAAGCATTGTTTCCCAACATTATTGATGAAAAGAACAATGCTTCCAACCTTTTTTGTATATTATCCCTATCGCAACACCACAAATCTTCACGACTAATGTCTCATGTCTTCCAAATTATGTACAAATTAATCTTGATTAATGGATTTCTTACCTTTTCAATTAAAATATTATGGATTACCTTGCTTATCGTTTGAAGTGATGTTTTGTGAGACTCTACCATGAAGAAGGATTATGGAGCTTTGTCTTTATACAAAGTCATTTTTTATAAAATGATTTTTACAGTTGTGCATTTTCTTGAACATGATCGGCACAAGATTATTAACTATTAAATACTATAAAATAATTTTTTTTGTGCCTTCAAAATTTCCAACCTTAATTGGTAACATAAATGTCCATTACTAATTTATCGATAAATTTTATTTAAAAAGGGAAGTGCATAAACACAAGATTATTTATATCACTTCCCTTAACAACCAAATTAATATAAAACAAATGTCTTAACTTCCATCTATATTTACTCTTAAAAAATAATATACAAAAAAAAGGAGCTAACCACTAAATGACACTTGTTATTTCCATTTTCTTAACATTCCCATGTCTTCAAAATAGTCATATGGCATATAGAAGGTAAATGTACGTACTAAGTGGAGATGCAATTATTGTTTGAAGTTTAGAATAATTCTATTTCTCATGCCAAATTGGTCAAAAAAAAAAATGATAGAAATAAATGAGGACATTTATCCTAGGGCCAACCTTTATATCAATTGATTGAATCTATTCACATAGAAAGTATTAGTAGGGATATGGTCCATGCATTTTTTCAAGCTTGTGGGGAACTCTTTCACCACCTCAATGCAATCAAGATTAATGCTTTGGCACTGATTGTAAGAGAATCGACGACTAGCATTGTGTCATCCTTTAATGCTTTTTTAATTCACAAATTTCCCTTTCCAGCTACATTTATTTCTCTTCAAAAAAGACTAAAACCAATGTATCTAGATTATAGATTACCTCTTACAGTGGTTCTTCGTATGTTAAACTATTATCGATAATCATGCATTTCATTCATATAAATCATTTCCCCTGTATGTGCAGCAAGTACCTTTTTCAAGGTTTACAGAACCGTTTTAATAAAATCTTCAATATATAAAGACCTCAAAAGCATTATCTAGGATACCACTCTTGATTTGTTTACTTTGGTTCATCAGTGATGGCCTTCCATTTGTTTATAGAATGAAATTATCTTTAATTGACCTTAAATGAATCATCTAGTCCTACAAGTTTTAAACCTATCATAATAATGAAATCTCAAAAGCAGCTCTCAGACAATATGAAATGCCTTTAAAACTCAAAATCTTTGCCAAAATTTGTATTTCTGAAAGTAAGAGCAGCCATATAAGAGGGTCAAGCTGAATAAGGAGAAAACTGATCTACCTGTACTTCCTCTTATTATATCTTGAGTTACATTATAAGGCCAATGAAGTATTTTCTATTTTGGCATTCTAATAAGCCTGAATCAAAATTGCTGCCCGCACCGCCTCGCCCCTGTCCCCGCCCAATATGAAACAATCTCACAATATGTTTATAAATGCCAATGTTGAGCAAATTCATTTCAACATGGAAAACTTGCTTCAAGGAAAGGAATACGGTACCGATCTATATAAGGTGCTCTGAGTCTGCAATGCAGTTTACCTATGCATCTTGATGATGGATCACAAAGGGTGATCCAAAACGTCAATTAAAAACTATCACACAGGTCTCTTTCCAGAAGCTTTATCTTATGATGATGGACTGTAAAAGGTTGCAAAATACAGTACAATTCTCATTTACAGAAAAATGACTTGAGCAGTTGGAACCATACAAGCTTTCTAAAGCTTACTAGGAATTTCTGATAATTGTTGGTTGAGAAAGTAATGAATTCAAAATTGCCAGCAACTTGGGCAGATTCTGATTTCCTACTTTACTCAGATGGCCAGCTTTTGTTACCTCACAACATCAAAGAAGCATTGTGAGGATTCTACAGAAAGAATGCCAATAGGATCTCTTACACTTTTTGTAGCAACATAACTGAAAACGTTTTGTAGCAACCTCAATGAATCTTATGTTACACCTCATTCTAGAAGAACGCAGATTACAAGGTGGTTAATTGACTTTACACTGAAAGTTCTTGTTACCACTCACTGGTGAACCACATGGGGTGGCAGCTTTGCCAAATGCTTTAGTCATCACAAATGTGTCAAGTAGATACCCAACTCTCTGAACAACTCCTGCTGCTGCAGTCAAAGATGCCTGTCTTGCAGCTTCTCTACAAGCTTCTAGATATTTACCATTATCAAGAAGGTCCTGCAGCACTCCAAGCAATTCACCTTTTCCAGATACCTAAATTACAAGAGAATACAGCAGGCATTTAAATTCTACTATAAAATTTATTTATAAACCAGTGGAGACAATTTCCCCACCAAAAATCACATCGCCAACTTCGTCAATAAGTGTTGGCAATCAAGAGACATGGCATATACAACAGGCAGTGTCAATGGCTGCTGCAAAACAACACTTGTATATTCGGATTTTGCAGTATGATCACCTTAAAGGCTTACACGTTGGCAGACCTCTCTCCAAAACATTAACACTAATACATAGCAGTCAAAAATATTTGCATAAAATTTCAGATTGTTGACAGTGACTTTCATTGTAACTATTAAAAACTGTCAGTGCCTTCCAACTAGAGAATATGAACAAAAATGATTATATTCCATACAAGTTAAAGGTGAAGGAGAATTTTCAGGTCATGGCCAAGCCAGCCCCGCTAATGTAAAGCAGTATTGTTTATAGCTAATAAGTCTGAACCTCATAAAAATAGTTCATGACCATGAAGCAACGGTGCTGAAAGCTATTATGTCTGATATCCCATATGCTCTGAGTGAATAACAGAACAATAAAACTTAATGCATATGACCATCCTTTACAAAACCATAACATCAAATAGAGTTATGTAATTACCTGCTTAACTGACAAGGGAGCTAATCTTTGCATTTCTGCTACCATCTGAGCAAAGTGCCCAATATAAGGTCCTGGCATTGAGTAATGGCAGAAAGATGTAAGGATAAAGGGAATTTTGGGTCACAGACTAATGCTCATACCAAACAATAAGTATCATGCCAGAACCTATAACCTAGTTGAAACAGAGAGAGTAAGTGGTGACATATTAGGAAATCTCAAAAACCTGCCTGTAAGAACAGCACAGCCTGCAGCTGCAGCTTCAGCAATGTTATGCCCTGCTAACCCTGGAAGAAATGATCCTCCTACAACTGCAATGGGGGAAATTCTGTACAAGTCCTTCAGCTCACCTGTAAAATAAATACGATATCTTTCAGTAATATGCACACTTTTGACACATTTTTTATGCTAATGAAACCCCAACAAGTTCAGACATGCCATCCTTGGCAGAAAATACATCTGAGACTATCATATACAATCAAGGGATTCTTTTACCAGCATGGCATGTTTGTATTGGGCCAAAAAAAATAGGGAGAACTTCCTAGTGCCCGAACAATTCAGGAAACTTTGCTCCAGCAAAAGTTCCACATAAGTGGGGCATTGCCGAATTAGTCATGGTTTAGTGGATAAATAGAACCTTGGACATCTTGTTACTAAATTCTATCTTCACTCTGTGAGCTGCAGGCACATGTTGGAAACACTATGTGACATATTATCATTATACTGCTTATGTGAGAAATAAGTGCCGAGTCCCATGATCAGCATAAAAGAAAACTCCACACAAGAAATAGATCAACACAAAAACACCGCCATATGGAAAGTGCTTGAAAGGGCACCCAAACACAATAATACTCAGTAATAGAGAAAAATAATAAATGTGATGTACAATGATCAGATGGATATAGCTGCATATGCCCTCATTTACACACCAATTCCTAAGATGATGTAGGGAGAGTCAACAGTTTATGGCCTACATCGTCAACAAATATCCCAAAGATATACCACAACATTGGCAACTCAATGGACCTGATAAGACATGTTTTATTCACTCAAGCATTCCCCCTAAAACATTACTTAAGAGTACCCAGGGCATTACTCATTAAGCATTTCCCGAAGGGAGGCATTTTCTTGCCATGCCCCTATGACAACTCCTAAAAGCCCGAGAACGTCTTTCAATTTGACAAACTATGCAAGTGGCTTTGTTAAGATATCTCGTTTTGATCATCAGTACTACTAAATTGGAAATTCAGCATTCCCTCAATGGACCTCAATATGCTTTGTCATGTCATGCAACAAGGCTATGAGCAATCTAAATAGCACCCTGGCTGTCACTGAAGAGTGGTTAGCCACTTTTGTGAAAAACCAAGCTTGCTCATCGAATCTCGGACTCAAGTTGACTTTTGTGCAACATTTACTGCTCCTAGGTATTCTGCCTCAGTAGTGGACAACGCAATCTCCTACTTATATGGTCAAGTGACTGGGCTTGATCCAAGATTTTAGACAGCCAAAAGTAGACTTTTGTGTATCCACATCGTCTGCCGAATCCAAGTCACTATGACTCACTAAGCATCTACCACTGCCTCTAGAGTACTTGATCCCTAACTAAGAAGTATCCTGAATATAGCTCAATATTTACTCGATAGCTCTTCTTTGGCTCCTGCATGAACCTACACACAATATTGACTGCAAAGGAAATACATGGTCAAGTATGAATTAAACTATAAAAGACTTCCTACAAATTGCATGTACAAAGTGGAATCAACTCAAGATGAAGTATATTGAGCCATCAACTTGACTCCTAACTGATACGGGTAGATGAAGGTTTGCACTTGTCCACGTTGAACTTTTTCAACAAGGGAATCCTTTGGTTGAGTTAAATATCCCATCCTCCAAATGCAGTACTTGTATCCCAAGAAAGTACTGCAACAAGCCTAAGTCAATCATTTCAATTGTCTTCTTGAATTCATCCTTCACACCATGAATTAAAGCAATGCAACCTTTAATAATAATCAAACCATCCACATAAAGTGCCCCAATCAAAATATGACCATCAACATGCCTCACATAGATATTATGATCACTGTTGCATCTAGCGAACCCACAAGATAGAAAGGACCTCTCTATCTACTCATACCATACCCAATAGAGTGACTTCTTAAGCCTGTAAACAAGATTAGAATCACCATAATGCTCAACACCTGATGTGATTTGCACCGCAGGGCTCAAGATGGTGGTGCAGAGGACAACTTAGCAAGTAATATATGGAGTTATATTATGAAAATGCAATAGAAAAAAAACATTAGTAGACCAATACACATTCAGAATACAAGGGACAAAAAAAATAATACTCTTTTATTCAAATGGAAATGAACGTGTATGGTACATATACTTACAAAAACTTAGAAGACTAAAAATGAAAATTCACGTGATTGGAAGGGGGAAATGCTTTCTAGCTGATTTTCCAAAATGGAATGCAAAATGCATGAATGCAATAATTGCCATCGACCTTTGGTTGAATGGGAACATTTGTACAATGACAAGAAGCAATTACAAAAGAAGATGATTGCAAAATGGTTCAATTTATGTAACAAATGAACAGTTGCAAAACAGTTCAATTTCTGTAGCAGATGACCATGTCAACTGAACTTCATGTTTACATTGAAAATTGCATAACTGCTTCTACTACTTGGTCAAATCTTAAAATTGCGTATGTTGTGACTGAATCCCGAAAAATTCACGTTCAAGATCAACTTTCAAATTTAAGATATGTTCTTTTACAAATGTAGATGATTTTTTGACTAAAGTTCATTCTTTAAAGTCATAATTGAATGGTTTAGGTTTTATAATTTCTGATTTTAATATAATTCACACTACTACGAGAGAGTTTACCTAGACCTTTTCGGCAATTCATTACAAATACGAAGTCTCAACTTATTAGTTCTACTTTTTAACAACTCAGTTGATGTCTGATCTTTTTTATACTTTGTTACAAAAAGGAAGAATAAAAATTACTTCAGTTTGGTAGCCTTAAAGCAAATGAAAGTGCCTTTGTATCTGAACATCCAAACAAGAAAAGTAATAATGGAGATCATTTGAAGTCCAACAAAAGTCCTAATGGCAAAAATAAAAATCAGTCAAACCCTCAGGGAAGAATGGTTTGTACTTAAAAATGGTAAGAAACCTACAAACATTAATGTTAGTGCTAGTAGTAAGACTCAAAAATAACAAAAGTCTAATACAATGGTTGTTTTTACTTGTGCTTTGTGTTCTTCTTCTCCTACTAAATAGATTGTTGATTCCGGTGCTACTCACCATGACTTCTAATGTTGATTTATTTACTTCTTTAGAACTAGATAAGTCCAATAATTATTTGTCTTGTAAATCTTTCTTCATGCAGTTTAGAAGAAAATTGATACGAGTGTTCCTAATGGCGAGTAAAATGATTTTTTGTTTATGCCTGATTTAAAGTTAAATCTACTTTTTTGTTCCTCAATTTTGCAAACAAGATTATAAAGTAAAATATTTTCAAAATACTTGCTATGTTAAATCAGCCAAACAAAATTTTAAGTTGTTACCACAACTTCAAAAAAAAAATTATTCTTTGTTCAAATTTGCAAAATTCTCTTCTGCTACTCATGCTTTAGTTGCTTCTGTTTATGGTAGCTTATGGCATGAAATATTAGGTCATATTTATTACCAAAGCATTGCACTTATGAATAAATTAAACACGGTGCATTGCTTGCCTGAAATTGCTACCATTGATTTTGTTTGTACTGGATGTATAGCTAGTAAAATTCATATAAAATCTTTTCCTATGGGGAAATCTTGGCATGCAACTAAAATATTGCAACTTGTTTATAGTGATCTTTTAGGTGCAGTGCAAATTCCTATTAATGGTGCTACGTATGCTCTCACATTTGTAGATGATTACAGATGGAAAAAGTTTGAATTTATTTTTTGAAATCTAATTGTTGACCATTTTGGCCCTGCAGGCCAAAATCAGTCTCCTTCCTTCCCTACCACTCTTAACCCTCAATCTAAGTCATGTACCCACCTTCTGCAAAATCCCCTTTTCTTTGCAATAAGCCCTGTTCTTATAAAACGTTGAAAGATCTAAGTACCTGCAGGGTTAGGTTCAGTATGGAGCTTTTCGCTTTGAACAATGCCTTAGACAAATATGAGTCTTTTACAAAGCTCCAAAGGGCAGGTACCCTTGCGGAGGGCAGTCAGGCACAAAAAGGACCATTCTAGCAGGCTGCGGAGGGCAGTTCCAGACCCAAAGGTGCCCTTGCGGAGGGCAGCTAGTCAAAAGGCTGAAACAAGGCAGAGTTTTCCTTCGGAAAAGACTAAGGCAAAAGGGAGGATTTCCTTCGGACTTTTGTCCGAGGAATAAATCCAAAAGAATCCAAGGTAAAGTTCAAAAGTCCTTCGAACATTTTGTCCGAAGGAAAAGACACGGAAAATCAAAGGATCAATTCCTTCGGACAAAATGCCCGAAGGAATTCCTTCGGACAAAATGTCCGAAGGAATTCCTTCGGACATTTTGTCCAAAGGCATTTGTCGGGGAATTTTTCTGAAAGAAAGAAGCCGACCGAAGAAAGCAAGCGTTAAAACATTGAAGGGAACATTCCTTAGGACAAAATGTTCGAAGGATTTCCTTCGGACATTTTGTCCGAAGGATTTGAGCCCGAAGGTCCCTGAAGGGCAAGTACCCTTGCGGGGGACTCTCGGCGACCGCGAAAGGGACCTTTCTCAAGGCCCAAAGGGACACCTTCCCTTTGGGAGGTTTCAAAGACAAAAGCCAAAGGAAAGGGAAAGCCGAAGGAATTGCCAAGGGGGTGACGGGCCCAAAGATGTCAAAATTGAGCATCGCAAACTAGCCGTTGGAATTCAGATGTCCGATGACGTCCCTGCAAACGTCAATTCAGGGCAATAGAATAGCCGTTGGCTTTCAAATGGCGACAGGCGCGCGAACGTCAACTTTATGGCAATGAAATAGCCGTTGATCTTTAAATGCTTGAGCGCAAACCCGAAGGAATTCAAAGACCTTAAGGCCAAAAGGAAGAGACCGCCGAGAAGGGAGCCCAACGAGCCAAAGATTGATAGAAGATAGCCCCGAGGGCTCAAATTGCCGGAAGGAGTCAAGAGAGGAAAAGACAAAACTAGGAAAAGACAAAGCTGGGAAAAGACAAAAGTTAAGAATGAACTCAGCGACCTGCTGATGAAAGAGCCCAAGGAGCCAGCAAAGGACGTTAAGATAGCCTCAAGAGCTCAAATTCCAGGAAAAGACTAGGCCAGGAAGAGACAAAATTATGAATATGGACAAAACAGCCCAGGTGGCAAAGGGGAGGCGAGTTATTCCTGTAGTTGAAATAGTCTCCACCAAGTGGTCATCAAGGAGCGCAAACAGTGAATGGCGCGACCTATGTTTCCCCACTTTGCATTGATAAGCAGACAAACCGCGTGAATGTCTTGAAGGAGCGGTCTTGTTTATAGACAAACGGCATGGCCCATGATTTCACATATGGCGTTTAATATATTTTAAACGCCTAAAGTCAAAATTGGAGTAGACACAGCATTATCTATCAAGCGGCTTCCTCTTCCCAATGCTCTCAACGCACATGGGCCACTTGTAAAAGGGTGCCAAAGTCTTTTCCAAAAAGGGGCGCCTTTTGCTTTCTCTTTCTCTATATATATTGTAATCTCTCATTTTGAGAAGGCATCTCTCATTGTTGTAAGGCAAAAAGCCCTGCCAATTTTCACCTGGAATCAATAGAATACGCATTTTTAGCTCTATTTTGGTTGGATATATCTCTGAGTGTGTCTGAGTGTTAACCTTGTGTTCAGTCATTTCTCTCTTGATGCTCTCACAAGCTTGATACCAACACGCCTAGTATAGACAAAGCGCCATTCTTGCAGATAGCAAAAGAGCTGTATCTGAAGCGCAAAAATAGGAGAGGGTTATCAGATAGTGTGCCTTCTTACAACACCTGTGGTAAGTTCATCTTCTGTGTGTCTTCATTAAGCCTTTTTGTTAAGTTCTCTGCAATCTGGTCCTTTTACCAGATAAAGTGTATGCATGTGTTTTAATGGTTCAAAGTGTGAGTATGAGTAGATCAAACTTGTTTGGTGCATCACCCTCTTAGTTTAGGTTTTGTTTCAGTATCTTTCTCTCTTTTCAACCCCCCCATTATATATATATATATATATATTAGCAAATGTACTGGAATAAATCAGAGATGCATCAAAGGGAGCTAGCCCTTATCTAGAGACTCTCCCTTCAGTTTTTCCAAACCCACAGGCAAGAGAGGAGTTTCCATTGTGTCGCGTGGAAGACAAAAGCTCAGCCTTCTGTCAAGGGTGCAATCCACAGCGTCAACAGTTTTTGGCACGCCTAGTGGGACCATTTTTAACACTCAGCAAAGTTCCAGGATTGATGCTGGCCCTGTTACAACAAAATTAACCATTTTCCAGCATCTGGTGACTCCATTATTAAGAACATCAATCTCTGATCAAAGACAAGTCTGACCTCCTATGCCTAAAATCACCACACGATCTGCGGCTAAGGGTGTCCCTTTTGAATTTGTTGAACTACCTTTAAACTCAGCAAGACGACTGAGGTTTGCAAGAACTCATCCTTATTCAGCAAATTGTTTTCCCAATCCTGCCATAAGATACACCTACGCAAAAAGGCCTCGGTTGAATCCTGCTATAGCTATGGCTTTACCTTTTGTGGCCTTTCATGGTCAAAGTCCTTTGAATCTCTTGCATTATGACCCAATTCCAGGGGCAGTCCTTAAAAATGTGCCTCCCTTTAATGGAGAAGGGCCCATTACTGCCATTGAACACATCAGAAATATTGCTAACCTCTGCAACATCCACAATGTCATTGAGGAAAACATTGCGATCATATTGCTGGCATTGTCTTTCAAGGGCAAGTTTTGGACTGGTATGGGACTTTGCCCATGAATTCAGTTGATTCTTGGAACGAGTTGGGCACCCTCTTAACAAACAGATTTGGGGAAAAGAGCGACCACCTCTCACTTGCCGAGCAGCTGACCACTATGAAAAGAGCTCCACACGAATTCATGCTGGATTTCAATACTCGGTTTCAGAAGACATGAGATAGAATCCCCATTTTGGTAAGGCCGACTCCAAGCTATGCTTTCCTCTATTATTTGAAAGCGTTGAACAACGACATTGCTGTTATGATACAATCCATGGGAGGACATGTGATGCCCGCTGCCTATGATATAGCCATAGCAGCTGAGAATTGCCTAGTGCAAGCGGGAAAGATAGCCCCTAGGCCTCATATGCCGCTTTTTCCTGAATTGCTGCCTCCAATTCAGACTGCCGCACCCACTTTGGCTCTTCTGCCTGTGATAGAAAAGCCGGCTGCTACTTCGTCCAATGACCTCCATGAAGTCAAAAGCTTGTTGCAATGTGTAACAAATGAACTAGTGGCTCTCAAAAGGCAACACGCTCAGAGTAATCGACCAAATCAAGGATACCAGCAGATGGGCAAGCAAATAGACCCCCTTTCCAGAATTACAATCAAGGACAGGGTCAGTTTGCATAGGCCAGACCTTTTCAAGGCTATAATCCAGGCGCCCTTCATCATCCAAGGCTCTAGCACCCGCCCAAAACAATCTGGTACAAGAACAACCCAGTTGCTCACCCATGGGATATGGTCAAGATCAGGCTGTTTACACAAATGAAATGCTGAGTCAGTACACGAATGCACAGGGCAATCAGGCAGCCGCCCAATTCTCCAGCTTTGAGGCGTCATTACAACATGGCATGAACAGCAGGCCGGCTCAGCCTGATTCCACTTTCATGAATCACCTGAAAGGTGAATTTTATACAATCAATTATGTGGGCAGTACAGACAATCAAGGCGATTGTGTCGCAGCCAACATAAGGTTCAAGAGGAGAGCTATGGAAGAAGCTCAAGCAGTTGCTCAAGCATCAACACCGCCTTCTTTATCACATGTAAACTAGAAAATTCCAAACTTCAAAACGCCGGTTATACCCTCAACTCCTCGGCCTGTGCCTCAGGCTGTAACCCTAAATAAAATTTGAAAGAAGGCAACCCTCAAGTCAATGTGGTAGACCAGATGAAGAAGCTGCACATGAATATCTCCTTGTGGGATTCATTATCGATACCAGGACAAAAGGACATGCTGCAAAAAGAATTGCACAGGTTGAATGAACAAGCTATCCTAGCAAAAACTGATAATGTTCTGATCACAAATGGGCAGCCTTCCACATCAGGCCAAGTTAAGAAAGAAGAAAAGGTTTCCCCTTTCTATTTGTCCTTGGTCATAGGAGACTTCCTGGTGCACAATTGTATCATTGACAGTGGAGCAAGCACCTCGGTAATGCCCAAATGCATAGCGGATAAACTGGGGCTCAAATATGAAGAGATGACTAAGGGAGTCCTGCAGTTGAATGGGACCCCAGCAAAGACAGTAGGGGTGGTGAGAGGCTTGAACTTGACGCTCCACCCCTGTTTAACCTTCTCGGTCCCTCATGACGTGGTGGTGGCGGATGTTCCTCCTTACTTTGCCATTTGCTTATCCAGAGATTTCACATCCAAAATAGGTGGCTACCTAGCAGCAAACTGGTCCTATTTGGTTTTTAGAACCAAGTATGGGACTAAAGTCAAGATTGAATCGGAGCCACTCCACAGAGATCATCTAGAACCATACTCACTCAAGGCGGCAAATGTCAGCTACGCCATAATAAAAATTTCAAGTGGATCAATCTCTATCCTCTGCCCTTGAAGGAGTTGCTGCCATGCTCTTAGACGAATGGAAAAGTGACAACTTTGAGCACGACCCTTACAATTTCATAGAAGAGGCAGGACTTGGGATTTATTACATGCACGAAGAGGGTACTTTTGTACCAAATCTGATGAAAGCAAGCCAAGAAAGCTCGGGTTTATGGCAGCTGTTCTTTGATGGCTCAAGAAGTAAGTTGGGAGCTGGTGGTGGAGTGGTGTTAGTTTCTCCTTCACAAGAGAAGTGCTTTTCGGCCTTCAGGTTCCAATTTTCTTGCACGTGCAATGTTGCGGAGTACGAATCCCTCATCCATGGTTTGAAGTGGGCGAAGAAAAGAGGAATCAAAGAGCTGCAGGTTTTTGGTGACAGTGAGCTGATTGTGAATCAGGTGAAAGGCCAACATATGACAAAAAATTCCTTGCTTAAGTCTTACAAGCACAGGGTATGGGACTTAGTGGAGAGTTTCCTTGCCTTCAATATTACTTCCATTCCAAGGGAGCAAAATAAGCAAGCAGACGGGCTAGCAGCAGTTGGTGCCCAATTTAATGTCTCTAAGGAGATAGGCCGAAACAACAGTCCATGCTATTTGAAAGTGGTAATCAGGCCCTCCGTACCTGACAACATCACCAAATGACAGTGTTTGACAGCGATCAGCAGATAGCACTCTTCTTGCAAGAGGACGCTGAGTTTGCTGCTAGAAACCAGGCTAAGCTACAGCAGCAGTATGGCAGCCAAATTGTTCAACTGAAGAACAATAAACTTCCTAAAGGCTTGGTCACTCTCGAAAGTATCTTCAACGAGGATGACCAATTGAAAAGCGATAAAGCAAGCATCACCACGAAGAAGGAAAACTATGAGAAGGTTGAAATATTCAAGGATAAGCTGCTTGCACTTGGGAAGGTGTGCACGGACCATGAAAGGCAGGCCTTCACCTTGTTGTGCCAGGAGTTTGCTGATGTCTTCACCTAGAAGTATAGCGATTTGAAGGGTTTCGACCCAAGTTTGGCCCAACATACCATTGAGCTGGAGGAAGGCGCCAAGCCAATCAAGCAGAAGCAAAGACCTATCAACCCAAAGATTGAGCCTCTCATGCGAAAGGAACTCACCAAGTTGATTGAGTCCAAGATAATATTTCCAATCAAACACTCTTTTTGGCTGGCCAATCTTGTTCCTGTCCAGAAAAAGAATGGGGAGATCAGATTATGTGTAGTTTTCAGAGACCTCAATAGAGTCTCTTTGAAAGACTATTATCCTCTTCCAAGTATGCATAAAATCCTCCAAATGGTGACAGGCAGCGAGCGTTTCTCCCTACTGGATGGGTATTCAGGATACAATCAGATTTTGGTACAAGACTGTGACCAGTACAAGACAACCTTCACTACCAAGTGGGGGACGTTTGCTTATCGGAAAATGCCATTTGGACTGTCCAACGCTGGTGCCACTTTTCAACGAGCCATGGACATGGCCTTTTAGGGCCTGATAAATAACATCATGCTGGTATATCTTGATGACGTGACAGTTTTCTCTAAGGAGGCGGGCCAACACATGAAACACCTCAGACAAATCTTTGAGAGGTGTAGAGAGTTCGGTATCTCTCTCAACCCAAAGAAATGCGTGTTCGCTGTCCACGAGGGTAAACTCCTTGGCCATGTTGTTTCCAAAGAAGGCTTGACCATTGATCTGGAAAGAGTTCGCTCCATCCTAGAGTTGTCCTTGCCTAAACATAAGAAAGGTCTGCAGAGTTTCTTTGGCAAAATAAATTTCATCCGGAGATTTATTCCGAATTTTGTGGAGGTAGTCAAGCCATTGGCCTCTATGCTGAAGAAAGATGAGAAGTTCGCGTGGACAACGCAAATGAAGGATAGTTTTGAAGAGATCAAGCAAGCTATCGCCCAAGCTCCTACCTTGATCAGTCTTGACTTCACCAAGGATTTCAACCTCTACACCTTCGGAAATGAAGAGGTAATCTCCGCTGTGCTTACCCAAGCGAATGGTGATGACCTTGAACAACCGCTTGCGTTTTTTAGCCAAGGTCTAGAGGGTTTTGAGGTCAGGTATACATATGTGGAGAAGCAAGTCCTTGCAGTCATATGGAGCTTGAAGAAATTCAGACATATGCTGTCCAACAGCAAGATTCACCTCATGGTTCCACATCCCAGCGTCAAAGATTTCTTGACCAACCGTGATTAGAATGAAAAAAGAGCGGGATGGATCACTAAAGTAATGGAGTATGACGTGGATGTCAAGATCACCAAGCTGGTGAGAGGAAAAGGCTTGTGCGAACACCTTGCTGCAGACCTTATACAGCAAAAAGAGGACAGTTTGCTAATTCACGATGCAGCCACAACAGAAAAACCAGCGGTTATGAAGGATTTGACATCAGACTTGAGGCGTTTCCTTCTCACTGGTGAGTGCCCGCAGGGCCTTGATAGGACCAAGAGGAGATATTTCAGACTCCAATCTCTCTCTTATGTCCTGATTGATGGAGTGCTGTTCAGAAGGGATCTCTCAGGAGTACTTTTAAGGTGCATAGACCCAGGTCAGACCGACAGGGTGCTGTCTGAGTTCCATGATGGGCCAGCTGGTAGTCACTTTGCTCCTAGGCCTAAAACTGCAAGAATAATGAGAGCTGGTTACTTTTGGCCCTCTATTCAGAGACACCCATGCCTGGGTATGAAAGTGCCAGAAATGTGCGCTCTTTGATGGGAAGCAACGACTGGCTGCCATGCCTTTACAGCCTATTTAGGCGGAGCAACCATTCATGCAATGGGGCCTAGACTTCATAGGGATGATCAATCCTCCCTCTAGTGCTGGCCACAAATGGGTTTTGACCGCCACAGACTACTTCACGAGATGGGTAGAGGCTATCGCTTTGAAGGAAGCCAACGAAAGTGCAATCTTGGACTTTTATGAAGCCCTGGTGACAAGGTTCGGAGTCCCAGCGACCATCATATCAGACAATGCATTGGCCTTCTTAAGGACCAGAACGAGTGAATGGGCATTGAGATACGACATCTATTTCAACACTTCTTCCAACTACTACCCACAAGGGAATGGGTTGGCTGAATCCACCAACAAAAATATGATCAGGATTATCAAAAGAACAATGGAGGAGAATCAGAGAACTTGGCATGCCAAGTTGAAAACAGCCCTGTGGGCAGACAGGGTCACTCCAAAGAGGACAATTGGTAATTCACTATACACGCTCGTGTATGGAAGGGAAGCTAGGCTTCCTATTTCACTTGAATTGCCAGCCTTGGACCTTGCTCACCAGCTGCAGTTTGAAGGCAACAGCATGGAGGTTAGGCTATGTGAGCTGATGGAACTTCAAGAGACAAGGGACCAAGCTATGGCTTCTATGACCAGCCGCCAACAGCAGACGAAGAAGCACTTCGACAAGAGATCCTCATCAAAAGGTTTCTCTGAAGGAGACATCGTCTTGAAATGGGATGAGGACCGAGCTAAACCTGGAAAGCACACAAAGTTCGATGCCCTATGGAGTGGCCCATACGTCATCACTCAATGCAAGCAGCACAATGCGTTCCAACTCTCCAGGTTGGATGGTGAAGAACTGTATATCCCAGTTAATGGGATACATCTTAAGCATTATCACTAAGCTCTTCTCCCATCATGTATATATTTTCCTTGTCTTTCCGTGTTTTCCTTAAGTGCTTTTGCACATGTTAGTAGTTTTTTTAATCTTGTGTGTGTTTCGTTTCCTTTTGGGGTAGGACCTTCGTGATTGATTTTTGGATATCTCAAGGCTGTTGCTAACTTTTTCAAGCTGCATTCTGACTCCGTGCTCAATGGACTTTGAGGCTACTGGTTTCTTAAACATAGCAGGCATGCTTCCCCTGGGAATCGCCAATTTGTTGACCATTTTGGCCTTGCAAGCCAAAATCAGTCTCCTTCCTTCCCTACCACTCTTAACCCTTAGTCTAAGTCATGTACCCACCTTCTGCAAAATCCCCTTTTCTTTGCAATAAGCCCTGTTCTTATAGAACGTTGAAAGATCTAAGTACCTACAGGTTTCGGTTTAGTATGGAGCTTTTCGCTTTGAACAAATGCCTTAAACAAATACGAGTCTCTTACAAAGCTCCGAAGGGCAGGTACCCTTGCGGAGGGCAATTAGGCACAAAAGGACCATTCCAGTGGGCTGCGGAGGGCAGTTCCGGACCCAAAGGTGCCCTTGCGGAGCGCAGCTGGTCAAAAGGCCGAAACAAGGTAGAGTTTTCCTTCGGAAAAGACTAAGGCAAAAGGGAGGATTTCTTTCGAACTTTTGTCCGAGGAATAAATCCGAAAGAATCCAAGGTAAAGTTCAAAAGTCCTTCGGATGAAAAGGCACAGAAAATCAAAGGATCAATTCTTTCGGACATTTTGTCCGAAGGCATTTGTCGGGGAATTTTTCCGAAAGAAAGAAGCCGACCGAAGAAAGCAAGCGTTAAAACATTGAAGGGAACATTCCTTCGGAAAAAATGTCCGAAGGATTTCCTTCGGACATTTTGTTCGAAGGATTTGAGCCCGAAGGACCTTGAAGGGCAAGTACCCTTGCGGGGGACTCTAGGCGACCGCGAAAGGGACCTTTCTCAAGGCCCGAAGGGACACCTTCCCTTCGGGAGGTTTCAAAGACAAAGGCCCGGACAAAGGAAAACCCCGAAGGAAAGGGAAAGCCGAAGGAATTGCCAAGGGGATGACGGGCCCGAAGACGTCAAAATTGAGCATCGCGAACTAGCCGTTGGAATCCAGACGTTCGATGACGTCCCTGCAGACGTCAAATTCAGGGCAATAGAATAGCCATTGGCTTTCAAATGGCGACGGGTGCACGAACGTCAACTTTATGGCAATTAAATAGCCGTTGATCTTTAAATGCTTGAGCGCAAACCCGAAGGAATTCAAAGACCTTAAGGCCAAAAGGAAGAGACCGCCAAGAAGGGAGCCCAAAGAGCCAAAGATTGATAGAAGATAGCCCCGAGGGCTCAGATTGCCGGAAGGAGTCAAGAGAGGAAAAGACAAAACCAGGAAAAGACAAAAGTTAAGAATGAACTCAGTGACCTACTGATGAAAGAGTCCAAGGAGCTAGCAAAGGACGTTAAGATAGCCCCGAGAGCTCAAATTCCACGAAAAGACAAAGCCAGGAAGAGACAAAATTATGAAAATGGACAAAACAACCCAGGTGGCAAAGGGGAGGCGAGTTATTCCTGCAGTTGAAACAGTCTCCGCTAAGTGGTCATCAAGGAGTGCAAACAGTGAACGACGCAACCTGTTTTTCTCCACTTTGCATTGATAAGTAGACAAACCGCGTGAATGTCTTGAAGGAGCGGTCTTGTTTACAGACAAACGGCGCGGCCCATGATTTCACATATGGCGTTTAATATATTTTAAACGCCTAAATTCAAAACTGGAGCCAACACAACATTATCTATCAAGTGGCTTCCTCTTCCCAATGCTCTCAACGCACATGGGCCACTTGTAAAAGGGCGCCAAAGTCTTTTCCAAAAAGGGGCGCCTTTTGCTTTCTCTTTATATATATTGTAATCTCTCATTTTGAGAAGGCATCTCTCATTGTTGTAAGGCGAAGCCCTGCCAATTTTCACCTGAAATCAATAGAATACGCATTTTTAGCTCTATTTTGGTTGGATATATCTCTGAGTGTGTCTAAGTGTTAACCTTGTGTTCAGTCATTTCTCTCTTGATGCTCTCACAAGCTTGATACCAACACACCTGGTATAGACAAAGCGCCATTCTTGCAGATAGCAAAAGAGTTGTATCTGGAGCGCAGAAATAGGAGAGGGTTATCAGACAGTGTGCCTTCCTACAACCCCTGTGGTAAGTTCATCTTCTGTGTGTCTTCATTAAGCCTTTTTGTTAAGTTCTCTGCAGTCTGGTCCTTTTACCAGATAAAGTGTATGCATGTGTTTTTATGGTTCAAAGTGTGAGTATGAGTAGATCAAACTTGTTTGGTGCATCACCCTCTTAGTTTAGGTTCTGTTTCAGTATCTTTCTCTCTTTTCAACCTCCCCATTATATATATATATATATATATATATATTAGCAAATGTACTGGAATAAATCAGAGATGCATCTAAGGGAGCTAGCCCTTATCTAGAGACTCTCCCCTCAGTTTTGCCAGACCCACAGGCGAGAGAGGTGTTTCCATTGTGCCGCGTGGAAGACAGAAGCTCAGCCTTCTGTTAAGGGTGCAATCCACAACGTCAACACTAATGATCAAGTTTTGGACACTCTCATTAAATTTCATGCCATTGTTGAAAAAACAATTTGATTGCACTTTGCATATTTTATGTACTGATTTTTTTGAGTATGTCAACATTGATTTTTTTGCATTGTGTAAACCATAGTTCACATACTCGTGCTCGGAGAGTACTCACCTAGCTCCCAAGAATTTTACTTGGTGATTATTCGACAACCACTCACCATCATTCAACAAATTTAAAAAATACTTAAATTTATTTAAAAAAACATAAATTTTATAGAAATTACAGTTGCAAAATGTATCAAATGAGTCTAATATGTTGGGGAAGTGTTTTCTATTAGATTTGAATACATCAACTTGGAGCATTCTCAACATCAATATTATTGTAACATCCCCACAGAGATGCCTTTTACAAGGCAGCGACTAGAAACGGATAACATGCAAGCATAGAATTATTTGTACGGTGTTCCGAAAGCCACTGTGTATGCTTACAATTATCTACTGCACTATATCATTTTGGCAAAGCATTCTTACTTGAAATCTATCAATGCTATAAACTTGAACGTCTTAAGCACTTGGATGCTTCTACAATTTCTCCCTCAACAATGATACCTACCAAAAGGCAAAGACAATCCAAACATACAAAATAGTAATGAGTCACAATACTCGAACTTTAACATAGCTATGTTCTTTAAGTCTTGTAAGCAGTAACTAATGGTCTTTCTTTCCATCTCAGTATAAAAACAATTTATAACCAGCTCTATTAGTTTCTTCCATTGCCCTCTAGTCCTTTGTCATCGAATTTGAATGAGCTAAGTTTCTTCACAATAGTACAATATTTATAAACTTAAATCCAGCTGAAAAAGTTAAGATCTTTGGTGTTGAATGATAGAAATGCATGATAGATATTTATAAAAACTACATACAAAGGATGAAATGGTTTGTTGAGCTAAATGCGTGAGCATTTTTTAGCAGTGGTGCATAAGGTGTTCTGCCATCTGAGATTTTTTATTTCCTCTTTTAACAAATGGCTTTAAGGTCAACAAGCAGACAAACCAATCTATAGCAAGGATCTGGTTGTCGGTTGTCCTATCAATTGTTGTACTTAAACATGAACTTACAAAAGTAAATAAAGGAAGAATCTGTCCATTATACGCTGCAAGGATTGTTATCTAGTTAGGGCTCTCTCCTTCAGCGATCATCCAAGTTAAAAGGGCAACCACCATTTCTGGTTCCCTTGGATTTGCAAAACCGAGCCCCATTGATCAACCCTCGACGAAAACTATCACAGTACTCCTCGAGTACTTGCGATTACTCGTCGAGTACTGTGCTAGTACTCACCAAGGGCCAAGGGTCGAGTACTCGAATTAAGGCAATTTCGAGTGGCGAGTATTGGGTTCTATTGAAGGTCGGTAATTACCCGCCCACTCGGTGAGTAATCGACGAGTATGCATACTATGGTGTAAACAACATGGTATTAAGCATGAAGATATTGTTTCTTACACACATGAACAAAATGGTATCACAGTACATAATATACGACTATTATTGAAATGGTTAGGTGCATGTTACATGCTAAAAATATGCATTATAAGTTTTGGGTTGAAGCAATGCATTGTGTTGTTTATCTCAATAGTAGAACTCCCACTAAATTTGTCGTAAACATTACTTCTGAAGAAACTTGGAGTGGTAGATAACTTAATTTAAAACATTTGTGTATCTTTGGTTGTAAAGCATTTGTTCATATTCTTAAAAAATATATATAAATTAGATTTTAAATCAAACTCCCATATTTTTGTTGGTTATAATGAGTAATATAAAGCTTATAGAGCATATGATCCTCAAACAAATAAACTCATGACTAACAAAATGTAAAAATTGTTGAAAATGGTGTGGTTGATTGTTCTTCTACTTTAGATTCTATTGATATTGTTTATGCTTCTCTTCCTTTTGATTCAAGTGATATTCAAACAGATGTTATGTATAGTAGTGTTGATACTTCTATTGTTCCTACTCCATCTTCTAGTCTTGCTCCATCTTAGCGTATGCATGAGTGGGCAAAAACAACTATAAAATAATCTAGAGTTGATATATATGTTAATGATTCTCGTAGAACTAGGAGACAATTTGGTAATTATGCTTTAATGTTTGAGGTTATGAATAGCAATAATCCTCAAAATTTTGAACAAGCTAAAGGTTACCCTTATTGGCAAACAACTATGCATGATGAATATAATTCCTTAATATCTAATCAAACTTGCGACTTAGTCACTCTTCGTAAAGGTCACAATGTGGTTAGATGTAAATAGTTGTTCAAAACTAAGTTTACTTCTAATAATCATGTAGAAAAATATAAAGCTTGATTAGTAGATAGATGCTTTTCTTAAGTTGAAGGAATTGATTATAATGAAACCTTTGCTCCTGTAGCTAAGATGCCCACAATTAAAGTTGTTTTAGTTCTAGTTGCTCATATGCATTGAGATGTTTATCAAATGAATGCTAAGTGCATTTATAAATGGTGATTTGCATGAAGAAATTTGTGTCTCAACTTCTTGGTTTCATTAAGAAAGGAATTGAGCATCTTGTTTGCAAATTAAATAAAGCTATTTATGGTTTAAAGCAATCACCTAAAAAATGGTACACCAAAGTCCATCAGTATTTTGTAGATCAAGGTTTAAATCGCAGATGCAATGATTCTAATCTTTTTTAAGAATACCACTAGTGGGATAACTTATCATAGTTTTATATGTTGATGATTTGAGAATCTATGTTGTAATACTTAATTTCTTTCTTCTATTAAAAATGCTTTAAAGAAAATCTTTGAAATGGAAAATTTAGGGCTTTGCATTATCTTTTAGGCATGCAAGTTTGGCCAAAAAAGGCCGTTTCTATTTCAATCCAAGTATGCATATGATTTGTTAGCTAAATTCACTATACTTAATTGCAAACCCATTGCTACTCCTTGTCAACTTGGTGTCAAATTAGTTAATAATATGGATGTTGAACATGCTGATCCTACTTTATATATACAATTATCAGAATATTGAATTATCCAACTCATACTTGTCCTAGCATTGCTTTTGTTGTTGGTTGGGTTTCATGGTTTATGTCCAAATCCCAAACTACTCATTTTAAAGTTGCTAAAAAAAATCTTCATTGTCTTAAAGGAACTTTGACCCTTGGCATCGAGTATATACCTTGAATAGAAAATTTAGTGTTGCAATATGCTGGAGGGCCCATGAGAGGTAGATTTGACATGTCTATGAAGGAACAACCTCAAGATTATCACTCACGATTGTATGTGCATACCTGTGAACTATAAAAATAATAAACACAAATATGTCAAGGTAGAATTACTACCAATATATTAATGAAGCTCACATGTGGAGGGGGGCCAACAGCGCTCCTCACATGAGGAATAAAATACAATGGAATAGTATGGATTCCAGAATGGACCAAATTGATCAAATAAATTAGGATCAACCTTCATCCACGCCCTCCAACTTCTTATACAGATAAGTAGGGAGGTTTAGGATAAGGAACAAATCTTTATCTACTATGATTCATGAATAGTAGGTCAAAATAGACAAACCTTATTTTGAGGATAACCACTAAATATATTACTCTTATTTATAAATAACTTATATACGAGTCATTATAAATATGGATAATGATGTGTACATAATGTGTGCTTATCCATAAAGAGTGCATCTCAGACAATATAAAAATGCATGTCATAATATACACTAGCATTCCCCCTTAAGATGTAATATTAAAAGGAGAGGACAAAAGAAGTTACATTAACCTAAGTAAGCTTAGAAAAGATGTTGATAAGTTGTCAAGAAGAAAACTAAGGTGCTCAAGTACAACATCAACACAACCCCTTTAAAAGCAACTTAAAGAAAATGAGCAAATGAGGCAAAACCTGAGAAATAGGTCCCGACAACTACGGCATGTTAGGTACCCATGTACAATAAGTACAAAGAATGCAATGATCATGAGAATGACCGAATTGAAGATGACGCTTCTCAAATTGTACATCACTAAATCTCCAATATTCAAGTGTATCGCAATGGTTGTAGCAAACTAACGTGTCATAGATTCTATTGTTTGGATGTTGACGAATATCAAATAGTAATAAGTTCCTTATGGATGCCATTTCATCCTCATGAAATACATGGGTGTCAAGCCACTGTAACCACCAAGTCAAGAAGGAAATGGTTTTGCATACAAGATATTTCTGAAACGGTAGGATGTCAAACATAAACTACATATTGAAGAATTGAACAATGTATCTTAGATGATTTGCATGAGTGGAACGAATCCACAAGGTGGTTGTAAGTATTTAACAAGTTATCAAGAGCAAACTAACATGTTTAAGTACAACCATCCTCAATATGAATCCCAACAAACACTATGATGGGTACCCATGTACATGTGAGGTATCATAAAATATGATTAAATGGCCAAACAAAGGCTGAAAGAAAGAACAACAATATGAACTTTAATTGAATAAGAGTAGGAAGCTGACTGCACCACTATATATTTCCATAGTTACCTAATACTCTAGGACGGTGGGACAAGGTTTTCTAGAATGGCAAAAAAAGAATCCGAATCTTGGGGATGGCTATATATAAATATTAAAAATAAATAAATAAACTAAAAGATCTAAAACAAAATGAATTCAAATAAATTTTTTATAGTTAAACAATAAAAATAAATTACTACATAAAGCCATTATGATTAGTCATTAATTCAAAATAATAAATGATATAGATACATCAACAAAAACATGATAGGTTGAGGTTTCAATAAAAATGGCTGATCTTCAATTTCACATCTATCTGAGCGTCATAAGGGTGTTTTTCTTCTTGCTTGGATAAGGTGATCAAAAAATCGTTATATCTTAGGCATACGGTGGAGTTTTGAGTCCATTCTCAATCACAAAAGTATTTTTTTGAGCCCAATGCAGCTAGATTGAGACCCATCTATCACCAAGTAGCGGGAAATTTGTGGATTAATATAATGTAACCTGAGCAATTGCAACAATTGGATTCATGACTATTCCTAGTAGAGCAAATGCTATTACACACAAAATCATATTGAATTTGATATAATTTTTCGAGATTGAAGAAGATAATCTATAATTTTGCACATGGGGAGTTATTTCTTTGTTTCATTCAGTCATTAATAACTTAATAATTTTGAGATAATAATATATTGAAATAACACTCATAAAAAGTCCTATCGAAACTTTAATTGGTATGGTAGGCGTTTTTTCAAATAAATATATTTGATATATTTGTATTAATATTTAAATATTTAAAATACAAATAAATTTTAATAAAAAAGAAATTAAAATTTTGAAAAAATAAATTGAAAAAAAGGGGATGTCAGAAAGTCCCAAAAACGTTCCCTAAAAAAGGAATGTTTTGGGGACATCACTGAAATTTAGGGAACCTACCCCACTTTTTCAAAATTTGGGGACTTTTGGGGGGACTTTCTCCACATCCTGTCTTCCCCAAGACATCCCAAGCATCTCGGAGGACTACAGGACAAAGGGGACATTTTGGGGACTTCAATGAAAATTTAGGGGATGTCCCCATTGTTTCAAATTTTGGGGACTTTGGGGGGACATTTCCTCCGTCCCGCCATCCCCAAGACATCCCAAGCAGCTCAAAGGATTGTAGGACAAGGAAGCACACCCACACGTTACTATGGTTGTCATGGTTGTATGCAAGAAAAGCATCAATGTGCCAAACACGTGTCTCTTATTCATTCATGTTTGTGTTTACTATGAAATACCTTCATCCATTGTGTTTGACTACAATCCATGGTTTGTCTATCATTTTTGGCATGCCTTGTGGGAGATGTTGGATACATAATTGGAACAGTGTACGACATTCCGTCCTTAAATAGATATGCAAACAAAAGTTGTCAACTGTACTCTTGTTCATTTGTTGTGAATGTACAATAATGTACATCTGCGTACCTTCGGATGATAATTTTCTCTTCATTTAGCATGCCTATAATAGAGCTATTCATAGTTCTACAAGGCATTATCCATTTTAGACTTGTCTTGGGTTCCAACTAACTGTGCCCCTTGACATACCCTACCACATGCCATCAAGCACATAGTTGCGGTCATAGAAGGAAGTGGACAAAGCAGAGAGGTTGCAACACATTCAACAAGTTCATGAGCAAGTTCAACAAATACTCAAATAACAACACAAGTACAAAAAGTGCCCCAAAGCACATCACACACCTCATGACTTCAATGTGGGTGATAAGGTCTGGTTGTATCTTTAGAAAAAACACTTCAAGTGTCTGCAATGGATGATTAAGCCTTTGCACTATGGTCCTTACACCATACTGCACACAGTTGGAGAGAATGCTTTTGTCCTTGATTTCCAAGCATACTGGGGTATTCATTTGGTTTTAATGTGGAACTCCTTAAGCCATACTTTCCACCTTTGCTTGAGAGAATAGCAACTCAACGTCCTTCAAACTTGAATCCTAAACATCCACAGGCAATGCTAAAAGATCGAATTGTTAAAATCACAACTACACTTACCCACCAAGGCACACATCAATTGTTCAAAGTGGTGAAGGTAGATAATATGCATATTAGGTTAAGTGGTAAAACCTTCAACAACTTTAGGCTCAATTTTCGTAGCTAATTGAATATGTGATTGGGCCCATCACTTCTAAAGAAAGGGTGAAAAAGTTGAGCATAATCGCACTAGTCCATGCTCTATGGAGACATTAGTTATCCCATGCAGTTTAGATCTATGCCCTGTGTAAAGATGGTTGGCCCAAACCTTCATATGCTTCAAGGACGAAATTCAAGGTGCCCAGACTTTTGTGCCATCACCTAACACATTGGTGTTTATCTCCTAGCACATTGGCACTCATCTTTTTATGACAACCAACTCGATTGGAGCATGCTAAGTTGGTGTGACCTAGAAAACATCTCGCATAGGTCAGGCTCAACACCAAACCTACATGCCACATGGACTTTTCATGCCATGTTAGACCACACTCCTAGGGTTTGTGCCACAACAACAAAATCAACAACATTGTGCACACCTGGAAGTCAAACCGACACATCAAATGTAAGGTGAACCTGAAAGATAAAATTGCAAGATCTTTTCTTATAAAATTGAATTAGAAATAAATGTATATAATAAGGCACAATATTACCTTAAAAAATCCAAACCATGAAAATGTGGACATAAAAATTGACAAGTGGGTAAATTGTTTCAATGGAAATAAACCCCACATGTTGTAAGTAAATATGGCTTTAAAACACCATTCTCACAATTACAATCATTATGATGAGAGTACAAGGAATAAGAGAAAACGAAAAATAAGAATAAAATTCATGAAAAGAGGAGAGGACAGAGCTTTTTTAATAGTGAAGAAGTCAAAGAAGTTACTAAGTTATGTCATTACCTTAGCCAACTTGCATAGGTGTTTGCCTAGTGTCCCTAATCTCCATGAGGTGAGGGGTGGGAAGTCTATGCAAAGTGTCATAGAAGCTACATATGAAGTTTAACTCTAGGATTCCCTTTAAAAGGGACAAGTGAGGTGTAACACTTAACATGACACCTCACATATTCCTCTATTATATAAAATAAAAAAAATCATTTGGAAATAATACACACACAAACTTAGACTAACATTAGGACTATAAATTAACCCAAATAAAGGGTAATCCTAACACTCCCCATTGAACTTTCTTTGGGAGTACCTAAAAAACTAAATGAAGGAAGGGAGCGTCATTTCTCAACACTTACCCTTGATGACAATTTCCTTCAATCCCAAAGTAGTACAAAAAAGAATAAATTTTTGGTTACATTTTTGGGAGAAGGATAGAAAGAAAGATGAATTTGATTGTCTCCAAGGAGCTCTTGCTAAAAGTGATGTTGAATCTCAATGTGTGTAATGTCCCTAATTTGGAGGCTCAGTAATTTAATTAAATTAATTGATTAAGTTGTCCAAATTAATGATTTCTCATAAGGATGACTAATTGATTATTTTAATTAAATTAAAAAAAGAATTAAATTAATTATTTGTAAGGTTATCACAATAAATAAATATTAAAAATATGACCTTATATTTAATTAATTTAATAAAGTGACTTGAATAAAATATTATATCATAAAAAAAGTCACTAAAGTAAAATAAAATTATTTTAATATTATTCTCTAGAAACTTCTTGAAGGTTCCACTTCCACTTGGAGAAAAGGTATAAAAAGAGGATAAGCCAAGCTTCTAATCATCTAGTGTTGACATTTGCTTTGATATGTTCATTTGTGGAGCCAAGGGTTTTTGTAGATTTCTGATTGTGATCTTTGGAAACGATACCTCCCATCGATTGGCATAACTGAGGTGCTGAAGATTCCTCCGAAGGGTTGCAGCTGAGAGAAAGATACTTTAGTCTTTCTATTGTGCTTCTGAGGCAAAATTTTAGTGGCCTTTGGCAAAATTTTTGGAGTTTTGATTTGGGAGAATGATTTGCATACATTTATAGTTTGATGATTGCATCGATATCACTCATTGAGGAGCGTTTGGAGATAGCATCAATCTGATATAGTTTTCAGACTTTATCACCAGCCATATTCAGGGGCACGATTTTATTCATGGAGGTCACTTGAGGTATCGATTTCATCACCTAGTTTGGGCGCTCCATTCTTGAGGTCAATGCCATCATGTTCCATGCTTGAAGAGGGTCTGAAAGGTTGTGTATAACTTTATATCTGCATTTTATTCCAGAACAGGGGCGGCTGTATAAGGGCATCGATTGGCATTGTGGAGGGCACAATTGGATATTTTTTTGGTTGCTATCTCATCCTCTATCATAGGCGCTCCAATCATACCAGGTTTTCATTCATTTTACATCCATTTCTGATTATACAAATTAATTGCAATAGGCTGCCATTGATATTCAGATTTTTATACATGTCAGTATAAGCCAAGAGTCTTGGCAATTGTTATCAGCATTGTAATCAGTTTATATTTCAGTCAATTAAAGGAGTTATAAGGTTATTTCTTGGTCATTGCTTCAGTTATTACCTTAGATGCCAAATGTTTGTAAAAATGTCATATCGCTGTAGTTGCATATTTCTTCATACTTAGTTCATGTATATGCATCAGAAAATACAAAAATAATTGCACATTCATCCTAGGAGGTTGTTTAGAAGTCATTTGCAAGCAATTACATTGTCACCAACTGAATTTAGAAGCAAGTAAAACAATCTGAGTTTTTTTTACATCAGCAAGATATCCCTTGTGTACAAAGTGTTTGACGAAATTCTCAGGGTCAGAAATCAGAAATTTTCAATCAGAATTAGCAAGGGATACTATAATGTGCTTTGTCTTTGCATGAAAAACTAGATTCTTTGCTAAGGCAATGGCGCTTTGGTTGTCAAAATAATGGAGTAGTTTTAGAGTGCCTCAAATTCTGCAAAAGTTATCTAAGCCAAAGGGTTTCCTTGGGAGTATAATTACATCCTCTAGATTAGCTTATGTGGAAGACAAGGCTAAAACTCGTTTCTTACTATTCCATGAAATTGTGCCATATTTTAATGTAAAATAGTAACCACACATTGATGTATGTTATTTTGAATCACCACCTCAATCAAAATTTGTAACCTGGCAAATTAAATGTTAGTGTGCGTTATGACATACACTTTTGTATTGTTTAAGATGCACTTTTTAAGGATAAGCACACATTATGTGCACATCATTATCCATATTTATTTATAATATCTTTAGTTGTTATCGTCAAAATATGTTTTGTTTATTTGGAGCTAATAGTATTCGATTGTATCATATTCCTCATGTGAGGAGGGCCATTGGCCCCCCTCCACATGTGAGCTTCATTAGTATATTGGTAGTCATTCTACCTTGACAAATCTGTTTTTATTGCTTTAATAGTTTATAGGTCTGCACATGCAATCATGGGTGATAAGTCTTGACGTTACTTCTTCACAGATCCTAGAAGGTGTACTAGATCTACCCCTCATAGGCCCTCCACCATATTCCAACATGGTATCAAAGCTTTCCTAAGAGTCACTTTGTTGCATTGATGATTTTCATATTTGGAAATCTCTTCGTCAGTTTTGTGGGTTTTCTATCAAAGTTACATTAAAGGGACTTAGTTGGCTTCAAGACTTTAAGAGCTTCTTATAGAGTTCTCAACAATTTCATTGCATCTAGAACGTTTAAGAAAGTTTTGTATTTTCATTACATCAGAAGTGGAGCTACAGTGCTCAATTAATAGAGGCTAGATTTATTTTTGCATGCAATTTTTTTTTGCAGGCATCACCACTTTTAATATTTTTATTTTCTTAAGTTTTGTCAAAATTGAAAAAAGACAAGAATTTAAAAAAAAAAATTGTCAATTTTTCCATTTTTTGCAATTTTCTACATGTTATGAAGGAAACGTTGCAAGAATGAACATGATTTTTCAATGAACTTGCATCTTTCTAGTCACCAATTACAAGAACAAACATGATTTTTTTCATGAAACCTACATTTTTTGGTTGCTGCCTATAGAAACCTTAGTTTTGTGAACCTAGACAGCTTTGCAAATTTTGCTGAAATTTTTGAACGCCTATTGGTCAATGTGGTGAAACTTGTTTGCAAATTTTGGATTTTTCTAGGAGTCTGCAATCTAGTGACTGCTAAATATTTTCAATCAGCGCAAAGTTTTGTTCGGAGTAGTTCTTGTTTTGAAACTAGTGGATGCTCACCTTTTTTGAGTAGTGTAAAGTTTTATTCAATGCAGCCCTAGTTTTGAAACTAGTGGGCACTAACCATTTTTGAGTAGCCCAAAGTTTTGCTTGGAGCAACCCTAGTTTTGAAGCTAGTGGCCACTCACCATTTTTGAGCAGCCCAAAGTTTTTTGGGAAGCAACTTTATTTTGAAGCTAGCAGAAACTTGCCATTTTTGAGTCACTCATTTTTTTTTTTTGGAGCAACCCTTGTTTTGAAGCTAGCTGCCTCTCACCATTTTCAAGCAACCCAAAGTTCTGTTTGGAGCAATTGTGGTTTTGAAGCTAGCGATCGCTCACCATTTTTTGGACAGTCAAAACCTGTTGAAATGCTAGTTGTTTTGGAAGCTAGTGGCTACACACTATCTTCATGCAGCCCAAAAATTTGTTTGAAGCTAGGAGCTGCTAGCTTTATATTTAGCAGCCTTTTTGGAAGCTAGTGCCCACTAACTATCGTTAAACCAGCCAAAGTCTGATTGAAGCTAGTGGCTGCTAACTCTCCATGAGCAACCAATGTTTGTTGAAAGCTAGCTCTCTCTAACTTTACCTTCTGAAACCATCGTTTGTAGAAGCTAGCGACTGCTAAGAGTATTCACGCTCACCTAGCCTGTGCCGGAATTTGATTTGGCACTGTCTTTGTGTATATGATGCCAAAAAAAGTGTTGTTGGAGCACAAATAAGGTCTTGTTCACTCTAAAGTGTTTTGCTGTTTTGATATTGTGTGCCTCCCAAATGAGTCTTTGGCAAGGTGTGCTGACATAAACACAAACATGCATGAGCTCATAGAGAAGTGAATCGAAAAGAGAGAAATTGTAAACACATTCACCCCACGTGAGAGCATTATAGGCTTGCATGAAGTCTTGTTCTATTGAGTAGAGGGAAAGCTAGTCAGAGAATTTGTGACCATGAGTGTCAAGCAATGTTATGAGCCCCTGCACAGGAGGATGACTAAGGCAATCTACTGCCTTCTTGTTCTTTCCTTTTCTGTGTTTGATCACCAAATGCAGCTTCTACAAGTATGACATCCAATTCATATGGTGCACATTCTCTATATTTGCTTTGTGTATACAAGAACTAAAGCGGCTTATGATTTGAGTGAATAACAGTCTCCTTACCCATGATGTAATGTCATCACTGCTTGAATGCTTGCATAATGGAATACAACTCTCCGGATGTCTATGTTGAGTGAGTATTGCAGTGAGTGCATAAATGGATGCATCAGTCTTGATCTCAAAGGTTGGGCAATGTCTCCCATGGCTAGGACTTGAATGACACAAAGCCATTGTTTGAGCTCCTCGAAGGCGCATTGTGAAGCGATTGTCCTTTGGAATTCAACTTTAGCACATATGATATCATTCGGGGGCAGGATATGTGCAAGAATCCAAGGACAAACCTATGATAGAAACTAGCAAGTCCAAGAAAACTTCAAAGCTATGTGAGATTGCACAAAGTTGGCCACTCTTATATTATCCAGATCTTTTTTTGATCTACATGTATGCCTACACGATCAATGATGTAGCCCACATACTGGATCTGCATGGCACTGAAAATACATTTGCTTAAGTTGGCTTGCAACTTGTGTTGGCACAATGTGTCTAGCATGCACGCTATGTGATCAACATGCTCCTCCTAGGATGTATTGAAAGTGAGAATATCATCCTAGTAGACAATGACTAAGAAGTTGGTGAAAGGCCGAAGTATGTCATTCATCAAGCACATGAACATTGTTGGCGCATTGGTCAAACCAAGAGGCATAACCAACAACTCATACAATCCCTCCTTTGTTTTGAATGTTGTCTTCCAAACATCTTCAAATGGACTAGAATCTTAAGATAACATGACCTCTAGTCGATTTTGGTAAAGTATTGTGTGCCTCAAAGTTGTTCCAAAAAGATTATCAATTTGCAGTAGTGAATACCGATTTTTCACCATTATATTGTAGAGTGTGCAATAGCCATGCCAACCATCCTTCTTTGGTGCTAGAATTATCGGGCTTCCACAAGGAGAACTTAGCCATCTTGACTTGATCAATAATTTCTTGAATTTGGTGTTGAATCTCATCGTTCTCCCAAATGGTATGACAAGCTATTTGGAAGTGGAGATCCTCCAACTAGGTCGATATGATGATTTACAACACAATGTGTGGGGACACAATTGAGTCTTCATGACATATTCATGGTGCTGTAGTGGATTGTCAAGTTTCTATTGTTGTGACAAGCAATGAACTTGGTGCACTGCTAATGCATGTTTTCTTTGGCACTCTTGTGTCTTAGGGTAGACCATGAGCAACACAAACTTCTCCACAAGAGAAATGAGTTTGTGACATTGCTTGGTGGATACCAAAGTAACTTTGGTCTTCGGAAGAAACTCAGAGATGTTGAAGATGCAGTCATTGACTCTAGCAGGCCAAAGTTGTGGCTTAGTTCTAGAGGTACCATCACTGTCATACACATATGGCCTTCCAAGTAGAATGTCACATAACTCCAACGATGCTACGCCAATGGTGGTTGTATTTCTCATAGGCTTGATTCCATACTCAAAAGTGCATTGGCACCAAACATGGTTATATATTCCCTATTATAGCCATCCCAATGCATATGGATAAGGATGTGCTTCAATGGTAAGACCTAGGTGCATGACTGTGTCTTGTGCAATGATATTTTTTTGGCTCCTATTGTTGATGATGACATAAACAACTTGACCCAACACTTGATGTTTAAGAGGCACTATCTTAATCAGAGGTGTTAGTGGAAAAGGTGTTGGCACCAAGGCAAGTAGCATCTAGATCGTTTTCTTTTGCTTGTGCAAGACCTTATGTTGACTACACAATCAAGGATTGTTGGGCATGGCATTCAGAATCGTTGTAGGTGTTTTTTCAATGTCGATGGCACTGATTGTCACATTGCTTTATCTTGCCGTTGTCTAGCACTAATCGTGTTGGTGCCTTTTGTTGTGCTAGAGGCTAGTTCAGCTAGTCTCCTCAATGTGTTGGCTTTTGCTTTGGCACTGGAGTATTTAACATACCATGGACAGGCTTGCTTTTGCACACGACACTAGATAAAGAGGAAAACTTTTTCTTCATCTTGACTTTGGCCCCAATCCTGGCAATGTTGCAACAGGCTTCCCGAATGTATCGGAGGTGATGAATTCCTTCTTGGCATAGATATAGGGAAAGAGTCCATAGATGTAATTCAGCACCCTATGTTGCTTAGTTTTGTTTTTGCACAGGTGTGATAGGTAGTCATAGAACTCATTCATGTATTATTGTCCCAATTGGTGCTTTAGCAAAAATTTTGGAATTTCATGTACTCATCCTCAAAGTGCTCAAAGGGGTAATATTCTTTGTGTACAATCTTGAAAAACGTATCCCATGTGTCAACAAGTCTGTACTCTTGTTTTTGTTAGGCGTTATAAGCTTCCCACCAATGTAAGACCAATATGGACATCTTCAATGCAACAAAGGTAATCTTTTCAAGTCCCTGAAACGGTTGATAGAGAAGTAGACCTCAAACTATCAAATCCAATTATCACATGTTGTGTCGATTTTTCCTTGAAAAACTTGAATGCCCGGATTAACTTGGACCTTGAAAGGGTCATAATGCTGAAACAATGTATTGGCAAGCAGGGCAGAAGAAACCATTGCAATCAAGGGACCCAACTGCTGTAATGTCTCCCTTTTTAACATAACTTGCTTATAGACCCTTAGCTTGGTTTTGTTCTCACAAGACTAAGGGAAAGAAATAGAAGGGAACTATGCGGGAGCTATTCAAAGAGCAAAAATGTGAAAAGCACTAAGTGTTCTAATTTTTAGTTGAGTTATGCAAAAAGTGTTTTCTATCTAATTTTCACTTAAGTTGGTGTTGGCAATTTTGGCTGATGTCTGTAATATTGTCAATGATGTCAAGGGCAACTTGTGCTCTCAAACATTAATGTCAAAAGTTGAATTGCACAAACTTACAGCGCAAATTGGACTTATGAAGAGCTTCTACTTATAAAATAAGTAAAGCAGTCTTGAGAACCCGAATGGGTCTTGTAGAGCAAATTGGGATTCCAGAACAACTTTGCTTCTCTCAACTTTATAAGTCAAGTCATCCTGAGAACCTGAATGGGCCTAGCAGTGTTAATCGGGTTTATGCAACGACCTTACTTGTCTCATGTTTATAAGTCAAGTTGTCTCAAGAACCCGAAAGGGTCTAGAAGAGTTGATCGGGGTTTCGGAAGCACTTTACTTCTTTCATGTTTATAAGCAATGTGGAAAACCCAAATGGGTCAGGGAAGAGGTAATCGAGTTTTCGAAGTGACTTTGCTTCTCTCATGTTTATGAGTTAAGCAATGTGAAAAACCTGAATGGGTCTAGGTGAGTTGATCAGAGTTTCGCAACAGCTTTACTTAGTTCATTTTAATAAGTTAAGCAAAGTTGAAAACTTGAATGGGTCTGGAAGAGTTGATCGGGTTTCTACGATGACTTTACTTCTTCCAAGTCTATAAGTCATGCTGAATGAAGAACCCGAAATGGTCTTGAAGAATTCTTTCGGAAAAATTGGCAAAGACAATTCTTTCGGAAATATTGGCAAAGACAATTCTTTCGGAAATATTGGCAAGGACAAATATTTCAGACAAAAAACCTGCAGAAATTGTTTTGAAGGGTATGTGGACCCTTTCAAAAAACCCGAAGGGTAGTTTGCAAAAGGCTGAAGGGTATGTGGACCGTTCAAGAAAGCCGAAGGGCACTTCTCAAGAAGTCCGAAGGGCAAGTGGACTATTACAAAAGTTCCGAAAGGCAAGTGGACCATTGCAGAAAATTTGAAGGGATCTTTTCAAAAAGTTCGAAGGGTATGAGGACCTTTGTAGAAAAGCCGAAGGGTAGTTTTTGAAAACGCTAAAGGGTATGTGGACCCTTGCAAAAAAGCCGAACGGTACATTTGCAAAGCCCCGAAGGGTATGTGTCCTAAACAAAAGTGCCAAAAGGAGACCTGGATAAAAAGTCCGCATAAATTGTCCCGAAGAGGACGTGGACAAAAAAAAAGCAAAAATTGTCCCAAAGGGTACCCGGACAAAAAGTCCACAAAAATTGTCTCGAAGGGGACATGTTAAAGCTCGAGCAAGTCTGAAGAGATCGACGAAGGGGAAGCATCTCAAAGACGCCGAAAGAAGCGAGATGAAGTCAACATGTCAAAGGTTAATGATCTAGTCAACATAAAGAGCAAGCATATTTGATGATCCAACGACACACGCAAGTCATAATTAAAAAGATTCAACGGGGCGAGTGAATCCAAAGCCTTAAAGGTGCTCGAAGGTTAATGCACAGTGGCAAAGTTAAAGGTCGAGCATATTCGAATAAATCGAAAAGAGCGAAAGCGATCCAACTATAGAAGATATAATAGAAAACATAAAAAGGGGCTCGATAGTTAGAGATGGCGCGAAGAAAGAAATCAAAGGCACGCATTTAATATATTCGCAATGAACAATTGAAGGAACAAACAAAACCTGTAAATGATTGCATAGAGCTCGAGATTGATCGATCCAACCGATCAATCATCGATTAAGGAAGTTGTGCATTTAAGAAATAAATCCAGGAGCTGCAAAACATAGAAAAGAGACCAGAACATTACGACGTGATGCATGAACCAAGACACAAAAAAGAAACGGTGCAATTATGACCAAAATCCCGCAGTTGACAAAGATAGAAACAAGAATGGACAATTGATGTATGATGCAAGAACCAAGACACGGGAAAATGCAAAAGTCAAATACGCATTAAAGGAGAATCCAGAACTAAAACTGGTTTAGTGTAGATAGAATGTGAATGCATTGAGTCGAGAAACCCTAATGAATCCTTGTATAAACACGACTCTTAACATATCGTGTTGTTACTGCTACTGCTACTGAGTTTTTAAGTGTGAGAAAAAGGGCTGTCGATAAAAAGAAATATGCAGACAAAGTAAAATGCAGAGAAGAAGGAAGGGGAATGAAGTGTATCTTAACAAAGCATAACCAGATGTATGCAAATACAGAGTGAAAGACATATGCAGACAAAGATTAATCAAGCAAAGAGATAGAGCACATAGATAACGAGAAGAAGGTGAGCAGTTACAAATTAGACTTGTAACAAAGAACATTGAACTGGATTCACTTGTGAATCCATCTTGTACACTGGAGTTATAGCTCCATAGTTCAGGTAGGTTGGTGCCTACATACAAACTGGGTTGGTGCTCAGTAAGGAGATTGGTGCTTCATAAGGATCGATGTTCTTGAATGTAATTAGTGAAGTTTGCCAGTAAGAATTTTATTGTGAGGTTGGATTAGAATAGTAGATTCTAGCAGCTGGTTCTCACCGTGATTTTTCCTTTTGAGTTTTTCACGTAAAATCTGATGTTATGTGTTTCTGTGTGTGTGTGCGACTTTTACATTTGTTTTTTGATTTGCACATGAATTTACATCTTCTGTAAAAGGTTCTAAACGGACTAGTTTTAGATCATCTACTAATTCACCGCCCCTCTCAGTAGATAGGTGTGTTCAACAGTTGGGACCTTTTGAGGGTCATGGGCACTTAAGTCCTAAAAGTGCTTTTATAAGGAAGCTTATAATATATTTTTTTAATTAAAAAGAAAAAAATAACTCCTCTATTTTGGGCACCACAATTGAAGGAAGGATATAAAAGGAAAAAGAAAGCTCATTTGAAAAGGTTATGCATTTTTTATATTGAAATTCTTGTGCAAGTTTGTCAAGTTTGAATAAGTGATTTGAAGATGAAAACCTTCAAATGCACCAAGGAGTTTGGGAATGAAAACCTCTACTCTTCCATATAGCGCAGCTCTATTCAAGGTCTGTAATTGCGCTTTAATTTTGCATAGTTATATGCAAGTAGATTTACAAAGGTGTTTTTGGACAGCACCTTCATCAAAGAATTATTGCAAACCCTTTGAAGAGCTGGAAATTCATAATTTGTAGGTCCAAGACGTGGGCGAGCTTGGTTTGAAGAGTTTTGATGATTTTGGAAGAATCTAAAGCTATAACTAGGGCTTTTGTAACTTCAAAACTACTTTTGAGGGACTTCCCATGGAGGAAAAATTCTAAATTTAATTTTATTTGAAAACTACTATTTTTGTGATCATTCTGAGCTAACATTTGTATTGAAATTCCAAATACTCTGAAAGATACGAATTTTTGAAGTTTCAACTGATTGAGGTAAATAATAAATTATTGAGGGTTGAAATTAAGGAAATTGATTCAAAGAGTTATTTGTATAAGCTTTCCAAGTGGGAAAAATTGTTTGGGGGAGGTTAGGACCCCTTTTGAAGGATGACGTGCAAGAGAAACCCTCTTCTAGGGTTTGGTAGTATTTTATTTAATTTATTCCAGCTGGGGCGATCTATGTATGAGCGGTTTTGCAGGGGTTTGAGGGCCATTCAATGCCCTAAAAACATCCAAAAAATTACTAAAATAGTATGCAACTTGGGCGACCCACTTGTGGATGTTTTTGTGGTGTTTAATGCTTGAAAAATGCAGCTGTACCTTCACATAAAAATCAGATTATTGACAGAGGTATTTTCAGCCACTTCGCCAATTTATTTTGGTCCAAAAAAGGCACATTGTTTTCCAAATATTTTTCAGCTATTCATGGAGTTATTTTGGTATGTTTCGCTTCGGTATTCTATAAAATTTTCAACTAGGGCTAGCTGGTTTGTGGAGCATAAATTTAAGGTGTTTGGCAATTTAATTCACGGGTTTGTTGGGTAAATCCCAATTAGACCTAATTGTCCCATTTGGGGACATTACAGTGGTATCAGAGCCATATCTTGACTATATATGGGATTTAGGGTTTATATCAAACAATAACATGGATAAGGGAAGGATGGAAAGGATTAAACAGGTCCATGATCATTGGAATCAGCCCTTCAGGATGGAGGACCAACCTTTGGTTCGTTGGAATTTGATGGAAGATTATGATGAATAATTGACATTTGCACCACAGTACAGAAAGGGAAGGAGCTTCAAGTATTAGCTCGGTTTGAGATACGGCAAAGGGCACATAACTACACAGGATGACTTAGAGAAGATAGTTCTTCCAACTTTTGATGGTGATCTAGGTATTCCGATAAGAGCTTGAGTTGACAAGGTAAGTGAGTACCTTGATTTGAGACCTAGAGGTAGAAAGGAAGCATTAGTTTTTGTCATCCAACATTTGGATGGGGCTGCCCACGAATGGTGGCATCATGGATGGGTGACACAAGGACATAGCACTATTGGGACACATGAAGAATTGTTGGAAAAGATAGTCGATAAGTTTGGAAAGAAGATGGAGCTACCCACAACTAAATCAATAAGGGCACATAACAAAGAATCCCAATTGGATGAAAGACAACCCTTAAAACAAATAACAGAACCTAATTTTCAATTGTACAAGGGGCAGCGACTCCACAAGTTTGCCAATGACCAAAATTCAGTTAAACATAGCTCCTTTGTGAGGTGTGAACAGCCGAAAACTAACTCAGAAAATTCAAAAAAATCAATGGCAAGTGAGGCTGAATTTGAAGGGCAGCCACCAAATAAAGAACCCTTGAGATTTGAGCATCAAAAATTGGTCAATTTTGGACCCACGAAGATGAGAAATCAGCTGAGATTGAAGGCAGAAAATTCATAAGTAAATGCATGTGAAAAGGGAATAGAAGAGCAGCCACCTAAGGAAGAACAATCAGAAAATTGTGAGCAAAGAAATGAGCATGTGAAGGTAAACCAAACTGAAATTGAAGGGCAAATACATCAAGGAAAAGAGGACAGCCAACATGTGACAAAGAACGAGATGATTACTACCTTATCTAGTGCCACTAGATGCCATGCTTTCCGTGTGAAAGGAACTATTAGAGGCAAAAAGGTAATTGTGTCAATGGACAATGGAGCCACTCACAATTTTATAGATGCTAAATTTGTTACAAGACATAAGCTGCCCACTAAAAAATATGGTGGATTTAAGGTAACCGTGGGGGATGGCTCCTCCATCTCATGCATTTCCAGCACTTTGGATTTAAGACTAACCTTGGGTGAATATACCTTTGAAGGAGAATTCAATGTGATAGATCATGGGGAGATAGATGTTGTGCTTGGAGCCCAATGGTTCCAATCCCTTGGTGAATACACTTATAATTTGCAAAAATCAGAACTGAAATTTATGGCAGCCAACAAGGAAATTGTTCTCCATAGTTTAAGCAATGGGATACCTATGTTGGTGACCCCAAAAAGGATGTAACATGCTTTTCATAAAGGATAGCCAAGTAAAGAGTTCCAACAAACTATGAAGCAACCAATGGGGTTGCAAACAGTTGACATTAATGGGGAAGTAACAAAAAAATCATAACTTCCGAGTTGGAAGCAAAAAGAAGTTGTTCAGCAACTTCATGAGCCTACAAAGGGTCAAAAGGGAAGCTTGAACAAGGATATATTAATAGAAAGTTATGCCAAGAAAGCAAGCTTTTGTATTGTCCCTTTTCATGCATCATTTTCCTTGTCTAATTTTAGATTGCAAGAAGAATGCACCTTGCATATAAAGGAAGGGGAATCAAATTTCTTGATGGGCAAACAATTGAGTTGTCAACGTAAGCATTCAATGTTTTCTCTTCATGATTGGTTCTTTCATTACCTTGGTTGCCAAGCTTGTGTTATCATTGAGGTGGTGGTAAGGGACACCCAAGTAAGTTCAAGGAAAGGACATGACAAATACCCCTCATGGCTATGGGATCCAGGTAAGTTCTATCAACATAACGTTGCCATCATGTATAGGGCCAACATGAGGAAGGAGGTAGGCAAAGAAAATCATGAAACATGGATCAAAGTAGCTGCTGTTTTTGATATTTTTAGTTTGTATTCCTTGAAGTTATTAGTCATCTTGGTAAGCATGGGCACTAAGAAGGTAAGTTTGTCACTTTCCAACACTATGGGGATGGTCCAAACATATAGTAGTGGTTTTCTCACCACAAGGAGAGATGGGGAGAGAGAAAGGGCACACTACTGCTAAGTTAAGATAATGACATAATTGTAAAAGTGTTTTTAAACACTAATGTTTTTTCTAACATGTTTGCTTCATGTGAGGGTTCATTAATGAGATCATTTACCAAGGGTAAAAGCAATGCAATGGATATGATAATTTCCAAACAAGGATAGGCTGGGGAGGATGATTTTTATGTGGTTGGCATGAGGAAGATGGAAGAGAAGGCTGCCCCTAGACATAAAATGCAGCCACCTCATTTCGAATTGGAACCCTCTACAAAACAATTGGTAAATGTTCCAAATTCTGATTTTGGTCATACTTATATTGAGAGGGATGATATGAAAATTGATTGCCAAGAGCAACCCAAAATGTGCTTTGGGCAGCATCCTATTCCTTTTTGCCAAAGGGGAAATAGTGGTGTTATGAGGAAAATAGGATCCCTCTTAAATCTAGAAGGAATGGAAATTACAAGCAGCTGTTCACAAGGTTCGAATGGCAAGAAAAGGAGGTCCTTCTACTTAAAAAGGAATAATAAACATAGCTGGGCTAATCTATGGATTCTTTTAGGCATCAAAAGCAATTTATTTTGCATATGGCAGGCAAAGGAAGGAGTTGGGCAAAGATGTTTGAAATCTAAATTTGTTGGTTTAAAATTTTCTGAGTCAACAAAACAAATCCAGCCACATAAAATAATAAAAATTTGGCACTTTGAAGGCATGCGAGAGTCCATAATAGAGAAAACACATACCAAGGTACATACTAAAATATACCACACAAAAAAATATGAATTTAAAGGGCAGGTACAACAGTATGTAGAAGGTCAAAAGTATGATTTTTTGGTAAAATCCAACGAATAGTGAATTCTAAAAATGTCTATGTTGAAGCATGCATTTGGCTTGATAGAGCATGGGGAGCACAATCCTATATGGTGGGTTGGTTGAGGTTTCTATGTGACCAATCTAAAGTTCTTCCTATGCATGAGAGAGATGATAAAAGGAAGTCAAGGAGGATAGCATGCCACAGGTATTGAGACACATTCAAAAGAGGTTACCACTATATGTTATGGTCATTCAAGGTAAGTTTCATGATGAGATTGTTGCTACATATTTCCTAATTTTCGAAACATCTTTTGAGGACACATTGATCTATAGGAGAGGCTACATCAAAGGCAAAACCGTATGGCATGTATTATCTCTTTTCGGTTATGAGGGATTCTTGGAGGATGGTCATGACACCTTAAGCCCATAGGGGCAGCCTCTAAGATACGCCTTTAACAAGTGGGAAGTTCAAGTTGGAGCTTCAATTCAGTGGGAAGCCATTTCAATTGGTAAATGTATCATGAAGAATGTGGGGACAGCCCCATGGCTTTTGCAATTGCTTGAGGACAAGCAATTTTGGGTGGGGACTGTAATGTCCCCCTTTTTAATATAACTTGGTTATAGACCCTTAGCTTGGTTTTGTTCCCACAAGACTAAAGGAAAGAGAGAGAAGGGAACTATGTGGGAGCTATTCAAAGAGCAAAAAGGTGAAAATTACTTAAGTGTTCTAATTTTCAGTTGAGTTATGCAAAACTATTTTTAATCTAAATTTCACTTAAGTTGGAACCTTTTGAGGGTCATGGGCATTTAAGTCTTAAAAATGCCTTTATAAGTAAGCTTATAATATATCTTTTTATGAAAAGGAAAAAAGGAACTCTCCCTCTCCATTTTGGGTGCCACGATTGGAGGAAGGATATAAAAGAAAAGAAAAGGCTCATTTGAAAACGTTATGCATTTTTTATATTGAAATTCTTGTGCATGTATGTCAAGCTTGAACAAACGACTTGAAGACAAAAACCTTCAAGTGCACCAAGGAGTTTGGAGACGAAAACCTCCACTCTTTCATATAGGGCAACTCTATTCAAGGGTTGTAATTGCACTTCTATTTTGCATAGTTGTATGCAAGTGGATCTACAAAAGTGTTTTTAGACACCACCTTTATCAAGAAATTATTGCAAACCCTTCAGAGGGCTGAAAATTCATGATTTGCAAGTCAAAGAGATGGACGAACTTGGTTTGAAGAGTTTTGTTGATTTTGGAGGAATTTAGGACTGTAACTAGGGTTTTTGTAACTTTCAAACTACTTTTGAGAGACTTCCCATGGAGAGAAAATTCTGATTCTAATTTTGTTTGAAAGCTACTATTTTTGTAATTATTTTGAGCTAACATTTGCATTGAAATCCTAAATATTCTGAAAGATACGAATTTTTGAAGTTTCAATTGATTGAGGTAATTAATAATTTATTGAGGGTTGAAATTAAGAAAATTAATTCAGAGAGTTATTTGTATAAGCTTTCCAAGAGGGGCGAATTGTTTGGAGGAGCTTGGAGACTTCTTTTGAAGGGTGATGTGCAAAAGAAACTCTCTTTTAGGGTTTGGTAGTATTTTATTTAATTTATTTCAGCTGGGGTGATTTGTATTTGAGCGATTTTGCAGGGGTTTGAGGACCATTCAATGCCCTAAAAACATCCAAAAAAATACTAAAATATTTTGCAACTTGGGCGATGCACTTGTGGATGTTTTTGTGGTGTTTAGTGCTTAAAAAACGCAGCTATACTTTCACATAAAAATCAGATTATTGGCAGGTGTATTTTCAGCCACTTCGCCAATTTATTTTGGTCCGAAAAAGGTACATTGTTTTCCAAATATTTTTCAACTATTTGTGGAGTTATTTTGGTATGTTTCGCTTGGGTATTCTATAAATTTTTCAGCTAGGGCTAGCTGGTTTGTGGAGCATAAATTTCAGGTGTTAGGCAATTTAATTCAAGGGTTCGTTGGGTAAACCCCAATTAGGCCTAATTGTCCCATTTGGGGATATTACAACTGCACCTTGAGTTCATAAAACTAGCCAGAAAGTGCAGTGTGATTCTCCTCAAGAGCATCATGAATAAGTTGTTGAACAGTTGGGAAGTCATCAAAAGTTTTCTTTTAGGAATCAACCATCATACTCTTGTGTCAGCATTTGTCTAGATATTCTAATACATAATCGAGTTGTGATCCTTCATTTTGTTGTTGTGCATGAGTGTTTACACACATATGAATATGGTGAGTCTAGATAAGCTTTGATACTATAGACACCTAATTTTGATCCGAGGGCAGTTTTTGTTGTCAAATTGAATTGTTCTAGGGTACTTGTGTTTTTGTCGATGATCAATTTATATTATGCTCTTATTGGGACCTTTTTTTCTCGTGTTTTGGCCCTTCCCTCTCCTCTTTCTCTTTCTTCACTACCTATTTTTTGTGGTTAAGGGCATGTTGCCCAAAACCGTACATTGTATGGTTAAGGGTCACCATGAATGAACCAAAATCTTACATTGTACGGTTTTGGTGTGGGCCCTTGTGACCCTTGTTTTGGGTCATGTGTCTTGTGCTCTCTATTTTTCAGCCTTTACCGATTGTTGCGTGTTGGCTCACACACCAATTTAGTCCGAAAATGAATTTGAGAAGTCTATAAATACACAGGTGCATTACTGCATATAGGACATGAAGTGAATGGGACATGATATGATAGGGTGTGACACGAATTGAAAGCAAGAATCAAGAAATTACTGAAGAGATCTAATAGAGAAGAATTTAGATCAAAATTTGAAATTGTTGATGCATGTCCTGACACAAACAATAGTGATCGGTAATGATCCCAAGGCATGAGTTGCATGTGGGTCTCAAATGAGTACTGGCTTTGGGAACAACTCAGTGAGCTTGTAGCTTAATACCCCTTATGGGATGAAAATCTAAATCACAACCTTGCTAACTGTTCTAGATCAATCTTACAACAATTGTTCTACAAAAAGTAGATCTGATCAACAACATTTAAGAAAACTAATCTGATATAATATAGGCTCTGAATCCAATTTCATAAAAAAACTTAAAAAGAGGAGAATAGTAAGTTAGATAAGGAAAATATCAACAATATAACCCATTCGATCCGTTATCAAAAGCAAATCACAACAAACAATGTTTAAATATACTAGTAACACACAATCTTTATTAAGTGCAGTGCAAGACCCTAATGTGCAAGATATATCAAATTATGCACGATCTTCAAATATCTTCACAAATTAAATAAATTGCACTACACGCTAATTCAAGCAAGAACAAAACAGACCATTCAAGTAGTTTGAGAACCAAATTAGAATAGCATAATCTCAAACCATCCTCTTCCATAAATGTTTATGACAAACACATGATTCTTGAACAACAAAAAACTTGTATTATTGAGCATTCATGAAAATGAAAGAAAACTAATTTTTTTCATCCAAAATCCTCTACCTATAACTGAAATAGAGTCTTTTATAAAAAAACTAAGGTGGGATGCAGCTACACAAATCTAAGCCAAAAAATCTGCATATGCATGTTTTTTCCCAAAAAGTGAATCCTTTCATAAGCTTTTCCAAGTTTGCATGGGCTTTTCTAACTCTGCAAGAGTCATTATTAAAAAATAAAAAAATAGTGCTTTCTTGTTTTAGAACACTTGTCTTCATTTCCTTTTCATGTTTGGATTCATTGATCCGCATATATTTGTGCAAGTCTAAGCAAAAATGTTCCTCCCGTGCAGAAATGTTCTTCTTGCGCTGAAATGTTTCTTCCTGCATAGAAATATTCTTCTACAAAAATGTTTCTTCATGTGCAAAAATGTCCCTGTGCAGAAATGCTCCTTCATACGCAAAAATGTTCCTCCCGCACATAAATGTTCTTTCGCAGAAATGTTCCTCCCATGTCAAAATGTTCCTTCTTGCATAGAAATGTTCCTCTCATGCAGAAATGTTTCTCTTGTGCAAAAATCATTTTTCTTGCAAATAAATGTTCCTTCCTACGCAAAAATGTTCCTTCAAAAAACCAAAGGCATTGGTGCCCTTCTAAAATTTAAAAAAAAACAAATAAAATAAAAATAAGTAGAAATATTATAGTCGCAAGCTTATAAGAGTTTGGTTGTGTTGTACCATGGTGCAAGCACAAAGTATCCACTTAAGGACAACCTCTGGCTCTGTGATGATTAGATATTCACTCAGACCAAATACGCAGACATGAACACTTCAAAGAAACGGGGTTTCATTCATTCAAAATATAACAATGGTTGGACAAAGTACAATACACCACATATGCCTTATAAGCTTATTTTCAAAGACTAAACATGAATAAAGACATTTTGTCTCAATCTCTCCCTTTTGTTATTTTCCTCACTAGTGTGCTTCCTCTCTAAAAACTAACTTTTTTGACCGATTCCAATATTCCTTTGACATCCCTAGCTTCGTGGGGTGTCTCCTCAACCTCCTTGATCTCAACAAAACACACAAGAGTTAAGCAACTTTTAGTTTCCATAACTTTCGAGATTAAATGCCAAACCGTCAACAACAACTCCTTCCACATGTCATGAAAACAAAGATAGTCGCATGTATTGTTGTATGATAGCACAAAGCCTCCAAACAATCAGAAACTCGACACATAGGCTGAACAATAAAGCTCCAAGTACCTCCTGAAATCTTGACACATAGGCTAAACAATAAAGATCCAAGTACCTCCTAAAATCTCTGCTAATCGTGTGCTTTTGCGCTGAAAAATCAATTCTACTGGCTCCCAGATGCTCAAGTGATGTTCTAGGTCAAACGGATCTCATAATTTTTTGTACATTAGCGTTGTTTCTCAAAATGATCTAAAACTTAATGCACAACTCGTGCTATTCATATACTACGACCTCACGAAATCTCTCCTACCAATATGTCTCTGTGTTGAAGGTCATCTTCACCAGATGTTTGTGACTAAAAAGCATAATCACCGCATTCGAATTCGTGTTCGAATTCGCCGAGGAAAAAAATCGGAACTAAAAAATTTGAGATAAAATTCGTGATTAAATTCAATGAACAGAGATATTCTTATTTTTAAAAATATATAATTATAAAATATAAAATATAAATATAAATATATTATATATAATATTTTTATATTCTATATTATAATATTATATTATAAACTATAAAAATAACTATAAATATATTATATATAATAAAAATATTTTTATATCATATATTATAATATTATGTTATAAATTATAAAATTAATATTATGTACTATAATATTATAATAGTATAAATTATAATAATATTTTATAACTATAATATTAGCAGAAATTATAATTAAGTCTATAAAATAAAATACATTGTAAAAATTTGAAACATATTATATTAGAATATTATTATAGTTATAATATTAATATAGCAAACAAGGAATGACTATAACATTTAGGATCCTGAAACATTCCAAATATTAATATAGCTTGACACCAAAAAATTCTAAACATATTATTCTATAACATGAATGATAGCAAAATTTTAACAGCAATGACACCAAAAAAATTTAGGTCAAGCACTTAATCAGGTGGAAGTCAGTCGTGACACTTAAACGCGATTTTGTAGACAAGCAAATTTAGTTGTTAGCAACTTCCTATGACCTACAAGAGCCGCACGCACAACTTGGCCCTGCGTTGAACCCTAAATCACGATTTCTAACCCTAAATCACGTTTTTAGGTTCTGAATCGCAATTTTTAGCCATAAATCATGATTTGTAGACCTAAATCGCTATTTTTTAACGAATTTTAATATGATTTTTTATTCCCGCAACTTAAATCCCAAATTCTAATGAATTTTTTATAGTAGCATAGAGTTCGACAAATTTCAAATTTCTAGCATGAAATTCGACAAATGCGGTGACATCGCTAAAAAGATCATGCAGACTAACAAAAGCATACATAAGATCTCTACTCTGCCATGTGGTAATGGAATATTTTCACAACATTTTTAACGGTTTACAAGCTTACTAAAACAAGGAAAGAGATACAATACAAGACAAAAACTAAACTAACATATTTTGGTTGATGCTAGATTGCCCTTCATCTTGGATGCTCCTACATCAGACACCCGAGGTAATGAAAAGGCCCATGAACTCCTGCTCATGAACCTAGTGCAAGTTCTTCTATTGTCTTGCCATGTTTTGCAACTTCGGATGCATTCATCCAAGTCACATTTTCCGCCGCTCCATCCTTCCATTTGACCAAATATTTGTAGTATTTGTTGTCGCTTGTCTTCTTGCCAATCCGAATGTCTAGGATGGTTTCAATCGCTTCTATGGCTAATAGAGGCAACTGCTCTCTCTGATCCATGACTGAAAAATTCATCCTATCACTCGTTTGTTCCCCAACATATGGGTACAAATCTGCTACATTGAAGATAGGCAAAATTCCTACTCCATCTGACAATTCCAATTCATAAGCAGTAGCTAGGAACTTCCTCAAAATCTTGCAAGGCCCAATATTCTTCCACTTGAGTTTGTTGTATTCACCTTTCGGAAACCTCTCCTTGCGCAAATGTGCCAAAACTAAGTCCCCAACCTCAAAATTCAACTCTTTCCTCATATCAACATGTTTCTTGTATTTTTCAACACTCTCTTCAAAAATTATCTTGATACCTTATGTACATCATGCATAGCTTGAGCATAGTCTTCACATTCCGCACATCTCCTACTCATCTCAGTTGTACTCCTCAACTCACATACACCTCTAGGGCGGCTTCCATACACTATTTGAAAAGGACTCAAACTTGTACTTTGGTTGACCGAATCATTGTAAGCAAACTCAACTTGTGCCAACATCAAATCCCATTGTTTGGGCTTGTCACCAACTAAACATCTCAACAAATTACCAAGACTCCAATTTACAACCTCTGTTTGCCCATCCATTTGAGGGTGATAAGCTGAACTGAAATCTAATCTTGGTAATGATAAGCTGAATCATTACCTTGTGTTCTTGGCAATCCAAGAATAAATTCCATATTCAATGCATCCACGGTCCATCTGGAATGGGTAATGGCTGATACAAGCTAGTATTCTGACTTTTGCCCTTAGCATGTTGGCAAACTCTACATCTTTGCACAAACTTCTTCACATCCGTACTCATTTGAGGGCAATAGTACTTGTCACTCAACTACACCAAAGTCTTATCATGCCCGAAATGTCCAGTCAGACCTCCGTTGTGTTTTTCTTTCAATAGGTTTTCTCTCATGGAACCTTGAGGTATGCACTACCTCCTTCCCTTAAATAACCCATCTTGAATCATGTACTCCAACCATAGAGTTATGTTTGTATTTGTTGGATTCTTGCATGTTGTCCATGCATCTCGGAAATTCAAGTCTTCCTCATTGAGTCAAAATCCCAATGACCTCTACCATGAGCTCATTCACAACAAGAGCTCGCCTACTCAAGGCATCCGCAACTCTATTGTACTTCCCACTTCTATGTTTCAAAACAAAAGAATAGCTCTGAATAAATTCCACCTATTTCATGGGCCTTTGATTGAGCTTACCTTGGTTGTTTATGAATTGCAAAGCATGATTGTCTATGTACAAAACGAATTCCTTTGGCAACAAGTAATGCTGCCACTTCTTGAGAGCTTGTACCATTCCATAGAACTCTTGGTATAGACCAAATACTTCTTCTTGGCATCATTCAACTTCTCACTTAAATAAGCAATGGGCTCATCTTCTTGGACTTAGCACCGCTCCTATGGCTGTCCTACTTGGATCACAATCCCCACTTGAAACACCTTTCCAAATTCCGACAAGGATAGCACCGGTTGTTCTGTTACTCTTCTCTTCAAAAATTGAAATCTATTTTCTACAACAATTGTCCATTGAAACTTTTTCTTATCTCCCTTAGTCTCCATAATGAGTGCACATATAAAATTGAAGTTCCTTATAAACTTTCTATAAAAGCTTGCCAACCCATGGAAACTTCTTACCTCAAACATACTCGTTGGTGAAGGCCACTCTACAATTGCTTTCACCTTCTCAGGATCTATCCTTAACCTATCATTTGAGATTACAAATCTCATATATATCAGCTCCTCTATCATAAAGCTGCACTTCTTCAAGTTCACTAGCAATTTCTCTTCTTTTAACTTATCCAAAACCAATTCAAATGCTCCTCTTTAGAATAATTGATAATCAGAATGTCATCCAAATAAACTATCACAAACTTATCCATGAAAGGCTTAAACACTTCATTCACGAGTCTCATGAATGTACTTGGGGCATTTGACAAACCGAATGGCATGACCAGCCACTCATACAACCCATCATTCATCTTGAATATGGTCTTCCACCCATCACCTTCTCTTATGTGGATTTAGTAAAATCCACTCTTCAAATCTATCTTGCTGAAGTACCTAGCTCCACTCAAATAGTCCATTAAGTCATGCATTCTTGGTAGTGGAAACCAATACTCAATGATGTTCTTATTGATTGCACGTTAATTTGTATACATCATCCACTCTCCACCTTTCTTGGGTTCTAACACAACTGAGATTGCACATGGGCTTAAACTCTTGGATTAATCCCCTTTCCAACAACTCTTGCACTTACCTCTTTATCTCTTCATTCTCCATTGGAGTCAATCTATAGGTTGTTGTGTTAGGCAAACATGCTCCTAGCACTAGATCCATGTGATGGCTAATGCTTCTCATAGGCAATAGTCCTTCCGAAAATTCACTTGACACGATATCAACATAGTCTCCCAACATACTGAATTTATATAAGATGATCACTTACCTTAGTGGTTGTAACAACTTGCATAGGCTTTGAAACTAGAGCAAAGCATGTCTTTTCCTTCCTTGCCACCTTCAAAAACTCTTTACTGGATACCAACATCACTATGGAACTGTTGTCCACCTCATCTCTGTTATCTCTCAATGGACTCAATGTGAATCTCTTGCCTTCTTTATGGTGTAGGTGTTTTTCCTTCCATCATGCATAGCTCTCTTATCAAACTGCCATGGCCTTCTCAATACAACATGACACACATCCATGGGCATAATATCACACAAGACATCATCTTTATATGTACCAATTTGAAAACTCACCATACATTGCTCATTCACCAACCACAAAACCTTGTATGGTGTAGGATGTACCAATTGTTTCAGCCCAGGTTTTTCTACCATTTCTTGAGAAACCAAATTATCCGTGCTACCGCTTTCAATTCCCACGTTTAAAAGCAAACAGTCAAATAAATTCTTCCTTTGTGTCGGTTCATTCACTTCCTCGATTTCAGCAATACTCTCGTCATCAATAAAGGATCTCCTTGTTCTAGCTCTTCCGTGTGTGTTGGGGATCCAACACTCTCTTCATCAATATGAGCAATATGATTGCTCGCTTCAATCCTTCTACTGCTGTTTTGAGGGTCTTTTGGATACTCATAAGGTCTATGTCCAACATACTTATTGCATTCAAAACACTTACCTCGAATGACTCCACCTCTACCTCTTCCAAAGGATCCTTTCCCTTTAGAAGAATAGCCTCCTCTCGTACTTGAGTTCATATTTTGTGAGTTGCTTGTCTCTCCACCATGGTTTGTTGTCCTCTTCCACCGCTACCTTGTCCTCGTCCTCTTGAAGAAGTTTGTCTACCTCTAGAGTTCGATTGTTGTAATGTCCATTTATAGGGCCAAAGAATAAAGTACAAAAAATCCACAAATCCCACTTATCTTAAAACAGAAAAGTCACAATATTAAAATGCTCAAAATCTGAATAAATTCTTAGAAAGACTAGATCGTTGCCCTAACAGCGATTTGGTAAATAATGTTTTTTCTACCTTTAAACAACTCCAAAAATTATGAAATTTGGTTTGCAAGTGCTATATGAATATTCAGATTAGATTCTTTAATTAGTTTTGCCAAATCATCAATTCCAAAAAAATTATAGGCAAAATACGGCAAAAACATATAAAATTAATTGCTCCAAAAATACTCAACCAATCAACACAAATGATATACCAAATTGACCACAAAAATAGGAGGAATCCAATAATCTTTATTGTAGAATTTTCTGAGCACAAAATGCCCACAAAAAGTGAAACTAACAGTCCCAAAGGTGAAATCACCCTTAGGGAGTGTGACATCACACTCCTAGAGGGGTTCATTCCACCCTAGAGCCCTCACAAATGTCTTCAATCTGATCACTCGCTTCAGATCTCATGTCTTTGCTCACTTGCCTCAAAAAATAGACCTAAAATGTAGAAAAAATGGAAATACTTATTCAAATCAACAACCTACAAAAGGCAGAATGTCTTCAATGTGATTTCCGGATGAAATCGCTCTTCAATCAACAACCACCTTGGGCATTCACATCCCAATACTTCTTCAAAAATGAAGATTCAATAGATAAATATTAACATATCTAAAATGGAAGCCCTCATGCCCATATATAGTCTTCAAAGTGGGGCAAACCACTTTTGAAGGCAAAATATCTTTTAAAAATCACTTAACCACTTTTCAAAATATCTTTTCTTCTTTTATTTTCCCTCCAAGCCGACATTTACTCTTTTTCCCTCTTATAATATTAAATTAATTGCCAAAATAGAATTAGTAATTAAAATTACTCTAAGGCAATAATTTAATAAATAATTAATTAATTTACCCAATTTACAAGAGTAATTAAATCACTTTTGGGCAAACAATTAATTAAAATATGTTCTCCAATTATTATTTAAACTCTCTAGCGCAATAGTGGTTAAAACCACTTATATAAAATGCTTTAGTGATAAAAACCACTTTTTAATAATATTTTATTAACTAAAATTGCCTTATATGGTCAAATGATTAAAATCACTATTTGGGCAATCTTAATCACTTAATAAAATCCCCAAAAGTTATCCTTTAGTCTATGAAGAAAGTAGACTAAAGGTCTTCAATACCTGTTTACCTGTGAACCAGGGAATAGAGACGGTACAGTCCTCCCTTCTCAAAATTGCTTGCCCTCAAGCCATTCCAAAGATGGCTGATCCTTCTCTTCCATATAACCGTTTGGCTTCCTTGATAGTGCATCTGCTACCACATTGTTTTTACCTTTCACATATTTCCTGTAGTAGCTACAAAGACCACAAAAACTTTTCAATTGTGTGTGTAGTGGGAGTAGGCCAAACCATGATTGTTTTAATTTTATGTTTATCAACTTGCACACCTTGAGCATTTATGACATGCCCCAAATACAAAATTTCTGTCAAACTAAACTCACACTTGGATTTTTTTGCAAAGAAAGAATGTTGCCCTAAAGTGCCCAAAACCAAATCCAAGTGTTTCAAGTACTCCCCCAAAGTTTTGCTATACACAAGAATCCAGAAAGCAGTTTGAGGACTGAAGAATTGTCATTCCCATCTAAGGCAGCATGGAATTGTCATTGATGTCAAAGGTTGATGTCATTGAGATTGAATCTGATCATGCATTAATGCCAAAGGTTGAGCAAACTTGTGGAGTAAATCGGGTTTGTGAAGTGCTCTTACTTATAAAATAAGCAAAGCAGTCTCAAAACTCCGAACTGATCTAATAAACTTGGTCGGGTTTATGGAATGACTTTACTTCTTTCATGTTTTTAAGTAAAATAAAATCGAAAACCCAAAGTGGTCTAAGAGGAGTTATTTGGGATTCTGAAGTGACTTTACTTGGTTGGGATTCTGGAACGACTTTACTTCTATATGCTTTGAAAGTAAAGTAATGTTAAGATCTCGAGTTGGTCTAAGTGGAGGTCATCAGGTTTCCAGGATAGCTTTACTTCTCCTATGTTTATAACCTAAGCTTTGTGGAAAACCCGAAAGGGTCCAGCGAAGAGGTAATCGGGGATTTGCAAGCACGTTACTTCCTTATGTTGGTAAGCAAAGTAAAGGTAAAAACCCGAGAGGGTCTAGACGAAGTAATTGGGATTTTGAAGAGGGACTGCTTCTCTCAAGTTGATAAGTTAAGTAATTTCAAAAACCCGATAGGGTCTAGAAGAGGCAGTCGGGATAGTCAAGGATGGAAAACCCGAAATAGTCTTGAAGAATTCCTTCAGAGGAATTCTTTCAGAAAAAATGGCAAGGACAATTCTTTCGAAAAAATTGTCAAGTCTTTTCCGAAAAATTGTCCCTTAACAAAAGTCTGAAGGGTATCTTTTGAACGTTTTGAAGGGCAAGTGGACCTTTTCAAAAAGTCAGAAGGGTATCTTTTGAACGTTGCAAAGGGTATGTGGACACTTGCAGAAAAGCCGAAGGGTAGACTGCAGAGAATCCAAAGGGTATGAGGACTGTTCGAAGATTTCCGAAGGACACTTCCGAATAGAAGCCAATGATGAATTCTTTCGGTGAAATTGGAGGACACTTCAGGATGAAATGAACCCGGACAAAAAGTCCGCAGAAATTATCCCGAAGACAAAGGCTTGCAACAATTTGTATAAAGGAACCTTCCAAAGGAATTAAAGCAAGATTAAAAGACAACCAAGTCTTCAGGGATCAACGTTGCAAGGAGCGTTACAAGAATGCCAAAGAAAATAAGATCACGCCAACATGCCGAATTTTAATGCACAATACAAAGGGTAAAGATCGAGCATATCGAGGACAATCAAAAGGAGTAGAAGAGAACCCATGATATAGAAAGCAACGAGATGTGAAAATGAAAGAAAAGAAGCTCGATGGTTAATGGCAAAGCAAGAATTAAAATTCATACTGCTTTAAAAGATCAACGGCTCATGTTTGATCGGTGCATTAGATCCAATGGTGCGAAGCAAATCCAGATTACCCTCTGAGTGCACGCGCATTTGACAAGTGTCAAGAGGTCATAAGGAAAGATCCAACAAAGAAAACAACGTGAACTTGGCGCGACGAAAGTAATAAAAAGCCCGCATTTAATGTCTTCTAATTGTTTGTAAAGGAACAACTGAAACACGTGATGAACTCGATATCTCTTCACGAAACTCGAGATTAATCAATCTAATTGATCGAGGAAGCGATGTAGTTAAGAACAATAGGAGTGCACATGCCAAAGATAGTAAAGACATTTGAACGTTACTGTTTGAAGCATGAATAGAGACACGAAGTAAAAGTCACATTGAATGCAGATCAAAAGCTTGAATCGGTTAAGAGAAGTTGAAGTGTGAACAATTTACAGATAGAAACCCTAAAATGCATTTGTCTATATATGCTACGAATAGAACACTCGAACGGGTCTTTTGTTGTTGCTGCAATAATAATTAGAGTGTTAACTCAAAAATTGTGGAGTAAAGATATATGCAGACAGCGTAAAGAGGCAAAGTGAATAAGGTGTGTCAATATAGAAGATATCCAGACACAAAGAGATAGAGGCAGATAAGATGAGAAGGCACACAGCGTGAAGGTGCAGTTACAGACAAGACTTGTAACAAAAAACTGAACAAGATTCATTCTAAATCTCTTTTGTATTTTGAAGTTGTAGCTTCATTTTTTTGATAAGTTGGTGCCATAAAAAAAATTGAATTGGTGCTCAGTTAGGAAGTCGATGCTTCCTTAGAGTGGGTGCTCTTGAATGTAAGTAGTGAGGTTTGTCTGTGAGACATCTTTTCTATGAGGCCGGATTAGAACAGTAGCTTCTAGCAGCTTTTCTCACTGTGGTTTTTCCCTTTGGGTTTCCACGTAAAAATCTGATGTTGAGCATTCTCATGTGTGTATGATCTCTGTTTTTGTTCTTTACTTTGCATATACATTTTGTATCTTGTTTAAAAGTTTTAAGAACCAGGTTTTAGCTCATCTACTGATTCACCCCCCCTCTCAGTAGATAGTGTGTTCAACACTTTTCAATTTCCTCTTTGAATGCTCTTGGATGATGGTATAGAGTGACAAAAACTGGTTTGGCACCCACCTCTAGCTCAATGTTATGCTCAAAACCTCTATCCAGTGGAACCCATAAGGCAAATCATTAAAAACATGAACATGCCTGTCTAAAATAGCTTGCAACTCACCATGACAGGGCTGCTGTTATGTTTTTTCTGATTTTACTGTGATAAGGCGGCTTCCTGCCCATGCAATCTGACCTCTCCTAAAACCCCTTTCCATCTTCATTTTACAGGAAAAAAATAAATAAATTATATTACTAGAAATAAGATATTATCAATACAATGCCAAGCCATGGTACTCATACTCCATGATCTATCTTTAGACTTCCAACAACATAAGAAAGAAGAAAGAGAGCATAACATCAACGTATTCATGAATGTAACTGAAGGATCTTTTCAATCTGATTCCGCTTTTTTGGAGACCATGTCAAAGGCAAAGAACCAAAGTTGATCAAATTATGATGATCCAAAGCCCAATTTGCCAATGCATCCGCCACCTTGTTCTGATCTCTAGGAACATGTTGAAACGAGATGGTCTGAAATTGTCTAGCAATAACCTGAATATTATCCTGAATCTTGGCAATTCTCCAATTTTTGGATCTATGTTGCTCGTTAGCTGACAGAAGATGGATAATTACCTTAGAGTCAGATTCCACTATAATTCTAAGACATCCCAATTTAGTTACTAGAGAGCTCGCTGAATTGCCAAGATTTTAGCCACATTATTAGTGAAGTAACCCAATTGATGAGCAAAGAAGGAAAGGGGAGTTCGCATAGAATCAATCCCTCCAATACTAGCTGGGCCCGGATTCCCTCTTGCTACTCAATCAGTATTAAGTTTAACAAAATCAAACGGAGGAGGCTTCCATTTTCTTAGAGCTATAGGCGCCGATAATCTAGTACTAGAAACAAACTTCAATTTATTTTCCTGCAAATTAAGCTTGTGTATCATGCTTTTCCATTTGCCAGGTAAAGGAGAAGGAATTTTCACATTATGCTCAATAGTTTCTACATGCTTTCCATCCTCTTCATGGACACTTCTTGTGGAACATCATTAGCTAGACCCTTGAGGACCACTTCCTTGCCTTCTTTGAAATTTTTTAACTCCATAGTCTTATAATTTTGAGTGAATTCACCTAATGAATGCAACCATTGAACACCCAACACAACACCAATCTCACCAATGCTAAGAACATTAAAATCATCAATTACCTTATGCTTCCCAAGATTGAGTGGAAGTTGTTGAATCTTTTTGGAACAAGGAATAGTGAAACCATCCGCCACAGTCATAGTAAATCCCTTGCAATCCATGGTTTCCAATGCCATCTTAACCAAGCCCTCATCAATGAAGTTATGAGTTGCTCCACTGTCAACCAAAGTAGTCACTCTTTGTCCTCTCAATGTGCCTTTTACCCTAAATGCATGATACTCGGGAGGTCCTGAAAGAAAAGCAAGTGTGCTGCCTACTTCTTTTGTGTCCTCATGCACATCCTCATCAACAACATTTTCATTTTGTTCAATATTAGTACCAACAACATCAAAATCTGAATCATCATCAATTACCTCAATGTAATGGACTTGTCCTTTGCCCATGCAATGATGGTCTCTAGTCCATGGATCTTTGCAAGTGTAGCACAAACCTCTCCTCAACTCATCTCTTGAATCTTTCATGTTGCTGCTATAGGGCAGTGTTTTATGTGGTGGAACATAAGGCTGAAAAGGCTTCTTTGGTGTCTCACTAGGTGCTGCCCTAGGCTGCCCACTTGGTGCTTTTGGCTGCCCACTAAAATCAGACCTTGGCTGCCCGGTATTTCCCACTTTTGACAGTGAATGAGTGGCTGCCTCTTGTTGCCTTTTTGGCCACATATTGCCCCTGTAAGCTTAACACTCTAGATCCAAAGCTTTAGTAATCGCATTTTGCAAAGAAAGAGGGTTAAAAGCTTTTACCAAACCTCTCAAAGGCTCAATCAAACCCTCAATAAATAGGACCTTCTTTCACTTACATCCGGTACCATGACTGAAATCTTTTGAAACTCTGCCACATACCTCTCTACATCATGGCTTTGTTTGAGTTGTGCTAACTCACAAAAGTGGATCTCCGGATCTCTCTTATAAAATCTTTCCATTACCCTCTTGCTGAAATCCTCCAAGGTAATAATAGATTCGTGGTCTTGTGTGATCAAGCCATGAAACCACCACTCATAAGCAATACCCTCCAAGTGTAGTGTGACAAACTTGAGAGCCTCATCCTTAAACATGGGGTTGAGTGATAAATAGGTCTCCAATTTTTGCAACCATAAACTCACTGGAAGTTTATCAGTACTATCAAAAATAGGAAGAGAAATCTTACCTAACATTTGTTGCAAGTCTCTACGGGGCTGCATGCTTGGTACTCTTGGTTTTGATCCATCATCTCACAATAATCACCAAATGACAAGAGTGCTTGCATGCCAAATCTTAGGGCTGCATACTCTCGTTGACGTGTATCAAGTGGATCACACATCGGTGTCTCAATCTAAACTACTAGTTCTCTCTGCAAAAATGTTGCCTTGAAGAACTTATGAGGGGAGTTGATAGAAACTCTCTCACCGCTATTCGAGCTTCCTTCTCTTTTGAGGTGATGGCTCTTGCTTGGATCTAGTGTAGTCTTCAACATGACTGCAAATTGCATACTCAAGGTATGTTGAAGCTCACTTTGGCTCCCCTTGATCAAACCCTACAAAAACTTTACTTATTCTTAAGTCAACCATTGAACACCTATGGCTTTTCCTTTTCTTCGATAACACAATATGTTTATCTGCTTACATCCGAATCTACACACAAAAGATCTTACAAGTGCACCAGATCGGTGCTTTGATACCACAGTAATGTCCCCTTATAGGGCCAACAAAGTACAAAAAATTCACAAATCCCACTTATCTTCAAACAGAAAAGTCACTATTAAAATGCCCAAAATCTGAATAAATTGCCAAAAAGATTCGATCGCTGCCCTAGATCAGCAATTTGGTAAATAATGCTTTTTATAACTTTAAACAACTCCAAAAATTATGAAATTTGATTTGCGAGTACTAAATTAATATTCAAATCAGATTCTTCAATTAGTTTTGCCACATCATCAATTCCAGAATTTTTATAGGCAAAATACAACAAAAATTTATAAAATTAATTGCTCCAAAAATACTCAACCAATCAACACAAATGATATACCAAATTGACCACAAAAAGAGGAGGAAACCAATGATCTTTATTGCAGAATTTTTTGAGCACAAAATGTCCACAAAAAATAGAAATTACAGTACCAAAGGTGACATCACCCTTAGGGAGTGTGACATCACACTCCTAGAAGGGTTCGCTCCACCCTATAGCCCTCACAAATGTCTTCAAATGTCTTCAATCTAATCACTCGCTTCAGATCTAATGTCTTTGCTCACTTGCCTCCAAAAATAGACCTAAAATGCAGAAAAACTGGAAATACTTCTTCAAATCAGCAACCTACAAAAAACATAATGTCTTCAATGTGATTTCCAGATGAAATCACTCTTCAATCAGCAACTACAACCTTGGGCCTTCACATCCCAATCCTTCTTCAAAAATGAAAATTCAATATATCAAAATTAGCATATCTAAAATAGAAGCCCTCATGCCCATATATAGTCTTCAAAGTGGAGCGAACCACTTTTGGAGGCAAAGTATCTTTAAAAAATCACTTAACAACTTTTCAAAATATCTTTCTTTTTTAATTTTCCCTCCAAGCCGACATTTACTCTTTTTTCCACTTATAATATTAAATTTACCAAAATAGAATTAGTAATTAAAAGTACTCCAAGGTAATAATTTAATAAATAATTAATTAATTTACGTAATTTACAAGAGTGATTAAATCACTTTTGGGCAAACAATTAATTAAAATACCTTCTCCAATTATTATTCAAACTCTCAAACGCAATAGTGGTTAAAACCATTTTTTAATAATATTCTATTAACTAACTAAAATTACCTTATATGGTCAAATGATCAAAATCACTATTCGGGCGATCTTAATCAATTAATAAAATAAAATCCCCAAAAGTTATCCCTTAGTCTATGGAAAAGTAGACTAAACGTCTTCAATACCCATTTACTTGTAAACCAAAAATGGGGACATTACACTTATTGTTTCCTTGACAACTTCTCTTCTACCTTCAATGCACTATGATAGACTTCTTCCACGGTTCTCAGGTTCAACAAATTGATTTCATCTTGAACTGCAAAACACAACCCATTCAAATATCTTGCTACCTTCTCTTGATCATCCTCCATATGTCCAACACTTATGGTGAGTCTATAGAACCCCTTGGTGTAATCCTTGATGTCCTTTTGTCTCAACTTCTGCAATTTCCTAAACAAGCTCATTTGATAATCAGAAGGCAAAAATTTAGCCTTCAACTTTGTCACCATCCTAACCCAAGATTTTATCTTCTCCTTATTGGTCTTTTGTCTCTTGGCTTGCACATGATCCCATCATATAGAAGCATGGTGAAAGATCCCTGATGGATCCCTTTGCTGAAATGAAGTATTTGTTTTTGTGATTTTATTTGTTTTATGATTATTATTAATTTTTTTTGTGTTCTTTCAGACTAGAGAGGAGATGCAGAAGGGGTTTCAGTTTTCTTGAAATGTGTATTTGCCAAGATAGCAAATAGATATACATGCAACTGCGATCTCATATAAAAGTGAATTAAAATTAACAATTAAATGATAGAAAAACACCAACTAAGAATTTGAAGCACATACCAATCAGATCTGTATTTTATATTTATTGTAAACCCTGTTTTGCAACGCCACTTGCATATAAAGATGGTATTGGCCTAGGAGAGGCTATGCATGCAACTGGAACTGAAACATATGTAGAATAATGCTGATTTAGTACTGCTGCAAGCTTATATCTGTAATAGAATGCCCAAGAATCTGTCCAATGATGCACAAAAGAAGACCTAGGGTAGGCCTCCCACAAGCATGAACTGGGATGTTGTCTGATTCATCAAAATCCCTAAGAGTTTCCGTTCCCAAGAGACTATATGCTGCTGCCCTCTTCCTCAGAGTTCAGATCTGCAATGAAGCTTCAAAAATATGCAAAAAGATGCCTCCAAAAGCATTTCCAACTCACTTTATCTTTTTCCAAGATGGGCGTCCACTTTTAGGGTTAGGGTGGCATCAAAAAGGAATCTTTTAATGATTCTTTTCTTTATTTAAAGTATTCCAAGTTGGGCGCCCAAGTTGAGGGTCCACTTCTCATTAATAAAAGGTCTGTCTTTTAACACATGTGTTAACTAGGAAGGGGTCCATTTATTAATTTTTATTACAAAGTGATATTATTAATCACTTGAATTTATTTTTATTAAATATTAAAGCCGCACTTTAATATTCAATAATTATTCCAAGTCCATCACCTGGCCAATCTGAACTGAAAACTGCTGGAGTCCGTGCCACTGGTGATGCCGCCACATGGTAGGTTAACTGACAGTGTCTTCCTAAAATTTAGGGATACCTCCTAAAAAATAGGAATTGTGACCAAAACTCCCAAAATGCTCTTAGAGGTCCCTTGATGCCTCCTGGTCAACTCTCAGTCAATTCCTAAAAAATAGGAACCCTTCCTAAAAAATAGGAAAACTCCCAAAATGCTCTTGGAGGTCCCCTGATGCCTCCTGGTCAACTCTCGGTCAATCCTTAAAAAATAGGAACCCTTCCTAAAAAATAGGAAAGTGATGCAAACTGTCTGGAAAGGCCTGTAAAGCTCCCTACCATGCTCCACTGCCTCTGGATAGGTCCCCTAACCACTCCGCTGACCTACGGGAACCCGGATGATAGGACAACTCTCAAGTCTCTGCTAGACAGTGCTAAAGAGGGGACATGACAGTCCTCCCCTCTCGGAGATGCTTGCCCACAAGCAACTGCAAGGCCAGACGCTGTAAAATGGACTCTCCCTCCCAGGTGGAGTCCTCTATAGGAAGACCTCTCCAACGAATCAAGTACTCCCGAATCATCCTACTTCTCGGCCGTCGTTCTCTCTCCTCGAAGATCTCCTCAGGAATCAGAGTCAACTTACCTTCCTCATCCAAGGGAGGTAGATCGGGAGATGCTACAATATGTTTCCCCAGTGCCTTTTTCAGGCAAGATACGTGGAACACATTATGAATCCGACTGTCAGGTGGTAACTCAATCTCATAAGCAACCTTCCCCACACGCCTGAGAATCTGATATGGTCCGTAGAAGCGAGGCTTGAGCCTCTCAGCTCCACCCCTTCTAAGGGTGCTATGTCGGTAAGGCTGCAACCGCAAGAAAACCATGTCACCCACCTCAAATACTCTCTTAGTCCTATGTCGATCAGTGTAGACCTTTTGCTAATTTTGTGCTTGCTGCAGATTCTCCCTGAGAGATCTCATGATATCCTGGTTCTCCTGTAACCAATCATGTGCCAAGGGAACTCTGTTGTCACTTACAGCCAAATCAACAAAAGATAATGCCTCGTAACCATAGAGGGCTCTGAAAGGTGTCATAGCAATAGACATATGGTGTGTAGTATTATAACAATACTCTCCTAAATATAGCCAACGCACAAATGCCTTCTGCTGTCCTGACACAGCGGCGCAAATACCCCTCAACCCACTTATTAACAATCTCGGTCTGCCCATCTGTCTGTGGGTGGTAGCTGGTACTGGGTGTCAACTCTGTACCTGTGAGCCTGAAAAGTTCTTGCCAGAAAGAACTCATGAACCTACTATCCCTGTCACTCATGATGGTCTTGGGGAGACCGTGGAGCCTAAATACCTCTCTGAAAAATAACTCCGCCACCTAGGATGCCGTGTAATCGGCTGCAATAGGGAAGAAGTGGGCGTATTTAGTCAACCTGTCTACTACAACATAGATACAGTCTTTCCCTTGCACCCGAGGAAGACCTGTAATGAAATCCATGAAGATTCCTGACCACTTCTGTTCCGGTATAGGTAAGGGCTGCAATAAACTGGCAGGAAAAGTATGCTCAGACTTATTCTGCTGGCACGTCATGCACTCGCGAACATGACATAAGATATCCGCCTTGAGACCCTTCCAAGAGAATCTCTGCCTAACCGCCCTGTAGGTCTTACCATACCTTGGGTGCCCTGCTGTCGGAGTATCATGGTAAGCATGCAGAATTTGTTCCTTCAATTGAGAACCAGGAACCAGATACACCCTGCCCTTGTAGTAGATGACTTCATCTACTACCGTGTACCAATCATCCAACACCAATCCATCCATGACCTCACAAGCATGCTGATTTTTGGAGTACTCAACTAGAAGTTGAGCCTTCTAATCTGCTGAAATCTCGCTCAACGAACATAGGGCAACGAGTGATGGTTTTCTAGAAAGTGCATCAGCCATAGTATTATTCTTCCTCTTAATGAATTCGATGTCAAAATCATAAGCCTAAATCCTGCTCACCCATTTTTGCTGACGATCATTGAGCTCTGTCTGATCAAGGAAATATTTTAGACTATTGTGGTCTGTTCTTACCACGAATTTGCTGCCAACAAGATACTGTCTAAAATTGGCTAATGCATGCATAATAGCCAACATTTCCTTATCATACGTAGAATACAACCTCTCGTTATCCCGTAGCTTCCAACTCTCAAAAGCAATGGGGTGTCGGTTTTGCATCAAAACTGCTCCTATGCCCAAACCAGAAGCATCACACTCAAGTACAAAAGGCTGCGAGAAGTCAGGGAGTGCTAAAACTAGGCTCATAACCTCCTTGAGCCTATCAAAGACTCCCTATGCCTGTTCCGTGCATCTGAAAGCCCCTTTCTTTGTGAGGTCTGTCAAGGGTGCTGCCAACTGAGAGAAACCCCTCACAAATCGCCTGTAATAAGCACATAGACCAAGGAACCCACATAACTCAGTAATGTTTCGAGGGCGGGGCCAATCTCGAATTCCCTGAATTTTCTCCTCATGCACCTTCACCCCATCAGCACCAATCATATGACCCAGATATAAGATCTCTCTAAGTCCAAACTCACATTTGGACAACTTAGCAAATAGAGACTGACTCTCCATAATGCTAAGTACCTCCTCAACATGTCTGAGATGGTCCTCCCAAGTACGACTATAAATCAGAATATCGTCATAGAATACTAGAACCGACTTCCTCAACTGCTTGTTGAAGAGATGGTTCATACATGACTGGAAAGTGGCTGGGGCATTGGTAAGGCCAAAAGGCATTACCAGGAACTCATAATGCCCATAGTGACAACGGAAGGCAGTCTTGAGTACATCCTCTGCTCGTACACGTATCTGATGATAGCCTGAATGAAGATCAATCTTAGAGAAGTAGATAGCTCCATGAGGCTCATCCAACAACTCATTAATGCGTGGAATAGGGTACCTGTTCTTGATTGTCTTCCTGTTCAGGGCCCTGTAATCTATACACATCCATAGAGTCCCATCCTTCTTAACTAGTACTACAGAAGAAGCAAAGGGACTAAAACTGGGGCAAATGAAGCCCATGTCTAACAGCACATGAATAGTCTTCTCAATCTCATCCTTGTATGCTCTAGGATGACGATACGAAGTGGTGATCACTGGCTTAGCTCCATCCTCCATCTCTATCCCATGCTCAAACCCTCTATCCGGAGGTACACTAGGAGGTATGTCACCAAATACTCGGCCATGCCGATCCATCACCGACTGTATGTCAACATGAAATGCTCTACCATCCTAAGGAGTAGGTGTCTTGGATTTCACAAAACAACGTGTGGCCCAGATCACATCATCATGTCTAATAATAGACTCCATCCTGCGAGAAGATACCTCCTTAGGCCCACCATCAGATGCTGCCCTCAAGATCACCTTCTTTCCACCAGATAGGAACTCTAATTGCATGTGGTGGTGATCAATAATATATCTCCCAATACCCTGTAAGCACTGCATACCCAAAATAACATCATAATCTTCTAAGGGTAGGATATAAAAGTCATCCATCAAGGTAAAATCCCCTATCTGAATGCTGAGCTATGAGGTCCTCCTAGTACAACCCAACACTACACCATCTGCAACCTTAACTCCAAAACCCTCGAACACCTCAGACTATAATCCACGCCTCTCAAACAACTTCTGATCAATAAAATTGTGCGTGGCTCCTGTGTCAACCAAGCTCATGACTCGTTGTCCCTGTAATGTACCTTTCAACCGAAAGGCATGGAACCTGGGATAACTGGATAGTGTAGCCATAGTCACTTTGGCTACCGCCAATGAATCAGGAATATCTATCTCTAGCTGGGGTCGCTCCTGAATAACCTCCTCAGGGCTGTCCTCAGTGTCGGTGTCTAGTATCTCTTCATCCCCAAGTTCGGATGTGACCTCAATCAAGTGAACCTTGCCCTTACCCATACAGCGGTGTCCGGGCTCCCAAGGCTCCTTGCAGGAAAAGCATAATTTCTTCCTCAAATCATTTCGTGACTCCTGATCCATCCTAGGAGGTCTAGCTGACTGTCCATCTCTAAACTGTGAAGTATTGGCCTTCTGAATAGGCCGTGATTCCCTGAATGGCCTCTTATCTGACTGATAAGTGGGAGTGGTGTCCAATCTCAAGGTCACATCAATGGCATCCTTAAGAGTGGCCGGCTGGAAGGCACGTACCAATCCCTGAAGCCTATCCTGCAATCCCTCAATGAATAACATCACGCTACGCCTCTGGGGCATATCAGGTACCATAACTGCAATGCGTTGGAACTCATTAACATATGCTTCTGCCTGTCCAGTCTGTCTAAGATGTGCAAACTCCCTATAGTAGAGTTCTGTGTCCTTACGGTCAAACCGGGTAATGAGTCGTTCAGTGAACTCTGCATAGGAATGAATTAAGGCATGATCCTGGGTGACCAATCCATGATGCCACCAATCGTAGGCAACCCCATCTAAATGTAAGACAACAAACTGAATAGCCTCATGCTCAGGCATGGGTCTCAAGGATAAATATATGTCCAGCTTGTGCACCCAAGCACGTGCACTCGTAATACCCGTACAATCATATGTGGCCAACGTGATCTTCCTAGTAGCTCTACTGAGGTCATAGTTCTGCTGCTGAGGTCTAGTGCCTCGGTTTCTTCTGAACCTGGCAAAATCTCTGCGCTGTGCACAATACTATGGAAAAGGAAAGACATCCCTGACCTCGGGGGTAGGGCTTTCCACTCAGCTGTAGCTGCCATGATTGAATCCTGAAATTCCACCTCTTGTGGCTCTACCTGTACTGGTCTTTCACCTGGTGCAAACTGAGGAAGTAAGGGTCTATCCCTGGTCTGTCCACGCCTAGGGGACTGAAGGGGGCTCCTGTCTGATGCGTGTCACTGGTGACTACGCTGACTTCCCGCCACAAATACTGATCTGCTCCGTCTGCCTCTATCTAATTCCAACTGGTCCAAGGCATCTTGTACCCTGTCTAAGGTCTGAGCAATCCTAGGCTGAGTGTCGATGAGGGTTCTCATCATTTCTCTCTCTTCATCATCCTGCTTCCCCCTGACATTCCTCTGTTCTTCTGCCATAACTGGTTCCTCTGCCATACCAACCCCAAGCTCTTGTTGGGCTCTCCTACGTGTATAATTCCTGTCTGTATGCATAGAAAACAATTCTCTGAACCCCACAGGCTGGCAGGTCAAGGGCTCTGATACCACTGAAAGATCCCTGATGGATCCCTTTGCTGAAATGAAGTATTTGTTTTTGTGATTTTATTTGTTTTATGATTTTTATTAATTTTTTTTGTGTTCTTTCAGACTAGAGAGGAGATGTAGAAGGGGTTTCAATTTTCTTGAAATGTGTATTTGCCAAGATAGCAAATAGATATACATGCAACTGCGATCTCATATAAAAGTGAACTAAAATTAACAATTAAATGATAGAAAAGCACCAACTAAGAATTTGAAGCACATACCAATCAGATCTGTATTTTATATTTATTGTAAAACCTGTTTTGCAACGCCACTTGCATACAAAGATGGTATTGGCCTAGGAGAGGCTATGCATGCAACTAGAACTAAAGGATATGTAGAATAATGCTGATTTAGTACTGCTGCAAGCTTATATCTGTCATAGAATGCCCAAGAATCTGTCCAATGATGCACAAAAAAAGACCTAGGGTAGGCCTCCCACAAGCATGAACTGGGTTGTCGTCCGATTCATCAAAATCCTTGAGAGTTTCCATTCCCAAGAGACTATATACTGCTGCCCTCTTCCTCAGAGTTCAGATCTGCAATGAAGCTTCAAAAATATGCAAAAAGATGCCTCCAAAAGCATTTCCAACGCACTATCTTTTTCCAAGATGGGCGTCCACTTTTAGGGTTAGGGTGGCATCAAAAAAGAATCTTTTAATGATTCTTTTCTTTATTTAAAGTCTCCCAAGTTGGGCGCCCAAGTTGAGGGTCCACTTTTCATTAATAAAAGGTATGTCTTTTAACACGTGTTAACTAGGAAGGGGTCCATTTATTAAATTTTATTACAAAATGATATTATTAATCACTTTAATTTATTTTTATTGAATATTAAAGCCGCACTTTAATATTTAATAATTATTCCAAGTCCATCACCTGGCCAATCTGAACTGAAAATCGCTGGAGCCCATGCCACTGGTGATGCCGCCACATGGTAGGTTAACTGATAGTGCCTTCCTAAAATTTAGGGATACATCCTAAAAAATAGGAATTGTGACCAAAACTCCCAAAATGCTCCTGGAGGTCCCCTGATGCCTCCTGGTCAACTCTCGGTCAATACCTAAAAAATAGGAAAACTCCCAAAATGCTCCTGGAGGTCCCCTGATGCCTCCTCGTCAATTCTCGGTCAATCCCTAAAAAATAGGAACCCTTCCTAAAAAATAGGAAATTGATGCAAACTGTCTGGAAAGGCCTGTAAAGCTCCCTACCACGCTCCACTGCATCTGGATAGGTCCCCTAACCACTCCGCTGACCTACGAGAACCCGAATGATAGGCCAACTCTCAAGTCTCTGCTAGACAGTGTCAGGATCTTGCTCCACCAATAGAGCATATATGATTACCTCTTGTATTAACAACTAAACATGGAATTTAACCAGAAGTAACAAGTAACTAGAAATATGAAACAACACAGGAATATGAGAGACAATACACAATTGTATTAATAATCACTCAGAAGAATATACAATAAAGAAGATGCCACTTCTTCTTCCACCTCAAAGGCTTGCCACACCTCAAGACCTTCTTCCCTCTCTCTCTCGGTCCCAACAATCAACTCCAATATAGAATTGATGTTCACCTCCACCAGTCAGAAACAACGTTGCTAGTACACCAAGTACACAACCGTACTCCAAGTAGATCTCCTGCTCTCTGCTGCTACCTGCAAATCACTAGACCTTACTCACCATTGTAGATCTCCAAAAGAAGCCATGCACACCTGTTGACCAAGATCATACATATACGAAGAACCTTTCTGATTCTCCAAACCAGCACCCACCTTGGTACTGTGGCACTAGGAGGAACACACCATTGCTCTCCTCTCTCTGAAGGAGCTTATTTGCTCTCTTACTCTCTAGCACTAATTTACAACACAGCCCATGAGTCTATATATAGATCTCATGCTTACAATAATTAGACTATCTTAATTACAATAATTAGATCCGCAGCTTCTAGTCTAAATTTGGCTCTTGACATGTAAACACTTGGTTCGTTAGCTAACTACCCGTAAAACACTCGCAGCTCGAACTACACAGGTGACCGACGTCGGTCCCTGTCTGCCTGGGGGGTGCCAACGCCAGCCGACTTCTGACCGACGTCGGTTGCTTTCTGTCTGTACCCTGCCGATGTCAGTTGGCCTGACCGACGCCGGTGTCTGTAACACTTAGCAAACACTCTGCAACCTCCTTAACTCCTCCTGTTTGCATCTTGGTGAAGCTTTTAGCTCCACAACCTAACAATCTCCCACTTGGAGATAAACAACTGCCCCTGTACCTGTACCTGTACACCGTCTAATTTATTTCTTGGCTTGTATCCCTTTTCAAGCTCCATGTTGAAGACCACCCACCACACACCCTGTGATGCCTTTCCTGTCATCCAAGTACCCTGCCACATCCGAACCTACAACTCCATGTAGTGAAGACCTTGACCCTGCATAACAAGAATCCCTGCTACTAGTCCCTGAGAATTCACTGAACTGCCCTTCAGTACTCCTTTCCCGAATTGGCTCCATACTTTCTGACAACTCCCACTGCTTGGGAAAACTCAGGTCTACACTAGACCTCATGTGATTTCGAACCCTGTTCTAAGCTAAGCTTGAACTGTCCAGCCATTGGTGTGCTTTCCGATTCTGCATCCTACATCATGAACCCCGCCAACACCGTCTTCACACCAGCTCCCACTGGAGACAAAATCTCCATGTCTCTTATGCCAAAGAATTTCGCTGCTCCCAAATTCTCCATGACATACCTCTGAACTAACCTTACCCTTAGCTCAACAAATCCCTGTATGAAGAAACCTGCTAGCAAATCACCCACATACAGTAACTGGATAATGTCGCGACTCATCATCCATCTGGTAAGACAAAACCACAATAGTTACACTGACATTGACTGAAGCCATGCTTAGTCATCCCCCTGTCAAACCTGTACCACTGTCCTGCAGCTTCCTCAAGACCATATGCCTTGGCCTTCTGTCTCACGTATCCATCCACTCTCTTCTTTAACTTGGGAATCCGTCCCTCATCCAGTGCTTTCTTCCAGCTGACAACTCCACCAACAAATACCTGTTTGGTTCTTCTTCAAGGACTCACTCCTCATCCATGCCAAGCTTCCACTGTATCTGGATTCTACCTGCATTGCTTCTTTACATCTTCCTAGTTCTTGACCATCAGTAAGCAATATAAAGAAGGTGAACAACGAATATGAGGTTCACTTACCCTTTCTGACCTCTATATGGGCGTTTGAGACTTGTTGACAGCCTGCTGTCTGCCCACCATTCGTTCCAGTGACCGATCTCGGCCATCTCCCAGTCTGCATCCGACCGATGTCGGTTCCCCTGCACTGACCCTGATTGCCGACGTCGTTTCCCTGGCCGACGCCGGTATCCCTTCTGCCGACGTCGGTTCCTTACTGACCGACGTCGGTCTTCCTATTGCCGACGTCGGTTACTGTCTGACCGATGCCGGTACCTGTGTTCGCCTGTGAGTGATAACTTTTTACCCGCGAGCTCTCCATGGATCAAAACCCTGTTCAAATCGACACAGCCCTGCTCAGAATAATTCAGTCTCCTCAGCTGATCTCTGTCCGTCATCTCCTCCATGAACACCAAGGCTTTCCAATTTTTTAGCTTGTCAAAAACATCTGTCTTCCGCTTAAGAACATGCATTCCCCTCCTACATATGTGACCAAGCCTACAAAGCCACATCTCTGTAACAAAAGGTGAATCAATAATATAAGTAGATAGATAAAGGATACTTTCTTACCACCATCTAATTCAAGTGCATCCACTGTGAGAGTTACAGTGCATCTCCCATCACCCAACTTTCCTGAAGAAATTAGACTCATCTCCAAGACTGGTACCTGCATGACCTCCTTCAACACCTGCGTGTTATCTGTTTGCAATTTCAGCTTCACTTCCCCTTCGTCAATCATCTGACAAGGCTCTCCAACCCCTAAATAAATCTCTCCAAAGTCTCCAAAGACATACCCATGAAAAGATGCTCTATTTAGGGCTGCATGGAAAGAGGCAAAATAATCTGTAAACAAAGATTCTACTTTATCCAGAGCAACCTGTGCAACAACACCTGCAACATCTGCTTCTACACGCTGATCTTCTACCAACCAACAATCTCCCTTTCCTTGCTCTTTTTTTCATCAATCAGACCATTCGTGCTATTCAGTTTCTCCATTCGTAGCTTACTTTCTTCTGCCATTGCTATACTCCCACTCAATCTGAAACCCCTGTGAGTGACTTGTAATCAACAAACACTACCAGATCTGAACCACCTGTTAGTCAACCCAACCAAAAGCTCTGATACCACTTGATGGTATCAGCTCTTGAACCTACAACCAGGCTCTGATACCAACTTGTCAGGATCTTGCTCCACCAATAGAGCATATATGATTACCTCTTATATTAGCAACTAAACACGGAATTTAACCAGAAGTAACAAGTAACTAGAAATATGAAACAACACAAGAATATGAGAGACAATACACAATTGTATTAATAATCACTCAGAAGAATATACAATAAAGAAGATGCCACTTCTTCTTCCACCTCAAAGGCTTGCCACACCTCAAGACCTTCTTCCCTCTCTCTCTCGGTCCCAACAATCAACTCCAATATAGAATTGATGTTCACCTCCACCAGTCAGAAACAACGTTGCTAGTACACCAAGTACACAACCGTACTCCAAGTAGATCTCCTGCTCTCTGCTGCTACCTGCAAATCACTAGACCTTACTCACCATTGTAGATCTCCAAAAGAAGCCATGCACACCTACTGACCAAGATCATACATATACGAAGAACCCTTCTGATTCTCCAAACCAGCACCCACCTTGGTACTGTGGCACTAGGAGGAACACACCATTGCTCTCCTCTCTCTGAAGGAGCTTATTTGCTCTCTTAATCTAGCACTAATTTACAATACAGCCCATGAGTCCATATATAGATCTCATGCTTACAATAATTAGACTATCTTAATTACAATAATTAGATCCGCAGCTTCTAGTCTAAATTTGGCTCTTGACATGCAAACACTTGGTTCGTTATTTAACTACCCGTAAAACACTCGCAGCTCGAACCACACAGGTGACCGACGTCGGTCCCTGTCTGCCTGGGGGGTGCCGACGCCGGCCGACTTCTGACCGACGTCGGTTGCCTTCTGTCTGTACCCTGCCGACGTCGATTGGCCTGACCGACACCGGTGTCTGTAACACTTAGCAAACACTCTGCAACCTCCTTAACTCCTCCTGTTTGCATCCTAGTGAAGCTTTTAGCTCCACAACCTAACAAACAACGCTAAAGAGGGGACATGACACATGGCCCTTCGACTTTGTACAAGCAAACTTCACTTTCTAGGGTTCCTCCATAGACTCATTGTCAAAGTACTTCATCTCTGTTGTCCATTCACAAGCTCCTCAGGATTCAAACTTCCATTGTAGTAAGGTGTCTCCAGCTTTGGTTTATTAACTTTGCCACACCTCTGAGAAATCTACTCTCAGCTTCATTCTCCATATCTTCCATTCCAAGCTCTTGAGCTCCTTCTTTGTCCTCACTCATATCCTCAACATGAGTTTCTCTTCTTTGTGTTGTCTCCATTGCATCCAACCTTGCTTGTATTCCTCTCATCATCTCCGCCAAGCTTGCAACTCTAGGTCCCTTTGGTCTTGCTCCCTTTTAATAGCATTACCTATGTGTGTCATCGTTTCTCCCAACGCAAGCTTCTTTTGCACAACTTGCAACAAACACGAGCAAACTTCTCTTTCATAGCATGTAACTGACTCATACAAGAGCCTTGCACTCTCAACTCAATAAGGAAAGACCTAGCTCTAATACTAAATGGTGCAAGCACAAACAAGGTATCCACTTAAGGATAGCCTCTAGCTCTGTGATGCTTAGATATTCACTCAGACCAAGACACATTTTAGACCAAACACGCAAACATGAACACTTCAAACATTCAAATTTTCATTCATTCAAAACATAACAAAGATTGGACAATGTACAATACCCCACATATGCCTTACAAAATTATTTTCAAAGACTAAACATGAAAGAAGACGTTATGTCTCAATCTCTCCCTTTTCTTTTTTTCCTCACTAGCTCGCTTCCTCTCTAAAAACTGACTTCTTTGATCGATTCTAGTATTCCTTTGACATCCCTAACTTCATCGAGTGTCTCTTCAACTTCCCTGATCTCAAAAAAACACACAAGAGTTTGGCAGCTTTCAATTTCCATAACTTTTTGGATTAAATGTCAAACCGTCAGCAATAATGCCTTCCACACGTCACAAAAACAAAGACAGCCGCACCTAATTGTCGTATGATAACGCATGACCTCCATACAATCACAAACTTGACACATAGGCTGAATAATGAAGCTCACAATCTGGGTCAAACCCTGATGCTATGGCTCATGAACTATCAAATAAAGGTGCTAGGCTCACAAAAGTTCCGAAACAACCACAATATCCACCACAAGTACCTCCCTGAATGTGCTTCTGTGCTGAAGAATCAATTTTGTTGGCTCCCAGATGCTCAAGTGATGTTCCAGGTCAAACAACAAATGTCATAACTCTCTGTACATTAGCGTTTTTTGTCAAAATGATCTGGAACTTAACACAGCGCGAGTTATTCATATGTTATGACCTCACGAAATCTCTCCTACCAATTTGACTTTGCGTTGAGGAGTCATCTTCATCAAATGTCCATGACTAAAGAGATATAGCAGATTGACAAAAGTATACATAAAGTCTCCACTTTGCCACGTGGTAATGGGAAATTTTCACAACATAATTCTTAATAGTTCACAAGCTTACTAAAACAAGGAAATGGATACAACACAAGACAAAACCTAAACTAACATATTTTGGTTGATGCAGGATTTCCCTTCACCTTGGATGCTCCTGCATCATACCACAACATAAGTCATTAATACATTGTGTCACATGTTCATGCTAGCATGAAAATTCATATAGGATTAGCGCCTACATCCACGAAATGCTTGTTGAAGTGTATTGGGTGTTTTACAATTTTTCTCCATACCAAGGGGCCTAATAATAACGGAGGGCTCTCATTTATTACCCCATTTTTTATTGGTCTGTGATGAGTTATTAGAGTTGCGGAGAAGTAAATCAGTTTCCCAGAGATTTGTGCAGAATTCAAAAAAATTGATTGAGGTTTTCAAATACCTGAAGCAAGCAAACACAATCGCAAAATCAGAATTCAGAAATTCAAAAGTATCTAAAACCATCCCAACACTGCCAAATGTGTCCTTCCACATCTTTAACTCTGGAAAACCGTCTCTATTCATCCCGAATTTCTTGGGTTTTCTTCGCCTCACCTTCTAGACCTGTTTTTTGTTGTTTTTTATGATTGTCCACAGATTCATGGAAAATCAGATATTACTCTAAAACCCTCTCTTTTCCATTATTACTTGTTCTAGAATATTATTTATTGTAATTAGGTCTGATTTTGTTGTTTCATTAGAGTAAATCAGTTTAGATCTAACTGCATTGTGTATAGGAAGATGTGTTGCATTTTGATGTAAAAGCACTTTGTCCATGAAATATTTTTTGGTGAGCCCATGCTCTCTTACACCCCTCAGGGTCAGATCTTGCTTTCGTTGTCGTAGATTACATTGTTCTAGGGCTTAATTCTATTTATGTGAAATCATTCTTCCTCGCTCCTGTATGCTCTCTCTAAACCCTAGCTTGTTGTGCTTGCATATCATTAAAACCCTAGGGTATTTGAATGTTACATATGTTTCCATCTTACGCCACTTAAAGTGATTAGATCTGAGAATCCTACTAGGCAAAGTGCCAGACCAAATTGCAATTCTGTTAATTTTTTTAAAGTTCCCTTGGTGCAATCTAGAGCTTATTTGAAAAAGAAAATGGTGTCTCTCAATGATGTTGGGTGTCTCTCAATGATGTTGATATCCCTTTACTGTTGCTTGTTCTGTTGCAAATGATGTTGAAATGCCTTTGAATGATAATGTTGTCAATGAATCTTAAATTGGTAATGCTTTTGATATTGATCACCATGGTGAAGTGTTGATGTTTATACTGCAGGTTTGGAGCAATGGCCAGATCAGCTAGTCAGTTTGCAATGTTATTGCTCCTGCAGGGTCTATGTTCTATGATTATTTGATCAAACTTTTGAATGCGATTCACTATTTGATAAACTATGCCCGTCATCTTACAACTCATTTAGATAGCAAGAGTGCCTAAGGCGTTGTGCTGGTATCGAAAAGCATTGGAAATCATATTAGTTATGATTCTTGAGTCACTTTCTATAATAGGATTTTGAACCAACAACAATCTCGCAAGCTGAATTCCATACTAACAAGCACGAAGTTCTACATAATTGTTTGTTTGAGCCCCTATGTATTGTGCATAAGCTTGACTGTATTGTCTTGTTGCATACCTGATGATACCTCAATTCCCTGTGGGACCTGGGTTGTTTTTAGCTGATCCATCAAAGCTATCAAGGGATGTTCCTAATTAACATTGTCCCAGATTGCAATCCATTTAAATTAGAAATGAAACGGAATATTCCACTTCTTGGCTGTCTAACAATCTTCCATATTGGATGAGTTCATACTGCCATCTTTTTCCTTGAGGTGACATAAAGTACTCTGAATGTTGGCTTTTAATGTTCAAAGGATGATTGTTGGAGTGCTTTCTCTGTTCATTAGCAAAAATACGAGAGTTCCTTTCATGTCTCATTGTAGGCATATCTGTTGGTAGCTTTATCCGTTTGTACAAAAACCTGATTGAATGCTGTGATTTTCTTTACTGGTAGATGGAGGCAAAAATCCAACTCTTCCTAAATTGTTACAGCCATTTTGCATGTGGTGAAAAGATGTTGAATTGTTTCAACGACTTGATTGCAGTTGGGACATATTGAGGGACCAGTGAAACCTCTACATTAAAGATTATATGTTGTTAGGATTTTGGTATGTTTGACTAGCCAGAGGAATGCTTTGATTTTTGGCAAGTCCCTGCTGTCACAGAGGAGATGTCATTTTGCACTTTGAGTAGTAGCAGGTTGGTTCAGTGCTTGATATGTTAACCAACCATGTTAATCGGTCTTCTTTGTTAGCACAAAAAATGGGGCATTGATGAAGTTTTGTCTAAAGCCTTATACGCTGTTGTGGACAACTCAAGGAGCTACATTTAACACATAATTGATCCAAGTTGTATTCCCATGTTGATCTGAATCATAGTAGTCTGAAACTGCAATATAGCCTTGTGCATGGAGTCATGCTTGAAAGGCTTGGGCATTGTCGATGTAGAGAGGGGGCAGGCCATTCAAACCAGAATTCTAGAAAGGGGCAGTTGTCCCATTTTCTGTTTGCCAACTTAGAAAGGGCTGAATTTTCGAATGTCATCAGAAATATGTTTGAAGGTTTCAACCATTTTCTTGAAAGGCTGAATTGATTATGATTAGAGAGTTGTATGCTCACTAAATTTTTCTTTGAGGATATCTTGCCATGGCATATCCTTTGCTTGATGGAATCTCTATGCGGCTTTCATTGCAAACACTTGATTGAACAATATTGGGTATTTGATGTTAAAGCATCCTTTTGTTTTTCCCTTGGTGATTGTGAACCAAGGAACAAGAGGATATTTGAATTTGTCCTTATTGCCTTGCCAAAGAAAGTTCCTTAACATATGTGCTAACTGATTTTCTGCCAAAAGAGGGAGGGGGATAAGGGAGAGCATATAAATTGGGATTGCTTTCAAAACTGCCTTGATCATTTAGATTCTTCCGGAAAAATTGAGCCACTTGTTGGTCCAATGAGATTGTTTAGGTCAGCTTCTTAAGAGCATTGGATCCCATAATCTATTAATTTTTTTTGAGGTGAAGGGGGAAATTGTCCTTCAATGAACAAAAGTGTTCTAAGAATGCCCCATTTTTCTTTGGTGATGTATTGAGAAAGAATATATTGCATTTTGCATTATTTACCTGTTGCCCGGAAGCTGATTGGTAGGTATAGAGAAAATCCTTCAGTTGAGCAGCTTCATTGGTTAGCAATATTGAAAAAAGGAGGGTGTCATCCTCAAAATGAAAATTGGTATATCTAGTTCCAAACTCAATGGCTGATATAATTAAAAAAATGAGAGTATCATCCTCAAAATGAAAATTGGTATATCTAGTTCCACACTCAATGGCTGATATACCATGAATTTTCTATTCATTTTTAGCTTGCTGGACAGCTCTACTTAAATTTTCACTCATAAGGATAAAGAGGGTAGGATTGAGAGGATCTCCTCACCTAAGTCCCCTGATGGAATGAAAAGGTAGACCTGTGTCACCATTTAGAGCCACTGTAAAGGTTGCGGTACATATACAATTTCTAATCCATTCAATCATATGATCTCCAAGTCCAAATGTAGATAGTGTCATCTAAATGTGTTCCCAATTACATCTATCAAAGGATTTTGATATCCAATTTTAGCATATGCTTGGTCTGTTCTAGATTTTGTATTCAAGGCAATATAGGAGAGCATTGTAGTATTGCTGCAAAATTTTCCCACGGTGGTGTTCGAGGCTTCATTGAAGCAATTAGCTTGAAAATCTTGCACGATGAAAGTGGAAATGAGGAGGCCCAGCCTCACTCCTCTAGACTTTTTGCACATTGGGTTTTGCCAGGGTAAAAGTTTGTGTTAATTTTTATTTCAATGTGTGTTTCAGTTATTGTTTATTTGTTCATACTACATAACTACTTCAATTTCAGCAATATACAAGGACATTAGGTATAATTCATATTAACGGATTCATACATATTAAGATTTGTGTTGGTGAATTAGTAATGGATTATCTATACTAATTACGGATCAACCATGAACCATATTCAATCTGCCCATTAACTACATGCTTCTGAAATTCTAGTGCTCCAATCATTCATGCCAAAGACAAATCTCATCATTCGCCTTAGTCACTGTGGCATATGTTGAGCCTTCAGAACATTCCAAAATCAAGTAAAATTGTAAACCTTGGCTTGGTTATCAAGTGCACCGCTCACCAATACCTGAAATTTATCGTTAAATCAGGTACAAATCTATTAGGAAACAATTCAACTTTGTTAACTTGTTGATTGATTTGTAAAGCAAAAAAGGAGGTTACCACTTAAATCAAGTACATGGTAGACACCATGAATAACACCATTCTCGAGTGCAAAGCCATTACCCACAATAGAAAGTGTTGAATCATCCGCAATAAAGATCTTCTCATGTTCAACCTTATCAAGTGAAGTAAACAAAGTACCATCCATGGGCATACGATGAATAAATCCATAATCCACAATCCACTCACATTTGGAAGTATGCACATGCAAAGCTCTAGATGTGTGAGTTACAAAGGCACAATTCATTTCATTAAATTTCTTGTTTGCTTGGCGTTCCTTGAGTTCTTTCTTGTCCTTCTAAGGATATCTCATCTTTTTTATATAAGTGTCCTTATGTGCAAGACGCATCATGATAGTTACCTTCGCCTGATCTTCCATGTTTTTGTATGCATCCCTCTTCTTTACGTTTGTAGGAACTATTCCGCTTCCCTATGCAATCCGCCATAACTCTTTCTCCATCAAAGATCTCTAAGCTAACTCCCGAATTTCGTAATTGGGCCCCATCATCACAAGCACCCCTGGAATCGATTCCATAATTTGGCTATACCAAAAAGGTCAATGCAACTAAACTTAGCACTACTACATAGAGCCCAAAACTACCTTTTCAATGCTTTAAACTTGATGTCAAATAGAAACCATATGAAAAATTTAAGGCCTCTGAAAGTTCAGGTATCAAGAGTGCATATCGTCCAAAGAAAATTCAAATTTACAAATTCAAACTTTCAAACTAAGCGGGAAATCACATGAGTGCACCAAGGATTGACACTTGATTTGCTGGATCATTCCTTCGTTGTACCAGCTAATGTGACACCACCACTTGGAGCTCTATGATTCGTCAAAATGATTGACAAAACCTTGTATAAATATTAAAAACTCGGCCTCCAATGACAATCAGACACATTTTGACCAAGTGGGTTTTTAATATTTTTTGGATAATTCCAAGTAGATTGTATGGACCAATTTGGGTGTGCCACGTGTCATCTCTACAAAGTTCCAAATGGATCAATAGCAAAGTGCCATGTCACTTGCATACCTCTCAATACAAAGTACAACACACACCAGCAAGTTTTAAACCCATGACCTCCTCTCTAGCAAGAATGGGTGGAATCGACTTCCCTATGCCGTTGCACAAGTTCTATAAGAGCATAGTCAACCCTTATAGAGAATTGGTCGCAAGCTTAGTCGTTAGCACATCTTATGTAGCCATTGCTCCATCGGAAACAACCCTTCACCATCACTTGTGACTACTATTCCCACCTAACTTGTGCCACTCTGCCACATTTTGCTGCCCATGCACTGCTCCACCTAAAGGAGCCTCCAAATCATGTGGTTGCAACCAAAAAAAGCCGAATGAACATCGCTTATCTTGGTTGAGCCACCAACATGCCACCCAAACTTCCACTGAAGACCCTCTTAACTTCAACACTCAATTCAGGGGGCAAAACAGACAAATATAGAAAAGTGCAAAAAGGTGACCCCTAACAATTTTTAAAAAGTTATCCAAATATGTGATCAAATCTGAAAAATTCCACCATATGGAAAGGGTTGCAGTATAAACCCAAAAAACCCTCTACGAACAAATCCTTGCACCATTGAATCAAAATTAATCCCCTATTGTCCAAACAACCATTCCCCACCACCCTCTACGAACAAATCCTTGCGCCATTGAATCAAAATTAATCCCCTATTGTCCAAACAACCATTCCCCACCACCAAAAATTTGCAAGAATCGTAGATCCACCACCAGATAATGTCCTTTGATCCAATAACTTGTCGAACCTCTTCTTTTCAGACTAGTAAACCCTGCGGAATGCCAAAATGAGACCAAACACCCTCTCATGCTATCAACATGTCTCCGCACATCAAGTTGTTACAAAAGATAAAAACCTATGGCAATTTTAGGCCTTAGGATTTTGTAACATGTGATAATTCAATACAAAGTCTAACGATTGATAGGAAATAAAACTCTAGGCAAGCACTAGATCAACACAAGAACACCACCATATAGAGAGTGCCTATTAAGGAACCCAAACATAGCAATACTCAATAATAAAGAAGAATAGATGAGATGTAGAATGATCAAATGGATATAGGTGGAGACATAGACCCTTATTTAAACACAGATTCCTAAGAAGATGTAGGGAGAGTCAACACTCAATGTCTTACATTGCTGACTAGTATTCCAAGGTATACCACAACATTGGTAACTCAATGTGACAAATAAGACGGATTTTATTTACTCTAACTTCTTACATCTCTTTATCAAATTTCCAAATTACTGTAAAGGTATCAAACACTAAAAGTTGGAGGTCATTCACCTTCTTGAATTGAATATTGGTAGATTAAAGAGTAATGTTTCTTATAAAACAGCCACAAAAACCACAAATTAAATAGAAGAAATAAAAATAAAAGGACCAGCTTGCACTCACCTGGTTGGGTGAGCATGTTAACAGACCCTGTACAGATAAAGGAGGTGGGACATTAATGTTTTTTGTAGCATATGAAATGGATTTTTGTTGCCATTGTTCTATGCTGCATGATTGATGACTAAATGTATCTGGTAACCCCACACTATACACCATGGCTAAGAATGTAGGAATTAGTGACTAGGTCCATGATGGACTATGAAATGAGTCTTTATTAGTGAGCTTTAGCCTTCTGAAGAAAACACCAGTTTAAAAATATGCATACCATTTAACAAGCTTCTGCGAATTCCCACATGGATCCCTAACCATATGATATAATGAATTAATTCTTCTAAGTTTACCTTGAGAAAAGAAAAGCCAACAATATAGAAAATTCAAAAAAGATATTTGTAACTTGTAAAACTGTAGCTCTGATCTTGCAGCCAGCATCAAGATGCTAAGCAGCACTAACTACAATCCTGACCTTATTAATCTTTGGGAAAGAGGCAAAAGTCAACCTGCAAGTTGTGAGAACAACTACGGTCCACTAACTGTTTAAATGTGCTAGCAGGATGGCCAAAAACAGTATGAACACAACACCAGGAACAAGAAGGCATGTGAAAAATCTAGTGGATGTCTTTTCGACTTTGAACACTATTTCTCCTTAACAAACCAATAAAATTAATGAGAGAAATGGGAGCCCAGGACTCTTGTTTTATAGATTTGGAAAAAACTTTGAGAAACTCGAATCCACAAAACTTTACAAAAAAAAATGCAGAGGTTCAAAGTTATAATGTTATTCCTAGTTGGAAAAATTCAGCCTCTTTCTTCATGTTGGACATTTGGTAAATATGTCCAATATTCTATAAGCTAAATCAGTGACTATAACAGGAGATTGAGATCCTTATAATAAGAACAAATGAAGCTTGCATGCCATCATTCGCATTAGCCTCTAGAAATTTAGTTGCTGACATGAACATTACAAACAGCTTATTTATTGTCAAGGAGTGACAAACAGGACTTGGAAAACTTCAAATAGTCATGACAGTTAGCATCTAGCTGTTCTGCATATTTTGCATTTGATCTCATTAGAATTTAATCATGAAAGAGAAGTATGCCACATAGTTTCATAAGAATGAACTTTCAAAGAATGTTGTTCATCCATTTCTCTGTACAACAATCTCTTCTCCATAGACTTCAGACCCAATAGTCATGAATGCAACCAGCACACAAACTTGAGAAATTTCTTTCTATAGAATTTAATCATGAAAGAGAAGTATGCCACATATTTTCATAAGAATGAACTTTCAAAGAATGTTGTTCATCCATTCCTCTGTACAACAATCTCTTCTCCATAGACTTCAGCCTTCTCTGTTTTAAATGTTAAGGAATACAAACAGTCCACAACACTCTTATTTCTTTGAATGGCGGCAGACTTGTATCTCAAGATGAACATCCTCAATTTCATTTTGATAGATATAAATGATGACAGCAAACAGATCTATTTTTTGAAACATAAGTTTGCTATTAGACAACAAATTAAGAAGATTTGCATTTAAGCCAATTAAAATTTGACAGAAGATGTTCCTCTCATCAAATTCAGTTCTGTAGCTCTCTCTGCCTCTATCTAATTGAATAAGCTCAGTGACTGCATATGTTACACACCTACTGTATCAACTATATAAAAGTCGGTGCCCAGGGAAATCTGTTCACTTTGGGATCGACGAGCAACATTCATTCCTTGCTTTCTCAAAACCTGAAATATGAAGAAGTTGCCAAAACAAAACAGTTCTCTTTAGAAGTATGAATCAATCATTTGGTCAGGAAAAATAATTTTTATTCAGTACTGTTTCCCCATATTCACTTGTTAAAGAATTGACTCAATCTGCTACTACAGAAGTATTGCATGCACAAGAATTGAGTGAGTTTAAATTACCACACTTGGACAATCTTTTTATCAACTATAACAAGCCATCTATAGGGCAACATTCTTCCTTATTAAAAAAAGTCTACTATAGCCATGCCACAAAGGATATGCCAGCAAAGATAAAGAAAACTACTATTCTATTCATGAAATAATATGTGATTTTTTTACAGTTATTCTTGGAAACCACAGATCGATAAAAATAGGTGCTTGGTGGGATCTAGGGATTGAGCCATTGTATTAAGGATGAACGACATATGGATGCTCGTTGCATTGTCAATTAAGACAAATTGCAATGTGGTTATGAATATAAGAAAATGATTGGCAGCTACATAACTCCTCAGACAACTTGTTCTTTGAGGATTCACAAGCTAATAAGCAGTACAAAAAAGATTGTAAAGGTTGATATGTAATCATCTTGGATATTCCATTGGTCAATTCAACAACATATATCTCTGAATTGTTGTATTGATGATTCAATGTTCTATGCCACTGAAATTCAACATACATATACCGAAATGATGTATGCTGCAAACTACATCCTGATTGCAATATGTTCATTGGAAAAATACATGACCACAGCTGAAAATCAGATTTATATACATCCTTGTGCTGATGCATATGCTCCCAAATCAGAAATACATTCAACTAAAGCTGAAATCAACCATTTAAAAGGATGATATGTGTGTATCTCGATTATCTACTGAATCTATGTCCTATGCCACTATGTACAAAATATGTTCATTCCTTGCAATGTTAGAATGTTTACTGGGAATGTTTGATGGGACCCAAGAGCACAGCAATTACAAAACACGCTAAACAAAATTATGGAGAACAATAGTGAAAAACAACAAAAAAAAATCTAATTCTTCATTATTATTCTAAAACAATACATAGTCTTTTATTCTTGCACAACTTGTAGATAGAGTTGTCATGCACAACTAACACACTATTAAAAGAAAATATAATCCTAGAGTGAACTGAGCTTGCTATTTTCAGCAGTTTTTGAAACCTTCTATTTTTAGCAATTTTTTGACATTTTTTATTTTTTGCTGTGGAGTTCGTGCAACAGAGTACTGTCTCTTAATCCCATGCTTCTAACAATATTCTATAAACTCATTGGAGGTGAATTCTCCACCTTTGTTTGATCTTAGACATTTGATTTTTCTTCCCATTTCATTCTCAACCATGGGCCTGAAGATCTTGAATCTCTCAAAGGCTTGTGATTTATCTTTCAAGAAAGTTACCCATGTCATCTTCGAGAAGTCATCTACAAATAGCATAAAGTAGTATACACCTTTGGATCCTTTTGTCCTAGTAGGACCACATAAATCTATATGAACTACTTGTAGGGGTTCTGAGGTCGTATATTCTTTTGTTTCAAATCTGACCCTTGTCTGCTTTCCTAGTTGGCACGCTCTACATGTGACGTCTGCAGGTTTGACAATTTTGGGCATATGTCTAACACACTTGTTAGAGCTTACTTTGACTAGATTGTCGAAGTTGACGTGACCCATTCTTTTATGCCATGACCATCTCTCATCGACTTTTCCCATGAGGCAACATGCATCATTTTCTTCAATCAGGATGTATATGTTGCTTTAAGTTCTTCTTTGTGCAACGGTTTTTCCATCTCTTTTCAGTTTACAACCTTCAACATTAAATGTGACTTCATAACCATTATCACACATTTGACTTACACTTAAAAGATTATGTTTAAGTCCTTTAACATACAAGACGTCATGTGTAGGAAGCTTGCCATCTATGTGCAAGGTTCCTTTGCCTCTTATGACTGCAGTGTTATCACCCAGACTGACAGCCCCTTCCTTGCATCTGCTTAAACTGGTGAATTTGCTCGTGTCCCCAGTCATATGCTTTGAGCAACTGCTCTCAATGTCCCACAAGTTTTGCTCTTTGGCATGGAGTGTCGTTTGAGCAATCAAATATTGATCTTTCACCTTCCACATCTTTTTGGGTCTCTCATTTGCCTTTCTCTTCTCTTTAAAAGTGGCCTTTGAAACTCTATTCTCATTTAAAAACCTGCCTTTGCCTAAACTGTACTTTCTTGTCATTGCAATGTTAGCTCTACAATACTTAGCTATATGTCCAGAATTATTACAATTGTAACATATTAAATTTGAAACTATCAAAGGAGCAAATGAATTTCTACTAGCAAAATTAAGTCTTTTAGTAGGAAAGACTCTACAATCAACAACCCTATGACCAAACTGATCACAGCTAAAACAATAACCATAAAAGGAAAGAGTGTACCTAGTCATATCGTTCTCTGGTGCAGTATACCGAAAACTTTTACCTTTCTGTTTTTTCAGGTCTGCCACTTTGAAGTATCCTTCTGCATCTTTCCTTGGATTAGTCTTTATGTCCTTTTTGGTCTTTGCCTTCATCGCTTCTTTGATGTTCATAGCTTTTGCTTCTCCTCCTTTCTTGAAGTTATCATACAAGTTCATTGATGTACAAGCTGAGGATCCTTTTTCTTTATCGTATCCAAGACCTGACTTTTTATTTGAAGGCCTTTGCGCACTGATCAGTTCACTAAGAGCTTCTGATCCTTTCGTCAGCTTTAAGCTTTTGCTTATATGGTTTCTTGCCTTCTCAAGTTCTTTCCTTAAGGATACTACTTCTGCTTCAAGTCTCATGCATTCGTTGGATTTTGACTGGAGATCCATTTTGACGACTTCTACTATTTTGTTGGCTTCCTCAACTTGAGTTTTTAGGGTCACAATCATTTGATTAGCCTTTTCAAGCTCCTTCTCATGCCTCTTCTGCGTTGAGTTTTTTTTTCTCAAATTTTCGATTTCTTCAAGAGCACACGCCAGTTCACCTTCAAGATCAATCTCACATTCTTCTCCTTCATCACAATCTTCATCTTCATTTTGTTCTTGATTCAAGGAAGTGATTTCTTCTGCCATAAATAGGAACTCATTTTCCTCAGCTAGAAAGGCACAATCATTCTCATCGTCAGAGCTGTCACTATTAATTTCTCCTACTGAGTCACTTTCTTCTTTTATATATAACCCCTTTTTGTTCTTGAAGAAGTTTTTCTTCTTAGCGTAATGTGGTTTTACCTTTTTGACATTTTCAACTTGCTCGACGTTGTCCTTATTGAATGGACATTTTGCAGCGAAGTGTCCTACCTTGCCATAGTTAAAACACTTGAATGGAAGTTTTCCTTTATACTTACCTGATCCTCTCTTCAGTCTTCTGACAAAATTTGCTTCTTCACCATCAATCTCCTCAGAATCGAGCACATAGGCTTCTTCTTTTGCAGATTTTACTACTTTGAAGGCTGCTTCTCTCTTGACTGTGTCTATCTCTCCCATCCTCATTTCGTAGGCTGTGAATGTTCCATGTAGTTCATCCATGGTAAGCTTGTCCAAATCTCTCGCTTCTTCAATGGCCGAAATTTTGGAGTCATATCTTGATGGAAGAGATCTCATAACCTTCTTGACAATAGTCGATTCTTCTATTGTTTCTCCAAGTCCTCTTATGGCATTGACTATCTCATCTACCTTGAGGAGGTAGTCCACTATCTTCTTTTCTTCATTCATTTTCAGGCTTTCAAACTGTCCTTTGTGCGTTTGCGGCTTTACCTGTTTCACTTTAACATCTCCTTCATAGATACTTTTCAACTTATTCCAGATGTCTTTTGCACTCTGGCAGTGCATAACTTTGACAAACTTAGAGTTTGACAACCCACACAGAATAGCATTCTTAGCTTTGGCGTTGTTTTCATAAGCCTTTTTGGCCGTCTGATCAACAGGAGTTACAGCAGGAGCTATGTAACCATTTACCACTGACATCCATACATCAAACCTTAGGGAAGACAAATATGCTTCCATTCTTATGCTCCAAAAAGCATAGTTAGACCCATCAAACAGACGAGCCTTGTTTGATGAAGATCCTTCTTGGCAGGCCATTGTGTTCACCAACCACGATCTCCATGAGCTGATTAAGCTTCTCCTAAGGAACCTGCGCTCTGATACCAATTGTTGAACACACTATCTACTGAGAGGGGGGGTGAATCAGTAGATGAGCTAAAACCTGGTTCTTAAAACTTTTAAACAAGATACTTAAAGTATATGCAAAATAAAGAACAAAACAGAGATCACACACATACACAAGAATGCTCAACACCAGATTTTTACGTGAAAACCCAAAGGGAAAAACCACGGTGAGAAAAGGTGCTAGAATCTACTGTTCTAATTCAGTCATAGAAAAGAAGCTCACAAACAAACCTCACTGGTTACATTCAAGAGCACCCACTTTAACGAAGCATCAACTTCCTAACTAAGGCATCAACTCAATTTTTTTGATGGCACCAACCTATCAGAGAACTGAAGCTGCAATTTCAAAATACAGAAAAGATTCAGAATGAATCTTATTCACTTTTCTGTTACAAGTCTAGTCTGTAATTGTACCTTCATTGTGTGCCTTCTCGGCTTATTTGCCTTTATCTCTTTGTGTCTGGATATCTTCTACTTTGACACACTTTTTTTCTTTTGCCCTTTTCACGTTCTCTGTATATGTCCTCACTCGACAATTTTGAGTTAACACTCTAATTATTATCGTAGCAGCAATAAAAAGACAGCACAAGTCAAATGATCTATTCGTAGCATATATAGACAAATGCATCTTAGGGTTGTCTATCGTAAAGTGTTCACACTTCAACTGTACACAACCGATTCAAGCTTTTGATCTGCATTCAATGTGACTTTGACTTTGTGTCTCGATTCATGCTTCACTCGACAACGTTCAAATTTCTTTACTGTACTTGGCATCTACACTTCTACTTCACTTATCTGCGCCGCTTCCTCAATCACTTCTGATCTGTATTCAATGTGACTCTAACTTCGTTTCTCGATTCATGCTTCAAACGGCAACGTTCAAATTTTTTTATTGTCTTTGGCATCTGTACTTCTACTACACTTAACTGCACCGCTTCCTCGATCACTTCTGATTTGCATTCAATGTGACTCTGACTTCGTGTCTCGATTCATGCTTCAAACGGCAACGTTCAAATGCCTTTACTATCTTTGGCATCTACACTTCTACTTAACTGCGTCGCTTCCTTAATCACTTCGATTGTATTATCTCGAGATCCGTGAAGATATATTGAGTTCATCACCAGTTCCAGTTATTCCTTTACAGACAATTAAAAGACATTGATTGTGGGCTTTTTCAAATTCTTTCGTCGCGCCAAGTCCAAGTTCTTTTTTTTGTTGGATCTTTCCTTATGACCTTTTGACACTTGTCAAATGCGCGTGCTCTCGAAGGATCATCTGAGTTTGCTTTGCACCATTGGATCTAATGCACCGATCAGACATGAGCCATTGATCTTTTAATGCAGCATTAGTTTTAATACTTGCTTTGTCATTAACCATCGAGCTTTGTTTCTTCCCTTTTTGCATCTCGTTGCTTTCTATATCATGGGTTCGCTTTCGCTCCTTTCGATTATCCTCGATATGCTCGATCTTTACCCTTTGTATTGAGCGTTAAACTTCGACATGTTGGCTTGATCTTATTTGCTTCAGCATTCTTGTAACATTCCTTGCAACGTCGATCCTTCAAGACTTGCTCGTCTTTTAACCTTGCTTTAATTCCTTCATAAGGTTCCTTTATGCAAATTGTTGTGGGCCTTTGTGTCTTCGAGACAATTTCCACAGACTTTTTGTCTAAGTTCATTTCATCCTGAAGTGTCCTCCAATTTCTCCGAAAGAATTCGTCATTGGCTTCTAATAGGATGTCCTTCGGAAATCTTTTCTTCGGACTTTTTGTCCGCAAGGCATTTCTTCGGACTTTTTGTCCACAAGGCATTTCTTCGAACTTTTTGTCCGCGTCATTTCTTCGCCTTTTCTGCAAGTGTCTACATGCCCTTTGCAACGTTCAAAAGATAAGCTTCAAAATTTTTGCAATCTGCCCTTCGGCTTTTCTGCAAGTGTCCACATGCCCTTTGCAACGTTCAAAGGATAACCTTCGGACTTTGTGAAAAGGTCCACTTGCCCTTGAGGGACTTGACAATTTTTTCGAAAGAGTTGTCCTTGCCATTCTTTCTGAAAGAATTCCTCCGAAGAAATTCTTCAAGACTATTTCAGGTTTTTCATTCTTCTTGACTTATCCCGATTGCCTCTTCTAAGTAAGATCACTTCACAAACGCGATTTACTCTACAAGTCTACTCAACTCAACCTTTGGCATTAATGCATGATCAATTTCAATCTCAATGACATCAAGGACATTAACCTTTGATATCAATGACAATTCCATGCTGCCCTAGATGGAAATGATAATTGTTCAGTCCTCAGACTGCTTTCTGTATCATGATATCAAAGCTGTCAATTGTCTCCTTGCTCAATTTTCCAACATTGTGATAGTCAAAGCACAATTTGTCTAGCAAAGAACCTTGTGTATCATTCCCGATCGAAGCACATTGACGTATGTTAGCATTTTGACAAGGAAATGGCAGAAGAGAAGAAAATACTGCTATAGAAGGTGGGCACACATGAAAAGTTTTTGGATTCCTTGACTAAGGTCGTGAGTACTGAGAAGTTCTCTTGGTGCAGGAAATCAATGGGCATGGTTGCTCGCAGCTACTAAAAGATTGGATTCTTGCTCCCCCACGCAAAGTCTTCAGCAACTGGGAGATTGTTGGAAATGTTTCAAAATTGCATGGATTTGCACAAGCTTATTGTGCGCAAGGTTGGTGTTGCACAAGGTTGTTTGCGCAAGCACTGGTTACGCAAGATGTTGCATAGGTTGGTTGCACAGGCACTATTGCGCAAGGTTGTTTGCACAATGTTGCACAGGACTTGTGCAGAGGATGTATTTGGTGGGTGCACAAGGAAGTTACAGTGCAAGAATGATGTGCTGAGTTTTGCAATGTCTTCTGCATAGTATCATTGCACTCTAGAAGGTTGTGAAGTGGTGCACAGTGTTGGATTCGTAGTAAGGTGTTGCGAGGAGCTGCGAACACTATCAAACAATGTAAGACAAATGTGAAGCATTACTAAACACTCATCAAACTAGATTGGCTAACTGGAGGTGTGCAAATAATATCTTGGTGGCACTCCGGCATGGAATTGTTGAGGAGTGTTAAACGATGATCACATTGCTCAATAGTTGGTAACTACAAATTTCCCTGTTGCACATGTGTTACAAAGTGTTGCGCTAGATTTAGGGATGGTTCTAAGGGAGAGGGAGATGAAACCATACACAGTGGAGTTGTATAGGTTGCATGAATGCTAATATACACGGTTTTTGTGAATTCCTTGTAAATTAAATAGTATAGTATAGATACAAAAAAGTGTTGTATGCAAGTACAAAACCTTGTGATGTTGTAGTATTTTAAACAGTTTAGTTAATGTCATAATCAAAGGTGTGCTAGGTTTTTTACCTGAAAGGGTTTTCCCAAGTGAAATCTTGTGTATTCTATGTGCATGTCATTGTTCTTGTATGTTTAAGATTTTTATAGCATAGCTATTCTCTCTGTTAGTTTATTGCACACAGGTCCTATACCCAACAACTTCCAATAACTCCTTCACCTATATGTACAACAATGAAAAGAGTGAAATATTGGAAAAAGAACCACATCCAAGGCATTCACAAGAAATGACACCAATTTTTATTCATGTAGAACCAAGTGTGGGTGAAAGTTATAAAAAGATGTGTGTCATTAATCTTCATAAATATAGAGTAGAAGCTCTTTTGGAGCATGGAAGCTTATCCATCCCTCAATTCTAAAAGGAACCGCGTTCTCCTCTTACAACTCTTCACATTTTTCTCCTCTACCTAGAAGGCCCATACAATCCCTAATGGGCTGAATGATTAGAATGGTTGAATCCATTGATATGGATAAGTGAATGGATGATTCATCTGGGAAAGGTATTACTTAATGTGTTCAATATGATGTTTGAACTTCTCTTCAAGAGCATTTCCCCATGACTCATCAAATTTTGGGTCATTATTTTGATTCCTTGGGGTGTGTCACCCAAAACCACTAGTCACTAGTACAAAACAGCTACTTTAGCAAATAAAACCGCTGGTTTTCTTAACAAAGTAGTTTGACTGATCAAACAGATGAATTTCTTAGCAAAACTTTACAGGCATCTTGAAGCCTATGAGTCTAACTTTCTCGCACAAAGATTCATTATTCATGTCATTTTGACATCGTATGCAAAAAATAATTCTTCTGCACAAAGATTCCAAAGATGCAGCTGTTGTCTGTTGGTAAGTCAAACCCCATCAAAACATATCAGATTTCAATGAAACTTCATGGAGTGATACTCAGACATGTCTAGCACATGTACAATAGATTTCATGGCATTGTGTAGGTGTATTCACCTCTAGTCACTAGCAGTCAGCTAGTTGTTTACTAGCCAATCACCACCGATTCTTGCCATTCCTTGCGTAAACCTGTCAGGAATGATGTGTTGCACTCATGATTGATTGTTTATAATATCAGAGATCCACTATGCCAAAGACATTATTGATCATACCTCCCCATTTTTCATGCTTTTGGTCCCACAAAAGCTCATATATTGAAAAGATGAGGTAATAGCTTCTACCTTCTTTATGGGATATCATGTCTCCTTACTTCGCTAGGGAAGTGGATCTGATTGTACTGTCATTAAAATCTTTGCTACAAATACTCTTCTTCCAGGTACCTCATACTTGACCGCTTGCCGTCTCTCAAAGTACTTCTCTTTTGAGTGTTATGCCATACTTCTCTCCGGAAGTGGATTTTACTTGAGTGCTTGTGCTACAACATGGATTTTCCAACACACTTTTTGCTGCCTTGGTATTTTGCCCATGATGTTTGTGGTCGTATCATCCTTGAGGTGTTGCTTCAAGATTGCTTCTACACTCCTTGGTGTGGCAATTGATCCTTCAATGGGGATTTCCAGCCTTACTGGCTCCCAGGTTTTATTCCTGAAACTTCCTTGCTTCGTATGTGCTATAACAAGTGGTTTTTGTCACTCTTGAGGTACAAATCAACTGCCCTCATTTTCACCGTGCTCTTGGGCATGGCTTTTGTTGACTTACACCCCAAAACCTACATTCTGCCATTTGCTCCTTGTACATCCCATGGATGTAAGGCTGAAATTAGCACCATCCTACTCGTGTGGACATCCCAAGCTAATGAAAGTGCATATGATTGAAACTTCAACTCCTTTGCTTCAATATTCTTCTTGATTTTTCTTTACTCCCCTTGTTTGGACGTAACCCAGTGGTATGGCTGCAATTTTCCTACTTGCATTTACCATCGATGGAACAATGCATGAAACCTTGGAAAGCGGCTCATTTTGAATGCAATAATCTCATCCAAGGTTGATTGTTGCCTTTCTTATCTTGTAATGATGAAGAACCTACACTTAAATAATGTTTTTCCTTGCTTTCTCATTGGGAACTCTTACTTCTTCTAGTGCTGCCTTTTGGAATGCAGGTGTATTTTCTACGTCTTTCCAACTATATTGTGGCTGCCATATCTTCCTTGACTTGCATTTACAATTCATGGGGTGAACTTTGAGGATGTAGTTCCTAACGCTTTGCATCCCAATGCCTACCAATGTTGCAATGGCTGCAATGATTCTTACCTATGCTCTTGGAAAGGATTCCTTTCCTTCCTTGGTCAAAGATGTCATTCTTCTTTCTTTTCTTGCCTTGCTCTTGACGATGATTTGAGCAGTGGCCTTTACAGCTTGCCTTCTTAAAACATGTGGGCTCCTTAGTGGTCGCAAGACAATGGTCATGCTTCCCACAAAATGTACACGTATGGAACTCCCAACAATGGTGTAATATATAACCTTTTATTTTTCATATACATAACATATTGACTTGTTCTCGCATTCTATTTCTATTTTATGCTTAGATATGTAGTATTTATGTATCCTATAGGTACATAACAAGTGGCGATCAGAGCCAACAATCCTACATTTTGTGGTATGTAAGATTATTGTGGGTTCATGTTAGTGACCGAATTTGTAGCATATGAATTTTGGCTTTGACCCCCAAAAAAATAAATAAATAAAACAAAAAAAAATTTTGAAAAAACAAATTTAATAACCTATATTACTTGAACAACAGTCTCTGCCACCATCCTTGCTTCTCTTCTATCTTTTTTGACACGTATTCATCTGCATAAACCCATCTCTTTCAGCTTGCAATTTTTCTTCTGCCGCTAATTTTGTAGTGCCTTATTTGATTGATATTCTTTATCCTCATTAACCCACACTCCATTGCACGATTTCCCCAACTTGTCCTCTGCTGTGCCTATGTTTTTTCCCTTTCAAAAAGTCGTGTCCATCCTAGTAATGATGTCACAAATCATCCCAATATTTTGACGCAAGATTTAGTTTTAAAAGATCCATGCACAGATCAATTTACTTGTAAATGTAAATCCACACCAAAACAGGGTGTTTGGTGAGACAATAATTTTTTGGTTTATTGTGGCCTCCCTCAAACAGAGGTATTTAAGCTTGCTTGGCTTAAAGCATGCCATTTGTGGGATTTGAACCGGGATCAACTTGTAAATGTAAATCCACACCAAAACATCAAACCGGGGTGCTGGGAGAGGCATTAAATTTTCTTTAGTTTATTGTAAGCTTGGTTCGCATAGAACATGCCATTTGTAGGAGTTGAACATGGATAAATTTACTTGTAAATGTAAATCCACACTAAACCAAGGTGCTTGGAGAGGCACTTGCAATTTTTTGGTTTATTGTAACCTCTCTCAAATGGAGGTTTTTAAGCTTGCTTCACATAGAACATGCCATTTGTGGGATTTGAACACAGATCAATTTACTTGCAAATGTAAATCCACACAAAAACAGCAAACTGGGGTGCTTGGCGAGGCACTAACAACTTTTTGGTTTACTGTAGCCTCTCTCAAACGGAGGTTTTTAAGCTTGCTTGGCATAAAGATAAAGATAAAGATATATTAATGTCCAACTAATGACCACAAAATTAGGTCAAAGGGAGTGTAGATTATAGAAATGTGTTAGGAAAAAGTGGGAAACCAAAAAGGTCTCTGAAAACAAGAAAAACAATGCGGAAAGATATAGTATAAAAACATGGCAAAGAGTGACCACGCTCAGAACCAAACCACCAAAGGACCCAACCATGCTCAGGGCCAAAGAAGGGAGCAAAAGAAAAAGAAATGAGCACTTATTGGTTCACATAGAACATGCCATTTGTAGGATTTGAACATGGATAAATTTACGTGTAAATGTAAATCCACACTAAACCAAGGTGCTTGGAGAGGACACTTACAATTTTCTGGTTTATTGTAACCTCTCTCAAATGGAGGGTTTTAAGCTTGCTTCTACAATAGAACATGCCACTTGTGGAATTTGAACACAAATCAATTTACTTGTAAATGTAAATCCACACAAAAACACCAAACCGGGGTGCTTGGTGAGGCAATTACAATTTTTTGGTTTATTGTAGCCTCTCTCAAATGAAGGTTTTTAAGCTTGCTTGGCATACAACATGCCATTTGTGGGATTTGAACACAGATCAATTTATTTGTAAATGTAAATCCACACCAAAACACCAAACCGCGGTGCTTGGTGAGGAACTTAACAATTTTTTGGTTTATTGTAGTCTGTCAAATGGAGGTTTTTAAGCTTGCTTGGCATAGAGCATGCTTATTTGTTGGACTTGAACATGTACAATCCACACCAAACTGGGGTGCTTGGTGAGGCACTTACAAATTTTTGGTTTAATGTACCCTGTCTCAAACGGATGTTTTAAGCTTGCCTGGCATAGACCATACAATTTGTGGGATTTGAACATGGATCAACATACTTGTAAGTGTAAATCCACACCAAAACATGAAAACTAGGGTGCTTGGTAAGGCACTTAATTTTTTTTGGTTTATTGTAGCATCTCTCAAGTGGAGGTTTTTAAGCTTGCTTGGCGTAGAACATGTTATTTGTGGGATTTGAACATGGATTAATTTACTTGAAAATGTAAAACCACACCACAACACCAAACCGGGGTGCTTGGTGAGGCGCTTACAATTTTTTGGTTTAATGTAGCTGTCAAGAACTTTCTGCACTAGGCTCCAATTATTGTCATCTTTTTTTTTCATGCAGAAAATAATTATGTAGGCTAAAGGCTTAATTATATTTTCTAAGTTTCTAAGTGCTAAAATCCTATATTAAAAGAGCTCACGTATGAAAAAGAAAAGCTAAGCTCACATATTAAAAGGAAAAAGAGCTACCGGATTTAAAAGCTTTCTTTTATTAATAGAAGAAGATATGGGCCCAAGCTTAATTAAAATATTCTATTTTTGTAAGGGATAGCTATGGGTAAAATAAAGGAGCCCACCAAAAGCTTTAATATTTAAAAATAGAGCTTCTCCCTCTTTCAAGCAAGCTAAAATTCAAGTTGAAGCATACAGTACAGCATGGGCTGATTTCTTGAGCCACAAAATGTGAAAAGAAGCTGCAGCAAGCAAGCATGGACAGAATTAAAAAGCTTTTGTGCATGGCTAGCTAAACAAAAAAATCTCACTTCCTCTTCCTCTTTTCTATATATTGTAATGAGCTCATTTGAGCAAGTAGTTGATACCTTGGACCAGTAAAGTCTGTATTTTTCATAATTCAGATCAAAAACCTCTCCTGTTCTTTTTGTGCAAAGTTTACTTGAAACCCTTTTGTGGAACGGAATGCTATCCATGTGTACTCTCTTGCAATTGAAGGCAACAATGACTATAAGTGATCATCCTTCTACTTTTGTTTGCTTCTCTCTCACCTCTTACATTATGTTGCTTCAAATAGTGTTCACCTTCCTTCTTGCATGACATATAGTTATGTGTTTGTGATGTCCCCATTTTCACATCAAGTCTAAGTAGGTATTGAAGACCTTTAGTCTACTTCCCCATAGACTAAACGAATCCTTTTGGGGATTATATTTTATTAGTTAATTATTAATTGCCAAAATAGTAATTTTTATCATTTGTTCTTATCAGGCAATTATTATTTAATTAATAGAATATTTGATAAAAGTCGTTTTTACCACTAAAGTATTTAAATGAAATAATTATTAATTTATTTGCTTTAAAGTAATTTTAATTACTATTTTATTAAGACAATTAATTAATATTATATTCGAAAAAGAGAATGTCGGCATGGGAGCTAAAGCAAAGAAAAGATATTCTAAAAAAGGCAAGTAAAGGCTTATGAGGTATTTTACATCCCCAAAGTGGTTCGCCCCTCTTTGAAAGGGTACAAATACAAGGTGAATATCACAATTGAAGACATGTTGAATTTGATAATTGTTTCTTTATGATTCAAGAAGCTATTGGGATGCATGCCCAATAGGTCTTTGTTGTTTTGGTGTTGATCATTCTACAAAAGGTGTCTTTTGATGCTAAAGGAGATCTTATTACTTGCCCTAGAGTGGGGCAATTTGCTTTGAGAAGCTATTGTTTTGGTGAAGTTTTTAAGGCTCCTTTATTGCATATTATTTCTAATTAATATTTGCACTATTTTTGCAAGTGGAGTGAACTATTTTGGAAACTTGATTGAGGGTTTGGTGGGCCCTTTAGGGTCTATTTGTGCAAATTACTATTCTGAAATTTTTTGCTAATTTTTTGCATATTGGAGTGGGATTTTGGAGAAGGTTTGTTGAATATTTGAAGCCCTAAATTGATAGAAAATTAAATAATAATTTTTAGATTATTATTTAATTATTTTTGATAGGTTTCATGATCATTTCCACTTGTAAAATGCGAGATCTTCATATAATTTTCTACTATTTTTCCTGCACCTTGGCGACTTGGGCGATTGGCTTGGAGGACCTTTTTTGACCATTTTTTATGCCCTAGAGGTTTGCTGGAATTTCCCTTGATTTTTCGGCACTTGTGGCGCAATTTTGGCGAGGGTTTGAAGCAAAAAATATCAAAGAACAACAGCTGTGTTTTTGAGGAAAATCATATTTTTATAGCCATCAAAAAGTGGCATTTGATCCTCAATAAATTGACAAAAAGGTACTTATATTTAATTTTCTGATTATTTTGGCAAGAATTCAAATAAATTTCGAATAATATATTGGCTGGAAATTGTCTACACCTTTGCATTGTGGCGCCTAAAGTTCCTAGGGTTTTGATAAAGGTTTTGAAGCATTTATTGCAAACTAGAGTTTTCCTGATTTTTATTTCACAATTTCAGAATTTGTGGATTTAGGGGAAAACCACTTTTCTGTGAAATCGTCTCATTTGGAGACATTATCGTGTTTGTATAGATAAGGGATCAACTCACTTCCTTCTAGTGCATCACCATTTTTATTTTTCATGTATATTTCTAACCCTTTTCTGTAATGTCCCCATTTTTCTAGCCATCTCAGAAGGTTCTTAGCCTTTAATCTCCGAAAGCTAAGTTAAATAATGAGAAATTAATTAAATTAATTTCTTATAAAGTTATCAAATAAATCAAAAATTAAAAGGTGACTTTATATTTAATTAATTTAATTAAAATGACTTAAATAAAATATTAAATCATAAAAGTCATTTAAATGAAATAATATTATTTTAATATTATCTCTAGAAGCTTCTAATCATCCAGTTGTTGAATATTGCTTTGATTGATTTCATTGGGGAGGCCTATGGTTTCTACAGTTTCTACATTCGATCATTGAGACCGAAACCTCTCTTTGATCAGCATAACTAAGGTAGTGAAACTATCTACCGAAGGGTTGCATTTGCTGGAGGTGATAATTCAATCAGCTCACTTGGACAAAATTAGTGGCCAAGGGCCAATTTAGGTTTAGTACGATTTGGAGGATTATTGGAGATATTTTGTGCATTGAGTCTACATCATTGGGGAATCAATTTGCATCTTATATCACTTGTCATCAGTTCTGATATCAATTTGCAGTCATCGCACCAGCTCATGGAGACCACGTTTTCACTCATGAAGGCTCATACACCCATCGATTTCATTCTCTAGCTGGGGCGCTCAATTTGTGAGGGCCTTAAGACAATGTTTGGTGTTCGATTGGAGTCTAAGGGGGCTGCAAATTATTTTATATATTCATTCCTGTATCAGAACAAGGTCCGCTAGTAGAGGGCTTTGATTTGAGCTTGGAGGTTCTTTGCATTGGATATTGGTTGCTTCTTCATCTCCAACATAGGGCGATTTCATAATCAGGTTCCTCATGTCATAGTTTACATTGTAAATTGAATCATTAATGTTGCATGCTGTAGATGGTTATTTCATATCAGACTTGACATTATATTTATATCTTCATTGTGCGCCAAGAGTCTTAGCGAATTCATGTTATATTGTACTTGGGTTTACATTTCAATGAAGGTGTTACAAGTTAGGAGTCTTAGATTCAATGTAATAATCATTTAGAATAACACATTGGTATACATGCCAAGTGTTTGTGAAAATGACAGTTGGTTGTAGGTGCATGTTTTTAATATAAAGTTCATATATATGTATTTGAAAGACAAAAAGAGAATTGCATCTTCATATTATATCATTGTTTAGACTCTATAGTGATAAGTTACCAACATTTATACTCATTTGAGACCATTTCTACAAGCAAAACAAACTGAAAACACAGAGACAGCAAGCACATACTTTGCATTCAAACTGTTTGACAATATTCCTTGAGGCAAAAATCAATCATTTGAAGTCAGCTAGAGCAAGGGACATTACATTTTCCCTTGCAAGATTTTCCTTCATGCAATTAGCTTAGGTAGAATAGCACTAGATTAGGATACAAAACCAGTTGGCTCTTGAGGTTCTCTACAAGGAGCAGTCCCACGTTGAATAAAGATCCCATGTTATATTGGAAATATGAACTGCAAAGATTAAACATTTAAACACATCTATAATATTTCAAATCGGAATATTATGTAAGAATTTGGATTCCTTGGAAATCCCTTTTAAAAGAATTGTTGATTTTAAACTTGAAATAAAAAATTGTATTATAAAATGAATTTTAATTCAGAATTTTTGAATAATAAAGTATTTAATTCACAAGGGGTTTCGTCTTTGGGTTATTTGATAACAAGGGTTTTCGTCTTTGAGATCAAATTACACAATTAAGGGGTTACGTCCTTAAGAGCATTTGTTGGTGTTTGTACAAAGTTGCATGTTTGAATGAATATGATTGGATGTTTTCCTTCTCACCAAATACTGAATATAAATACCTTCATAGGTTTCCACCAAACATCATGTCTTCTCCAAGGATCGTGAGCCTTCGTCAAATGAATGCTAACTACTAATTAATTAATGTTGTTTAAGGACTGTTGTTTAGTTTGAGGCTCCCTTAACTAATTGTTGTTTGGAATATTACACAATGGTGATTCCTTAATAAAGTGCAATGCTATTACACAATGGCGATTCCTTGATAAATTGCAGCGCTCCTCTTCAAGGTAGTGATTCCTATTGTTGGCTGGTAATTAGCGATTGGTTGCTGGTAGTTGCTTTGTTGATAGGTAGAGGGGATATTACAGACCTCTCTTTCTCAAATTGTTTGTCCTCAAACAATTGTAGATTGGGATGTTCAAGAATTGATGCTCGTTTTCACGTGGCATCTTCGACAAGCAAATTCTTCCAACGAACTAGATATTCTTTGATACTTCTATTTCTTAACTTCTTTTTACAAGTATTAAGAATACTCTCCGGTACGAGAATTAATTTACCTTCTTCATCAATCGGAGGTAATTCCATTGAAGGAATAATATGTTGTCCAAGTGCTCGTTTCAAGCAAGACACATGGAAGACATTATGTATGCGGTTGTGCCTTGGTAAATCCAATCCATATGCTACCTCTCCCACTCTTATAATCTGGTATAGCCCATAAAATCCAGGATTGAGTTTTTCAACACCACTTTGTTTAAGGGAAGATTGTCTATAACATTGTAACCTTAAATATACCATATCTCCAACTTCAAAAGTCCTCTCTATTCTATGTTGATTTGCATACGATTTTTTGTTGATTTTGGGCATGCTGAAGATTGTCCTTGAGAGTTATTAGGATATCTTGATGTATTAAGTTCTTGGCTCTGAAAACCCTACTATCCGGAATGACCAAATCTACAAAAGTTTTAGCATCATATCCATACAATGCCTTGAAATATGACATTCCAATAGACATGTGATGAGAAGTATTGTAGCAGAATTCACCCAAGTATAACTATTTGATCCAAGCATTTTGTTGCCCGATGACATAATTTCTTAAGTACCCCTCAATCCATTTATTTACGGCTTCTGTTTAACCATCTGTTTGAGGATGATAACTAGTACTTGGGGTTAACTCAGTACCTGCCAATTGGAAAAGCTCTTGCCAAAAGCCACTCATGAACCTAGTATCCCTATCACTGACTATATTCTTTGGCAGTCCAAGAAGCCTAAAAACCTCTTTAAAAAATATTTCAGCTATCATAGAATCATCATACTTCTTGGGGAGTGGAAAGAAATGAGCATATTTTTTTAATCGGTCCATGACTACATAAAGGTTGCTTTGTCCTTGAATGTGAGCAGTCCCAAAATGAAATCCATAGATATGCTCTCCCATTTTTGAGTAGGGATAGGCAAAGGTTGCATCAATCCGGCCGGAAAGTTAAGTTCTATTTTATTTTGTTGCCAAGTGGTGCATTCGCGAATGTATTTAAGGACTTCTTCTTTAAGTCCTTTACAAAAAAATCGATCCCTTAATTGTTTGTATGTCTTTACAAAACCCAGATGTCCTACTAATGGGTCATTATGTATGGGCTTAAGGATTTTATGCTTGATTTTGGAACCGGCCACTAAGAAAAGTCTATCTTTGTAGAGAATGAGGTCCTCTACTACTTTATAATGTTCATCTTCATTTTTTCCTTCTAAGATTGCATTGGCCCATTCATCCCTAATGTATTCTGTTGTTATGAATGCCTTCTAATCGGTCATAATTTCTACCATGGAGCATAAATGTGGTCTTCCTGATAAAACATCGGCCACTACATTATTTTGTCCCTTAACATACTCAATGTCGAAATTAAAAGCTTGAATCTTACTAACCCATTTTTGTTGTCTTTCATTTAAGTCCGTTTGCTCCAGGAAATATTTCAAGCTATTGTGATCAGTTTTGACCACAAATCTTCCACATACCAAATATTGCCGAAATTTAGCAAGGGCATGCATGATGGCCAACATTTCTTAATCTCCACTCATGCTCTTTGAGTTTCCAACTTTCAAAAACAATGGGATGCTTATTCTACATTAAAATCGCACCAACACCTTCTCCTAACGCATCACATTCCAACACGAGGGGTAATGAGAAGTCTGGCATTGCCAAAACTGGGCATGAACTCATCACTTGTTTAAGGCATTCAAATGTTGATTGAGCAAGCTTTGTCCAACTAAAAGATCCCTTCTTTGTTAAATTGGTTAAAGGTGTTGCTAGTTGCGAAAATTCTTTAACATATATTATATAATACGTGCAAAGACTTACGAACCCTCTCAATTGTGTCATGTTGGTAGGAGGAGGCCAACTTATAATGGCTTGGATCTTCTCTTGATCAACATGGACGCCATCCTTATTTATTCTATGCAGTAGATATAAGATTTCTATCATACCAAATCCATATTTTGACATCTTGGCAAAGAGGGATTGTTGTTCTAATATGGTAAGTACCATGCCTAAATGTTGTAGATGTTCTTCCCAATTCTTGCTATATATTACAATATCATCAAAGAAAACCAAGATAAATTTTCTTAGATGCTTATTGAAAATGTGGTTCATGCAAGATTGAAATGTGGCTGGAGCATTCGTAAGTCCAAATGGCAATACTAGAAATTCGAAATGCCCGTAGTGGCATCAGAATGTCGTTTTCTAAACATCTTCTTCCCTCATTCGTATTTGATGGTACCCTGATCGCAAATCAATTTTTGAGAAGAAGGTGGCTCCATGTAGTTCACCAATTAGTTCAATGATCCTGGGTATCGGATATTTATTTTTGATGGTCTTTTTATTTAACTTTCGATAATCAATACACATTCTAAATGTCTCATCATTCTTTTTGACCAACACAACTGAAGAAGCAAATGGACTAGCACTTGGCCTAATATGCCCCATCTCTAAGAATTCTATAATGGCCTTTTTGATCTCATCCTTATAAATATTTGGATGTCGGTATGGTGTAGTTATTAAAGATTTTGCTCCAGGTTCCAACTCAATGATATGTTGGAAGCCTCTTGCTAGGGGTAGTCCGGGTGGTAGGTTCTCAAATACCTTGGCATGCCTTTCAATGATAGGCTGAATATCATTATGATGTGCTTCATGTTCTTGTGCAAAGCTGACCAAACATTGTACCGCCCATGCTACATGCCCCTTATTACATGTTTTTTCCATTGTTTTTGTCGTTACTGTTGTAGCGCTAGAATTGCACCCTTTGTGGGAGAGTTTCTCAGGCCCTCTCACTCCTAGCTACAAGCGTTGAGACAACCTCAGGCTATGAGTATCCTGTAGTGAGGTTGAACCTCCATAGTAGGCCGGTTTCCTTTTTGATGCTCACCTAAACTAATGATTCATAGGGAAAAGTGTTAGAAAGGGGATAAGGGCTCCTAAGAAAGCTAACCAAACAATGCACCAAAGTAAAATGATCACTCATCTAAGCTTAAACATACACTAGATCAGTCATAAGACAACTATGGCTTACACAATCTCGAGATCAAGTTAACACGCTGAAAGGGGTTCAAGCAGAACACTAATCCAGACTTGCAAGAGCTTGAAAATACATTAAAGAGGCAAGCAGAACGCTGATAGACTAGGAAGAATCTTCTTCACAAATCCACTAAGCACAAACATACTAAGGCACTGATCACTGACAAGAAATAAGCAAAGAAATCATTTTATTACATCAAGAGGTAGTTCTTACAATAGACTTGACAGAGTCGAGCCTAATCAAGCAGAGCATACTTTGCAGTATCTCAATGAATGTCCGTCTCCCAGAAAGATGAAAAAGTTTAAAAGCTAGGAACCCCTCCAAAATGGAAAGCATCTAATATATATAGAAAAGGAAAAGAGAAAGAAAGGGCTCCCATGAGAAAATGGAAAGGGGGGGTCATAAATGGCTGCAACCACCACTGTTGTCCTTGAGCTCTTTGCATTCAAAGCATGCAACTGTCTTGACCACGAAAAGAACGGTCCAAGATCACCGCAAATCTCCTCGGGCCCCTCATGCATTCAAGTCCCTTCCTTTTGAACTGACAGGGCCATATCGAAGGTAGCTGCATGTTCCTGTCAAGTGTACATGATTTGATCTCTTGCATTTAAAACTTGGTGTGCTCCTTCACTCTGCTTGGATAAAGACAAAATCACCATATCTATGAATCCGGGCCTAGCCATGCTGACTTTGATCGAGCGGCCGCTTGTCGGAGGTGAGACTCATACCGAAGGATGACGGCTTCTCCATTAATTCGCACCTACCATCCCCTGCCAGTTGAATGCGTCCTTGACACTTGTCATGTACACTTTCGCCCTTGAGATTCGCTGATTCCCTTTGACCTCTTTTGAATGGAAACGACTATTTGACGAGACCCATCTTTGACGTCTGGGGGAACGTCTCAGGATTTCAAATTCAAACAACGATTTTTTTAGACTCTTTGCTTCAAACAATTCCTTTGCGTTTCTTGAAATGGACTTTTTCGAAGGGAAAGAGCCCTTTGGAAATTCTGAAATGATCCTTCGGTTGTAATGTCCCCTTCGCGCTAGACATTGTACTTTCGGCATGATTAGCCTATTAGTGGCCCTCGTAGGCTAATACGGCATGGTTAGAGGGTCTTCTCCGTAGTTATCCAAATGGCAGTTGATTTCTTTGGGGAAGTTTCGACATATTTTGGAGGTTTTCTAATGATTTATTAGAATGTTTCTAGTTTTAGAAACCTCATGTTACAAAATGATGTTATATTTGTACTTTATGTTATACTTCATTATTTTATATTAAAGTGCAAATATAATATATTAAAAGGGAAAAATAATAATAAAATATTATGATGTTTCTAAAAGCTTCCCAAATGACGGCAAGAAAAAAAAGAGTATAAAGGGAGGTGTGGGCTGCCATTATGAATCATCCAGATTTGATGTTGTCTTTGTTGTGGTATGCTTGGGGAGCCTAGAGTTTTCTGCAGTGAATCAATTTGTCTTTGGGAACGATAACTCTCATTGATAGCATAACTGAGGGAGTGAAATATCTCTTGAAGGGTTGCATTTTGAAGGTGATATTTCAATCATCTCAATTGGAGCAAAATTTGTGGCCATTGGCCAATTTTGGAGAAATCGATTTGGTGAATTTGTGGAGGTTGCATAGCTATCTTTTGGTGTTGGTTTCTATATAGTTTGGCATCGATTTTTCTTGGTTAAGAGAGCAAATTGCATTGTAGAGAAATCTGATATAAAAATCAGATATTTACAGTCAAGGAAGGACGCCATTAGGAGGGACGTTTTCGCTTGTGGGGATTCCAATTTGCATCGATTCTTTGCTTGGCTTGGTGTGCCCACTTCCTTGGAGCATGGATATGATATCAGATGCTTGAGACAACGCATATTTATTGCATATTATTTTAAATTTGAGATCAGATCGGAACAGGGGCGGCTGGCTTGGAAAGTTCAGTTTGGCTTGGGAGATCATCCTTTCACTTGGAAATTGCTTGCTCCTTCATCTATTCTCAAAGGTCACTCAATCCAACCAGGGTTCATTGCATACAATTCATCCTTTAGTATAGTTTATATTTGCAGCTGTAAGTGTGCATCTTTCATACTAGCATACCATATAATTGTAATTCTTGTTTATGCCAAGAGTATTGGCTAGTCTAGAGGAGCATTGTATCAAATCATCAATACAAATAAGAATCACAAGTTGCTAGTCATTTATAGTTATCTTTGAGCATTTGAATTGAGATAGTGGGTTGCATGCCAACTGTTCGACTAAATGTCCATTGGCTATAGGTGATTAGTTTGCTTTGTGAATTCATCTAATTGCATAGAAAAGAACAAAAAATAAGTCATTCTTGCATCTAGAACTTAGCATTGTCATTCTTGCAATGTTCTATAAACACTTGAAGCTTTAATCCATCGTCATTCAAAACAAATCATCAAACTGTGACAAAAACCAGCAAGAAGCACTTTGCATAGAAAGTGTTTGAAAAAATTACAAGGCAGCAAATTGAGATGATTAAGGGCAGATTGGGCAAGGATTGTTACATCGACATTTTTGCAAACGAACTTTTTCGAAGGGAAAGTGCCCCTTCCGAAAAATTGAAATGGTCCTTTGAATTGCCCCTTGTTACATAATTTTCTTCCTCTGCTAAATGAAATCCCTCTGGTTGTTCAATCTACACTTCCTCTTCTAAGTTTCCATTTAGGAATGCTGACTTCACATCCATTTGATATACTTTGAATTTCTTGTGAACAGAGAATGCCAAGAACATTCTAATAGCTTCCAGTCTTGCCATAGGAGCAAATGTTTCTTCGAAATCTATGCCTTCTACTTGTGCATATCCTTTGCACACCAGTCTAGCTTTGTTTCTTATGACTGCTCCATCTTCATTGAGTTTGTTTCTGTAAACCCACTTAGTTTCTATTACATTCTTGTTCGAGGGTCTAAGAACTAATTCTCAAGTTTTATTATTTTCAATTTCATTGAGTTCTTCTTCCATGGCTGTTAGCCAGTTTTCATCTTTGTTGGCTTCACTGAAGGTCTTAGGCTCAGTTTCTGAAAGTAGAGCAAAGTTTACTTGTTCCTTGTTTATTATAGCTCTTCTCCTAGTCTGAACACCCTCATCTTTGTTGCCAATTATTTGCTCCTTGATATGTTCTTCTTGAACAAACCTTACAAGTGCCTTTTTACTCCTTTCTTCCTCCTCTTCACTATCTTCTACTTCATTTTCTGCTCCTTCTGATTCTACAATTCTAAATAGCATAACTTTGACAGTGCATAACTTTGACAAACTCAGAGTTTGACAACCCACAAACAATAGCATTCTTGGCTTTGGCATTGTTTTCATAAGCCTTTTTGGCCGTCTGATCAGCAAGAGTTACAACAGGGGTTGTGTAATTATTTACCATTGACATCCGTACATCAAACCCTAGGGAAGACAAATATGCTTTCATTCTTATGCTCCAAAAAGCATAGTTAAACCCATCGAATAGAGGAGCCTTGTTTGATGAAGATCCTTCTTGGCAAGCCATTGTGTTCACCAACCACGATCTACCTGAGCCGATTAAGCTTCTCCTAAGGAACTTGCACTCTGATACCAATTGTTGAACACGCTATCTACTGAGAGGGGGGTGAATCAGTAGATGATCTAAAACCTGGTTCTTAGAACTTTTAAACAAGATACTTAAAGTATATGCAAAGTAAAGAACAAAACAGAGATCACACACACACAAGAATGCTCAACACCAGATTTTAACGTGGAAACCCAAAGGGAAAACTATAGTGAGAAAAGATGCTAAAAGCTACTGTTCTAATCCAGCCTCATAGAAAATAAGTCTCACAGAGAAACCTCACTGGTTACATTCAAGAACACCCACTGTAAGGAAGCTTCAACTTCCTACCTGAGCACCAACTCAATTTTTTTGATGGCACCAACCTATCAGAGAAATGACGCTGCAACTTCATAATACAGAAGAGATTCAGAATGAATCTTGTTCACTTTTTTGTTACAAGTCTAGTCTGTAACTGCACCTTCATTGTGTGTCTTCCCAGCTTCTCTGCCTTTATCTCTTTGTGTCTGGATATCTTCTACTTTGACACACCTTATTTTCTTTGCCCCTTTCACTCTGTCTGCATATGTCCTCACTCGACAATTTTGAGTTAACACTCTAATTATTATTGCAGCAGCAGTAGAAAGACCACTTGTCAAATGATCTTTTCGTAGCATATATATACAAACTCATCTTAGGGTTGTCTATCGTAAAGCGTTCACACTTCAACTGTACTCAACCGGTTCAAGCTTTTGATCTGCATTCAATGTGACTTTGACTTTGTGTCATGATTCATGCTTCACTCGACAATGTTCAAATTTCTTTATTGTCTTTGGCATCTGCACTTCTACTACGCCGCTTCCTCGATCACTTCTGATTTTGCATTCAATGTGACTCTGACTTTATGTCTCGATTCATGCTTCAAATGACGACATTCAAATTTCTTTACTGTCTTTGGCATCTACACTTAACTGCGCCGCTTCCTCGATCACTTCTGATCTGCATTCAATGTGACTCTGACTTCGTGTCTCGATTCATGCTTCAAATGGCAACGTTCAATGCCTTTACTATCTTTGGCATCTGCACTTCTACTTAACTGCACCGCTTCCTCAATCACTTCGATTGAAATATCTCGAGCTCTGTGAAGATATATCGAGTTCATCGCCAGTTCCAGTTGTTCCTATACAGACAGTTAGAAGACATTGATTGCAAGCGTTTTTCAAATTCTTTCGTCACGCCAAGTTCACATTCTTTTCTTTGTCGGATATTTCCTTATGACGTTTTGACACTTGTCAAATGCACGTGCTTTCGAAGGATCATCTGAGTTTGCTTTGTCATTAACAATCGAGCTCCTTTTCTTCCTTTTTTGCATCTTGCTGCTTTCTATATCATGGGTTCGCTTCCGCTCCTTTCGATTATCCTCGATATGCTTGATCTTTACCCATTGTATTGAATGTTAAACTTCGGCATGTTGGCGTGATCTTATTTTCTTCGGCATTCTTGTAATGTTTTTGCACCGTTGATCCTGATAGACTTGCTCAATCTTTAACATGCCTTGTCCCTTTGAGAATACCCTATAAGACTTCCACACTTTATCTTTGGCAAAGTTGCAAGTGACCTTCCTCTTCGGACAATTTGTTGCGGGCTTTTTGTCAAGGGCATTTCGAGACAATTTCCGCAGACTTTTTGTCCGGGTTTATTCCATCCTAAAGTGTCTTCCAATTTCTCCGAAAGAATTCGTCATTGGCTTTTAATAGATGTCCTTCGGAAATCTTTTCTTCGGACTTTTTGTCCGCATCATTTCTTTGGACTTTTTGTCTGCAAGGCATTTCTTCAGACTTTTTGTCCGCGTCATTTCTTCAAACTTTTTGTTTGCAAACCATTACTTTGGACTTTTTGTCCACGTTATTTCTTCGGCTTTTCTGCAAGTGTCCACATGCCCTTTGCAACGTTCAAAAGATACCCTTCGGACTTTTTGCAATATACCTTTTGGCTTTTCTGCAAGTGTCCACATGCCCTTTGTAACATTCAAAAGATACCCTTCGAACTTTTTGCAATCTACCCTTCGGCTTTTCTGCAAGTGTCCAAATGCCCTTTGCAACGTTCAAAAGATACCCTTCGGACTTTTTGCAATCTACCCTTCGACTTTTCTGTAAGTGCCCACATGCCCTTTTGCAACGTTCCAAAGATACCCTTCGGACTTTTTGCAATGGTCCACTTGCCCTTCATACTTTTTGATAAAGGTCCACTTGCCCTTTGGAATGTTCAAAAGATACCCTTCGGACTTTTTGAAAAGGTCCACTTGCCCTTGAGGGACTTGACAATTATTCCGAAAGAGTTGTCCTTGCCATTTTTTTCGAAAGAATTCCTCCGAAGAAATTCTTCAAGACTATTCTGGGTTTTCCATTCTTCTTGACTTATCCCGATTGTCTTTTCTAAGTAAGAGCACTTCACAAATGCGATTTACTCCACAAGTCTGCTCAACTCAACCTTTGGCATTAATGCATGATCAGTTTCAATCTCAATGACATCAAGGACATTAACCTTTGACATCAATGACAATTCCATGCTGCCCTAGATGGAAATGATAATTGTTCACTCCTCAAACTGCTTTCTGTATCATGATATCAAAGCTGTCAACTGTCTCCTTGCTCAAATTTCCAACATGCAAAGGACCCTTTTATTGAAGAGTTACCCTTCGCGAAAATTGTCTTGGACAATTTTCTCAAAGGAAAAGGTCTTTTCGTTTTGCTTCGAACATTTTCTCCGAAAGAATTACCCTTTCGAAAAACTTTGTATCAGACAAATTGTCGTAAAGAATTCAACATTTATCCAAAAAGACTCCTGAACGAAAAGAACACTTAGTCCATGCAAAATCCAAAAGAAAGAACCAGTAAAGACTTTGTTGAACAAAAGATTTTGCACTTAGCTTTTCCAACGTCCGTATGCTTTTCTGATGGAGTCCATAGCTTTTCTAATGGAGTCCATAGATTTTCTGATGGAGTCCGTAGCTTTTCTGAACTCGTGCTTGAAATGTTTGAACTGCTTGGTTTACCATGAAAACTGCTCAAGAACCTTTTTTCTTTGCTCTACAGACCTGTCCCTAAGAATTTGACAAAATACACTTTAAGCAAACTTAAAGTGTTTCAAAAGCTTAATGAGCACTATAAGATCTCTCTGGTCCACTCAATCCATACAGAACATTTGTTCATCCGCTCATCCATTAGCAATTTGATCCATCTAGGCACAGCTTGGTATGTGGGCCAAATTTGGCCAACAATTACTATTTGAAGGCTACCATTGGCCATGCCTTTCAAAACTATTTCCCTTCCATTTGATTGGAACTTAATTTCCATTGTCTGATAGTTTTGGGTAAACTCACCCAACAAATGCAACCATTGAACTCCTAATACAAAATTTGTTTCGCCAATATTAATGACAATGAAGTCATCGTTTATGTCATATTGTCCCAAAGTCGGATTTAATTGTGGAATTCTCTTTGTACACGAAAGAGTAAATCCATCAACAACCATTACCGAAAATCCCTTGAATTCTTTTGTTTTCAGACCGATTTTCTTGTTGAACACACCTATCTACTGAGAGGGGGGGTGAATCAGTAGATGATCTAAAACTAGTCCATTTAGAACCTTTTACAGAAAATGTAAATTCATGTGTAAATCAAAGAACAAATGGAGAAGTCATACACACACAAAGACACACATAACACCAGATTTTACGTGAAAAACCCAAAAGGAAAAACTACGGTGAGAATCAGCTACTAGAATCTACTGTTTTAATCCAACCTCACAATAAAATGCCTTACTGGCAAACCTCACTGGTTACATTCAAGGACACCGATCCTTAGGAGACACCAATCTCCTTACCGAGCACCAACCTAGTTTGTATGTAGGCACCAACCTACCTGAACTATGGAGCTATAACTCCAATGTACAAGATGGATTCACAAGTGAATCCAATTCAATGTTCTTTGTTACAAGTCTAATTTGTAACTGCTCACCTTCTTCTCAATGTCTTTGTGCTCTATCTCCCTGCTTGCTTAATCTCTATCTACATATGTCTCTCACTCTGTATCTACATACATCTAGTTATGCTTTATTCAGATACACTTCATTCCCCTTCCTTCTCTACGTTTTACTTTGTCTGCATATTTCTTTTATCGACAATCCTTTTTCTCACACTTGAAAACGCAATGGCAGCAGCGACAACAAACCATAAAGTCCTCTTGAAGTCATTTATATTGAACTACCTTTTAGGGTTTTTCATCTTTTCCTTGCATTCACACCCAACTGCACTAAACCAGTTCTCATTAAAGATGGCTTATACTTGCACGTTTCTCGTGCCTCAGTTTATGCGTCACCTTGCAATGGTCAAATCTCTTTTCTTCATTTGACGACTGCTTAGTTTATCTCATAAATGCGCAATTTCCACAACCAAGATTGATCGGTTGAATCGATCAGTTTTGAACCCCATGTAGACCTTTTCGAGCTCGCTATTTGCTTGGTCCTATCTTTAATCGAGGATTTACTCATTTTGTCTTTGGCGCCAATCACCGTCTATTTGAGTCGTCCGTTGTTTTCCCTGTTATGGAACCATCGATTTTTATCTTGTGTCTCGATATTCTCTTGGTTCGCTTTCGCTCCTTTCTATTCAAGCTTTCTCTCCTTCTGGCTTTTCTTATTCAAGCTCTTTCTATCGAGCTCATCTTCTTCTGTTTCTCGGGCTATTTTCTCGAGTTTATCTCTCCTTCGTGATTTCTTTTCTTTGGACTTTCTACCCGCCTCTCTTTTTGGTCTTCAGGCTCTTTTTCGAATTTCTTCAAACTTTTTCTCCAAGACATTTTTTCGGACTTTTTGTCGGAGTCTTTTCTCCCGAAGTTACCCTTCGGGTTTTTTACAATGGTGCACTTGCCCTTCGGGCTTTCTGAAAGGTGCCCTTCAGCAACTTTGGAAAGGTTCATATACCCTTCGGATTTTTCGACTTACCCTTTGGCTTTCTTCAAAGTGTCCTTCGGCCTTCTTCAAAGGGCTCACATACCCTTCGGCTTTCTTCAAAGGGTCCTTCGGCTTTTTGAATGTACCCTTCAGATTTTTGTTAAGGAACAGTTTTCCAAAAAGGGCTTGACAATTTTTCCGAAAGAATTGTCCTTGCCACTTTTTCCAAAAAAATTCCTCCGAAAGAACTCTTCAAGACTATTTTCGGTTTTCCATCCTTCTTGACTTATGTATGTACAAGAAGTGAAGCCACTCAGAAATCCCAATTGCCTCTTCTAGACCCTTTCGGGTTTTTAAAATTACTTGACTTATCAACTTGAGAGAAGCAGTCCCTCTTCAAAACCCTGATTACTTCGTCTAGACCCTTTCGGGTTTTTACCTTAACTTATCAACATAAAGAAGTAACGTGCTTGCAAATCCCTGATCACTTTTTCGCTAGACCCTTTTGGGTTTCCCACATTGCCTAGCTTATAATCATAAGAGAAGTAAGATGCTCCCGAAACCCCGATTACTTCGTCTCTAGACCATTTCGGACTTTTCGCTTTGCTTAGCTTATAATCACAAGAGAAGTAGAGCACTTGTGAATCCCCGATCACTTCTTCGCTAGACCAATTCAGACTTTTCCCATTGCTTGACTTGAGAAATAAAGGTTAGTTAAGTCATGCCGAAACTCCGATTTGCATTGCTTGGCTTGACCCATTCGGACTTTTCATCCACTTGACTTGACCAGATTGTGAAGTAAAGGCATTGGAGAAATCCGATTAACACTTCAACTCTATTCAACTCATCTTTTGGCATTAATGCAGAATAGCACCTGCTTCCTTTGACATCAATGACAATATCACAGACATCAATGACTATTTTCAACAATCTCCTCCTTTGTCATTGATGGCAAAACATTATCAAAATGCCTCAACTCTTGCTATCTCCATTCTGCTTGCTCCTCCTTTCATTCTGCTTCTTTCTCCCCTTTTGACATTAATGACAAAGAGTCCTTGCCATAACATTCACTGTTAGCTTGGCTATTCTGATCCTCGGACCGGCTGGTTAGAGCACTTTGTGAAGGACTCCCCCTTAGGCAATGGCATATTTGCCTAAGTTTCTACTCAAGCTCTTCAGATGTAGCTCTTTTTACTCCATGATTCTTCAGATGAGCGTGTATGTAACATTGGTCTAAAATACCAATCAAGAATCGACATATCTCTGTATAGACAGGGATAATAAGCTAGAGCAAGCAAACCTTTGTCGTCAAATTGCAAAGGAACTGCAATTTTCTCACCAAACTGCCTTTTCTCTTAATCCAGGAGTTAATAATGTTCTTTAAATACTCCCACTAGATTCATGCCCTATCCCTAAAATTTAGTGATGTGGTGTGGGAGCCACTACTTCCAACTTCTCTCTCGGATACTCAAATTGCTCCTTGGGAAGAGGCTTGGTAAATATGTCTGCAATTTGGTCTTTTGTTGGAACATACTCAATTTTGACCTCTTGATCTACAACATTTTCTTTCAGAAAGTGATATTTGATGGATATATGCTTGGTTCTGGAGTGCATCACTGGATTTTTGGATATGTTTATGGCACTTGAGTCATCGCAAAAAATAGAGATAGGTTCTTTGTACTCTACTTTGATGTCTCTGAGAGTTTGCTTCATCCATAAGACTTGGGTGCAACATGCTGCTGCGACATACTCTGATTCTGTTGTAGAAAGTGTAATTGTTTCTTGCTTTTTGCTTAGCCAAAACACAAGTCTGTTTCCAAGGTAGAATGCACCACCACTAGTGCTTCTCCTGTCATGCACACTTCCTGTCCAATCAGCCTCTGCATATGCAATCAACGTGAAATATTCACTTGCAAGGTACCACAGACCATAGTCAACTATGCTTTTGATGTATCTGAAGATTCTTTTCATAGCATTAACATGTGATTCCTTGGGGGCTGCTTGAAATCATGCAACCATGCACACGGCCTACATGATGTCCGATCTTGATGCTATTAAGTACAACAAGTTGCCTATCATTGATCTATACAATGTATTGTTCACATCAGGGGACTCATCTTCTTTGCTCAACTTGCATCTAGTTATCATAGGAGTACTAACTGGTCTGTTGTCCTCCATGCCCAATTCTTGAGCATCTCCTTCACATGGTTTGAAATATGAATATGCCATCACTGGTTTGTGAAATCTATAGTCCAAGAAAGAAAGAGAGTTCTCCCAGCATAGACATTTCAAATTCATTTTACATTTGTGTGGCAAATTCTTTGCACATGTTACTATTGCCACCTCCAAAGATAATATCATCTACATAGACAACAATAATTAGCATATGCTCACCTTCTAATTTAAAGTACAGATTGTTGTCTGCACACCTTTTTATGAATCCTTGTCGTTGTAGGTATTGATCCAATCACGAATACCATGCTTTAGGTGCCTGTTTTAAACCATACAAAGCTTTTTTTAGTCTGCACATAATCTTCTTCTGCTAACTAAAATCCTTCTAGTTGTTCAATGTAGACTTGTTCTTCTAAGTTTCCATTAAGGAATGTTGACTTCACATCCATTTGATATACCTTGAACTTCTTGTGAACAAAGAATGCCAAGAACATTCTTATCACCTCCAATCTTGCCACTGGAGCAAATGTCTCTTCAAAATCTATGCCTTCTGCTTGTGCATATCCCTTGCATACTAATCTTGCTTTGTTCCTTACAACAGCTCCATCTTCATTGAGTTTGTCTCTGTTAACCCATTTTGTTCCTATTACATTTTTGTTTGAAGGTCTAAGAACTAATTCCCAAGTTTTATTCTTTTTTATTTGATTCAGTCCTTCCTCCATGGCTTTCAACCAGTTTTCATCCATGCTGGCTTCATTAAAGGTCTTCAACTCAATTTCTGAAAATAGAGCAAAACTCACTTGCTCCTTGTTCATTACAACTCTTCTCCTAGTCTGAACACCCTCATTTTTGTTGCCAATTATCTGCTCCTTGGGATGTTCCTTTTGAACAAACTTTGCAAGTGCCCTTTCACTATTTTCTTCCTCCTCTTCACTATCTTCTACTTCATTTTCTGCTTCTAATTCTTCAATTCCGATCTCCTCATTAGGCTCAACTTGTTTGAATCCTTCTTCTACCTTGACGTTGATGCTTTCAACTATTTTGTGCAGCCTTTTGTTGTAACATACATAGGCTTTACTCTAAGTGGAGTAACCAAGAAAGATTCCCTCATCACATCTTGACTCAAAGCTACCTAGTTTCCTCTCTGATGTAACACTTGCTTCCAAACACTCTGAAGTATTTGACTGATGCAAGCTTTCCATACCATAGTTCATATGGCGTTTTCTCGCTTCTCACCCTCAGTTGTACTCTATTCAGAATGTATACTGTTGTTTGAACTGTTTCTCTCCAATATCCATCAGAAAATTTAGCTTCCTTCAGCATTGTTCTGGCCATCTCCTTGATAGTCCTATTTTTTCTTTCAACTCCATTTTGCTAGGGATTTCTTGCAGTAGAGTAGTGCCTTTTAATCCCATGTTTCTCACAGTATTCTACGAATTCATTTCAAGTGAATTATCCACCTTTGTCGGATCTCAGACATCTGATTTTTCTTCCCATTTCATTTTCAACCATGGCTCTAAAGATCTTAAATCTCTCAAAAGCTTGAAATTTGTCTTTTAAGAAGGTTACCCATGTCATTCATGAGTAATCATCAATAAATAGCATGAAGTAGTGAACTCCTTTTGATCATTTAGTCTTGGTAGGTCCACATAGATCAGTATGAACTATCTGTAGAGGCTTTGTTGTTGCATATTCTTTTGTCTGAAACTTGACCCTTGTTTGCTTGCCTAATTGGCATTCTCTACATGTAGTATCTGTAGGTTTGGTGATTATGGGCATATGTCTTACACACTTCTTTGAACTTACTTTGACTAAATTGTCAAAATTGACATGACCCATTCTTCTATGCCATAGCCAGCTTTCATCAACCTTTTCTATGAGGCAACTATTATTGTTTACCTCAACAAGATTGTAGATGTTTTCAGTCATTTTCCCTTCTGCAACTATTTTGCTAGATCTCTTCAACTTGCAGCCTTCAGCATCAAATATGACTTTATATCCATTATCACACATTTGGCTAATGCTTGGCAGATTGTGCTTAAGTCCTTTAACATAGAGTACATCATGAGTAGGAAGCTTACCATCTTTATGCAAGGTTCTTTTAACTTTGATTCTTACTGTAGTATTATCTCCCAAACTAACAGTTTCTTCCTTGCACTTGCTTAGCTTGAAAAACTTACTTTTGTCACCAGTCATGTGCTTTGAGCACCCACTATCTATTACTCACAAATTCTGCTCTTTGACGTCGAGTGTTGTTTAAGCGATCAAAGATTGATTTTTCACTCTCCACGTTTCCTTGGAAAACTCATATGACGTCTTCTTTTCTTTATTAATAAACGTCTTCTTTTCTTTATTAATAAGTTATGGACCTTTGTTCTTATTAGAAGACTTGCCTTTCTTTACTTTTGACACTGCAAAGTTAGTCCTATGGTGCTTGGCTATGTGACCAAAGTTATTGCAATTGTAGCATATTGTACTTGAATCTAACAGAGGAGCAAATGAGTTTCTACCTACAAAGTTAGTTCTTTTTGTAGGCACAATTCTACATTCAATAGCCTTGTCAACCTGGAGTTGCACCCTGAAACAAAGACGTGCTGAAATGGCTAATCCTCTCTTCAATTGAAACAAAGGGATCTTCTCACAAGGGTAGGTGCCTCAATGGTGAGAAGAACCTCCAGAGAAGGCTGGTTCCTGTAAAATGTATCAATGAGGATCTCTACTCTACGTTGCGACCTACCATGGAAAAGGGAGAAAGAAACTTGAAGAGGAAATCCTGCCTAATGATGGTGATACACCAAAATGTTTGATCCACTCTACTTGGAACCTTGAACACTGAACAAATAAGGGAAAAGAAAGACCTTTGATTTTCAATTGATCACTATGAATAAGTATTTCATGAGAAGGTTCGATCTAATGACAAAAACATGAGGGAAAATGAGGGAGAGAGATCTGATACAAGACACTTTGCAGCCACCTAACATCCACTTACAGCGTCAGCAAAAGACATAAAACACTGAACATGACCTGCATAACATGATGAGCTAGCAACTAGGTACGAATCAGAATTTGGAAAGAGAGAGAAATCTACCACGTATGCGAATTGTTGAATGAATGTACACTATGCCAGCACTTGAAATTTGAAAGTATAGTCCTATTGATTAAAATGGTTACTGTTGACCATTTTTGGTCATGCATGCCAAAATCGGTCTCCCTTTTCGGTTCTTTCCATTTCCACGCCTAGACATGAAGGATAATGCAAAAATATGCTTCTGTAACTCATTTTCTCCTCTTAGCATACAAAAGGGCTCAACTTCAAGCACTTGGTACAGAAGGTATAGGCAGAGTTGGAAGGAGTGATTATACAGGTGTTTGCAAAAGGTGCTAGTTTCATGAGAGTTCCAAAGTTGAGTGCAAATTTTGTGTTTTCAAACATCCAAGGAGCTCCATGATGTGTTCTCAAGTCTGACAGAGCAAATAAACTACTTCAGAGAGCTTTTAATAGGAAAAAAGACCAAGTTCAAAAGGCCAAAGGATCATTTTCAAAAGCCCGAAGGGCAAGTGCCCTTACGGAGGGCAGGAAGGTGCCAAATGGGGCTGTTCAAGCAAGTTCCAAAGGACATCTTGGGGCCCAAGTGCCCTTGCGGAGGGCAAGAAACACTTAAAAAGGGACCATAGTGGACAAGGCAGAAAAAGGGCAGAGTTTCCTTTCGGAGAAAGACAAGGCAAAAGACAAAAGATTCCTTCGGACATTTTGTCCGAAGGAAATCCAAGGAGTAGACAAAGGTTGAATTCTTTTGGAAAAAATGCCCGAAGGAATGCCTTCGGACATTTTGTCCGAAAAAATTCACAAGGCAAAAAATCAAACGGAAGAAAACCCTTTGGAAAGAAATCTGCAGCAAAATGGCAAGGGCAAATTCTTTCGAACAAAAGTCCGAAGGAATTCCTTCAGACATTTTGTCCGAAAGAATTTGCCCAAAGGGAAAGCCCGACCGAAAGAAAGCAAGCGGCAAAACATAAAGGGAACATTTCCTTTGGACAAAATGTCCGAAGGAATTCCTTCAGACATTTTTCTGAAGGAATTGAAAAGCCAAGGCAGCCCGAAGGAGCCCGAAGGGCAAGTGCCCTTGCGGGGGACTCTCGGCTGCTAAAAGGGACCTTTTTCCAAGCCCGAAGGGACACCTTCCCTTCGGGAGGGTTCAACGACAGAGACCCGATTAAAGAAAAGGCCGAAGGAAATAAAGTCGAAGGAATTATTAAAGGGGTGACAGGCCCGCATACGTCAAATTCAAGACAAGGGAATAGTCGTTGGCTTTCAAATCACGACGGGCGCACGAACGTCAACTTTGAGGCAGTCAAGTAACCATTGATCTTTAAATTAATGAGCACGAATCCGAAGGAATTCAAAGGGCTTAAGGCCAAAAGAAAGAGACCGCCGAGAAAGGAGCCCGAATAGCCAAGGATTGACAGAAGATAGCCTCGAGGGGCGAGAGAGCCAGGAAAAAAACAATGGCTGAGAAAGGACAAAAGCCAGGCGCAGAAGCAGACAAAACAGTCCAAGTGGCAAAAGGTGTCGACACAAGGAGTTATTCTAGCGGTTGAAACAGTCTCCGCCAAGTGGTCATCAAGGAGCGCGAACAATGAAGGCGCGGCTTGTTTTTTCTCATTTTGCATTGATGAGCAGACAACCGTGTGAATGTCTTTAAGAAGCAGTCTTGTTTGTAGACAAAGGGGTGCGGCCCATGCTTTCACAATAATGTTTGAACGCCAAAGTCAAGACTGGCAACTGACACAGCATGTTCTTTCAACGACTTCCTCTTCCCAATGTTTTCAACGCAACATGGGCCACTTGTAAAAAAGGGCACCACTGCTTCCTCTGTCTATATATATATTGTAAACTCTCATTTGAGAAGGCATCTCTCAGCTGTATGGCGAAGCCCTGCAAGATTTTACCTTGAATCAAGACATAGCATTTTTTACCTCCATTTTGAGTTTGCACTTTTGCATATGTCTATGGTTTTGTCTTGTGTTAAGTCATTTTTCTTTCATGCTTTCACAGAATGATTCCAGCATGTCTAGTGTATTGTGATTTCTCCTTTTGCAGGTCAGCCAGAAGTGTCCAAAGCAGAGTAGAGGCGCATGTGAACAGGCTGCCATAGAGTGTCTTAGAACACCTCTGGTACTCCTTCCTCCTTGTATCTCAAGAGGACCCCTAGCTCACGGATGCAGAAGAGTTTCTCGTATCAAATGAAGTGTATATCAGCTTGTTCTTGGTGTAAAGTGTATGTCAAATCTAAGTAGATCAACCATTTTTGGTGCATCACCATTTAGTTTAGGTTTTGTTTTCAGTAATCCTTCTCTCTTTTTACCCCCCCCATTGTTGGCAATAGAAAATCCAAGACCTTAGAGATGCATCAAAGGGAGCTAGCCCTTATCTAGAGATTCTCCCCTCAGTTTTGCCAGACCCACAACAAGAGGGGAGTCTCCATTGTACCGCGTGAAAGATAGGAGCTCAGCCCCCTGTCAAGGGTGCAATCCACAGCATCAACAGTTACACAACTCACCAATGATAGAGTCTGATCTTACCAAGAGGGATGATTTTACAAGGCTGAAAAACCATTAATATAGAAAATTACAAAAAGCCAAGAAATTGGCATTGGAAATAGGAGAGGGAGTTAACTCTTCATTAACCCAAGTCCAAATTGCATTGCATGAGTCTTCCAAATTTGTCTTTCCTTGGCTTATACCTGGCTGTCTTGCATGAAGAATCCTTGGCGTTGAAAAAGAAGAAGACAAGCTTTGGATGCATGAAATCTACAAATAGATGTCTTGACTTGAAAACCAGTCAACTCCAAAACAAGAGTAGTCAAATCCACTCGAACTGCTGGAACGTTTGAAAGTCTCCCCTTTGCATGAAATCAATGCAAATGCTAAATTAAGAATTACGTTTGAACCGTTGGAACGTTTCGAGCATTGAGACAAACGAGAGTGCGTGCATGGAATTTCTTTTGTTTGAAACATTCAACACTTTGCTCGTTCATCATGCAAGACAACTCTATTTTCAGAACTGAAGCATGCTTGCTGTTTTAAACGCGTTCACTTCGTTGGAGTCACTCACTTTAGTCTGTGCATGTTTTTTGTTTATCCTACCTGTCTTTTTTCTGTGTTTGTTTTCTTCATTATTCATGCTTATGTCCATGTCCAGTTCTGCTTTAATCTTTTCTCATGCCTCTATTTCTGCGTTTGTTCATGCTCAGTTCACTCGTGTTTTCTCTGGGTTTTCCCGTGTTCTGCTTTAATTTAGGATTTGGGCTTTGTTTTAGTTTTCGTCCTTCGAACAAATTGTCCAAAGGACTCTCTATCTCTTCTCTTTCCCGAGCTTGGCATTTCCTTTTCTCTTTTTTGGCCTTTGCTTACACCCTTGTCTTTTCAATCGGGTTTTTTGTCCCTCCCGAATTCCTTCAGACTTTTTGTCCGAAAGAATTTGTTTCCTTGCCAATTTTCCCGAATTTATTCTTTTAGGCTCTTATGTCTTGCCCTTTGGTTTTCTTCGGATTTTTGTTGACTTCACATCCCTGCAGATTTCCTGTTTGACAATTATTCCGAAGGATTTCCTTAAATTTTCTTATTTTCTTTCTTTGCCTTTGTTTTTTATTTCTATCAGGGTTTTTTCCCGGGTATATCCTCCGTCGGACCTTTTCCTTGAATTCCTTCGGACTTTTTGTCCGAAGGAATTCCTTTGAACAAATAGTCCGAAGGAAATTCTTTTCCGTTTGAAGTGTCCTTTGCTTTTATGAAGGTGCCCTCCGCAAGGGCTTCTGCTTCCCAAAAATGCCCTTCAAGCTTTTTGATTTGGTCCTATCTTTGGCTTTGGTGCCCTCCGCAACGGTATGTTCTTCCAGAAGTGCCCTTCGGAAGAATTGTAAAGGTTCACTTCGCTGCAAAGTGTCCTCCGCAAGGGCTTCTCGTCCTCAAAAGTGCCTTTCAGAACTTTTGAAAGCGTCTTGCCACCGACCAAGTGCCCTCCGCAAGGGTATGTCTGCCTTCAAAATTGCCCTTCAGACTTTTTGAAGGGCACCCTGGCTTTTTAAAGGGCACCCGCGCTTTTTAAAACTATCCTTCGAAGCTTTCATCTTGACTTGAAAACCATAAAGTGAACCAACCTGAAGGGTACATACCCTTCGGGACTTTTGAATTGGACCTTCCTGAAGGGCAGGTGCCTTTCGGGTCTTCTCAACTGTATTTTTCTCTTTTTCTTTCGGACAAAAAGTCCGAAGAAAATAAGCTTTGAACGACTGCCACTTAGTCATTTTTTCGGACTTTTATTCAGTCCTTTGAGAGCTTTTTCTCTCAAACAAAATGTCCAAAGAAATAGTCCACCTCTTATGACCCGAAAAAATCCTTGGGAAGACAAAATAAATAAATTTACAGCGTGTATGTCTTGGCTGTATTTGCACATTTCGCTGTAATCGAGCAAGCTCCTTGGAAGCCTCTGAATGACTAAAATTCACCTCGTTGTAGATGGCCACTTGGGTGGCTGTAGATACTCATTTAAGGACCCCAAAACTGATTCACAAGACAAACTTGGCAGCATAGCAAAGTTCCGAATAGTAGGGGTGACAATTTGCCCTATGTGAGGCAAAATTGCCAACAAGCCCTATGACCAAATTGATTACAACTGTAACAATAACCATAAAAGGATGAGTAATACCTAGTTGTAACATTTCTTGGCGCCGTGTATTGAACTCTCCTATCCTTTTGTTTCTTCAAATCTGCAACTTTGGTGTATCTTTCTGCATCTTTGATTTCATGCTTCTTTTCAGAAATTTTTCTCTTCTCATCAGCTTTGTTTGAGTCAAACTTATTATCCTTGTTGTCATTCACTTTCTTTGTTTCTGCTACTCCTATGTTGAAGTCGTCATATAGACAAGTTGACATACTAGTTGAGGAATCTTTACCTTTCTCATATCCAATGCCTGATTTTTCATTTGAGAGTTTTTGACAGCTAATTAATTCATTTAAGATGTCTAACCCTTTTGTCATCTTTAGACTTTTATCTAGTTCTTTTCTCAAGATTACTATTTTTGCTTCAAGTTTTATACACTCTTCAGTTTTGGACTACAATTCCATCTTAACTACCTCTTCTATTCTTTTAGCCTCCCCAACTTGAGTTTTCAGAGTCACTATCATTTGATTAGATTTCTCAAGTTCCTTTTGTCCATGCTTCTACCGTTTAGAGTTCTCTTTTCTTAGTTTCTCAATCTCTCCTACAGCACAAACTAGTTCTCCTAGATCAATTTCACCTTCCTCTTCTTCATCCCAATCTTCATCTTCCTCTTGTCCTTGATTTGAGGATGTAGATTCTTCTACCATGAATAGGTATTCATTTCTCCTAGCCACAAAAGCACAGTCCTGGTCATCATCCGAACTGTCACTATTGTTGTCTTTCTCTGAGTTGTTGTCTTCTTTTGTGTATAAGCCCTTATTCTTAAATAAGTTTTTCTTAAATTCATTATGGGGTTTTACCTTTTTACTGTTCTCCATTTGTTCAGAATTTTCTCCCTTTTTATGAGGACATTTAGCAGCAAAGTGTCCTACCTTTCCATAGTTGAAACATTTGAAAGGTAATTTACCTTTGTACTTTCTCAATCCTCTCTTTAGCTTTCTGACAAAGTTGGTTTCTTCTTCATCAAACTCCTTAGATCTCGATGTCGTTGTCTCATCCTTAACTAGCTTTGCTACTTTGAATGCAACTTCTTTTTTAACCGTGTCTGTCTCTCCCATTCTCATCTCATAGGTTGTGAATGTTCCGTGCAGCTCATCACCAGTGAGCTTCTCCAAGTCTCTTGCTTCTTCTATTGTAGAGATTTTCGAATTATATCTTGATGGCAAAGACCTTAAGATCTTTTTAACAATAGTTGACTCTTCTATTGTTTCTCCTAGTCCTCTAATAGCATTCACAATCTCATCTACCCTAAGAAGGTAGTCTGCAATCTTCTCCTCTTCAATCATCTTCAAACTCTCGAACTGGCCTTAGTATTTTTGTAGCTTGGCTTCCTTCACTTTGACGTCTCTTCCATAAACACTTTTTAGCTTGTTCTAGATTTCTTGTGAATTTTTACAATGCATGACTTTGACGAACTCTGATATTGACAGTCCACAAAGAATAGCATTCTTTCCCTTAGCGTTATTTTCATAAGCGTTCTTGGCAGCTTGATCAGTAGGAGCTACAACAAGAGATGTATATCCATTTACCACAGACATCCAAACATCGAACCCTAGGGAAAACAAGTATGCTTCCATCCTTATACTCCAAAAGGCATAGTTCGACCCATCAAATAGAGGAGCATTGTTTGATGAAAATCCTTCTTGACTGGCCATTGTGTTCACTAATCCAAGATCTACCTGAGCCGATTAAGCTTCTCCTTAGGAACCCTAGGCTCTGATACCAATTGTTGAACACACCTATCTACTGAAAGGGGGGTGAATCAATAGATGATCTAAAACTAGTCCATTTAGAACCTTTTACAGAAAATATAAATTCATGTGTAAATCAAAGAACAAATACAGAAGTCATACGCACACAGAAACACAACACCAGATTTTATGTGGAAAACCCAAAGAGAAAAACCACGATGAGAATCAGCTGCTAGAATCTATTGTTCTAATCCAGCCTCACAATAAAATGTCTTACTAGCAAACCTCACTGGTTACATTCAAGGACACCGATCCTTAGGAGACACCAATCTCCTTACTAAGCACCAACCCAGTTTGTATGTAGGCACCTACCTGACCTATGGAGCTATAACTCTAGTGTACAAGATGGATTCACAAGTGAATCCAATTCAATGTTCTTTGTTACAAGTCTAATATGTAACTGCTCACCTTCTTCTCATTGTCTGTGTGCTCTATCTCCCTGCTTGCTTAATCTCTGTCTACATGTCTCTCACTCTGTATTTGCGTACATCTGGTTATGCTTTATTCAGATACAATTCATTCCCCTTCCTTCTCTGCATTTTACTCTATCTGCATATTTCTTTTATCGACAGTGCTTTTTCTCACACTTGAAAACGCAGTGGCAACAGCAACAACAAACCATAAAGTCCTCTTGAAGCCATTTATATTGAACTACCTTTTAGGGTTTTTCATCTTCTCCTTGCGTTCACACCTAGATGCACTAAACCGGTTCTCATTAAAGATGGCTTATACTTGCACGTTTCTCGTGCCTCAGTTTATGGGTCACCTTGCAATGGTCCAATTTCTTTTCTTCATTTGACAACTGCTTAGTTTATCTCATAAATGCGCAGCTTCCCCAATCAAGATTGATCGGTTGAATCAATCAGTCTCGAGCCCTGTGTAGACCTTTTCGAGCTCACCGTTTGCCTGCTCCTATCTTTAATCGAGGATTTACTCATTTTGTCTTTGGCGCCAGTTATCGTTTATTTGAGTCGTCCGCTGTTTTTCCTATTCTGGAACCGTCGATTTTTATCTCCTGTCTCGATATTCTCTTGGTTCACTTTTGTTAAGCACAAGCTTATACTGAGAGGGGGGTGAATCGGTATAAGATATTTTTTCGCTTTCGACTATTAATCTTAAATCCAAAACCTTAAATTACTCCGCAATTAATATATTCAAAGCAATCAAAGAATACAATGCAAAACTACACAATGCAAATAGACACAGATTTGCGTGGAAACCCTTTCGAGAGAAAACCATAAAGAAATTCTCTTAATATAAATATTCGTAGGCACCAACCTACTGGAGCACCAACCCCAAAAACAATTTTGTAGGCACCAACCTACAGGAGCACCAACCCCTTTCACCGAGCACCAACTCAACAAGAGACACCAATCTCTTCAAAATGAAGGCACCAACCTCCTCAAAAAAAATCACTCTTCTATCTCAAATTTGTTGTCAAAACAACGGATGATAAAACACTTGCTTTATCTCCTTTAGATTCGATCTACACTTGAGCATTTTCGCTGCTATACTCTTCCTTATACTTGCTGATTTTTTCTTTTTAATATTCTCACAAAAATTTGCCTTTAAAAATTCTGCTCTTCTTTTATATATCTTCCACTTTCGAATCTTTTTTTTTTGCCATTCGTTATGCACTTATTTATAACCCATGGAAAGCCACAAATTAAGGTCGTGACTCTTCAAGTGAAAAAGTTCTTTCGAACGGTCACAACTTTTTCCAATAGGTCGGCCAAGGTTGACAATTCTGTCGACATTTCCGTCGACACTTCCGTTCACTTCCATCGACACTTCCGTTTACTTCCGTCAACATTTTCGTTCACTTCCGGCCATCAATTCCGTTCACTTCCGGCACTCAATTCCGTTCACTTCCGACAATAGTTCCTTTGACATCAATGACAATATTCCAACAATCTCCCCCTTTGTCATTGATGGCAACCACATATTGAAACTGCTCCCCTTGCTACAGTGTCTCTTTTGTCTGAATCCTTCTTTGTTGTAGCTCCCCTTTCTATGACATCCTCTTTCTATACTTCTCCCCCTTTGACATCAATGGCAAAGGGTCTATCCAAGAGCTAGTACTTAGCTCCCCCTCAATTGATGCTTCCCTTGAGTGGCAAGAAGCAAAAGAAATTACTCCCAACTTCTGTCGTAGGTACTCAAATGTTTCCTTTGGAAGTGGCTTAGTGAAGATATCTGTCATCTGTTCGGATGTGGAAACATATTCCAATTTTACTTGTTCTGCCACCTGTTCTCTCAAGAAATGATACTGTATAGGGATATGCTTAGTTATAGAATGCATAACTGCATTCTTCGAAATACTTATCACACTAGTATTATCGCAGAATATGGAGATTGGATGATCATACTCTACCTTGATATCTTTCAAGGTTTGTTTCATCCAAAGAACTTGTGTACAACATAGCACTGCCACTATGTACTCTACTTCTGCTGTAGATAGAAATACAGAATTTTGCTTCTTACTCAACCATGATACTAGGCTATCTCCAAGAAAGAATGCTCCTCCACTTGTACTTTTTCTATCATCTACACAACCTGCCCAATCTGAATCCGCGTACGCTACCAATGTGAAGTCTTTACCTCTTGGGTACCACAACCCATAATCCACGGTTCTCTTTAAATATCTAAAAATACGTTTCATGGCTTGCACATGTGTTTCTTTTGGAGCTGCTTGAAATCGTGCAACCATACATACTGCTTGCATGATATCTGGCTTAGATGCCGTCACATATAGTAAACTCCCAATCATTGATCTATAAAGAGTTTGATCAGTATTCGGAGATTCATCATCTTTGTTCAACTTCGTACCTGTAGCCATAGGTGTGCTAACAGGGGAACACTCCTCCATATGGAATTTCTTCAACATCGCCTTCACATTCTTGTTTTGGGATATGAATATTCCTTTGTTGGATTGAGAGATTTGTAAACCAAGGAAAAATGACAACTCATCTAACATGGACATCTCAAATTCCTTTTGCATATCTTCGACAAATATCTTAGACATTTCCTCATTGTCTCCTCCAAAGATTATATCATCTACATACACCACAACAATTAACTGGTTATCTCCTTCAGTTTTGATGTAAAGATTACTATCAGCATATCCTCTCTTGAATCCTTGGTCTTGTAGGTATTTATCAAGCCTAGCATACCATGCTCTAGGAGCTTGTTTCAATCCATACAAAGTCTTCTTCAACTTACACACATAATCCTTGTTTTTTGATAAGAGGAATCCTTCTGGATGTTCTATGTAAACTTCCTCTTCTAGATTGCCATTTAGAAATGTTGATTTAACATCCATTTGATAGACTTTGAAATTTTTGAATACTGAAAATGCAAGAAATATTCGAATTGCTTCTAATCTAGCAACAAGAGAAAAAGTTTCTTCAAAATCTACACCTTCTACTTGAGCATACCCCTTACATACCAACCTTGCTTTGTTTCGAGTGACTTGGCCATTTTCATTCAATTTGTTTCGAAAAACCCACTTAGTGCCAATCACATTCTGAACCATTGGCCTGGGCACAAGTTCCCAAGTCTCATTCTTCTCGATTTGATCTAACTCTTCTTCCATTGCTTTTACCCAATGTTTATCATGACTAGCTTCAGAAAAAGTCTTAGGCTCTACCTTGGATAACAAAGAGAAATTTACATGCTCAGGTATACTTACAATTCTTCTTCTGGTTTGCACCCCAGCATCAATGTTGCCAATGATCTGACTTTCAACATGATTCTTCTGAACAAAGCGAGATGGTGCTTTGGTGACCTGCCTTTTAGATTCACTCAATTTTTCTACATTTTCTTCTTCCCATTCTACAAGATTGGGTATTTCCAAAGGCTCTTCTAAAGGTTCTTTTGCCTTTTGATTCATGATCTCATCTATTCTAACACTAGCACTTTCTACGATAGTTTGTAGCCTTTTGTTATAACATCTATAGGCTTTGTTTTTGATGGAGTAGCCAAGAAAAATTCCTTCATCAGCTCTTGAATCAAATTTGCCCAAGTTTTCTTCATTCCTGTTGATAAAACATTTACTTCCAAACACTTTGAAATGTTTGACCGAAGCTGGTCTTCCTTTCCACAATTCATAAGGAGTTTTGTCATTATTAACTCTGATTTGCCCTCTATTCAAGATATATACTACTGTATTAAATGTTTCTCTTCAAAATCTATCTAATAGCTTAGATTCATTCAACATAGTTCTAGCCATCTCTTGAACGGTTCGATTTTTCCTTTCCACCACTCCATTTTGTTGTGGAGTCCTTGCAGCTGAGTATTGTCTCTTAATTCCATGATCTTCGCAAAACTCAATGAATTCATTTGAAATAAACTCACCTCCTCGATCTAACCTTAGGGATTTTATTTTCAGCTCTTTTTCATTTTCTACTAATGCCTTGGAAGCTTTAAACTTTTCAAATGCTTCTGATTTTTCTTTTAGAAAGGCTACCCACGTCATTTTAGTATAATCATCAATGAGCAACATAAAGTAGCTCTCACCTTGCATGCTTTCAATTATGGTAGGACCACAAAGATCCGTATGAATCAGCTCTAGTGGTTTGGTGATCGAATATTCCTTCGTTCTGAACCTTGTTCTAGTTTGCTTCCCGTGTTGGCATTGCTTGCATAGAGTGCTTGAAGGTTTCGTTATCTTGGGCATATCTCGCACAACCTGTTTGTTGCTGATTTTCACAAGATTATCAAAATTTATGTGCCCTAACCTTCTATGCCATAGCCAACTCTCTTCAACTTGACTCAGACAACATTTCTCTCCTCTCATTTCTCCAAGCATGTATAGGTTGTTTGTGGTTCTATGAGCATCTGCAATTTGTTCTCTTGTGTCTCTTTTTCTGATCTCGCAACCTTCAAAAAAGAACTTGAGTGTGTGTCCTTGATCACACATTTGGCTAACACTTAGAAGATTATGCTTTAACCCTTCCACATATAACACATTTTTTGTTTTGATTTTTCCATTATCAAGACTAAGTGTACCTTTTCCTGTTATTCTAGCTGTAGTGTTGTCTCTGAACTTCACCGTGCCTTCACTGACCTTTTTTAACGAGATAAATTTGTTTTTATCTCCAGTCATGTGTCTCGAACCTCCACTATCAATGAACCATTATTGTCCATCTCTAGCATGGAATGTTGTTTGAACAATCATGGATTCTTCTTGCTTCTTCTTCTAGGTCTTTGATGGTTCTCTTTTCTTTATCACTGGAGCTTTGAACTTTTGATCTTGTCTTACAGATTCAAAAACACTTCTACAATAGCATGCTATATGTCCATAGTTGTTGCACTTGTAACAAACTATAGCTTCATCAAAGTTTTGATAAGGAAGCAAACGAATTGTAGTTTCTGTTTGAAGCTCCATAGGTTCCTTTATTTCTGCTCCTGACTTCAATATCCTTGGCTCTCTTTCTACAATCTAATTTCTTAAGACCAAAATGATTGCAATAATAACAATATCCATCAAAATAATTACCAAACCTGGTTTTATTTGCATATCTTGGAGCAAATGGTCTTCTGAAGTTTTGTTCTCCTTTGCTTTCTTTGTTGATAGAGCTGGTTTTTGTATTCTGGGCTTCTTCCTTCTTGGTCTCCTTTTTCACTGGTTCCTTAAGAGTTTTAGCATAGCTCTTAGCTTTCTCTTTTTCCTTCTCATACCCAATGCCTGACTTGTTAGATGGTGATCTTTGACTCTCTAGAATCTTATTCAAAACTTGAGTGTTTTTCTCAGATTTCAATTCACTTGCTATTTTAGAATTCGCCTTTTCTAGATCCCTTTTTAAAACATCTATCTCAGATTCATACTTTTCACAGTCTTCTCCTTTCTTCTTTAGCTGATCCGTTAGATCTTCTTCAATTTTCTTTGCTTCTTCAATTTGGACCTTTAGATTAGCAATTATCTTGTTTGATTCCTCAAAGACTTGTGATGTCTTCACTTTGAAGTCTCGATTCTCTTCTTCAGATTTTCGGAGTTGTAACTTTAGTTTCTGATTCTTCTTAAATGCTTTTATTTCTTCCAACGCGCAAATAAGTTCTTCTTCAAGGTTCACTTCACCTTCTTCTTCCATGTCTTCGTCTTCCTCCAAATTATCTTTGCTAGTGGAGGCATTTTCTTCTGTAGCCATAAACAGAATCTCTTCATTATCACTCTCAACATTACTTTCTTTGTTTTCTTCGGATGAGATACTATACCTCTTGGAGTATAGGCTTTTCTTTTGTTTCTCAAATCTTTGCTTTTCTTTGCTCGGCTTGAATCCCTTTTTGTACTTTGATTTGTTTCTCTCATCATCGCTATTTCCTTTATTTGGACATTTGGCTACAAAATGACCAATTTTACCACAATTAAAGCATTTAAATGGTAACTTTCCTTTATATTTGCCCGATCCTTTATTTAGCTTCCGAATGAATAGAGCTTCATTTTCATCTTCACTAGTTGAATTTTCACTTGATTCTGGTTCTTTGATCTTCTCTTTCTTTAAGACCTTGAATGATGCTTCCTTTTTTCGACTGTCTCTCAGATTCGGTTCTCATTTCGTAGGCCATAAGAATTCCATGGAGCTCATCCTTTTTCATCGTGTCTAAATCCTTCATTTCTTCAATGGCGGAGACCTTCGCATAAAATCTCAATGGTAGGGATCTCAAGACTTTCTGAACGATCACAAATTCTTCAATTTTCTCTCCGAGTCCTCGAATGACATTAACAATCTCATCGACACGAAGAAGATACCCAACAATGTTTTCATCATTCTTCATTTTTAAACTTTCAAACTACCTCCGGTGGGTTTGGAGTTTTGCTTTTCTAACCTTACTATCACCTTCATAAATAATGTTGAGTTTATCCCAAATCTCTTTTGCAGATTCACAATGCATAACCTTAACAAACTCATTTTCTAAAAGCTCACATAAGATTGCATTCTTAGCTCTCGCATTGTTCTCACTGGCCTTTTTTTTGGTGGCATCCGTTGGTGCAATTTGTGGCGTTGTGTATCCTATTACCACTGCTTGCCAAATATCGAAACCTAAGGCCATCAAGTCTTTATTCTTATACTCCAAAATGCGTAATTCGTTCCATCGAACAAAGGAGCCTTGTTCGTGGAGAAACCATCTAGCACTTGAGATCCTGCCATATGTGCTTTTCAAGATCTACCTTCTAGCATTTGTGCTAACACCAAAGGAACCGGCTCTGATACCAATTGTTAAGCACAAGCTTATACTGAGAGGGGGGGTGAATCAGTATAAGATATTTTTTCGCTTTCGACTATTAATCTTAAATCCAAAACCTCAAATTACTCCGCAATTAATATATTCAAAGCAATCAAAGAATACAATGCAAAACCACACAATGCAAATAGACACAGATTTGCGAGGAAACCCTTTCGGGAGAAAACCACGGAGAAATTCTCTTAATATAAATATTCGTAGGCACCAACCTACTGGAGCACCAACCCCAAAAACAATTTTGTAGGCACCAACCTCCTCAAAAAAAATCACTCTTCTATCTCAAATTTGTTGTCAAAACAACGGATGATAGAACACTTGCTTTATCTCATTTAGATTCGATCTACACTTGAGTGTTTTCACGTTATACTCTTCCTTATACTTGCTGATTTTTTCTTTTTAATACTCACAAAAATTTGCCTTTAAAAATTCTACTCTTCTTTTATATATCTTCCACTTTCGAATCTTCTTTTCTTTTTGCCATTCGTTATGCACTTAGTTATAACCCATGGAAAGCCACAAATTAAGGTCGTGACTCTTCAAGTGAAAAGGTCCTTTCGAACGGTCACAACTTTTCCCAAGAGGTTGGCCAAGGTTGACAATTCTGTCGACATTTCCGTCGACACTTCCGTTCACTTCCGTCGACAATTCCGTTCACTTCCGTCGACATTTCCATTCACTTCCGGCCATCAATTCCGTTCACTTCCGGCAACAGTTCCTTTGACATCAATGACAATATTCCAACAGCTTTCGCTCCTTTTTATTCGGGCTTTCTCTCCTGGGTTTTCTTATTCAGGCTCTTTCTATCGAGCTCATCTTCTTCATTTCTTTCTCGGGCTCTTCTCTTTCTCAGGTTATTTTCCCGAGTTTATCTCTCCTTCGGGCTTTCTTTTCTTTGGACTTTCCGCCTGCCTCTCTTTTTGGTCTTCAGGGTCTTTTGCGAATTTCTTCGGACTTTTTGGCCGAGTCTTTTCTCTCAAAATCTTTCTCCGAAGTTACCCTTCAGGCTTTCTAAAAGGTGCCCTTCGGCGACTTTGGAAAGGTTCATATACCCTTCGGACTTTTCGAGTAACCCTTCAGCTTTCTTCAAAGTGTCCTTCGGCCTTCTTCAAAGGGTTCACATACCCTTCGGCTTTCTTCAAAGCGTCCTTCGGCTTTTTGAATGTACCCTTCAAATTTTTGTTAAGGGACAGTTTTCCGAAAAGGGCTTGACAATTTTTTTGAAAGAATTGTCCTTGCCACTTTTTCCGAAAGAATTCCTCCAAAGGAATTCTTCAAGACTATTTCGGGTTTTCCATCCTTCTTGACTTATGTACATACGAGAAATAAAGCCACTCAGAAATCCCGATTGCCTCTTCTAGACCCTTTCAGGTTTTTGACATTACTTGACTTATCAATTTGAGAGAAGCAGTCCCTCTTAAAAATCCCGATTACTTCATCTAGACCCTTTCGGGTTTTTAAATCTACTTAGCTTATCAACATAAAGTAACGTGCTTGCAAATCCCCGATCACTTCTTTGTTGGACCCTTTCAGGATTCCCACATTGCTTAGCTTATAATCATAAGAGAAGCAAGATGCTCCCGAAACCCTGATTACTACTTCTCTAGACCATTTCGGACTTTTCACTTTGCTTAGCTTATAATCACAAGAGAAGTAAAGCACTTGTGAATCCCTGATCACTTCTTTGCTAGACCAATTCGGACTTTTCCCATTGCTTGACTTGAGAAATAAAGGGAAGTTAAGTCATGCCGAAACACTGATTTGCATTGCTTGGCTTGACCCGTTCGGACTTTTCACCCAACGTGACTTGACAAGATTGTGAAGTAAAGGCATTGGAGAAATCAGATTAACACTGCAAGTCTGTTCAACTCATCTTTTGGCATTACTGCAGAATAGCACTTGCTTCCTTTGACATCAATGACAATATCACAGACATCAATGACTATTTCTAACATTTCTTAGCCAATTTTTCATCAATAAAATTATGTGTAGCCCCACTATTAACTAAGACTGTAATTGTTTGTCTTCGCAATGTTCCTCTTACTCAGAATGGATAATATTGAGGTGCTCCTGAGTGGAAAATGTTCCTTCCGTGATTTCTTCCGCCATTATTCGTAATTGGTTTCCATTGTTTAATTTTATTTCTTATTCTTCTGTATCACTTTTCGGGTCAACCTTGATGTAGTGAACTTGCCCTTTGCCCAAGCAATGGTGGCCTAGAGTCCATGGGTCTTTACAAGTAAAACATAACTTTTTTTCTCCTTAATTCGTTACATGTTTCCAAATCCTTATTTGACTTCGATGTCTAACAGTGTTGAGGTCCGCTTGTTTGTATTGGTATCCTTTGCTCATAGGATTGATTTTTCGGAGGACCACTTCCAATTCCCCAAGGTTGAATGGGTGGCATATTTCTACCTTTTAAGGTTGAAGCTTCCAAATCTAAGGCCTTCTTAATTGCTTCTTGAAGTGTTGATGGAGTAAAGGCTTTGAGCAAGACTTTTAAAGGTTCTATTAATCCTTCCGTGAATAATACTACAAGTCTTTTTTCAGACATGTCGAAAACCATTCTGTTAATCTTTGAAATTCTGCCACGTATTCATCCACACTATTGTTTTGTTTTAATAGTGCTATTTCCCTAAAATGGACCTCGGTATCTACCCTATCAAACCTTTCAATCAATCGTTTGGCAAAATCATCATAGGAATTGATATGACTATATCCTTGGGTGACCCATCCATGGAACCACCATTCATGGGCTATACCTTCCAAATGGAGAGTCGCAAATTTTATGTCTTCTTCCATCATTGGACGTAACGAAAGATATGTGTCCATCTTTTGTATCCAAGCCCTAGCCATACATTTGTTTGTACCATCAAAAGGTGATAGTGACCTCATGCATGTTGCATATCCCTTTGTCTATTTTAGAGTTTATATTCTGGCCGAGTTGCACCTCCATTTTTTCTCATTGCCATATAGGTTTGTAGGGTAATTCCCCTTTGGATTCCCTCCGAAAGTGATTGATATGCTTCGAAACAAGTTATAAGATCATCATTAAATGATTTTGGAATTTCTTCGTCGGGTTCTCTCGAAATGAATGTTGGTTGGCAATGTCGATATGATGTAGTATTTGCTTTACATTTGAGCTCAGAGATGGACGAACTAGTTTCTACCTTTTGTGTATTGCAATTCAGCATCATTTTCATGGTATGGGCCAATTGTGCCACCGTATTTGCCAATTGTTCTTGGCCTTAGATAAGTTTATCTACCCTCTCAATATTTTTATCATCTTCCATGTCTCCTTTTGGCTGACTTGCCTCCTTAGTTTTATTTCTCCTTTCGTAATACAAAATAGTATTATCTTGCATATGATTTTTATTCCACAGACTGGCAGGATGGAAAGCTCTGATACCACTGTAATATTCCAAATCGAAATATTATGCAATAATTTGGATTTCTTGGAAATCCTTTTTAAAAGAATTATTGATTTTAAACTTGAAATAAAAATTTATACAATAAAATGAATTTTAATTCCGAATTTTCAAATAAGAGAGTATTTAATCCACAAGTGGTTTCTTCCTTGGGTTATTTGATAACAAGGGTTTTCGTCCTTGAGATCAAGTTACGCAATTATAGGGTTATGTCCTTAAGAGCATTTGTTGATGCTTGTACAAAGTTGCATGTTTGAATGAATATGATTGGATGCTTTCCTTCTCACCAAATGCTAAATATAAATACCCTCATAAGTTTCCACTAAACGACATGTCTTCTCCAAGGATCGTGACCCTTCATAAAATGAATGCTAACTACTAATTAATTAATCAATAAATAATTAATGTTGTTTAAGGACTATTGTTTAGTTTGACGCTCCCTTAATTGATTGTTGTTTGGAATATTACACAATGGTGATTCCTTAATCAAGTGCAGCGCTATTACACAATGGCAATTCCTTAATAAATTGCAGTGCTCCTCTTCAAAGGTAACGATTCCTACTGCTGGTTGGTAATTAGCGATTGGTTGTTGGTAGTTGCTTTGTTGATGGGTAGTGGGGATGACAGTAGCCTCTCTCAAAAGGCCGTTTTAAAGCTTTCTTGGCATAGAACATGCCACTTTTAGGATTTGAACACAGATCAATTTATTTGTATACAAATATTTTAAAATATTAAAGTTTTTCTATAAGACATTAAAATCCCAGAATAGGTGTTGAAACATGTTATGAACGGTTTTCAAGAGAACGAGCTTATAAAAGATTCATAAGGAAATATCCATGTAGGTTATATTAGGTGCCTAAACCTTGGCCAAACTTCAAGAAAAATAAATCGTTAGAAAATTGAATAAAAAGAAAGTTTATTGAATATTTGCATTGATTAGGTGAAAAAGGTCAAGAAGGAATATTAAAGAAAAAAACATAATCTTATAAATAATCAAAAAATTTGCCATTTTTTTACATCAATCTATAAGGGAATTCTCATTAGTTTCAAAAAGGGTCAAAAAATCAAATTGATTTTAATTTTATGTAATTAAAGAAATGTGTTTATAGAAAAAATATATACCCTAGAAAAAATAAATAATACCAATGTATCATTAAGATTGTCAAAAAACCAAAAAAAACTTTCAAGGTTAAGACAATTAGATGACTATGGCCATGCAATCAAAAGTATGAGATATTTCTCTCGTAAAAAAATTCATGTCAATTCTCATGTCTCAAAATTATGAGGTGAAATTTTTAGTGATGCAATTGATTGGGTAAATCAAAGTGAAACATATCTTAAGAAGATGGCTTTAAAAAGATGATAAAATTAAAGCCTTTGCACTATATCCAAGCAGAAGTGCACTAAAATTGTATGTTTAGTGGTGGGAAAATACACATGGTTTACCTACAACCTAGGGTGGTTTTATTGGCGATTTTCATCAAAATTTTGAATCACTTCAAGCTACCAATTTTAATAAAATATTTTGCCAAAAACAATACGTGAATGAATCGATATTAGAGTATGAAAACAATGAAATTGATTCATTAAAGCAAACTAGAAATTTTGAAATGCAGAAATTCAGAAATTGAAGGACCAAAATCAAAGATTATCATCACAAGTTTACAAGTTGAAACATATTGATAAAATTTTGTCTATAAAAGATGCGGAGATTTTGCGCTTACGTAATCAAAACAAAGTTCTTAGTAAATGTAAGATTTTGAAGGGGAAAACAAAGGTGAAACTGTTGTCAACCTGGAGTTGCACCCTGATCGAAGACGTGCTGAAATGAGTGATCCTTGCTCCAGTTGAAACAATGGGATCTTCTCATGAGGATGGGTGCCTCAATGTTGAGAAGAACCTCCAGAGAAGGATGGTTCCTGTAAAATGTATCTATGAGGATCTCAACTTCTACGCTACAAACACCCTGGAGAAAAGGGAAGAAAAAACTTGAAAGAAAATCCTAGCTAAAATGGTGATACACCTAATTTGCTTGATCCACTCAAATCGAGCTTATGAGAACACTGATTCAGATAAGGAAAAGGCAGAACTTCAACTCCAATTGATCAATACACAAGTATTTCACGAAAAGGTTTTATCTAATGATCTAAGCTTGAGGAAAACATAGAAATAGCCCTGATTGAAGGCACTAACAACCACTAATATCCACTATAAACTCAACAAAAGACAATCCAACACAGAATGTGATCTACATAAATGATCAACTAGTAACTAGGTACAAATCCAGATTTGACAAGCAAAAAAGAAAATCTATCACTTAGGCAAATCTATAACAAAAGTACACTATACCAACTACTGAAAATTGAAAAATACAGTCCTCTTCTTATTGATTCTGAAAAACGTTACAGCCCAAACTTTGGCAGAAGATTATCTTGCCAGAAGATTATCTTGCCAAAAGAGGGATGATTTAATCTAAGGCTGAAATTCAACTGATAGAAAAATACAATAGCCAAGAGATGGCATTGAAAATAGGAGAGGAAGTTAACTCTACATTAACCCAAGTCCAAATTGCGTTGCATGAGTCTTCTAAATTTGTCTTTTCTTGTATTTTGTCTTGCATGAAGAATCCTTGGCGTTGAAGTGGACAGTGGCTAATTTTGGGCTGCTAAACCTCTTTATCATGCAATAATGCTACGCCCACTTCCAAAGTTGCCATTCTTCATGAGTTGCTGGAATGTTTGAAAGTATGAGATGACAATAGCATGCATGAAATCCAACGCCAATGCCAATTTTAGAACTCCGACTTGATCATTGAAAGCCGAGTTGGAACGTTTGAAACGCTAAGTTGACCTTGGAGATAAACTTGACTTCAACAACTAGTCAACTGAAGCCTTGACTAGTCAACCATAATTAGCTTTTGCTTGCATGGAATTCCACGTTGACTCCATCTTTTGTTTGTGCATGGGTTTCTCTCAGCCCAACTGTTTGTGATTTCTCTTGGCTAAATTTAGAATTTTGCTTCTTGACCTCTGTCTGTATTTGTCTTTCCACGGACTTTCCCTTCTTACTTATTCCTTCAGCCTAATGTTCATTCTCTTCGAGTCTTTATTATTTAGACCTCTCCCTTCTGTTTTATTTCTTCGGATAATCCATTGGGCTATTTGCCAAGTCATTTTCCCGTGGATTATGTTCATTCTTTTCGGACTTCGCTTTTGTCTCTCTCTGCCCTCAGACTTTCCTTTCTTTGACCAAGCTTTCTAAAGGATATCCATTTCTTTCAGATTTTCTGGCTTCCCCTTGGTTTTATCTCCTGCGGACTTTATTTCCTATGGGCTTTCTCTTGGGCTAGCTTTTCTTTGGATCTTTTGTTTTGCCCCTTAGTTCCCTTCGGATTTTTTCTGTCTGCCAATTTTTCCTAAGGAATTCCTTCGGACTTTTTGTCGGAAGGATATCTTTCCTTCTTTCTTTGCCTTGTTTATATTTTATTCCCTCGGGCTTTTTGTGTTCAACTTCCCGCGGACTTTTGTCCCTTGGCCTAAAAAACAGCCCTTCAAAAATCCTGTCATGGGCTTTTCCCGAAGGGCAAGTGCCATTCGGGCTTTTGTAAAGCCCTTAAAATCGTGAGATGAACCTTCCCGAAGGGCAGGTGCCCTTCGGGTTTTTCGCAAACATCCCTTCCGATCCTGAAATGAGCCTTCTCGAAGGGTACCTACCCTTTGGGTTTTTTGTCAAAGACCCTTCCGAAGGGCAATTGTCCTTCGGATTTTATGGAAGTGTCCTCTGCCTTTCGGATTTTATGGAAGTGTCCTTCAAGTATTTTGACTTGTCTTTTGAACTTTTCCGAAGGAATTCCTTTGGACAAATTGTCCGAAGGAATTCCTTCGCGCTTTTTGTTCGAGTCTATTTGCTTGTTCTTCAATGTCTGCAACTTCGAAATCTTCACTGGCACCTACTTCGGATTCTTCATTGCTTGTTACTTATAAAAAGAGATAAGTCATTCACCCTGAGAAACCCGAAATGCAATATTTTTGAGTAATTTGGGTTTCTAAACCTGAATTACTTCTACTGATAAAACTTTCATAAGCAAAGCACTTCTCAAAACCGAATTTGCACTGTCAAGAGTAATTCGGGTTTTCCAATGCGGATTATTTCTGTTGATAAAACTTTCATAAGCAAAGCACTTCTCAAAACCCGATTTGCACTATCAAGAGTAATTCGGGTTTTCCAACCCGGATTACTTTTGTTGAGGGGTTTCAACTGCTGATTACTCAAAAAGTGAAATAAGTTGTCTCTTGTAAAACCCAAAGACTTCTCCATCCAAAAACCCAAAGTCTTTTGATGTGTAAAACCCGTAGTCTTGCTTGAATGCCCACCTTCTCACACTTAGGCAAAATTTTGGTATGTAGGCCAAAAAATGGCCAACAGTTACAATAGAGAGGAATTCAACATGTCAATAAACAAACTTTGATTAAACTAATCAATTACTATGCTAATAAAGAATTACTATGCTAATAAAGAAGTTCAAACTGCTATTCAAACCTCTTGCACAAAACAAATTCAAACCATGACGAGTTATTGAATATTGATACTATGTCAAATTCGACAATTATTTAAAAGGTTCAGAATTTCGATCAGAAAGATTCAAGAAAACTAAACTGATATCCTCACTATCACAAAAATTTCCACCTCCAACATCAAACATTTTTAGACTATAATCACAATTATCGGAGATACATGTGGATTTCTAATCCAAGTTCTAATAAAAACTTTTATAGTTCTTGGCAACAATAATCATGTAAATGCAATTCAAGTGTTAGTTCATGAAGATATTTGAAGCCTATCAAGATTGATCTCAGACAGATTGAATCTGACTCTATGGGTCACTACTCTAGAAACTCATTAGTCGTATTGGTTATCGTATTATACATGTGCTTTGATGTCCAATCCTTTCCAACACGAGATGGTATGTTATATACCAAAGTGTCCTTAATTATCATGAGTTGCTATTTACAGACACAAGCTGTCATTTCACAAGGTCACGGCGTATCATCATTGCCTCCATTCATATATATAACCTATCACCTCTGTCTATTGTTTCTATTTATTATATAACCTATCACCTTGTTCTATCTATCATTATTCTCTATATGTATTATTCTACATATTTCTAATGTATGTGTTTGGTAGGTACATAACACAAACAATAGAAGATTTATTTGCATTCCTTCTCCGACTTCCCTTAGGCTTTATTGTTCACTTGCTTGGATTTCTAATTAGTTGAACATGTGGAGATGCTTAAAACTCTCTTTTGCTAATCTATCTTGATCCTAAAAAATTTGATAGAGTAGTGATCCAGCATCTTTAAAACACTTCACTCTCTTTGCAATTGCATTACAATCGTCATCTTTCACATTCTTCAATCTATGCTAATGACCTTGGTGGTGTTGCTACCTCCTATGAGTATACCATGGTGCAATAAAGGAGCAGGGTCCTCCTGTTTGTTGCAAGACAAATTTGCACACGAGCATTTTCCAACCTCTATGGTACCTCCAAAATATCCAAGAACTGCATGTTTTGGCCAAATCTCAACCTCGATGGGATTTCTATTCCCTTGGCCTTCCTTCCCAAGCCCTTGGCCACAATAGCATCAATTTCCTTAATATTATACTACGAGTACCTTGGAAGAATAGCATATCAATGTGCCAAATCAAACAAACTAATAAAGAAAGAAGAGAAAGTTCCTTTCCTTACAAAGTCCAATTTTATAAGTGTTGCAAGACAGAAAATTATAGGTATAAAATCTCATTTAAAGTATATCCAATTTCAAAACTAGCTTGCTATAATAAAATTTGTGAAGCGAAACTATTTAACTTTATTATGGTAATACAAAATCAAAGGCATGGCTCAAACTTTCCACCACATTGCAAAAACAAGCAAAAAGTCACGCATCGCAAATGACTTATGTATTTATATTAAATGCTCAAGAGAGTTGGGTTCAATCACTACAAGAATTCATCTAACCATTTCACTAATCCAACATCATTTTCTATGCTTACCTTCATAATCTCATGTCCTCTTTGAGGATGACGAGGAACAATAATTGTGACCACTCTAGGGTGGGTCATTTTTAATTGTTTGTGGATCCAAGACATTACTGCAATACATTGATTAATTCCAATGTCAACGCTTAGTTAATAACCTAGATATGCAATAGAAAAGTTAGATGAAATATATCACTCTTATTTCAATTTAAGCATTCATATAAACCTAATTACTTATAAAATCCATTCAATGAATATGTCAAAACTGATTTTAAATCTTGTTTTCCTCAAATATTGTATACAAATAAAATTACATTGAATGTTATTCAATTGTATGATTTAAAAGTACTTTCAATTAACCTTAGTCCAAAATGATAAGTTGTGATGATATAGGCAAACAAATGCCCTCAAAGTAGAAGAGTGCAAAGTTACTTTATATTCGCCTTCACATGTAATCATAGTGACCCAAAAAAGCAAGCAAGGGTATAGGGGCACCATGTTAAAAATCAGGATACGTGGGTACATGAATAAAGATGCATCTATATATATAGTCACCAATAGATGCGGATAGGAAGAACAAAGGTCCCTATCCCTATAGTTAATTTTACCAAAGGTTATGCATTTAACTTTATTAGAGTAAATGTCATTTTGTTAATAATGTTTTTGTTTTGTTGTGATCATTACACAAGGTATCCAGTTAGTGGTTTATAACCAACACGTAACCCTATGGTGAAGGGGTTCCACCTATAAATATACAAATGATGGTTATGAAAACCTTAAGGAAAAAGAATCAACATAGGATACTCTCTTTTGGTAATGATGACCAAAATATATGTTATCTCATTATTCATTAGTTTATTGCAAAGGGGAGAGGAGTAGTTTTGTCTTTTGTAGTTCAATTACCATGAGGAAGACAAAACATTCTTTCATCTTTTTACAGTATGTAAAACACCAACAACCATTTGTCTTTTTGTAGGAATAAGAATACCAAAGAACATTTGTAACTCTTTTTTATTGAAGGTAATAACGGAATCATCTTATAAGTTCACATCTCTCATAAATTCTCTAGGTTTCTTTTATGCCTCTTTAGTCTTTTAATTTCAACTAGCAGTGTTTTCATAGCCACCATCATACTGAGCCATGGGGTTGGTACCTTCAGAGATTTTAGACCAGATTTTTTTACCAGAAGGTTGTGAGAGGAGAGCTCTAAGGTCATTCACAATCATTTTGTGGAAGAATTCAAAATTTTCAAATTAAGCTAAGAATATTTCTCTACCTCTGAGGTATACTTTTTCTGCATTTATTTTTCATGGAGAGAATTCAATATCATTCTGTCTGCCTCAGAAAAGCTCACTGGGCAGAATTATGCAGTTTGGAGCCATTTGTGAACTTGCAAATACAAATAATCCAATCATATTGTTTTAGGAAAACACGAAAGGTCTTGTACTAATGCTGAATAGTTTTGTAAATCACATAGTGGGGGCTTTGTTGCTCCTAAGGTTGTCAAATTCTAATAATTTGAATCCAAAGAATAGGAATGTTGATTCAAACTCAGTTCTCCAGAACAGTCTGAAATAAAAAGCACTTCAGAGAAGAATAGGGCCTTGTTTTTGAAGAATTTGTTGTCCTCGAACAAACAGACTGAAGAAGATTCTTTGTCTGATCACTTGTTAAGGGTGAACAAAGCTAGTGATCAGTTGAATGTCACTGACAAAACAGTAGCTGATGAGGATGCAGTTGCAGTAGTATTGAATAGTTTACCCCCTTCTTGTGAGAATGTCATCGAGTCTTTGAATTTTTTATCAGAACCTCAGACTCTTTCTCAAATGTTTCCTTCTTATTTTTATCAAAAAGGATGGAGGCAGTCCCAGCTAGTAGAAAACAGTTTGGAAGGGACAGAATCACCGTTTGCAGAAAAGTTCAAGGGCAAAAGAAAGCAGAATTCAGGCAGTAGTATAGCCAAATCAGGTGACTTTCAAATTCCAAGTCAAAAATCAGATATTATTATGAAAAGAGAGGGCAAGAAAAGTGATATGTTTGTGATGGGATGTGTAGTGTCATGCTACTCTGGTTAATCCTGGTCACTTGGTTTATGTTATCAGCTGTGTGTTGAAAAGTGACAAAACTCTAGCTGTGATTTTGTTCCTACTTTTTAATACTATATAGCTGTTAGCCTGTTTTTTTATTAAGGAGGGGCAGGGTAGGGATGGAGTGATGTTGCTAATGACCAAAATCTATGTTCCACCATTAGTTTATTGCAAATATTAGAAAAGTGTCGTCTTTTTATGCCGATGTATTCTACAATAGCATGGTGGAGTGTAATGTGGTGAGTCGTTCACTATTATGTTGGACCTTAAATTTGACATCTATTGACCATCACAAGGCAATTTCAACCTTAAATTTGGCATCCATTTGGCCGTCATTTAGAAGCTTTTTATTTTTTGCTTAGAGAAGTAACTCAAAAAATCATAATATGTTGGCCGTATGGTGGAGTTTAGAGCCCATTTTTTTTTCCCTGGATATATTTTTTTAAGCCCAACATAGTGGTGTAGCTAGATTAATTGCATTTGTCACCAGTTAGTGGGAATTTGGTGGAGAATGTAATAGAATTATTAATCAATATGGTATGTAAAAAATCCAAGATAAGAACCTTAAGATTGATATCTCTTGGTGTATTTCAAATAGATGTATTTAAGATATTTGTACTAGTTTTTAGGTCAGTTACGATAAGGAAGGCAAACAATCGTTCACCTTTTTATACAATTTACAACACCAATTGTCATTTGTCTTTTTGTAGGAATTAGAATACCAAAGGAAATTGGCATCTATTCATAGAAGTTCATGAGGATGAGGGAATCATCTTATGAGTTCCAATCTCTCGCAATTTATCCAAGTTTTTCTTTTTTGTTTCTTTTAGTTTCAGTTAACACTCTCAAGTAAATACAAAGACTAAGGTTTAACTTGAGACCACAAGTAGTCTACCAAAGTCAGCAAGAAAATGTTGCATCACCAACTGCCCACCCCTTAATATTTGTTTCAGGAAAAATACAAGGGAAGGTGTTTTTATTCTAGCACTCCCTATTAATGACCCCCTTAAGCCTTAACATATCTCTCAACTTCACAAATTTTGCCTCTATCAAGGCCTTCATGAAAAATTTAAAAATATGATCCTTTATCCTACAGTAATCCAACCATATGACTTGATACTAGATCATATGCTTGATGGAATGATAATGGACTTCAATATGCTTGGTTCTTGTATTGAACAAATAATTCATGGCCAGCTAAATAACACTTTGGTTATTGCATCTAAACACTATAGATTGCTACAATGGAAGTCAAAACTCGCTGACAACCTCTTCATCCATAATGCCTTCAGTTCAGCAGTCGAAAGTGCAACAGTGGACTTTGTATCATCCTTATCTCTAATATAATTGAAGTCTGTGCATTAGAGACCACTAACCTCACCCCTAGGAGAGTACACTATAACAAGCTGAGTACCGTTGATGTATCTCAGAAAGCATTGCTTCTTTCCAATAACTACCTCCATGATCCCATATGAATATGGAGACTAAAAATATCTGATCTGTTATAGGTCAGGTTAAGAAAACTACCCACCAGCATTTGATACAAAGTACCAACAAACTACTCAGAATCATTGTGTGCAGTCTTATTCCTTCATCCAAAATGGGTAGAAGTTGGTTCACAGTCATCCATGTTAAATTTCTTCACTAGATGTAAACCATACTTCGGTTGGGAAAAGCAAGTTATATCTCCCATCTATCACATGCATTCCTCAGAAGTAATACAATAGTAGGTTCCCAACTATGTTTTGTGCCATGAATCATGGAAATTTTGCTGCTAGTAATGATCAAGTCATCCACATCAATAACAATCAAGATCTCGCAGTTAACATCTTTTATTTACATGCTAGGATCAAACTAGCTATGGAAAAAACCAAGCTTTAAAAAATTATCATCAATTCTATCATACCAAACTCTAGTAGATGTTTCAACCCATACATGATTTCTTCAATCTGGGAACGAGGTGGCCACACCATTCTCATGGGAAATGGACTCGAAGCAGCAACCACTCTAAAAATGTTGATATGGAATGCAAAAAGAAATAAAACAACAATAGTTACATAAATAAAACAACAAAGAGCTATCTATAGTCCATTGTAATCATCATCACCATATATCAGAATAAAGCAACTATATAAGAACAATAAAGTACCCTCCATAATCAATCATACTGACAACAAAAAATATGAGACAACAAAAAGTATAAACAAAACAACATACAACTAACTATAGTATATTGTAGCATCATGACAATATATGGAAATGGAAACAATTAGAATGTCTACATTGATAAATGTAAACGTTATGCACATGGTATCGAATGCAGGCCTAACTCATATAGTAGGATCTGACAATAGACGCGATGTACAACCTCTATCATCTCATGACAACACAAAAACAGGGAAGAGGGTGGATTTGACAATCAACCCCAACAATCACAAAGTCCACCACCCTCAACCAAAAATTAATGAAACACATAGCTCAAAAGTACATCACACATTCTTTACTCATGCTTGTCTATATTATGGTATATACAACGATGACAAAACATGGTTAACAACACCACCACTGGAGGAGCATACAACAAACTAGAGGTGAAATCTGGCAAAAATTAAAAGTTTAGTTAGCGTTGCTGTCAAACTCTGATAATTATTGCTGCCTCGGTGTTTTCTTTGTTTGGAACTTTTTTTTAACTTCCTAGAACCTATGCTTTTATGTTTTTGTGACGTTTGCAAATTTGCAAGCTCTTTAGGACGTTTCTGCTAATGTTGGAGCCTTCTGTAGCTTGGGGGAAAACATTTATCATGTTTAGTGATTGCTAGAGCTAAAACTATTTGCAAGTCATTTCGCGGTATGCAATTTCCTACCTTTTTAAAACCAATACGAGCCCTAGGCTGCGTAGCAGTTCCCAACAGCTGCTACAAAATTGCAGCTCCGACACCTGAATTTCATTTTCATCAATCTCAAAGTCAGAATGATGCAGATCCTAGGAATATCAAGGGGCTAACACTCTAAAATGAGCATGTTACTTAGATGTGTTATAAGAAGTAGACTGGTGGAAAACCTTGACTTTAATCATTTCCCAACGATGCCATGTGTCAACAACTAAAAGGCCCCGAGTCACAGTTTACAGACACATTAGCAAGGAATCATTCCATTCAGTTTGAAGGAGATTTGGACCAAGGGTACGAAATGACAAGCAGTGGTGATGTTATATAACAGTTGCAAACCGTATGGCAGATTTTCTTAAGACCAAAGAAAACTTGCAATGTAAAATTCTGTGCAAAAAGTAACAGTAGTGGACCAGTCTACGAATGTAATGATTTGAACACAGGATGTCCAATGTGGCATGCAAAACGAGGCATCCAAAAGATGAAACAACGTCCAGAATTTGAAGTAACATCCCACTCTAAGCCACCTAAAAGACGAAGAGGTGGAATTGAATCGACAGCAAAATACATTAATAATATCGTTCCAAAAGTTTGAGATCATTTAATTTTTGGTCACCTTCAAAAAGTACAGAATGATTAGAGCTGTCTATGAAGACCAGAATTACAGAATTTCCAAGCCCTGTTAGAGAGCATCATCATTGTTTATACATTGTAAAGACCATTTAGGAAAACATAAAACATAGCCTTTTCTTGCTGGAATTTTTTTACCCCATGAGGATTTCCTCCAAGATGAATTCAGTGTTTCTCGAATGGATGTCAACGTTTGTAATGTATTTGCATTTTACCATTTTCATTATTGCACATTTATGGAATATGTTGATTGAGACATTCTAACATGGTAATCATATGTATACATATTGTTTACAGCATGGTAGCATAAATCGTTTGGGGAAAAAATCATTTTTTCAAAAGTTTAAGTGTTTTTCAAAAAATCGCGATTAATCGGAGAAATTTTGGAAAAACTTAAAACTACCGAAAAATGTGAAAAAAAGAGAAAAAACTGTTATTTTTTAAATTTAAAGGCATTTCAATTGCATAGCGATACATATTAGTCATTTCAATTGCATAGAGAATAGATATGGATTATGAGAGGAAGATAAATGATATGGCACGCCACCAAAATCAGTCAACTATTTTCTTTCATTACTTTTCATATTGTTCAATTTTCATTAAATTTGCATTTCAAAATGCATACTATTGTTATTTACAAAGTAACAAAAAAGGGGAGGGAGCCAATAGCAATGAGGTAGACTATGGAACAACAGGTCTAGATGTTGAAGCTCCAGGGTTCAAGCCTCTCCTTTTTGATAGATGACCTCAATGTCGAACCCAGCATCCTCCATGATCTCGAAGTCAGAATCCTCAAAGATTGGCTCGTCATTATTTTTGAGCCATTCAAAATCTGGATCGATCTCGTCAAGATCAATCAACTGATATTCCTCGACGGTACCTAACATTATTAAATAGAATACATGTATTAGTGACTTTGGCAAACAATACTTTACAAGAATATAAATCGAATTTTCATATGAATTGAGAATTAGAAAAGCAATATTTATTAACCTTGAGCTTTCTTCATCTTCAAGAAAATATTGTGGTGGACAAATGCCAAATCATTCAACCGTTCTTGAGTGAGTCAATTGTGTTTTTTGGAATATATATGTTCGAACACATCCAATTATGCTCGCAAGCGAATGGACCGCATGGCTGGCTCAAAATGCACATTGCCATCCTTCGAACGTGATTGGTTTCTTTGTCAAAGAAATCCCACCATTGTGCTGCAAAAATAGATTTTGTCAACATTGTAACATGCACAATTCAATCAAAATTGAACACTTACACCGTGTGTGTTGGTTGCATCACTAATGTAGGAGGAATAAGTGCATTTGAACTACATCCATGATGCAAACTCAAAAAAATAGCACTTTTTATCAGCGCAATTCTACCGATTTCTTCTTTGGTTCTGGAATCTGAAAGCGAGGTACGGAGGCGACAACCCCCAACAGGGTCAAGGGGCAACACCCAAGAGCTCTCCCTATCGTGGTACAAGGCGAGGTTGAGGGGCCAAGCCCCCATGGCCAAGAAGTTTTTCCTCTTCCGTAGCCTTTAATTTCTTAAAGGAAACTAGGCTTTTTTTAGAGAAAGGTTATCAAATTAAACAAATGAAAAAAACCTTACCTGGGCTTCCCCTAAATGGTGAAAATCTCAGACTTCTCGCTTTACTTGCATTATCCCTCAAACGTTTTTCAAAAATCTTCTCTTGAATGTCGAAAAGAAAGTAAAAATGACCCCAAAAAATATTTGTTTTCCTATTTATAGATGAATAAATTGTGGATTTCAAACCAAAAAAACGTGTTAAAATCTCATTTTTTAAAACATTGTGATTTTTTGCCGATTTTCCATGATTTTCTGGTAATAAACCCTAGTTTGCCATCAACGAGTCAGAAATCGTGATTTCAACTAGTCAGAAATCGTGATTTTTGGCAAGGAATAAAGTGGTTTCAGTGGTGCTTCAAGAGTAATTGCACTTCATTGGTGATTTCTGCTACTATGGTTTACAGTAGCAAAGAACATTGTTTCAACATGCCTATGTATAGCTTGTTTGTTATACCACAATGTAGCATAGAAAAACATGAGTAACAACAGCTTTATATCATATAGGTAGTGCTCTGTACAAGTTGTTTAGTATAGGGAGGGCCTGTTACAGAGCACCCTTACCTCAAAATGTAAAATTCTATTTGTATGAAAAGAAACCCAGCAATTGTCAGTTAAAACACAACCACCAACCACCAAACACTAAAGAGTCATATACAACACTCTCTAAAGCTGACAATACAACATTAACATAACAAAGTTGGCTATCAAAACACATAATTAACAATATGCTGATAACAATGACAATGCTAACCTGACAGTCTACATAGCCACAAGCATTCACCCTTGTACAATGTTGATTTCAGCAAAGATCTGTAGGTATATCTGATATAGAAGGCAACATATACCTGTAGCTAGAAGGTAGCATATACCTCTGGCGTGGCCAATGTATGTCTTCAATTCTAATAGCTTCTTTATTGGATCAGCAACATAATCATAACATCCTATGTGTGAATACTTGCAACAGCGATTAGTCGATCAATTATGAATCAGATCCAAGTGAGTTTGAATTCAGATCTCCATTTTTGAAAATGTGAAGCAAGATGTCCTTGAAAGCTTGAATATAATTTTAAGTTTTGTCCTTCAACAATGAGAGCCATATGAGAGAGTTGCTTTATTTTTTCTTTACTTTAAAGAAGTGATGTTATATTGTGAGGTCTAAATTACGATGGATTTTACGTAGTTATTGTTGTCAACCTGGAGTTGCACCCTGAAACGAAGACGTGCTGAAATGGCTAATCCTCCCTCCAGTTGAAACAATGGTATCTTCTAACGAAGGTGGGTGTCTCAATGGTGAGAAGAACCTCCAGAGAAGGCTGATTCCTGTAAGATGTATCAATGGATCTCTACACTGTGTTGCGAATCTACCATGGAAAGGCGAGAAATAAACTTGAAAGAGAAATCCTACCTAATGACAGTGATACACCAAAATGTTGATCCACTCTACTTGGAACCTTGAACACTGAATCAAACAAGGGAAAAGGAAGACCTTTGATTTCGATTGATCACTATGCATAAGTATTTCATGAGAAGGTTCGATCCAATGACAAACAACGTGAGGGAAAATGATGGAGAGAGGTCTGATACAAGACGCTTTGCAGCCACCTAACATCCACTTACAGCTTCAGCAAAAGACATAAAAAACTGAACATGACCTGCATAACATGAGCTAAACTAGGTGTGAATCAGAATTTGAGAATGGAGAAAATCTACCATGTATGCAAATTGTTGAATAAATGTACACTATGCTAACACTTGAAATCTGAAAGTACAATCATTCTATTGATTGAAGAGGTTACACAACTCACCAATGGCAGACTCTGATCTTACCAAGAGAGGGATGGATATTACAAGGCTGAAAAGCCATTAATATAAAAATTTACAACAAGAAAAGAGATTGGCGTTGAAAATAAAGAGAGTAAACTCAAACCAACTCAGCATTTACAAAAGTCTATTTTGTCTTGCATGAAAATTCTTTGCGTTGAAAAAAGAAGACAAGCTTTGGATGCATGACACCTACGAATAGATGTCTTGACTTGAAAACTAATCAACTCTAAAACAAGAGTAGTCAAATTCAGTTGAACTGCTGGAACATTTGAAAGTCTATCCTTTGCATGAAATCAATGCAAATGCCAAATTAAGAATTATGTTTGAACTGCAGGAAAGTATCGAGCAAACGAGACAAATGAGAGTGCGTGGAATTTCTGGTTGTTTGAAATGTTCAATGCTTTCCCTGTTCATCATGCAAGACAATTCTATTTTCAGAACTGAAACGTGCTTGCTTTCTTAAATGCGTTCACTTCGTTGGAGTCACTCACGTTAGTCTGTGCATGATCTTTGTTTATCATGCCTTTGTCTTTATTCTGCATTGGATTTATTTACTGTTCATGCTTATGTCGATGTTCAGTTCTGCTTTAATCTTTGCTCATACCTCTATTTCTGCGTTTGTCTTTCTTGTTCAGTTCTAGCTCAGTCATGTTTGTGCTTATGTCTCTATTCATGCTATTGATCATGCTCAGTTCACTTCGTGTTTTCTCTGACTTTTCCCGTGTTCTGCTTTAATTCGAGATTCAGACTTTATTTTAGTTTTCATCCTTTAGACAAATTATCCGAAGGACTCTCTGTCTCTTCTCTTTCTTGAGCTTGGCATTTCCTTTTCTCTTGTTTGGCCTTTGCTTACGCCCTTGTCTTTTCTATCAGATTTTTTGAAACTGTCCTTATTCCTTCGGACTTTTTCTCCGAAGGAATTCATTCGGACAAAAAGTCCGAAGGAATTTGTTTCCTTGCCAATTTTCTCGAATTTATTCTTTTAGCCTCTTATGTCTTGTCCTTTGATTTTCTTCGGACTTTTGTTAACTTCAAATTCCCGTGGATTTCCTATTTAACAATTATTCTGAAGGATTCTTCTTTGCTTTTGTTCTTTTTATTTTCTTCGGGTTTTTATCCTCCCGAATTTCTTCGGACTTTTTGTCCGAAGGAATTCGTCTCCTTTGGCTATCTTTTCCCCGAAGGGCAACTGCCCTTCGGGAACTTTGCTTTTGTCCTTCGCTTTATGGAGGTGCCCTCCGCAAGGGCTTATGCTTCCCAATAATGCCCTTCATAACTTTTGAAAGGGTCCTGCCACCGACCAAGTGCCCTCCGCAAGGGCAGGTGTCCTTCGGAAAAATGAATTGTCTTCTGGAATTTTGCCAAGGTTTTCTTCGTGCTTGAAGTGTCCCCCACAAGGGCACATACCCTTCGGGGAAATTGTAAATGTCCCTATGCGACGCCCAGATGTCCTCCGCAAGGGCTATGTCTTCCAGGAGTGCCCTTCGGAAGAATTGAAAAGGTCCACTTCACCGACCAAGTGCCCTCCGCAAGGGCTTTTTTACCTTCAAAAGTGTCCTTCAGAAGAATTGTAGGGCACCTAGGCTTTTTGAAGGGTACCCGGGCTTTTTGTAGGTCACCCAGGGTTTTTTAACTATCCTTATTCCTTCGGACTTTTGTCTTGACTTGAAAACCGGTCTTCTCAACTGTGCTTTTCTCCTTTCTTTCGGACAAAAAGTCCCAATAAAATAAGCCTTGAACGACTGCCACTTAGTTATTTTTTCGGACTTTTACACAGTCCTTTGAGAGCTCTTTCTCTCGGACAGAATGTTCGAAGAAATAGTCCACCTCTTATACCAGAATAATTCCTTGGGAAGACAAAATAAATGAACTTACAGCTTGTATATCTTGGATGTATTTGCACATTTGGTTGTAATCAAGACAGCTCCTTGGATACCTCTGCATGACTAAACTTCACCTGGCTGTAGATGGCCACTTGGGTGGCTGTAAATGCTCATTTAAGGACCCCAAAACTAATTCACAAGACAAACTTGGCACCATAGCAAAGTTCCGAAGTGTAGAGGTGACAATTTGCCCTGTGGGGGGCAAATTTGTCAACAGTTATTAATGTACATGGTTGGAGTGTCAGCTCCCCAAGTCTTTTTACTGTGGTAAAGCAGGGATACATATTATAGTTGTTATTTTTATTAGTCACTTGATAGGATATATTTGTTACCTTTTAACTTCAATATAAATTTTAAAACAATAACTGGTAGTGGATCAACTGCCTTTGGTATTGTCAAAACAGTGACAAAATATAAACTCTTGGGAATGTCAGAATAAATTCAGATTAGTTACGAAATGCATACGCTAAAATAAATCAACAATCTGCAAGGAAAGTATCACTACAATAAGAAATTTTGATAATTTCACAATCTGAAGCACACTCATTGTAGTTCATCCTGCCATAGAATAAGACCAGAAAGAACATATCCAACTCCTTACAGGGAATAACATATCCAACTCCTTACTGGCATGTGTACGGGTACAAGTATGCCGGTACAGCGAATTTTTTTACCCAGGTATGGCTCGGATACGGCCGTACAAAAAATATATAAAATATCAAAAACATTAAAAAATATGGCCAAATAAGCAAGATTAACCACATAATATGCATAATGCAAACAAAATAAGTCAAATAACCACAAAACAGTTGAAAACACTACTGATAATTCAATGCCAAATGTTATGATATTCATTGGTCAAATTTAGAACAAGTACATAGTCCAAATTTAAACACAAAAATCAAGATAAATCAGCCCTCAGAAATTGAAAAACTGGAGGTGAAAAAGCAAATGTGCAATGAGAGGTAAGTGTGTTGTTGTTGTTTGCTTTTGATAAAAGGAATGTGAGAGTGGCTTTTAGGGTTTCCCAATACTTTTATTTGTGTTTCCCAATAACTTTTTATTTTATTGTTTTTTAAGTGCAACTTTGACTTGTTCAAACCTAATGCAAAATTAAAAACTAAAAAAGAAACTTTTTTTTATTGTGAATACCCTGCACATACGACCTGGGTGTTGCCTGGCAGCATTGGGTATGCCTGGGATTGTCCTGGGACAAACCCAGGCATACCCAACCTGCCAGCCAGTACCCAAGCCATATCCAGAGGTGTATCGGACTTGGACCAGTACCGAATACACACCGTACATGGACCAGCACCCAATACGCACCGTACTGGGACCAATCAACCTGGGGTGACGGATCTGGTAACATAGGAAAATATGATAAGTTTATAACCTAAAAATGAACTTTCACCTATTTTTCCCTTTTTGTTTATCTCCAACAACCTCGCTCCATCTTTGTCAGTTTATTGCAATGATCCCAATGTTTGAGTTACTTGCATCCAAGAAATAACAGTTTTTGAATTATATGCAGAACAAGAGGAAAGAAAGACGGAATATCAAGGAAGAACCAACCATCTTCTTCGCCTTTGTGGGTTGAAGAAGCCATCCACACTTCTCTGTCTGAAAGTTGAACTGCCAATTCCTCCATTGCTAAATTTATGTCCATGTCCTTGTTCACAGTACCCAAGGCTGAAATTTAAGACAAAAAGTTACAAATTCTCAAATAAAAATGTTAAGATGAAAAAGCCAATAAATTACTAATGAGAATTATATGTTTTTTCAAATGCATTTTGGGCAAATGTTCTTTTGCATATATGTTTCATCTGAATCCCGCTAGCTTTGCATTCTAGTACAAGTCATCGAAAATGTGTGTGCTGTCTAGATTATTCCATTCTATAATGTGTTCAAAAACAGAAGAAAACATAATCAATTGTAAAGAGAACAGTACATCCATTTTGCTAATGTCTAGCACCTCACAAAATTCTTACAATAGTGGGAACTTATATCAAACTCCAGCATCTTATTCACGTTTATATCAACCATTACTCACTATAACTAATCCAGACATTACCACAGGAAAGATAATCATAATGTATTTTTATTGTTCAGCCAAATCAAGGGTTGCCACAAATAGATAATACCCTTTTAATTTCATTGCGAATCACCTCAAAAAAACTTTCTTGGCCATATTAATGGGTTTTCGCTAAGCCCAAAATATGTACAGAAAGAAAATAGAGGAGTTTCAACGTGAACAATACTCGTAAGTTGTAACAACCAACAACAATGGATGTGAACATTTTCCTTTTCATTTTCAGTTTGAAAATATCATTGGCAATCACTACAATGCAGTTTTACATTTTCAAGAAGCCAAACACAGCGTTGTATGATGGATCACATCAATTATCAACTCTGGCATCTAGAAAAGCAACAACTTGATACAATTCTTCCTTATATATACCCCTGAAATAAAACAAAGTAAAAAGAACCATTTGATACATTTTCAGTGTCGAAGAGCTATTTGATTAATGTACAATTGGTTTTATGAAGATGTCAGTAGTTTTCTTTTGAGTCGTACAATATTGAAACACTCTCTTCAGTGTCGGAGAGCTATTTGATTAATGAACATGAACCAATATGCTGCATACATGCATGAAGGAATAGATTCTTGGTCATTTTAATTGTAACATGACAGTCACAATGAATCATTGTTGCCCATTTGAATCATATAAAAATCAGCATGTAACATCCTCAAACAAACTGAATGACAAAGCTGCAAGAACAGCGGATACTGGGCTTCATTGGTGGAAAGAGCTATTGTTTGCTTCTACTTGCCAGCTCATGAAACAACTCATGTTCCTAGGCCAAAAGTGTATCCTTCTGTAGACTACCTATTATCGGTTGAACATTTATAATCAACATCAGTGAAACAAGAAGCTGAAAATGATCACTTTGACCATACCAAAAACCAAATTTTGTTGTACCTTGTACATACCCAAGAACTCGTTTTGCTGCTCTCCAATTATCCGTCTTTGGTTAACTCATGGGCCTATAGCTCACAGAAAAATTGAGATCGGGTCTAGTGGAGATAAAAGATAGATTGAACTTCCTGCTAATAAATAAAAAAGCAATGCATTGGCCTTTTGTGAATCACTGCTGGCTAATAAATTCAGACCAACTTCCATAAGTGTAGATATATGCTTACAATAATCCATACAAAATTTCTCCCACAGATGTTTTGCACACTTCATTGAGAAATGAAAAATCCATCATTAGTATGCCAAAACGCTATTCCTAAGCAATAATGCAAGAGCCCTAAATATGCCATGTCAAAAGTAGATAAAGATAAAGATAAATATATTATTGTCCAACTAATGACCACAAAAGTAGGTCCAAGGGACTGCAGATTACAAAAGTGTGTCAGGGAAAAGCGGGAAACCAAAGAGGTCTCTAGAAACAAGGAAAACAATGCTAAAAGAAAAGCATAAAGCATGGTAAAGAACAACCACACCCAGATCCAAAGAAGCAAAGGACCAAAAAGCCACAACCAACCATGCTCAGATCTAAAGAAAGGATGAGCAACCCCCAAGGGTCTCTAAACATCAAGAGCACGAGAAAGGACCCTGAGAAAGAAGACCCAGGATGGAAACCATCAAGAGTTCGATCCAACTCTCCTAGCATCCAAGGCCGACGAGAAGAAGCTCCGAATAGAAGTATGACCCGAAGAGGGGGAGGTATGATGCCTGGTCTGTCCTCCAATCCTCTGCCTAGAAGGAAAAATCCTCTAAGAAGATTTGATGGATCTAGTATGTCTCCCGATGCCAAGGTCTGAAGTGGATATGTTGATGAAAACTAGGGGAACTGTGAGTAATGTCTCTGGGCCGCACTGATCTGGAATGTGACGCTGTATTGATGTCAATCTACAGCTTAGTGCCTCTCCTCGATAGAAGCACCGTAAAAAAGGAAGTGATCCACTAAGTGGAGACTAGTCTAGTAAGTCTCTGAATAAAATGATCGTGAAGCTTGAGAGCTTCCTCTATATATAAAGCCAAGCACCTCTGGTACTCATATCTGAAGAAGTCAAAGAGAGTCCGTGTCCTGCTAAAAAGGCAATGAAATCTCCCCCTGATCTCATAGTATATGGGACAACGGAAGATGAAGTGCCCCTCGAACTCCGTCTACTAGATGCTGCATAACTAACAAATCCTGTCTGCTCGATCTATCTGGTGGTCTGTCTCAATCCTAACCCTGTGGGAGCCTGCTCAAAACTATCCTAAAGGGATGCGAAGAGAGTGCATCCAATCTGATTTTACCTAGTGAACTTTGTTGCATGTGGTGATTGAGTTACCACAAAAATAATGAGAATAACTATACCCTCATTTGAATTTGACATTAGATTTAGGATCAAAGGGGATTTTTCTTTATCGAATATCTAGAAAAATGAAAACTGATTTAGATATACCAAGCTCATGGAGCCTACTTCAAACCGTACAGATCTTTGAGCAACTTACACACAAGGTTTTATTATCTAAAGCTTTAAACTCCTGCAGCTATCTCATAGACACTTCCTCCTCCAAATCTTCATTGAGGAATGCACCCCCGACATCCATCTAGGACAGTTTCCAGCCAATCTACGATGCAATAGCTAGAACCAACCCGATAATCAATATCTTTGTTGTTGGAGCAAAGATCTCGTCATAGTCTAGACTCTATACCCTCCTATTGGGAAAACCACTTTGCCACCAACCTCACCTTGTGTTTGTCTAGGGATTCATCTACTTTGCACATTGTATTATACACCCAATGTGCTTCTTTCCTTGTGCTAATTCAGTACGAACCCAAGATTTGTTTTCCATCAAAACATCACACTCCACCTGCATACCCTTTTTCCATTCATATTTCCTCTTTGTTTCATCAAAAGAATAGCATCACACGCAATGTTATCCATCTACGAAATGTTATAAATGCTCAATTGTTATCAAGATTCAATGAATCATACACTTTTTTACACCATTTCTTAGGCCTTCCAATCGAAGTGTTGTGATGATATCGCCTCTTTTGGCTCCTATAATAGAATAGTGCCACTTTCGTCCATTCTTTACTAAAATAACCAGGTGGTCAAATCTTCCAGCAACATCAATCGAAGACAATTTACACTCGAAATCCTGATTGTGAGGCATTTATGCCCTATCATCATTATGTGGCACATGTGCATCCTGTACATTAACCTGAAGCTCCTTGTTTGTTGCCCTATTAGTGTCAATTAAGAATGGAGAATCTCATCTAGACTGAAAAGGTGAAGTAAACCAAAAAACAAAAATCCATTTTCATCTACAACATTATCCCTAGTAATTGTCACCTTATTGATAGTGACATCAATCATCCTATATGCCTTAGAATTATCATTATAACTAGTAGGCATCATTTTCTTACACCGAAAATATAACTTCTCTTTCCTTGTGGGTGAAGGGCAATCATTTGAGCTAAAGATTCTGAAATCACTTACTTTTGGTTTTTTGTTTGTCAATGCTCCTCAGGCAAAATGCCTTAAGTGCCTTATAAGGACTTTTGTTGAGTAGATATACAACAATATAAACTACTTCCACCCATTAATTATTCGAAACATTTTTTTCTCGCAACATGCTCCTCACCATGTTCATAATCAGTACAATTTTGTCTCTCCACCAAGAGCATTTTCTGGAGGCGTATTTGGAGATGTGAATTTTCTATGTAACCCCTCGTGTTTGTGAAAACCAACAAACTTCCGAATAGGCAAATTCACCCAATTTTCAGCTTGAAATATTTTTATACACCTACTGTATACCGTCATGTTAGTATTGTCATTGTTATCAGCCTATAATACAATAAATGTTTGATAGCTGACTTATTTATATAGTTAATGATTGGATTTTCGGTTTTAGGCAGTCTTGTAATGACTCCCTTTAGTATGTTTGGTTGTTGGTAGTTGTGTTTGAACCGACAACCATTGGGTCTCTTGTCATATAAATGGAATGTTACATGTCAGAGTAAGGGCATTGTGTAACAAATCCTTCCTATACTGAACACTCATATTGTGCAGTACCTTATAATATAAATTTGTTAGTATTCATGTTCTTCTATGCTATGTTGTGGTATGTATTTACAATTCTGCAACTGATATTCCTTTGCTAGGATAGTGTTCATTGCAAACATCTTTGGTGTCACCGTCGTTATGATGTAGGGTCAAGTTAATGTCGGGTCGACAATGAAAGTCAACAATAATCACTGATGACGAGGCACTACTTTATCTTATAAATCTTCATGCTGAACATAATAGTGAAGCATAACAACAAAATATTTTAAAACAATATGAAGAGAGTTGTCGTCAAGAAGAAGAGTGGGACCATCACCATACGAGAAATAATTAATGCCATTGACCTCAAACAAAGGTGGGAGAAGAAGACAACACGGTCAGGGAGTGGACCAAGAAATCATATGGTCTACTCGATTTGTGGAATAACAATAAATAAGACAAAGGCTGCACGAGGGAGTCAATTCAAAAACTTCATCAAGAGAAGTGCATAACAAAAGATGGAAGCCAAGGTTGAAGTGTAAGTAGAAGTTAAAGTTGGAGCCAAAACAAAGAATGGGTTCAAATGGAACCAGTGGACCGTACAACAATCACAAGGAGTGGGTAGAGATTTACAAACAATTGCCCCTTCCAATGGAAATGCATAGCTTGCAGACAAAGCCAGGTTGCAGGGTGCTGCAAAAGAATCAAGAGAAGAGTCCACGAAATCCAATGAAGATTCGACTAAGCCCCTCCTTTTGAGAGAAGTCTTTTCCGAGATAGTTTAATAACAACTTCTTCATGGAAGAAGAAAAATCCATGTACATACAAATATATGTGAAAATGAAGATATACTATTTGAAGATTCATACCCAAAAACACCAAGGCAACCCAAGCGAAAAGTTGGAGTGAGTAACAAAGAAAGAGAATCTAACGGTGAGCAAACGAGTGTATAGCTAACTATCGAACGAAGGGTTGACAATAGGGGCATGTCCAACAGTGTTGATAGAGCAAAGGAATGTCAAACACAGACCTTCCTAAGCAAAGGGATTGTATTTGAAGAGCCATGTCAAAAGCACCCAGTGCCCACAGCGATGAGAACCCCACCAACTCTATCTCCTGAAAACAAAAGCTGCTAAATTTTACTAGTGATGACGTTGAAGATCCAACATAACATTGCAGCACATGCATCACAATCTGGATTGTCAGTGGGCAGACAGATGAGCACCTCTAGTTGAGGTGTTTTCCAACCACACTTCAAAGAGTGGCTATTGATTAGTACACAAATGCACCGACCATAGATATGTCATCATGGAAGAAACTGCAGAAAGCAATCAAGAAGGAATTTAAGTTCCTCAAAGATGACAACGAACTTGTCATTGAAATCTAAAATATCTGGCAGGGTAAACATGAAAATGAATGAGCCTAAAATAAAGACTCCAATAATTGTTGTGAAAACTCGAGAAAGAAACAAACTCAAGTTTAAAGAAATGGTGGTTCATTAAGGGACTTGCACCATCATTGCAGAGGAAGATGAATGCGGTTCCACCTCCATCTTACAAAGATGCCTACAATAGAGTGATAGATGTTGAAAGTGAGAATAAGACATCCTCACGCTCGAGAAGCAAAGATGATTCAAAGTATAACAATGTCCATTGTCAATGAACCTGGATTGACGCAAGCCTTGAAAAGAGATGATGATGAAACCGAAAACTATCAAGACAATAACATTACCAATAGGCCAAGATCTGAAACAATCTTTGAATTGATTCGTATTGAATGAATGGAAATAATTATAAACCCAAACCATGCTTAAATAAGCCTCAACTCAGAATTAGAGTTGACATGCGAAAATTTGAAAAAAAAATTCTATTTTTTGTAAGTTTTGCATGCAAGTGCGTGCAGCTCTAAAAAATCTCCCGGAATACTCTAAACACTAAAATTAGCCTATTGGACGAATTTCAACTAAAGTTCACGTCCGGTCATAAAAATATACAATTTCTAAAAATAGAGAAATCTCGAAAAAATCAATAAAATACAATTTTGGACCCTCAGATCGTCACGTTTGGCCTCCGAAAAATATCGAAAACACCTCTAAGCAGAAAGCGCAGCTTAGGGCAGCAACGAACTTTTCGAGACGGCCGTTTTGGCATGTGGAAGATCTCAAACGAAGCTACGAGTCAAAAGTTATGGCCTCCGAAAGTTTGGCCTATTTTTCTGCATCATTCTGTCATGTCCTCTCTTTAGCTTGGTCTAGCAGAGACATGTGAGTCAGCGTATTATGGGGTCTTGTAGGTTGACATTGTTGGATAGAAACCCAGTTTGGCTATACAGTGTTGGGGACTTGGTGATTTGGCCGTCGCTGATCAGTTTGGAGACGTTCCTATTTTTTAAGAGGCAGTTCCTAAAATTATGGGGGTTACCCCTACTTTTTAGGAGCATATGATCATACCCAGGGATGGGTCTCCATGAGATCATTCCTTGAGTTCAGTTTCGAAGGATTTGGGTTTGTTTCATAGTTTCTAGAAGCATCCCTAGATTTTAGGGATGAGACTGCCAGTGAATCTTTGATTTTCAACTTCAGTCACAGACAGGTGGCAGGGTGACTTTCTAGTTTCTAGAGTCATTGGTTCATTTTGTTGCTAGTTGGGTTATATTTTTAATATTTCTTAAGTTTCCATCTTTTAATTAAATAAGGCTAAGTTTATAGCCATTTTGGAGTAATAAGGGGTTTTTGGCCTCATCTGGATGCGTACCCCATGGTGTAATAGCTCGTTGGAAAGGTCTTGGACTTTTCTAAATATTTCTCTCTTGACTCAGATCCTTTCGGTGGACGGATCTCTCTTTATGTGGAAAAAGGGTCAATTTCTATGTACTTGACCACTTAAAAAGGGAAATATAACATGTTATGACTTAAACGCCCCATGGGTTGCTTTTAGGGTTCGAACTAATTGGAAAGGGTTATAAGGAGGTCAAAAGAAGATTATGATTCATTCTTGACATATTATATTTTGGATTTGTGCTTTGGCTCTAGAAGAGCTTCTAGCATTTGGGACGCCAAACCCCAGTGCTTGCCTGTTTGGGACGTAGCCCCCAATTCAATGGATTGTTGATTGTTCAGTTGCATCTGGAGATTGCTCAGTGTTCCTCTGGTAGGCACAGGGATTGTGACAGGGTTCAGTAGACATTCAAGGGTTATTTCAGAATGTGAGGGTTTGCAGTAGTACGGCTGTACCTGGCAGCCCTTGCCACTGTACGGCTGTACCTGGCAGCCAGCCTCCTTTCCACGGCAGCGCATTAACAGGGTTGGAGTCTTGCCGCAGCCTTCTTCTGGTGTGTAATTCCCCTTCAGCATTTCAGGTTGGGTCTATTTGCAATTGTAATCTCCTTGAATTATTGAAAATCTGTAATTGGTTCCCTATTTGATTTAATATCCAAAATTCTGCCCATAAGCAATTTGTTTTCGCTGTACTTGGTTTTTAATTTCAGAAGTTATTTATGTTCTTGTACTTCATTATTTACTTGCTGCAAATTCATCAAAACACAAAAACAATCAAACCCTTTTGCAACTTCCGTGTATTTTGGAAAGAAAACATTCACAAACAGGAAAAATCAATTTAAAATAACAAAATTACAGCAGATCAGCCGAAGAGATCCATCAGGGATCTTTCAGTGGTATCAGAGCCTTTGACCTGCCAGCCTGTGGGGTTCAGAGAATTGTTTTCTATGCATCCGGGAAGAGTTGATATAAATAGATATTATACACGCAAAAGAGCTCAATACGAGCGGGAGTTTGGAACAGAACAGGAACCTATTATGGCAGAAGAACAGGTGGATGCTCGGAGAAATCAGGATGAGGTAGAGAGAGAGAGATGATGAGGACTCTCATCACTACTCAGCCCAGGATTGTTCAGGCTTTAGACCGATTACAGGATACCTTGGAATGGTTGGAGATGGATAGACATAGAGGCAGGCGGAGTAGATGAGTTTCAGTAGCAGGTAGTCAGCATAGCCATCAATCCCATTCTTCAGTTGGGAGCTCCCTTCATTCCTCTAGGCGGAATCGCCATCATATACCTACTCCAAATAGACCATTGCTTTCACAGTTTGTACCAGGTGAACAGCCAGCACAAGTGGAGCCACCAGAGATTGGGTTCCAGGAGTCCGTTTTGGCAGCCACAACGGAGTGGAGAGCTTTACCCCCAGAGGTTAGGGATGTTTTCCCTCTTCCCCAGTATTGTGCGCAGCGTAGAGATATAGCTAGATTCAAAGGAGATCGTGGTCATAGACCACCCCAGCAACAGAACTATGACCTCAATCAAGCTACTGGGAAGATCACATTGGCTACATATGATGGCTCGGGTGATACGAGTGCACGAGCCTGGGTGCACAAGCTGGACATATATCTATCCTTGCGGCCCATGCCTGAGCGTGAGGCTATTCAGTTTGCTGTGTTGCATTTAGGCGGAATTGCATATGATTGGTGGCACCATGGATTGTTCACCCAGGATCACGCCTTGGTACGTTCCTATGCCGAGTTCATTGAGCGACTCATTACATGGTTTGATCGTAAGGACACAGAGCTCTACTATAGAGAGCTGGCTCATCTTAGACAGATTGGTCACGCAGAAGCTTATATTAATGAGTTTCAGCGTATTGCGGTTATGGTCCCTGATATGCCCCAGAAACGGAGTGTGATGTTATTCATTGAGGGATTACAGGATAGACTTAAGGGTCTGGTTCGTGCTTTCCAACCAGCCACTCTTAAGGAGGCCATTAATGTGACATTGAGACTGGATACCATTCCCATTTCTTATCAGGCAAATAAGAAATCATTCAAGGACTCTCAGCCTGTACAGAAGGTCAACGCACCACAGAATAAAGGAGGGTCATCTTCTAGAACCCCTTGGATGAATCAGGAGACGAGGAACGAATTGAGAAGGAAGAAGTTATGTTTTTCTTGCAAAGAACCTTGGGAACCCGGACACCGTTGTATGGGTAAAGGAAGGGTTCATTTGATTGAGGTGACATCTGAGTTAAAAGATGAGGAGGTACCCGACACTGATATTGAAGATAGCATGGAGGATGTTGAGCAGGTACAGACACAATTAGAGTTAGACACCCCTGAGCCCATGGCGTCAGCCAAAGTAACTATGGCTACCCTCTCCAGTTATCCTAAATTTCATGCCTTTCGGTTGAAAGGTACACTTCAGGGCAAGTGGGTCATGAGCTTGGTAGACACAGGTGCTACGCATAACTTTATTGACCAAAAGTTAGTAGAGAGGCGTGGTTTACAGTATGAGGAGTTTTGTGGTTTTGGAGTAAAGGTGGCAGATGGTGCAGTTTTGGGGTGTACCAAACGGATTCCACAACTTAGTATTCAGATGGGGGATTATACTCTGACCGATGATTTTTATGTGCTTCCCTTAGAGGATTACGATGTGGTATTGGACATGCAGTGGTTGCAGGGTATTGGGCGTTACATTATTGATCACCACCGTATGCAGTTAGAGTTCCTTTATGGGGGAAAGAAGACTATCTTGAGGGCAGCATCAGATGGTGGACCTAAGGAGGTGTCGTCTTGCAATAGAGTCTATTATTAGACATAATGATGTGATTTGGGCTACACTTTGTTTGGTTAAGTCAAAAACACCCACACCTCAGGATAATCGGATATTTCATGTTGATATTCAGTCAGTGATGGACCGTCATGGGAAAGTCTTTGGTGACACCTTCAGGAGTACCTCCCGATAGAGGTTTTGAGCATGGCATAGAGTTGGAGGGAGCGAAACCAGTAATTACTACCCCATATCGTCATCCCAGGGCTTATAAGGATGAAATTGAGAAGACTATTCATGAGTTATTGGATATGGGTTTCATTCGGCCTAGCTCTAGCCCATTTGCTTCTTTTGTAGTACTTGTTAAGAAGAAGGATGGGACTTTACAGATGTGTATAGATCACAGAGCGTTGAACAAGAAGACAATCAAGAACAGATATCCTATTCCACGCATTGATGAGTTGTTGGATGAGCTTCATGGAGCTATCTACTTCTCAAAGATAGATCTCCGTTCAGGTTACCATCAGATATGTGTACGAGCAAAAGATGTACACAAGACTGCCTTTCGTTGTCACTATGGGCACTATGAGTTTCTAGTAATGCCCTTTGGCCTTACCAATGCACCAGCTACTTTCCAGTCCTATATGAACCATATCTTCAACAAGCAGTTGAGGAAGTCGGTTCTAGTGTTCTTTGACGACATATTGATTTACAGTCGTACTTGGGAGGACCATCTCAGGCATGTTGAGGAGGTACTTAGCATAATGGAGAGCCAGTCTCTATTTGCTAAGCTATCCAAATGTGAGTTTGGACTTAGGGAGGTTTTATATTTGGGCCATGTGATCAGCGTTGATGGGGTGAAGGTGCATGAGGAGAAGATTCAGGCAATTCGAAATTGGCCCAACCCTCTAAACATTACTGAGCTGCGTGGGTTCCTTGGGTTGTGTGCTTATTATAGAAGATTTGCAAAAGGTTTCTCTCAGTTGGCCGCACCTTTGACAGATCTCACAAAGAAAGGGGCATTCAGATGGACAGACCACGCACAGGGAGTCTTTGATAGACTCAAGGAGGTTATGAGCACTTGTCTAGTTTTGGCAGTACCGGATTTCTCGCAGCCATTTGTCTTAGAGTGTGATGCTTCAGGTTTGGGTCTAGGAGCCGTGTTAATGCAGAACAGACACCCCATTGCCTATGAGACCAGGAAGTTGCAAAATAATGAGAGGTTGTACTCTACCTACGATAAAGAGATGTTGGCTATTATGCATGCTCTAGCCATGTTCAGACAGTATCTTGTTGGCAACAAATTTGTGGTAAGGACTGACCACAACAGTTTGAAATATTTCCTAGATCAAACAGAGCTCAATGATCGACAGCAGAAATGGGTGAGCAAGATTCAGGTTTATGATTTCGATATCGAATTCATAAAGGGGAAGAATAACACTGTGGCTGATGCACTTTCTAGGAAACCTTCATTGGCTGCCCTATGTTCATTAAGTGAGATTTCAGCAGATTGGAAAGCTCAACTTTTAGTTGAGTACTCCAAAAATCAGTATGCTTGTGAGATCATGGAGGGTGTGATAGTGGATGACAGATATAGCGTAGTAGATGATATTATCTACTATAAGAACAGGATTTATCTTGTTCCAGGTTCACGATTGAAGGAACAAATTTTGCATGCTTCCGATGATACTCCTATGGTAGGACATCCAGGGTATGTTAAGACTTACAGGGCGGTTCGAGAGAGATTCTCGTGGAAGGGTCTCAAGGATGATGTTTTGCGGCATGTCCGTGAGTGTATGACTTGTCAGCAGAACAAGTCAGAGCATACTTACCCTGCTGGATTGTTGCAGCCCTTGCCGATACCGGAACAGAAGTGGTCAGGAATTTCTATGGATTTCATTACAGGTCTTTCGTGGGTGCAGGGGAAGAATTGTATTTATGTGGTGGTGGATAGGCTAACAAAATATGCCCACTTCTTTTCCATTGCAGCGGATTTTACATCTCAGGTGGCTGAGTTATTTTTCAGAGAGGTGTTTAGACTCCATGGTCTTCCCAAGACCATAGTGAGTGACAGGAACAGCCGATTCATGAGTTCTTTCTGGCAGGAGCTCTTTAGGCTAACAGGTACTGTACTGACACCGAGTACGAGTTACCACCCTCAAACTGATGGGCAGACCGAGATAGTCAACAAGTGGGTTGAGGGATATTTGCGTAACTATGTGTCGGGGCAGCAAAAAACTTGGGTCCGTTGGTTGTATTTGAGCAAGTATTGTTATAATACCATGCATCATATGTCCATTGGCATGACGCCTTTCAGAGCTCTTTATGGATATGAGGCATTATCTTTCATTGATTTGGCACTTAGTGACAATAGAGTTCCCTTGGCCCAGGATTGGTTACAGGAGAACCAGGATGTCATGAGATCTCTCAGGGAGAATTTATAGCAGGGTCAGAATCAGCAAAAGGTATACGCTGACCGGCACAGGATTGAGAGAGCATTTGAGGTGGATGATATGGTGTTTTTGCGCTTACAACCATATCGGCGGAGCACCCTTAAAAGGGGGGGAGCTGAGAAGCTCAAACCACATTTTTATGGTCTGTACAGGGTACTCAGGCGAGTGGGAGAGGTTGCTTATGAGGTTGAGTTGCCACCTGGTAGTAAAATACATAATGTATTCCATGTATCTTGCTTGGAAAAGGCCCTTGGACAGCATATTACAGTTTCACCCGAGTTACCTCCCATGGATGAGGAAGGTACATTGATTTTGGTTCCTGATGAGATTCTTGAGGTAAGGGAACGGCGGCTGAGAAGCAGGGTGTTTTGAGAATATTTGGTACGTTGGAGAGATCTTCCCATAGAGGATGCCACTTGGGAGGGCGAGAGCATTTCACAACATCCAGCTTTACAGTTGCTTGTTGGCAAGCATCTCCGAGAGGGGAGGACTGTCATGTCCCCTCTTTAGCTCGGTCTAGCAGAGACATGTGAGTCAGCGTATTATGGGGCCTTGTAGGTTGACATTGTTGGATAGAGACCCAGTATGGCTATACAGTGTTGGGGACTTGGTGATTTGGCCGTCGCTAATCAATTTGGAGACATTTCTATTTTTTAGGAGGAAGTTCCTAAAATTATGGGGGTTACCCCTACTTTTTAGGAGGATATGATCATACCCAGGGATGGGTCTCCATGAGATCATTCCTTGAGTTCAGTTTCGAAGGATTTGGGTTTGTTTCCTAGTTTCTAGGAGCATCCCTAGATTTTAGGGATGAGACTGCCAGTGAATCCTTGATTTCCGACTTCAATCACAGACAGGGGGCAGGGTGACTTTCTGATTTCTGGAGTCATTGGTTCATTTTGTTGCTACTTGGGTTATATTTTTAATATTTCCTAAGTTTCCGTCTTTTAATTAAATAAGGCTAAGTTTATAGCCATTTTGGAGTAATAAGGGGTTTTTGGCCTCATCTGGATGCGTACCCCATGGTGTAATAGCTCATTGAAAAGGTCTTGGACTTTTCTAAATATTTCTCCCTTCACTCAGATCCTTTCGGTGGATGGATCTCTCTTTATGTGGAAAAATGGTCAATTTCTATGTACTTGACCACTTAAAAAGGGAAATATAACATGTTATGACTTAAACGCCCCATGGGTTGCTTTTAGGGTTCGAACTAATTGGAAAGGGTTAGAAGGAGGTCAAAAGAATATTATGATTCATTCTTGACATATTATATTTTGGATTTGCGTTTTGGCTCTGGAAGAGCTTCTAGCATTTGGGACGCCAAACCCCAGTGCTTGCCTGTTTGGGGCGTAGCCCCCAATTCAATGGATTGTTGATTGTTCAGTTGCATCTAGAGATTGCTTAGTGTTCTTCTAGTAGGCGCAGGGATTGTGACAGGGTTCAATAGACATTCAAGGGTTATTTCAGAATGTGAGGGTTTGCAGTATACGGTTGTACCTAGCAGCCCTTGCCGCTGTACAGCTGTACCTAGCAGCCCTTGCCGCTGTATGGCTGTACCTGGCAGCCAACCTCCTTTCCACGACAGCGCATTAACAGGGTTGGAGTCTTGCCGTGGCCTTCTTTTGGTGTGTAATTCCCCTTCAACATTTCAGGTTGGGTCTATTTGCAATTGTAATCTCCTTGAATTATTGAAACTCTATAACTAGTTCCCTATTTGATTTAATATCCAGAATTCTGCCCATAAGCAATTTGTTTTGGCTGTACTTGGTTTTTAATTTCAGAAGTTATTTATGTTCTTGTACTTCATTATTTACTTGCTGCAAATCATCAAAACACAAAAACAATCAAACCCTTCTGCAACTTCCGTGCATTTCGGAAAGAAAACATTCACAAACAGGAAAAATCAATTTAAAATAACAAAATTACAGCAGATCAGCCGAAGAGATCCATCAGGGATCTTTCACATTCTCCTCTGGTTTTAAACTGCCTCCATAATGTAGAACATCAACTTTGATTCCTTCATTTCTTCCCTCTAAATCCCGAACCATCCTCTCTTCCATCAATAGAATGTCAACAAAGAAGAAAGAGTCGTGTACGAGACAAAAATCTGTAGGATTGAAGATTTGCTAATTGAAAACTCATAGACAAAAGTGTCTGGGCAGCCCAAACGACAAATTAGTGACTAGCAAAGAAAGGGAACGTGACAATGAGAAAAATAGTGTACAGAAAACAATTGAAAGGTTGAGTATAGGAACCTATCCAACAGTGTTGAGATAGCAGAGCAACATCCAACACATACCTTCCTAAGGAGAAGGATCGTATTTGAAGAGCCATATCAAAAACACCCAATGCTTATAGCCATAGGCACCTTACCAACTCTATCTCTATAAAAATAGAAACTGTCAAAGTTTACTAGTGACGGATTTAAAGATTTGGTAAGGAATTGTAGGACATGCATCACAATCTAGGCTCCCAATGTGCAGACAAATGAGCGTCATTGGTTCAGGTGTTTTCTAACCACACTTACAGTGCCTATTGACTGGTATATAGACACATTGACCATAGATAAGTCAACATGGGAGAAACTACAGAAAGCATTCAAGAAGCAATTTAAGCTCCTCAAAGATCATAACTTGTCACTGAAATCTATAATACCTAAAAAGGTAAACATGAAAATTAATAAGCTTATAATAGAAGACTCCAAGAACTGCTAGGAAAACTCGAGAAAGAAACAACCAACTATTTAAATAAATAGTGGTTCTATGATGAACTTGTACCTTCATTACGGAGGAAGATGAAGGTGGTTCCACCTTTGTCTTATGAATATGCATACAATATAGCAATGCACGTTGAAAGTGAGAATAAGACATCCTCATGCTCAAGGAGGAGCATAGATGATGATTCTAAGTCCAATGATGTCAGTGAACTTGGATCAACACAAGACTTGAGAAGAGACATGCTCCAAATGATGAGAGAGCTGAACAGAGACACTAGGACCAAAGGCAAGGATCTTTGGTGTAATGACTAGAAGGTCGAATGTCGCACCAAGGTAAATTGCCCAAAGAAAAGGTTTTTTGAGATTTGTCAAGTTACAGGGCATTCAATCAAGGATTCCCCATACAATTTGTGAAACAAGCGCACCCCAATGCTCTTCACACAAGGGGAGTAGTTGAAACCACCTACCATACTACAAAATCCAAATAATATCTGACGTCAAATTAGTGGTGGTGGTAGTCGGATTCAATACGTCTCCCAAGGAAGGTCAATTGTAAAATGTCGAAAGTGTAACGAGTGGAGACTTTCTCGAGAGATTGTCTTGTAAATCAAAATAACACTAAACTTCTTTGTAAATGGTGCGGGCCTAGAGTCATAATGATGCCAACTGTCTGAAGCAAGTGAATGTCACCATGATTGACGTAGTTAAGGATGAGGAGGTTACGGCAATCACCAAAGCATATCAAATAAATCTAATTATCCCGACCCATGAATGAAGAAAGAAAGACTTGTCGAAGTAAGGGCAGAAGTCAAAAGGCCCATGGTTAAAGAATGATGACGGTGGCATGAACACACAAGTACGATGACTAGTCAACTTGAGTCAGACAAAGCAATTGTAAGACAAGTCTTGCAAACTACTGTACCTCCAAGGTAGCAAATTAATTGCAAAGTATTCCCAAACTCAATAAAATGCAATAATCGCCACCATACTTGACAATGGCCCCACCATGGAGCATGTGACAACCCACCTAATGTCAAAGGTAACACCAGACAATGGGGAGAGCCAAAAGCCCCATAGTCAAGGGATCAAGCAATCACCCCCAAGCTCCTTACAATGAACATAGCCTGACGGTCAACAATACTCCATATGGAGATACTTGACGAGCACCATTGTGGGTGGTGGTTTAGGTGTCAATGCCCTTGTGGAGGAAACTTGGAAAAGTCTTGGCAAGCCATCTATCTGAAATTCCAACTAGTGGGAGCCAATCAATATGGCATTAAGATATTGTGTGTACTAGTAAGACAAATGGTATATATTGGAATCCAACCCTTTTTGTTAAATTTTGTAGTCATCTCATTGTGGAAGAAAGCCTACCATGCATTGTTGGGTCCTGGCTGGTCTTGAAAACGGGTTGAGATTGCTCTCAATTTAATTAGGTCAATCAAATAACTTAATTTTATTCATAATGATAGAGATATTTATACAAAATTGTTGGTCCTATTTTCTAGGAAACCAGCTTCATCTTTTTCTCATATCATCCCTATCTTCACTCATATCCCTTATGTTTCTCATCTACTCTTCTATTCTCTCCTAGAATCTCTCATTCTATCTTCAAATGAGTTGTTATCACAACTCATGTACAACAATAATGCATATTCACACATATATTATTTTCTACCCACATGATATAAATACTCACCACTAACAGAAATGTTCACAAATAAAATCCTAACATCCCCCCCACCTTAGTGCTCACATGGGGAGAAGAAACACAACGGATAAACACTATATTACCCCCCGGCATGCAGACATTGGGTTCCCCTGATAATGCATCCAGTTTACAAAACAGGAAGTACATAGGAGAGTCTTTGTACATGTTTTATTTGGCAAAATATTTGATAGCTTCCAAAGGAGGGGCACTAACGAAAAATAATATGTATTGACCACTTTAACTTTAAGACAACATGAATTATTTGAAAAAAGACACTATAGACTAAGCAATACTACCTAATAAAAACATTTAAAAAAAAAATCTTAAACAATTAAAAAAGACTAAATCTGATACCTTAAATAAAAATAAAATCACAGACTCAAAATAAATAAAATAACTTAATAAAAAACATCTAAACAAAACTAATAAAACATTAAAATGACTAAAAACAAAGATATTAAAAAAGAACTTAAACTAATATCTAAAAACCATGGATTTAATAAAAACTAAATTAAAACTATTAAATATATTCTAAAACATAAAAAGCAATAAACTGATAAACAATAAACAAAATAATCTAAAACTAAAACCTAAACAAAATACCATTAAACCTAAATAAAGAAAGCTCCGGGCCAAAACAAAACCATGGAATACTAAAAAGCTTATAAACAAAACTAAAAAAATAAAAAGCTAAACCATGCAAAGCTAAACCACGGGCTATGAAAAAACAATTTCGCCATTGCAAGCACCGAGGAGAGTCTGTAAGGATAGACCTATGTGTGTAGTTCAAGGCAAATGGAGGATAGAGTTGTGGAATGAATCCCGCTAAGGAGAGATCACTTGCTACGCCGCAAAGTTTGAGGAACTCGTAGATGAGTTATGTTGATTTGTGCACCGTCGTTGAAGCAGAGAGATCGCCATGCGAGTTGAAGACCATTGAATAAGCTTTGTAGAAAGGGATCCATGGAGGAGAACATGTTGACTGATTCTTAAAGTCTGATGGAGTGGACAAGATCGCAGCTGAGTCTATAGAGTTCAGTCCGAGTACCAAACGTCAAACGTAGTTTTGAGGTTTCAAAACTTTGGTTTTTGAGGTTTGAGAGAGGTTGAAGAACTCAGAGATGCAGCCAAGACACAAGATGCAGCTAAGACGTCACATAAATCTGCAGGCTGAGTTGAAGCAAGCCGTTTGAGAAGGAGCCTAAGTCGCCAAGATCTATATGCAGTGAAGCCCAAAAGAAAACAGCCAATCCAAATTAACCGAGTCCAATACCAATACAGCTCCAATCTTGATGTACAATCGATAGTCCAATAACTTGTATCGAGCTATTTTAATCAATGTTGCAACTCATATTTATTGATACCAGCAAATAAATATGAAGATGGATGAAAACTGAAATATGCAATCTGATCCAATGTCAAATTCGATCTATGGACTAAATGAAATCCAAGATCCCTATGCAATATAATGTTGCAGAAAATCTATTGGATCAAAACACTTATTATTTTCAGATCTTTGCAAATCGATGCAAATTTCAAATTCGATACAACTAAACATGCAAAACCCGATTCAAAATAAATATTCCAAACCCAGGTACAGTGCTGAGAGCCAAATATGAATGTGAAACCTTTATCAATTCGTACACCCTGCTTGTATAGCCAATGCAAACTAAAATTGCTGAATATTATAAAACTGGATCACAACAAACTATTTTTTTTTAATTTTTAAATTATGAGGATCAATGGAATTTCTATTGGTCCACACTGCATTACCTCTGATAAAAAAAATGGTCTAACGAATGATAAGAGCAGTGGATGTGGTCTTCACTCCAAAGCTCTTGTTACGAACAAGAGCTAACTGCAAAGAGGTCCCATATGTGCCCACTATGATACCAATGTTTAAAACTGGTTGAGATTGCTCTCAAGTTAATTTGGTCAATCAAATAACTTAATTTTATTCTTAATGATAGAGATATTTATACAAAATTGTTGGTTCTATTTTCTAGGAAACCAACTTCATCTTTTTCTCATATCATCCCTATATTCACTCATATCCCTTATATTTCTCATCTACTCTTATATTCTTTCTCCTAGAATCTCTCATTCTATCTTAAAGTGAGTTATACATAACTCACGTACAACAATAATGCATATTCACACATATTATTTTCTAACCACATGATATAAATACTCACCACTAACATAAATATTCACAAATGTGAGCACTAACAAAATAAAATCCTAAAAGTTGGTTGACAGCAGCCAAAGCCAACCACAGCTTGAATAAAAAATCACTCTCCATTAAAAACAAAGGACAAAAATATGTGATTGATCTGAAGAGTCATAAGATAAGATAAATATATTAATGTCCGACAGATGACCACAAAAGTAGGTCAAAGGGACTGTAGAGTACAAAAGTGTCAGAGCAAAGCGAGAAGCCCAAATAGTTTCCCAAGGAGAAAACAACGCTGAAAGAGAAATAATACAACAAATAGCGGAAGTAGCCAAAAAGGAAAGAGGCGAAGAACAACCCGCATCCAACAACCCCAACCAAACAAAGAGGTGGGAAAATACAAAATGAGAGAAAAACATGGAAAAGCAATGAAGGAGGTCCATCAAGGAGTGGACCCAACTCTCCTAACATCTGAGGCCGTTGAGAAAAAGCTCAAAATAGATGGATAACCAGTGGAGGAGGAGGTGGAGTGTCTGGTATGACCTGTGTGCTGCCGTCTGGAGGCAGTAGCTCGCCACGACGATCTAGTGGACCTAGTCTGACTCCTGGGGCTGGACCTAACTCTGAAGAATAGTGCTCGGAAGATGGAAACCAAGATGCTATGGAGCCAAATGATAAATCCTACGATGCATTGTTGGGTCATGGCTAGTTGATAGCTGCCAAAGTTGAATACAACATGAAGAAAAAACTACTCTCCATTACAAACAAAGGCCAAAAATATGTGACCGATCTGAAGATTCAATCAATGAGTGAGGAGCTCACCTCATTAGACTCATCGGACTTTGACTTTGAAGAATAGATCTTTGAAGATGGAAACCAAGATACTATGGAGCCAAATGATAACTGAATCTTGGAGTTACAATTGTGCTCAAAAGATGAGATGATGAGGATTCATATGGATGTATAGGGTACATTATTGATCTATCATAAGTCCCTATATTTCATTCTTTGCAAAAACATGTACAATTATGTTTACCCCTAGTTAGTAGGTGATTAGATTAGGTGGAGATTTCATGGCTTTCCCCTATTCATTAGGGATGCATTTACACTCACTATTCTCACGTTCGTATTTTTCAACAAGAGGATAAGTTAGATTTCCTTGATTTAAGGTTAGTTGTTAGTTCATATTTACCATGTGTGAATCCTATTTAAAGGCCTCATTTGTAAATACAAATTAGTTGAAACTTACAAATTCACCATTTTCGTTCTCATTTTGTTCATTTGCATTTGCAATCAATTTGCTTCTTTGGTAGGGATTTGATAGTCACACTTCGTATGGGCACCCTAACTATCAGGCTCTTGGTTTTGTGTGGTTCTCTAGAGCCATATCATGAGACGAACTTCATCGACGGTTTGTTCCATTGGTAGATGGAAGATTATGAGGTGTTACAACTTGATTGTAATAGCATTGAAATTATGGAGATGAACGAAGAAGGTGGTTTGCAAAGAGATGACCAAAAATAGTAGTCAACAATACCAAGTTCTTATGGATTGTCAATGTCCTAGCCACCTCACCCACTTGAGTTCACAGAATACAATGTCAAGGATGCAAATTTCGATGATAAGTTGCCCCAGCGTTTTGAATGTGTATTTGTTGTCATGTTCACAAAGCCTCTTACATTGAGCATGAACCCAAGGTCTAAGGATACAATTATAATATAAGGTGAAGTACGACCACATGAAGCATGGAATAATTCAGATGTGTAGGTGGATGCAAATATGCTTATCCTACATGAACAGAAAATCGTGGCACTTTGGTCAACCGAGGTTATGTTGAGGCATCAAAAATGTTTCTGCGACCAATACTCAGAGTGCATGAATTTTATATCGAGGAAGCTTGTGTTAAAAAGATATAGGAAGCACAAGGAGGATACTCTAATTTGTTTGTGGCCTAGTTTCAGCTCTTTGACCACCTTTGCTCTTCTTTAGATTTATTAAATTAGTGAGAGAGATAGCCTCCCTAATTTCACCTTGTAGGACCTTATATTCTTCATAGCTGGCAGCAATTTCACCGCCACAGTGGGCTGAATTTCCACCTCTGGAACTGCTAATTCCTCCCTACGAAAGAAAGTTGGTTGGAAAGGCCTAGCAAAGGAATTAATGGCTGCCCTCTACGTGTGTTGGTTGTTGTTAACCCCTGAAGAACTTCCCCATTTTGAGCTCTTTGCACATCCGCATTCTGCATGGTGTGGACTAATTGAGCCATCATATCTGCTAAACACTCTTGTCCTTGCACAAACCTGTCACAGCGAATTTTTTCCGCATCCTTGTTACCCATGGCTTCCTTTCCTTTTCCTGCAACAAATTTTGGATCTTGCTGCCCTAACCTTTCCTTTGGTTGTTCTGAAACCTTTTTCCTTCCCCTCTGGTAATACCTTACTTCTCTGTCACTGCCTTGCATGAAGTTGACACAGAGAAGTATTTATTCCCACAAGCTGGCAGGAAAATTAACTCTGATATCACTGAAATATCCCTTCTCGGATAAAATAAAAAATAAATTCCCTTAGAAGAAATCAGATTTCCCTTGGAAGAAATAAATTCAAAACCCTCTAGATCTGTTTGTTAATCTCACAAAATATTAGTTGGGGCACAAGATATGTCTTTCACCAAGATGATAAATAATCATAGAATATTAGTTGGGACACAGGATATATGTCTTTCACCAAGATAATCAATAATTGAATGCATGCTATAGGATTTTCGACCACATACAAGTGCCCTTCTTTATTTCAATGAAGTGAATACACAAAAACCCATTTGAAAATACTTGTGGAAAATACAAATTGCATTAAATCAAAGTACCAATTTATTGTTTGAAAAATCCTCCAATTCTACCCTTTTATTGGTATGGCAGGCTATAGACTTTCACGTTGGAATTTCTGCCCTCTTGAAAGCTGCAATCTTCCCTTTTGGGAGGCCACAATTTGTCCTAGAATTGCTACGCTGATGCTTGGCACTGCCACGATCTACCCAATGCCTGTGAATGTCCAGAAACCCTCACACTGCCTAAAAGTATGACGCACTAGTAGAATGAAACTCTAAAGCTAATATTTCCTGAATTGGTAGCACAATTGTAATTCCTAGATGGAATTACCAAATGGGTATGAAGGGTTTTGTCCTCGTATCTGTAAATCTTAGGGTTTTTGTCCTCTGATTAATTGCAGAAGCTGCAAGCTTTTCCTCTAGAAAAAAGCTTTTGGTTTTGTTCGAGTGATTTCAATAATACTTTTCTTTTTCGCCGAATTCTTTTATTATTCACTTTTCCATTCCAACTCTAAAAGAAATAAATATTTCTTTTAATTTAATATCCGCTTTTTTCCAATTAATGAATATTAATTGTTTTTGGCCATGTATGTATTTATTACTTTTGTCCCCACTTAATAATAATAATGTCATTTTCCAAAGTTATAAGTTAAAGTACCTTTTGGCCAACTTAATAAATTATTATTAGATTATTTCCCTTTTAAAACCCCCTTGTTAGCATACAGAAAATAAATATAGGCTGTAGGTCCTCTAATTTCATTAATTCAAGGAAAGAGACATTACAATCGGCCTTTCCCAGAATTGCTTGTCCACAAGCAATTGCAAACCGGGATGCTCAAGAATTTATGCACCTTCTCGAGTAGCATCCTCTATTGATAGATCCTTCCAACGCACCAGATATGCTACGATAGCTTTGTTCCTTATTTTCCTTTCTCTGACATCCAATATAGCTTCAGGAACCAATATGAGTTTGCCTTCAGCATCTAAGGGAGGCAACTCAATAGAAGGAATGACCTGCTGCTCCAATGCCCTTTTGAGGCATGATACATGTTAAACATTATGTATTTTGCTATGCTCTGGCAGCTCAAGTTCGTAGGCAACCTCCCCAAACCCTCTGATGACTCTATAAGGTCCATAAAAATGGGGTTTGAGCTTCTCAACTCCACTTTTCTTGATACAAGACTGTCTGTATTGCTGCAACCTTAAGAAAACCATGTCCCCCACCTCAAAACTTTTCTCTGTACAGTGCTGATCTATACATAACTTCTATTGGTTTGGGCATGCTAGAGGTTTTCTTTTAGCATTCCCAATATGTCTTGGCTTTGAGCAACCAAGTCTCGTGCGCGTAGCACTCTACTATCAGCAATAACCAAATCAACAAAGGAAAGAGCATCATACCCATATAGAGCACAAAAAGGATATTAAATACAATATCAATCCAAACAAATTAAAGAACACGAAAAGGATATTAAATACAATAGGATTGAAAAAAAGGCATTGGCTAAATATTCACTCGCAATAAAACATGACATTTGCATTGATAGGCAAGGGTTTTAGCCAACGAAGATCACAATGTAAAATGACATTTAAGGGAGGCTATTGAAATTATGCAACATGATAATAACATTACTAGAGGTCGCTGATTCAAAACTCGCGGGTACCCGGTGGTTACTGCAATTATCCTTTGATTTCTTGTTAGCCAAGTAACTGGCTACCATACTGCGAAACATAAAGCAAGCAATTACTCGGGGTTTTTGGCGATTGATTACCCGTTGCTCTGATTTTGTGATTTGCTGCTGCATGCATGTTTTGAATCAGAGGATACGATCTTGCATCTTTTGATTAAGAGATTTGATTGGACTGGAATCTAGCTGCCTTGCTAGCTAATAACTTGGCAAGCTTATTATCTCACAGTTGCTTGAATCAGCGGATCTGTGAAGGACTTTGAATCTCACAGTTCAGAATTTCAGTCACTTGAAACATCAATGCCACGGCTCAGGAACCACATATTTGCCGATAACCATGGAATTTAAAACAGTTTCAGCCTGCTGCCTGCATTTGTGCCATTGTGCCTGGGTTTTTGAACTGTAGAACAGATTTAGCCTGCATTTGAGTTTGCTTATTCAAGAATTAAAACAATGCACTATGAATCAACCTTGGCAACTGGCTCACTTTCATTATTGTATATGATAATAGATATTGAAATTTTGAAACTGAAAGGGCACATTTTCTTGAATCTTTCTTTATAGGCTGCCTGATCATGCTTTTTTACAGAGTTTTACATGTTATTTTAGTTTATTTTATGAATTTAAATTTTTTTTTAGAAAGCAATAAAATTGTCGAGGAATTGCAGATCCCAAGTATGAGTCAAAATTTTGGGCTGGCAAGTAATTGTTGAGTATGAGTTTTTGAACTACACTAGAGATAATATATGGAACATAAGCAACACTTGGAAACCTATTATACATAACCTTAATATAAATCAAAATTAAACTTGATATAATTTAAATTAAAAAAAAATTAAAAATAAAGCTTAAAATAGAAAAGCAAAAAGAAAATAATAAAACATTGCGTGAGTAAATACAAAGATTGAATTAGTTTTAGGTCGACTCAATATTTATTTTAGATAATGGATATATACATATTAGAAACAGCAATTCATTTACCTATCACGGATCCAATTAGACCTGAAGAGGGGTATAGAAGTTTGATTTGAAACATCAAAAGAAAAAGGATACAACACAACTGCACCCAGATACAAAACCTTGTAGATATCTCATCACTATTTTATTTCATTTCAAAATATGTACATCGACTCCAATGAAAGTTGAGTTGGCTCACACCTGAAACTTAAGTCTCATTAATAAACTTATTAGATTGAGCATGGAAGACTTTATAGTAGTCGCAAATAATGAGCAAATCTCTTTTGGTCCACAACAATATTACTATAGAAACAAATTCATGTATATCCCTTATTATATATATGCCATTTAACCTCTTCACTTGGGGTGTCTCTAAGAAAATAAGGAATCACTAATTCTTTTTGTATGGGACCGGTAAGAATTAGCAAGTGGTTTGCGAAAAGGAAATATGGCCAATGTCCAATTGCCACATGATTTTCATTTTCAGGCTCAAACAAAAAATTAGTCATGCATGCACTTTGAAGGATAAATATTTCATGCCCAAAATTTTGCAACTAAAACCATACAAAAACAGATCAATTATTTATTTATTTTAGAATGTGCAATGCACATTCTACACAACTACATTGTCCATTGGCTAGTCATCTTTGTACCATGAGACGTGTACTGCATCCAAACAAACTCACATGCCTAAATGACATGGATGGCAATCGCAAGTGGTTGCACAGTCGCTACGCCACCATGCCATCCCCACTTGCTCTAATCGGCCTACAAACTCTCAAACTAACCTACAACTCTCTAAGTGAACCTAGTGGGCCCCATAGCCCCAAGATCTAAAATGGACACTCAACTACAACAATGTGGGTTCAAGCAACCACTGGCTCGAACAATTCATCTAATCTCTAAAAGGGGTTCAACGGGGATCCCAAGTGATTCCGACCAATCATATGGCTCATTTCACACCTCGAGCCACAATTATAATCTATTTTCAAGTTGATTTACCTTTTAAGAAAAGTGCTTAGCAAGGAGGACTTGTACTCCTTGTATGACCTTTAAAGGAGTCTAAAGTGACCTTATTTAGCCCCTCAAGAATGGAGTACTCCATCTCAGCCATTAGATCCTTTCTATCTCAACCGTCGGATTTGGTCAAGATGAGGAGACCCTAGAAATCCTTAAGGACAGCAATAAAAATTTTAATTCGCTCTTAATGTTCTATCTCAAATTTGGGAGATGAGAAAAGAGGCTTTGGAGGATAACTTGTCCATAGTCACCCCTCTTCTCCTTCCTCAATCTTAGATGACCACCATTAATGAATTCTCCAAGCTTTTTAACTTTCTTTACTATTTTTTTTCATTTTGCACATCTATCTTGATACAATCATGCTTCGGTTGGTTTTGGAAGTGCCCATTATCTCAGAAAGTCTCTAGTTGGTTCCAAGCTCCCATAATTTGCAAAAAAGCCCTTGGAAGCTTCAAGCTCCACCACAGTCATTAATAGCCACCAACAAGGTTAAAAAAGAAACTACCTTTTATTTTCAATTTCAAACTTTGATTTTTAGTTCATGCAATAGAGGGGAAGAAAATTAAGGAGAGTTCCCTATTGGGTCAACCGTCCCGGTGCTTGCAAGAGCCCACAAACGTCAAAAAGGTCATAAATGACCTATCTTGGACAAAAGAGTCATAACCTGAAAATTATGAAGATTCAGGCCCTAAAAATATTTCCCTGCGGAAGAGGGCAAAAAATGGAGGGGGAGTTCCTTTCGGGTTACCCCACCTCCAGTGTTCGAGTTGTTAAAAAATGTAATAAAGACATAACTAAAACTAGTTAATGTCTAAACTAATAACCTCCATAACTGTTGAGCCATTGTGTGTAACCATTTTTGGATGTCATAAATAAGATCGATGCACAAATGAAGATATCATGTGCTACTCACAATTATTTCTTTCATTTGCTAACAGTGGTATCAGAGCCACCACTCAAGGAAGCCAAAACGGTACAAGTGTTTGTCGTTCGAAAACACCCTGGTTCTAGGGTACGAACGGGAGGAAGACAAAGAGATAGTCGGCGAAGGAAGTCATTGACAGTAGAGTTCGTTGAAGTTGTCAATGACAGTCGAGTTCATTGAAGTTTGCAATCGCGCAACCAGTCGCGGAAAGGGCGCACATGGTCGTGGAACCAATCGCAAAAAGGGCACACACGGTTGCGTTTTGAATGCACCAAAGGGCACGAAACAAGGAAGTGTCCAGAACAATGAGGGAAACTTGCATGAAGTACACAGTGTCAAGACAAATCGCAAAAAGAGCATGAAGAAGGTCACAGAAGGGTCGTGGAAGGTCATGACGACAATCGAGTTCAAGCAGTCATGGAAGCACGCGGAACTACATGCATTTGAGTTCGACTTCGGGACAACAGGATCACAATCAAGTTTGAATGTGAGGAAAGGGGCACAAACACCATCGAATCCACAGGAAGGAAACGACACATCAGGCAGACACGTCAGACACAAATGACATGGAAGGGCACAACCAATAAATACTGAACTTTTTTTCAAAAAAAATCTGATATTTTAAAAAAAAATCTGGGTGGTTGATAAAAGAACATCAGAGAAATAAAATAGTTCGACAATTTTTCATAATTTTATTTTATTGGTTAAACATTATTTTTCGGAGTGAAAAATGGCCAATATTTAGAAACTCGTCCTTCTTGAGCCCCAAAAATTAACTGGGCAGAATTATAATGTGTGGAGTCATGAAATCTTGACAATTGCGAAATTTTGTGATTGTGACAAGATTATACTTGACACAGAACAACGACCGGCAATGAATTTTGCCGATTATGACAAACATCATAAAGCTCTTATGTTATTGAAACTTTGTGTCAGATGATATAATTCTGGAGGTTCAGAATGCTGCACAAGCAAATGCACTATGGACTAGTCTAAAAAACAAGTACCAGACTTCGAAAAAGAGTCGAATACTTTATTTGAAAAATCTGTTGTTTTCCACAAAAATGATAGAAGGTGGGTCTCTATCAGAACATTTATTACAGATGAAAGATCTCCGTGACCAATTGTCAACCATCAACAAAAAGGTGGATGACGATGATATGATGGCTCTTGTTCTGAATACCCTGACACCTTATGAATCGTTCGTGGAAGCTTTGCACATGATGATAGAGAGTAACACTCTCACTTTTGATAAGGGGAGTTCATATTTGTTGCAAAAAGAACACAGGCAGACACACTTCAGTGAGCCCAGTTCTGACCAATCGAAAAGTGCATTTGCTGGCCAATCCAAAGGGAAATGGAAAAGCCATTCAGATACGTCTTCATCTTCTCCAAAATTCAAGGCAAAAGGGCATGCAAATGTGGCAACAATTGAAGCTGAATCTAATGAAGAATATGCTCTCATCGTGTCATGCTCCAATGAGAGGTCTACAAGTGATTGGTTTTTTGATTCCGGTGCATCAAGGCATTTTACATGTCGAAAAGACCAGTATGTTAATTTCACTACAAAAGAAAGTTTTTCCAATTCAGTTTCCTTGGGTGATGGTAGATCACATGTTGTAGACGAAATAGGAGATATATGCATTGTATTGAATAATACTGCAAAGTTCATAGTCAAGAATGCTAGGTATGTACCTAAGATGAACAAAAATATTCTATCAATCAGTCAGTTAACTGAAAACCCTCACACTATAGTAAATTTCTCAGGAAAGAAATGCATTGTGTCTGATATAAAAAATGATCAAGTCATAGCCCTAGGCATTGGGCAAAATGGCTTGTATGAACTTGTTGATCCTTCCATTGTCAATTTGAATGCATTAATTGTGGAGGATAATACCAGTGTAGTATGGCATGAGAGATTTAGACATCTCAATCTTCTGTATTTGGCCAAACTCCAAAAATCGAATATGGTTCTTGGATTGCCTATTATCGAGGTCAAGCAAGATATATGTGCAAGGTGTTTCGCTAGCAAACAAAAGCGGAAACCTTTTCCCACTGAAGGTACCTGGATAGCAAAGGGGCTCCTTGATCTTGTTCATGCAGATTTATGTGAGCCATCTTGGAAGTCATCTACTATTCTTGATGCAAGGTATTTTTTGTTGTTTGTAGATGATTTTTCTAGAAAAATGTGGGTCTACTTCTTGAACATGAAATCCGACTATTTTGCTGAGTTTGTCAAATTCAAAGCACTAGTAGAAAATCAAACAAGTCGGCGGATCAAAACCTTATGATCCGATAATGGGGGAGAATTCACTTCAAAACTATTGCGGCAAGGAAGGAATTCATCGGCAGCTAACAACCCCATACACTCCTCGGCAAAATGGAGTGGTTGAAAAGCGAAATCGCACAATCATGGAGATGGCTCGATCCATGATGCACAGCAGACGTGTGTCGTATAAATACTAGGGAGAAGCAGTAAACACGACAGTCTACATACTAAACAGAAGTCCCTTCAAGGCTTTGGAGAACATCACTCCGAAAAAAGCCTAGTCCAGCATCAAACCAGAGGTAACACATTTTCATGTTTTTGGTTCTACTGCATATGCTCTCATTCCTAAGAAATAGAGAAGTAAACTAGATTCTAAATGTCCCTGATATTTCTTTGTTGGTTATAGTACTCAATCCAAGGCATATAGACTAATAGATGTGTCTACTAACAAGATCATCATTAGTCGGGATGTTGATGTAAAAGAAATAAAATCATTTTTTATTTGTAATCAGCAAGCTATCTCTGATAATCTAGAGGTTTCTAGTATTGTACTTCCTCTGAAAGATGAAAAACCACATGTTTTGGAGACACCCTCACAGTCTTTAGTGCAGCAATCTATGGCTAACACTCCATTAGTCTATCAGCGTCGTCGACTTGAGTTGACCACTTCTGCATCTGTTGTTCAGCAAGGACAGAAATCCTTGGTACAAAAGAGACCCAAGTGGTATTACACCACTCTACAGTATGTACGAGATGGTGATCTTCCTCAATCTCATACACGGTCTCGACAGCAAGGAAAGTCCGTTGTGGATTCAACTGATGATGAAGAGCTTATGTATTTTGCTCTTGCTTCTGATCTGTTCGCTATTTCAGAGCCCCAGTGATATTTTGATGCACAAGACAAACCTGAGTGGGGGATAGCGATGCAATCAGAATATGACGCCTTGATGAAAAACAATACCTGGACATTGGTGGATTTACCTCCAGGTAAGCAACCCATTGGCTGCAAATGGGTGTACAAAGACAAATGCAAGGCTAATGGTACTTTGGACAAGTACAAAGCCTTTCTTGTTGCGAAAGGATTTTCACAACAGGAGGGAATAGACTATGAGGAGACTTTTGCTCCTACTACAAAAATGGTCACGTTTCGATTACTTCTTTCTATCACATCTCAATTTGGTTGAAAAGTGTTTCAAATGGATGTCAAAAGCGCTTTCCTTAATGGCAATTTAGATGAAATATACATGGTGCAGCTTGAAGGTTTTCGAGAACCTGGTCGTGATCATTTGGTTTGCAAATTGGTGAAGTCTCTTTATGGGCTTAAGCAAGCTCCTCCAGCCTAGTACATCAAAATTGATCAGCATCTACAAGATTCTAGATTCAGATGGAGACCATCTGATCCGAATCCCTATATCAAAAGCACTAATGATGACATTGTGATACTCATTGTGTATGTTGACAATCTTGCCATCACAGGTAGTGGAGACACAACGATTCAGAAAGTCAAATCAGATTTGTACACTGCTTTCGATGTGACTGATTTAGGCCTCCTACACTATTGTTTGGGTGTAGATTTCTGGCAACGTGACCACTCCATTTTCATTGCTCAAGTCAAGTATGCCACTACTCTTTTGAAGAAGTTTGAAATGATGGATTGTAATTTTGCTTCTACACCTATGGAGGTAGGGCTGAAATTATCAGCTCATGATGATTCATCACTAGTCAATGAATCATTATATAGACAGTTGATAGGTAGCTTGATATATCTTACCACCACTCGACCAGATTTATGTTTTGCCATTAGCTACCTTCTTTTTTGTCTCAACCAAAGCTAGTTCACTGGACAACAGCAAAACATGTTTTGCGATATGTCAAAGGAACTCTTGACTTTGGCATTCTCTATCAGAGAACAACAGATTTCAGATTGATTGGTTATACAAACTCTGATTGGGGAGGATCAATTGATACTCAAAAATCTACCACTAGGTATATGTTTTCTTTTGGTTTAGGAGTTGTTTCATGGTAGATCAAGCTTCAACATATCGTTGCTCTCTCTTCCACCGAAGCAAAATACAAAGCAACAATCAGTGCCAGTTCTAAAGTAGTTTGGCTACAACGGATTCTAGCTGATTTGCAACTTCCTTCATATACACCTACTCCACTATTTTGTGATAATCAAAGTGTATTGAAGTTAGTAAAGAATCATATTTTTCATGCTCGCATCAAAAACATCAAGATACATCATCACTACATTCGACAGATGGTTGATTCTAGTGACATTTCTCTTCACTTTTGTGCTTCTACAAAGCAGTCGGCAGCTAATAACTAAACCTCTTGGTTCTATTCTTTTTGTAAAGTTTCGAGACAAACTTGGAGTTGTCTCTAATTTAATCATTAAGAGTAGGTGTTAAATAATGTAATAAAGACTCAACTAAAATTAGTTAATGTCTAAACTAATAACCTCCATAACTATTGTAACCATCGCGTGTAACCATTTTTTGATGTCAGACATAACATCAACGCACAGATGAAGATATCATGTGCTTCTCACAATTATTTCTTCTTTCATTTGCTAACACGGGTTGCCATAAACAGTTACACAAAAAAATGTTTAGGTCTACAAATAAGTTTTGGTTTTATAACTAATATGCAATTACAGAACTTTTAGAAATGTAAAGTGTTTAAACAAATATTATTAAATTAAAAAAAAAATATATACAACCGAGCAGTTTATCACTATCGACGGTTAGGTGGCGGTCAACGACTATTGACCACCCCTTGCCCTAACAAATGTTGTGGTTGGGGATTAACTGTGTGGCTTAAAGCCATGCGGCTTCCCTAGCTGCCAAGCAAACTATGGCGATGCTCAAATGGCACTGTCGCTTATCATAATTATGTCGATCACTACCTAGACCACTATGTTGGCCCTTAGGGCCTTAAACAACTTATCACGCAGTCACATGGGTGACCGCCAGCTTACTTTTTGGGTTGCGTTGTACAAAGGGGCATGTGCCTTTCTAAGGACCCTGTCTAACCACTAATTACCCTACAGGGACACAAATTTCAAAAATTCCAAGAGGCCAAACCATAAACCAAAAATTCACAAAACGAACTACATTGGGTCCCAAATTTTATAAATTTTATCCAAAATTACTTCAAGTTTGAATTAACATTGTTTTGCATACATAAAAATTATTTAAAGTTCATCTATTTTCTTAAAGAATTTAGGCAGAATTATTACCTTGCCTTAAAAAATTCATAAAAATAAAAATGTAAATCCTAAAATTAAACCATAAAATGCAGTGAAACCCTGATTCATCATATTTTCCATTAAAATTGAATTTGGAAATATTAAAATTTTATTAAAAAAAATTAAAAGGACCTAGCCCTTTTTGGGTTTAACAAAATCCTTTCAAATAAGAAATATGAAACAAGATTTTAACTTCTTTTTTTTGTAAACTGAAAAAAACGGTGAATGACATTGTTCATACCAAATTTTCAACTTGATTTTCAAAACATAAAAAAACTTTCAATACATTTATTTCTCTTTCCTCCTTTCATTTAACACTACAAATAAAAATAGTGATGCATGAAAGCTCATAATAATTACATCAAATTTTTCTTTTCTTTTATCTCACATTTATCACAATAGAATATTACACACAAATGACTTAAACCAGCCAATGATCCGTTCTATAAAAATTTACATTTACATCTTGAACAAAAATATAGTCTCTAAACAAACTCTCAAGTGCACCCGCAAGGCCAAACCAAAGAGGGGCTCGCCTCCCATCCTTTTATCAACATCACGGAACTGCCCTAGGCATCCCCAAGCCCAGGACTCATTTTTTAGCATAATGACACCAATGGTTCAAGGTAAAATAATATAAGCAAATAAGGTGGAAATGACAATCTAACAAGTTCAGCTAATTGTACAACTAGAAGTCTCGACTAACAATTCTTTTATAGCAAACTTCACCTCAAAACAAAACAAAACCCACAAAATATCAATAAAATAACTCTTATGTACAAAACACACATGGCAGCCACAAAAAATCAAGACTCCACACTCACCAATTGTGGATGAGAATTTCCATTCTCCACACTATGCAGGTGGGAGAAGAATAACTTTGGAATTTTCCCTTTGCCCAAACCCTTCTCCCTTCACATAGGAGGAACTTGAAAACGAGAGAATTGAGTTTCCAATTGCCCAAACCCCATGCATTAGACTTCCTTAGGAGGATTTAGAACTTGGTTCCCTTACCAAAACCCTACACATAAAGGCACCTACTAAGTAGAACAATCTAAAGTTCATTTCGACAACATAACAATACAATTTTAAATATCAAAATAGGTTGTAAAATTGGCCCACAAAAATTGAAGGAATTTTCATCTCCAAGCCAAATGAAGCAACAAAAACACACATGGTGGCCATAGACAACCATGGAAAACAATAAGAAGAGAGCATAAGCCAAATGGCCTTACATCATGTTGAAAGCACAATACAATAAAGGAAGAGATGTTTTTCTTTAAAACAATGAAATGAATCATCCATGGATGACATGAATTATTACCTTAATTCCACCACTTAACTCTACACAAGGGAGAATTCTACAAGTGTTTGAGCAAGTTAACTCTTTTTCAAGCCAAGCTCTCCTTGTTCTCGAAGCTCATTCTTTCCTTCCTCAACTCTCTAATTTTAAAATGTGTAAAAAAAAAATCTAAGAAAGGTTGTCCTTGCTCTTATAGACAAAACATTCAAACCCAATTGCCAATGGAAAGATGACACTTATCCCTTCTCATTCGTTCGCTCTTCCGTAAAAAGTCTTCTCTAGCATTAATTCACCTTACACACCTATGTGGATAAGTAAGACTTGCTCATATCTATTAATGTTCTTTCTTTCCATGCTATAAATGAGCACGAGTTGTCATATAATTTATTAAACACTCAGAAAAACATCTTGTCCTATCATTTGTCAAAAGGGATCTTAAATGCGCTTACAATCACTTTTATAACACTTTATATCAACTTGCAAATATGGATCCAAACTCTCATTCGAATTTTGGTTAAAGAGACCACTTAGGTAGTTTACACATTTACCATCATAAATGAATATAATGTTAAGATGACTTCTAAGGTCTTGTAAAAAGGTAATGAGTAGTGTCAAGAGGGCTTGAATAATATTAGGAGGGTCAAAAAGGGTCAAAACTCAAGACTAGATTAAAAGATTAAAATAATTGTATTTTAATCTATATGAGTCATGAAGCCACTACACAACTAAAACCAAAGGGGCACTTATGTTTGGCGTAGTTCAAGTTCTCTTACTTGACCTCCCCTATCATTTGCACATCAATTCACATATAAAATTGCACTACTCTAAGTAGTTGAAATTGTTGAATGTAAACATCTTAAGTGATATCAAACAATACAAAATACATACATAAAACATTCAAAGCACATCTCAATAATACACGAAGTAATCTCAACATAGTAACATTCATATATCTTTAATCTCAAATCATATGATAAAATAATATTAGCTAAACTAATATGATAATGTAATATGCATATAATCAAAGTGAAATTATTCATAATCAATATCTAGATAGTACTCATGTAAGCAACTAATATCATCAAAAACATAAAACATATTGTCTCAACAATAATATAATAACATACATCTTGTGTTTCAACCAACATAAAGAGCATGTCACAACACGACTTGTGTTAGTTTTGTTAGACCTTTTGGTTGCTAGTTCTATTGGTCTATTGATCCTTTCGGTTATTGTACTCATGTCTTGTTATGGCGAGCTCTTTATGTTATTTGAGACATGATGTTTGTTATTACATTATTACAAAGACAAGAAATTTTATGTTCTTGACGATATTAATTGCTTACAAGAATACTATTCAGATGTTAGTTATGGATAATTTCATTTTGATTATTGAAATGCATACTATATAATTGTATTATTTGAGGTAATACTACATTATCATGTGAATTGAGATTATGAATATATACATGTTAGCATGTTGAAATTACTTTGTGTATTACTAAGATGATGTGCTTTGGATGTTTTGCGTATATATTTTGATTGTTATATATCACTTGAGATGTTTACATTCAACAACTTTGACTACTTAGGGTAATGCAATTTTATGTGTGAAATGAAGTGAAGGTGACAAAAGAAGCCAAGCGAGAGAACTTGAATTATGCCAAACATAAGTGCACTATTGGTTTTAATTGTATAGTGGCTTCATAACTTTCTTCGATTAAAATTTAACAATATTATTATTTAATTTAGTCTTGAGTTTTGACCCTACCAGCACTATTCACACTCACTTAGCACTATTCATTATATTTTTACAAGATCTTAGAAGTTACATTAACATTAAATTCATTCATAAGGATAAATATGTAAACCACTTAAATGGGCTCATTAACCAAAACTCAAATTACAATTTCAACCCATGTTTGCAAGTTGATATAATGTGTTTTAGAGGTGGTTGTAAGTTCATTACAGACCCATTTTGACCAAGCGATGAGTTTTTTAAAAAAAAATGTTGAACTTATAAGACAACCCATGTGCTCATTTATGGCATGGGGAAGTGAGAAAAATTAATAGTATGAGCAAATATTGCTTGCCCACATGGGTGGGTAAGGTGAATTAATGCTAGGAAAGACTTTTTGAAGAAACGCCAAGGAATGAGAAAGGACAAATGTCAACTTCTCATTGGTCATTATGTTTGAGTGTTTTGTCTATAAGAGCAAGGAAAGCCTTCTTTGAAAAAACTTTTTAAGTTAATTTTCCATATTAGATATTTGAGAAGAGTTTGAGAAAGGAAAGGAGGACAGCTTGGTTTGGGAAGGACTTAGCTTGCTACAATTAATTGTAGAAAAAAAATGTGTAGAGTCAAGTGGTGTAGTGTCCCTTTTAGGGTTGAATAGAAAGATTTGGGTTTTCCAACAAACCCTAGAAATAACACTGCAAACCCTAACACAACTTATGCAAATTCTGAATTTTAAAATCTCAAACCCTAGCCAAAAATTACTGAATTCTGAAAATGAACATCTAGGACACAAATATCAATATTTCCAATCAAATATTCATCAAAATTACAGAATTATTACAACCCACAATACAACCCTCAAATCTGATTTTTAACATGCAAATATAGGCTGAAAAATTCAAAAATAAATACCAAATATTTGATTGATGAACCAAAGTATCAAATATTAGAATTATGCCTCCAAAAACAAGCAGATTAGCCTCCCAAGGTGGGTCGCCACCCTTGGAAAAGCCCTCCAAGTGGGTCGTTGACCTACAAGCGCTGTCAAGATGATTTGCCACCCTCAAATTGTCTTCAAACAGTTGTGCTTCACTCACAAAATCCCTGCCAACTATTGCGTTCCACAAATGATGCCCTAGGAATCCACAAACTACTCCAATCTGCCCACTATGACTTCTGAAATGAGGCCACCCAACTTAAGATGAGGGTTTTCGTCCCCAAAATATGATTACCAAAGAAGAATTTCATCTTCCAAAGTAGAAAGTTAAGCAAGCATGCTCAAAATCATAAATTTTATTCAAAAACATGGTAACCTCTCAAATGATCAACATTACCCTTATTCTCTTCTTTTTCATCAAACCCTTGCCAAAAAGGCACTCCACTTGGAGGGTGAATTAAGAATAGTTTTAAAAAGATCATGTCTTATCTTCATTAACGGTTAAGTTAACACATGCTTTGAAAGCCCCATTTTAAGTCAAAATCAAAAATAGAAAAGAGGTGGCTGACATAAAATCCCTTAGACATAATAATTATTTTAAGTAGTTAAGAATACTTTTTATTGTAAATAATAATATTATTCTAATCTCAAAAAGAGGACATTACAAGTGGTGGAGTTAAGGTAGGCATTCATGTCACCTATGCATGATTCATTTCATTATTTTAAAGAAAAACATCTCTTCCCTTCTTGCCTTGTGTTTTCAATAGGATGTAAAGTCATTTGGCTTATGCTCTTTTCTTATTGTTTTCCATGGTTTTGCCTATGGCCACCATGTGTATTTTTGTCGTCTTTTATGGCTTAAAGTTGAAAAAACCTTCCATTTTTGTTAGCCGTATTTACAATCCATTTTCAGATTTAAAATCATACTGTTATGCTGCCCAAATAGGTTTACATTGTTCTACATGGTAGGTGTCTTCATGTATAGAATTTGAGAAAGAGAACCAAGTTCTAAAACCTCCTATGATACTCCAATGCATAGGGTTTGGACAAATGGATTTTCAAAGTCCTCCCATGTCAAAGGAGGATTTGAGCAAAGGAGAAACTCCGAAGTCCTACACCCATAGTGTGGAGAGTGGAAATTCTCATCCACAATGGGTCTTTTTATCAGTATTGATTCTTTGTGGTTGCCATGTGTGTTTTGCACATATTGATATGATAGTTATTTTATTGATGTTATGTAGATTTTGTTTTGGGGTGAATGTAGAAACCTATTGTTATAAGAAAATTGTTAGTCGAGACTTTTAGTTGTACATATAGTTGAGCTTGTTAGATGATCAATATCATTGTCCTTCCTTATTTTATATTACCTTTATCTCTTGGTGTCATGTTTGGAGATGGAAGTCCTAGGTTAGAAAGTGCCTAGGGCATCCATCTGATAATGGCAAAAAGATGGGAGATAAGCCCTTTTTGGCTTGGCCTTGCGGGTGCACTTGGGAGCTTGCTAGAAGATTATTTATTCTTTCAAGATGTTACAAATGTAAATGTTATAAAAATGATAATTCACTGGTGTTAAGCCATTTTTATGTAATATTCTATAATAATAAATGTGAAATACAAAGAATATAAACTTCAATGTAATTATAATGAGCTTTTGCAATATTCCAAATCCGAATATTTTACATTAATTTGGATTTTCCGGAATTCCTTTAAATAATATTTTATAAAATAATAATTTAAATAATAATAAAGTTATATTGGATTGTTTATTTCTGAATATAGATTTCGAATATTACAAAGTTACACCACAGGGGTTTCGTCCTTGGGTTCAATTACAAGGGTTTTCGTCCTTGTAACTGGATTACGCAATTTAAGGGGTTTCGTCTTTAAATGCACTTGTAAGCCGTTGCTTATACATGATTAAATATTTGAATTCATAATTTGATTCCTTCTTCCATTCCTATGATGGATTATTTATATATTCACCCTTCCATTGAAAGAGGTGACTCTTCCAAAGGTGGCGCCCCTTCATTTAAATGAATGCTTGTTAACAAAGTAATTAATTAATAAATAAAGATCAATTGATGCTATTGTGGTCTGGGTGCTTATCCCCACTGCTGTGATTTCCTAGTAAGTGTTGGATGCTCCTTTTGCAAGGCTGTGATTTAGAGTGTGGTTGTTTATTGGCAATGGGCAAGTGCTTGGTTGTTGGTCTCTTGATGATTAAATGCAAAGGAATTGCAGGCTATATTTGGCGATCAGCCCTTGGTGGTTTCTCTTTGGCGATTTCAATTTGAATTGCAACGCTCCTTTCAGGTGTTACGATTTTAATTGTTTTCAGTGTTGGCTTTATTGCTTATGACCTGCGATTTTAATAACAGTCTTATGAGTTGGTGTTGGGGATATTACAAACCTCCCTTCCGCAAATTGCTTGTCCTCAAGCAATGGTAAATTGAGGAGTTTAAGAATTAATGCTCCTTTCAACGTTGTATATGTTATTGGCCATCTCACAAATGTGATCAAATACTGTAAGACAACAATAGTCGTAGTGGGAACCATCAAAATGTCAGGAGGTTTTGTATACTTTTTCCATGAGATCTTATAAATAACCAACACTCTATAATCTATAGTTTTCTCATTTTTACTCAATAGCGAAGAGTAACAATAAAAATATGAACTTATATCAATCAAAAGGTAGATGCCATTGCCATGAACATTTCCAGCAGACATGTATTTTGTCTTACTCAAACACTTTAAACCATTCCTTATGATAGAGTACCAAATACATGTAGAACTTCCATAAAATGCAAACATGAATTCCATAGTAGCCCTGTGTTGATCCAAATTTATTTCTCTTTCAAAGTCATAGAAAATTGTAAAGTCATAAAGGCATTCTTCATTAATACTATCAGATTTACAATCCCTTTGTAGCCATGATATACCCAACTTCACCATTAATTTAATTTTGTTGGAATACAGTTGCATTTCTAGAAGCAAGGAACATGAATCTATTATCTGGCTTTTTGGTACACCCATCTCTTCAAATTTGAGTCTATTATCTCCTAGCTGCCGACCCAGAATTGGGCTATGATCTGGAGTTATTGTACCCTTGATTTCCATTATCAATGCAACAGTCTCCAAGTTTGGAGAAAGATTCACAAAGCACCAGATTAATAATCCTTCTACAAGTGTACTAATATAATCACATGTGAACAAGGCATTCTCACATTATACCCTAGCACCTTCAGCGAATCTCTACACACCAAGTTGTGATTTTTGTTGTTGCTGCTCACCACCTTGGCTTATGTTATTAAGCTTAGTGCACTTGTTTTGTTCAAAGATTTGCACTATGTTATTCAGTACTTTGGTCATGTAGTCAAAACCAATTCTCACTTGTATACGTGACTTCCCTTTTTGAATCTCTTCCATTCGGAGGAAATTTTGCCTCTTTAGCTATATTCGAAGAAGCATAGTCTATGATAACTATGTACTTATCAGAAATTACTCCATGCCATAAGTCAACCTGTATGTTAACGATCACTTCTAGAACCTTTCTGAAAACATCCCGCAAAGAGCGACATACTTTAATATGTAATCTAGAAGCTTCTTGTATCATAGAGTTACCCAATTTTCCATCAATCCCAACAACCTATTGATTCTTGATATCTCAACTTGAATGACATCAACATGTACAGCAGATGGATCTCTGTCCCTATAACCATGCCATTCAAACTTGTTCTTTGTTTTTGAATATTCCTTCAACATTCTCTCATGGTATTTGGCAACTCCTCTGTTACGAATGGCCCTAGCATCCCTATTTGTCCAACTAGCTTCTAAAAACTTTTTGCAATCTTGAAATTCTTCCTTCAATCGTTTTTCACGAATTTCCTTTTGAAAGACTGTGACATGTCTGGCAAGATTAGTTCTTGGGTGTTCACAAAGATGCACAAATTTATGATATGCACTGTCAGATATCAACATCGTTTGTTGTTTTTCAATTTCTTCCTTTAACAGCGTTTGAACATATAATAGACGGAGCTTGCATTCTTCAATTTGGAGTGTTTGAACAAGTTTGAATCTAATCGGCTTTCCAACTAATGCCATTCCCAAAAGTGAATTTGATACTTGCTTTTTCTCACCATAATTCACCAAGAATTTTTCTGCATATTTTTTATGAAGCATGATTTGGCTTCTACTTGAATACATGCATAGTTGTGCATTTCCATCTTTGTTAGTAATTATATGCCTTGTCTCTCCATTCAAAAACAGAGTGTCAAGGTCTCTTTTGGCTGCCACCAAAGTTTGGCCTCTAATTTCATTTTTTAAACCATTTGTTAGTTTGATATGTAGAGTAAATTTATTAGTTGATACTATTGTTGAAACAACTTGATCTTGATGTTGGGTAGATGGTGGTGGCCCAACGCATCGGAATATATCTGGCGGTATGGTTCGTCCACATTTTAATTGTTTGGAAGCCAATATTTGAACCCTATAAACAGTGAGTTATTCTGTAAAAACATAGCTCTGATGGTGCATTTGAACAAGGTAATTGGCCTGCAATGTTCTATTATTACTAACCAAGCTCAAAGGGGTTGGATCCAATTGTTCTGATTGATCCAAATTTTGCATTTGTAAAGTGACTGGGGGCAGATTATTTGATACATCAACAATTTTTAGGCTTGATAGACTTGATATACTAAGAGACAGCCCCACTAGTTTATTGATTGCCACTTTCAAGGGTTTCAATGGCATTAAGTCAACAACATTGTCGGGTATAGTCTCCAATTTATTAAAAGAGAAGTTAAGCTCCTCCAATTCATCTTTTGTTGTGGATAGCTAAGAATCGTGGCTAAAATTAAGCTTTTTATTAACCTCCTCTATAAACTTTTATGTTCCAGTTTTCTGTGACTTTGACTCCTAATTTTCCCATATTCTATCAATTATTTTGGTTGGCTCTCCATCTTGTTTATTTTTAAGATCGTAGCCCATGATATCTTGTTGATAGTGTGCATTAATTAGACAATCAATTGGTTTATTAAACTTAGAACCTGTGTTCGAGGAACAATCCTCAAGACCTCTCTCTTGCACACACTGAAGTTTATCTTCACTCTGATGCAAACAACACATATCAACGTCATCATTACTGTTTTGGATAGATAACTCGTGTTCATCTCTAATATCCAGAGTTTTTATGTCATTCTTCCCAATAGATGAGTCTCCATAAATATCAACTTCTTGGATAAGTATGTTTGGGCATTCCATTAGTTCAATATTGGATGCCTCATTCGTTTGCTCTTGGATAGGGAAGTCAGTCTTGGAATTTGTCATCTTCCTTTCTTCTAAGACCTCTTGAAAATTGAATTTCTCTTCATATTCAACACTGCCATAACTATGATTCACAAACTCGTCTTCCTCATAGTTCTTGTTTCCATTCCATGACTCTTTTAAATCCAAAAAGTCTGAAAAAGAGATTTATTTTCGAATCTCTACTAAAAGGATGTACGACTCGTAACTGTCCATAATTTCCTTATGTAGTGACCCCATGGTTCACAAGCTGGCAAGAAAAACAGCTTTGATACCAATGTAATATTCCAAATCGGAATATTTTACATTAATTTGGATTTTCCAAAATTCCTTTAAATAATATTTTATAAAATAATAATTTAAATAATAATAAAATCAAATTGGATTAATTGTTTATTTCCGAATATAGATTTTGAATATTACAAAGTTACACCACAAGGGGTTTCGTCCTTGGGTTCAATTACAAGGGTTTATGTCCTTGTATGTGGATTACGCAGTTTAAGGGGTTTCGTCTTTAAATGCACTTGTAAGCGACTGCTTATACATGATTAAATATTGGAATTCATAATTTGATTCCTTCTTCCATTCCTATGATGGATTATTTATATATTCACCCTTCCATTGAAAGAGGTGACTTTTCCAAAGGTGGTGCCCCTCCATTTAAATGAATGCTTGTTAACAAAGTAATTAATTAATAAATAAAGATCAATGAATGTTGTGTTTTGCGCGCTTATCCCCACTGCTGTAAGTTCCTATTAAGTGTTGGACGCTCCTTTTGCAAGACTGTGATTTAGAGTGTTGTTTATTGGCAATGGACAAGTGCTTGGTTGTTGGTCTTTGATGATTAAATGCAAAGGAATTACAGACTGTATTTGGTGATCTGCCCTTGGTGGTTTCTCTTTGGCGATTTCAATTTGAATTGCAGCACTCCTTTCAGGATTTACGATTTTAATTGTTTTCATTGCTGGCTGTGCCTTATGACTTGCGATTTTAATAACAGTCTTATGAGTTGGTGTTGGGGATATTACAACTTTCACGCGTCTTTGTTTCTATTTGTAGTGTTAGATAAAAGGGGGAAGAATAAATAAATGTTATGAAACGCTTTGAAATTTAATTGAAAATGCATAGAAACATTATTATTTGTCGTTTTATATAGTGGTGCAAAAATAAAATTTGAATTTCGTTCCATTTGCTCGCCTTGCTTGTATTTCGTTAAGCCCAAGAAAGTCTAATTAGATTTAAACAATTTTTACATAATTTTAAAGCTACAAATTTTCCTCATTCAATTTTAATGAAAACTAGGATTAATCAGAGTTTTGTTGCATTTTGAGGTTTAATTTTATGATTTATGATTTTATTGTTATGATTTTTTTAAGGCAAGGTACTAATTTTATCTAAATTCCTTTAAAAAATAGACAAACTTCAAGCAATTTTTTTGCACACAAAAAAATGTTAAATCAAACTTGAAATAATTTTAGAATAAAATACATAAATTGTGTGACCCAATGCGGTTCATTTTATGAATTTGGGGTTTACAATTTGATTCCGGTGTATTTTTGAATTTGGGTCCCTGTAGGGTCCCTTGTAAGGGCACATAACCCTATGTAGGGTAGCCTATAAAATACATCGATAGTCACCCATGTGACCACACAGTGAGTGTTTAGGGCTCAATGAGCCGGCACGTTTGATTTTTGGCGTAACTGCAACAACTTGTGTATTGGTGAGCTGCCATAACATTGCAGTTTGTGGTGATAGCCACGCGATTAACTCCCCACTGCTCCTTGGTTTTAAATGTGGTTGTCAACAGTAATTGATTACCACCCACCATGCCATCGGAGTTTACTTTAATGAAACATTTTTATTTTTTTATTTTATATTAATTGGTTTAAACTGACTTTTCATAAAGTTTTGTGACTGTTTATTTTTTATTTAAAACCAGAACTATTTTGCCTAGACTTAAACTTTTTGGTCCAACCGTTTATGGCAGATAGGAGATCCAGAGGTGGGATGGCCCAAAAAAGACCCCCCTTAATTTTTTTCCCTCTTCCACAAGGAAAAATTTTTAAGTCTTGAAACATAATATTTTTCAAGATATGGCTCATTTGTTCAAGAAATGTCCGTTTTGACCTTTTAGACATTTGAAGACTCCTAGAAGCCCCAAGGCAAGTTGACCCAAAAAGAAACCCTCCTTAATTTCTTCCCTTATATCGCATGAATTGAAAATCAACTCTAAAACTGAAAATAAAAAGTTATTTTTTCCTTAACCCTGTGGGCAACCATTAATGGTTGTGCTGGAGCTTGAAGCTTCCAAAGGCCTTATCGAAAACTATAGGAGCCTAGAACCACCTGGAAACTTTCTGAGAAGATGGGTACCTGTTAAACCAATCCAAGCATGTTTGTATCAAGATAGACGTGCAAAATAAAGATAAAAATAATAATGGAAAATGTTAAAATCTTTAAGACTCCATTAACGGCAATCATCCAAAGTTGAGAAAGGAGAAGAGGGATTATTGTGGATAAGTCATCCTCCAAAACCTCTTTCACCTTCTCCCAAATATGAGATAGAATATCAAGAGTAATTTGAAACTTTTATTGCCCTCCTTAAGGATTTCTAGGGTTTCTTTACCTTCTCTGAATCCAACAGTCAAGATAGAAAAAATCAAATCGTTGAACTAGAGTGCTCCACCCTCAGGGAGCTAAGCAAGAACACTTTAGACCCCTTTTGAGGTCATATAAGGAATATCAATCCTCCTTGCTAAGCACTTTTCTAAGAAGGTAACTTAGTTTGAAAATAAATTCAAGTTGTGATTTCAGGGGCGAACCAAGCCTTGTGATTAGCTAGAAACGCATGGGGTCCTCCTTGAACCCCGTCAAAACTTTGGATGAATCGTTCAAGCTAGTGGTTGCTCGAACCCACCTCATCTTAGTCGAGTGCCGACTTCAGACCTTGGGGCCATGGGGCCCACTAGGTTCGCTTAGAGAGTTGTAAGCTTCTTTGACACCCTATAGCCCAATTAGAGCAAGTGAGCTTTACATGCTCGTGTAACGACCTTGCAACCACCTACGCATTGTCATCCGTGTTGTTTAGGCATGTGAGAGTGTTTTGACACATTGTGTGTCTTGTGCCATGAAGAGGGCTAGCCAATGGGCAATGTAGTTATGTATGTAGAATGTGCATTGTACATTCAAAACAAACAAACAGAATTGCCCTATTTTGGAGTGGTTTCAATCATGCGAAATTAAAACCTTGTAGATATCTCATCATTATTTATTGAAAGTTGAGTTGGCTCGCACCTGACACTTAAGTCTCATTAATATGCTTATTAGATTGAGCATGGAAGACTTTATACTAGCCATAAATAATGAGCAAATCTCTTTTGCTCCACAACTATATTACTATAGAAAAAAATTCAAGTATATTCCTTATTATATATATGCCATTTAACCTCTTCAATTGGGGGTTTCTCTAAGAAAATGAGGAATCGCTTAATCTTTTTGTATGGACTAGTAAGAATTAACAAGTGGATTGCTAAAACGAAAAATGGCCAATGGCAAATTGCAACATGATTTTCATTCTCAAACTCAAACAAAAAATTAGTCACTCATGCACTTTGAAGGATAAATATATGTAGATTTCAAATGTCATATATCTATATATGTGTGCAATAATTTTGTTCCTCTATTTTCCGCCATAATAGAAAATTTCTAATTACATAGACTTTTTCCATAAATATCTATATGTACATGTATTTGCTTTCTTCATTATTTTTCCATAGTTCCCTAGAGACATAGGGGTATGGGGGCGCCATTCAAATCAAAGCATGAGAGTAAATGAATAAGAGTGCAGGTCTATTATATATAAAAATGGTCACCAGAACATGAGGGCACGAGGAAGGAGAAGCGGTCCTCCTCCCTAAATATGCATGTGGGTTTTTGCTTTTTTCTCTGTTTTCAGTCAATAAATTTTATTGGTGCAACCTTTGCACCAAGAGGTGACATTGAAAGTAAATTTATTTAAGATAAAAGGTTGAATTAGATCGAACATGCCTTAGGTATTCCATTGCTTAATTATATATCCTGCAGTCACCAATCCCATTGATATGTGTTTCTAATTCTGTGATACTAAAATATTTTCTTCCACTCCTTCCTTATTTCTAATTCTATGGGCTAAAATGACGATTAGCATTTTGTAATTACCAGTAAATATAACTTACAAAGAAGAACATGAGGCCTTGGACTAGTACAAAAAAAGGGGCATTACATATTAATATACTTTACTTTTCACTCTTCCCTGACCAACTTTTGAAAATCATAACAAAGTAAACTGAACAAACCATATTTCAAATCGCCAGAAAAATTAATGATAAAGGGGGGTGCTCCAAGCAACTGAAAATAAACTGCTTCATTTGTATTCTGAACCAAAAAGTTGCAGTCATTCTTTAGTGCATTTGTGTTAATAAAACAAAATTTAGTAGAAATTATGAATTAAAGCAAACAATTCCTCTACCTGCGGAGCAATCAATGAGAATCTTGACAACATTGCTGCAATTAGTGGCCTTGCTGGAACAGTTGACCAGTGTCTGAAAGATTTAATAGACATTCTAGCATTCAGCAGTGCAAGTACGATCTACAAGAATGAAAACATCAATTCAAACCAAAGTAAAAATTAAATCAAATTAAAGGAGAACCTACATAAAACAAAATAAACTGGGGAAGATTGATCACAATAATAAAATTTTGCACCTCTATTTTCGAAACCAACATATAAACTACAGTTTCATCTTAGAATACACTGCAAAGATTCTATCTGTCAATGAGAATGAAGAGTACAGAATGAACTCATTAAAAATATAATAAACACACTTTCTCTAAAAGTTTAGAACAAAGGGTGCCCATAGCTTTAGTGCATTGTGATTATTACTTTTCAGAACCTAAGGATTTTTCTACCATAGTACTTTTCTATTGTAACCTAATGTACTGTAGAATCCCATTGACCTACATTGGTCATCTATGGACATTCATATAATTTCTTTATTTTTTTCTTCCATTTGGGATGGATGAAAGCATTTTGAACCCCCAATCTTTAGCACAGAATGATACCCAAAAAGTAAACTCTCATGACAGTCCATACTTGTGGCTGGTGTACACTAAAAATAGAAAAAAAAATATAAGTGAAAGTTATAACACTATTTTTTCCACCCAAGTGCAGTTATAGAGAGGAAATAAAAGTTGCTTGAGTGAAATAAAAACAAATGTGAAGAAACAATGTGAGAGACTTATGATTTTATTTTTTCCGTGTGATGATTGCAAAGCTTGGAAACCACTGGCAAGACTGATGCCAAACCTCCGGTCACTGTGAGCTCAACATTCAACAGTCACGTGATGATAGAAAAGCTATGTAGAGATTCCTTTCGTCAAAATATATACATCTGCTTTTTAGGATTTATTTCCTTGGCATTTTGCACTGCCATGCTCCAACGGAAACATATACCAGATAAATTAATTAATAATTTCCATACCCCCCTTCTAGAAGCAGCTAGGAGGAGATTTGGCCATAATTCACTCTCCATAAAAATAGCCGCATCTGGATGCCAATGTCTCAAAAATGCATCCACAGCTGGAGGAGTATCCACAGGAGCAAACTGCATGAAATGTAAACAATTTTTAGATGGTAACATAATGGCACTCGGGGAAACTTAAGACAACAGTATGAAATACAGTCCATAAATTCTGAGACTCTAAACTCCAAGTTTCATCCTCCTAGTTGAAAACTTTTTTTTTTTTTTCTGGCTGTAATACACTAAAAAGAAAAAGATATAGTATAATACATCTACTCAAAAATATTACCCCATGACAGCTAGTAATTTGCAGCCATTTGTTACAGCATGAACAGTGGTGTTTCAAATTGCATATGAAAATTCTTAAACAAAAATGTAAGAAACATTTCCTTAAGCAAATTAAAATGCAAAATTACACAAATAAACAACAATTTGATGGTACAAGAGGTTGGCTTTCTGACCATCACATCTGATAGGACGTTCTTTTTGCATGCATAAAGTGTGTTAGTCCTGAAAAGACCCTTTGGATCAATAACACTAAAGGTCCTTGACGCGCATCTGTTTACCCGTATTTTGTTTACACTGATACTTTTGATCCTTTTCGCATATGTATGATCTAGTAATATGATAACGGACCCATTGTACTTAGTGATTGGATTTTGCGGGTTTAGTATCTCATTTTTAGTGAAGAACTCAGGCTACACTTGATATTCTGCATAAACTGTTAGACCTTAAACACACTTTAATAAATATACCATATCGATGTCATTTATTTAATTGGCTTTGAATGGTCCAGTTCTGATTTCGTGAAAATCTCTGTTTCGATGACATGTTTTTTGTATAGTGTTTGGGTAAAGATAGTGTGTGGGGTTGCAGGAGGCCTACAATGGAAAAAATCACATGGAGAACATTAAAGAAATATCAGGAAGTAAACATTAATTCCAAGAGGATTTTTGTTAAGCTTCGATAAAGTTGATAAGAATCTAACAAAGATCTTACGTCAATCTCCCTCTCCTGCAGATCATCGTTTAATATATAAAAACTGCCTTCTGTGATCATCTGTCTCTCCTGCACTGATTTAGTAGATCTATGATTTTACTCATGTATCAGTTCTGCACCTCAAAGATACTCATTCCCACATGTCATGTAAATCCAGAGAAGAAACCACACAAACTTATCCATACGAATCTATCCAATGATTCATAATCTAATGCAAACAAGATCAAAGCTGGAAAGGAATAAAATCAACACATAAATAATTGATGGAGAGTTAGGCCAAATTCTATCCACGTTGTTAGATAACCATAATTAAAGTCAAATTAGCTACTTAAAAAGTCAATTAGCTTTAAGTTTAAGTCCATGGCTACTATGGATTCCAGACAAAATTAATACGCCACATCCCATTAACACCTCAACCACCTATAAGCATGCAGTTGATTGTTGCAAATGACAAGAAATAACATTGAGAAATTACTGAGTGAAGTAAAATGGTGCTAAAGTTGTTCTCATCAATCTTCTCTAGTCTCAGACCTAAAACCATCTTCCATCACCTCAACAATTAATAAGTGATTTTTTATAAAGTAAAGCACTTTTCTGAATGGTAACCTAACCCCACTACCCCATACCCCAGTTTATAAGGCTTGTCATCCTTCGTGAGTCTAGCTTCTCTAGTGAATGCCAAACACTGTCATATCTAATTTTTCCCGCTTTATTTTAATTATGCAAATTGAATAAAACATGTTAGATTAGTCTTGCATTGATCTTTCGCACTATTGGATGATGTAGATTTTGATGCATTATTAGTATACCTTTTTCTCATTGATGATTTGGTCATGAGTTAACATGTCCATGTTTTGTGAATGTTTATGAATCTGGTCATATGTTGGTAAAGTGTTTATGAACCTTGATCATATGTGTCTTTGTTTGGAGCTAGAGTTAGAAGTCTTATGGCCCTGTCATAAACTTACGTAGATAATGTCAAGTTTTTAATACATCAAATGCCCTAAAATTCCTCCATCAGATGAAAACTTCATCAAAGGCCTTTGAGCTCATTATTCTCAAGACATGGAGATGGAATGGAGCGGAATAATGTAAGTCAGTTTCTAATGATGGTTTTGTAACTGCAGTGTAGCAAACCAACCACAAGCCCTGTGGAGTATGATGGGAGTGTGGTGGAGTTTAGAGGGGAAGAACTGGTAGTATAGCCTTTGTATTCGTGCTCCATTGTATCCTATTAGAACTATTGGAGAACCTGCCAATGGAATTAAGCAGTGGATGCGAAGCTTGGCATGGATGTGGTAGCATACACGAGGCTCGTGTAAATGATTATTGTTGGTTGCGTTTAGAGTTATGTACCCCAAGGACCTGCTACTGTACATTGTGCTTTCAATGAAATGATACTGGTTGAGCTTAGGGTTTTATGGATATGAAAAGTTGTCTTGTTGGTATTTGTTCTTTCTCCTTTCCAAACCCTAGTTGCATGTCAAATGCTTGGCATAATTGAGTTGAAGGACTAAGTATACTTTGTGTCTTCATGCTTTATTCTGTTGTTAAAGACTTTGTTGAGGCTGATGTTAAACCTCGTATGTGGCTGAGGGAATGGCAGTGCATGGGGCTGGTTAAATTTTGTGCAAAATGTTAATAGAGGGTATAGCCCTGTTTTGTCCCAATAGAGTTTGTCATGGCCATTTCTTAAAAAGAGCTAAACCCCATCTCTGCCATCTTGAGTATTTATTACTTTTCATGAAGGACACTGCGCCCTCTTTTGGCAAAAGCTCAAGTCATCTTGATTGTTGTGAATTTATGTTTGCAACTTGATAGTCTGCATGTTAGAATTGCATTGTCACATGATGTCATCTTTTCATAAGTACAAGTTCTTGGTATGCTACACTTTGTGTAAGGATAAGGCACGTATGGGGGAGCCTGAAAGGCTCTATGGTTGGTGGATAGATGCCTGAGAATGTGGCCAAGCCCCAATGAGCTAACACCTCCAGCTTGCTGAGAAAAATAACTAGGAACTTGCTCTTATTAGTTTTGATGTACATCCTTGATTCATCAGTGAGAGAATGGAACATTGTTCTGAATGGTGATGAGATCAGCTGTCTTAAATGTCATTCATCGTGTACCTCTAATAAATGAGTACCATAGTTTGAAAGAAATTTGGGTCTCTTGACTATGCGTCTTATACCCCCTTTTTGTTGTATATGCATTATTCATATGCCCTGTTTAAGGATGGTATTATGTTTTAGATAATTATGTGTATTTAACTTGGGAACAGTGATGAATGATCATTCTATGACTTATTTCTCAATACCAGCTATTTACAATTCATCTTTTATATCCCCTGTTTTGGATGTGTAAAGAAGTGTTTTTGCTGTATGGAAACTTGAATTGGTCTATTTGAAACATAATGGTATTTCCTTTTGACCTGCACTGTAATATGATACAAACATAGACTGTACTCTTTAATGGTTGTATAAAATTGAATGACAGTCATCTTCTGATAATTGTATAATTTTGGATAGTGTGACAACCTAGCATATATCTAAACTCCCGTCTGTCTGGTTTTGAACAAGATGTAGATTCTTAAGTTAGTACCCTTGACGGGACTTTGTATGGGTTTTGCCTTGAACTGCTACAGGAGTTCTGAGCACGATTTAGAAATGACTTCTGAAGGTATTTATCTGGAGTTGTTGACAAGAAGTAGTGATGGAAGCCTTGTCACAGTCTGTCAGAAGCCGATCTCTCCTTGAGTAGGAATGGTAGTTTGATCTTGTAATTCCATCATTGTCTAATCTGTAAACTCTTACGTGCAATTGCTTAATTGGAATTCACAGAATCACAATAAGCTGTCATCCATGAATTATACTCCAAATTGACAATTTAAATGCTTAAAGTGCTTGAATTAGTGGTGTGTTACTGGAAATAATAAAAATTAAAATTTGCAATAGTGAATTAAGACTATAAAAAACCATGAACAACAGACATGGAAGCAATAATGACAATTGAGACCAAAGAATTTATCTTGGAAACCCCATTGCGGAGAAAACCAGCTGGAAGTGGCAATAGCTCAGCGTCCTTGATCTTCTTTTGGCCAAAGACAGTTTCCAAAGAGTACAACAAAACAATTACTGCAAACACTCTATTGTTTGTTCATTCAGCTCACTCTCGACACTTTTCTTCCTCCTCCTGCAACCAACTAGACCATTAACACTGACTCATTATTGCAATTGAATGCATGCCCCTTATTTATCATGCTCTAGAGTGTCCTTTCGTACACTAAAGTTCTCCCAAATGACTCTGCACTCAAGAGACACTAACATTGTTGTTATTCTAAATGTATAGTTTCTGCATCAAAACCACTTCTATTTGCAAGACAAAACTATTGCTTCAACAACCGGCGGTTGCAAAACAACCCTAAGGTAACTGACGGTTATGCAATCACTCCCAAGGGAACCGATAGTTAATTAATCACCCCTCCATATACTGCAGTTTCGTCACCATGCAAGAAATACTCAATTTAAGCCCTACTTCTAACAAATTCCCAATTGTTTTCTAACTAGTTGATGAAGAGGTTTGTTTTTCCTAATCCTCAAGGATCATACCTCTCTTCTAGGAGTTTTTTGGTCTGTAATAACCTCTCCCAAAATTGACCTGAATTTTTCAATTTGCTTGGTTTGATATTTTGTCAAACAGTTGGCATGCAAGGTCTGAATTTGTTTTCTGAGTTTGTTTATGTGTTTTTGTTGATTGGTTTTGATCTTTGTTGTTTGGGTACGGGTACGGGTACGGGGACGTCTCAGGTACACGGGTACATCATTTTTCAAAAACCTTGATTTGGATACGTCGTGGGTACGTGTATATATATATATATATATATATATATATATATATATATATATATATATATATATATATATATATATATTACTCATTTTTTTAGTAAAACACTTGAAACTACATTGTATGAAAATATTTGTCTATAAATGATAAAAAACTTAAAAATATATAATATTCATTCATTCATGACTTCAAAGACAAGATGTACATTCAAATCTAGAATAAATCATCTCGATTGCCCACAAAATCATGAATGCCACTCCCATTATTTTTCAACTTTATCATTTACTGACACTTTCTCTCACAAGGGCTCATCGGTGCATTGAATCTCACGAGTGCATGCCTTAACGAGTGCACAGGGAATGGGGTGGGATCGGCTTGTGGCACTTTGTGAGAGATATTCTCATACTATTCTATCACGCATACATCCCTTCATGCAGCCTTCATACCTCCTATGATGTCTCCTTGAAATCTTGAAACCTTGAAATATGGCTAAGTCTGAAACCCTAAAACCCTGGAATCTGACTAACTCTGAAATATGATAGGATCCTCCAAAACCTAGAATTTGCATTATAGCTCCTAGCGGTCCAAAACCCCCCTCAAACATCCTGAAAGTATATAAATAAAATATAACTTAAAGTATAAGAAACTTATACTTAAATGTTTATTTTATTTATATACTGTTGGGTTCGGACTGGATTTACATGTAGGGTTGCTTAGTTTTTAGGGTTTTTTTAAAGGATTTTCTGAGTTTTTTTTTAAGTTTTTTGCCATTTTTTTGCCAGAATCCCTCGAGCACGCTCGGAGACGTCCTAGGTACTCCCAGAGGCGTCCGTGGCCGTGCCGGACGTTTCCGACACGGCCACTGACTCCTCTGGGAGTACCCGGGACGTCCCCGTGCCGGAGGCGTCTCCGAACAGGGGGCGCCGGGGGGGAGGGCGTACCTCTGCAACGTAGGTTTTGATTGGTTTTCAATGCCCAATTGTAGAAGAATTGCATACAAATGGAGAGTACAAATGCATATAAAGAAACAACTTAATAATTTAGAATCAAGCCTTGATTTTCAGTCACTAACCACCATGAACAACAGGTCTGATCTATTATTTTCAGACTGAAATTCCATAAACAATATGTCATATATATTCACAAACCTATGACAAACATACCAGGGCATATAGTGAAGATGTAGCAGCAGTATGCTTGCATGATACACAATTTTATACGGTTGATATGAGCTATGAACACCTTCAAAATGCACTGCTATAAATCAGGTCTGAAACTCTTAATGGAAATCGCTTGTGTTTGGCTGATGATGTTGATGTAGTATTGCAAAAGCTAATAATAACCCTTGAATGCAGTGCTAAAAACCCCACAAATTGGTACGGCCTCTTCTTAGGAATGATGATAAATGACCTAATACTGAAATGTGCCAATATGAGATGCCAAACCTCCTCAAACCTTAGCCAAACAATATGATATACGCTGATATAGACCTGCAACCTCAAATCTGAGAATATGCCAATTAAAAATGAATCGAACTCTGCAAACCCTAGGCGTCCCAACCTTCAAAAATTCATATAAAATCATGCACTTGTCCAAAATTCATGAAATCACTTCAAACTACTCCAAATGTTATCCTCTATCCAGTCGCCCAGCTTGGATAATTTAACAAAATTCCTTTAAGTCAAATCTGCAATGAAGTCAATAAAAACCCTAGCTGGAAGAAGCCAAAACTCTTTCAAAATTCACCAAATTAGCTCTATGATGAACTCCACACAAATTCACCTCACAATGTGGAATAGGATCATCTGCAAACCACTCGAAATCAAGGGATCATCTCCTTGATGCAACTGAAAATAATTTTCAGCCAAGAGAAAACTCTCCAATATCAATTTGTAAAAGAATTCAAGATGATACAAATAAACCCAAGTGCCTTTCTTTATAATTCTTTTTTTCCCCACTTTTGGTGGCTACATTGGTGGAGACTTATTTTAATAATTTACTTTTCCTCTTTTCCCTTATAAAGTCACTTTATAATTTTCTTCTATTTTTAAAAGTGACTTCAATATTTTATTTTCAAAAATTGACTTTATAATAGTTTCTTATTTTATTTAAGTCACTTTTAATTAAATTAATTAAAAATAAAGTAATCCTTTTGATTTAATTTTTGTGGCCAACTTTATAAATAATTAATTTAATTTATTTATCCCTGGTTGAAAATCGGGGACATTACATGGTCCCACAAAATCTTAAAAGGCTACAGAGTTGTGGGAAGAGTTCTCCCACTTTCTCCCTGAGGTACCGTCTTACTTGCCTTGGTGTCTTCCCTTTGATGCCCATCTATGTCATGTCCCCTTTCCAGTTGACATCTCTCAGAGCTGATGATTAGTCTATTATGCAACCCTCGTAGGCTGATAGGATGGATAGAGGGTCTTGATGGAGCTTGGCTTGACTTCGACTATCAGAATTATTCCAGTTGGCTTTCGTTCGAGGTCTTTCAGATACCGTTTACCTGAGTTCCTATTTTTTAGGGATTTTTGACACTCAGCGGAGCACCCCTGTTATGGTATGGTCACGTGCGGAATCACTCCCTTGTTCACCAGCTTCAGACGGTTCGAGAATCGGATACTTTTTTAGGGAGATATTAATATTTAATTGATTTAATTAAATATTAATTATTTGGCGTAATATTATGACTTAGGCGTTTGGACTTAAGGGGGCGCTCATTATGAAGGGGGCCGTTTTTAATTATATTCTATAATTAAAAATGTGTTTTTAAACTTTGAAAATTTTGAAAAAGAATTAAAAAGTCCGAATTTAATTATGAAACCCTAATTAGGGCAATCGCACCTTTTTGAAGATTATAAGGGTTTCTCATTGGGAATCGCACCATTCATGTGGAAGACAAATTTTTGCCAAATATTTTTTTGAGAAGACAGAGCCAAGGGTTCCAGTATTAGATTTGCATTGGAGAACGTGCAATTTTCAGTGTGCAATTCAAAGGTTGTGAGATATCAGCTGATCTATTGCCAGTTTGAGAGAATTTCATACAGAGGTTATCACAGAAATTCACAGGGTTTCATATCTTCAAGGTTGTGGTCTAGAAATTATCCAAAAAGAGGTTACCAGTATTGGCGCAATATTTATTGAGAGTTGCCGCTCAGCCTACAGGCCGTACTATTTTTTTATTTGTTGTTGTACGAAATCCGTACAAATCCGTACGAAGCCGTACCTGCAGAAAAAGGGGTGTATTTTGTCTGTGGAGTAAATCGCGGTATTTTGACCAGTCTGTCAATACCCAGCCGAAGCGCAGATTGGAGAAGTGCGCCGTTAGCAGAAGCGCGCAGCAGTCGCAGCAGCAACAGAGACCGACATCGGCAGCGCAGAGACCAACATCGGCCGACTCACACACCGACATCGGCAAAGTAAACCGACATCGGCAGTATTATCCGACCGACTGCGGCAGTATTATCCGATCAATCGCGGCAGTATAACCGACGTCGGCGACTGTGTTTTTGAAACAGCAAACAAAGAAAAGCTTATTTATTGCAGCCATACCAGCCATATCAGATCTAGGGTTTTCTTTCAGATTGCAAAAAAATCAGGGTTTTGAACAATATTTTATATTATTTTTAAATGCATGATAGAGGAATTATATTGTAATCATCTGGGAAGAATAATAAGAATATAGTTTAGCCAGAAAAAGGGTTTACTGCTTCACTATTTATTTATTTGAATTTATACGAATTTATCGTACAAATTCGCATTCTTCTTTATTTCATACAAAAACACCAAAAAAATCAAAATACACAAAAACAGTCAAAAAAATATTCAGTACCAGAATTCAAGGGAAACAGGGGTTTCTACAGTGGTATCAGAGCGATTTCCTGCCACCATGATTGGGTTATTTCAGATTGAATTCGATTATCAGTATGGCTTTAACAGGAGACAAGGATTTGGAAGAAAAAATGCACAATGCAAAGAAGAAATTAGATCATCCATTTCAACGAACAGAGGACCTTCTAAGAACTTTGGAGGAGTTGGAAACTTATTTAGGCAAGGTTGATCAGTCAAATTCCTATGCTATGCAAACAGCGTTATCTCCAGCATTTGGTTCGTTGGTGAAGGCCCGATTATTGAGACATCATGATGAGGTGGTAAGACTTGCAACTCTCTCTTGCATTAGTGAAATCATGAGGATAATAGCTGGCTTTAATTCTTATGATGATCAGATTATGAGAGAGGTACTTCATGCCATGGTGAAAAGCTTCGAAAAGTTGGATGACATCAGGGACCCTCATTTCACAAAGAGGGCAAGATTACTTGAAGTATTTGCAAGGTGTAGATTTGAAAACATTATGCTGTCAGTGGGTTGTATTGGTGACATTCGCAGGATGTTTAACACATTTTGGAGTATTATGGATGAGTTTCATTCCAGCGATGTATTAGCATCGATGCACTCTATCATGTTCACAATCTTGTTTGAGGATGATGAAATTTCTAAATTTTGGCAGAAGATTTATGGTATGTCTAGACAAAAGAGAAGAATTTGTCACTTATGGCATGTACGTGGTTAAAGAGTTTAATTGATAGGCCTAAGGATCGTAGTACTTTCCCTATGACAGGCAGAAACTTGAATGATGAGTTTGACAGTCATGTTGATCCAGTACTGGGAGACATTAACACATCTTCAGGTAATGATTTATCTGCATTATCTTCACAGGCAGAAGCGGTTAAAGATGTTGTGCAGGTTGAGCTAGTTGCATCAGAAGGTGATATCACAGGGACACCGGATTGCATGATTGACACAGATAGTGATTCCAGTACAGTTGGTCCGGATGAAGTTACAAAGTTGAGGATCCTGTCATGTTTGAGGATAGTACAGTTGATCAAAAAGTGAGCATTCAGGACTTTGCAGAAAATGAGTATCAGGCACAGTTGGATGCTTCTTCACATGAGATAGAGGCTAGTAGTTCTTCCCGTGGTTTGGCGAGCCAACTGAAGACAAGAGGAAAGGATATTGTTGCGGCTTTATCTCATCATGATAGAATGCATGGATTGATCGAGAATCACATTTGGATGATTCGACTACAGGAGAGACAGAAAGGAGTCATAGCAGGTTCTTGTGACGACTTACAGCAGATCAAGGAGGGCATGTAGGCAATAAAGGTAAGTTACATACACCTACTTTCAGATCGCGATCATCTCCTCAATCTTGCGGGAATCTATTTAGATGCATTAAAGAAGAAGGAAGAGGAGGTTGACCGGCTTTCTCATGAGCTGGAGGATACTCGGAATTCCTTGGTGTGTATTCAGTTAACTCTCCAGGATTCTGAGAGACATGTGGACGAGCTTTGTCTTGAGGTGAGTTCAGTTCAGGAGTTAGCGCATGTGGCAGGGACTCAGCTTTCTTTTACAGTCAGGTCACATGTTGATGATGATATGAGTATGTCTAGCATTCACACTCCGGATTCAAAGATTGTATTGGGTACAAGAGACAGGTGCATGAAGTCAGTTGGTATTGTTCACATTACTCAGAGATATCTATCATTCTTTGGTAGTAGTATCTGTTGCACTATCATGGACTTGATTAGTAGTTTACTAGGTGTAGTTCTCATCCATGCCAACAGCTTGTCTGATGCTGGAATTAGTTTTTATGCACCTGTGTTGGGCATTGTTCAAGTATCTAGTGAACCATTCATGTTGGAATGGGTTGATGATCCCTCAGATATGGCAGAGTCTATAGAAGAGTCCCAGGATTCGATTATTGCAGATGACACCCAGGAGGATGTTATGGACAGTGTTGAGGACTTAGTCTCTTCAGCGGGTTCCTTTGATACGGAGGTTTATGTTGATGCTTCAGTCACTCCATTTGATGATACGGGTTCAACAGTTGGACTGCCGAATTTGGATGGCAGTATTACAGATGATAACTATTCTGAGGTTACTCCTTTGGACAGTGTGCCAGGGGTAGAGTATAGGAGTTCGAACAGCCAGCACAATCATGTGTCTAGTCAGCTGAGAGTTAGTGAGCGAGACATTGCTATCGCTTGTGAGTATTTCGATGCTGCTCGTCAGTTGTTAGCAGTTTATGGGTGGGGTTCTCCTACTAGTGATGAGCAGGGAGGCAGTTATTTTTCCTTGACAGAGATCCACTCTTTATGGGAGGCTATCCGGATTCTGAGACAGGGTTATATGCGGTTGGTAGCCGATACAGATTATCTTAGGGAGTGGGGCAGTACAGCATACGATGTATTATTGGTCAAGGAAGATAAGGTGAGTGAGCTTACTCAGCAGCTCGAGGTGACTTCTGAGATTCTTGAGAGTACGCAGTTGGCTTTCGAGGAGTCGCAGTTTCATTTGGCTGAGGTGACCATGGAGTTAGAGCGACTTTAGTCTTTACCAGAGTCCGTACAGTCACAGGGTGTGGTATCTGGTGACCCGAGGATGTCCATAGTCGAGATCGTTAGAGACAGTGGGGATGAGCATATATCTATCCTCGATGCTAGTATTGGCTTATCTGGTTCGTTTCCACTGAAGTTAGATTCAGGTTAGTCGGGTGCTGCAATTGAGCATGGTAGTCAACCTGATATGGTGATGGTCTCTACTACTGATGGCATGGGGACTAGTGAGGTATCAGGGATCAGTTGTGATGTTGGTGAGCCAGCAGTTGGTTTGGTTCCTGTTTGTGATACTACTCCTTTGGAGGTGTTTTCGGAGGTAGTAGTTGGTTCGGGCTTGGTTAGTGATCAGTTGCAGTTAGTTTCTTCTGGATTGCAGTCTGAGCCACTGATTGAGAGTGGCACATTTTATCGACATTATACTATAAGTGCTTGTCATCAGTTATGGGATGGTTTGACGCCATGGGATGAGAGTTGTGATAGACATGGCATGGTGATAGGTGTTGGGGTTGACAGCTTGTTGGTGCATGACTTAGAGCAGGAGTTGATGGCAAGCAGATTTGGTTTGTGTTATTGCTATCTAGCATGTGATGTCTCTTCATTATCGACGATGCATAGGAGTTTGGGTGATGAGACCGTGGCTGGTGATCTGCAAAGATATGTTGATTACAGTAGAGGTACAGTGTGTGGATTCTCCGCACTTGGCGTAGTTCCATTTGGAAGTTGTTGCAGAGTTGGAGTGTGTCTTCTGCATAGCACGGTGGAATGTGTATATGGTATTTGCGGTGTTGGTAGTTTGAGTTGTCCACGCTACTTGGGTTCTGATATCTTGAGAGTTGGTGTCACATGGGTTCCTGACTGTGGCAGTTATGGAGTTGGGGTCCAACTGAGCAATGGTTCACGATTCATACATGGATTCCTCTTGGTTATTTTTCACAAGTTATTGCAGGAGCTTGCGTTGATTGACAGCAATATAGATCATGACTACATTTGGGATCCAAGTGGATTGATTGGTTTATTGTTCAGCCATTGCTTGGGGACAAGCAATTTCAGGAGGGGCGGACTGTCATGTCCCCTTTCTAGTTGACATCTCTCAGCGCTGATGATTAGCCTATTATGCGACCCTCGTAGGCTGATAAGATGGATAGAGGGTCTTGATGGAGCTTGGCTTGACTTCGACTATCAAAATTATTCCAGTTGGCTTTCGTTCGGGCTCTTTCGGATACCGTTTGCCTGAGTTCCTATTTTTTAGGGATTTTTGACACTCAGCAGAGCACTCCTGTTATGGTATGGTCACGTGCGGAATCACTCCCTTGTTCACCAGCTTCAGACGGTTCGAAAATCGGATACTTTTTTAGGGAGATATTAATATTAATTGATTTAATTAAATATTAATTATTTGGCGTAATATTATGACTTAGGCGTTTGGACTTAAGGGGGTGCTCATTATGAAGGGGGCCGTTTTTAATTATATTCTATAATTAAAAATGTGTTTTTAAACTTTGGAAAATTTGAAAAAGAATTAAAAAGTTCGAATTTAATTATGAAACCCTAATTAGGGCAATCGCACCTTTTTGAAGATTATAAGGGTTTCTCATTGGGAATCGCACCATTCATATGGAAGACAAATTTTTGCTAAGTATTTTTTTTGAAAAGATAGAGCCAAGGGTTCCAGTATTCGATTTGCATTGGAGAATGTGCAATTTTCAGTGTGCAATTCAAAGGTTGTGAGATATCAGCTGATCTATTGCCAATTTGAGAGATAATTTCATACAAAAGTTATCACAGAAATTCACAGGGTTTCATATCTTCAGGGTTGTGGTCTGGAAATTATCTAGAAAGAGGTTACCAGTATTGTCGCAATATTTATTGAGAGCTACCGCCCAGAGTACAAGGCGTACTATATTTTTACTTGCTGTTGTAAGGAATCCGTATAGATCCGTACAGATTTGTACCAGGGCGTACCTGCAAAAAAAGGGGCATATTTTGTCTTTGGAGTAAATCGCGATCTTTTTGACCAGTCTGCCGATACCCAGCGGAAGCGCAGATTGGAGATGTGCGCAGTTAGCAGAAGCGCGCAGTAGTCGCAGTAGCAATAGAGACAGACATCTGCAGCACAGAGACCGACATCGGCCGACTCACACACCGACATCAGCAAAGTAAACCGACATCGGCAGTATTATCTGACCGATCGCGGCAGTATAACCGACGTCAGCGACTGTGTTTTTGAAACAGCAAACAGAGAAAAGCTTATTTATTGCAGCCATACCAAATCAAGGGTTTTCTTTCAGATTGCAGAAAAATCAAGGTTTTGAACAATATTTTATATTATTTTTCTATGCATGATAGAGGAATTATATTGTAATCATCTGGGAAGAATAATAAGAATATAGTTTAGCCAAAAAAAGGGTTTACTGCTTCAGTATTTATTTATTTGAATTTATACGAATTTATCTTGCAAATTTGCATTCTTCTTTATTTCATACAAAAACACCAAAAAAATCAAAATACACAAAAACAGTGAAAAAAATATTCAGTACCAGAATTCAAGGGAAACAGAGGTTTCTACAATCTACCAAGACTCCTAAAGTCCTCTTATTGTCTCTGACTTCATGTTAGAACACTACATCCCATAGTTACCAGGTTCGAAAATCCGAATGCGTTCGGGAGGCCAAAAAAATGTGGAATTCTTGAAAAAGTTCAAAAAAAATCTCGTAAAAGCCGATTTAGAAAAAAATATTAATAATAATTATTATTATTATATATATATATAGATGCAAAATATAATAAAATTTAAATTAAAAAATATATAAAATAAAATTAAAACAAACATAAAATATAAATTATAATTTAATTTATATTTTACGTTTAATTATAATTTAAAATAAGATCGAATATATAATAAAAATTAAATTAAAAAATATATAAAAAAATAAAAATATTTAAACATTTAAATACAAAATATAAATTATAATTTATTTATATTTTAGTATTTTACATTATAAATGATAATTATAAAATAAAATAAAATTGAACAATAGAAAAATGAAACAAATAAATATAAAAATAATAAATAAATTTATGTAAACCTATAAATAAAAATCTAAGATTCTACCCGTAAACATTTATAAACCTAAACTTAAACGCAAAGATTAAATGATAAAACTAAAAACAAATTAAAACAAAGTTCATGCACTTACCTCACGCTACCTCATTAGTCGACTGTTCCAGATGCTCCCTTGGTCTCCCCTGGGGTCACTCATGCTCCCCTGTGCCTCCCCTAGTCTCAACTCTTGACTATTGACGTCAACACTCAACTGAGCTTGCAAGTCTCAAAACTCAATTGAGCTCGCCTAATGCCACCACTCCCCTGCTCTCACCATTGTCAATACCGTCGACAACCTGCCTTGAATCCAAAACAATGTTTGCAGTTTGCCGCCACACTCTAGTCTTTTTTTAGGGTTTTGAACTTTTTATCTTTTTAATCATAGTCGCAAGGTTCGAGTTCGAGTTTGAGTTCGACAATGATAAAATTCGGTTCAGGTTCAACAATAGATAAAATTCAAAAAAAAAAAACCGACGTTAAATTCGAACAATAAAATATAAAATAAAAATTTAAAATAATAAAATATTGATTAGAATTTAAAATAAATATAAAATAAAATAAAATACAATTAAAAAATATTTATAAATTAAAAAATCAAAATAAATATAAAATATACAACTACAATAAAACTTAAAATATTTTAAAGGAAATCCAGCAAACAAAAAATATGATTAATTAAATAATTAGAAAAATAAACAATACATTATAATAAAATTCGAAATCATAAAATTTAATAACAAAACATTTCAACAAAAAAAAATAGAAATAAAAAAAAAAAACATAAAGCAAAGTCAAAAGTGAAAACCCTAAATAAAAATAATGTACCTACTCGCACCATCCATGGAGATCACCCAATCCTGCAGTCTTCCTACCAACTACGCCACTACGATCTTTGTGCATTTTAACTTTTACCTATGCCTCGGCCCTCTCAAACGGTGACAGGTTCTTTGTAACAGGGGGCCATAGAGCTACATACCTGCTGCTCCAATGCAAATGTCTTGAGAAGATTGAAAGTCGCGTCCACGTTTGAATCGACCAGCCACGAACAGCTCAAAACACGGAATCGCTTTGCCCGCACGTAGGGCACACAGCCCCTCTGCCCACAGGCTACGATGTGGAAAAAACGCGAAAAAAATACAGAGACGCTGAATAAAAAACTGACCAAACCGAACACATTAATTCGGAACGCTGAAAAAATGCAGAAAGTTCTAGATTTCGTCAAGATGCAGCGAAACCTGGTAACTATGCTACATCCTTCTCCAACTTCCCTTGTGCATCCAAGACAGTCTTCTATAGAAGGTAGTAATTGTCCTTCCCTTTGATGCCAATCTGCCAAGACTCCTACGGTCCTCTTCTAGACTCTCTGACTTTATGTTGTAACACTACATCCTCCCCCAATTCCCCTTGTTCATCCAAGCCAAAGTCTTCTATAGAGGGTAGCGATTGTCATTCCTCTTCTTCATCCAACATGGATGACTCATATAGGTACAAGTTCTAAAAATTTACTATTGACTACATCTACATGAATAGGGGTAGACCAAGCTTAAAAGCACTCTCCAACCTACTTTAAGATGGTGAATGACCCATATCTTAAAAGTTTAAGTTTTCTAGCTTGCTCTTGAGGCCTCTCTTTGCTCAAATACAACAATAACTTATCTCTTACTTTGAACACTGCTCCTTTCAATGATGATCATGTCTAACCTTTTACTTGGCTTAGAGACTTCTCCAATTGTTCTTGCAATTTGAGATGGATTTTCCTATTCTTCTCAAGAATAATTCAAAAACTTGTACTTGACAATCATTCAACAACCCAAAATTTTGATTGACTCGAAACTTGGCAACTTTATCGCTACTTCAAAATATGTATAAATTCAAAGAATAAACTTCAATAACATGTAAAAAAACTATTAAATGAAATGAGAAATGAGTGTAGAGAACGCACAAAAAAGAAAATAGACTTAGCAGAGCTAAAACAGCTGAAAATAGTGATTGTATGCCAAAAATGACATTTTTTTCTATGGGAGCTTATAAGAAGGCATTAGCCGAGTAATAGGCTCGGACTCACGAGTAATCGCGAATAATTACTCGCCATTGCTCGTGAGTAATTACTTGCCATTACTCACGAGTCTGATCTTGTTACTCAACATGCAAGAAGTTTGTCGATTACTCAGCCAAGGAAAAATTGCATGGTTCTCGCGACTAACCAAAGTAATCACGAGTTTTATAACAAATTTCTCAAGAAGTATTGCTGCTCTTATCACCTCTGAGTCTAGTTCTTCTCCTCCTCTTTTATGTCCCATTGCAACATCAAGTTGGTTAGTAGGTAAAACAAAACCCATACATGCTTCAAAGGGTGTCTTGTTAGTGGATATATGTATTGTCTTATTGTATGAGTGTTGGATATATGCCAAAGACTCATCCCAAATCATTTGATACTTCTTGTTATAGCCCCTTATCAGTTGGACCAAACACATATTTACAACATTTCTTTTCCCATTAGTCTGAGGATGGAAAGTTGTGCTTCTTTGGAGTTTAGTATACAACTTTCCCCATAGGGTGTTCCAAAACATCCCCAAAAATATAAAATCTTTGTCTGATATAATGAACTTATGCAAAGCCAAATGCACCCAAACATTCAAAAAGAACAATTCAGCTGCTTCATGCCCTTTTATTGACTTCTTACATGGAATCAAAGCACAAATTTGGCTGAATCTATCTACAAAAACATATAGACAGCCATAACCGTGCTTAAACATTGGCAAACCTCCCACAAAATCCAAGGAGATGCCATCCCATGGTCTAGTGGACATAGGTAGAGACATGTACAACCCTTCTTTCCTAACCTTGGGCTTGCTTGTACAACATAGTTTACATCTTTTAATGAATCTAGTCACTTCTTGCATATAGGGCCAATACACATACCTTTGCAAGTAGGGCATGGTTTTTGCAACACCAAAATGACATGAAACTTTGAAAGTATGTGCTTCCCTCATCAACAGAAGTATTTCTCTGTAGAATTCCTTGCTAAATCTGACTATAATTTCATGATTTGATCCTCAAAGAATTTTGTCAAACGCTTTTCTTGCAAAGTCTGAACTTGCTAACATGAATTTTTGATTGTTTTGTTTTGGTTTTTGTTTGATGTCTGTGGTGACCCTTACTAATAGGATCACTAAAACACTGATATCTCGTTATGGAATTTTGTCAAACAGTTGGTGAGATCACCAAGAATACAAATATTGCTTTATGGATTTCCGTCAAACAGTTGTCAAGCATTTAAACTATACTGCTGTAGGTGTAGACTAAATGTGAAATTAATCCATTCAGCTCAATGATTCAAAAATTAGTGCCACTATATTTATTTGAAGAAATATAGATTATTTTAATAATAGAATTCAACCTTCATATTTCAACAAATAGGGATAGAATAATATCTTTTCTAAACTGAATATCAAGCTTGGCACATACAATAATCTTTATTATAGATATGCAGGGGTAATTAGAACCTAACGATGACAAAAACCTGGTCTATATGTTGCATCCAGAATGTTGGCTGTATACTGCTGCAAATACGGGTTGTACGGACTGGTGCGACTTGCATTAATTCTAGTCTCCAATCGCATATACTATCTGCCCTACCAAAAGGGTCTGTGCAGCTTCCAGTAGGTGAAGACTTTAATTCCTCCCTTGAGGCATGGATGTGCAACACAGCAGCACCTAGGTCCAATGATCTTTGCTCAGAACAACCTGTATCCCGCGACAATATACCCAAGGCACAAGCTCGCACCGTGTTCACGCGACAGTCACAGGTTCGACTCTCCGCGTATCTTTTGTGCTTGAAACCTTACTGCTGAATCTGACCAAAATGGATTTGACGGGAAAACGGTATATACACACAATGAATCCGTCTAATGTCCTCCACTACCGCCCGCTGTATATACGTCCAAATTGTTTAGCTCGCGAGCTGTCAATATTAGGTCTGCGGTCTCCACTTTAGCTACAGTTTATTCCAGCAAATACAACCGCACGAAATATACAAGTGACTAATTCTGCTCCCAAAAACCCAGCCGTACTTTACTGCAGGTATAGGCCGTACCTGTACGGACTGCCACAGAATAAGTCGATGCTGAATTCGCCCCTGCTAGTGGATTTCAAAATTAGCAAAACTGTCCCTGAATGCTCGGCATGAAATAGTGGGATACTATCTCCAATGTGCAACCCTTCGGAAGATCTCTCACTCCCTCAGTTATGCAAATCGCTTGAGAGGTATCGTTCTCAAGGATTAAATCTGAGAATTATGCAGACTTCTGAAGTCTCCAAATGCCCGATAAGATGCAATGATCAATTAGAATGAACTGGATGCCAATTACATAACCTATAGGGTCTATTTATGCATTTTTTTTGAAACTTCCAAGAGTTTCCGTAATACATCACAAAACTTATTATACTTTTTAAATAAAAAGTAATTTTATTAAAATAAAATTAAAGTGCATTAAAAATATAGCCATTTGGCCTCTATAATAAAAATATACTATCTCCCGCATCATCGTGAGCCATCGAATTGCAAAAATGACCCTCTCACCACCTTTTATCTGCCTACGAGAGTCAGGAATAGGCAAATCCTCGTGAAATGTCGAGTCGCCCTAGAGAGGGGACATGACAATGTCACTGATGTTTTGAATGCTTCCCAATGATGCAAACTGACTAACAATGAAATAGAAACAAAAAGCAAGATATTTTTATGTTTTCCAATGCATATGAGTGACTGAAAATTATGTAAATCTACACCTACAGCTGCAAGATATTTTTACAAACACTTGGCATGCAATCTCCAACCAAACATCTTATTCAAGTCTATCACTATGAAAAGAATAGAGCTGATTACAAAATCTGATTACAAAGCTTAAGACAATGACTGATTTGGCAATACAAATGTGTCCATACAATTGCCTTATAGGCTGCAACAAATTTTCAGACTTGTACTCAGACTTTACAATGCAAATATATGAAGATATAGTGATGAAAACCTGGAATAGAAGGCTGGAACAATTAGCAGATTGGATGGCAGCCACCAAGGAATTTTATCAGCATTTATTGATCCCTCCTTGCATGAAATCGACCCCCTCCAAGAGTGCCGCCCTTGCTCTAGGACTAAAAATTCAACAATAAATGATTCCAGCACTTTGTCTTCCTCAAACTACCCTTGGAATGATTGCCAAGTCGCTAGCAATGGATCCCTCTAGTACCCACAAAGAGATGATGTCTCGATAATGAGTAATCAACAAATATATGCTTCACACCAAGGCTGGTCGACCTCCATGAATGACTGAAATAAGGCAGTAAATGAACTGAGAATGATAGTAATGCAATTCTCACAAAATCGCCTTATTCTCCTTTCTTAATTCTGCATTAAAAAAATAGTCCTGCAATCTGCATAAAAAGATCATGAAAACTGTAGAAAATAACATACAGTTCTTCAAAACCCTCGTCCAATGAATCTCAACGAAGCACCAATGCGAATACTGGATGCATTTGCCTCAATAGTATTTGCTAATGGAGGTTTTCATCTCCAAAAGCCAAGATATAACCCTATCTTGCAGAAGTTTTTGTCTCAGCAAGTTTAGTCCAAACCCTCAAAGCTCTTCAAGCTCCAAGTAACACGAGAAGAAATTAATAATTCCAAGCCTATTCACAAATGAGGCACTTTTCCTCTTTTATACTTCTCCAAGAGGGATCGATGCACTTTGGAGGGAAATATTTCTTTTAATTTCACTTTTATTATTTCCCAAGGTGAGCGCTCCATGAAATGACTTAAGTGACGTTTAAATATTTTATTTTTCATCACTTAACCATTGAATCCCAAAGTCCAATATTTAAATATTAATATTAATTTATGGACTTTAAAAAGGAGGCCCAAATGAACTCGGAATTCAGTGATCTATAGTTCGCCGGAAAGGTCTTGACGAGACGCTCCAACTCCAACACTAAAAATCTTGAAACGGACAAAAACCCTAATTTGCCAAAAATAGCAAGTCAGGGCCCAAGGCCCGAAATCACCTAAAAAGACATCACTGCAAACCATCTAATATCACTGAGCTCAATGCAACATCTAGGACAGCCAATGGCTAACTGCCAAGTCACCAAAACAATGCCAGACTGATACTATAAATAGCAATGTTCTCCGAGGACCAAAGAGAACAGAGCCAAAAAACCCAAAAATATTATCGTCATGCAAGCACTTACTATAAATAGTAAGTACAGACAAGTTGTCTAAAATCTCTCCGGAAAGTGTCATACAGCTCCACTGGATCACCCGAACACCTTGGTGACATCGAAATACTCCTTTGATTATGTTGTCACCAACCCAAAAAGTCAGCTCTGACTGTGCTACAAGAGAACTCGAAAATGGGGACATTACATTCTCCCTTTGGCACACACAGCTTGTCCAACTTGTAGAGGAGTTGATCCTTGAGGTAGCATTCACCATTGCCTTCAACGTCAATTTTCTTGGCCTTCAAGTGCCAGAATGTCTCCCCAAAATCTGTGTCTTGTGGATATGCTTTCATATGCCTATTTTGTGAAAGGCTCACGTTGTGAAACTGTTGCCAAAGTTGAAACTTGGTTTTTGATAAGTGGCATTGATAGCATATCTACCACAACATTTGTGCTTCCTTTCTTGTACTTGATCACCAAATGAAATTGTTGAAGCAAAACCATCCACTTGTAATGTCTCGCTTGCAGCAATTCATTTTTTGCATGCAAATATTGAATACGTTTGTGGTTAGTATGCATGATAGTTTCTTTTCCTAACAAATAATGCTTCTATTTTTAAATTGATTGAACTAGTTCGTACATTTCCTTAGATACAAGATATCCTCTTACCACAAAATAAAAAAACTTTGAAAGATAAATTGGGTTACCTCCTTGCCACAAAATTGCCCCCATAGCATATTCGCATCTATCTCAATCTCAAATAGATTTTGCAAATTAGGAAGAACAAGCACTAATGCATGGCTGATTTTATATTTTAAAGATTCAAAAATATTATCATGTTCCTTACTCCTATGAAAAATCTTACCATTTGTTACAATAGTATGTAGAGGTCTTGCAAATATGGAGAAAGCTAGGCTGAACTTCCTTAGGTACTATATTGCTCCAATAAAATGCTTGATCTATGTGGCACTCCAAGGCATGGGCCGATTAGTGATAGCCTCAACCTTTGTAGGATACACTCTTAGTTCTCTTCCTCCAACCACATGCCTCAAGTAGACTTATGATTATTTTGCAAAGTTGCATTTATTCATATTGCACAAGAGTTGTTTTCACTTCAACACTTGCAAGACTTGTTCAAATGAGTTAGATGTTCTTCCAGTGTACTTCCCATGTAGCACTGAAAACTAAAATATCATCTAGACACACAATGACACAAGTATCTATAAAAGACCCCAATACATCATTTATCAATCTCTTAAATGTAGCATGCACATTACATAAACTTACTACAATAACCAACCATTCATACAAACCTTGTTTTGTCTTGAAAGTTGTCTTCCATACATCCTTCTTCATACAAGCTTGATTGTACCTAGATTTGAAAAACAGCTTTGTGAAGTATTTGGCATGCTGAAGTTGGTCCAGCAAGTCATCAATCCACGAGAGTGAAACAAGTTTTTTATGGTGATCTTGTTCAAAGCTCTATAATTTATGCACATTCTGAAAGAGTCACCCTTCTTTTGTGCCATCACAATAGGTGACCCACATGGTGAAGTACTTTGGCATATGACCCCTTGTTCTAACAATTCTTGAAGTTGTTTTTTTCATTTCATTACTCTCCAAAAGTGATTGCTTGTACAAACCAATGTCAGGTAAAGGAGGTTCAGGCCACAAATGATTTTCATGCTCTACATCCTTTTTTGGTGGCAAACCTTTAGGAGTTTGAAACACTTCTTGAAAAGCATTCAGCAACTCATCTAAATCTTTCAATTCCTTAGCACAATCAATTTCAGAAATTGCTAGCCCATCGTCTTGCTTATCCTTGAAAAAAAGTAAACAAAATTGTTCATTTGCTTGAATGAGTCTTTTTTCTTGGTTGGCACTTACCATAGAAAGCCTTGGCGTTCTTTGATGCGCATTGATGATATAGTTGATCTCTTCCTTGATCCATTTGTATGTATTAACTCTTCTCATGAATAAATCATCCCTAAGATACAAGGACTTCCAAATGCCACATTAAATGCATCAAGTGGAATCACATTTGATTATATCTCATCTACATATTGTGGGTTAATACCAATTTGAAACTACATTTCTTAGTCAATTGAATCTCTAAAGCATATGCATGAGGATGATCAAAATTTTACAAAACAAGCCTCTTAATAACTTCATCCAAAATCGAATTAGTTTGTGAGCCAATATCACCAAGTGCATTTCCCTTTGTTTTCTTGATTTGGAAAATTTTGCTCATCTACCCTTCTCTTGTTGCTTGTTAGCCGCATTGGTTGTGGTGCAACCTAATTTCTCATCAACATCGGAATTGTCCTCTATCGCCAGCGCTGATTGTTCTCTCCAAGATATTATGGACTTATTGTATGATTCTTGGGATGCAATTCCCGATGTAACTTCCAAAATTTTGTGTCAGTATGCCCATCTATAATACCATGACTACAACGATTCTTTGGATCCTTGCAAACATGTAAAGATGAGCCATTTCTCTTACCTTTCCACTTACCCTTTTTGTAGGATTTGGATGGCTGATTCTGCTCTTTCTTGCACTAATTTGTTGACTCATTTAACTTTGAGGATTACCCTTCTCATTGTTTCTTTTCTTCCTCATTGTAGTATACCTACACGCATGCTTCATCAAGGAATTTTGGCTTATTTGAGATGACTCATCTCCTTATATGTGAATGGAGATCCACTGTGCATAGATTTAAAGCTCAGATTGGGTTAAAAATCAGCAAATTAAAAACATATATAAATTCATAAAATATACTTATTGGCATGCAAAATTTGTTAAAAAACATAAGAAATGAATTTAGAAGATGCATGAATATATTTTCTATCTGTTTTATTAGACCAAAATAGGGTACATTTTTAATCATAATATCATATGATGATTGATTATTATCATAGAAAATTATAAATCCATAAAATATTTTACAAATTTCTCTTCCCCCTCCAACTCCTCAATCATTGCATCACCCTTAAACTGAAATGTAAAGATTCCTCCTTGCCATGTCCCCCTTTTTGGCCTAAGCAGGGACATGACCTTCAGCCTAGTTCTTTTGGTGTTTCCCCTAGGCTAAGGGAAGAAAGGTAAAATGGGAAGCACTAATTTCACCTCCTTAAAAGGTAAAAGTGAGTTTTCACTTAAGTTATTCTAATTTTGCATTAAGGAAGGCCCATTTTGACTTAAAGGTCTCAAAAGCCTTTAAGTGATTCTAAAAAGGCAGCCAACCTTATAATTCACTTACTCTTCCTTCATCCCAACTAAAAGGAAGGTATAAAAAGGGAATTTGGACTTCGTTTGAGGGTATGCATGATTTTGATAATTGAATGACGTTTAAGCACGAAAATGCTTGACTCTTTACTTTGAAAATGAAAACCTTCAATGGTAAGTGAAATGAAGGACAAAAACTCTTGATTTCAGATTGGACAACTTCACTTCAGAAGTTGTAAGGCACTTCATTGGTCTGGTTTTGCATTATTATCACCATTTTTTAGGTAGCAATCGATCCTAGGTGTGGCGACTAGGGTTTGGAGCCGAATATTCATCATTTACAGACAATTTGCAGCAAGGTACAGCATCTTGAAGGGTGGAAATTAGGGTTGTTTGTAATTTAGGGATGGCGATTGGGTTGGGAGCCCAGAATTAGGGCAGTGACCTATGTAGAAGGTACAAATTGCAGGTTTTGGAGCAATGTTTGAACACTAGGTGGGCAGAAAACATTCGCTGAAGGCAGTGCCCCTCCTTGGGGTTTGATACAACCATTTTGTAGGGATTATCAAGCAAAAATAATTGATTGAAGGATCAAATACATTATTGATATTTTTATATTATTTTCCAGCTATTAATTTGGTTGAAAAGGGCTGATAAAAAGGTACCATTTCTGGTTATAATACTCTGAATTTATGACGACTATTTGGTGAATGAAATATTGTGTTTGTGCTCTAAATCTGATTTTTATAGAATTCTGAAATATTTCTTGATAAGGTTTGAAGGCAAAATTTAAAAAAATATAATTAAGGGTTAGGGTTTGATATTTAAATCAGAATTTGTACATGTAGTGGTAAGAGTTTATTGTGTTGTTATTAGGGTTTGTTGGAAACCCCTTTTATCTAATTTCAGCCCTAAAAGAGACATTTCAGTGGTATCAGAGCCAATTTCTTGGCCAACTTTGGGTTTGAGGGTTTATAAGGTCAAACACTGAGAGAAGGAAAGATAAATGGCTTTCAAGTTTTTGGATGGTGCTAGATTGGAGAAGCTTATCCAAGTGCAAGAAACACTGAATGATATGATGGTAGAAATAATCCAAACCATGAAAAATCTAAATGGTGAAGGGAGTCTCCCAAGAGCAAACATCAGTTTTCAGCCACCAAATGTCACAAGTGATTCTTTACCTAGGTCATTCTGGCCTACCTCCCTTCCAATGGAATTGAAAGAAAAACGAGTTGGGATTGGAACAAGGTCAACCCCAAGAGCTACACAAGGAGATTTGAGGCATGCTTGGCATGTAGAAGAGGAAAAGAAATCTACCCTTGTGATAAAAAAAGAGCCACCAGCTAATTGCTCTAAGGATTCATCACCAAATGAGGGCACAAAGTCAAAATTGAAAGGGGTTAGGGAGCATCAGAAAATTAGTGCCTTGAAGCCCTTTGAGCAACAAAAGGGCAACACTTTGAGGCAACGAAGTGTTGAATTTTCTAAGTTTCACGAATCACAAAATTTGAGGCAGCAAAAGGGGATGTTTCAGCTAGATAAAGCGCTGCCAAATAATGAAAATTCTGAATTACAGAATTCAAAAATTCTAGAGCAACAAAAAGTTGTCCAACAAGTTCATAAGCAGCAAAAAGAGCAAAAAGAGAAAGGCGAGAATGAAGAAGAATCAGAAAAATCAAAACTCTTCAAGGAAAAGAAGGAACAAGCTTTACATGAGGAATATCAAACATCCAAGGTTGAAGTTGTTCCAGCCCTAGAATTAATGAACCCTCATGCAAACATTGCAAAGTTTGAACCAACACATGTTGAGAGTAGTGTTATGAGTCCTTCCATGGTAGCGAAGGAAGAAGGGGAAATCGTGAGGCTGCCAAGGATGGATCAAGTTGAAGAAAAATCAGATTTTCCCTAGCTTGATGAAGGGGAATCCCATGAAGGTCTTGTTAGGAAGAATGCGCATGAGGGAGGGGCCTCACAAGCTTCGTATAATGATCTTCCACTTGCTGGAATTTTTAAACCAACATATAAAGGTAAGCAATTTAATTATTTTCATGGCAATAATTTGTTGTATCACCCCCTTACTTTGCTCCTACAATATTTTGATCATCATGACGGCCATGTTAACCATGAAGATAAGATGAAAGGGACCAAATGGAGAAAGGGTCTTGGTAGGCATCTAGATTTACTTACTAAAATTCAAATGCTATATAGGGTGCTTTTGACTAAGGGAAGCATACAAGGCAAAGATGTACAACCCTTGGCCAAGGTTGAGATATGTACAGCTGATATTGACTCATTTTCAACACCTGTAAATCAGACTCCATGCAAAAAAACATCCTTCAATGGCCATGGCATGAAGGAGAACACCTTCATTAATGTTGTGTATGTAAGGGTTGACTTTGTGGGGTCACAAAGTATAATTTGTGCAATGTACATATCGTTGTTTGGAAGGGGAAACCAAGTAATTAATGACGGTTACAGCCAAAATACAGCCCACTTCCACTCTATTTTATGTTGTTGGGCAAGGGATAGAGTTTGGATAATCATGAAGATAGTGGTAAACAATAGATATCATGATCTTAGGATCAATGGGAGGGTTGTTAGTAACTTGATGACTATTGTTTTTCATATTTCTAGCTTGCTACCTCTATGGTTTATTTTATGGTGAATATTGGCCGTAAGATGTGCTTCCCACCCCTCAACACCGTGGAGGTGTTCCAAGCATGTGCAAGTGGATTTCCAACTACTATAAGGATGAGTTTGAAGAAGAAAATAATATACTACAGCCATGATAAGGATGACATAAGCAAATGTTTTGGAATCCGGGTGAGAAAGAGTTGTAAGGGAAAAGCAAGACATCGAAGAGGAGTTCATATCATGATCATAAGGCTTGATGACGTGATCAGAAAAGTGTTGCTAAACACTCTTGTTTTCACTAACATGTTTGCTCTATGTGTAGGATCACAACTTGGGTCGGTTGCAATGGCAACAAGGAAGGCAAAGAAGGCTGCACTTTCTAAATTGGGGCAGCCACTACAGCAGATGGGGATCCACCTCATATCATGTTCAATAAGTGATTCAAATTTTGAAAATGAATATTTTGGGCAGCTCTTTAAATGGGAAAAATTTTAGCTTGCGGACAATATAAGGAAATCTGAAATTTTCATAAGGAATAGGCTCATGACATACTTAAAAAATTCTGAGTTTTATGTGTAAATTCCGTTTGTTCCATGCACCAAAAGTTCTGAAATTTGTGTGGTAACAAACTCTGAAAGAATGATGGAAACTCATCCCAAGGAAGACACAAAAAATTCTAAAAAAAATGGTATAATACAGCTCCTAATGAATTCTGGAAATGATGAAGAATTTCAACCCTCCACTTGTGACAAGAAGTTGGGGATTGCAAAAGGGAACAACCCTTCCAAGAGCATTGAATAAAAAGGAAAATTCAGAAATGTGAAATGAAGAGGGGTATGGTGGCTACAAATGGTCTCCAACTCACAAGGAAAGGAAGACATGTCAAGAGAAGCATCATAGTGAGGGAAAACCCTCAGATTTTATGCATTCAGGGTATATGTTGGAAGCATTTGTGAAAAGGGCAGAAAGAGGATGGGCAATGGACACTCATTTGGGAATCAAGGCAAAGTTGCCTACTTCGACAAGGTGGCCATGCAAAGGGTATGTTCCCAAAGTTGTTCAAAATCGTTTATTTCATGAAAATTGGTGAGCCCTACCTTTGGTTTGATGTTAAAGCTTTGAGGCACGTTGGGTTGGGAAGCACACCTTTCAAGGTCCACACACAGGGGAAGATTACCATAATGGGCAGCCATGATACATTTTCCGATAATGTTGTTCATGACTATTCCAGCCCCTCTAAGGAGAGATAAAAGGGTGAGATAATGTTGTTCATGACTATAACATGTTCTTCGAGGGTGAGATGCATAAGGGAACTCCCAAGGGATGAGTTGGAAGTGAATAACTTCAAATTTTTTGACAAATAAAAGGCCGTAATATTCAATTACAGTCCTATAAACATGAAGTACAGAATTACTTTTGGAGTATTCTTCGTCAAAAAAAGAGAACACGAGTATGACCATAGAGGAATGGGTTGCCGCCATGTTGAGGAAGCTTCCCACCCATGGGATGTATGGAGTTGTGAGCTTGGAAGGCAGTTTTGAGAGTACTAGCAGCTGTTCCATGATCAGCAATGAAAGGTACAGCCGGGGCAGCCACTTGTTTGAGGGAAAAACGACTACACTATGATGTCATTTTATTTCCAGCACATATGGACAAACATCATTTTGCAGGTACAGCAGCAAAAAGGTACAGAGTGAGGTTTTCCTTCTATTGGAAACAACTACAGGTGGACTTTGCATGAAGAAAAGTGTTGGGCCAGCTCCATGGATGTTGCTATTGCTTGAGGACAAGCAATTTTGAGCGGGGAGGCTTGTCATGTCCCCCTTTTTGGCCTAAGCAGGGACATGACCTTTAGCCTAGTTCTTCTGGTATTTCCCCTAGGCTAAGGGAAGAAAGGTAAAATGGGAAGCACTAATTTCCCCTCCTTAAAAGGTAAAAACGAGTTTTCACTTAAGTTATTCTAATTTTGCATTAAGGAGGGCCCATTTTGACTTAAAGGTCTCAAAAGCCTTTAAATGATTCTAAAAAGGTAGCCGACCTTATAATTCACTTACTCTTTCTTCATCCCAACTAAAAGGAAGGTATAAAAAGGGAATTTGGAATTCATTTGAGGGTATGCATGATTTTGATAATTTAATTTGAGCTTTAAGCATGAAAACGCTGGACTCTTTACCTTGAAGACGAAAACCTTCAATGGTAAGTGAAATGAAGGACGAAAACTTTTAATTTCAGATTGGACAAGTTCACTTCAAAAGTTGTAACGCACTTCATTGGTCTGGTTTTGCATTATTATCACCATTTTTGAGGCAGCAATCCATCCTAGGTGTGGCGAATAGGGTTTGGAGTTGAATATTCATCATTTGCAGACAATTTGCAGCAAGGTACAGTATCTTGAAGCGTGGCGATTAGGGTTGTTTGCAATTCAGGACTGGCGATTGGGTTGGGAGCCCAGAATTAGGGCAGCGACCTGTGTAGAAGGCAGAAATTGCAGGTTTTGGGGCAGTGTTTGAGCCCTAGGTGGGCAGAAAACATTTATTGAAGCCAGCACCCCTACTTGGGGTTTGATACAGCTATTTTGCAGGGCTTATTCAAGCAAAAATAATTGATTAAGGATCAAATACATTATTGATATTTTTATATTATTTTCCAGCTATTAATTTGGTTGAAAAACTCTGATAAAAAGGCACCATTTCTGATTATAATATTCTGAATTTATGACGCCTATTTGGTGAAAGAAATATTGCTTTTGTGCTCTAAATCTGTTTTTACAGAATTCTGAAATATTTCTTGATTAGGGTTTAATGGCAAAAATCAAAAAAATATAATTGAGGGTTGGGGTTTGATATTTAAATTAGAAATTGTACATGTGGTCTTAGAGTTTATTGTGTTGTTGTTAGGGTTTGTTGCAAAATCCCTTTTATCTAATTTCAGCCCTAAAGACAAACTTCATCCTCAAGAATGTCATAGTCTAGTCCGACCCCTCCTAATACTTCCTCTTCTATTATCGTTGTCCCTTTTGTGCTTCACTCCCAAAATCTGTGATCTCCTATTGAGTAAACATGGGCTCCACATCCTCAACAATCAAATATGGATCGATGTCATCCAAGTCAATCGCATCATGAGTCTCCTTCCCCTCCACCTTCTTGACACAAGATAAAATTGTATTGCAAAAAAGCAAACTCAATGAGGTATTTGTTGACACTTGGATGCACCCTATGAGAAGAGGTTTTCTAAGCCTCCAATCCAAGTGGCAAAATTGGGACATCTCACTTGCTGTGGATGAGCAAACTTGTAAGATGAACCTCTAGATAAGGGCTAGCTCCCTTTGATGTATCATTCAAGCACATGTCCCTACTACTAACACTTTGGGGGTTGAAAAGAGTTACAAATAGCATGAAAAGTAAGCCTAATCTATGAAGGTGATACACCAAAAGATTTGCTCTACTCATACCTTATCATGCACTTTGAAACATGGACAAGCTACATATACACTTCACTCAATATCGACTCTCTCACATCATTGTTTCAGAATGGGGTCTAGAAGATAGCATAGGTTAGAAAGACTTAAGCAATAGACGTTCCAAGACACTCTATTGAATTCGTTGTTCACTATATCTGCAACCTCACTTGACACTTCTTGTTGACTTGCAAGAAAGAGATCATAAAAACACAAGGTATTAATAAGAACATGTGAAGGTCGATTGAAACCACACTTGCACAAGACTAACAACTATCATTTACACTTAGTGCAATCCTTGAATGAGGTAATAGTACTTGCCTTTATTGGTTCAAGGCACAAATTTGGCAGGGCTTCACCATACCCAGCAAAGAGATTCCTATGCAATGCCAAAATGGCTTCATTTATAGAATTTTAGAGGACAGAAAAGAGGGAAGCTCAAAGGTCACAAAAAAACATGCTCATGCCTAAGAACAAAAATAGTTACGTTGCACATATGGTTGAGTGGGAAGCAGACAATGAATGTATCCTGAGATAGATGTCCATGTAAAATCGTGGCAGACTCTTCCGAAACGGTGTAATGACTCTTCTGCCATCCTTCATGAAACTGCCTCCATCAAAGACCATCCATGAGCGTTTGAAACTGTCAACAGGGGAGCCGACACATAGCACTACTCGAGGGAAATGGAATTCATTTCGACAGTTAGAAAATGCTTTCCTTAACTGCTAGCCATCCTCCGGACACCTATGTTTATGATTTCGTGGAAGCCCTTTGATTTGGTCGGCTGCCAACAATGACTCGAACCATCGACCTCCCTAATATTTGCTTGCTTTGTCTGCACCAGATGCTCAAGATTCTGCCATTTGTCACCTGCACGTTTGCCCTCAGGTTCCCACCAAGCTTTTTAATTCCAACGGCTAGCCCATGACCTTGAAGTTGACATCCGCAGACCCGTCATGAATTCCTTTGGGATATTTTCCTCGAACACTTTGTTGTTTCCCTCAGACTTTTGTTTCCCTCGGACTTTTCTTCGTTGGGAACTTTCCCAAGGACTTAATGTTTTCAGCCAAATTTCTTCGGATTTGTTTTTTTGTTTCCCCTTGTATTGGACAAAATGTCCGAAAGAATTAGACTTGGCCCTTTTTCAATGCGGGCAATTTTCTGGACTTTTGCTAAGTGCCCCTTCCAAAGGAAAAGTGCCCTTCGGCTTTTGAGAAATAGACCTTCGGAGTTCTTGCAAATGTCTTTCAAAAAAATTGTAAATGGCCCCTTTGCCCTTTTGCCGAGAAAAGTGCCCTTCGGATATCTAGAAATAGACCTTCAGAATTCTTGCAAATGAACCTTTCGAAAGGAAAATTGTCTGTTTGGGTTTTGTAAAATGCCCTTCCTAAAGGAAAATACCCTTCGGGTTTTTGTAAAGTACCTTTCGGCTTTGAAATGGGCCCTTTCGCCAAGAAATATACCTTCGGAATTCTGAAAACACCCCTTCAGAAGGATTGCAAGATGCCCTTCGAAAAAATTGAAGTGGACAATTTTCCCGAAAGACTTCTGACCCTTAGCCCGAAAAAAGATACCCTTCGGAAAAATTGCTTCGGACAAAAAGTTTGAAACAATTCCCGACACTTAAACAAAAAACCTGAAAACAAAACCTCCAAAAGAATGAACACTTGTACTTTTGCCACAGGGTTTGTGTGGAACACCTCCTCCGAAGGAATTCTACATACTGGACCTAGCCAGAAGGTATAGACTTAGACGGCCGACCTTTCATATAAGGGTGCCCAATTTTGACCTGATGAGCCAAAATTTGGTCAACAATATTGTTGGGCCAATGTGTTGCACTTATTTGTGTGAATAGCTGTAAACATGCTCCAATTGTGCTCGATGGCTAGTCTCTAAAGATTTGGAGTTTTTGCACCATATCTTCCCACCAAAAAATCTACAAATAGGACATTTAGAACTTTGTACGTAAACTAGAATTGCATTTATTAAAGAAGTCAAGTATCTACGAGAATATGATTACGGAACTCAATTTCGTTTTACTTGGTTGTTGGGTCATTCTCTTTCAAATGCATAAAGCCGAAGAAAAGAACCTCACCCCCACACTTGCAAATTTGCAACTTGTTAAGAATTGCCTCTCTAAGGGTTCTGTCGGCTATCATCATTTTTATATATTTGTTGAGGCCATCCATAACCTCCTCATCAGCGTTAAAAGAATCAGAGATGAAAAATTTGGAATTAAATGGTAGGTCGTTACATGTATATGTTGGAGGTGTTGCTTGTTCCATCTCTGACCAATTATGCACCAAACATGTTCATTATTTTTTTAATTTTCTCATAATAATGTCGCATGGCCTCCTTGGCCTCACACAAATAACCCATTAGGTTATTTTAACCATCCACCAAGCGTAGAACCCTAAACAAAGGTTTCATCACCTAAAACATAATAGCATGAATATTTTAAACTAAAAGTAAAAGAAATTTGAACAATAACAACAAAAGAATAAATGATAAATATAACTTCTAAGAATTAAAAAATTTAAGTTTTACAAACTTACAAAGTAATGGACTTTATTACTTTGTATGTTTGTAATCATTAAGTTTAAAGTTATCTTAGGATCTCATTTGTGCTCTTCGCAAATAAATTATCAAAAAATGTTTCCATGACCCTTTCCTTCGGCCTTTCTGGAATATGGAAACTCCAACTAAAGAGTGTGCACAAACATTTTCTTAGAATTCATTACTCATGTTGTAATACTCTACAATGTGATGAAATTTCTGGTGAATCATGAGACTCCCAATCACATAAGCTCATTTCCTTTGGTGTGCTCTCTCATCAATAAAGCACCAAAGGGTGATTATAGATGTATTTGGTAATATTTTTTGTTTCTTCAACCATGGTTTTTACCCATCCAATTTTTCAAGTGCCCTCAAGTAGGATATCAATGGGATGGGTGGCACAAGGGCTTCAAATAATGGCAGGGTGTCTCTCAAGAAGTATCCTTGTTGCTACATATGTTGTTGCATTGTTAATCATAACTTGGATAACATTCACAACACCCACATCCATGACCACCTCTTCCAATATATCACACAAATGTTCTACATTCTACACTTTGCAGGGGGCATTAATGGATTTCAAGAAAACCAACTGGCCACTTGAAGCCACTATAAATTTTATCAATGGTTGATTCCTACCATTCATCCACCCATCAAACAAAATATTACAAGCCTTTTTATGCCAAATGATTTTAAGAACTTATAATATTACATTCATATTTTGCACAGCTTCCTCTAACAAGGGCCACACTCAAATCATGAGGACTACATGCCTTGAACCCTTTCCCTAAAGTGGTCAATGCAATTACCAATGACTCCCAATATTGACTTCTCACCACAATGAATGGTTTTTTTTTTATGATACCAAAAACTAGCACCAAACATCCTTGCTTTGTAGTACTTCTCCTTGTTCCAAGTAGTACCTTTGAGCAAAGGTTGTGCACCAATAGCATTGCAAGAAATAAATAAATAAATTATATTAATGTCCATAGATGACCAAAAGTAGGACGATGGGACTCGAGGTTACAACTATTAACAATAGAAAGTTCAAGGAAAGGGAATCGAACAAGCCTAAAAAAGGAATACAAGTATATAAGACAAAGTAAATCATTGGGTCACTAACAAAGGTGGTAATGGAACCAATACAAATAGCAATGAAGGGCAAACAAGAGTCCCCAAAAGCATGTCCCAATGAAGACTGGATGACCTTATCGAAAATTTGTCTGTGCCTAAAGTGGAAGAACCATGTAACCCATCATCAATCACTATGAAAAGATCTGATAGTGCTCATCGGGGAGTACACAATGTCAAAGGGGCCAAGTTGGGAGATAATAGGGGGAAGCAAAGCACTTCCTCTAGAATCTCCCCTAACATCCAAGGCTGATGTATTTCCCATAATAAAAAAGAAACTCATAATGTGAGTATGCCCCTGTGATCTAGGGGGTGGCCGGTAAGTAGAGATCCATGTTCTCAGAAATGAGCAAAGCCACGCCGATGGGAAGAAGCAGAGTCATGGTGTTGAAGGAGAGCAGGCTGGGGGATCTAAGTAATTTGAGTAGTAATGATATGCAAATAGAAGCATCGCCTAATTGATCTATTAGCTCTGATGTGTTATGCAATGGTGTTCAAAGGGCTCTTAGTGCTACCAATCACCTAGATGGGTTGGAAGAAAGAGGTGATCAACGTGGGGGCTCTAGAGCCTCTAAGCTCCTCCTCTAGGTATATGCGTTGGAGGGTGATGGCCTTGCGATGATAAAGAGCCAGGCACTGCTAATCTAGATATCTAAAGAAAGTAGATAGAGTGTTAGCTGAGTCCCTATAGAGGCAATGATATCTTCCTTGGATCTCATAGTAAATGGGGCATCTAAAAATAAAATGTTCCTTAGTCTCCACCTCTTGGAGGGAGTAAAGACTACAGATTCAGTCCAGACAGAGAATGTGGGGATCTGAGTAATCTAAGTAGTAATGATATCCAAAGAGAAGTGTTGCCTAACTGATCTATCAACTCTAATGTGTGATGCACTAGTCTCCAAAGGGCACTTAGTGCTACTAATTGCCTGGATGAGCTAGAAGAAAGAGGTGATTAACATGGGGGCTCTGGAGCCTTTAAGCTCCTCTTTTAGGGATCTATGCCAGACGGTGACGACCTCGCGAAGATAGAGACCCAAGCACCGCTGGTTTGGATATCTAAAGAAAGTAGATAGAGTGGTAGATGAGTCCTTGTAGAGATAATGGCATCTTCCTCAGATCTTAAAGTAAGTGGGGCATCTAAAAATAAATTGTTCCTCAGTCTCCACCTCATGGAGGGAGCAAAGACGGCAGATCCGATCCGAATGGAGAATGTGGTGATTTGTTTCAACCCATAATTGGTGAGAACTGTCTCATTTGGCCAAGGGGAAACCTAAAGTTGTGGGACCAATGGCCCTAGAGATAGTGAGGGCAACAAATAATACCATCCACTACTTGTAAGAAATGCTTGGTGTAGAAAGCAAGCTTAGGGTTGAGGAGCTCAAGTGGGGAGATCCAAGTGGCCTAGATATATTGTCTATAGATGTCCTCTCCGGGAACTCTAGTGATGACGTCTTTTGTGGGAAGGAACCCAGGGGGGAAACATCTAGGAAATACATGAAAAGGATAGCCGATCAATAGAGATGCCAATAGAAAGGAGCAACTTAGTCTCAAAGTATCAACAGTGTTGGCGTCTAGTAGGAACTAGTGAAGCAATCCTCTCTGAAGAGCAAAGTGTTAAGTATGGATATCTCTCACGACCAGAAGCTGAGTCCCCCAAGGACCTGAGTCTTGCATCTAGAAAGTAACCCTGAAGATAGTCTCCAAGCATAGTGGCTAGGTGGAAAATTCACCTTGGACAATGCATTGAGGAGTCATTTACTTGCAACGGATCATGCGGAAGGGAAAAAGAAACCATGTGAATGCAATAGGCTTGAACTCTCTCCATTCGATGAGCCCTGAATCCGTCGGCCAATACAAGAGCCTACTAATTCAACATCTAAATCAAAGGGAAATTCATCACACATCCAACTGTTGCAGCTATCCTCTTCTTTTTTATTTTTTTCTCCTCATAGCTAACAAGGAGAGCATTCATCTCTCATGTAATTTCAAGATCCACTTAATCACACAACTAGACATCTCGACCAAGGATTCATGCAGGGTGGTTTTTGAGATCATTGATGCCTCTCACATCTGAAAAACCACATTAGTTATGTATCACTCTCCATGACTCCAAACCTGGTTTGCCATGTTTCCAAGCGAGGTCCTTGAACTTGCTACTACTTGAGAATGTCGTTAACGTAAATCACTGCAAACCTAAGAAAACAATTAAATTTAAGTTTTTAAAAACCTAACAAAGAAAGAAGGAAGAAAATGAAATATATGAGCAAAAAACCAAAAAAAATGAACAACAAAACTAAAATGGTAGAAAAAACTTCAAAAATTAAAAAGATTAAGCACATACCTCTCAAATCAAACTCCACTTGTCCAAAAATAATTCAAATTTGATGATATTCACATCACAACAACTAAAAAATGATCAAATGTGTTTTAGCATGAAAGAGAGGAAAAGTTGTAAAAGTGTCTTTTTAACTGCTAATTATTTTTTTTCCTAAGCTTGACGAGTTGTCTCCACAAACTCGCAAGCACTTGCAAGTTTTTTTGTGCAAATTTAGGGGAGAACTCACGAGGCGAGTTCCTAGCAAGTCTCTCACTGAGGCACTTTGCCTCATGAGTTTGGCGAGTACCCTGTGAGTTTTAGAACTATGCTCCCATGTGTTTGGTCAATTTGTCTATCTTCCAAGTCCAAGCCCATCAACATGGCTTGTTTACAAAAAACATTGGTGTAATCCTACACACTTAGACCACTTCCTTCCCTAGAATACTTCCGCTTAATTTTGTGATCAGTTTTATGCCCAATAGGATAAAAATTCTTACGCGATGATTCTTTGAATTCATTCCACCTAGGTATAGCTAGCGGCTTCTTACTTTCAAAATAAACTAGAAAACTTTCCCACCAAATTAAAGCATGCCCTTCCATTTTGAGACGTGCAAAATAAATATTTTGTGCCTCACTAACGCTATGCACACTAAAATAAACCTTAGTTTGCTTCAACCATTTGTCAAGCAATTCAGCATCTACTTGTCGTTCAAAATCTTTAATCTCAAATTTTGTTTCAACTTTAAAAGGAATACAATCGGATGATTTTACCTTGGGTTTACCTTTGTCTTTTGGAGGTTGCTCCTCTTTACCCATGAGTTCTTCCTCACATTCACGGGACTCTCCTCCTATGCCAAACATCTTGGCTAGAGCACGAACCACCATGTCCATGGATACTCAGGTCCTAGCCGTGAGCTCTTGTTGCTTTACGATGACATCTTGGGACTTTAACAAACTTAACATGCTTCTCTAAGGAAGCAACTCTTTTTGCAAGTTTATCATCACTTTTCTTCGCCATATCTGTCACCTTCAAATTATAATTCCTTATAAAAATCTCATCATCGCAGTGTAGCAGCTCCTCTTCCTCTGATGTTGTCACTATCATACAAATCAACAACTATCCACAATACCCAAGGATTGAACTTGCTCTAATACTAAAATGATATGTAAACTCTCAAGTGCAATTGCGTAATTGAAATTCATAGAAGCACAGCATGCTGTCCTACTTAAATTCTACTCCAAATTGACAGTTTGAATTCTTAAAGTGCTTGATTTAGTGTAGTGTGTTGCTGGAAATACCAAAACAGAACTTTGCAGCAATGAATTAAGACTATAAATAACCATGAACAACAAACAGAAAAACAAGAATAACAACTAACACAAGATTTTATCCTGGAAACCCCCATGTGAGGAAAACCAGTTCGAAGTGTATATAGCTCAGCTTCCTTGATCTTCTTTTGGCCAAAGACAATTTACAAAGAGTACAATAGAGCAATTAGAGCAAACACTCTATTGTTTGCTCACTCAGCTCACTCTTTGCACCTTTCTTCCTCCTACAACTAACTGGAACACTAACTCTGACTCTCGCACACTCATGCTTGCAATTGGTTTGTGCCCATTATTTATCAATCTATATTAAAATCCGCGAGTACCAAGACGAAATTTGGTGTAAAATGGCATTTTTTTCCCAGCCAAGTAATTGGCTACTGTAGTGTGAAAAGATTAGCAGGTACTAATCACAGTTTTTGGTGAGTAATTACCCATGGTTAATCACCAAATACCATGAATAATTACCTGCTATTCAGATTTTATAACCTCCAGCAGAAAAAAAAAGTAATTTTGCTCATTCCGTCGCGATTTTCTAGTCTCTCTAATTTTGCAATTTTCTAGGCTTCTTGCTCTGATTTCGTGATGTTCCATGTTTTTTCTCTGATTTCACAATTTACTAGGGGTTTTTCCTTTAATTTTGCAATTTTCAAGGGTTTCTTACTCTGACTTTGTGATTTGCTAGGTTTTTTGCTCTAATTTTGCGATGTTTTAGGGTTTTTTCTTTGATTTCATGAGTTGCTAGGGATTTTGCTTTAATTTCATGATTTTCTAGGGTTTTTTGCTATGGTTTTGCGATTTTTTTTTGTTGTGTGAGGATAAAGTAATGGTTTAGTTTATTTTATGAATTTATAGTTTTTTGAAGTAGCGATAAAGTTGTCGAATAATTGTCAAGTCTCGGGTGCATGTTAGAATTTTGGGCTGCCTTGTACGAGTTTTTTAACTATGATTTATCATACTCTGGCAGTGTTCTTTCATGCACAACTCTGAACTGATGAGACACTAACACTCCGTCTTAACATTGCCTATACAATTTCCATGGGTGAAATCGCACCTATTAGCAGGACAAAGTCACTGCTTTGACAATTAGAGGTTTCGAAACCGCCCCAATGATTACGAAACTGCCCTAAGGTGACTGGGGGATATGCAACCATCCCTGAGGAAGCTGGAGTTTACATAGTTGTACCCTACATATATCGGCAGTTTCGTTACCATACAAGAAATACTCATTTTAATCCCTACTTCTGACTAATTCCTTGTTCTCTAGTAGATTGAATAAGACGTTTGTTTTTCCTAATCCTTATGGATCATTGTCTTAGTATACTATAACATTGTACATCTTTGTTATACATTATGAGCATGAGATGTTGCTTATACAACTTTTCCTTTTATATTTTTCTTGCGTAATGATGTCAATGGGAGCTTTGTTTCCTTTTTGGAAGCTATTAGTAGTGTTTCCTTTCCTCTAATGACTTGACTTCTTATGTGGAGCATCTTGGTGATCTGCTAATGACTATTGGCAAAGATCATGTCAACGTTGGACATTATGCCAAGGAGGCAAAGCACTCTACCTCCTTGGCCACGATGCCCAAGGGAGATTCTCTACTCAACTAGCCTTCAAGGTATCCTTGCTTGACAACAGTTTGTTTTTTGGATTCATTAATGAACTTGTTGATATGAAGCTATTTGGTTGATAGTGAAGTTCCAAGATGGATATGGAAACAAGAAGTATCACTATACATATATGCTTAAACCCCTTTTAATAAGATAATTTTGTATGCATTTAATAGGGCAAGCGGTCAATGTTTTACAACGATACTCCTTGGGTTCTAATGCATTTTAACTATTTGTACACTCTATGTTTGGCATTCGTGAAGTGAGTGTGGGCTTAACATCTAGACTGCCCCAAGTTTAGGGGGTCAACTGTAGCTTGCGTTCATGAAGAAGTATGACCTTAATATTATTATGAAGATTACATTTGAGAGCAATAACCTAAGATTTAATCTTCCCACTCTTCTTTGATAGCTTCAATTAGAGATGTGTTTTCTAGTTGTTCCTTGTATATTGTGATGTCCTTATGAAAGAGTATAGTGCTACACAGGTGGTATGTCTTTTGATGTTCCTTAATAAATTTTGTATTTGAATTACCTTGAGAATGTCTTGTTGGGTAAAGTGGTAGTTATTGAGCATGGTAGGAATCTTACATGACCTTATATCACTTTTTTTAAATGTTATGATTACATTAGGAGGCAATAATCATGAACATTATGTAATCTGTGTACAACCACACGGGTCTATGCACTTCTCACAAGGACTTTGAGTTCCCCAAGCTTGCGGCATCTCTTGCCACACATAGAGTCTCATAGTATCTCCCTGCATTGGTGCATCACCTTGTCGACTACCGTGCAACCATCTTGTGTCGTGTTGCATCTCATAAATTCAACACCTTGTGCATCACCTTGCAACACTGCTCATCATTTATACAATCTTGCTGTACCTCTATGCGCTACTGCAGCATTGCGCAACATACCTCCTAGGTCCCTTCCACCATGGAACAGTGTCAGCACTCAGTGTCCATGTCCCAGCTTCCTATTGTTGCAAGGCACAGCACATGACACTCCCCAAGTATACGCAATGTCAAATAACTTGTCAACATACTGCAACATTGAAGTCCAACTGTCACACCTACAAGAAATCAAATCGTTACCTGGGCAAAAGATGAACCATTTTGCAATTGTTCCCTTTTGTAACTGCTTTCTTGTAATGATGTATATTTATTGTAATCATCCAACCCTTCATGGATCATTAACGCATCCAGATAAGGGATTTTTACCATGCCTTGAGTACCTAAAATGTTACACACATCTGTAATTCTCCTTCAACCTAGGCAAATCAGTTGGAAGTGTTTCCCCTTTTAATCACAGCAACCTACATTCCCAATCTTACGAAACATTAGACACATCTAAACCTTTCCCTATTCTTTCCATTAAATAGAAGTTGAAAATATCTTTTGGCTTATTGTTCCTAAATTTTCCTTTGCACATTAAATAACTCATAGCTTGCCACCAAGTATAGGTTTATCCACTGCATCAACATCATGAGCCCTGCGTTGCAACTCAACACATGAGTGCAACGTGAGAAAAAAGGACTACCAATCGGTACTATATGAAAGTATTTAGAAGAACATCGTAGTAAGAGAAAAATGGATGACACCCAGAAAACTATCACTGAGCCTTTCCCAAATGTCCTTAAACTCATTTGGGATACCATCGAAAAGTTGTGCAACAAATTCTTCCGCAAGTTTTGCGAACTCATTGTATAGCTTAGTACACAAGTCACTCCTTCCATGGGGCTTGCACTTCTGTCGTTTCAGCAACAAAGTCCTTTCAAAGTGCAAGTCAATCGACAATCCAGTGTTCGAAGGTAAAATCAACACCATAGCATTGGATAGATGGATTCAACAATTTTACGCTTACTTCTTGATCAATCGCTTCACTGACATGGAGATCACCTTTGCAGTGTTGAAGATGTCAATTTTAGTGCCCCAATGGTGGGAAACCTTCAATGCACAACACAAGAAAGACTTGGAAGTCATTTGTTAATGCCATGAAAGATGAGTATAACCCCCTCAAGCACTATGAGGATGAATACATCAATTTCAAGCACTTGCGCCAGCATAACGAGTAGTTGGTTGAAGACGACACCGATGAGTTCCATGACTATACTACGCGTTTGTGCTAGGACTTGATGAAGCAACATAAGGTGTTGAAGTACATTAGTGGATTCTCACCTTATATTCACACAAAGATGGAGTTCTTGACTTCTGACACATTGGGGCAAGCATGACACAACGCCACCAACATCAAAGCCAAGGCAAAGATGAAGCAGAGTTTTCCTCTTCATCCAATGACATGCGCAAGGGCCAGCCCATGCACAATGTGCCATCAAACCCTTCTGTGTAGAAGCAAAACATGTCACACAAGGTAGAACATCCTAATAAGGCCACGCAACACCAGAAGACCCCAATGTCTTCCGCAGTAGACAAAGGCAAGAAGAACGAAGGTGATAGGTGGTGCCATCAACACCGCACAAGCTCACACATCAATTCTAAATTTCAAGCACAACAATCTTTGATTGTGCAGTCTACATTAGGTCTCATGCCTGTGGATGACACTGATCCTAATGCTACTTGTCTGAGCGGCAACGACCATAGACACTTCTGAGGAGTGTGAACGACTTTTTCACACCAAGTTTTGGGTTAAGGGTCAGCCTCTCCATGTCATCATCGATGGGCGAAATTAGAATAATATCATTATGCAAGATATAGCCCAATGCATAGGCCATACCCTTGAAGCACATCCTAGACCATACTCTCTTGGATGGCTTCAACATGGAAAGGATATCCATGTCCAATGACAATGCACTATCAAGTATGCAATCAAGCCCATGGAGGATACAATCACTTGTGACGTCGTGCCACTAGAGATATGTGGCATCATTCTTCGAAGACTGAATTGTTTAACCATGATGCGACATGTCAAGCCAAGCCACAGGGTGGATTGTTCATGCCAAAGATCATTTCTTCAACCTCTTGGAGACACCTCCAACAACCAAACTCACTTTGATCTCTGCCAAACAATGTCAAAAGCTCATTTTGCACATGCAGAAGTTCATGCTCCTCATGGTCTGCCCAAAACCACCTACACAACTGAGCAACCACGCATTAGCAACCTGCCAAACCACACAATCATCGTAGCAACAACAACTCAACAATTTACTCCAGCAATATGGAAATATCTTTGGAGAGTTAAAAGGTCTTCCAACACATTGCGTGATAAAGCATAGAATTGATTTGGTCCCTGGATCCCTACTTCTAAATAGTCCATTGCACCACAAGTCCATTTGGGAGAATGACGAATTCCAACACCAAATCCAAGAGCTCCTTGATCAATGAAAGATCGGGCCAATTTCTTCTCCTTATGGAAGCTCGATAGTCCTTGAGCCAAAGAAAGATGGAACAAGGCACTTACGTATCGACTATTGTGCAATCAACAAGATAACAATGAAGAATCGGTACCCACTTCCGCACATTGATGACCTCTTGCACAATACTTCACCAAGATCACCCTGAAGTCAGGTTATCATCCAGTATCATTCCATCTTGAAGATGTTTGGAAAACAACATTCAACACAAGGGAAGGATTTTATAAATGGTCGGTCATGCCATTTCATTTTAACAATGCGCCAACAAAAATCATTTGCTTGATCGATAACCTACTCAAGGTCTTCACTAACTCCATCATCATCTACTTGGATGACATCCTCATCTTCAGCAAGACTTAGGAGGAGCATGTGGAGCACATCTTGTGCATCTTAGACACTTTGCACAAAAACAAGTTGATACAAAGACATTTAATTCTATAGCTATTCAACATTAAAAGATAAGGTTACGTGCAAGCTTAATATGAATTTCACAAATTGATACAAAGATATTTAATTTTATGGCTATTCAACATTAAAAGATAAGGCTACGTGCAAGCAATAAAGAAGAATAAATAATTTTCCAAATAAAGAGAATGAAGGTTTATCACAAAACAATATAGACTCAAAGTTCTACATTCATTAACATTCTTCTTCAAACACAAAGTTTCATCACATACATAGATAACATAAGATAAGATAAGATAAATATCAATGTCCAACAGATGACCACAAAAGTAGGTCAAAGGGGCAGCAGATTACAAAAGTGTAAAGAACAAGCGGGAAACCCCAAAGGTTTCCAAAAATGAAAGGAACAAAGTGGAAAGAAACCAATACAAAGCAGGGCAAAGAGCAAGAACGCTCAAGGCCAAAGAGAAACAGAAATGAGCAACCCACAAAAACCCCTAAGCAACGGGGAAATGGGAATGAACAATGAGAAGGAAGAACTAGGAGGGGATCCATCAAAAGTTGGACCCAACTCTCCTGACATCCAAGGCTGATGAGAAGAAGCACCTGATAGAAAGATGACATGAGGAAGAGGAGGTGAGATGCCTGGTCTACCCTCTGTGTTGTTGCCTAGAGGAAAAAGTCCTCTACGAAGATTTGGTGGATCTAGTCTGTCTTCTGGTGCCAGACATAATAATACTAAAATTTGTTTCCATGTCAAAAATCCCTTATTCTTATTAACAACTATATATATACTAGTTTTTGAAATGAGGATTCAAAAGGTAGTTACATAACTACCTATAATTGTCTCAAATATCAAATATTTGCAAATTTAAAATAAGTTTTTCAAATTCCTTGAGTGGGGACCACAAGATTACATGGCATTATGACAAGATGATGGATTGGGAACGGGAAGGATCTTCAATTTCTCCATGTTGGGACATGCTTGCGTCATGAGAAGTAAGATTTGCTTTTAGCAAATCTTTTATAAATTGCTCAACAACATTTTGCACCTTGTCACAATCAAAAGGAGCGATGGCATAAAGCCTTATCTCCCATTAGTACAACTCAGTTGACAGCTCCCCTTTGTGTAACATGACTTTGTTGCAAATCCCCTTTATGTCACCAATCAAGTCAAAGGCCTTGGAAAGATTGATAACATCAGAATCGAAAACGTGAACCTATCCCAAATGTTCCTTGACAATTTTTAAAGCAATATTTTACATTCTTTGTAGACTACAAAATTCCACTTGCATGGAACAAACAAGAGTTCATTTTTTGGGAAATCATCAAGCTTGAATATTAAATCTAGTGATTCACCAAGTCTTTTCTCTTCATCGTCATCCAATCTCTTAAGTTCATCAACTCTCACTTCACTCTTATAATTCATTCATTAGACAAATCTTCATCAACAAAAGAAATCACTTTACCTGCAACTAGTTTTTCAAGATCAACTTTTGACATCTAAATGACGTTTGGATGCATAATCTCCCACATATCTTATTCAGCACGGAGGTTTTTAGCAGATTCATTCATTTTCTTGTAGCAACATAGAAGTTTATCGCAACATTTCACAATTTCTGCACAAACAATGAGTCCATTAATGGACACTTTCTCAATCACTTCCTTAACACCACGGCCAAATTGACCGATCTCACCAACTTGAGGCAAAATGTTTTTATCCACGAATATACTGGAAAAATCAGGCAGATTCACCGAATTCTTGGAACACACAAGAGATAACAATTATTCATGGGTGAGACTAGCCACTTGCTCTTTTTAAGTTAACTTTGAAATTCTATCGTTTTCATTTTGTTTCATAGTGGTCTGAAGAGCTGGCATGACCTAACTCATCACACCAGCCTAATTGGCTTTGGGCAAAAGAATATCTTGCACAAAATAATCCAAAACATCCATGTCCTTTTTTTAAAAACATTTGGAGTGGAAAACTGAATGAGTTTGCCCCAACTCATCAATTTTGAAATAACTTTTAGCCTTGAGAGTCTGAGGAGTTTTCCACTTCATCTATGTGGACACACCAATGAGATTCGTGACCACTACCCTCCCTACACATGCAATCCTTTTATTCACAAGTTTCTCAATCCAATTGGACCCCATGGTTGATGCTGAGTTGTCTAAAAGGGTATTGTTCAGTTGTCTCCCAATTGGGAAGCAAGAATGGAAGGAACAATGGACATGTTTTGACTACAAGGAAATTGACATTTGGGGAAAGAGGGGTGATACCATCAAATACAAAAGGCAAGGCAACAGGATTGACAGTTGGCACTTGATTAACATCATAGACTACATTCTTCAAATGAGGTGGACCCTAGGTAGTCTTCTTCTGAAAATCAAGTAGTGCAGCATTTTCTAGAAAAAACTATGTTGCACCATCATCCAAGAAATCACACATATCAAATGCATTAGGAGACAAAGAAGGATTATATTTTGTAAGTTCTCTATTTGGATCCTTCAGTGGACACATCTTGATGCTTTACCCTAAACCATTGTTGCATTGAGAGCTAGTGTCCTTTTTCTTCTTGATGCCATCACCATCATCGCTTCCAGATCCCCCAAGAACACCTAAATGAGTGGCATTTTGTGAAGAGGATTTATTTTGAACATTATGACCAATGGTTGTGTGGCCCTTAGAATGGGTATGGCTTCTAGGCCTTGAAGACCCATAAGCCATCTTCCAAGGTTATCTTATCTTATTCTTCAACCACCTTTAAGTCCTCTTCAAAATAGGTCTAGATATGTCTTCAATTGAAGTAATATTTTTTCAAGAATAATCGTCATCCAAGAGGGGGAAAATCACAAAATGTTCTTTTACGGATGTGGGCGACTTAATAAACTCATCTTCATCATCACCTAAATCCACATGAACCTTGAAAACATCATACATGATAATTTCTTCAAGAATCATGCGATGCATTTCTCATCTCTTGAATTCAATCATGCCATCATAGTTGGTCCAATAATCCTTAAGAGAAGGAACATGAGCATAGGGCTTGCCAAGAATAGATTCCATCTTACCACATCCATAAAAATAAGCATGACTCATATAGGTTCAAAGTTGTATTAGTAATCTCAACAAAGAGATTTTTAGCACAAACAATGTCTTTGCAAGAATAAAAAACAATTATGATGGGGAAATGAACCCCTAAAATATCCCTTTCAGGGATGAAAACTAAACAAAGGGGTTATCTAACAAACCCTACTAAAACAAGCAATTTTCAAAATTTATTCCAACCCTAGATAACTGATAAAATAAATTGCAGACTGTTGTAAGTGCCCAACAATGGCACGAAATGAATATTCAATGGATCCAAAAATTATAGAAAATTAGCAATAATTACAGCCAACAATTTAGGCTCAAAAACTGAATTTTTTCAATGTGAATGACTAGAAAATTATTACAAAAATACCAGAAATTAGTGTGGATGTTCCACACTCTTGCAAAAGCCCAAAAAGGCCTCAAAAGACCGTTGCCCAACCTAGAAAAGGGTTCGCTGCACCTGTAAGTAGTTCATTGCACCTTATGGAGGTATGTTGCCCTGAAAACAGCCCACAAACAAGTCGCCCAACCTCCAAACCCTAATCGTTCCACCAATAAATGAAAAGATGGTGTTGAAAACACCCTTTTTCTACCAATGATGCTCAATACAACCTCTTTGTGAAGTTGCCCTAAAGTCTGAAATCAAGGGTTTTCATCCTTGTTCCAAACAACCTTTAAGGGATTCCGTCCTCAAAGCAAAGTCCAGTATTTTTGTGCTTAAGACTTAATGAAATTAATTATCAAAAATAGCATGAACCTCTCCACAAGATCCCCCCTTTTCCTTTATAGCCTTTCCCCAAAGGGGTGCGTCCAAAAGGAAAGGAAAACAATTCAACTATTAAAATGACCTTTTCTTATAAGCTTTCACTTAATCACTTAAGTGCCCATAACCCTCAAATGTCCCCTTCTTAAATGAAAACTAGAATATTAAAGTACTTTTATAATTGCTCTTTATGAAAATTAGAATAATAAAGTACTTTTATAAGTGCTCTTTAGAAACCCCAAGTGTTTCCCTTCTTCCTTTTTTCCTTAGCCCTTGGTAAACAAAACAAGGCTAAGGGTCTTCAATGGCTCCATGATCAAAATGAGGACATGACAATCCTCCCCGCCCAAAATTGTTTGTCCTCAATCAATAGCAACATCCATGGAGTTATCCCAACTCCCCATGCAAAGCTCAACTCCCGCTTCTTCCCATGGAAGGGAGGCCTCTTGTTAAAGTCCTTTCATGATGTACTTGAAGACTCTTGTCTGCCCACTCAAGCGGGAAATGACACAATAGCAACACATTGTCCTCCTCATTCTCTCCATTGAGACCTTGCACCCCGGGCTTCCCAACAAGATGACAAAAGTAGAGAAATTCCCTGAATTTGCAGCAATGTAGGCGCTGGAAAAGTTTGTTCCAGCAAGGTGATCGCTGGAAATTTGGGCTTTGATTATCCACCTGGCAACACCTACACAAGACACACAAACATGTTAGTCAAAATGGAGGATCTTCTTCCTTAATGTTCCATGCAGGGGTGGCTACACTCCCTTTCCTTGCTTGCATACTTGACAACCTTCCCCAAGGTGTTCGGTATCCATTCCTTGCTTCCTAACAACCAAAAACCATTCAAATTTGAAAAAGATATAACCAAGCCAGCCACTTTCATTGTGATTGATTGGCTGTTTGCACACAAATCAGACTTCTTATTACCCAAAGATTTGAAACCAGTCAACCACCACTCACCCTTTTGAAATTCCTTCTTACAACATACCTTTGAGTTGGATTTGATGACCCTTGAACTTGCAATAAATGCACTGCAACTGTCATGGGCAGCATGGTAGAAAGAGATATAGTTGTTGCCCTCCATCATTCTTATCCCTTTATGCACCTTAGAGAGGTGCCTTCCTCCTTCCTTGGTGGGATCCCCCATTCTGGCTGGAAATTCCATTTCCAACCAATGCTTCCCCAAGTTTCTGAACAAAGCTCCTTTAGGGTGGTACAAAAACACCCCTCATGGCTGCCTATGATCCTCAAGGCTCTTCTTTACATCCTATGATATGGTTCACAACCTTTTTGGAAATAATCTGACTCACACAAAACTGAACCATACCTTTTTGTGATCCAATTGAGTGCCCATTTTCGGAATTCCCATGTGCAAACCTTCATAAAGAAGGCAACCTTGACTTGAGGCCCAATGAAGCACCCACCTGGCCCATAGTCCTCTTCCAAGCTGCCCTTTCCACTCGTACCTCCAAGATGGCATGTGAGTGCAAAACCAATGTAAAATTCCTTTACCTCTCAAGTTGCCCTTAGCTTGCCCTCCCTTCCCCACAAGATGGGAAGTATTTGTGGCCTCCACACAACCTTATAATTTTGAATTCTAAATTTCTTCCTTCAAAGCATACTTGTTCAAAAGGGAGTAAACATTCATGCCTAAATATTGCTGCCCTATCACAGACTTTACAAAGTCTAGGACATTTATCATGCTTAGAGAGAGCAAAGTTTCCGTCCTTGAAGGTAGCTGCCCCATTACAACATATCTCGAATTCCATGCATTAGAAATGGACTGAGCCTTCACACTTTGAAGGGATTGTTCCCATTCGAAAAATTCAAACTTGTTGTCATAGGAGATGGGCTGAGTTCTCTAACAATTTTCAGATATCTGTGCACAGGTAGTGGGTTGGGCTTCCCCGGAATAATCAGCATTTTTTACACATGGGGCGAGATGAATGTCATCATAAAACTCATAATTTTCTGCCTTGGAAGTGGATTGAGTTTTCACAAAATACTCCAAAAATTTTGAGTATGATAGGAGCTGAGTTTCCCAAAATAATTCAGATTTTTTCATGATTGCAATGAGCTGAGTTTTTGCAAATTGAAAGGGTTGTCCCAAACAATAATTTCCAAAAACTTTTATGCTTACCGAACACGGTATGTGATGGATTCCCACATGCTGAGGTGGCTGTCCCAAATTGGAATTTGCAGCCTCTTCCCAAGGTCTGAAAGTTTCACTTGGATCCCATATAAAATCTAAATTTCAAACTGGCTCAACATCCATCTCAAAAAGTGGATTGTCAAAATATTGAAAGATATTCCTATCCTTTTGTTCAAATTCTACATTTGCAACTTCTGAATTTTCTAAAAAATATCCCAAATCAAGGTCTTCTTGGAGTCTAACGAGCTTATCAATTACTTGCTCGATTTCCCTTGCCCTTGCTTCATTCTCTTGCTCCCTAAACTTCCTTGCAACATCAATCTGATTTTTTGCCTCAATAAATGCCCTTTGACTATTTTTTAAGGAGTCCTTGGTTGATTCAAGCTCAAGGGTGAGTTTAACAGCCTTAAGCTTCATTGTCTTATGAGCATTTTAGGCCTCATTTGCAAATTTGATGGCCACCTCCTTGTGTTTGATTATATGAAGATATTCTGATTTTGTTGTTTTCATTGCATCCTTGTTTGTATGTAAATCCACAATCGTGACAATTTCCTTCAAGTATTCCCTCTCCACATTTTGCATTAATCCTTCAAAGAACCCTATTGTGTGGTCCAACCTTGTTAGGGCTTTGTACTTCCCTCTCAACTATTACCAACAATTGTTTTTTCCAACCTCCCTAGTGAAAACTAGAGTTATGCGATGAAAATGAACTATTGTTAGAATCAATACAAACATCAACCTTTTCTTCTACAACATTCATTTTCATAGAGTTATTTTGAAATATTTCTGCCTTATAGGGCTTGTATTCTTCTTTCTCAACTCTGGTATCTTCAACAACATCAAAATTTTCTTTTTAAGGCTCACTTGTTCCCTTCATACTCTTCAAAGTCTCTTCCCATGGCTCTTCCCTTTCATTATTTACCATTTGTAGCTCCCTTTGCTGCCCACAAGCTTGATGTAAAACCTCACCTTGCTACCCCAAAATATCAGGTTTTTGGTACTTAGAAAAAACAGCACTTGGCTGCCGCAAAAGATCTAATTTCTGATCTTTTGAAGTTGCAACCCTAAGCTGCCCCAAAGTTTTGTCCCTTTCTTGTTCAAAGGGCATCAAGGTACCAATTTTTCGATTCAAATCTGATTTCTCTTTCCTTATCACAAACTGAAATTCCATCATTTCACAAGCTTGCTTTGAACCTACATTTTCAGAATTCATAAGGTTCTTAAAACAAGAATTTAAATGATTCTTCACATACCTTAAAGCTTCCTCATATTTATTTAAAACCAACTCTAATTTTTCCCTTACTCCAATGAAAGGAACAACTACAAATATATTAAATCCAAAATTGATACCCTTTGTAAATCTCAAAATATTACCAGGATCCCACACCTTTTGGCAACAACAATTATCAACTTGAATCAAGGGGTCCCCATGCCCCATGTTGTAAACTATATGCCTCATTTTATCACCCCTTTTAGCATGCTTCTTATGAGGGCAACAAATCTAAAACGACATAGTGTGACATAATAAATCTAATATATTACCAAGCTTTTCATACCTTAGGCTACAAACAACAAGCTTGTCCTTCTTTGGTGAAGTAGGGTCTATGGAAATGTAATGTCCCAAAATTGGGACGACAACCAAAAAAAAGGGTTTTTCAACAAACCCTAGCCAAACCAAGTACCAAATTGAAATATGAAAATCTATAACCAGTCAAACCTTAGCTGGAAAAATGTATGATATTCAATCTAAAGAGCATTCAAATCAATCCACAAGAAGCTGAAAATTATTTAGAGAATTGAATACCTTTTTCAGGGTCCAATAATAGGTCAAATTGCTGAAAATACTTCATAAAAATATTTTGAATTTTTTTTGAAGGTACAATTGTACTTTTCAGCCCTTAAATGCCTCGAAATACTCTCGAAGTGGTTCCCCACACTTCAAATAAATAGAAGGAACAAATCTGGAAATTATCCCTTGGTTTTCTTTCACCAAATTACCTTTCGGAGCTTGCCAAACAAGTCATCCAAGTGCCAAAATTGAAAAAATAATTTCTGAATATTCTAGGGCATTGAATGACCCTAAAAACCTTGCAAAACCACTCCAACACAAATCACCCAAAATAGAAACCTGCAAATCAGTCTTTCCCAAACAATTCGCAGCCCACAATAATTATTATTTCCTACAAATAGACTGAAACTTCAAAAATTTATAACTCCCTCAATACTTGGAATTATGATGCAATTAAGAGCTCATATTGACTACAAAATTAGTGACTATCAAATAAAAATAATATCGAAATTTTCCTTCCATGGAAAGGCCACCAAAACTTGCTTTAAAATTATGAAAACCGTAGTTTCTATAATTTTTCTCCTCAAACCCTAAGTTCACTCAAATTTTCAGAAGTAGGTGGTGTTTTAAAACACCTTTGTAGATCCACTTGCATGAACAGATATAATTTGAAGCTCACTTAAAATCATTGAATAGAGTTGCCCAAATATAAGGAATGGAGGTTTTCGTCCCCAAACCTAAAACACTTCTTGAAGGTTTTCGTTCTCAAGAGGTGGAAACCAAGCTTGACATACTTGATTAATAATTCCAATAGCCAATAATGCATAACCTTTTCAAATGAGACTTCACTTTCCTTTTATATCCCTCCAACTGTGGTGCCCAAAACAGAGAGGGGAGAGTACCTTTTTCTTTTTAAAATAGATATATTAAAAATTTCCTTATAAAAACACTTTAGGCCTTAAGTGCCCATGACCCTTAAAAAGGCCCAACTTAAGTGTAAATTAAATCATAAAGTACTATTCTATTAAATGTTTTTGAAGCCCTCAAATGTCCCATTTTTCTCTTCTTTCCTTAGCATTTTTAGGAACAATTCAAGGTTAAGGACTTAAGCAAGTTTATAACAAAAGGAGGGACATTACAGTCCTCCCTACCCAAAATTGTTTGTCCTCAAGCAATTGCAAAAGACCACTCTTTACTATGCAAGCTCTTCTTGTCAATGCCTCCCATGAAATGAAAGCTCCAAACCAAAACCTTACTCTGTTGTAACTATGTTTTGGGGGCTGCCCCAAGATCTAGAGGTGTTCTTATAGCCCTCCAAAGGCTCCATATGTTCCCAATCAACCATCCCTTTCAATATCGAGTGGAAGATAGGCAAACTCCTTTCCCTTATACCTTTAAAAGGGGTGTTATGTGACCCAAAGTTGCAACAATAAACATGAGAGAATATGATTACCTTGCTGCCCCATGGACAAAGACCTAACAAATGCCGGGCCACCATTATCCCAATATGCAAAAAGAATCCAACAAGGTACCTATCATGATGTGAGACCTCTAAAACATACCACTCACCATATACGGGCATCTTTGTGCAAACCATGTGCCTTCCAAAAGGCTGCTACTTGTCAATCATCCCATGCATGCATAAGACCTTCCAAAAGCTCATCAATAGCTTTCCAACACTTACCAAATATAACTGTACCTTCTTCGCGTATATGCTTCCTCTATCATCCACCAAAGGTGCCAACATATGCATCTTACTAAGACTTGGCAAGAGCTGAACTGTATTAACAATTTCAGTGTTTCCTCCCTTGTAATATGGTTGTACATGCATGCACATCTCTAATTTTTCAAGTTGACAAAATCGGGAATTGATATATGCATAATTCTCTTCATAAAATTCAGAATTTCTCCCCTCTAAACATGGTTGTGTTTGCTTTCCCAAATCTGATTTTGCTGAGAAATAAATTTCAAAACTCGCACTTATCTTCATCCCATCAATACAATCATGGCCTCTGGAAGATGTCAAACCGCTGTCCTTACCCATCCCTTTATGCCTCGAAGAAGACTCTCTAATGTGCAAAGAAGTAGCCAAAAGAATTATTAGGTACCACATACCTTTGAAGCAACTCATCACCATATGCAATCCACCATGAGTGGTCCCCATCATATGCAAAGCATGTTTTATCCAAGGCTACCCCTTCTCATGACTACTATGTAAGTATGTGACCATGTAAATATCAAAAGAATGTTCAAAAATAAACAAGGTACACTGTTATTTCATACTCACAAATTTTACCTACTTTTGGTGCAAACCGTGGTCTCTAAAGATGTCATTTTCTGTACTCAAAAACCGTTGGAAATAAACAATTAAATCAGTCATGTTGTTCCCATAAGGGGGCTCTAGTAGAAGCAAGAATTCTGATTTTTCTGATTGCACAAAATCAGAAACACAAGGATTAATATCTCTCCTTGTCATGAGTAACAAAGTACCTCCAAAACCAATTTTTATATGTTTGTTGGGTAGTTGTAATGAATGACACCACTCAGAATTTTTAGAGACAAATTTTCAGACTTCTTATCAACAATTTCAAGCTTCTTTGTTGGTTGCCATGTGTTGGCCATTTTTTGGCCTACATACCAAAATTTTGCCTAAGTGTGAGAGGGTGGGCATTCAAGCAAGACTTCGGGTTTTACATAGCAAAAGACTTCGGGTTTTTTGGAAGGAGAAGTCTTTGGGTTTTACAAGAGACAACTTATTTCACTTTATGAGTAATCAGAAGTTGAAACCCCTCCGCAGAAGTAATCCGGGCTGGAAAACCCGAATTACTCTTAACAGTGCAAATCGGGTTTTGAGAAGTGCTTTGCTTATGAAAGTTTTATCAAAAGAAGTAATCCGAGTTGGAAAACCCGAATTACTCTTGACAGTGCAAATCGGGTTTTGAGAAGTGCTTTGCTTATGAAAGTTTTATTAGTAGAAGTAATTCAAGTTTAGGAACCCGAATTATTCAGGATAGTGCATTTCGGGTTTCCCAAGGTGAAAGACTTATCTCTTTTTATAAGTAACAAGCAATGACGAATCCGAAGTAGGTGCCAGTGAAGAGTCCGAAGGATTCCTTCGGAATAATTGTCAAACACAGAGGAGACTGACATTTTTTTTCACAAGATAAAAGTCCAAAGGAAAGAATAAACCAAGGGTCAACGGAATTCCAAAGGAAATGGACCAAACAAAGCCCGCAGGAAGTCAAAGCAAAAAAACCAGAGGGAATAAACAAGGAAAAGAAAAATTTAGAAGGAAAGACATCCTTTGGACAAAAAGTCCGAAGGAATTCTTTCTTGCCAATTTTTCCGATTTTATTCTCTTTGCTCTTATGTCTTGCCCCCTGGATTTACCTTTGGTTTTCTTGCGGACTTTTATTATCTCCTTGGCTTCATTATTTTCTGCCCCTTTTCATTGATTTGTTTGCATTTTTCCCGAAGCAATCCTTCGGACTTTTATTATCTCCTTGGCTTTATTATTTTCTGCCGCTTTTCGTTGATTTGTTTGCATTTTTCCCGAAGCAATCCTTCGGACTCTCGCCCCCTGGATTTACCTTTGGTTTTCTTGCGGACTTTTATTATCTCCTTGGCTTTATTATTTTCTGCCCCTTTTTGTTGATTTTTTTGCATTTTTCCCGAAGCAATCCTACAGACTTTTATTATCTCCTTGGCTTTATTATTTTCTGCCGCTTTTCGTTGATTTGTTTGCATTTTTCCTGAAGCAATCCTTCGGACAAAAAGTCGGAAGGATCGCTTCGGGAAAAATGCAAACAAATCAACGAAAAGCGGCAGAAAATAATAAAGCCAAGGAGATAATAAAAGTCACAAAGGAAACCAAAGGTAAATCCAAGGGGCAAGACATAAGAGCAAAGAGAATAAAATTGGAAAAATTGGCAAGAAAGAAATCCGAAGGAATATAAGACAAAGGAGATAGCAAAAAAACCCGAAGATACTATATACAGGCAAAGCAGAATATCCGAAGAAAATCCGAGACCAACGAAAATCTGCAGATAAAAAAGAATATCCGAAAGAATTAGGCTAAGGGAATAGCCAGGAATTCGGAGGAAATATAGACAAAATAATCCAAAAATAGAATCACGCTGAAAATAGACACGAACTGGGAGACCAAAATAAGAGAAAATACATGCGAACAAGGGCTATTTTTGGCAGATTTCTAAATTTCAGTTGACCCATAGTTTAACTAGTCAAAGTCACGCTTCTCCAAACGTTCTAGCAGTCCGAGTAGAGCTCATCTATTGAATCTTAACATGGATTTCCATGCAAAGAGAGGTGGGCGTTTTAACAAGCCCAACCGTCCACTTTCAAACGCCAAAGAGCTAGTCACTAATTTTAGACATGGCTCAGTTGATCATGCATAAGCAAAGTCAAACGTTTGAGCCCACCGTCCACTTTTCAATGCAAGAAAATTTTATGCAAGACAAAATAGACTTTTGTAAAGGTTGAGTTGGTTTGAGTTTACTCCCTCTCTATTTTCCAACGCCAATCTCTTGGCTCTTTGTAATTTTCTATATTAATGGCTTTTCAGCCTTGTAAAATCTATCCCTCTTGGTAAGACCAAACTCTGCCATTAGTGAGTTGTGTAACCTCTTCAATCAATAAAAAGATTGTACTTTCAGATTTCAAGTGTTGGCATAGTGTATATCCATTCAGCAATTTGTATACGTGGTAGATTTCTCTTCCTTCCCAAATTCTGATTCGTACCTAGTTGCTAGCTCATGTTATGCAGGTCATGTTCAGTGTTTTATGTCTTTTGCTGAAGATGTAAATGGATGTTAGGTGGCTGCAAAGTGTCTTGTATCAGACCTCTCTCCATCGTTTTCCCTCACATTTTTGTCATTGGATCGAACCTTCTCATTAAATACTTATGCATAGTGATCAATTAAAATCAAAGGTCTTTATTTTCCCTTGTTTGATTTAGTGTTCAAGGTTCCAAGTAGAGTGGATCAACATTCTGGTGTATCACCGTCATTTAGGTAGGATTTCCCCTTCAAGTATCTTTCTCCCTTTTCCATGGTAGTCCACAGCACAGAGTAAAGATCTGCATTGATACATCTTACAGGAACCAGCTTTCTCTGGAGGTTTTTCTCACCATTGAGACACCCACCCTCGTGAGAAGATCTCATTGTTTCAACTGGAGAGAGGATTAGCCATTTCATTACATCTTCGTTTCAGGGTGCAACTCCAAGTTGACAACACTATGTACAAACAATATGCTCTTTTTGGTCGGTCAATGACCAAGATTGTTGCGAACAATTTTCTGAATTTTCCGAAAAGAAAATAAACAAATTTTTCTTCACCAATTTACCTTGCCAACTGTTGCTCATGATTTGAGCCTTTGCCCAATCTATGATAGACCTTAAACCTTCTTCCATGTTTCCATATCATCCCTTCCAATTGGTCGCCCATATATGGAAGCCAACTCATTCCTTGCATTGCTCTTAGCAAGGGGTCTCCAAAATAAATCAATTTCGTGATGTGTTGGCATGCTTTTTGGCATGCCCTTCACCTTGCCCTCACCCTTGCCATGATCCACATACCCTCCCAAGTGATGTAGGAGCATAATTGGAAGGTTGTGCACAAATGAATTGTCCAAAAAAATAATTAAATGGCTTACCTTTATCTGTTGTTCTGGAAATTACAGAACGTTGATAGTGATCATTAGCCTTGGTAGTGTGGACCTTGTTCACCGTTTTCCCTTCATCAATGTGCAATATTGATTTCTCTTTATCGTTGGCATGATTATGTAGGTATTTAAGGGATTCACCTTCCTCCTTGAACTTCCTTAGGTGTTGCCTAGCTAGGAAGGCTATCATCCTTGCTTGCTTTGCCCTTCTCATCCACTCATCACACCTTGCTTGTGTCTTTGACATAAGGGCACAATTATCCTTTCCTTGGTTGAGCATATTATCCTCTCCTTTCCTTGGCATAAAGAGTGTCTTCATAGTGTGTCCACTTCCCTTCAATTTTTATGGCTTCTTTCGTGTGAGTCCTCATGAAGTTTTTCTCTACTTTTCTTTTCTTCCTCTTGCATGACTTGCTTCTTATCACAAATGGCTGCCACACTTGATCCTTCTTCCATGGTGTGTTTAGAGTTCATCTCTTTGGGTTCATCCATCATTTTGGAGGTCACCAACATAGGTGCCCCATTACTTAAACCATGTAAAACAATTTCCTTGTTGGCTGCCATAAATTTCAGTTCTGATTTTTGCAAGTTATGAGTGTATTTGATAAGGGATTGGAACCATTGGGCTCCAAGCACAACATCTAACTCATCATGATCAATCACATTAAATTCTCCTTCAAATGTGTATTCGCCCAATGCTAATTTTAACTCCATAGTGCTGGAATTGTAAGAGATGGAGGAGCCATCCCCAATAGTTACCTTAAATCCTTCATTTGCTTTAGTGGGCATCTTATGTCTTGCAACGATTTTGGCATTTATGAAATTGTGAGTGGCTCCATTGTCCATTGTCGTGATAACCCTTTTTCCATTAATGGTTCCTCTAACACGGAAAAGGTGGCGTCTATTGGCGCTTGATAGAGTGGTGATCACTTCTTTCTTTGCCACATGTTGGCTGTCCATTTCTTTTTGATGCACTCGCCCTCCATTTTCGATTTGTTTTTCCTTGGATGGCTACCCTCCTATGCTCATTTCGTGTGTCTTTGACTCTTCTGAATTTTCTGTTCTTAACTTCAGCTGATGGCTTGTTTCTTTGAGTCCATTAATGGCCTCTTTTTGATACTCAATCATTAAAGTCTCTCCATCAGGTGGCTGCCTTTCAAAATCAGCTTCTTTGGCTAACGATTTCTTCAATTTTCCTAAATTAATTCACTGTTGTTCGCACCTCATAGAGGGGCTTTGATTGATTTTTGGACAATGGCAAGTTCATGAGGTGGCTGCCCCTTGTACAATTGGAAATCCATTTCTTACACTTGTTTTAATGGTTGCCTTTCCTTTGATTGGAGTACTTTATCATGTGCCTTTGCTGATATAGATGCGGTTAGTTCCTTCTTCCTTTCAAACTTCTCGATTATCTCTTCCAACAAATCTTCATGTGTTCCCATCATGCTAGGCTTTTGTGTCATTCTTTCTTGATACCACTTATGGGCAGCCCCATCCAAATGCTAAATAACAAAAATTAGTGCCTCTTTTTGACCTCTAAGCCTCAAGTGTAATGTCCCCTTCTCAAACCTGATCTTCACAGTGACCGTTGGCCTTGTTCTGGAAACCCGAAGGCTAGTCGGAAGGTGCAACTTAGGGTTTCCTAGTTTTTAGGATGTCCTTGCTCGGAGTTTTGATGGCGGATTCTTTTTGGGTTTTCCGAGAGCTTTGCAGAGGTATGTTTGTCTCGGCTTTCTAAGCATTTCCAGGAATTTACTATTTTTAGTAAATTCTAATTTTGGCAGCTAACAGGTTTGTCTCAGGCAGTTGACTTTCCCTTTCAGTTGACTCATTCAGTTTCGGGCTTCAAAATGCGGTCTTGGAGAAATAAGTTTATTTCACTTAAAAATAACATTATATTTTAATGTTATGACCTTGGCCTAGTCAAATAACTTAATGTTATTTTAAAAGGTGGACTTGAAGGGGGGGCGCCATCATTGCTTGGAAAAGGGTGCCACTTTTGGGGTTAGGGCTTCAAGGGAGGCCAACTGAAGCCTATAAAAGAAAGCATTGAATTCTCATTTCATCATCTTTGTCTACAGGAATGTTATGCTGCCAGATTGGCTTTGGGATCGCTTCGAGGAATGAAGGCCTCCTAGCTCGGGCATCGCTTTTTGCTTGCAATACAGCGACTAGTGGTGATTTAGTCTAGTTTGTGAGTTTGCTTTGAGTTGTGTGCATTGTAATCAGCTTGTGGCTGTCTAGATCAGATTATAGCATATTAGTTAATTTCTGGAAATTACATTTTAAGCTACAGCAGATCCGTGTTTTCATTGGTAAATCAGAAAAGAAAAATAATCTCGTTCTGGGTATTGTGTCATTGCATCTTATTGGTAAGGGTGCCCCTTCATGAATATTTGCAGATTTTAATACAAAGCTTATGATTTTTTAATGCAAATCCGTCATTCCTTGAAGGCCGTACTTTCTAGAGTGCATTGGGATTCGTGTCAGTAATTAATAACCATTTTTAGATGCCATTTCTTATTACTAAGTTAGGCGCCATCATTTTGAGGGTCTATTGCATCAGATTTGAGATCATTTGGGTGAGAAATGTGAGAGTTATGAACTTTTGAGTGGTTTCTTAGACTGTTGTTTATTCATGAAAAGTGCAGATTTGTAACAAAAATCAGGAATTAGTATCTTGATCTTTGAGGCTGTTTCTTGTTGTTAGTTTGGACGCCATCTTGATAATAGTGCTTTGCATTCAATACCACGTCATTTGTGTATTCAAGGAAAGAGTTCTAAGCTGATCAAAAAATCTGTATACAGCGGGTTATATGATGAAAGATGCAGGTCAGTGATATCAGTTCGTAGAAATCTGCAACTTCATTCTTGGTTGAGTGTTGAGAGCATCTCAAAGACTTTGCGGTGGCTTCATTGGGAATGTCCCCAGTCGAAAGGAGGTTGGATATATTTAGTGATCTTTCATTTTAAGCTATACTTCTCAGCAAAGGAATACATTAATATTGTACATCTCTATTTATATGCTGCTTTGTATTGTTAGCAAGAATTCATCTCTTAAATTGTAAGCTGGCAGTAGTACTGACAACCATTCAGATTCTTGCTTTATCAGATTGTAATACTCCTTACTTTCAGTAGTTGTTATTGTTTTAATTGACCTCCGCCCTATGGTAGCTACTTACCCATTCTGGGTTAGCAAGCACATTCTGGGTTTTGAGCTCCGCCCTATGGTAGCTACTTTCCCTCTTGGGGTTAGCAAGCACATGCTGGGTGTGGAGTAGTTTCATCTTTCAGCATTTCCCTTTCAAGCATTGTTATTGTAATCACTCCGTCATATGGTCGCCCCTAACTCCGCATTGGATTGGGTAGCACATACTTGACGTCGAGTTCCTTTTAGTTTCATCTTTCAGCATTTCCCTTTCAAGCATTGTTATTGTAATCACTCCGTCATATGGTCACGCCTCACTCCGCATTGGATTGGGTAGCACATACTTGACGTCGAGTTCCTTTTCCGATTTTTATATAGCAGATCCTCTGACCAATGCTCGCCATCATCGGCGCCATTCTGGTTAGAGTTACAGCATAAGCAGTTTGTTTTAGATCCTCTGACCAATGCTCGCTATCATCGGCGCCATTCTGGTTAGAGTTGTTTCAGTACGTTTGGATTTATCTTCTAACCTTAACGGGTACTTGCTTCCAATGTTGAAATCTGTTAATTAAAAATTCAAAAAAATTGGCTCGGGATATTTCATCAAGTTAAGGTACTCTAACATCATATCAACCCAAACCCTTACTGAATTACCTGGATCACCATTAAAAGTTAGAACTATCTTCCCCAAATCATCCTGCATATCCATATATCCATAGTGCCTCTTACCATACCTCAAGCCTAGCGAAGCTTCGAAGTTCCTTCCCTTGCGGTATATAGGTGCAAGAGTCAAGTACTCATCATAATCCTCCATGAGAACCCAAGGAATCAAACGCTGGTCCTCATGATCTTTGCCCTGTGTATTACCTTTCATCCTTCCTTGTTTCTGTTCTGAATCCCACAAATGGCCAAGATATGGTTTTAATACCACTGTAATGTCCCCAAATAGGGACGGCAACCAAAAAAGAGGGTTTTCCAACAAACCCTAGCCAAACCAAGTACCAAACTAAAATTTGAAAATCTATAACCAGCCAAACCATAGCTGGACAAATATTTGATATTCAATATAAAGAGCATCCAAATTAATTAACAAAAAGCTGCAAATTATTTAGAGAATTGAGTACCTTTTTTGGAGTCCAATAATAGGACAAATTGTTTAAAAAACCTCACAAAAATATTCTGAATTTTTCTTGAAGGTACAACTATACTTTTCAGCCCTTAAATGCCTCGAAATACTCTCCTAGTGGTTCGGCACACTTCAAATAAATAAAAGGAACAAATCTGAAAATTATCCTTTGGTTTTTTCTCACCAAATTACCTTCCGAAGCTTGCCAAACAAGTCGTCCAAGTGCCAAAATTGCGGAAATAATTTTTGATTATTCTAGGGCATTGAATGACTCTAAAAACCCCGTAAAACCACTCCAACACAAATCGCCCAAAAAAAAACCTGCAAATCAGCCTTTCCCAAACAATTCGTTGCCCACAATAATTATTATTTCCTAACTTCAAAAAATCATAACTCCCTCAATACTTGGATTTATGATGCATTTGACCACAAAATTAGTAACTATCAAATAAAAATAATATCAAAAAAAAATTCCATGAAAAGGCCACCAAAACTTGCTTTAAAATTCTGAAAACCCTAGTTTCCATAATGTTTCTCCTCAAACCCTAGGTTCACTCAAATTTTTTAAGTAAGCGGTGTTTCAAAACATCTTTGTAGATCCACTTGCATGAACACATGCAATCAAAAGCTCACTTACAATCCTTAAATAGAGTTGCCCAAGTAGAAGGAATGAAGGTTTTCGTCCCCAAACCTAAAGCACATCTTGAAAGTTTTCATCATCAAAAAGTGTAAACCAAAGTGACATACTTGATCAATAATTTCAATATCCAATAATGCATAACCGTTTTAAATGAGACTTCACTTTCCTTTTATATCCCTCCTCCAAATGTGGCACCCAAAATAGAGAGGGAGAGTTTACCTTTTCCTTTTTTAAAAAGATATATTACAAATTTCCTTATAAAAACACTTTAGGCCTTAAGTGCCCATGACCTTTAAAAAGGCCTCAACTTAAGTGGAAATTAGATCATAAAGTACTTTTCTATCAAAGGCTTGTGAAGTCCTCAAATGTCCCCTTTTTATCTTCTTCCCATAGCCTTTTTAGGAACAATTCAAGGCTAAGTACTTAAGCAAGTTTATACCAAGAAGGGGGACATTACAGGAAACCCTCTATCCTTGTGATTCCCCATTTCTTCTTCAAATACATGTCTCTCCACAATGTTATGGAAATCAGCACGTTTGTCAACTTTATCCTCCAATGATTGAGCTTCAACCACACAATTCTCTCCCCCATCTTGCAAATTTGACTCTCCTCCTTTGGGCTTGTGCTCCATGATCTCTCCCTCTTCTCTCATCATCAAGAGGAAATCATTTCGTGATAATGAAACACTCATCACTTTTGTTGGTCATTTGTTTTTTTTTAAGGGGGCTCTTGATGCATCGGGCTTGACCCTATAACCTTTATCAAATCCTTGGGATCTATTGCTCCTTCTGATAATTCTACATAGCTTGCAACAAATCATCCTTGACTTCATCCATTGTCATCTTCTTCATCTCCACCTTTTGAATGGGATTTTGTACTCCTCTTTTGGCAAAAACATAGGTTGCCAATCCATTGTAGTCACTCACACCCCACAACTGGCCAAGAAATTGGCTTTGATACCACTGAAATATTTCTTTTAGGGCTAAAAACTAAACAAGGGTTATCCAACAAACCCAACTGATACAAGCAATTTTCAAAATTTATTAAAACCCTAGATAACTGAAAAAAATTGCAGACTATTGAAAAAAATGTCTCCAAAAATTATAGAAAATTAGCAATAATTACAGCCAACAATTTAGGCTCAAAAACTATTTTTTTCCAATGTGAATGACTAGAAAATTATTACAAAAATACCAAAAATTAGTGTGGATGTTCCACACTTGTACAAAAGCCCAAAAAGGCCTCAAAAACCCATCGTCCACCCTAGAAAAGGGTTCATTGCACCTGCAAGTAGTTCGCTGCACCTTATGGAGATATGCTACCCTGAAAATAGCCCACAAACAAGTCGCCCAGCCTCCAAACCCTAATCTCTCCACCTGTAAATGAAAAATGGTGTTGAAAACACCTTTTTTTTTGCCAGATGCTCAATACAACCTCTTTGTGAAGTTGCCCTAAGTTTGAAATGAAGGGTTTCCATCCTTATTCCAAACAACCTTGAAGGGATTTCATCCTCAAGGCAAAGTCCAACGTTTTTGTGCTTAAGACTTAATAAAATCAATTATCAAAAATAGCATGAACCTCTCCACAAGATTCCCCATTTACCTTTATAGCCTTTCCCCAAAGGGGTGCATCCAGAAAGGAGGGAACACAATTCAATTATTAAAAGGAACTTTTATTATAAGCTTTCACTTAATCACTTGAATGCCCATGACCCTCAAATGTCCCCTTCTTAAATGAAAATTAGAATATTAAACTACTTTTATAATGGCTCTTTATGAAAATTAGAATAATGTAGTACTTTTATAATTGTTCTTTAGAAACCCCAAGTGTTTCCCTTCTTTTTTCCCTTAGCCCTTGGGAAACAAAACAAGGCTAAGGGTCTTCAATGGCTCCATGATCAAAAGGGGGACATGACAACCCCCTTTTTGTGTTTGTGAGAAAGAACTTGGTGAACTTCAGCAATATGTCTTACATACTCTGTAAGGAGAATTAGGTCATCGTTGTACCTGGGAAGCATGTAAGGAGACATTTGAACCCATATAAACAAAGGTAGGTGAAAGTTGTAAATTGCACAAACCAGCCGGCCCATTCCGAAATAACTTATTTTGCTTTTCGAGAAATGCAAACACTGCAATCATCTTCAAGCCCACAAATTATAGTGAGCACAAATGCATCATTGACTCTCTTCAAATGCTTCTTTCAGTCTTTATTTTGCAATTGAGTAAAATGATCATATACAACTTTACCATCAGCAAAACAACCTTCTATTTGGATATCAACAAGGGCAATTATCTTGGCCAGTGAGTATACAAGATAAGAAGTCATATAGAACAACTTGGTCTCCATCACGTTTTATCAACTATTCATGCGACCATTCACTGATAATTCCAACCCATTCTATTCTTTGATTTCTAACAAGGATGATAGAAATGCATCTACACATCAAAGGGTAAAATATTTTGGCATTTGGAGACCCAACAATTCTATTTAACAAAGTGATCATGTCTGTCAAAACTTCAAAGAAATCAAACCTCACAAGCTTCTTAAGCAATCTCTTTATGCTTTTCTTCTTTTCCCTTAACCAATGCGAGTTGATATAATTGAGCCAGGAATCAGGGTTTGCATCCCATAAACTTTTGGCATCTAGAAGAGACAACTTGGCAACCCAATCCAATGGAGGCACCCTCAACCACAATTCAAGAGAATCACCGTCCAACTGAACAAATACTTCACCAATCTTAGAAATAATCTTCTCAATTATAATGATCAGTTGCAGCAAGAACGAGTTCAGGACTCTTCACAACTGTGGGGAAGGTTGCAGCCTCAACAAAAGTGGATTCTTTCAAATTAAAATAAGACTTGTTGGTTTGACTTTCTTGCAACCTTTCTCCCAATTCTTCAAGGTCAATGTGTTCTAAAGGTGTATCAAATATTTATTCAATCTCTAAAGCAATGGACCTCTTTTTCTCATAGCACTTGTACTTGTACTTCATCAGTTACTTGCAATCACAAAGAGCCGATACAAGAAGAACAATGGAAACGTTCAAGTGCAGAAGACAAGAGAGAACACGAGTCGTAAGGCAAGAATATGAATAGAAAGGCGAGGGCACGATGGTTTCAAATAGTGAAAATGATAGGGCGTGGACGATTATATATATATATATCCACCAGAGGAGAGAGACATTAATGCAGTAGGTGGCATAGTAAATATTGCATCAAAAATTGTACCACAAAAGATGATCTAAGAAAGTAGGTATGGATGGCCAATATGCATTGCCAAAGAAGCCAAGCAGGTCCGACAAGTCCAATGCGAGTTGAAGACTTAGTCAATTTAGTAAGATTCAGTCTGAGTATGTGGGGAAGGAAGAACCGAATGGATGAACATGTGAGACACATTTGTCCAATGAGCCCAAGAAGACTCCAGACTAACACAATTTTGGGTGAGTTGACGAATGGAGGACCATGTGGACGATATGTGAGACATGAAGGCCCAATAAGCCCGATAAGGCTTCTATACTTGACCATTTTTCCATCATAGAACGAAAACAATTGGGAATCTGTGGAAGTGAGGAAAGTACATTGAGTGCATAAATGTCCACAAATCCCGACAAGCACGTGCCTTATAAATATTTACTCCTTGGAATCGAATAATTCGGTAAATTTCGGTAAATGATGGCCCTAGCGAAGGTATAGAGAGACTAGAAAATCCCAATAACCCTGATGGATCATGCCTTAGGAATTTTTTGAATAGGAAATCAAGAGTACATGAGATTAGTGGTCAATTCGAAAGTACATGAGGGGCAAAAAAGTCCAATTTTCCTAACAATGCTTTAAAACTTCAAAAAAATTCAGAGATGTATTTGACAATAGAGAAATCAGAGATGAACGAAAACATCAAAGGTCATGAGGACCACAAAAGTCCATTTTTCCTAACGAACATGTACTAGGATAAATTTTACTTATTCACAAATAAAAATATGAGGATCTCCAATCAAGGCAACCATATGAATATGAACCCAACATGTGAGAAATTAGCTAAAACAATCTAAATTGACCTGAAATTTTTATATGGAGTATTAAAATTTTAATACAACAATGAGGGCGCAATGCTTTAAAGTAGTGAAAATGATAGGGCATGGATGATTATATATAGCCACTAGAGAGGAGAGAGGCATTAATGTAGTAGGTGGCTAGTAAATATTGCATCGAAATTTGTGCCACAAAAGGCAATTGTAAAAAGCAGGGATGGATGGTAGATATGCATTGCAAAAGGAGCCAAGGAGGTCCAACAAGAGTGATACAAGTTCAAGACTTAGTCAATTTAGTAAGATTCAGGGGGAGTATGTGGGAAGGGAAGGACTGGGTGGGAGAACATGTGAGATGCATTTGTCCTACTAGCCCGACAAGACTCTAGACTTAGCAAATTTTGGGTGAGTAACTCAGAGATGGCAGGGAATGGAGGACCATGTGGATGGGCATGTGAGACATGAAGGCCCAATGAGCCCGATAAGACTTCTATACTTAGTCGTTTACCCATCATAGAATCGAGACAATCAAGGATCAGTGGCAGTGAAGGATGTGTGTGGAGTGCATAAAAGTCCACAAATCCAAATGAACATATGCCTTAGAAAAAATTTGCTCCTTGGAATTGGGTAAATCAGGAAGTGATGGCCCTAGCGAAGGTACATAGAGACTAGTAAATCTTTATATGCTTGACAAATCATTCCTTAGGATTTCTTCGAATAGGAAATTGATAGTATAAGAGATAAGCGATCAATTCGAAAGTACATTAGGGGCACAAAAGTCTGATTTTCCCAACGACGCTTCAAAACTTGAGAAAAGTTTCAAATAAGTATTTGACAATAGAGAAATTGAAGATGAATGACAACACAGAAGGTACAACAGGACCACAATAGTTCGCTTTTCCCAACAAACACATACTTAGATACATATTGCTTTTTCACAAATAAAAATATGAGGATCTCCAATTAAGACAACCACGTGAATATGAACCTGACATATAAGAATTTGATTAAAACAACTTAAATTGACTTGAAAATTTTATATGGGGTATTAATTTTAATGAGAAATTTTAATACAACAATGCATAGGTGTCTCATTTTATAATTGTGGTTGAATCTGTTAATTCTACCTCATTCATAATTTAATTGTATTGGGAGAATATTACCCTTTTCGGAAAATTCATTTGAGATGAAGTTGTGTGTGGATACTAGGTCTATAACAATTATGCTCCTCTGTACAAGCCTCCACCTACTCCATTCTCCACTCCCACTTCAAGTTCCCAACACTCCCACTTCAAGTTTTTCACTCTCTCTGAGGTCCTTTTGCTACGTGTCTATAACCTTGGTTCTACATGTGTAGAGAATTTGAATGGAACGCTAGACAATGGTTGATGAGAGACTGGATTGTATTAAGCGTGCACTTTAGCAATGTTAGGATAGTTAATTTAACGACTACATCACTAAGAAAATGCACTCTCATGAAATGACACTTTTGGGAAATGCAATCCATGAACAAGAAGCTCTCAATCCTTTTTGTTTGTTTGCACATCCTTATTCTTCTAGTCCTTTTCAGTATTTGGCCCACACGGAAGATCATTTATCTTGTTCCATCAATGAAAAAATCTCATATACTTTCTTTTAAGCTATAAAGACCATTGTGTTCACCTCAAGCTAGAAATTCACCACCTCGGCATGAAGGGAGCTATCCAATGCCAAATAAATTGCTTCAATAATGATTTTTAAAAAATTAGGTCTTTTGATAAGATGTTTCTTTGCAATTGTTAGACTAGTCCTTAGACTATATCTTACTTGAAATGTTATGTATTAGCAAAACTTCTCATTCCATGGTAATTCTATTAATATGGAGCCTAAGAATTTTGGCTATACTTCTTGTGATTAAGAACAATCTATTTTTTGGAAGGTATTATTTCCTTTTTGGATGGTAGGTTGTTATATATAATGCAAGCCCTATCAAATATAATTATCACATCCTACTATTTGTGGGGCTCAACTCTGTTATAATATTATTATTTTCTGGAGAAAATATAGAATATAATTTCCAGTTTTTCTTTGTCTCACCGGGCATCAACAATGTTGATACTCCAAGAATAGTATGTTGCTTCAATCTCTTGGCATCTCTATTGACCCAATTTCTCCATTAGAATACTCCATGGATGCCCCTCCTTACATTCTCCCACAAAAGGATGTGATCAATACAACTGCCAAGGAAGACATTTATTGTCAATACATTCGAGACCTCTCCCCACAATCCCTCAACCCCAAAATGTATTTCTATGTTAAGCATTTCTTACAAAATGTTTACGGCACCATCAACCGACTTGATTCTCTCAAGGGTCATTGGTCACATGACCTAAGGATCCCATTTGGCCAATTGACGGTGTTTTTCCACGAGTTACAAGTAAACTCATAACACCATATTCTTTGTGATGATAGGATTTGTCATGTTTGTCCTCTATAAGAGGTAAGAATGAGGAGCACTTTATTTTCAAATGTTTTGTCTATTATGAGATTCAATGGATATATTATTGTTTTTCATGTCTACTACAAGATGTGGTTGAGGTATTATTGTTTGTACATAGATTCAAAGGTTTCACATCCACCACCTATCCCTATCCTGACCATAGGAGCTTGGCCCTTTTCTTTCAAGAGGTTTTTAGTTTCAAGCGTAAAGCATTACATGGGACCATCAAGGTTACCAAGTCAATTACCACCTCCTTTCATCCAATTCCGAGTGTTGGGGGTAAAATGCATATCATCCATACAATTGGTCCACAAACAAATGGTGACCAACTGGTGAGGCGACGTCTTCCTCTGTGTGTTAATCGTAGAATATCTCAGCCCCCTAGCTCACATACCAAGCACATTAGATTTTCTTCTACTCGGCATTGAGGGCCACCAAATTCTCTCAGCCCATAGTCTAAAGCACGTGGACATCAACATATCACTCGTTTTCTCTCTACCTTTGACATTTTTTTGACCTTGGGTGTTCACAAAGGTTCTAGGGAAAGTATCTTGCTCTTAGGATTATCCAACCTAGCCCCTCAACCCAAGACTTTCTCATAGAAATATCAGCAGATCTTATATTGGCCCTAATGTAGCGGTGAATGATGACGTTGATGCTTCTTCGGCTTTGAGTGATGATAGACACGTATGACAACACTAATCTCCAACCTCAATTTCCAATGTTGCCTTCTTCTGATCCTTATTTCCTTTGATGGGTACCCCCTCACTTGGCTATTTTTATTTGCACTTGAATACATAGTACTCATGGAAAACATTGAATACTTGTAGAAAACACCACGTACCCACCAAAAAACCGCCCAGATTTTTGCTGCTGAGAAACCATAGTAAAACTCATGAGCCGAGTAATTGCAAGGAACTTGCGAGTTCGTGGCAATTACTTGGCCAATGTTCAATTATAACAGTCGACAGTTGAAAAAGTCATTTACACTATTGCAATCAATTATTCTGTTGTTTTTCTTATGCTAAAACAAATTTTATCATTTGCTAGTTGCTGTGATGTGATTTCCATCAGCTTTGAAAAATTTGACGGGGATTTGAGAAGAAATTCATTGTTCAGGATGACAACAATGACCATGAAGCATAATGAGCTCAGACTTGTTATGGTAGCTGCAATTTAGTTGTCAATCCCCTTCTTATTATATGGCTGTTTGAACGTTTCTTGTATGTCATAAAGTCATATTTAAGGTCACACTGTTTTGTATTCCTTGACCAAGTATTCAGCAAATGATGGAGCCTTTTCTCACTCTGATTACTCTCTCCCACTCCCTAGAGGTAAGCATATAATATACGTGTAGGCATTTCATTGTATGAAAATGTTATAAGATGGTTATATGAATCATCATCTTGTTTCTAAGTGACCTAGAAACCATGTGTACTCTGATTTGATCTAAAACTAACATAAAATATACCTATGCGTTTTCTACATTCATTTCATATACTCTTTAACAGTGTTTTGCATGTTATTTAAGTTATTTTATGAATTTATACTTTTTTGTAACTCATGGAAAAATGGCCGAATTTTGCCAAGTCGCATGTCCAAGTCAAAATTTTAGGCTGCTGAGTAATTTTTAAGTATGAGTTTTTGAACTATGCTTGAATAGCATGGTTGAGGTCCACCCAATTTCAATGTAGCTCCTCTATATATTCACATTACTTTAGTGTTTTAGTTGGTTACTTTTTCAGTTCTTAGGGTTCTTTTTGCCTTAATACTTTTCTATTGTAGTTGGATGTGATTTTGGGTCCCATTGTCCTACATTGGTCACTCATGGATGTTAGTAGTATATATTATAATTTTATTTGTCCAATGCTCATTAATTCCGTGGTCTTTATTGTTTACATCAGAAAGCTATACTACTGAATTACACTATAGCAGATATAGAATCACATGCCATGAATGCAAAAATAGATAACGAATAGAATGATTTATTTATTCCATAATGTAGTGTACAGTACAATGCAATGGTTGGGTTCAGCGACGACTTGTCACATCAGCGTCCTCACCCCAACTTCTGACTTATTATTTATTGGTTGGTTTGACCAAGCATTGTCGGTTAAGACACAACCATCAGATCCAAACATAGATAAACAAAAAGTGATTAATACACTACCTAAGCCAACAATACAATGATTTATAACAACCAAGTCATCGACAAAACATTTGTTTTATTCATAACACTGATTACAATACTTGAATGACAACATAGCTACCTACATCTACTGCAATCATGAATTTAGGATTTGGAATCTAATCATATTGCTTTTGTGTGTGAAATTGTTTGTATTTTCTTAAATTCCACCTTATACTTGCTATTGTCGTTTCTTGACATTCCCTAAGACCTATTATTACCTATAGACCTATATCCAAGTTTCAGATCATAATAATACTCTGAATCCCCATTTAATGTAATTGCCAAGTTCCCATTTCTAAATATTTGTGCCACTTTGCTCTAAACAAAATACTTTCAAGCTCCAAAGCATGGGGGGTAATAACCAAGTTCTTCACAAAAAGTGCATACTCCACCAAATGTCTAGGGTCAAAAAAGATATTCCTTCTAATATTGTCAGATATATATCAAGAGTAAGTTTATAGAGTTAGATGGTTAACTCCATACATCGTTTACATTTTCAATCAAATTTTCCCGAGTTGAATTAGACTACAATGCCTCCCATCAGATTATGCCAAATCAATTTATGAGCTTTATTTGATGACATTTCTAACAACATTATGATGGCTAGATAAGCAAGGTCCTTCTTCACAAATATCTACCTACAACCTTGATCCATAGCTGACTTGGATATTCCAACGTGCAATCCTTAAACATGGAATTGAAATTGCCCATATGTTGATCCAATGCAAATTGCTGCTAAAAAGTTCAAACCAACATATAGAAAGCTGAAAATTGATGCTTGTGACAGCTATGGGCTGCCATCTACATCCTTTATGCTAATTGCAACATGTACATACCCAAATACATGCCTACACTGCTGAAAATCAGTCTTCATACACCATCCATTTATCCAAATTCAATGTTATAATAATGAAAACAAAAGAAGTATGCTGATGTTCTAAGTGTCATGCTTAAGAAATCAGCTCTGACAGAGTTAGAATGTTCTATATTTTGAAAATGAAATTGGCATCAAGGAAATGAACAAGCGTGAAAAGAATAAGTAAACAGCACACACCAGTCATGAACACAAGATATAACCTTTCTTAACTATGGGGTTGTCCCCGATTATCAGATCTTCAGATTGCATAGCACACATGCAAATTTCTGCATCAGAATGGTTCACAAACCATCAAGAACTAAATCTGGTAAGATGTAGCTCAAAATGCAGGAAGAGGGGTCATTTCTCCTTCCATTTGGGTGGTTATCCTTCCAGTACTGTCATATTTGAACAAATTTAGGAACTTTTGAATCTTTCAAGATGACATTAAATGACTTCCAACCCGACCAGATGACATTTTGACAGATCCCACTCATGCCAAATCTGTCAAGATGATGTTAGATGAACTTTTGACGAATTCAGAAGGTGTCATTTTGTCAAGATGACATTTGACAAATTTGCAAGGTGTTGAATACGTCAAGATGACGTTAGACAACTTTTTCCTGCAAACTTGAATCCACCAAATAATTTCTGAGGATCGGAAACTCCTCTGATGCCTCTGAACATGAGTTTTGCTTCCCCTTTAAAAACTATATTCAAATTACTTCTTACTTGCCTTATCAGTTTGGACAGTGTTTTGTTGATTTTGAAGGGGTGCTTACATAGTCTGAATGTTGGGTGGATGTCTTTGCATTCTTACATAATTTTACTGATCCATTTCGCATCAAACCTACCTTTATTTTCCACTCACATCAATTCATGGTATGTCTAAGATTATATCTCAACCCCCATAGCCAAGATCACTTATTTTTAATTAGTGATGTTAAATGTTGCATTGAGTCACGGTTGTTAAAACACTATGCCAACATCAAACTAAGACAAAAAAAAACAAAATATTTACATTGTATTTGGATGTATACGATGCCATATGGAACATTGGTAGATAATCTTCCACTTTACAAATCGGTTTGTCAATCTGAACATTACACAACGCATCACATAATATACATGTGCCAAAATTGCAATCTTACATGAACCCAGGGCTACGTGATAACGAATAAAAGGCAAAAAGAATATATTAGAGTTTAATCAACACCATTATTAACAGTTTTCCTGAAATGGAAGAATTATGGAAAGCATGATCCCTGAACAGAATGACACGACCCCTTTCACCTTAATTGCTGAAAGGAGGTGAAAGAATACTTAGCTTAGCTTGAAATTTTATGCTGCAATCCAGAGCAGTCTGCTCATATCGTATTAGGCCAAACCTTGTACATATGTTTGAGCTAAAACTCATATAATTCGGCACAGAAATATAGGAAAAATCCAGTGGAAATGTAAGCCTCCTTTTTGCTCAATCAGACGGTTCTATTAATCCACTTAGGATACAATGTGGTATGAAGCCCACAACCCTCAATAATCTAAATTTAATTTCCATAATAACACTAAACACCTCGGTGTGCACTTTTACTGCTCATTTCCTTCTCGTCAACCAAACATAATCTCCTCACCATCAGGCATACCATAAAGACAACACTAACCACACTACAAATATCCCACTGATTAAACATCAAACCACCATTTGAGAAAAGTTACAATACCTGGCAGATAACACCCTTTGGAAGTTTATCCTGGAGAACAGAACTGCAAGCAAACAAACAGAATTACAATAGTTTAGTTGTCAATGTGACAATCCAAGTAGTCAAAAGAACTTGAAAAGGGAGGTCCATCCAAGGGGATACAAAGAACAATGTCAAATCTTTGACCAACATATGCAATTTCTTTCTACATTCTCTTCTAAACATTTGTTTCATGCTTTTAATTATGGGTGCATTTGTATTGTATCGCCCTCAAGAGTACAAGGCTATAAGTGAGCTTGATAAGCGACACTGTCACAGCAGCCAATGAAGGGTTTATGGCAGGCAATATTTATCCAACGAGCTCTCCCATATGAAAAAAAATTATAAATTTCATTAATGTTAGAATAGTAAAGGAAAAAGAACTTGCACATTTGGTTAAAGTTAGACTGATATTATGGTATTAAACTTTAATTACACTTCCAACGCCTTTCATTCACCTTTTGGAAGCTTTAATAGTAACAATGAACATAAATGTTTCACAGGGAATTCCATTCAAGCTTTTGTCCTCTAAATCACAAATAGTCCAAGAGGAAAGTGAAAATCCATGGAAAGAGATTTGCATCAATCATAAATAAGCAGGAGAGCAATAAGTTAATAAAACTTCAAAAGGATTCCTAAAACTCTGACATGATAAAGGTGTAACTAAACATGAAGGAACTCCACTATATATTTATGACACAATAAGAAGGAGCTAAAATAGAAATACGCAAGCACAATTGCTAAAGAGTCAAGAACAAACGAAAGGAGAGAGTCAGATATACAAAATCTTGTCAGAGAGCTTAGATATTTCCACCATAGATTGCATAAACGGCGAGTACTCGCTGGTTAGTCGGGTACTCACCGGAAAAAACCTGAAATGAATAACCACTGCTCAAACTCGCCATATTTTTTTTATCGCCGGTTTGTGCCTGCAAGCGAGTACTTGCCGTGTACTCGCAAGTAATCGCGAGTACTCACCTGCAAGCCTGTAGATTCTTGTTGCATTTGCATGATTATGCGATTTTGTACTTTATTTGTATTCAAATCTAATAGAAAACACTTTTCTAACATTTTACAGACTCGTATGATATATTATGGCATAATGCAACTATAATTTCTATTAAATTTATGTTTTTCTTGATAAATTTAAGTATGTTTTTGCCTTCGCCGGTTATTCCCAGTTATTCAACCACCCCTATTGAATACTCTCCGGTTATTCAAAATTTCCCCTCGGCAAGTACTCGCTGGTTATAGGTATGTATATTATGATTTCCAAAACCTTAAAGTTGGTCAAGAAGATAGATTTTATAATCTTCACAAATTCAAAGCAAAATTGCTCGAGCGAAATTGAAGCAATCAAAATCACAAAGGGAACCAGGGTACAAGAATAAATATTAGTCCGCACTGAAGGAACTCTTTTGGATCTATGCCGAACCAAAAATCCCATAGAAACAAGGATGTTTCAAAGGAAAAAGGTTGAGCATAGCCCGATGCCACAAGCTCAAACAAGAAGAATGTAAATTTAACAATATGCTTACAAAAGAGCCTCTCAGGGTTGGGGATTTACTGCTTTAGGTTCACCCCTCATTTATTTTCAATCCTTTAGTTCTTTTTTATTTAGTTAGTCTTGGATCCTAGGTTCCTTTTACCATAGCATTTTCTATTGTATTTAGATGTATTCTCAAGTCCCATTGACCTACTTTTGGTCATTCGCGAACATCAATATAATAATAATTAATCTGGGGTCAGACTCAACGTTTGTAAACTCTTAAGGGTAGGAGGTCCAAATGTAGCTCAGGCTTTTGCTTTATCAAAATATACGTCAGTCATAACAACTTTAGCCAGGCAGTAATCAGCATGAGGAGAAAGTCCATCCAAAGAAGACACGTAACATTTAGCAAGCGGGTACCTATCATTCTTCATAGTAATGGATAAGAAACATGAAACTATATCTATATATTGAGCCAAAAAAATTCCACTAAATGAAGTAATAACTGTTGGGATTAAGCAGATAGAAATAACAATGAGATGAAGATAAAAGAGTCGGATTGAACATGCCAGAACCATGTTATTTAAAATCCTGCATGGACACATTTTCAGCAGAAAATGAACAGAGCAGCCTGCAAAATCAGCCTGTAAAAAAATACTGCAGAACAAAACTCCCATCTCTGAGAGCTGCCTGAGGAAAAGAGCAGTGTTCTGTGTAATACTGACAGTAGGAAACATAGTTCCCAGGAAGCTCCAATATAGGGACAAGGACTGCGTACCCATCCTCGTACCCACATTTTTTTAAGACAACATTTATATACAATATAGCCGCACCCTTATTCATTTACTCGCATAACCTGATTTGAATGGCGTCTCTGTCCACGTACCAGTACCCATACCCCCACATCTCCTGGTAACAATGGTAGGAAAGAACAGGGTAACTAATTCATTTAAAAGCAGGAATCAGGTCATGACAGAATGCAAACAATTAGAATATTTGAATTGGGATGGTACTGACCACGATGGTGAAGTGAAGCTTCTGAACTCCTTAACTGCAGAGAAATCAGCACACTTTGACAGATAAATATACCCAAGCTACAGCATTGTACATGTTTAAAACAGACCAACAACAACACTGAAAGCACCCCTATGCTCTACTCGTAAACAATTCAAACCATGGTTGGGAAAAAAGACTCATGCACAACCAAAATTGCCAAAACAATGACCATCCTGGAAAATCACAACAATGATTTGAATGACAAATCCAACAACTGGTTTGTAAATGTCATAAGTAGACATGGAGGTCAATAACTTGGGGAAAATGGCTTAATAAAGGACTCCAATAAATCTGTTTTGGCATGGTTTTAAGAGATTTAAAGTTGAATAAATAACAAGGCTAACTAATTTAATTTGTCTAACTCTCATATTTTAATTTAACCCTGGCAATATTTTCTAGAAGTAAATAAAGATAATAAATCTTCATTCCTTAACACCATTGTAAGCAACAAGCAACTCTAATCCACTTAAATCCAATGCACAAATTCATATTAATCACACAACAGGGAATGTGCCTGCTAGGTAGCAGCAACATGGCTTTCATAATTATAACTGCAATGCATCAAAATGTTTGACACAAACTTGCACTCTGCAAAATGTTAACATTCCTTGTTATAGACAAACTTAAAGATCAAGAGGACTCGTTGTCCTCTTAAACAAATAGGTTCCTCAATTGTAGATACTACAAAGTATTGCTTACTGTTTCTCAATAACCAAATACAGAACTTTTCCATCTGCTTGCTCTGTACTTCATTTACATTTATCAGGCGTCTATTCCTTCTTGTCATACCTACACAATCCAATGGACATGGCCAAGCACAAGCTATTAATTAAAATTTAGTATCCAAGTCTCCGCCAAATTTTAAAATCTCTCAAACATATGTACCTCAATGCTTGAGTTTTAAGGAATATTGGACATGAACGTGATGTCTATGTCTTCACATTTGTATTGAGTTGATAATATGTTTTTTGGTCGGCCACAACTATTTTGTGCTTTGGCTCACAACAGATATATGGCATAGATGGAAATTCCTCTCTTTCTCCTTTCCTGTCATTGAATATTATCCAATTCCCAGGCAATATGTTGGTGTATGCAATGTTTAATGGCCGATTTGTAAGACGATGGATCAAGGCAAAAGTTATACTTATGATTAATGGATCACAGTAAGTGAAAATGAGAAACCAGAATAAATCTTATCAAAAGGCCAGTTTAAATTAATGAGAAATGGCTAAGATTAAAACATATCAACAACCCAGATTTAATGCAATATAATAGCCACAGATCATGACATGAAGCTGTGTACTTCTTCTCTTATAAATCATTATAAATATACTTTGTGATGATCCCGCCTTAGTCATAGAAGAGAACATCCATATGCCAAAGGAGTATTTCTCAACAAGGGGCAGTCAAACTTAGGTTACATCATTGTACATGCCAATAGTTGTCTCTTTTTGTGATTGTTAGTTCATTTCTCAGATCTTATGTGTTTATGGGTGGATCATAAATATTTGAACATGCACTCGGACTTGAGGGTTTGTTGGCTTGGTCCACCAGCCCTTTGCCATTTGTCGAAACGGAAGTAGTTAGATGGAGCTAGTTAAATAGAAGATCTTTGTTGCATTAAGGCTCTTAAGGCTCTTGGTAGAAAGTTTGAGAGAAACGTTTCAAAAAAACTTGAGGGTTTGTGAAGTTTGGTTTCAAATGTTGCATTTGGGAGGATTTATGATTTGAAAGAAGCCGTTTACAAAAAGTGAGGGTAGAAAAAAGGCTTTTGGAAAAACTGTGATAGAAATTGACATATCAGATCACCTTCGTGACCTATCATCACAGATGAACATATGAAAGAATTGCAAACATGGAGCTCCTTATATGGATAGCTCCTTACAAGTACCTAAGGTCAATAGGACTTAACCCAAGAATAAACATTGATTAATAAGTTCCCACCATGGTTTTAAAACTCAGACTTGGTAAAATTTCGGCAGCCCAAAATTCTGAATCAAACTCAAGGCATGGTAAAAAAAACTCAGCAAAAACTCCACAAATTTAAAAAAAATATATAAATTCATAAAATAAACTTAAATAACATGTAAAATACTATTACAAAACATTAAAAAAATGAATGTAAAAAATGCACAAGTAAATTTTCTATTAGTTTTAGACCCAAAAAAGGTACAATGCTCATCAATACACCATAATATTATATGACGATTGATAATCATCAAAGAAAATTACAAATCCATAAAATATTTTACAAATTTCTCTGCACCCTCCAGCTCCTCGTGGTCATCAACCACGCAAATTTTCATGTGAATGGCTCAAACTTGCTCCACTTGCATTCACACCCAGAAGAGTTACAAGGATGACACATAATACGGAAGGCCAATCTCTGAAGATATGGTGTTTTTGCACCATAATCTTCCCACCACAAATCTGTAAATAGAACATTTATAACTTTGTACGTCAACTAGGCTCGCATTTATTAGAGAAGTGTAGTGTCTACAAGATGACAATCAAAGGACTTAGGTTTTTTTACCTAGCTATTGGATCACTCTCCTTCGAATGCATAGAGCAGAAGAAAAGAGCCTTCCCAGCCCATGTAAATCTACAACTCGTCAAGAATTTTGTCTCTAAGGGCTTCATCGAGCGTCGACCTCTCTATGCATGTGTTGAGGCTATCCATAACCTCTTCATCGGCCTTGAAGGAATTGGGGAATAAAAATTTCAGGTTCACATAGTAGGCCATTGCATTGTGTGTTGGTGGAGTTGTTTGTTCTATCTCCGATCAATTATACACCAAACATATTCATATTTTCTTTTATTTTTTCCATAATAATGCACTACAGCCTCCTTGGCCTTGTCCATGGCATCATACAAATAACTCATTGGATTTTTTCACCATCCACCAAGCACAAAACCCTAACCAAGGGCTTTGTTGCCTCAAACAAGATAGTATGGTATTTTTAAATTCAAATTAAGAGAAATTTGAACCAAAAAATTAATAAAAGATAAATGATAAATCAAAAATCTAACTTCTATAAATTGAAAACTTATACCTTATAAATACTTACAAAGAAAGGGATTTTATACTATGTAAGTTCGTAATCATTAAGTTTAAAGTTACCTTAAGGATTTTTTTTAAGCTATTCACAAACACATCATCAAAAACGATCTTCATGGCACTTTCCTCTTCGACCTTTTTACAATATGGTGACTCCAACCACCAAGTGCTCACTAACAACTATATAAGAGATGTTAGTGAGGCTGCAATGTGATGAAGTTTTTGAGGAATCATATAACTTCCAATGGCACAAGTTGTTTTTCATTGCTATGCTCTCTCGTCAAGCTAAGCACCCAAAGGTGAATGTAGATGTATTTGGTAATATTTTTGGCTTCATCAACCACTTTCTTCACCCATCCAATTTTCTTTATGTCCTCAAGTACAAGATCAATGCAATGGGTCATGCAAGGGCTCCAAAAAAGGGTAGGGTGCCTCTCCTCGAAGTCTTCATACTGCTACTTATGTTATAATTTCACTGTTCAGTCACAACTTGGACGACATTCTCCACACCCACTTCCATGACTAACTTCTCCAAGATCTCACACAAAGCCTCTATATTATTCACTTGACCGGAGGCATTCATTGACTTCAAGAACACCAACTGTTCACCTAAAGCCATTAAAAAAATTATCAAAATGCAATTCCTTCAATCTAACCATCTATCAAACAAAATACTACAACCCTTTTTACACCAAATTCTTTTTTGATCGTCTACTGTACCCTGCACATTTTTTATGGCTTCCTCCAACAAAGGCCCACTCAAATTATGAAGACCAGGTACCTTGAACCCTAACCTGACAACGGTCAATGCAATTACTAATGTCTCCCAATATGGCTTCTCACTACAATGAACGTTATGTTGTTATAATACCAAAAATTTGTAGCAGCCATCCTTGCTTCAAAATACTTGAACTAAGGTTGTACACCAAAAGTAATGTGAGGAACAAAGAAACCTAGTGAAGGCGAAGAAGGCATTTGGATTGAATTGTATCTGGTGGATGAGCCCTGAATCCATGAGCCAAGACAAGAGCCTACTAATTCATCTAAATTAAGGGGAATTCAACATAGATGCAACTACTACAGCTATCGTCTTCCTTTCTATTTGTTTCTCCACAAACGCTGAAAGGAAAAAATTCATCTCTTGTGTAAATTTAGGCTCCACTTTGAGGCACACTCGCACATCTCAGTCAGGGATTCATGCAAGGTGGTATTTGAGGCAATATATGCCTCCTCTCATCAAAAAACCACAATAGTTGAGTATCACAATTCCATACTCCAAACCCTCTGTGCCATGCTTCCAAGCAGGGTCATCAAATTTTGGCTTCCTACTACCACTACCTAATGCTGAGGATGCCATTGTCGTATATCACTGCAAGTGCCATTTGCAAACCCTATCAAACGAATGAAAACAAAATTAAGATTAAAACCCTGATTTCTTAGCAACGAAAGAAGAAAATGGGGGGAAAAAAAAACCTACAACATACTAAAATGGAAGAATAAAATTTCAAAAACCTAAAGAAAAAACCAAAAAATTGAGCTCTTACCTCTCAAACCGAATTCCACCTGTCAAAATCCTTCAAATCTAATTGAAATCACTTCGCGACAACAAGAAAATAATCAAATGTGTGTTCTCATGTAAGAGCAAAGCAAAAAATGTAATGTCCCTTTTCTAACATTCATAGCATGATGTTGTCATTAGCCTATTTCCCTATGGTCCCGTAGGCTAACCAAAACATTAAAGGGACTTAGAGGCCATTTGGCCTAAACAGTTTCAGTTGCATATCTTTTTGAGGGGTTTTGAGGCAGTTTTGGGCATACTTACTATTTATAGTAAGTCGTGAATGGACATGGTTGGACATCTAGGGGCAGTGACATGTCAATGGTAATTGTTTAAAATTGACAGGAAGATTTATTTATCATTGATATGATTTATTGGGCATTAATGAAGTTATTTTATAAAGTTAAATTTAAATATTTAACTTTATTAATGCATATTCTATAGTTTGTGGGAATTATTTAAATAAAAGAATCCCCTTTATTTTATAATACATCGAATACATAAGTTACATAAAGGGAGTTATGTTTTATCCCACATTGACAAAACGAAGGAATGGACTCTTGTGAGAACTCTATAAAAGAAATAGAAGAGCTTCCATTCAAAAAGTTGGGATGAGATTAATGTTATGCTATTGGATTTCCTAAAAATCTGATTTTCGAGCTTGGAGGACGAAATCCCTCTTTGCTAGCATTCTCTTCGCTGTTGAAAGACACAGTCAAGAGGATTGATGGTGTTTTCATTCAGGAAACACATTGGGCTTATTGGATTTACAGTAAAGAAGGGTAGAATAATGATTTGTTACAGGAGCTGTGAATAGTGTTTTTACTACAGTGTGCATGAATAGTGTTTTTGCTACAATGCACGTGAATAGTGTTTTTGTTACAGTGCACATGAATGGTGATTTTGCTACAGTAACCCGTGAATAATAAAATTGCTACAATACCGTGAATAGTGCTGCTATAGTGTGTGAACAGTGTTTGCATCAAGTTTACTTGTTTATTCTTGCTGATTAGAGCTCTAGAAGGCTGCCATTTCCTCTGTAGATCACTACAGCACTAATTTCCAAGTTTCTTCTATCAAATTTTCATATCTAAGCATTGTAATTTTTTGAATACAAATTTGAATATTTGTCGCAGCCCATAAGGCAATTGTATGTGCACATTTATATTGCAAATTAGTGTTTAACAGCAAATAAGGAGTTTCAGGTTTTGCATGTATAGTTGTATGTTTGTCAAGTGATTGACAAAATGCCATGTTGATCATTAAGCAATTTAATTGATATGACATAGTAGTTCGCAAGTTTCTTTCATTGGAAAAATAGGGGTGGTTATTACAAAAAACATGAAAGTGAAGGTAAAAGTGAAAAATGACATTTCTATTTAGTGGCTGTTATTATGCAACATTTTGCAAGTTTTTAGTATGGACTCGCAAGTGCATAGTAAAAACTCACCACGCGAGTTAGTGGCAAGTTACTCACCAAGATCTATGACTTGCAAGTCTTGCAAGTCTTTGGTGATTTCTTGTGAGTTTTAGAACTATGGTTCCATTTATCATCTATAGGGCAAAAAATATCAATTAACAACAAATACGCATCATGGGTTATCCCCTAAAAATTAATGAGACCACACATGAAGACCCACTTGAATGTCTTTGGTGATTTCTCGTGAGTTTTAGAACTATGGTTCCCTCTATCATCTATAGGGCAAAAAATATCAATTAACAACAAATAAGTACCATGGGTTATCCCCTAAAAATTAATGAAACCACACATGAAGACCCACCCCAAGATAAAAATTTATATTAAAATTAATTTATAATTCCCACCACTATTCGGAGTGAAAAAATTAATTTCTTAAAAAACAATACAAGAATAAGTCAGACCCATATAAAAATGAGAAAAAAAAAAACAATCAACTACTCTCAAAATTGGGGAAACCCCCAATAAAGAGAATTAAGCTAGCTACTCAAAAACATTACTAATTTGAGTCAAACCTATCTCTAAGCTTATGGATGATTGGTCTCCAAGATTGAATTAAACTAAGGCCCTTGTCCTTGTTCATGTTCTTAGGATGTTTGCTGATCTCCACTACTTCCCTAGTAGATGATGCTTAGCAATGTGATTCTCCTTTGAAATGAATTGCCTTTTCGATGCAGACAAAATGAGTTGTGGACAAAGAGTGTTCTGCAGACGCTGACCTATTGAATCTATTGCGGCCTAGATCTCCATGTTTCTCCTATATATGGATGTTTACACAAACATGGAATAAGATAGACTCCTCTACATTTCTTGGGATCCATTGTTTCTTTTGCTGATTTAGAACCCTTTTAAGGTGTTACAAAAAGAAAAATTAATTTAATATTCCTTATTCTCAATATTTTAGCAATCATATTTGAGATCCCTTAAATTTAAGAAAGGAATACTTCATGTTGGCCATAAAATTATGCAGATTTGTGTCCTAGATTCCTCGCATTTTGAAGAGGCTTGTTAATTTAATTGTCTTTGTAACCATTTCTTTTTCATACCCTAGTTAAATTTCATTATCCTATTGAAAGTGTTTGTCATCTAAAAACCTTGAGGCCATGGTAGCACAGGTTTAAAGGACCCCTGCTTTCTTTGCTAGGTAGTGATAGGTGAAAGACAAAATAACAGTGCAAAAAATAATACATCAATGAAACAAGGCAAGAAAAGAGCAGCAAATAGACACCAGATTTATGTGGAAACCCTAGAAATATACCAAGAAAAACCACGGGGCAAAAGATCTCTGTCATACTTTATTATCAGCAAAATCAGAATTACAATTGTGTTTCTAACCCCAAAGAGTCATGGCTATTTTATAGAGGCCAAAGAAGGATCTAGAAAACCTGTCATACAACTTCTAGAAGAGTCTTTTAATCTATAAGCATCTAGAAGCATACCACATCATATAATCTAGAAGCATACCATGTCGTACAATCTAGAAGCATCTAAAAGCATGCTACCAGACATGGGATTTCTATATGCTATATCACAATGCTAAAAATTTAAATATTAACTTCATCTCCTAACATTCTCCCACTCGAAGTTAATTTTTTTCCCCCTTATGTTGCTAACCTTTGTACTCGAGAGACCACTGCCCATGTCGCTTATCATCAAGTTATATGCAATCCTAGAGAAATTATGCACCAAATGATCTCTTCCAATTGGCTTTGTCAACATGTCTACAGAGTTATTAATATGGATTTTCTTCAATAAGCCCTGTCCTTCCACTACATCATGCACAAAATGTGTAATGTCCCCAATTTTGAGGCGAAGTAATTTAATTAAATTAATTGATTAAGTTGTCCAAAATAATGATTTCTCATAAAGATGACTAACTGATTATTTTAATTAAATTAAAAGAGGAATTAAATTAATTATTTGTAAGGTTATTACAATAAATAAATATTAAAAATGTGACCTTATATTTAATTAATTTAATAAAGTGACTTGAATAAAATATTATATCATTAAAAAAAAGTCACTAAAGTAAAATAATATTATTCTCTATAAACTTCTTGAAAGTTTCACTTCCACTTGGAGAAAAAATATAAAAAGAGGATAAACCAAGCTTGTAATCATCCAGTATATTTGATACTTGACTTGTTATGTTGTGAAGAAGCCTACGGTTTCAGCAGAATATTCCATTGGTCATTGGGAACGTTCACTCCCATTGATTCACATAACTGAGGTAATGAAACTATCTACTAAAGGGTTGAAGATTGGATAGGATATTACAATCATTTCATTTGAGCCAAAAATGTGGCCAAGGGCCAATTTTGAGTTGGTTCGATTTAATGATCATTTGGAGAGCTTGAGCCTTCATCGATTTGCATTAGGAGGTGGAATTGATATCTTGCACAATCAAATTTTATATTAGATAATTTACAGTCATTTATCCTAGCTTGAAGGAGCCACGGTTTTGCACATATCTCATTCATTTGGCATTGAATTCTTCATGGGATTGTAGCACATCATTGTTTGAGGGATTGAGATGATTTCACAGGTATTTAGGAGTTTTGTGGCATCAACGAATTTAGTCAAGGGTCTGATTTCAAGCAACAGGGGCGGCTTGTCTGGAAGGGGTGATTTCAATCAAGAAGGTATAATAAATTCTAGAAGCATTGTTGTTGGATAAGGAGGCTAGGCACTGCTTTGTTGGAAGCAATTTCATTGAGCACAAGGAGAAGAGAATCATTTTGTCCAGGCAGCCATTATTTCCAAGTTTACCTCAGACATTGCATCTTAGTTCATTGGCATTTAATCAACATATTTAGTATTGTAAATCCGGTCATTTAAGCATTATCATTTCAGTCATCCATAATTGCATAGGATTGCATCAAGTTGCTACTGTAGGTGATCATTGCAATCAGATTTGGGCATTGAAGTAGATTCACTTTGTAAGCCAAGAATCTTGGCATGATTACATTGATATGTACTTGGAATTGCATTCATTCAATGGAGTTATAAGTTGCATACTTCATATTCATTATAATGTCCATTTATTATTAGCATATAACTTGTATGTCAATTGTTTGATGAAATGTCCATTGGCTGTAGGTGCACATTTTCTATGTAGAGTTCATATATATGCATTCAAAAAGACAAAAGAATTGCATTTTGCATTTTAGTTCTTTGCTTAGACATCTTAGTAATCATTTGCAAGAATTTCAATCACAATTGACATCATTCCAAGCAAGCATAATTAGACATGAAACTCCAAACCAGCAAGCATTGAGGTCGTATGCAAAGTGTTTGACGATATTCCTTAAGCCTCTGATTAGCAGTTTGAGGTCAGAATTAGCAAGGGATACTACAGTGGTATCATTGCAATTAGTTTGAGGTCAGATATGAAAATTAAAATTAATTTGAAGTCAGATATGAGGTAGAACACCAGGTACAGTTGGAACACATATGTCCACATGTCTAGCTCCAAACCATAGACTGGAATCAACTGGCAACTCTATCAAACTCCCTGTTGTCAATCAGACTTGCACCCCTGTGAAGGTAGTTTCAGGGCTTCACTGTCTGCTGAAACATAGAAACAATCTTAGGTTGTGAGTGACCTAATCAGTGGATTGAGTCTCTAGGTTTTAAGGGCTAGCTCCCTTTGATGTCTCAATCAGGATCTCTGCTACAAACTGCCTGAAAAAATAAAGAGAATTTGAAAGAAAATCCTACCTAATGATAGTGATACACCTGAATGTAGATTGATCCACTCAATTTAAGCTCTTAAAAACACTGATTCAGATAAAAAAAGGGCTAAACTTTCAACTCCAATTAATCAATATGCATAAGTATTTCAAGAAAATGTTCTATCTTACGACCTAAGCTTGAGGGAAATGGTAAAACAGGGTTGATTGAAGGAACTTGCAGCCACTAACTTCCACTGTAGACTCCATGACTTGCATAACATGACCAACTAGTAACTAGGTAAGGATCAAGACTTGACAAGGAAGAAAAAATCTACCACTTGTGCAAATCAATGACAAAATACACTATACCAGCTTGCTGAAAATTGAAAAAAAAAAAAAAGTTCTCTTCTATTAATCTGAAAAAGGTTATAGCACAAACTTTGGCAAAAGATTGTCTTGCCAAAAGAGAGGATCATTTTTAAACAAGGTTGAAAGCCAACTTATAGAAAAATTACAACAACCAAAAGATGGCGTTGAAAATAGAAGAGGTAAACTCATTCATTAACCTAAGTCAAACTTGCGTCGCATGAGCCTTCCTCTTTTATCTTTTCTTGTCTTTGTCATGCATGGAGCTCCTTGGCGTTGAAATGAATGGTGGCTAAGCTTGGGCTGTCTTGTTTTAGAATAATCATTAATTAAAGCATGCATGAAAAGTTTTGGCGTTTGGAATATGGACGGTGGAACTCAAGTTTGACCGGTCAACTTCTCCTTTGCATGGAATGTTATGCCAATCTAAAAAAATAGCTTTGTTTGACTTTGTTTGAAAACTGAGATGGAGGAAGAGAGCACCCCACCTTGCGTGTAAAGCCATGTCAAGAGTCAATAGATCAGCTCCACTCGGACTGCTGGAATGTTTGAGAGCTTGCCTACTCCGATTGGATCTATTTTTGACCTTTTTATCACAGCTTTTATTTTCCTGTGCATGCATTCCTTGGCCTTATCTTCCTGTGTATCTCTTTGGTAATTTTCCCAAGATTATTTCCCATTGGCTTGTTTATTCCTTCGGATATTTTGCTTTTCCCTTGGTCTTTCTTTGTTTGGCCTCGGGTCTATTCTGTGGACTTTCCCTGTGTATATTTCTTTCGACCTTATACTTTTCATATTCTCGCGGACAAAAATGTCCATGAGAATTATCTCGGATCCTTTTCTTTGTCATTTGCCCAAAGGAATTGTCCTCCATCACTTTCCCCGCGGGCTTTTGTCCCTATCTTTTCCCCACAGCAACTTTTTCGAAGGAATTCCTTCGGACAAGGAATCCTTCGGACTGATGTCTCTTCCACCTTTGTTATCTTTGTGTTGTCCTCTGAAGGAATTCCTTCAGACAAAATGTCCGAAGAAATCCTTCGGACTTTTCGTAAAGTCTTGTCACTTTCCCACGAACAAAAAGTCTGCGAGAATTCTTTTCCTTTCTTTTGCTATAGGGACCCTACACTAATTCCCTTTCCCGGACATTCCTTCAGACAAAAAGTCCAAAGGAAATGCCCCTTCGTCCGAAGGAAATGTCCCTTGTGCCTTTTCCAAATGTGCCTTTTCCTGAAGGGTATATGTATTTCAGAATTCTTGTCTTGGACTCTCCCGAAGGGTATGTGCCCTTCGGGAATTTTGTGAAAGACCCTTTTCCTCCTTATGTGTCTCTTCAGAAGGGCAAGTGCCCTTCGGGCCTCCTAGAGAGTGTCCTCTCGGCTCTTTGAAAATGTCATTTTCTCAAAGGGTAGGAACCCTTCGGGATTCTTGTAGGTATCCCCTCGTTTCGAATTGAACCTTCCCGAAGGGTACATACCCTTCGGGCTTTTGTCAAGTGTCTATTTCAGGCTTTTTGTAATGGTCTTTCTCAAAGGTCACATGCCCTTCGGGCTTTTGTAAAAGCCCTTAAAACTCGTGATGAACATTCTCGAAGGGCAGGTGCCCTTCAGGATTGTTGAAAATGTACCTTCCAAACTTGAAATGAGCCTTTTCGAAGGGTAGGTGCCCTTTGAAATTCTTGCAAGTGTCCTCCATTTTCTTGAGAAATGCCTTCGGGCCTTTTGAAAACTGTCCTCCATTAGCCTGTCCATGCACTTTCCTTTGGATAAGTTGGAGCCCTTATGTGAAAAACATTTCTGAAGAGCTCATACCCTTCAGAAAACCTGCTAGTATACCTTTGGCCTTCCCTGTGTGCCCTTAAAACTGTCCCTTTGAATTCCTTCGGACTTTCTTGTGAAGTCCTTAAAATTTCTTTCCCTCGGACAAAAAGTTCGAGAAAATTGTCCATGTCATAGCCCCGAAAAAATTCTTAGGAAGACAAAACACTTTGGTAAGAAAGCAGCTGCTGTATAGTCCAAAATCAAAACTGAACCCTTGCAAAAATTCAAAAAATAAACCTGCCTTGCTTAGGTGTCCGAAAGAAAAGACCACTCAAACAACTTGCCCTCATTCATAAGCAAAACCTACAGGCCTACAGGTTAACATGATGACTGAATGTGAGGTTTTTTGAAGGAGAAAACCCTTTCGAACTTGTTGAATGTATCCTGCCCTCGAACGGACTGCATGCTTTATTTGATGGTTGTAGGTGTCTTTTAGAATTTGCATGGTTGTAGGTGTCTTTACCAATTTACATGGTTGTAGGTGTCTATTTAAGGACCCCAAAAAACTGATTTACAAGACAAACTGGTACCATAAGCAGAGTTTTGAATAGTAGGGTTGACAATTTTGGCTGATGGGGCAAAATTGTCAACACTCCCCTTGAGAGTAATGCATCCCTCACCATCTGACACTGCTTCTAAACCCTAAATGTGAATGCTAGGAAATCCCATGCTGCTATCCTCATACTGTGTCTTGGCTACCAAAGGTGAATGAGTCTCTGCTAAATATGATGAATATTGAGCCATGCTCAATTCTAAACAGAGCTCATTGACATGAATCTCGGATTCTTGAAGAGCTATTTGAGTACTCATCAAAGAATCCCTGGTGACCTCAAGCTCATGAGAGAGCTTATCAGCTTTCTCTTCTTTCCTCATCAAGGCATCTGAATATATCTCAACAAGGTTAAGAAGGTGGTCACGATCTGAAAGAAGGTTCAGATAATTTGACTTCATTGTCCCCATACCTTCTTTGATAACCTGCAAATCATCACGAGAAGATTTTGCTTCCTTCCACTTTTGTCTTCTCTTCAACTGAATCGCCCAAAGATGATCCTCAATCAGTTTGTGCATCTTATCATGATGAGATAACGCTGCAATAATCTCATCCTCATTTACCTTCAACTAAGTTCCCAATGTGTGCAAGCCTATGGGTTTACGAACAACTTCAGCTTCACAAGGAGCCACAAATTGTTCCTAAGTGTCCTATGCCACACAACTGCCTTCTGCTATGAAATCATCTACCCCTGTAATTCAAGAATCATCATCAATAGCCTCATTAACTATCTCAACACTAGAAGGCTCTATCTCATCATCCAACTCAGCGGATCCACTGGATGATGTCATGCTATCCTCATGTAGAGAAGATGAAGCCTGCTCACAATCTTTTTCCATAGAAATCTGATTTGCACTCTCCTTAAGCTGATCAATAGCTGCTGAAAACTCGTCATAAAGGTTTCAAGATATGTCCCCTGTAAATTCATCATGTTTCTTCTCCTTGTCTTGTGATGTAGACCCTTTAAAAATGGATGCGATGTACTGCGCTAATCTTGGTTGTGAAGTCAATTTATCCATCTTTTTTTGATTCTGACTTACCTCCTCCAATATGGCATTCAACTGCTCCAACATGGCATTCAATTGCTTCCTGTGGGTAGCCATAATGTTCAACTGAAATATCTGATCGATAGTTGATTAGTTAAAACCAAATCCACTCTACCCAACAGGCTGGCAGGATCTTAGCTCTGATACCATTGTAGTATCCCTTGTCCAATCTGCCCTCAAGTTGCTTAATTAAATCCTCAAGGAATATTGTCAAACACTTTTCATGTAACGTTCCAGCTTGCTGCTATAAATTTCTGAGTGTTTGTTTGTTGTTTGTTTGATGCCAAATGATATGTTTGAATGTCTTAGAATAATGCAAACTAACTACTATCAAAGTAGGAATGTAATGCAAATTTATTTTTTGTATTTTTACATGCAAATATATTAACTTTACATGTAAAATGTGCACCTACAGCCAATTGACATTTCATCAAACAATTGACATGCAACCTAAAGAGTGCAATATAAACATAAACAATACATACCATACGAAAGGCAACTTATAACTCATTCACTAATGATCTAAATAGATGTATGACAGCCAAGACTCTTGGCTTTACAATATTATGAAAAAAACTCTTAAGTCTAAATACAATGGCAGCCTCTCACACTTTAAACATACATGATTGAAAATGAATGCAAAGCAACATATAAAGAGCCTGGATGAAGCGCCTAGGGCTGATGATGAAGAAGCAACCAAATAGAAATCCAAAATAGCCATATTGGATATCTGAGTACTCAAATAGCTCTTACTATGAAGCTCAGATAGCAGTGTTAACATGAATGTCAACACTGGATATGCTGATAATTAATACATATAATATCATTATTGAGTAAAGAGCCTTACTCAATCAGACTCAAAACACTTCAATTTGTGCCTTAGGAATTTTGCCAGACACTTGGTGTGCCAGCTGATATATGCTGATATTGTTTCCAGTTTGACTCATCCTTGGTTTTTTGTGATGCCAATGATGTTTAGAAACTTGTGGATGAATGCAAGATGACTAACAAAGTAACCAAAATGATATGCAAGTCTTTTTGCATTTTTCAAATGCATATATATGACTGAGAATGATAACTTCAGTTACTTGACGTTTAGTCAAACACTTAGCATGCAAACTATATACGCTGATGTGAAAGTAACTACTTGACAATTCGTCAAACAATTTGCAGCCAACCTCTAATATTTCTATTTGATATGCAATGATTTAACTCTTAATATTTTGACCTGCAACTTATTTCTCCTTTATTGAAATATGATGTTCATTACAATGCTGATAGAAATATGCATAGCCAAGACTCTTGGCATCCGAGAATGCAACTAAGTATGGCAACGCCTTAAGGGCCTAACACAATGTGATTATGATCTAAAAACAATATTACAATGCAATGAAATGAGCTATAAGGAACTTGGACATAGAGCCCTTTAAATTGATGAAGAGATGGCAACCTTATATCTTGAAATGATACCTCCTTGATGCCAAATCGATGCCCAAAGATAGCAGCCCCTGTTTCAGACCTGAAGTTGCAGATAATAAAATATTCACACCTTATACACCTCCCAATATGCATCAAATATCATTGTCCCATCCTTAGGAACGCAGTGTCCAAGGTCATAGGAGAAACCGATGAGTATTAAGCTCCCAATCTGCAAATATGTGAGCCCTGATATGCCAATCGATGGCTGCCAATGTGCCTCTAAAACCCACGATTTTTTCCACAATGAATATGAATATTTTAAGCCACCAAATGCCTTCAAAGTGAACCTCAATAATCTACTTATTCATTTCACATTGCTCCAATTACTGTATCATTTACTATAAAGATCACTGTAGTGTTTATTGTAGCGGGTACTGTAGCAACCAACAACAAATATATTCCACAATGAATCCTCAATGCCTTTATAATCTGCAAGTAGATATGCATCAAACCCTTGTATTCTTTGTATTTCTTCTCCAATTTAAGCACAAATTGGACTCTTGAATGAAGCCCACAATTTTGGCTCAAATGACAGGACCGTAATATCCTCTCCAATCTGCAACCCTTCAATAGATAGTTTCACTACTTCAGTTTTACGAATCAACGAGAGTGAACGTTCTCAATGACCAATGGAATATTCTGCAGAAACCCTGGGCTTCTCCACAAGATAACAAGTCAAGTATCAAATATCCCGAATGATTAGAAGCTTAGTCAAGCCCTCTATTTATTCTTTTTTTTCAATCCTTCAAAAAGTTTCTAAAATATTATTTTATTCTAGTGACTTTAACATATAATATTTTATTTAAGTCACTTTTATTAAATTAATTAAATATAAGATCACCTTTTAATATTTATTTTTTATGATAACCTTACAATTAATTAATTTAATTGCACTTTTAATTTAATTAAAATAATCAATTAGTCATCCTTATGAAATATTATTATTTTGGACAACTTAATTGATTAATTTAATTAAATTACTCTGCCTCCAAATCAGGGACATTACAGTCCGCCCTCCCTGAAATTGCTTGCCCCCAAGCAATCTCGGCTGCAAAGAAAACTCTTCCCCACCAGGGTCCCAAGGGAAGATCTAAGTAATGTCCCTGTTATCACCACACAACTCTTGTAACACCAGCACTAGCACAACTAACTGAGTCTGCTGAATCAACTGAATCTTGCTATTAAGTGTCGTAGCAGTATGACCCTCAAAAAGAAGCAACTCAGAAGACCAACCATATTTGTTTCCAATCTCTACACAAAGCAAGCTATCATACACACTGTCCATCACATGCACCACTGAACTATGCATCTGAAATAAATCATGTACATGAGGATTAAACGTAAAGTTGTATGCATTCCTCACCATGTACATCTCCAAAATCTTCTCTGCAAACCCTGTTTGAAATCCCGATGCATTGGAAGGATCCCAAACGCTATAATCAATGCTCATCTCAGAACTAGAATCAAGAGCGTGATCAACATCTAACTCAAAGAGTGGATTATCATAGACTGATCCACCATCAAACTTGAATAATGGATTATTCATAAACTGCACAATCACTCCAGACTGATCTGAATCATCTATTTCTTAATCCTCGAAACAATAAATCGACTCGTATTCCTGAACTGGCTCAACAAACTGTCGATCATAATCAGCTGCATGGGATGGAATAATTGATTTGCTTCCAGGAGAGGGAAACAAATCAACATAAGAGCCAATCCCCCAACTAGATGATACTCTGCATATCTCATGTGAAGACGATGGAGTAGCGTCGTGAGTTGTCACACAACTCTCTAGTGAATCAACTACTATGTCACAAGAGCTATCAATAATCTGCCTTGCATCATCTGTCATGGGACTAACCTCAGGAGAACCAGGGGCAACATGTGGTTCCCTGCAACTCTCAATCAATGCACTCATCCAATCAGTATCAACTGCACTTGTAACCATGATGGATGTAACCACATCCTCAACCTGCTTACAACCATAATCAGTAGATACATGCTCCTCACCAACTGCTGCCATGAAAACCTGAACTATATCGAAAGATGGTGAAGAATGTGCCAAACTCAACTCCACGATAAGCTCCTCTATCCACGACTGTGACTCTTGAAAGGCCAACTGAGCGCTTTTCAATGAGTCCATAGTCACCTCAAGCTCATGAGTGACCTCATCAACTTCCTCTTCCCTTCCCTTCAATGCCTTATGATAGATACAATCCCACTAGAGAAAATAATCTCTGATAGAAGCAATCCCACTCGACAAGCTATATGCTAATAATAAATGGACATTATAATGAATAAATTAGCTTGAGGTAACCAGGGATTCTTTGACGAGTACTCAGATAGCTCTTCAAGAATCCGAGGTTCATGTCGATGAGCTTTGCTTAGAATTGAGCTTGGCTCAATATTCATCATATTTAGCAGAGACTCATTCACCTTTGGTAGCCGGGACACAGTATGAGGATAGCAGCATGGGATTTCCTAGCATTCACATTCAGGATTCTAAAGCAGTCACAGATGGTGAGGGATGCATTACTCTCAAAGGGAGTTTGATGGAGTTGCCAGTTGATTCTAGTCTATGGTTTGGTGCTAGACATGTGGACAGATGTGTTCCAACTATACCTAGTGTTCTACCTCATACTTCATTGAGGGTTGACAGTACTATTTTGCAGGTTGCAGCCGTTGAGGTGGATAGATGGAGTTGGGATTGTCACCTTGGTGTTAGGGGACGGATTGGTGTTAAGTTCTCATCATCCCTTCGCAATAGTGATACCTGTTTCTCTATCATGGATTTAATTAGCAGGGTACATAGTGCTATTGTGATTTATACCAGCAGCTTGGCAAGTGATGGTATATGTTTTTATGCACCTACATTGGGCATCTTTCACATCTATAGGAGACCACCTATGGAGGAATGGTTTGATGACAGCATAGACACATCGATCAAATTCAGGAGTTATTGGAGATTTGAGCATCAGGTTCTACATTGGTAGTCTTGAGATTGACATTGGTCAATCTTATCAGAAGAAGATGATTCCCTCTAAGTCTTGTTCGAGTTGTGAGTCTTCTTCTGAGGAGAGCAGTATTGGTTGGGACACATAACAACTCTGATATTCCATTGGCACAAGCAAGAGAGTTTTACCTCAATTGCATTATGAGGTGTGCTCATCAATTTACTTTCAGCCCACACGTACAGGACTTGACCATGACGTTGATGACACAGAAAGGAGGGTTGAAGAGCAGGAGTTCAGGTTCACTTTGGTATGGTATATCTTCAACTTCAGGTAATGAATCCAAGTCTTGTAAATCTTATAAGCAGGAGCTTGAGATTTGGTTTGATTGGATTCTAGGGGTTATCAGAGTGGCACAGCGAAACTCAGATGGTGTTGAGGTTGATGGACTTCCAATTTATCCATGGGATTCAGGTATGATACCTGAGGTGTATCAGCATAATGCTTGGAGTTGGCATGATTTACAGAGTTGGGATCCAGGAACGTCACTGTTGGATGGTTGGTTTCATTGGTTGACAGGATTTGATGTCATCTTGGGTTCCAGCTACATACAGAGGTTTTGGGTTAGCACATGTTGCAAGATCATTTGGGATCTCGACGATTGGTGCAGTTGTTTCCCATTTTGGCTCCATGTGTTGTGGCAGTTGAAATTGCTTGGGGACAAGCAATTTTAGGAAGGGTGAACTGTAATGTCCCCGATTTGGAGGTAGAGTAATTTAATTAAATTAATTGATTAAGTTGTCCAAAATAATAATATTTCATAAGGATGACTAATTAATTGTTTTAATTAAATTAAAAGTAGAATTAAATTGATTAATTGTAAGGTTATCACAAAAAAATAAATATTAAAAGGTGACTATAAATAATTTAATAAAAGTGACTTAAATAAAATATTATATCATAAGTCACTAAAATAAAATAATATTATTTTCTTGAAGCTTCTAAAAGGATAGGCCTTCTTTTGAAAAAAATATTAAAGAAGATCAAACCAAGCTTTTAATCATCCAGTGTTAACATTTGCTTTGATATGTTCATTTGTGAAACCAAGGGTTTTTGCAGATTTCTCATTGTGATCTTTGGGAACGATACCTCTCATCGATTGGCATAACTAAGGTGGTGAAAGATTCCTCCGAAGGGTTGCAGCTGACAAAAAGATACTACTGTCTTTCTATTGGGCTTCACTTGGTGGTCATAGGCCAAATTTTTTGAGGACATCTTGCATATTTGGTTGGAGATCATTAGTGGCATCATATTTGCATCGACTAGTAGCATTGAAGTCATATTGGAGGCAAGTGAAGTCTGATATATATACTTGCAAAGGTTTGATATAAAATTATAGTCATCTTGACAGCGATTGAAGACCACGATTTCACTCTTGGAGGCCTCATTTTGCATAGATTTCACCTTCTAACTTGGGCACTCCATTCCTTGGGTCATGGCAACAATATTTGATGCTTGAGAGGAGCCAAGCTGCTATTTATTTATTATTGACATTCATATCAAAACAGGGGCAATTTGGAGAAATGTTCGATTTGACAAAGAGGAGGCACATTTTGGATTTCTATTTGATTGCTTCTTCATCATCACCAGTAGGCGCTTCATCCAGGGTCTTTATATGTTGCTTTGCATTCATTTCAATCATGTATGTTTAAAGTGTGAGACGCTGCCATTGTACTCGGATTTAAAAGTTTTTTTCATAATATTGTAAAGCCAAGAGTCTTGGTTGTTATACATTTATTTAGATCATTAGTGAAGGAGTTATAAGGTGTCTCTCATATGGTATGTATTGGTCATGTTCACATTGTAATTTTTAGGTTGCATGCCAATTGTTTGACAAAATATCAATTGACTATAAGTGCACATTTTACATGTAAAGTTCACATATTTGCATGTAAAAATACAAAAAAAAAAATTGCATTACATTCCTACTTTGATAGTAGTTAGTTTGCATTAATCTAAGGCATTCAAACATATCATTTGGCATCAAACAAACACTCAGAAATTTATAGCAGCAAGCTGGAAGGTTACATATAATGGACAGTCTGTTTTGATATGGGACATACAAGCTATATGCTGATAATAAATGGACATTATAATGAATATGAAGTATGCAACTTATAACTCCATTGAATGAATGCAATTCCAAGTACATATCAATGTAATCATGCCAAGACTCTTGGTTTACAAAGTGAATCTACTTCAATGCCCAAATCTGATTGCAGTGATCACCTACAGCAGCAACTTGATGCAATCCTATGCAATTATGGATGACTGAAATTATAATGCTTAAATGATTGGATTTACAATACTAAATATGCTGATTAAATGCCAATGAACTAAGATGCAATGTCTGAGGTAAACTTGGAAATAATGGCTGCCTGGACAAAATGATTCTCTTCTCCTTGTGCTCAATGAAATTGCTTCCAACAAAGCAGCACCTAGCCTCCTTATCCAACAACAATGCTTCTAGAATTTATTGAGAATTTATTAAACCTTCTTGCTTGAAATCACCCCTTCCAGACAAGCCACCCCTGTTCCTTGAAATCAGACCCTTGACTAAATTCGTTGATGCCACAAAACTCCTAAATGCCTATGAAATCATCTCAGTCCCTCAAATAATGAAGAATTTGATGCCAAATGAATGAGATATGTGCAAAATCGTGGCTCCTTCAAGCTAGGATAGATGACTGTACATTGTCTGATATAAAATTTGATTGTGCAAGATATCAATTCCACCTAATGCAAATCGATTAAGGCTCAAGCTCTCCAAATGATCATTAAATAGAACCAACTCAAAATTGGTCCTTGGCCACAATTTTGGCTCAAATGAAAGGACTATAATATCCTCTCTAATCTGCAACCCTTCGGCGGATAGTTTCACTATCTCAGTTATGAGAATCAATGGGAGTGAACGTTCCCAATGACCAATGGAATATTCTGTAGAAACGTTAGACTTCTCCACAACATAACATGTCAAGTATCAAATATCATGGATGTTTAGAAGCTTGGCTTACCCTGTTTTTATACATTTTCTCCAAGTAGAAGTGGAACCTTCAAGAAACTTCTAGAGAATAATATTAAAATAATATTATTTTACTTTAGTGACTTTTTTATGATATAATATTTTATTTAAGACATTTTTATTAAATTAATTAAATATAGAGTCACCTTTTAGTATTTATTTTTTTGTGATAACCTTACAATTAATTAATTTAATTCCACTTTTTAATTTAATTAAAATAATCAATTAGTCATCCTTATGAAGTATCATTATTTTGGACAACTTAATCAATTAATTTAATTAAATTATTCTTCTTCCAAATCGGAGACATTACCTGATTCTGACCACAAACTAATATCAATAATGTCTACTAAGTCACCTTGCTTGAGATTTGGTTTGATTGGATTCTAGGGGTTGATGGACTTCCAGTTGATCCATGGGATTCAAGTATGATACCTGAGGTGTATCAGCATAATGCTTGGAGTTGGCATGATTTACAGAGTTGGGATCTAGGAACTTCACTGCTGGATGGTTGGTTTCATTGGTTTTGATGTCATCTTGGGTTCCAGCTACATACAAAGGTTTTGGGTTAGCACATGTTGCAGGATCATTTGGGAACCCGGTGGTTGGTGCAATTGTTTCCCATTTTGGCTCCAAGGGCTGTGGCAATTGAGATTGCTCGGAGACAAGCAATTTCAAGAGGGGCGGACTATAATGTCCCTGATTTGAAGGCAGAGTAATTTAATTAAATTAATTGATTAAGTTGTCTAAAATAATGATATTTCATAAGGATGACTAATTGATTATTTTAATTAAATTAAAAATTTAATTTAATTAATTAATTATAAATTTATCACAAAAAATAAATATTAAAAGGTGATCTTATATTTAATTAATTTAATAAAAGTGACTTAAATAAAATATTATATCATAAAGTCACTAAAATAAAATAATATTCTAGAAGCTTCTTAAAAGATTGGAAAAAAAGAATAAATAGAGGGCTTGACTAAGCTTTTAATCACCCAATGTTGATATTTGTTCTGATATGTTCATTTATGGAGCCAAGGGTTTCTGCAGATTTTTAATTGTGATCTTTGAGAACGATACCTCCCATCGATTGGAATAACTGAGGTGGTGAAAAATTCCTCCAAAGGGTTGCAGCTGACAGAAAGATACTACAGTGTTTCTATTAGACTTCATTTGGTGGCCATAGGCCAAATTTTTTGAGGACATCTTAAATATTTGGTTGGAGATCATTAGTGGCATCATATTTGCATCGACTAGTAGCATTGAAGTCATATTGGAGGTAAGTGAACTCTGATATATATACTTGCAGAGGTCTGATATAAAATTACAGTCATCTTGGCAGCCATTAGAGACCACGATTTCACTCTTAGAGGCCTCATTTTGCATCGATTTCATCTTCTAACTTGGGTCACAGCAACAATATTTGATGCTTGAGAGGAAACCAAGAAGCTGTTATTTATTTATTATTGGCATTCATATCAGAACAGAGGCAATTTGGAGAAAGGTTCGATTTGACAAAGAGGAGGCACAGTTTGGATTTCTATTTGATTGTTTCTTCATCATCAGCTCTAGGCGCTTCATCCAGGGTCTTTATATGTTGCTTTGCATTCATTTTCAGTCATCTATGTTTAAAGTGTGAGAGGCTGCCATTGTACTGACTTAGAGTTTTTTCATAATCTTATAAAGCCAAGAGTCTTGGCTGTCACAAATCTATTTAGATCATTAGTGAAGAAGTTATAAGTTGCCTTTCGTATTATATGTATTGTTCATGCTCAAATTGCACTCATTAGTTTGCTTACCAAGTGTTCGCATTAATGTCCCTTGGTTGTAGGTGCACATTTCAGTCATAGGGTGCATGGTAATTGTTTGTGGAAATGTCCATAGTGTTGTAGCTGCCGATATATCACTATTTTAAGTCATATGCTTGCATTTTTAAGTTCACTTAGTGTTGCAATCTATGTACAGTCATTTCAGTTGCATTCTCAAGTTATATCAGCGTTTTAAATTGCATTCAAAATCATAAAAAACACAAAACAAAACAATCAACAGCAAGACCAAGTTAGCAAAGTGTTTGACAATATTCCTTGAGCCTTTGATCAGCAGTTTGAGATCTGAATTGTCAAGGGATACTACAATGGTATCAGAGCGGTTTCCTGCCAACCTGTTGGGTAAGTTTCAGCTGCAGTTTGGAAGTTCAGTTGAACAACGTGACTATTTTCAGGTAGCAGTCAAATGCCATGATGAAATAATTGGAGAAGCTTAGACAAAGCCAGGAAAGGATGGATGAATTGCTTTCACACCCTGCAACCATAGACAAATGAGCACGGTATATGACATCCATTTTTAAAGGGTCTACATCACAAAAAAAAAAAGAGAAACAAGAGGTCTCTACACGTGAAGTATATAGAAATCTTTACAATAAATTTTCAGCAGCTAGTGACCAACATACAGTTGATCCTATGGAGAGCAAAAATAAGACTTACATTAAGAAAGATGTTGGGCACAAGACACTTCATGATGACTTCAAGATCGGAGAAAAGCAAGTGATGTTTGAAGATAAACCAGTTGCATTAGAACAGCTACATGACAATAAGGTTTCTTGTGATGCTTCATTAGGTGAGTCTAGCATTGCTTCATCCTATCATGGTAAAGAATCAGATGGTGGTTCGATGAATGTTATTCATACATCTGAAAGTCTATTGACGCTCAAGATAGAAAGGTGGATATGAAAGTTAATCCTTTACTTAGTGGAGTAGCCACTAGTGTTTTGACTACACATGATGGAGACATTTTACAATGGCATCATGTCATTACTGATTTGTTTGAGGACAGCAACATTATGTCCCATCATTCTCATGAGATATGAGCTTGTGATATGATATCAACCATTGATGGTAGCCCTACACCAATTGGTAGACATGAAGATATTAAGCATAAGAGGACTGATTTTGTATATTCTGACATCGAAGAGGTAAATAAATCTGAAAAGATGAACAAAGAATGGTTGCAGAAAGCCAAAGAGGCTAGATTAGTGGCTGCCAATGCAAGACAGCATCTTCAAGAAGTGAAAGAAAAGGTCAATCTCATCAATGTAGCAAGACAAAAAAGGACAGATAACATTAGAAGACTCTTTATTCAAAGAGAGGTTGAATCTGAAAATGCACTTTGTTCTAATAATGATGATGAGGTTGATAAGTTTGGTCAATTGAAGGACTTGGTAAAGATTCCCAACATGAGGAAACAAGAACAAATTCAGGTTTCTTCATGTGAGGCGGAAGTCATTCATAGCTTGAAGACTCAATTGACAATGGAGGATGAGATTATTGCAGCATTATCTCATCATGATAGGATGCACAAACTGATTGAGAATCATCTTTGGGTGGTTCAGTTAGAGAAAAGACAAAGGGGAATTGGAGCAGAGTCTTCTCATGACGATTTCCAGGTTGTCAAAGAAGGTAAGGGGGCAATGAAATCATTATTTGAACCTTCTTTCAGACAGAGACACCCTTCTTAGCAATGTGGGGATCTATTTAGATGCCTTGATGAGGAAGAAGAGGAAGCCGATAAGCTCTCTCAAGAGCTTGAGGTCGCTAGGGATTCTTTGGTGAGTACTCCATTGGCACTTCAGGAATCCTAGAGATTTGTTGATGAGCTTTGTTCAGAGTTGAGTTTGGCTATATACACATCATGTACAATAGAGACTTATTCATCTAGGGCAGCCAAGACACTTGATGATAGTAGCTTGAGCATTCACACTCAGGGTATACATGTCATGGGTAATTCGAGCATTAGACTCTACATCAACACTATAGAGATTGTCATTGGACAACCTCATCGAGAGATGATTTCCTCTAGGACTTGCACATGGGATGACGATGTCGATTCAGCATCTTTCCAGGGAGCAAATGGCATCCATGATGATAATCCTCTCTTCGAGTTAGATGTTGACCACTCTCTTGACTCAAGTTCTGAGATGAGCATTGATGGTAGCATTTGGGATCCTTCCAGTGCATCGGGATTTCAAACAAAGCTCGCAGAGGAAATTTCAGGGGTGTACATGGTGAGGAGTGTATACAACTTTACATTTGATCCTCATGTACATGATTTATTACGAATGCACAGTTCAACAGCGCATATGATGGACATCTTGTATGACAGCTTGCTTTGCGCAGAATTTGGAAGCAAATATTGTTGGTCTTTTGAGTTGCTTCCTTTTGAGGATCATATTCTTGCAGCACTTGATGGCAAGATTGATTTGGGTAGGCAGGTTTAGTCAGTTGTTCTGATGCGGGTGTTACAGGTGTTGGTTGATGATATCAGGAACATTACATAGTTTTACCCGTGGGACCCAGGTGGAGTGATTTTACAAAGGGTTTCTCTTGGCAGTTGAAATTGCTTGGGGACAAGCAATTTCAGGAGCGGACTGTAATGTCCTCAATTTTGAGGAGTAATTTAATTAAATTAATTGATTAAGTTGTCCAAAATAATGATTTCTCATAAGGATGATTAATTGATTATTTTAATTAAATTAAAAGAGGAATTAAATTAATTATTTGTAAGGTTATCACAATAAATAACTATTAAAAAGGCGACCTTATATTTAATTAATTTAATAAAGTGACTTGAATAAAATATTATATCATTAAAAAAAAGTCACTAAATAAAATAATATTATTCTCTAGAAGCTTCTTGAAGGTTCCACTTTCACTTGGAGAAAAAATATAAAAAGAGGATAAGCCAAGTTTCTAATCATCCAGGATATTTGATACTTGACTTGTTATGTTGTGGAGATGCCTAGGGTTTCTACAGAATATTCCATTGGTCATTGGGAACGTTCACTCCCATTGATTTGCATAACTGAGGTAGTGAAACTATCTACTGAAGGGTTGCAGATTGGAAAGGATATTCCAGTCCTTTCATTTGAGCCAAAATTGTGGTCAAGGGCCAATTTTGAGTTGGTTCGATTTAATGATTATTTGGAGAGCTTGAGCCTTCATCGATTTGCATTAGGAGGTGGAATTGATATCTTGCACAATCAGATTTTATACCAGACAATTTACAGTCATCTATCCCAGTTTGAAGGAGCCACGATTTTGCACATATCTCATTCATTTGGCATTGAAATCTTCATGGGATTGCAGCGCATCATTATTTGAGGGATTGAGATGATTTCACTGGCATTTAGGAGTTTTGTGGCATCAACGAATTTAGTCAAGGGTCTGATTTCAAGGAACAGGGGCGGCTTGTCTGGAAGGGACGATTTCAATCAAGGTATAATAAATTCTCAATAAATTCTAGAAGCGTTGTTGTTGGATAAGGAGGCTAGGCACTGCTTTGTTGGAAGCAATTTCATTGAGCACAAGGAGAAGAGAATCATTTTGTCCAAGCAGCCATTATTTCCAGGTTTACATCAGACATTGCATCTCAGTTCATTGGCTTTTAATCAGCATATTTATTATTGTAAATCCAGTCATTTAAGCATTATAATTTCAGTCATCCATAATTGCATAGGATTGCATCAAGTTGCTGCTGCAGGTGATCATTGCAATCAGATTTGGGCATTGAAGTAGATTCATTTTGTAAACCAAGAGTCTTGGCATGATTACATTGATATGTACTTCGAATTGCATTCATTCAATGGAGTTATAAGTTGCATACTTCATATTCATTATATTGTCCATTTATTATCAGCATATAGCTTGTATGTCCCATATCAAACTAGACTGTGTATTAAAATGTAACCTTCCAGGTTGCATGTCAATTGTTTGACGAAATGTGAATTGGCTATAGGTGCACATTTTCCATGTAGAGTTCATATATATGAATTTAAAAAGACAAAAGAATTGCATTTTGCATTTTGCATTTTAGTTCTTTGCTTAGACATCTTAGTAACCATTTGCAAGAATTTCAATCGCAATTGATATCATTCCAAGCAAGCTTAATTAGACATGAAACTCCAAACCAGCAAGCATTGAGGTCATATGCAAAGTGTTGGACGATATTCCTTGAGCCGCTAATCAGCAGTGTGAGGTCAGAATTGCCAAGGGATAGTACAAAATGATATTGCACACCTATGTATTTTGTCATGGCATGAAAAGTTGGGTTCCTTGCTAAGTGCAAGGCACTTTGACTATCGCAATGCAAAACAATATTGTTCTGCTCGACTTGCAACTCTCCCAGTAATTTGTCCAACCATATTGCTTCCTTACAAGCTTGCGTTGTTGCCATATATTTTGCCTCTGTAGTTGATAATACCACTACTGATTGCAGTTTTGATATCCAACTGATTGCACCACCTGCAAGAGTGAACATGTGCCCTGTAGTAGATTTGTGTCTATTCATATCGCCACCAAAATCTGAATCCACAAATCCTGTCACTTGAAGATTTGTCTCACTATAACATATAGAAGCATCTAAAGTGCCCCTCAAATAACAAAGGATCGACTTCACAGCAGTCCAATGATCATAACCAGAATTTGCCATGAACCGACTAACTACTCCAACTGCTTGGGCAATGCCTAGTCTAGTGCACACCATGACAAACATAAGGTTGCCTACTGTTGTCGAGTACTGTACATGAGACATATGTGCCTTTTCTACTCCATTGTTAGGACTCTGCTCCGAAGACAACTTCGTGAGCAAGAAATGGGGTACTGACTTGCTTAGCGTTATGCATGTTGAAATGTTGCAGAACCTTCTCCACGTGTCTTTTGTGTACGCTATATTTTCCCGCTCTTCTTTTCTCTCTATATCCTCATTCTAAGAATCTAATTTACAGCACCTAAATCCTTCATTTCAAACGTCCTGGCTAGCTAAGCTTTAAGTTTGACAATTTTGTCCATGTTGGGCCCTGCAACCAACATGTCGTCAACATACAACAAAACAATAAAACTGTCATCATCATATCTTTTGAATTAGGAACAATGATCGGCTTCGCATCTGTTGAATCCCAAGCTCATCATGAAGGAATCAAACCGCTTGTACCAGCATCTTGGCGCCTATTTGAGACCATACAACAATTTTTTTAACCTACATACTAGATTTTCCTTGCCTTTTATCAAAAAACCTTCTGATTGTTTCATATATATCTCCTCATTGTGATCACCATGCAAAAAGGTTGTCCTCACATCAAGCTGCTCGAATTCAAGGTCAAGTCAAGCAGCCAAAGCCATCACAACTCCAACAATAGTCAAACGTACAACTAGGGAAAATATCTCATCAAAGTCTATACCTGATTTTTGTGCATACCCTTTTGCTACCAACCAAGCCCTATATCGCTCAACCATACCATCTACATCCTTTTTCAGCTTAAAGACCCACCGATTACCTATGGCCTTGGAACCTGTAGACAATTCTACTAGCTCCAACGTGTTATTTTTACTTAGAGCCTCCATTTCCTCCTCCATGGCATTTCTCAATTTGCTTGCATCTTCAATCTCACAAGCTTCTTAAAATGAGCTAGGCTCGCCATCATTAGCAACTAATGCAAAAGTTGAGTGTGCATCAAGAATATACCTTTGGGTGGTTTGGATACTCTTGTGGATCTCACCAACGTGATATATCATCATGTGGCAGTTCGGGCTGTTGTTCTTGTTGTTCAGGGATGACATTTTGTTGTTATAGTTCTTGATTTTCATCATCTTCTACAGCACCCTCTTCCTCTTTGACGACATCAATAGGTACATTAGTTGTACTTTGTTGTTTTTCAACTTTTTGCATGGATTTCTCATTAAACTCCACATCTCGGCTAATGATCAGCTTGCGGGCAGTAGTATCCCACAGCCTGTACCCCTTCATTCCATCACCATAGCCGAGAAAAAATGCACTTTTTAGACTTTACATCCAACTTGGACCTTTGTTGTTTTAGGACACGGGCATAAGCATTCCAACCAAAAGTGACCAGAAAGGAATAATCAACAGGATTACCTATCCAAACCTCTTCAAGAATCTTTCCATATAGGGCTGTAGTGGGTGCCCTGTTGATAAGGTGAACAGTTGTACTTACAGCGTCACCCCAAAATTCCTTCCCCAAAGCAGCAATGTTGACATTACACCTAACTTGCTCCATAATGGTGCGATTCATCCTCTCTTCTACCCCATTTTGTTGAGGCGTGCCGAGGACTATTTTTTGCTTGGCTATTCAATGCTCACTGCAAAAATTATCAAACTACTTTGAGCAAAACTCTCCCCAATTATCAGTCCTAAGACACGTAATGCTCTTACCTTTCTTATTTTCTACAAGGGCTTTTAGTCTCTTAAAACAGTCAAAAGCATCTGACTTCCTCTTAACAAGAAACACCCAAACTTTAAGAGAGTAGTCATCAATGAAAGACACAAAATATTGTGCCTTCCCTAAAGAGACTACTTGTACAAGTCCAAAACAATCAGCATGCAATAACTATAGAAAATTTGAACTTCTAGTCGCACATTTAGCAAACCTGAGTCTATTTTGCTTCCCAAATAGACAATGTTCAAAAACGCTGAGATCAAGAGATTTTAAACTTGGAAGAAGGTTTTTGTCGAGTAGTCTCTCACTCATGTGGCCTATGTGTTGATGCCACATCATTATTGAATCCATGGCCCCTGATGTGGCTATTGCAACCTCACCGGTTATAGTCTCTCCAATCAACTTGTATAAGTTATTCCCATATTTTTCAGCTTTCATCACTACTAGAGCTCCCTTGGAGACCTTCCAACAACCTTTTTCACCGCTGATCTTATATCACAACTCATCAAGCTTACCTAAAGACAGCAAGTTCTTCAATCCTAGAGCATGGCGAACTCTCTAAATAGTACGAACAACTCCATCATACATCTTCAGTGTGACTTCTCCTCCTACAACCTTAAGTATGTTATCATTACCCATGTAGATTGTACCTCCACATGATCAGTATGAAGAGAACCAGTCCCTGTGTGGCGTCATATGAAATGAAGCCCCTTCGTCTATTAGCCATATGTGCAGCAATTGATCTCTCCAGAGTTTGTAGATAACACTTCGCAATCCTCCAGTGATACTGAACTTTAGCTGTGTCTGATCTGAACTCTATGAATTAGGATTTTCTTTTTCTTTCAGTAACCAACTGTCCTTGAGACGTCTGGATTTTCCACAATTTCAACACTTCCTCCCTTTTTAGTGTTTTAGACTTCGACTTGGAAGACCCCCTGCTTGATTGATCCCTTTTCATGGACCTGCCCCTTGCAACTAGGGCATCATAGGAAGACCCGCTTTGAGATGTCTTTCGCCTTGATTCCTCATCTAGTAATGAGGTAGCCACATCGTCATAAGCAAGCTTCCCGAAAGAATTGCTAAGCGCCCTCACTAACTGGTCCCATGTGTCCGGCAACGAACTAAGTAGGGTTGCAGCCATGTCTTCCTCGATCTTCACTCCCACTGATCTCAGCTTGCTGATAAATGTGTTGAACTCATTCAAATGATCTACAACTGGCATCTCGTCCCTCATTCTCAGATTGTACAACTATCTTCATAGAAAATCCTATTTGATAGAGACTTCGTTTCATACAACTTATTAAGTTTTTTACCAAAGAGCCACTGTTGTTGTCTCCTTTGATACATTGAACAAAACTAAATCAACAAGAGATATGTAATATCCCACATACGATATTTGCTATTTTTCTAATTTTTGGGATCTGATTTTTGCCCTAATTTTTTGATTTCTAAATCTGATTCCAAATCCTACTTTTTCCAGTTCTGATTTTATGTTTTCAGATTTAATCAAACACTTATAACAGTCACTTAACATATTAAAACATAATAACAATCATTCCAATACATGTGCCAAAATCATAGTTGAATTACACAATGATTCAATACCAAAATGATAGGAAACTCAGATCAGAAGTCTGTTGTTACAATTTCAAAAATATGTAGTCTTCAAATAACATCAAATACCATGGATAAACATGCCAAACATGCCCAGCTGTAACCTGCTATAAAACATAGGGCTTATATATACCAATTTACATGCAAATTTGACTTTCGAATGATGAAAAAGAACCTCCAAGGTGTGGCACTCAAACTTAGGGTTTGAAACCCTATGGCAATGAATCTCCACAACACCAAAACGCTGAATCAAGTGGGCACAAAGGTCTGCAATATTTGTTGCTCCAAGAATGATGTTAATGATGTTGATTGGTTGCAACAAAACCACCAAAATCTCCTCCAAAGGTAGGCGCTCCAAATGAAAGATGAAACCCTAGCCACATGCACCAATTTACAATCTTCAACAATGCCAAAAGAGGACTGATCTGTTGAAGTTTCAAACTGAATATACTTTCAAAACCCTAGTAGCCAATAATCTCCACAAATCGCCTCAAGGATGAGGTCATTCCAATCCTAGAAGGTGGCACTCAAACCCTAGGGCCAAACCCTAGTCAATATGCTTTCAAAACTCGCCAACAAATCCTTCTTCAAATCTGATCTGAACATCTGATATAAACATATGCTTCTCTGAATTCTGCAACAACTTATTCCATGAAGTTCCAAATCTCCAAACCGATCAATAAAGCTCAATTGTGAATCCAGGAATGAATCCACCCAAAAAGGTTGAATGGGTTTTCGTCCACACAACCGTTCTACCCAAGGGTTTTCGTCCTAGGGCACACTAAACCTGCAAACACAAGTTCTCCCAGAAAATCTGATAAAAAATGTCAAAACCAAGATGTCCAAATGACTTGCTCTCATCTCCTTTTAAAAGCTCAGTTGAGTCTTCTAGAAAAATCCAATGTAACCTCCTCAAGCTTCTCGAGCACTTTATTTATTAAAGTGACTATAATATTTAATAAAGTGACTTTATAATATTTTTTATTTTTTATTTGTTACTTTAAATTAATTAAAATAAAGTTATCCTTATGATTTAATTTATTTAGACAACTTTATAAATAATTTATTTTATTTTATTCCCTTAAAATACCTGATCATAGCCTATGGGAATAAAATAAGCTAGATGGCCCTGCTAGATGATCACTCGGAAAAAAGGGACATTACAGTCTTCCCACCCCGAGATTGCTTGCCCTCAAGCAATCACATGCATCAAATCTGCATTAGACTCAAACATACCAACCAATTCCCAAATCCCAAATCAATCTAGGCCCTTGGTATGGTTCTTCATGTGCTATACCATGCTGCTCAAGGTTTGCAAAGGAGAGTTTATGCAACCTTCTTGCTAGAAGTGCCACAATCCTCCTCAAATATCCAGCTAATTTCCAAAATGTGTGCAATTCTCCATCATGCTTTTGCTGTCCCATGTTGATATACACTGAAAAATCTTCATAGATGTCCTCATGAAATGTTTCTTTGTCCATAACTCTCACACTCTTAGTGGTAATTTGGTGTGGCAGCATGAACTTGAGTGCTTTCATTGTGACTTGTTTCCCTTCATGTTGGAAACTCAACTCCATGGTTTGCAAGTCTTGAATGACTCTATGAAGTGAATGTAGCCATTGCATCCCAAGAACAATATCATTATCTTTCAAATCAAGAGCATAGAAGTCATTACAAAATGTATACTCACCAAATAGAATGCTAAGCTTGCTGATTTTCTTCTTGCATGGAGTAGTTAAACCGCCTGCTATAGTCACATCAAAGCCCTCAAAATCATCACTATGCAATCCCCTCTTAACCACCAAACTCTCATCAATGTAGTTATGAGTAGCTCCACCATCAAGAAGTGCCTTGACCTTACACCCAAACAAGATACCTTCAAATAGGAATGGGTTATACCTTGGTGATCCTGAAAGATAAGTGATCCTAGTCCCTTTGTTACCATCACTTTCAATATGTGGTATTGGCTGTCCATGTTCACTTTCCGAACTAATGTCATCATCCTTATCATCAATCACCTCTATGTAATGCACTTTACCTTTTCCAAGACACCTATGACCAGGTTCCCATGGTTCTTTGCAAGAAAAACATAACTTTTATCTGCAAAGATCATTCTTTGTCTCAATATCCATCTTTGGTGGTGCTTCAAACTTTGTAGGTGTGGGCTGCTCAAGTAAATGCTGATCTGATTTTTCATGCTTGAAGCTCTTCTTATGGGGTTGATATGAAGGAGGTGATGTCTCAAGATCAAGTGCTAGATGAATTGCATCATCTAAAGTATTAGGCTTATGAGCCTTTACCAAATCTTTCAACTTATCATTCAAACCATCTAAAAACAACATTGTCACTCTCTTTTCTGACATATCAGGAACCATAACAGCAACCTTTTGGAACTCATTGATGTAGAATCCACATGCCCAATTTGTCTCATTTGTGCCAAGTCTCTATAATAGACTTCTACATCCTTCCTGTCAAACCTAGCAATGAGTTTGAGTGTAAACTCCTCATAAGAATGAATCATTATGTGGTTTTGTGTCACAAATCCATGATGCCACCAGTCATATGCGACTCCCTCTAGATGCATGGTTGCAAATTGTATGGCTTTGTCTTCTTGCATTGGCTTGAGAGTTAGGAAGGTGTCTAGCTTATGTATCCAAGCTCTTGCCCTAGTTTTACCGCTGCCATCAAAATTGGGAAGAGGTACTTTGCTCAAAGCTTGCTTGAATTCTTTGTTTTGCTTCCCTTGCCTTCTAGGTCTTTGTTCAACTCTAGGTCTTCTTCTATCTCTTCTTTGGTTCATGAATTGGTTGAAAGTTAGATCCTCTTTGATTTCATAGGGAAGTGCTCTATATTCATCATGTATGGTAACCAACTCATCTGCCAATGTTTGCTCAACCTCAACCTCAACAACTTCTTCATCTTCTTCTTCCATTGCAAGGAATGTAGGCTGCAATGGTCTATCCGTTGTGTGAGTACAAGTTCTACCAACTCGAGGTGTGCCTGCTACACTACCTTCACCTATAGGTGTTGCATTAACTCTCATATTTCCCATGGCTTGAGTCATATACTGCATCATTTGCTAATGGGAAGCCATCATTTGAGCTAAAGTATTATTTGCTTGTAATTGTCCTACTGCCATAACCTGTTGTCCTCTTGCTATCTCCATTAGAAGATCACCAACATTCCTGTCATTTCTTGGTGGACTCCCATCTCTTCTTCCCATATCCATATCAAACTGATTTGTACCTGCAATTGGAGTCTCTTCTTCTCGATTATCTTGTTGGCTTGCTCTTCTTCTAGTGTAATACCTGTGTGGACTAACTTCAGGTAGCTGCATGCGAGTGTGGATCACTAACATGCAATAGGCAAAACTGACATGCAAGGCTCAAAATCAACATGCAAGTGTTGATCACTAACATGCAATGATTGATACCTCACATGCAACCACCGAGCGCTGACATGCAACCCTCTAGGGTGGCAAGATCAGAGCTCTAATACGACTGTAATATCCCACATAAGATATTTGCTATTTTTCTGATTTTTGGGTTTTGATTTTTGCCCTAATTTTCTGATTTCTAAATCTGATTCCAACTCCTAGTTTCTGCAGTTATGATTTTATGTTTTCAGACTTAATCAAACACTTATAACAGCCACTTAACATGTTAAAACATAATAACAAGCATTCCAATACATGTGCCAGAATCATAGTTGAATTACACAATGATGCAATACCAAAATGTCACCAAAATGATAGGAAACTCAAATCAGAAGTCTGTTGTTACAATTTAAGAAATATGTAGTCTTCAAATACATCAAATACCATGGGCAAACATGCCAAACATGCCCAGCTATAACCTGCTATAAAACATAGGGCTTATACATACCAATTTACATGCAAATTTGACTTCGAATAATGAAAAAGAACCTCCAAGATGTGGCACTCAAACTTAGGGTTTGAAACCCTATGTTAATGAATCTCCACAACACCAAAACACTGAATCAAGTGGGTGCATAGGTCTGCAATATTTGCTGCTCCAAGAATGATGATAATAATGCCGATTGGTTGCAACAAAACCACCAAAATCTCCTCCAACGGTAGGCGCTTCAAATGAAAGATGAAACCCTAGCCACATGCACCAATTTACAATCTTCAACAATGTCGGAAGAGGACTGATCTGCTGCTGTTCCAAATTGAATATACTTTTCAAACCCTAGCAGCCAATAATCTCCACAAATCGCTTCAAAGATGAGGTTGTTCCAATCCTTGAAGGTGGCGCTCAAACCCTAGGGCCAAACGCTAGTCAATATGCCTCCAAAACTCGCCAACAAATCCTTCTTCAAATCTGATATGAATATCTAATATAGAAATATGCTCCTCTGAATTCCACAACTTATTCCATGAAGCTCCAAATCTCCAAACTAATCAATAAAGCTCAATTGTGAATGTGGGAATGAATCCACCCAAAAAGGCTGAATGGGTTTTCGTCCACGCAACCGTTCTACCCAAGGGTTTATGTCCTAGGGCATGCTGACCCTGCAAACACAAATTCTCCTAGAAAATCTGATAAAAGATGTCAAAACCAAGATGTCCAAAAGAATTGCTCTCATCTCTTTTTAAAGGCTCAGTTGAGTCTTCTAGAAGAATCCAATGTAACCTCCCCAACCTTCTAGAAGAACACTTTATTTAATAAAGTGACTTTATAATATTTAATAAAGTAACTTTATAATATTTAATAAAGTGATTTTATAATATTTTTTATTTGTCAATTTAATTAAATTAATTAAAATAAAGTTATCCTTATAATTTAATTTATTTAGACAACTTTATAAATATTTTATTTTATTTTATTCCCTTAAAATACTTGATCATAGCCTATGGGAGTAAAATAGCATAGATGACCTTGTTGGATGATCACTTGGAAAAAAGGGACATTACAGGATAGATGAATAATCACCCTTGCCTTTGCATCCATCTTGTCCCAGTCTTCCTGTGACATTGTTTGTGGTTTGGTTGTAACACCTTTTATGGCTTGAGCACAGCTATCTCGAACCAGTAGCGCTTGAATCTTCAGTTTCCATAATGCAAAGTTTGACTTGTCGAACTTCTTTATCTCAAATCTGGTCACGTTCCCTCATGTCATTTCGAGCTTCTTGCTATCGTGTGCACAAACGAGTACGAACCAAAACTCTAATACCAACTGAATGACAAAATAATAGTGCACAAAATAATACAGCTATGAAACAAGACAAGAAAAGAGCAGCAAATAAACACCAGATTTACATGGAAACTCTAGAAATATACCAAGAAAAACCACGGGGCAAAAGATCTCCCTGTCATCCTTTATTATTAGCAAAATTAGAATTAAAATTGTGTCTAACCTCAAAGGGTCATGGTTGTTTTATAGAGGCCAAAGAAGGATCTAGAAACCCTGTCATACAACTTCTAGAAGAGTTGTATAATCTAGAAGCATACCACATCCTATAATCTAGAAACATACAGTGTCGTACAATCTACAAGCATCTAGAACCATGCTACTGGACACGAGATGGTCATATGCCATATCACAATGCTAAAGATCTAAATATTAACTCCATCTCCTAACAATAGGAACAGGGCTATACGTATAAGTCAATTGGAGTTTCATTATTGTATGCCTAACGAGCCAAACAGCCATCACTCGTCCATTTCATCGAGAGAATCTCAAAACGCAAGCCACCGTCCAACTCCAACTCTATGGTAAATTGAATGTTGATGTGCAAGCTATATAGATGAGTTGAAAGGATTTTAAGCTTTCTCTGCCTTAAGGCCAACATAAATTTGTGTCATCCACATATCTATTACACCATTTTGGTTTCAAGGAGATATTGTTGAGAGTCTACTCAAACCATTCTAGAAATAGATTAAAAACCATCGGAGTAAGGGGAAACCCATCGCAACACACTCAATATGCTCATAGACACCACCGCAAAAGCTGAAAAAGGTTAATATAAGGCATAGTTTAACCACTTCAATGGTATCCGTGCCTACCAAATCTCTTAATATCTAAATGTCCTCAATCACCAAAATCTTAGTAAATTGGGACACAACTATAGACACCTAATTTCAATACGCGGGTAGTTTTAGATGTCAGTTTGCATTGCTCTAGGGTACTTGTGTGTTAGTCAATAGCGTCCTAATTTGAATTCAAGAAGGCTATAAATACATAAATGCATTAATACATATAGGAAAAAGTGGGATAAAAATGAGGAAAAAGCAAGCATTGCAAGAAAAGGTCAAGAGTGATAAGCAGAAGTCCAGATTTTATTCAAGAGTAGAAATTGAAGTGTTTTGATTCGAAGTATTCATATTATATCATTGTCATTTGTTCATGCTAGTTAAAAGTCATATAAGAATTAGGGCTTGCATCCACGATTGCTTGTTGAACTACATTGAGTGTTGGTTTCCAACTTGTCTAAGAACAAGGGTCTGATTGAGTCAGTCCCCTCAATGACTACCCCATTTTTAAGGTTTTACAAGGTGTAATGACTTGATTGGGGTTTCGATGAAGGAGATCAATTTCGCACTGGTCCATAGCAAATTCTAGAAAAGTGAGCGAGATTTTTGGAGCCAGGAGCAGAGGAATAAATTCATCAAATTTGTTTCGGGAAAATCTACACTTGTTGGGAATGTAGCAGTCCAGTCCTAGTGCTATGGACCTGGTCAAAGTTTCAAAGTTATTACTTCGCTCTGAAATTTATGGGTTATGTTCCTCTTAGTTCATAGGCTTGTTTCCAACTGATTTCAACGTCCAACAATCTATAGATTTGCAAGAAGTCAGTATTCTACTCATAACCCTAACTTTGCACATTTAAATTATTCTAGAATATTCCTTATTGAAATTAGGTTTGATTTTGCTGTTTTATTTGGGTAAATTTGTTTAGATCTGAATTGCAACATTGTTGTATGGGTCAATGTAGTGCATGTTGATGTAAAACCACTTTCCCATATCACAACAACATCAAAGCCAACAAGCAAATCATTCTCATCAACTTTCAAACCCTTAATTTGACAAAACATGTTGTCTTTAATGAAAGAAGAGGTCTTACCAACGAGAGGCTTGGGCTTCTTGGCTCAAAAGGCAGCCAGGTCATGAGTAGGGTTGTCAAGAGTGTTGACTATTGGTATAAGCAAAGCACCAGCTTTGTGTATTTTTGGCAGAACCTATATTCTTGGAGTGATTTCCTTACTACAAGTGAGTTTCTTCAAATTATCACTTAATGATGAATCTCTAATAGCCTTTTTTAGACTTTACTCACTAGATTCTCCTAAACCCTTCTATAGCTGCCAGCCTACCACTAAGTAAAAGATGAGCTTCCATTTTGCAAAATAATCTGCCTTATCCATGTCAACTATAGCATTACCCTTGTTGAATTGGTAATATAAATATATGGGTTCTTAATAAGCTCCTTCGAGGCTAAATACTGCTCCCTTGAGATACTTTTTTCAGAGGCCTAAGATGTCTTCATGTGACCACCAAGTCTTGATAGATATCATTGGCAATTTCAGCTGAAGGGTGTTTGAAAAAATGTGAATGCAAGGTATTTATTTTTTGTTTAAAAGTCTGGGCAGAATTTAAAGTGTTCATATGAAACGTTTTGCATTAATGTTGCACACGAATGCATGGATGTGTTGGTTAGAAGGATGGTGAAAGGGCATTGAGAGTATAAAGGTCATGCGTTCAAGTCTCCACTTTCACATTTTGCTAGAAGTGTCAATTTCAAAAGGAAAGCATTTATATGCAAGACAAAACCATGTTTGTTTATATGCAAGATAAAACCAAGATTGTAATGAGTGGTTAAAAGAATCACATAGCTGAATTGGTATTGTTGGACAGTAAAGGCATTAAAAGCAAATAGGTCACAGACTCAAGTCTGCTCGTTGCTTTTTTAATTTGAGTGCAAATTCTCAAAGGACTAGTGCAAGTGGGTTTTACATAAAAACTTTCAGCCTTATGTATCAAGTAATCATGTAGAGGAGTTGGTAAAAGAGGTGCTTACAAGAAATTGAATATGTAGGAGGTCAAGTGATCAAATCTCGGTAAGTGCAAAGCAAAAAAATTGAAATCCCGACATTTTGAAGTAATATAGCCTATGTTGATACTATTTTTGTCATTTTGCCTTTTTTGCATAAACATAGGGGTGTGACCATTTAATTTGTAGGTTTTTGCCCATTCTAAGTCCATCGGAAAAGTTAGTTTTTAATTTGGAGTCTCCCTTTCAGAGTTTCTTAGAAAACATATATTAAAAAACAGAGACATAAGTCTAAGGCATTAAAATGTATAACGGGTGCAAGTTTAGTACTACCTAACACCCTATGGTTGCTCTAAGTTTGACAATGGAAAGTTCATATTTGAACACAATCAATATAATAATATGCATTCCTGCCATCCATACCGTCAAAGACAAACATGTTGCATTTTGAGGTTTACGGGTCCCTCATGATCGATCAAGTTGACAAAGCCTTGCAAAAACCCATCTTGAGTTAGCTATTAGCTCAACAACATGGATGGTGGTTTAGTGGCAATTTTGATTTTGGTTTTGTTCCAAAGTTTTGTTAGATGATAGTGTTTTTCTTTCTTGGTATTATTGATGAGGAGTGGACCAAATATCTGGTGGTCTTTTGCCGCATAGACGTCTCACCTCTCATTTGATAGGGGGAAGATATTGTTTTGGTTTTTTATCAATCTTCAAATGATTGTATATTGACAAGAGTTGTACGCACAAGAGTGTTTGCAAAGTGGTCAAGGTTGTTGGACATTAGGTAAGATGTGCTATACACGAGGTACAAAATTATCATCGAGACAAGGATCAATGTGGTTTTCCCATGATGATACTCATACTGCAGTACAAGTGTGGATGATCAGAGGGATGTGTATTCCTAAGATGATGCTTGTCTTCGTCTCAAATAGTGTCACAAGACATCGCACAGGTGGTCAAGGTATGATAGATGTAGAAGTGTTGACACTAGTTGATCAGTGATAGATGTACAGGTGGCCAATTGGCAGGTTGCAACAGGTGTTGTTGGATAGCTTCACAATCATAGTGCTCCAAATCATCTTTTGGTCCCCTTTGCATCAAGAGGGAGTTTGTTGGGTTTGTGATCCAATGGACAAAATCATAGTTCGCATAACCGTTGGGGGCGAGTACTTGCCAAAGGCCCATTTTAGGTCAAATAACTGACAATAATCAACAAAAGCAAAAAATACTTAAATTTATCAAAAAAAAATCCTTTTTTTTTAATTGCAAGAACAAAATAAATGAAATGAGTCTGTAAAATATAGGGAAAGCGTTTTCTATTAGATTTGAATACAAACAAAATACAAAATCGCATAATCGTGCGAATACAACAGAGTCACAAACAACAATGATACATGTAGACTTATAGTCTTATACAAAAATCTACAAGACTAAAAGTACAAATTAAAATAATCTCTAATTTTCTCTTCCCTACTCTCTGAAAAACTAAGGGAGACTGAGAAACTCTAGTCCTCCCACTCGGCTACCCCATCTCGCTCTGTCTAATAGGCTGCATCGGCCCATGTGGCTCCACCTCTACCTCTGCCTCTGCCTCATCTTTAAGAATGTCCTCCAATCCAATCTCTCTTCCTTCTGCTTCAATTGCACCCTTCATAGCTTGTCTCTCGAAATCAGCAATCTCCTCCTCCATGAACATGGGGGCCCCCTATGCAATCCAATCGCAATAGAGATCGATCTCATCTAAATCGATAGACTCCTCTGATGCGTTCGCCAACTTCTTTGTGCGAAGTCAAAGGTTGTATTACACAAAAACCAAGTCATTGAAGCATTGTTGACTCAACTTGATGTGCTTCTTCATGTGAATGGAGTCAAACAAACTCCAATTGCGCTCACATCCAGAAGCACTACAAAGTTGAGATAAAATATAGATGGCTAGCCTTTGAAGATTTCGGGTGTTTCCACCCCAATCTTCCAACCACGTCCTTACAAAAAAGATATTCAAAACTTTTTAAAAAATTAATAATTGTAAATATGTAATTGGTAAAGTACAGGTAAAGACTTCATTTTGTATTCCCTGATGACTACGTGGCTCTCCCTCAGATAGCTAGTGCTGAAAAAAAGAGCATCCCCCTTGCCTGCTTGTTGCAATAATGAAGTCCCTAACCTCAACATTAGGTGTCATACTCTCAATGCATGTTGAGAGCCACTCCATAACCTCTCCACTAGCATCTGTGAAGCCATCGAAGTAGAAAAACTTGGGGTTAAGGTAGTACCCGTTGCATGAATGGGTTGGTGGAGTTGATTGTTCCACCTCCGATCAATCAACTCCCAAATGGGATCAAATCTCGCACGATCCCCTCTATAATAATTTTGAACCTCTTTGACCCTATCCATGGCCTCATAAATATAACTCATTGGATTTTGCTCTCCATCCACCAATCACAAAATCCTCACCAAAGGCTCGAACATCTACAAAGTTACAAACAAATTAAAGTTAGTGTTACAAACATGTAAATAAATTATAAAATAAATAATTTAAGTTTAAAAAATTAAAAACAAGGAAAACAACTTGAAATTTAAATTGCAATTTCAAGTTATCTTGACGATTTATGTAGCTCTCGTTTCGAAAGCCTCACTAAAAACTATCTTCCCAACTTTCACTCCAACTTTCTTGGAATAGGATGACTCCGTCCAAGTTTGAAACACAAGCATCTGCTTCAAAGGAGTCAACAAACTGCAAATACTTTGCAATGCAAGAAAGTTCATTGCAAACATGATGACCTCTTTTCGAACAAGCTATTTTCCCTTGGTGTACTCTCTCATCAAGTTGAAAACCCAAGGGTGATTGTAGATATATTTTGTTATTTTTTTTGCTTCTTCTACAATTGGTTGCACCCTATCAAGTTTGCCTATGTCCTCCAAAAGAAGGTCAAGACAATGGGCCGCACAAGGTGTCCAAAAGAGAGATGGATGTCTCTCCCTAAGAAGACTCCCAACTGCCACATATGTTGTTGCATTGTTTGTGATAATTTAGACAAAATTCTCGATGCCCACCTCTAAAACAACCTCTTTTAGCATGAAGCTCAAAGTTCCCACATTTTTTATTTTACTAGATGCATCAATAGATTTCAAAAAAAATAGCTCGCCATTTGAATCTACAAAAAAGTTGATGAGAGTGCAGTTCTTTCCATCCATCGGAAAGAATGATGCATCCGAACTTACGCCACCTCTTCTGATCTTCGACAATTAGCTTTGCATCTTCAACTGTATTCTTGAACAACTTCTCACTCAAGTCTTTTGGAGAGGGTGCCTTGTACCCTTTCCCTACAATTATCAATGTTATAACCAAATATTTCCCATACAGGTTCCTCGTCACGTTGAAGGGAAGGTTGTTGAAGTTTCAAAAATTTGCACATGCTTTATCTGGTTTCACATGCACCTACTTGTTTCATCATGTATTTTGAAGTGAAGGTTGTGCCCCAAGGGTGTTTCTAAGCACAAAAATGAGTGTAGAAACCAATGACGATGTGTCATGGTGCTTGCATAGACTATGAGTAGAGCCCACAATTTCTATCATCGTTGGCACTTTTTCCTCTATCAATGTGGGAGAAATGGCCATTGTTAGCGTTGCTTGCATCTTTGCCCTCTCTAGTTTTTTTTATCTAATGATGCAAGCTTTGCCATCATCTCTCGTTTTGCCTCTTCGGTGACACTGAGACGAGGCGCAACATCGCAGCAAAGAATGCATGAAAGGTGGTACTTCATTCGATTGATATCTCCTAGCATCCTCTTTGAGTAAAAGTTGCAAATTGAAATCATCTAAGACATTCCCACCTGCATGCATACTTCCAAACACTGATGTGAGCATTAGGGGGAGTAGATTGGCTATCAGTGACTGAATTTGACCCCGATGCACTAGCGGATGCTATTGTTTACTAACGGGTAACTTGCAAAGCGCAAACATGTTAAAAACAATATTAAAAAATTAAAAAATAAAAACATTTAATACAAATTAAAATATGATAAATAAATTATAATGATAAACTATTAAACGGAAACTAAAATACATTTTGATTTAACGAACAAATTGAAAACTATAGCCTATAACAGTTTAAAACAACAATAAATAAATTTTAATTATTAATGATAAACAGAAACTAAGTTTAACTACAATTCTATAACGCTAACTATTAAAAAACAACATTTATAATTTCAAATAAAAAAATAGGCATAAATTGTAAATTACTAAACACTAAGATTTAACGGAATGCATGAAATTTGAATAGAATGCATCAAGCTTAAATAATAAATTTTTTTATCAAACATGTTTATAATTAAATTAGAATTCATTTACATGCTTAGAAATAAATTTTTAAAAAAAATTGTACTACCTTGGAAATCGTTTTATTGAATTCTCTTTCAAATCCGCTCTTGAATGCTCCAAATCTTGTGTGAATGAAATGAGAGGAGTGTGTAACAATTTATAAGATAAAAATCCGCATATTTGCAATGTGTTTGCAGCATTTTTGTAGTGTTTTGCATCAAAACCGCGTACAAGCAACATTCCAGACTATTCTCACGTACAGGCAACGTGGGAGATAACCGGTGAGTATCCGACGGTTGTTGGAATTAGTTTCTCTAATTAGGCATAACTTTTCTTCAGTGCACACCGAAGTGATTAAAACCCAACGTGTTGGCATGCTAGTATTTCACACAAGAACGAGTTCTCACACGCTCACCCGAAGCATGCAGCAAGGGACCGGTTCTGGTTGGTTTTGTTGTGTGAAGGTGTACTAACATATAATGGTGCTCAAACACATCCACTTTACTCAATGATTAATCAGAAAAACAAATACACAGTAACTGTGGACCTAAACTCAATTAATTGAGTGTTAACATATAAGATGACCAACACCATTGTTTTCATAATCAAAACAATAGCATTCAAGTAACGCAGGTTCTATTCATCATATTGAAAAGAGATTCATAGGTTACATAAACAAATACAGGGTGTAACTCAATAATATAACTTTGCTATCTAGTTGAGAACAATAATAGCAATATCACAAAAGTGTCTTTGATCACATCAATGGAACAATAATCAACGTCACAAAGTTCTATCCAAGGGTATTTATTCTTGGTTTTCCCCGTCCAAGGAGTTACAATAATAATCACACTAATCACAATCATAATGACTCGCCAACGATCATCAATGGACTTGAGTCGTGGCAGCTAATCACATTGTTTTCCTAAGGACCCAGGTCTTTGTGCCCCAATATTCTCTCTTTGGTGTTGGATCCTCGTCGCCTAGTGCCTATCTTCCCGCAAGCCGGTGCTAGATTCGTGCTTGACTTAGTCTCTTGTATCCCTTTGAATCGCTCCCTAACCGTCTCCCGCTTCCCGCACACTCCCTAAGTCTTTCACTAGTGCACTGAGTACTTTGTTCTCAGGGTCTCCGTTAATTATGCATATTTACTCTTACGGGGTCCTTCCCACACCATGGACTCCTGTACCATGATCTCTTGCGCCGTGACTCATTTGCGTCGTGCTTCTTTAGTAAAGGACTTAGCCAAAATTTGGGGTCCAACATCACCCCACACTACGCCATTAGTCCGTCCTGGACTAAGCATTGGTCTCAAGCTCCACCAAAAACTCAGGACCAACCTACTCGATCTACTTCTTGACACCTTCCCAGTGTGACAAGGTGTTCAACAGCTTTGTCGTTATTTCCTCAATTGCCGCTTTTAGCTTCTTGGTCTCCTCAGGTTGGTCGAGACACTCGTCTACTTTATTGACTAAACGTTCAAGGGATGTGGAAGCATCCTTATGAACGCCCTCAATTGTGGCGACCTCGGCAACACCCTGTCCTCAGAGTGCCACGAAATTCACATTTATTTCCTGTCTATGCGCGCTTATTGTTTCCTCCATGGCTCCAAGTATGGATGTTGTGGGGAATTACTGATCTACTACCAAGATCACAAAGGTGTTTGAGCTATTGAAAGAGTATCAAGATGTTTTCCCACAAAACTATATTGAGATGAAGGGTGTCCATTCTTCTTTGACATGAGCACGCAAAATGGGATTCATTTGATAAGGCCTCTTTCTGACTGGTCGAGCGCCTTCTACCAACTTGATGTGCATTTTACCCAAAGAAGAATGGGCACCCTCTATCTTGATATAGTTCCATGAGAAACCATCCTGATACTCTTTCAACAGAACACCTTTGTGATCTCGGTATCAGACCAGTATTTCCCCACGATAGCCATCTTGGGCACTTCCTCCATGCCAATATTGTGTTGAATGCTCTGAAGCGGCTCCAAGTATAGATGTTCATCCTGAATGGTGTCACGAACATTTCGAGCACCATACTCCATGTGTACATCCAAATGATCAATCGAAGGGTCAAGCGGATTAGATACATCACCTTCATCAACCTAAAACACAACTTTTTGCTTACCCTTTCGAATTTCTTCTCTTAGTGCATGATTCAGTACAAGTTCAGGCAGGGGAGAGGATGCCTGCTCATTAGGCTCATGAAAATTTGTCAAACCTTCCTCCGGTATGCCATGTATGCTTTGAATCTGATCTTCAACAGGGCCTGGGTCACCTATGACAACTTGACGCATAGCTTGTAGTGTAAGGCGCAAATCCATCTGAGGGAATGAATATGACAGCACCGCAATCATGTTACTCTTAAGTAGACGCCAAGAACTTGTATTCAGATGGCGCTCTTCATGGACATACCACACTCTAGCCCAAGTGCGTAGAGTGCCATAAAACGTGTGAACCCAAATGTATTCTGGCAAGAAAGTTTCATCTATTGTCCACATTGCCTCGCAAGCTTCAAGGTGAGGTTTTGGAGCTCGAATACCACTATAACTAATAGTGTCGCATATACAGTTATCATGGTGAAATCTATGATGCAAAGCAAAACGTACACTATCCCAAGTAAGCAAACGCTCTCGATGAGTTTGCCACCACCAAGCAACTATGCCATCAAAAATATGAATGATTGATCGTACTCGATGAACGTCAGAATCATAAAAGGCTTCCAACTACTGGACAAATTTGCGGACCTCCATTCGACCTTGGAACCCTGGAGCCTCATCTAGTCTTGCGGGTGGCACAACCATGATTTGTCCATGAAGGATACAAACAAATTTATGGTGTTTGTGATACTTCGGCCGAGTATCGTCGTGACTGCCGATAGCGCCACATATTCCCCCAATAAGGTCATAGTCACCCTATGCCCAGTGGTCACAAGGATTACTAGTGGTGTCAAAGATGGATTGTGCATCCGTCCATCACAAGATGCCATCAGGGGTGGGGTCATGGAGTTCATTGCCTTGAGTTGTAACATTATATATATGGTTGATGTCCTCATCAGCATTGACTAGTTCAACATACGGCGGTCCACGAGCATGATCCAATGGAATGACCAAACGTTGCTCATCATTTTCAAAGCTGATGTACCGCTTCTTAACGCTCAAATTAGCTTTGTTGGCGTAACACCATGGACGACCCAATAGAGCTAGAAAGTCATCAGCTCCAGCCAACTCTATAACTTCGAAGTCAGCTTTGAATGTGACACGGAGGATATCCATGGTAGCAGCCTTAAATACACCAATGGGGAAAACACAAGTGTTGTTAGCCATGAATAACACATGGGGCAAAGGTTGCAAAGTCGGGTTGGCCATCTTCCACCAGGCATCCTTTGTGAGAACATTGACTTCAACGTCAGTGTCAACTAAGATATCCCAGATAACCCATCCATCTATGGCAGCGTTAACCAATATCTCCTTGTCCCCTTCCGGACTAGGCTGGATGGGAGTATCTTGCCGTCGTGCATGGTTTAACCGACGATCTTCAATAGGCCTTGGCATATGATGTTTTAGCCAGTTTTACAATAATGGTACAATGTCCTCATCCAATAGTCGTTTGCAGAGCTCTTGAAATTCATCCCACGTTGTGTCATGACGGTATGTGCCTCTCTACAATTCGGCACATTGAGTGGCATAACGATCCTTAAGGAACTAGATCTCCCCTTGCAATTCTCTTACCAAGTTCATGGTGTCCTGGAGCACCTCCTTTTGTTGCTAAGCATCAGGATAGCGAGTAGCACAAGGATCTTCGCACTGAACTTTCTCAATAGGTGGAGTGGACATAGACTGGGACTGTCCACCACTACGTGTTGTAATATTAACTTTAGGGCCCATTAGGGTGATAGGGCATAGTCTCCAGTGTGGTTTTTCAATATGTATCATGTCATCACCCTTCTCATTTCTTTCCTTTGTAATAGTTGTGTACAAGTCAGGGCACTCCTCAGACGGTGCTTATTTTTACAGAAGGCACATGTAGGATAGACCGAGCAATCACACTGGTAGTGCTCAAGGGAACCGCACTTATAACAAGTTCATGGTAGAAAGCGTCCAACTCCACGTCCTCGACCTCGCCCACGATAACCACCTCCATTTTCTTGGTTATTTGCAACAGAGGTCTGATGTGTACCATGCGCGTGCCTCATAAATGTCACTAATGAGACGGCAATCACTGGTATCATGAGTGTACGCATCGCATATCTTACAATAAGTTGACACCTTTGACTAAGTGGTTCGTTGTAGCAAAGGACAAGCTCGGACGTCATGCTCTTCCTGGCAGATTTCACGAGACTGCTTCAATACGGCACGTATGTTCTTACGAGGTCAATTATTTCGGTTATGGCCTACGGACTCACAATCGACACACCATAAGCCACTACGAGTGTCATGAGTGTTGTGTGCAGTAAGCTCTTTTAGTTGAGATGCCATTGCAACGATCTAAGCCTCCATGAAAGGATTGATCTCTGTATCAATACTGCCAACAGCTTTGGTGTGAATCGCAGCTTCCAAGGCCTCGCACAGGCTAGTAATAGTTTTCTGAGACAAGGTTCGTCTAAACCTCCGACGAACCATTGAGCATATTGAGCAGCATTTATCTCAAACGAGAGCTTGGAAAGAAGTGTCTTGAATCATGCATCATACTCACGCACACTTTCAATGAGTCCCTATTTGATATCTTTTAGCGCAGCAATACTCTGTTGCTCGAACTCTAGAATGTCAAATTCCTGGAGGAATGTTGCCTTAAGTTGATCATAATCCACTACAGCTTGTTGAGGATCATACTTTCGGTACCACTTATGTGCACGTCCAGAAGGGTGGTTGCGCACTAGGTGGCTTTCCGTTCAGAAGTTATGTTGCGCACTCGCTAGATAAGTTCACACTTGAGAACATGCTCTACAGCATTCTCCACACCTTGATACTCTGGTAAATGGAGCGTCATTTCACAGTATACGATGGGCGGTTGAGGTGCTTGCAATGGTGGCTGTTGAGGAGCACTTTCGAGCCCTCCTGTTCCTTGGGGGGGAAGTCCACCACTACCTCCTGCGCCTCCACCTAATCCACCAGTCGAACCACCACCTAGTTCACTTCCCGCAATAGCAAAAACACCCAAGACGTTGGGCGTTGAGGTAGGTTGAGTAACTACAGTTGGGCCAGTACTTTGCCCACTACTTATGTTTGGTCCACCAAGCATTCCAAATTGGGCCATAGAATTACTTTGCAAAGGAAAAGAAATAGCTAATACACTATTGTCTAAAACTTGTTCGACTAAGGCCTCTTACAAGTTCAGTCTCTGATTCTACGTTGTCTGTATCCCACTTGTGCACAATTATATCTTCTAACTCAAAAGCATGAGCTCGCACTGTGGTTGGGGAACTGGGTCTGTCCAACTCGGGTTCTTCAGTCACCACTTCCTGGCTTACTTCTCCAACATATACTGGAGTTGGCATTGGTTGCGGTCCGAAAGTTGGAGAGTCTTCATGCTCTTTCCTTTCCCTGCAGATCCTTACCGCACTTCCTGAGTCCTCTCATCCCCTTCCTAGGTCACTTCCACCAATAACCCTTCGTCGAGCTTCGTCATATTTGCGCTTCCATAATTCCCGCAAACTAGCTACCATAATGAACCAACAATTCTTCACAAGTACCCATGCATTCCCCCACCAACCACACTGCTCAAGGAAGAGTTTAGCCTTCCCTGGAAAAAGTCTCGAGTCCGAAATCAAAAAAGGGCTTCTTCACCTCCAGAGGAAAATGCCTGAGATATCGAACACATGGTTCTTAGAGAAAATGGAGTTGAGCTTCCTCTGGACAAGAATAAGTCGAAACTGCGTACTCCAAGACATAACTATTTAACACCCCTCACCACCAAACATCAACAACACGCGTCCAAGGCACTCCCAATTGTGCTAGAGCCAGCTAACGCTTTAATGTCCAGGTTGTCTTCCGTCCATGATTTCTAGACCGGTCTTGAGCATAGGTCGTGATCCAAGCATGTAGATGAACAAGTACCTCCACAAAGAAAGTCTCATACAATGAATTGTATAGATTTTGTTCAACCCACGCACGTGCGAAAATTCTTGGTTCGAAAAACAGTACTACAAAGTTATTTTCAACACCAGCAATCCATCACTCAATGTTCCCAAGTGACAATCGCTTGAGCATTTTCCACCATCATGCAAGCAAGCGTTACGAGTCCCGGCAATGGAACCAAAATGTTGGGATTGTTTTCTCTAACTAGGCATAACTTTCATTCAGCGCATGCCGAAGTGATTAAAACCCAACGTTCTCGCGCGCTCACCCAAAGCACGTAGCAAGGGAGCGATTCCCGTTGGTTTTGTCACGTGAAGGTGTACTAACATATAATGGTACTTAAACACATCTACTTTACTCAATGATTAACCAAAAAAAGAAATACAAAGTAACTGTGGACCTAAACTTGATTAATTGAATGTTAACATATAAGATGACCAACACCATTGTTTCCATAATCAAAACAATAACACTCAAGTAACGCAAGTTCTGTTCATCATATTGAAAAGAGATCCACAGGTTACATAAACAAATGTAGGGCGCAACTCAATCATATAACTCTGCTATCTAGTTGAGTACAATAATAGCAATATCACAATAGTATCCTTGATCACATCAATGGAACAATAATCAACAACATCACAAAGTTCTATCCAAGGCTATTTATACTTGGTTTTCCATGACCAAGTAGTTACAATAATAATCACATTCATAGTTACTCGCCAATGATCATCAATGGACTTGAGTCGTGGCGGCCAATCACATTGTTTTCCTAAGGACTCGGGCCTTTGTGCCCCTATATCGCCTTTTTCCCGCAAGCTGGTGCTAGATTTGTGCTTGATTTAAGTCTCTTGTATCCCTTTGAATCGCTCCCTAACTGTCTCCCGCTTCTTGCGCACTCCCCAAGTTTTCCGCTAGTGTTCCGAATCCTTCGTTCTCGGGTTCTCCATTTATTATGTATATTTACTCTAACTAGGTCCTTCCCACGCCATGATCTCTTGCATCGTGATTCTTCCGCATCGTGCTTCTTCTACGCCGTGCTTCTTTAGTAAAGGGCTTAGCCAGGGGTCCAACAACAGTTACTCGTCGGTTATGCCATCTATGAACAAAATAACATATATTATGCTTTACATTATAGTTTTGTTTTAGTTATAATAATGTAAATATCTATGATTAAAGATATTTACGAGGTAGTTGTACAAATAGTGACATGGGCAATTGAGCCCATTGTTAAGTCCGGCATTAGAAAAGATTATATGTAGCTTGTTTGTAAAAGGATAAAATATTCGAGCACTTCTTTATGGAAGCTTGTATTCTATTAATAAATTATGTAGTTTTCTACCCGCCTACCCCTGTATGGTTTTCTAACCATTTTTGTGTCCATTGTGTGATAGTGTGGGAGAATAAATATGCCAATTGGATTCATTTAAAATCATTTAGAGTTGTAGAATGCTTGTACAACAGGGTGCAGGAGTAAAGTAGGTTAAATCTCAACTTAAAATAATTCTTAAAAAATATGATCCCATAATGAGATGCCTCCTTGGCTAGAAAATAAATTAAATAAAACGACTTTATAGCATGTGCTCTAGGGTCAAACCAAATACTACTTGTAAGGCACCTAACTTCACCTTCAATTTTTTACGACCCCATCAACTAATCAGCTCCCTTATGAAAAGAAAAGAAAATCAACTCTTCCTTTGGAAAAAGAGACGTGCATAGGAAGAAAAAGAACATAATATTTGCAAAGAACACTCATTTTAAAGTTTTTGGTAAAAATTCAAAACCTTTCTAAATTCTATCGATGTATCTCTTATCTCTTCTGTGTGAGAATGTGGCTCACAATCTGGGAAGGTTCTAGATGCCCTAGCAGGGAATGATCTGTAGTGGTCAAGGGTGAGAAGGACTCAAGGGTCAAGGAGCCACAATCAAGGAAGGAATCTCAGTCAAATATGGTGCAAGCAAGCATTCAGTTTTCGGTACCAGAAATCAGATAAATGAGTGTAATCAAACCAGAATCTAGAAAAGGAAATCAGCACCTGTAGTAGTACACAGGAAGGGCCTCTTGGAAGGGAGAAAACACAAAACAGAGGACCAACTCTTCAGGAAATCAGACTTTGAACCAGATCTGCTATAACCAACAAGGTTGTTACTGATACATAGACAAAGCCACAAGCAGGGGCAGAGATGTGTCAGAAACTATTAGTAAATCGAAGGATGAAAACAGTAAGAGGCTTCGTTGTCAGGCTTGGACACCAAATGATATTAAATTTATTTCTGAACGGTATATTGCATACAAAATACCTATATTTATAAGCTCAAATTAATTACGAAGGCATGGGTTTCAAACTCCCAACTGCCAACCTATATCCACCTCCTTTATTTCTATCCACTCTTGACTTAACACGTGGACCTTGCTGCCAACTAATCCTACTTCTGACACCTAAGGCTTTGCCTTAAGTGGAGAATAAAATAATATATACAGCTAAGAGGGAATCTCGTCATGGTTGAATAGAGCCCAGTATATATATGATGTCCCATCAATTAGACATCCTTTTCGCTGTGTATTAACATAAAATTTATTATTTCTCTAGGAGAAATAACGGAATTTCATAATTTAACCAGTTCCTAAGGGACTTTCTGTTGTGTGCTCTTATACTTTAGCTTCTGTCAGTGCGCAAATCTTGTGATCCATCTCATTTTTCTTATCAGAATCAAATTCACAGATAACTTTAGTATTGGAGCAATTACAAAGTTTATTTCCAGAGCAGATTGAGTCAAGTGAAATGACAAACCATAGTAGCAGAAAACAATGAAACACACATTTTAAATGTGTTTGAAATTCGTCTGACTTGTAACATTAAGATACGCCATCCAGCACACTGCTCAGATCCAACAATCACTCAGTGTAACCAGCAAGGAATTCAAAAAATTCAGCATAATTGAAAAAATGCAAATCAAAATCGAGTAATTGAAAAAAGAGGCAAAATATGCCTTTTCGCATAAAAAATAATATTATCTACTTTTTTTGTTTTACCCCATTCTAAACCCAAATAAATGAGAATCAGTTACAGTTCATGGCGTTGTGTCATTGCCATGTAGTGTCATGCTACCACGGGGCGAACCTAGATCAAGTACAAACTGCATATTCAAACAGATGCACTGAGACAAAAGTTATGACAAACTTAGATAGAGCATAGAAATTGATTAAGCCACCCCAAATCTGCTTATATGTTCCCATTGAGTGAGTTGAAAATGTCAATCCAAAGCGGGGGTCAGACTTCACATCCTTAACACAAGCCAAATGTGATCCAGTCTTTCAGAGGTGAACCAAATCAGCAATATCCTCCCTGATACATGCATCGCTCTGATATATATATAGTCCTAATAGAGATTTGAAATTACTATGCTCTTTTCCCCTTCAACACCCAAAATTTAGCTCCATATCATACCCCTTGTGTCACTTTTAAGTGAGAAGTCCCTAAAATCTTGTATTTAGCAGGTCTAACCTGAATTTTCTAAAAAACATAAGATTAGGACCCAACATGAAACAACCCGCCAAGTTGTTCTTAGAAAAAGCAGTAATTTTTTTTTTTTTTTAAACTAAATATTGAACATTCATTCAATCACAGTTGCTAGAATACTTTAGTCAGTCATAATCAACAACTTTAAGTAGTAACAGTTCAGCATTCCAATACTGCAAATAATAAAATAAAATGTAAGATACAGAAAGTTTACTATCTCACAAGGAACATTAGCACAACCCGAAATCCCACTAAGTATTGGTACTAATTCAACCAGACACATGGATTGCTATGCAATCAAGTTTACCCTAACCTAGCCTAAAGATCTAGACCCGATGCCCCACACAATCTTGGGCAGCCTACATATCCACTCCTCGGAATCAGGGTCCGATGTAGTTCTCCTTTCAAGTGTGATAGTCTCCTCCACGAGACGTCACCACCGAAGAGATTGGCACTCTAAGCCAAACAGGGAACAAACTATTTGCGATAGAGATGAGCTTCTAAAGCTCAGGTCTACAATCCCACAGCTAAGTGATACACTCAAATATAACACCTTACTATCCAGGGTTGTGTGCTTACCCAAGCACTCCCATATAAAAACCTAGATAATAGCAATGATGAAGGAATCTGCATTCCTAATTCCATAGAGAATCACATGCTAGGCACGGAAGTATGCTAAGTATACAAAACAAAGCAAGTCATACAGTACACAACAGTTGAACCTATCGTTAGTATATACTCGCAAGATTGTACGCACACATACATGTCTTGCTCACTGCTATGAATATATTGTTCAAGTAATAACCAACAAAATCGTTAGAACAATCAATTTAAGTGAGAGTCCAAACACACAGCTACAAGATGTACTACCCGAGTATATACATCTAAGCTGAAGTATCCTATGATATCCTATACTATCATAGTTCCCAATCACTCTACCCAAACATTAACAACCATAACATATATATTTATTTAGGTATGGGTTAAGACGTAATGAATACAGTATGTACCATCCGAGTACTTTCCATACTGTAAAACTCTATGGCATCCCATACTGTCGTAGGTCTTTGTGTTTGAGCACCCGACTCAACACCAACAACAGTCTTACACCCAACCATAATAATAAAACAAGTCAAGATTATACTATCCAAATATACCTTCAACAACAATCCGAAGAGAACATAAACTCTAGGCACACCTCACGATGCACTATGTTATTCTAGAAATGTGTAATCACTTGCATAGTTAACTTTCTCGTGAAAAATACCTCATATAAATTTTCATCTTTACAAGATGCGACAAACTTGATCCTGTCAACAAATTTGCATAACAATACTGTGCTACATAAGGGCTATTTGCTTTCACTAGCATTCTAGCAAAGCTATAGTAGATGTTACACTAAGGAATACCTATCAGGGTTAGCTTCCTATGCCCGCGCTTGCTTCCCGAGCTACCATACATATCTGTGATGTCACCTACATACACAAAATCAAGGCTAGATGTAGTTCTTCCCAAAACTACTAAAGGTATAAATGTTTACTCAATAGTTTCCTCATACAAATGCATGCAAGGAAAGGTATAAATACATTCCTTAATTACAGAGAGAAGACTCGATGATATTTACAACCCTATTACTTACATCAAATGTGTATAAGCTAGGACTATTGATGTCCAACATCGTTCTCGTGTCCTCCTATACTGCCATACTATGAATTTAACTACCTACAGAAAGGGTATCAAATAGTTTGTATACCGCTAAATAAATCCAAATCATAACATTATCTTCTCAGGCATAATATCTACATAAAGATGGGTTACCTATCCATAGAGTAAGTATGCTTTGGTTATTGATTCGAGAGTCCTTACATAACCACACCACCCGAGTATACGAATCAAAGAACTTTCACAGTCAATAATAACTCTAAGGACTTTGGCCATCATTTGACGGAAACATGTTGGCTATCCAAAATAGATCTATTACTCCGAAATACTAATGAATAACTCAACCTTGAATTTAAATTCCAACTTTTTAATTATTAAAAGGATTCCCAAGAGTCATTCGAGTTAAAACCTTCTATCATATGTTGAAGCTCAAAACATCTTACTATGTTATCTACTAGCTTCATCCTTCCCTAACCACTTTATTGGTGTAGGAGGTAAACATTATGTTGATTTCATTTTATTTTTCACTTGATAAAACCTCTATAAAATCAATCAAACATACCTTATATGAAGTAACCATTAAGAAATCGTGATGCATAAATCCTTAATTTTATGAATTTAATATTCAATTAAGAACTAAAAGGGAATCACTCTAATCTCATTTGTGAATCAATGATATCATCTTATTCACTATTATAAATAATAGACAAAGAATTATTATTAACACGAGATCCTCGATTTACCAGATTCCTAATACCTCCTTATATCATAATGTTGTTATCAGGAAGTAATCTCTTTAGTAATACTTCTTATTTAGTCAGCATAGTTCCAAGGATTAAATTATTTAATTTTCTCAATGTGTTCACCATTACGCATTTCATATCTATGATATATTTTAAACGGAAAACCCTGATCTAAAAAAAGGTAGGGAGATCACAATTAGATAGTTTACAATCCAACTATGTAATTTCTAATTATTTATTTATACATTAATGATTAAATAAGTTATTAATTAACTATAAATAAATTTTTTTCCATTATATATTCATAGTTCAACGATAGAACAAGATTTCTTAACAATTAAATATAATCTTTGATTATATTCATTTATAAACATTAATAATAAATAAAATTATTAATTAACAAAAGAATATATTTCCTTTTATCTTGAATTAGCTATTCAGCCAATCTCACAAATCGGATGGGAAAAGAGCAAATCCAGTAGGCGTTCGGAAGGTCCATTCCGGTAACCATCAGCGAAAAGCCATAATATAAATAGTAAAATAGAATTTTAACTAACTAAATATATATATATATAAATTAAAACTATAAACCAACCAAATGTGGGTTTCCCACTACCCTTCCCGTCAAATCTTATTAATAATTTTTGGCATAATATAATTGTTAAGCGTAGGAGACGGGTGCAGCGACTCACACTCTAGAAGCAACCCACGACCACATCACATATACATTACATAAATAATTTATGTCCAGACATGGAGATAGACGCATATTAGCAATCTGCTGAAAATGTCGTTGGGTTTTCAAATTCCGCTGAAATCTTTAACAGAAATGGGACGCTATTCCGCTCGAGTTGAAACAACAGAGATAATTTTTTTTTTTAAATAGCATTTAAAAAGTGTGGTAAACGGCGTTGCTCAAGGGTTGAGTTGAATAAAGGACGACGCACTGCAAATTCGCTGAGTTTAGCGAAAAGAACGGGAACAAAACTTCGCCAAGGATCTATAAAGCTGAGATAAAAGGATGGTGACAACATTGCTAACATAATGCAGATTATGAGGAAATTCTTATTCTCCGGGAACTTCTTGGGATAAAATTGGGCCGCCAAGGCAATGCCGATGATGATAACACCGATCACCATTTTCACGTTACTCAACGACACATACACTCGGCTAAATACCACCTCAGAAACTGTTTCATCAAGGAGGTGCTTGATGGCATGTGGGTCGAGAAGATTAGCCTTCTTCGGAACAAGAGGAGAACTGGATTTGTCATTGGCAGATCCCTTGGCCGCCATCGCCGATTTGCTTTGATTTTTTTTTCACCCTCCTATGCAGACCAACCAAATAACACCATTCACTACCCACTCCAAAATTATAAGAGGATATTCATATTCGTTTTGGAAAAGATACTGGTAGGGCAATATGAAAATCAGCTAGAGATTGGAGTCAAAACTAGTATAAGGTGACTTTTTTTAATTTTTTTTTAGTTTATGTCAATGTTGTGGGGAAACGGAAACAGATACGTTTAAGTGAAAAACACAGATTTTCAAAAATCCTTAATTTGGAAACGTCATGGAATTGTCTGTACAAATATATATATATATACACAATGCAATATACTCATTTTTAGTCTATAAAATATAAGAACACTTAAAAAATATGTAGCGTTCATTCAATCATTATTTCAAGGACAAAGTATATATTCAAGTCTAGAATAAATCATTTAGATTGTCCTCAATCATGAATGCTTCACCCACTATTTTTCAACTTTATCATTTATTAACATTTTCTTAAATTTATCTATCGTTTTCAAGTCACTTCTGCCTCCAATAAAATATTTTGGGTTAATATGGGTAGAATTTCAGTTTCTAAGGAGTTTACCAAAATATACTTCTTAGAAATTTCTACAGTTTTTATTAGAGGTTTACTCACAGATTTCACAATTTTTCCTAATTTTAAAATACTCTGTAATCCAAAATTCTTTCAATACAAATTACACCATTAAAATAAGTATAGTACCCCCTGGTACGCTTTCTTTTTTATTTCAAATAAAATTTCCATTTTTTTCTTCCAAAGCTTCCACTTCCCTTCTCGTATATCTTCCGTGTATTCTTGTGTGTGTAAATCCTCCTCTTTCCCTTTTTTTAATACCGTTTACTCCTTATTTGCATGCCACTTGCAACCAAAGCCGTAGGCTTTGTTCCAAAACAATCAACTGAAATTCCCACCAGTAATCATTGAATAAATTTTCAATTTATTTCTCTTGATTTCCCAAATTAGCATCAAGGTAACGCAACTTCACTTTTCCAAGTAAAGTCTTCGAAAGATTTCATGCATTACTAATAATCAATCCTAGATAAGTCTTTTTAAAGTATGAGTGCATCCTAGTGTTTAATTAGGATTTATACTCTTCTTTACTTTTCATAAATAATATGTTGAATATCATTAATTAATAATTGTCTAATACAATTAAACAATTTAAGATTATAATAAATCTTTATTTTGACAAATTAAAAATAGCATTAGTACTAATTTAATTAATTTACTCATAAAATCAAATATCTACTTTCTTGATTTGCATATCAGAACTAAATCTTCACACAAATATAAGCGCATGCACCACAGCGAACGTGTCACAATGACATGTATGCCAAAGGGACAATAGTTCATTGGACTAAACCCTGGGAGAGGAAAATGGGATGTAACACAACATATATGATTTGGGCTGCCAAAAAACTCTCAAATTAGGATCTAAAGATCTAATCTGAGCTGAATATTCACTTATTACACTTCATGACTAATCTTAAACATGTGAATGTGGATTTCAATAGCCTTATTCCAAAAATGCATCATGTCCTATGTACGGATATTACAAAAATGAAATTATCGGTGCAAGGAGTGTCTACTACACCTTAACTCAATTTGATAGTTGTCAGTAAGCAATCAAAACAAGCAATAGATTCAATGTCTATATTATCCTCCCAACTTAATAAAGTTTTTGAATGACTAAAGTAAATTTATTGTTTTTATTCACCTTGAAAATTAATATTTAACAATGTAAAAACATTCATCAAGTCAAAGTGATATAGGTATTTCATGTCCAAGATAATTGGTTTTTAAGTCTATGAACCCCACTTTTAGTAATAATTGTTTTAAAAGCTTCAGATTATTGCAACTTCTCAAACTTAGCCACATATAGTGGCTAGATCAGGGAACAAAAAGCCCCAAAAAGCGAACTTAAATAGAATTTACTAAAACAATATCACTTATTCAATACATGAGGATACAAGATTTCGCAAAAAAAAATACAACATGCTTTAGCCTATCCAAGTTTAATTACCACGAGAAGAGCTTGCACATTTGTTTTTCAATCAAAAGATTAGCATTGTTAAAGCAGAAATTAATATAAGAAAGAGAGCCTAGTGCTGAAAAGAGAAAATGTAATCTTAATATCACTAAGTCCAATGAAAGAAAAAACACTCAAACCCTATAAGGATAGGCATGAGTTCAAAAGCACTTACTGACAGTACGATAGAGAAAACTATAATGTTATAATGAAATGCTGTCATGCAAATGTTTTAATCTAAGAACGAGGAAAATCTAGCTTACAAGGCAGTCATTGTAGAAGTGGTCATCAAAATCATTAGGTAAGGTCGCATTTTAATACACTGCTCAATCACAGGAATTGCAGCCATTCCTTCCCCTGTTACCAATGACATTCAAGTGTTCTCATTTTAATTAAACTCAAATTAGAAAGGTAACAAACATGAATTCCACTTGTGAGAATTGACTAATGCAGATGAGTTCAATGTCCTTGCATTTAAATGATCCCATTCCTAATTGTCATTCATATTCACCAGGGTACATCCATAAGAAACATGCAGATGGTAAACAAGTAGCAAATTTGTAATGTCTAGCCAAACAAAGAATTGCCACAGAAATGTTATAAAGCAAATAAATTTGAAACAAAATGGCAGGTTGTCTCAATCAACAAAAAAACTACCTACTATGATTAATGTGTCTACATGAGCATTGAGATGGTGTTTTCTATGTTAATGTTACAAATTGGTAGCTCCTTATACAAAGAAGATGGTATTATAAAGCCTTCCTTGAATACTACTCATGGCTCAACCAATGTACAGATATTCATAAAGAGACATTGCAATTGGACATGTTGTCAGTTGGATTTGCACCCTTTAAGGAGATGTCTAAGCTCTCCTCATCCAAGTGGCACAATTGAAACACCTCTAAGCTTGTGGGTAGCCTAAAAATGAGGTGAATCTCTAGGTAGGGCTAGCTCCCTTGATGTACCACTTTAGATCACAACTACACCTAAACTTTGAGGGGGAAAAGGGAGAGAGAAAACTGAAAGCAAACTATCCTAAGGGAGGTGACACACCAAATTGATTGATGACTACCAACCAGCTGCATGTTACACATAAAACCAAGAGACTAACCAAACATACACTTCTCCAATTTGCATCTTCTCACATCACTATTACATTATGAGGTTATGGATGAATGCTTAGGCTAGGAGGACTAGACAAGAGGCCTTGAATGGCACTAGTGAATAGACTAACTCACTCAACCTTGACACTTCCTAAAACACTTCACATGCCCTGCAAGAAGAAACTTTTCAACTGCAAATAGGATGAAAGAATGAGACAACATGCTAAGGAAATCATACTTATCACTAAGCAAGATCAATCATCCATGTAAAACACACTATGAACAATCATGAAGAGGTAAAAATCAATAGTCTTATTGATCAAATGGTATACAAATGAGCAAAGTTTCGCCATACTCAGGTGGAGCATAAGTTACAATGGCCAAAATGGCTAGTTCTTATAGAACTTGAGAGAGAGAAGAGGAGAAAGAAGTCCAAAGGTCACAAGGACACTTGTCAAACTGAAAAAATCAGTTACTTGTGCATGAAAAGAGAATGTGGGACAGACCATGTAAAGTCAAAAGGAACAAGTGGCTATCCAAGTCATCAAACTCTTGCAAAGTGACATAAAATTCCCTTAATTGGCTCAGAAAAATTGCCTTCATGATTGGCCTTGTTTGAACGTCCCAAAACTGATTAGGGACAGGTCTGATGATTGGAATAAAGGGGAAGGCTTTCAGATATGCCTCTCCACGCATTGGTTGCAGGCCTGGTCATCTGGAATTATCTGAGAATGAGCCATCATCATCTGCAGTCCAAAAAACTCTTCCTTCATGCACCCTGTACACTTGGCCTCCAAAAAGGCATCAATTTTCCATGCAAATCCATGGGAGGGAGTGGATGACACCTGTCAAGACCCTCCATGGCCTTACAAGCATCAGGAACACCTTAAAATCAGCGCACTTGAAGTTTTCCACCCTTCTCACTAGCTTGGTCACTATGCCAGTTTTGATTCGCTGAGATGAGAGCTCTTGTTGAGGCACTTAGGAGTTGTTCTGAGGCATGAAATGAACATGGAGAGTTAGTAAAAGTCTCAAACTTCTTCCTAAAGTTGGTTTCATCTTTTGGAACCTGCACAATGCACAAAACAATCAGAAAAACCCTATTTTGCACCCCATCTGTACAATTCCATACAGTCCAACAAGGTGGGGAGGAACCTGAAAGAGTCTTCTACAACTTCCAATAGCTTTCATGGTCAAACTATGCCATTAGATCAGCTTTCCATCCTCATTTCCTTCATCGGGTCTTACCTGAGGGTTTGCACGGGTTTTAGCCCTGTTTTCACTCTTAAGCATTGTTCATAAAAACCTGATGTTCAACTTGCAAACAAATTCCACAAGAATGATCTTTAGGACCCCTGCTAACACCTCGAAACTCCTTTGGCATCCATGCACAGTCTCATGAAAGATGTGAACTTCCAAATTTCTCCTATCGAGCTTGTTTTCACATTTTGCACAAGTCTGAGTTGTCTTTGGGCCAAAAATGGATTTCCCTGCAACTTCTCTGCCTTCCAAAAGTTTGATTGCCTCTATTAAGACCCTAAGAACATGCCCAAATGCATTTGAATGCTCTGCCAAGGTTGGAAAGGAAGTTGGCCCCTCATTTGAACTTTAGGCCTAGTCATGCTTAGTAGGCCTGAGTTGTCCTTGAAGCCCAAAATGGCTCCTCATGGCTTCCCCTGCAAAATAGATGCTTGAACACCTTTGTTATGGTCCCACAAACATGTTCCAATAGATTGGGAAGCATACTTAAGGCTAGAAATGAAGTTGGACCCCCAACTGAACACTAGGCTTAACCATCCCTCATAAACCTGACTGCAACCTTTGGGGTAGGAGCATTCTGTTGGGTTCCCTCCTCATGTGAGGTGTTTCTCATGTTTCCTTAGGTGTTATTCAGCTTCCCAAACCTTTTTGAAAGTTTTCAATCAGCTCCTTGGCTCACCTTTCATTCCTAACTCCAAACTGCAGGGTTTATGTATGGGAAAGTGCCCTCTGTCTGAGACAAAACAGAGGGCACTTCCCCTATTTGTCCAGACCAAATAGGTATTGGAGAGGCTTCTTAAAGTGGTAAGGATGCTCTCCACAAAATTTGAGCCCTTGACCTTATGCATAGACCCCCCAATCTCAACAAAACCCCAAGACAGGGTTGTGCAAAATGGACTGTGTGCAGAAATTTCAAGAGTGGACTATGCCTTGCTTGTTTGAGCTCCTTTCTTTGCTTGTTTTCCATCATGATAGTGTCATGAGGTTGCTCTAGTTGTGATGAAGGTGATCTCATTTTCTCGTCACTCCAAACCTCCATGTTCCTTCCCATACATTCTGCCTAGTCAGGACTGTGTTACCCTGCCTAACGGTGTTTTGTTTTTAGAGGAGACACATGTAGGTGTAGTTTTCATGAATCAAGCTTGATATAAGTGTTTGCAACCTTTATACAGTCCCTTAGGTTCATTTCACACCTGTTTGGACCCATTGTTCACTTCCATATACACTGCCAATACTCTTACTCACCAAAATTGCTCACTATCTTACCACAATTACAGCTGACTGTATACCCTGCTTCCTTGATTCTTGTAGGTGTACTTTTCTCTTGATTGGACTTTGGTCATGCTGTTTGAAGACTCTCTTTGAAGCCTTGAGGTCACAAAACATATGTTTATACCTTCACTCACCTTGAAAGTCCTAAAACATCACTTAGACACCACCTGCCAGCCCACTGTCTGTTTGTTCTGCTGTAAGTACTCATTTTCCATTAGAGAGACCCCTATAGGTGTATATGGAGCTTGGAATACCATCATCAACATCATACTCACGATCTTTATGCCATTTTGTTCACCACTCAATCAATGGAACCATTCTAGCCATGAGAATGTGTTTTATTTGCTTCTTAGGATGTCAAAAGGCCATTTACAACTCCAAACCTGTAGATGTTAGTGTGGTGTTTCAGCGTTTTTTAGGGCAACTTTAGGACCCCAAACAACCACCTTCCACTTACTTTCTAACTCCCATCGTTGGCATCTCTTCTCCATGTTAGAGACTGCAAGATTTACCAATTTAGATGTTTTAGAAATGTTTGAAAACATGTTATAAGATATTCCCAACATGCCCCTAAACCTCTGTTTCTTCATTTTAGGGATTTGATCCCAAAATTCATTCCTTGTCTTCTCCAAGGTGTTCACTGTTGTCAACAGGGAGCTGCATCCTGATTCGAAGACGTGCACAAAATGGCCAGTCCTCTATCCGGCTGAAACAATGGGATCTTCTAACGAGGGTGGGTGCCTCAACGGTGAGAAAAACCTCCAGAGAACGCTGGTTCCTATATGATGTATCAATGAGGATCTCTACTCTATGCTGCGGACTACCGTGGAAAAGGGAGAAGGAAACTTAAAGGGGAAATCCTACCTAAAAGGGGGTGATACACCACAAGTTTGATCCACTCAACTTGGAACCTTGAACACTGAACGAACAAAGGGGAAAGAAAGACCTTAGATTTCAATCAACCACTTATGCATAAATATTTCATGAAGAGGCTCGATCCAATGACCCAAAACTTGAGGGAAAACGATGGAGAGAGGTCTGATAAAAGACACTTTGCAGCCACCTAACGTCCACTTATAGCTTTAGCAAAAGACATAAATAACACTTTATCATGCCCTGCATAAGGATGATCTAGCAACTAGGTATGAACCAGAATTTGGGAAGGGAGAGAAATCTACCACTTATGCAAATTGCTGAATGAAATATACACTATGCCAGCACTTGAAATCTGAAAGTACAGTCCTATTGATCGAAGAGGTTACACAACTCACCAATGGCAGAGTCTGGTCTAACCAAGAGAGAGATTGGATTCTTTTTAATCAAGGCTGAAAGCCATTTTATAGAAAATTAGAAAATTACAAGAGGCCAAAGATTGGCGTAGAAAATTTGAAGAGAAGGATTCACTTAGATTAACTCAACGCTGACTTGACCTTTCAATAAAATATGTTTTCTTTTGTCTTTGCATGAAGCTTCTTGCGCTTGAGGAAGTGAACTTGTCTTTGTTCTCAACCACCCACCTCTCTTTGCATGGAAATCCATGCCAATGTTAATTTTAGAACTCTACGTGAGCTGCTTGATGCCAAATTGGAACGTTTGAAAGGCTGAGTTGGACGAAGAGATCAGCTGAGTTGGTCGAAGAGATCATTCTCCCTCGCATGGAAAGCTCCTAGTGGATGCGGCATTTAACAATTAGTCAACTCTAAATCTGGAACAGTCAACTCGACATTCGAATTTAAAACTTCGGTTGACGCTAAGTTGGACCCTCGGATGCATGAGTTGATCCAGAGACGAGCAGGACTTCAATAACCAGTCAACTGAAGCTTTGACCGGCATTCGAAATCTGCTCCCGCTTGCATGTATTTTACCCTATTCTGGTTTGCCTGTTCCTGTCTATTTCCGGCGGGATTCTATATTTGGCAATTTCCTTCAGACTTCTCTTATTTCTTTCTTTCGGCTTTATTCTCTAAAGTATTCCTTCGGACAAAAGTCCGAAGGATACTTTCCTTCTCTTTTCCCTTTGCTCGGGCTTTTGTTTTAGTCAGGTTTTTCTGTTAAGTCATTTTCCCGCAGACAAAAAGTCCGCAAGAATTATCTCGGTCTCTTCCTCTGTCCTTCGGAATTCCTATTTTCTTCGGGTTTTTTCCGCGGCCCTTTCTCCGAATTTCTTCGGACTTTTTGTCCGAAGGAATTCCTTCAGACAAAAAGTCCGAAGGTTTCCTTCTGCTTTGCCTTTGTTGAATTCAACTTCTCCGAAGCCCTTTGTATTTTGCTGTCGACTTTTGTCTTCGGGCTTCTTTCTTGTGTCTTCCGAATTCCATCGGACTTTTTGTCCAAAGGAATTCCTTCGGACAAAAAGTCTGAAGGTATTCTTTTGTGCCTTTTCTCTTTGCCCTTCGAAATGTGCCCTTCGGAAAAGTGATCGTGGTCTTGTTGTCGACCAAGTGCCCTCCGCAAGGGCTAGTGGCTCTTGTTTGTGCCTTTTTCGGAAAAATTGTAGGGCACCCGGACTTTTCGCAAAGGTCCCGAATTCGTTCTCTGTGCCTTCCCGAAGGGTAGGTGCCCTTTGGGATTGTTGAAAATGATCCTTCCGAAGGGTACCTTGCCCTTCGGGATTCTTGTAATGGACTCTTTCTTTCGGCCTCTTACTTCTGTTTTTCTTCGGAAAAATTGCAATTGGTCTCTTGGCCGATAAAAAGACCCTTCGACAAATGAATGAACTTCGGACTTCCCTGTCTCTGTGGTCTTTTGAATTTCTTCACACTTTTTGTCCGAAGGAATTCCTTCGGACAAAAAGTCTGAAGGTTTCATTTGTTTTAGGCTCTTTTGTTGATTTGTTATTTCCTTGGCTTTGCCTTCTTTGATGAACCAATCTTTCTTCCTTGGCTAGAGAAGTGAACTTTCTAAATGGCAAAAGACAATCCGACTTGTGGAAGAATTGTCAACATTTACCTTTCCATTCTACCATTAGACACCTCAAGCAAGTCAGCAATGATCAACTCTCATGTTAGGATTTGAAAAGGACTTTACTATGCTCCAAATTTTCCTATTCAAAGACCTTCAAAACCCTGAGGTACCACCTGTAGGTGGGTATTAGCATACACAGGCAGTGAGCATGGAATCTTGGGCAGTATAAGAGATGGATAGGTTTATGATCATTCCCATGCTTCCACCAAATGTCCCAATGCACCCTTAGCAATATTAGAAGATTGAAAACCATATCAAGCTTCCCACCTCTCAGCGTGACGTCAACAAAAGGCTCCTGTAGGTGCATATGGGCTGTATGCAGGCAGGGTGTCTAAAATGGAGCAAAAAATGTGGATGAATGAGCCTCAAGAGCAACTCAAACTCAAAGTCAACCTTTCAAATGCATGATTGTTATCAAGGAGGTCCTAAGACAAGCTCCATAACACTATTCCAACGTGAAAGTCTCTTGCATACATCTAAAACAGAGCAGGCAGGGGTCTCTAGAATGACTGGTTGGTGTGGGGAAAGAGTTTGTAACCAGTCTTGTGTCTTCTTTAACAACCAAATGAACTCCCCTCAACTCTTGATGACATAGACAATTGATACACCCTGAGTACAACTCCATGAGCAAGTTAAACAAGCTCTACACCTGTGTGCTTCAACATGACATTGAGCAAAGAGTTGACTGAGATGGATGGTAGGACTGAAAGTTGCCCAAGCATGATATGATGAAACCAAACATGGGAAGAGATAGTCATATGGCCCTGAGACCTGTGGAACATCATTTCCCATTCACATGAAACCTCTATAGAAGACCAACATTCTGGAACAAGGCAGAATTGACTGAAACTTTACAATGGTGACAACTTCATGCAACACGAGACAACTTGCCCATCAAAGGATCATGAAACATGAAACTAAACATGGAGAGCATCGGATAAGGTAGCCAACATCCTCTGGAGTCAACATCACCAATTAGTTCGTACGGACTTGCCCAAAATGGAGTAAAACCTATAGGGTGTATGAAACAGCAAGGAAAAAAGTATAGTCAACTTCATGAGGATGGTTCATAAAACACAAGCTACCATTCTTCAAACTCTTGTTATGAAAATGAAGGTCTTTGAATGTATTATCACCTCCCAAAAGTATTTGACCTGAAACCGCTTCAATTGTCCGTACTAAGCACAACCCTGCTGGTCACTTCTATATGTCTAGAAAGGCAAAGGAGCAGAACGGTTTTGGCTCAAAAATAGCACTTCCAAAGCATGTCAAGCGTTGAAATGAGTGTGAGAAAGATGAAGAGGTATTTCATGACCTTACCCCACATGGCACACTTCTCCATGGACCGTACGAGTTCCAAACTCACTTTTTTCAGTTAGTTTCTTGAATTTCAATTAAATAACCTGGAAGATTGATTGAATTGACATTCCTGACAGAAAATCTGACCTCTTGGATGCTTGAAAGAAAAAATAGACATTTAGACACCTTGGGAACCGTGCCACCTACATTTTTGACCCCTAAAAGCCCACTAAATGACCCAAAATGACAAATAGATTAATATGACTAAGACCAAGGCTAATATAGCATTAAATAACATAAAATGAACTATAATACATCCCATTACAAGATATTAGACACCCTAAAACATCTAAAAATCAAGTTTTTACCTATAGGGGGCCCAACTTGCCCTGCAAGGTCAAATTTGGTCAGCAGGGCATGTGTGTTGCTTCAAAGAACTAGTGTTGATGTGATGGGTGGAGTACTATAAGAATTCTTGAGATGAAATATAAAGGTTAATTAATTGAAGGCTTCCACGAGCACTTTTAATTAGATTATTATTTTTTGTGGGATCTACTCATGTGTTTAAGTCATTTCAAGATGACCTCCACTAGTAGTCATTACTCTAATGGCATTTCCTCATGTATTTTTTGGTAATAATAACAACCGTGTATGGTGCTTGTGTGCTAAGTGGGCCCCCTCATCTTTTGATTATTATTAAAAATACATGAGAAAAATATCATTAAGTTTATGAGCATGCATGGAGGTCATCTTTAGGTGACTTAAACACACACAAGTAAAATCAAAAAAAAAAATCTAATGATTGATTATAAAATGAAACAAGCTTTTGGAAAAAATTGTGTAGTAGTTTTTTAAATGATGTTTTAGATCACACCCCATGATGCATCATCAAGATGAAAATATATGTATGGATGGCAGACTAAAGCTCTAGTAAAGTACATGGTGCCACTGGAGTCACCTTGGGAGAGAAATAAAAAAAATTGTTACAACTTCTAATTGTTTGTAACCATTAACTCAAAAACATTTGATACCACTCCTTAGGTGATTGATCTCTTTAGCATGTTGAGAATGGACCTTCATGAGTGGCTTATGCCCAAGCCCTTGTCTATATTCAAATTAGGTGCATACTTGCTTATCTCAACTACTTCCCTCAAACACCATTTGAAAAAGTGATCCTCCTCAGTAACTTTAGTTTTAAAATGCAAAGATGGTGTTTAGGTTTAAATCCATTACCTCAAAAACATTTGATACCACTCCTTAGGTGATTGGTCTCTTTTAGCATGTTAAGAATGGGCCTGCACAAGTGGATTATGGCCAGCCCTTGTCTCTATTCAAATTGTTTGCATACTTGCTAATCTCAACTACTTCCCTCAAACATCATTTTAAATAGTGATCTTCCTCAATACCTTTGATTTTTCAATGCAAATGTTGTGCTTGGGTTTAAATGAGCACTCTACGAAAGCTGACTTGCATAAGTTCCAACAAGATCTCAAAAAAATTGAAGAAAAAGAACATTGAGTCTACTTATTTGTGTAGGTTCCTTCATTGTGCACCTTGCCCTCGACATGTCCCCATCATCATTTGAGTGAGCATCCCCAATGTCAGCATCTCCTCCTGGTCCAATATACTTTGTGCTTCCTCTTTTCCCTTGTTTTATCTTGCCTTAATGTGACCCCAAGCACCCAACTTATTCTTGTTGTGGCCTGCCCATAATTGGTTTTGTAATGCCCTCCTCTTTTGCAATGGCCTTCTATGAGCCTTCGATTTAATCCTTGATTTCATTGGGCTTCACACACGTGGTGTGAACTCAGAGTAGCCCTAACTCCCTGTTGGGTACACTTTGTGACCCTCTGTGGTAGTTTCGTCACTGGTCTTCTTCCGGTTGATTGGGTGTTGGCGTGATTACCAAGACCTCTTAATGTTGTCAAATCTATTAACGCACAATCAATTTAATGATCGATAAATAAGAAGTGCATAACAAGTTTCGTTGGGAAGTGCTTAGAAAAAGAATGCTTGAAGGAGCTTAATGACAGGAGAATATATTTGATTGCCTAACGACGCGTTTGTAGATCTCCATGGTCAAGACCAAGAAGGCGTAAATTCCAAACAAATGAATTAGTCTTGTAAAGGACTGTTCAAGTCTTTTGTGCTCAAAAGAAAATATGGATACTGCGGCAATGCTTTATTCTCGTCATACGTGGACTTAGAGGTCTTCTTCTAGGGATAAGGGCTGTTTTGAGGTGTCTGGTAGTATTTATAATTTATTTATTTTAATCAAGTGGTTGCGCAGTGATATTTTCAACCTTGCCTCAAAGTGATCCCTCCTAACCTCGAATCGCCCTAGTAAAGGGACAGGGATAAATGAAGAAGTGTGATAAAGCATATTTACATTCAGTTAATTGGGGTGAAAATTAAGAAGGCATGATAAATGTATTTAGCTTTGCCTTGACCAATGAGCCATTTATTCATTTAGCCTTGCCTTGTTCTTCGGACAACTTGTGGATTAAATCAAAATCATATTAAAAGGAATAATCTTGGGACGCCCCTCTTAAGACTACTAAATGCTATATCAATCTTCTTCACGCCACATTTTGGCTCTAGAGCCAGCTTAATGAAGGGCATCTCTTTTGGCTCAGGCCAACTTCTTATATGACAGCTGTTCTGGCGAGTGTCAGCCAGGGACCAAGTGGTTAATCTTTCCAGCTGTTAACCTTCATTTTTTTTTACTTTAAAATTTAAATGGGCCTCAAAGAAGGAAATGCAGGCAGCAATTAATTAGCCTAGGGGCCTCTTGAGTGCACTAACAGGTCTGCTGGCTGTAAATCCTTTATGACTGCAGCTCACTACCTTCGATATCATCTTCCAGCCAAGCCTGAGTAAACATTTTGAGATGTCTCTAAGGGACTGCATGATTGACTCATCTGGAAGCTTCTATGTGTGGAAGCTTTTATGTGATGGCTCACCTTGAAACTTCAAGTTTCGCCCTCCAAAATACAGGCATGTTATATGCATTGATCCTTGAGTTCCTAATAGACTATTAAATCTTGTTTTGCTTGGCAATAATTTTTGCAACCAGAAAAAAATTGATTTTTGTTTCTGTACACATTTTCAGATTTTGTTGCTAGCATGGTTCAGCGATTTGACCATTAGGTCTTCTCTGTATGATAAGAATGTATTAATATGTTTCAGAATAAGAGTGAATGGAAGCTTAATTGTTAACATAATTTTTAAGTAGAGGAAGAAAGGAGGAGGTTATATTAATGACTGTAAAATTACCAAAAATGTTCACTGGGGCTCAAAATGTACAGCCAACAATGATAAGGCGCATTCTGTTTGCTAATAGATATCTCCTATTTTCTTTTGATAATTTCTGCACTAATATCTGTAGGACTCTTCTCCAATTACCTCAGACCTGCATTACCCAAAATGTGTTTTGAACCAGGCACCTCTTGTTTAGATTCAGTGCCTGCAGGCCATAATATGCAGGTAGTTTGTTTGTGGGTTTAAGATGCATGGTCTTGTACAGCAGGGCATTTTGGTTATTGTAACATTTTATTAAGAGGGAAAGAGTAGTATTGCTACAACCAGAAATGTGTATGTGTTGGACGATTGCTTGGTCTCAGCCCACCTGTAGCTGGTTAAGATTGACCAATAAATGGTAAACAGTGCTGACAGCTTGTAAAAAGGTCATTAATTAGTAGCAGTCTCTTTAAACAATTAGCCATCAAACCATGTTGATTGACAAATTGTGTTTTAATAAGAAACGGTGGAACTTGGACTTAGTAAGTGATGAATGATTAATATTATATTATGAGGAGAATGGCAGACAATTGTGCCACCATTGGTTTAATGAACAGCTGTGAGTGGATTTCGGTACACCTAAACAAACACAGGTGGTTGTTTTCAATGCATAAACAACATTAGCCCACAAATCAATAAGTTACCTCATTTTCTAATTATTTTATTCTCTAAATTGTATGTCCAACAAGACTTTTAAAAAAAAGTGTGCATTAAAACCTTCCCAAGGTCGGCAGGTAAGATGCATGTATTTAGGAGGACATGCGGGGGATTGAATCCCGTGCCCTTCATGCAAAGCAAGCATCCTACCATTTAAGCGCGTATGCTATGCATTTTCAACTGCTTGATATTGTAATTAAGATTGTGGAAATCCAAACCAGTTTATTGAGGAGTGTTACTCATCCAACCTTACGTTTCTTTGACTCATCCAAGATCCAACAATCCAGCAGTTGACAAGGTTCAGCCAATGGGATTTTCTTATGAAATAAATAACATTCTATACCCTTACCAAAAAGCAAAGTTTGTGTTTAACAACCTGGTTATGGAAATTAATTCACATAATGTCAATACTCAGATTGGAGTGACCTTGCCTGTTAAGCATATTCATCCCTTTTTTCTGTGCTTCATTTTGCCCTAGTACGTCCTATTTCATGTTTCACTTATCTTAAAATTGTATTCTGGCTGTGAAGAACCGAAATGAAAAGTTGGTTATAATTTGTGGCATTATGCCAAGCTAGTGGCTTCATTTCTGGCATCTTTTCTACGTGCAATTACAAGTATCTACACTAAGTAATATGAATATGCATTGACCTAAGCGTAAACCTTCCAGTGAAAGAAATCAGTTTTATGTCTATTGCCCAATATATCATAGTTGGGCACCACTTGATTTTAATCGTTGGCATACCGTTGGGAATTGGGCTTGCTAAGTCATCATTCCAACCAATTCACCATCTAATCTCATCAGAAGGTCCGTTAAAATGATTAGGATTGGAGGGTGTGAAAAGGGGACCTTGGATTGATAACATTTCTGTATGGTCTTCAAGAGACTATTGACTGAAATAATTAATAAAAAAATCCTTGAAAAGACGTTAGGACACTTGTTTATTAGGTGAAGATGTTAGAGAAACCAAAGGTCTTATAATCAAAATAATTGTGTATAACTTTAAAATGCTTTTAGAGGTGTCTTGAAACTATTATTTGGTTATGTGTTGATTGCATCAATAATGTGGAAGGATAAGAGTTAGTAGATTGACAACATTAGCCCTTGTTCTGTTGATTAACCAGATGTAACCTTATTATAAAATAGTGGAAAGAGGAATTTATGATTCCAGTGATAATAGACTCCTTTATATTTATTGATAATGCAATGTTATTGATTCTTGAATTACATACTGATGCTAATTTTCAATGGTTTATAGAATGGATGGATAATATTTATAGATGTGAGATGAATCGGTTGAATTTCATGGTTATATCTTGGATCGATGTGCCTTTAGATTGATGATTATATCATGCAAGCTTATTATGATTTATGTATTTTTATTGATTATATAGTGCAGGATGGAGTAGAGTCAGAAGAAATAGGAATCCAACTAGAGAAGAGTTACTTGTTAAAAATTGTTGTTGGTGAAGCCATTATGAGTTGTTATTTAAACCATCTTATATGAGAAAACAAGTATTGCAAAAGTATATATATATATATATATATTGAATATGTTATTCTCATGAACTTGTACTGAACATTACCCTTTAGCTATGCACACTTAAACATTATTGTATTCTTAGTGTGTTTCTAAGCTCTTGACGATGGCACCCAAGATAATTTAGCAGGATGACCTTCATCTTTCTAGTCTTGTATTTCCATTTTATGTTGATATTTTGATGTGTTTGTTGATAGGAGCTAGAGCGTGGCTAGATAAGCGTTATTATTAATATATTGTTTATGTTTCTTAAGGCATTTGACTAATACTTAAACGTGCCATTTAGAGTTGGAAGTTGTAGGAAATTGCCAGACTGTCCTTCAAACCATGATAAGCCAATGTGATTTAACAACATTACTGTTGTTTGATATGAATGATAAAACAGTCCCCACATAAATTTCCAGCATTGAAATAAACTAAACTACTTGCAAATTCTCAACCCGTAATTAACAGTCATTGTATACATAGAAAGGATTGTGATTGTTTTATTACTTCTTGTTAATTATATTACTCTGATGCATAAGGATACCCTAATCATACTCGGTTTCCAGAAGGGCTCCTTTCTCATTGGGGAGTTCCAGGGAAAAATGGAATCTATGTGACCATACCTTCGAAAACCTTGTCAGATGGAGTAGCAATAAAAAGGGCCTTCCTTCGTGGCTTGAAATCAATGACTTAGCTGGAAGTTGTAATATATACACTATGATGAAGACATTATGTAGCCCTGGAATTGGTTAACATCTAATTGGAGTAATTAGAGCATCGAACCATATGGAAATCATAATGCTAGTAAAACATAATGTAACCCGTATCACAATAAGATCAATATTCTCGTCAAATTGAATTCTGTCTCGCCGCAGGTATAGCTACACTTAGATTCCATAAGGAAGATGGGATTCCATTGTATTAATCTTATTCTTGTAAGGTCTCAACTAAGTTCATAGGTGGCGACTTAAGTCCCTACCCCAATTAATTCATTGATTGGACCGGTAATCTTGGTTGTAAATCACTTATGGTATAATTATAGTATGCTGCCTTCTTCGTGCTTGTCTATAGCTATGGAAAAAGTATATTGAAACGGAAGAGAAGTTTGCATACTTTTCTATTTCAAAGATCATGAGGGCACTTATTGGGATATGACCTCCTCTCCTAGCTTGTTACTGCTTTAGAGACAATGATGGGTCGTTTACATATTGAATTAGCAAATTAATCCTGCCTTGAAATTTGAAATATAGACTATGAACCTAGCTATGAGCATTACCTTAACTAAGCTTAGTGCTATCTTCGGTAATCAGCTACTTGTCTGTAAGAGTTGACATCTTTTCGCATCCGACAACTATTGGTATGAGGCTTTTTGTGTGTGTGTGTGTGTGTGTAATATTAAAAAAAATGGGTTTTGTTTTTACTGGTTGTGTTGGGGGTGTGTTATACGTTTTCAATCAAAGGATCAATACTTCCAATTCTCCCCCGTCTGTCAACATCTCATCCAACTCATCGTGCTGCAATTCATTGCGACTTTAAATATTATGCAGTTAACACTGTTTCAGGGATATTTGTTTCATCATGAAAAACAGTCGTTCTTATGAGACCCAATTCGAATTCCATTACTTGAACATGTTTTTAATTCTTTAATGAGATTGGTCTAAGTTAAAGAAACAAAAACATACCTAAGGAAACAGCATGGAACCAGAGAAGGGGGCCAGGAGGGCGAGGGAGGGAGGCGGAGCCCAAGCGTTCTTGCCACCTGAGAGGGTGTTCGAGGCCTCGCAATCTCCTCCAGTGGATGTGCCACGCCAGCAATGGAGAAGCTGCCCGCGTAATCGCTCTGTACCAAAAAATGCTGCTCCTCTCCCATTTTCCTGCTCTCATTGCCTTCCCCATTTTTTTCCGTTTTCAAATTCCATTCCGCATCCTGTCAGCGGAATTAAAAGAGTCCTATTTATTTTTAATGAATATTAGTTTGTTTATAATTCTATATGCTAGAAGAGGACGGTAAAGGGATGACAATAATTCTCTTGCCATATATTTAATGGGGTGAAGTCTAAAGTTTAATTTCATCCCAATGAGAGATGAGGTTAAATAAGTATTGAAATAAAGGATGAGGTTGAAGGAGATCAACCTATTTATTTAATAGGTTGGTTTGAAATTAAGGAATGTATTTTTATATATTATAATTATTTTGATCGCTGTTTTACTTGGTATTTTATAATCATAGAAAGGAAGTGGAATGGAATGAGTTATTCATAATTATTATAATTATGTTAGATATATATTATAATTATCTCGATGGGCATTTTACAATGGTAATAATAAAGTATGACAGAATGCATTGTTCAAGATTATTATAAATATGTTGATAAGTAATTTGCAATAGCAACAATGAAGAGTGATGGAATGTGTTGTTCACAATTATTACAAATATATTGATAAGCAATTTACAATGGCAATAAGGGAGTGTAATGTAAAGATTTTTTTACAATTATTATAATTATGTCTATAAGCATTCTACAATCGTAGCAAGGGAGTGTTATGGAATGAGTTGTTAACAATTATATGTTAGAGGTTCAATCACTGAAGGGAGGGTGGGTGGTTGAATCAGTGATGCAAGATAATCCAATTTAATTCCCAACTCTTAACTATTCAGCATACATCAACTTGATCAAGCAACATAAACATGAAAGCACATACGTCCAAAGCATACATAAGAGCATACATCACATGAACATATCATATATGTGGAAAACCTTCTTGGGGGATAAAACCAACTAAACCCTGCAAGATGGACTATAGTCCTAGAAAACAAGATCCAATATTTAGACCAGCACCAAATAATCAAGAAACACCCATCCCTTAGTTTAGTGAGACACCAATCCCCAAGGAGTTATTGCCCTTGTCTAGCTGAGCACCCACAACAACTAGACCTTTAGCAAGCTTTACCTTGCAAGGAAGAACCAACCCCTAGAAAACTAAGCACCCACTCAGCTACCTTGAATAGTGATCTGAAAACTGAAAATGCAAGCGTAGTACCTCCAAAAAAATACTCTTTTGCGTTTAAAAGATCCTTCAAGTTCTCGACTTTTCCATTTAATTTTGTATAAAGAAATTAAAACAAGAATTAAAATGAAGATCAGAATTAAATAAATAACAGAGAAAATCATAAGAATTCACCAGCAAATTGATAACGGAGCTCGGCTTCAATAGCCTACGTCTCCGGGTCCATTCGAAGTGAGGACCGTTTCCATTAATTTTGTGCAACACATGGCTTCCAAAATCAATACAAGTCTTCAATTCACCTTCTCTGATCTCTGCTTGCCTATAATAATATCTCTCAGACTTGAAACTAATGGCCCAAGGCTGTACAAATCATGAAAAAAACTCTAACCTTCTTAATTTTCTTTACACAGTCGGCTTTCTCTCCCCCTACAAATGGAATTTCATTCCTTAAATAATACTTCGACCCCCATAGCACAAGCGGTCAAAACTTATCCCTTTTGCGCAATAGGTGCACAGTTCAAACCATTGGCCTCCTCTTTCAGCGCTTTAGGCTCATCTTTATCCCACATTTGTTGGGGAATAACAGATTACATACTTAAAATAGGTTGGTTGGCCTCCTTAACAAATGCCGACGTCTACTTTGTAGGAGACTTAGGCGCTAAGCTTAGGCCGTTGTTGCAAAAATAGTCGGTTGGGACTTGGTCTTTGCATGGTTTATGTGGCGACGGTTTGATGACATGGCCGCTGATGCATGTTGGTTGAGAATTCTTATTACAAGCTTAAAACAATTATCCCACATTGGTGGGGTTTCAACAGACTTGTAACTTAAATACAATTTCACAAATAATGATACATGAAGATTTAGGAGGCCAAGGCACGCCTCCACAAGAGTGTGCCGACCCTCGCTGAGGGCCCCCAGCAAGCAAATAGCGGGGCCCATGGATCCTCATATGACCGCCTGTCAAAGACCGAAGGCTAAAAACAAACATCAACCAAATTTTTTACACAAATTAATATTGCCACGTGTCAAATGGTTATTGGACCACTTTGCGTATTTAAACAGTGCCACGTCACTTTTCGACACCCATTATTTGCCTATCGCAAGAATTCTTCAGCAAGCTATATCTCGAGCATCCAGACTCCATTTTGCATTCTAGAAGAAGCGCTGGAAAGCTCTCGATGAATTATTTGGTGTGCAAATGGTTCGACCAGAATTTGAAGACTTTTAAAATGGAACGGTACATGGATCCACCTGGATCACTCCTCCCCACTGGAAACTTTTGGACCTCTGAAAGTTGAAATTAGTTGGTAATGAAGTGAGGGTATTTCTCCCTCACCTTTCTGACTTCCATCCATTCGGCCTCGTTTGGGTGCATCCCTTTGAGACCAACACAAAGATATTCAACATTACCTCTTCGTGAAGTCCGCATATTCCTGTCAAGAATAATATCTTCCTGTAATTTTGTTAGATATTCAGGAGAAAAATCATCAACAGAAGGAATGGATACACTTTCATCATGATCAATTATCATTGAAGGCTCATATAATTTCAGATTTTCCACATTTACAACTGAATAAATCTGCATGTAAGATGGTAAATATAACCGAAAAGCATTTGTGCCAATTTTTTTCGTAATCTGAAAAGGACCATACCAGATTGGTTTCAATTTTTTACCTTCACCTGTCAGTCTTTCCTTACTAATGTGAAGCCATACCATATCACCTATAGCAAATTGGTGATTAATACGATGTTTGTCATGTCTGGCTTTATACTTGGTTTGACTTTTCTCCAATTGAGTATGAACAATCTGATGTATGAGTTGTATTTGTTCAATGAACTTCTTAGCTCGAATGGCTTATTTTGGTTCACCAACAACTGTATCATGTCCATAACAAACATCTAGAGGAGATTTAGGCAAGTATCCATAACAAACTTCAAATGGAGATTTCATAGTATAAGAATGAAGTGCCCGGTTATATGCATGTTGTATGCAACATAATTGTTCTTCCCATAACTTTAGATGTTTATTGCTATAACCCCTAAGCAGATGTACCACAGTGCGGTTCACAACCTCTGTTTGCCCGTTGGTTTGTGGATGAAATGTAGTGCTCTTTTTTAATTTAGTGTCCATTAGTCCCCACAAAGTTGACCAAAACTTCCTAATAAATCGAGAATCATGATCAGAAATAATTTAAGTAGGCAAACCAAAATGAATCCATACATGTTTAAAGAACAAGTGTGCAGTGCCTTCACCAGTAATTTGCTTAGTGCAAGGAATCAAAACACACATTTTGCTAAATCTATCCACAACCATATATAAATAGTCATGTTTTCTTTGTGTCATAGGCAAGTCCCCCACAAAATCCATGGAGATACTTTCCCAGGGGCAAGTAGGAACAGGTAGAGGAGTGTAAAGTCCCTGTTTCCTGTTACTAGGTTTGCTTGTGGCACAAAGAGTACATCCATTAATATATTTGGCAACAATTTCCTGCATACGGGGCCAGTAACAATACATTTTCAAATGTGCAACCGTTTTAGCAACTCCAAAATGACCAGAAATAAGAGAAGTATGTGCTTCTCTAATCATGTGTACCCTCTCATTTTGAGGAATAAATAGTTCACCCAAATGATACAAAAGATCATTATGTACATGATAGTCCAATTCTTCTACTTGTCTACTACTCATCAAGTCTTTATAAACATCCTGAAAATCAAGATCATTAACATATTGTTCTTTATAACTTTTATGAGACAAAGAACCATGTTGTAAAAGAATAGATGCAACAACCATAGGAGGCCTAGACAGCATATTTGCAACCTTATTCAGAATACCTTTTTAATACTTGATCACAAGATGAAATTGTTGTAAGAAACCCATCCAACGAAAATGTCTAGACTATTGTAGTTTGGTTTGTGATTGGAGATACTATAAGAGCTGATGATCTGTATGTATTATTGTTTCTTTACCCATTAAGTAATGTTTCCATTTTTTAACACTTTGAACCAATGCATAAAATTCCTTATCATAAGTTGGATATTTTCTTACTGCACTTGTAAAGGTTTCAGGATGATAACAAACTGGTTTCTTACCTTGCATTAAAATAGCTCCCATAGCATACTCACTTGCATCCGTCTCAATCTCAAATGGTTGTTGTTATCAGGAAGTGCCAAGACCGGAGCAGTACTTATTGTTTCTTTCAAAGCGTCGAAGGCTTTTTGATGTTTGCCTCCCCACTGAAAGACCTATTTCACACTTGTCAAAGAATGCAAACGTGATGCAATATATGAAAATTGAGCAATAAACTTTCACCAAAATTGTACTGCACCAAGAAAACTTCTAACCTCAGTTGTATTAGTGGGTGTAGGCCAGTTAACAATGACTGCCACTTTTGCAGGATCAATTTTCAATTCACCATGTCCTACAATGTAACCCAAGTATATCAAAGAGGTTTTGCCAAATTCACATTTTGACACTTTTAAATAAAGTTTTTCCCTTCGTAATGCATCCATGACTTTCTTAATGTCGATCACATGCTCTTCCCAAGAATTGCTGAAAATCAATATATCATCTAAGTAAACTATAACAAAATCATCAAGAAATTGTCTAAAAACATCATTCATCAATCTCATGAATGTAGCCAGGGCATTACACAACTCGAAAGGCATAACAAGCCATTTAAACAATCCATGTTTTGTTCTGAAGGCGGTTTTCCACACATCACCTTCATTAATTCTTACTTGATGATATCCACTTCTCAAATCTAGCTTAGTGAAATAAATAGCATGTTTTAATTGATCCAACAAATCATCAATACGAGAAAGAGGGTAATGATTCTTAATAGTAATTTTTTTTAAAGCACAAAAATCAACACACATTCACCAAGTGCCATCTTTCTTTGGCACTAAAATAATTGGTGAACCAACAAGAGATGAACTTGGATGAATAACACCTCTCTCCAATAGATCCATTACCTGTTTTTTGATTTTCTCATTTTCCACCACTGATAACCTGTACATGCCAATGTTAAGGAGAGGAGAATCTTGCAGTAGCTGAATTTGATGTTGAACTCCCCTTTTAGGGGGCAAACCCTTAAGATCTTGAATTACATCATCGTAAGTAGAAATGATTTCAACTAATTCATTCTTGTGTTTAGGATCACAATTTTCCAAAGCCTGAGAATATTCTTTTTCCTTAGACTTAATCAACATGAGACAAAAAGTCTTGCTTGAATTAACTAGTGTTTTCATTTGCCCTGTTGTAACCAAGGAAAGAATTATTTTAATGTGATGTGCTCTGACTATATATTCAATGCCATCCTTAACAAGCAAGTACTTCTTCTCCTCTCTATAAAAGATTATTTTTCTATCATAAAGATATGGGCTTCCCAAAACAATCCCACATATGTCCAATGGGACTACATCCAACTCAACCTCATCTACGAACTTGGATGTGATGGCAAACCTCAGTCTACAAGTTTGTGAGACTTGTAGCTTCGCATTGTCACACACCCAACCTAGTGGATAAGGCTTCAGATGGGGATTGGTTTGTAAGCCTAACTTCTTAACAACCTCTTCATAAATTAAATTTGCTCATGAACCACTATCAAATAGAGTATCAATCTTAGTATGTTATGAAACAACTCTAATGTGGAACAATTAATTTCTTTTCTTATCAACATGCACAGAATTCTATTTAGAAGAAGATGCATCATTCGATGACTTAGTGCTAGAAACTGAAAGATAAAAATTATTATGTAATCCCATAGCTGTGATCTTAGTTTCATCCCTTGAATCTGAACCTAAGTCCTGAACCATAGCATTCGTCTTCTTTTCTTTCTTTTGAAACCTCTTAGGCCTTAACTCAGGGTGTAGTTTCCAACACTTAGACTCATCATGATTTTTCTTGCAGTGATTACAAAATGGTTTTCCTTCTTATTTTTTAATAGTAAAAGTGGATTTCTGTTTACCCTTTCCTGAACAAATTTCTCCTTTGGATTGCTTAACATTAGATTGCTTACTTTTAACTTTAGGAAAAGATTCTTTTGATTGTTTTCCTCTAGCCTCTAAATGAGTGGCTTAAACACATATTGCATCTAAATTAGTGGGTTGAACATAAGAATCATGTGTCTTAAGTAATTATGTAACCCACCTATATATTTTAGCAGTGTTTCTTGTGTGTATAGAGGAACATTCAAATGTAAAGTTTTTTTCCTAAATTCTTGTGTATAATTTTGAACATTTTGGCATTTTCCTTATTTGAAACTTTGTCAATCCATCATGTCTTGTTGCATATAGCCTAAAGGATAAAATTGCTTTCTGAGTTCTTCAATAAATTCATTCCAAGTAGAAATCGATTTACCTTTTTGAATCTCGGCTTCCTTCAACTTATTCTCCCACCAGATGAGAGTTATGCCTCCCATACGAAGAGTAGCCAAATGAATTTTTGACTCATCCCCTGCAATCTTTTGGACCTTGCAATAAACTTCAATCTGCTTGACCTAATTATCCAACTTTTCGGCATTAACTTTGCCATTAAACATTGGTAATTCAAACTTAATATCCAATTTTAGTGAAGGGAGAGATTCCACAGTTTTTTTATCGTCATCCGATGAAGAAGGTTTTTCGATTTCTTTACCTTTTGATTCTTTTGTATCACCTTCTTTTTCATTCTCAAATTTCCTTTGTTTATCACGGTATAGTTCCTCAACCATGCTTCTCATATCCATGAAAGCTCAGCGGAATGCTTGTTCGGATTCCATCTCTTCTTCGGCCATCCTTGAAGCATGCCTTGAACCAATCTCTGGATTATACTCAATGATTTTTCCTTCACCCTTTTGGGATTTAGACCTTGTCAACATACACTAGCAATCACTATTAAATAACAATTGCTCTGATACCAAAAATTTGATCTGAAAACTGAAAATGCAAGTGTAGTACCTCCGAAAAAATACTCTTTCATGTTTAAAAGATCCTTCAAGTTCTCGACTTTTCCATTTAATTTTGTATAAAGAAATTAAAATGAAGATCAGAATTAAATAAATAATAGAGAAAATCATAAGAATTCACCAGTAAATTGATAACGGAGTTCAACTTCAATAGCCTACCTCTCTGAGTCCATTCGAAGTGAGGACCATTTCCATTAATTCTGTGCAACAAATGGCTTCCAAAATCAATACAAGTCTTCAATTAACCTTCTCTGATCTTTGGTTACCTGTAATAATATCTCTCAGACTTGAAACTAATGGACCAAGGTCGTACAAAGCATGAATAAAACTCTAACTTTCTTAATTTTCTTTACACAATCAGCTTTCTCTCCACCTTCAAATATAATTTCATTCCTTAAATAATACTTCGACCCCCGTAGCACAAGCAATCAAAACTTATCCCTTTTGTGCAATAGGTGCACGGTTCAAACCGTCGACCTCCTCTTTTGGCACTTTAGGCTCATCTTTATCCCACATTTGTTGGGGAAGAATATATTACATACTTAAAATAGGTTGGTCGGCCTCCTTAACAAATGTCGACGTCTACTTTGTAAGAGACTTAGGCGCTAAGCTTAGGCCGCTATTGGAGAAATAGTCAGTTGGGACTTGGTCTTTGCATGGTTTGTGTGGTGACGGTTTGATGACGTGGCAGCTAATGCGTGTTGGTGGAGGATTCTTATTACAAGCTTAAAATAATTATCCCACATTGGTGGGGTTTCAACAGACTTGTAACTTAAATACAATTTCACAAATAATGATACATGAAAATTTAGGAGGCCAAGGCACCCCTCCATAAGAGTGTGCTGACCCTCGCTGAGGGCCCTCAACAAGCAAATAGCGGAGCCCACAGATCCTCATATGACCGCCTATCAAAGACCGGAGGCTAAAAACAAACATCAACCTAATTTTTTACACAAATTCATATTGACATGTGTCAAATGGTTATTGGACCACTTGGCATATTTAAATAGTACCACGTCACTTTTTGACACCCATTATTTGCCTGTCGCAAGAATTCTTCAGCAAGCTATATCTCCAGTATCCAGACTCCGTTTTGCATTCTGGAAGAAGTGTTGGAAAGCTCTCAACGAATTCTTTGATGTGCAAATGGTTTGACCAGAATTTGAAGACTTTTAAAATAGAACGGTACATGGATCCACCTAGATTAAATAAATCATCTTAAACACCTATTGTTGATCTTCAACTAATGATGACCACCTTTGTCTGCACTTTTCACCTCCAATCTCTCTCAAGTTGTTTCCAGGACATACTCCCTCAAACTACCTCTTCCAGGCTCATTACCTCCAATGACATGTGTGTTCTCCTGCATCAACTTAATCAGATAAGCATGAATAATCCTCTTCATTCTTTGTTGGTCCTCGATGACATGTACCTTCTCTTTCAAAGGTTCTCTCCTTCATTTGAAACCATGCACAACTAGCATAATTAGTCCAATTAGACCTTGTACTTATACCACTTTCTTCCTTTAACCCATCTGGGTCGACCAATATGTTTTACATGTTTGAACCATAATTAACATAGGTGCATACACATGTTAAATGTAAGAACAACACTCTTCATAGGTTAGTTAATACCTCATTAGCCCCAAACCATCATTAGGTCTTGGTGAGACCTAAAACAATTAGGCCTTCATACTCACACATTACATATGAGACTACTTGGACAACCTTCATCCTTTACCAATGATTTGAACACATCAAACATGTCTCTAATAGCCCCTTTCTCACTCTCATATGGTTCCATGCCACCTGGAACACCAACTCAACATTTGAACCTACCAATTAGGTCTCCTCATTTTTTAGGCCTTCATACACATAAAACACAGTCTCAAACTTCTGAAGTAACAACTCAAATCTTTCACATAGCTATATGATTATATCACATGGATGAAACCTTTAGGACCTCTGCTACATCTCCACATGCTTTAGATACTTTAACACATGATTTCAGCACTTAATTCAACTCTCTCAAAATGACCACTCAGACTGGTCACACAGTCAAACCATTTTGACTCTCCACAACTAAATAGGGGAAAGTTATGACAACCAATACCTTCTCATGAACCTTTGACACATACTTGACATATTCATATTCATTTATTTCTTCAACTCTATTTATAACACCTTCAACTTACCTCTGCAAGATGGTCACTCAATCTACCAATGTATTCAATAAACACAGTCAACTCCTAAGCTTCTGTTCATATTGAATATGGATTGTTCAAACCTCCAAAATCCATACAAATAGTATTCATGGATTCTCTATTACTCTCCAATACTTAATTAATATTGAAACATCAAAATACTATCAAGAACAACTCAATTAACCTTCTCGGATCACTTTTAGAACATGGTCAAACACATAGTCAACTTTGGAGCTTAATATATTTGATTGTATAAACATTCAAACCTTCTAACTCACTTCTTTGGATGCACCTTGAAGTACTCTTCAACTTTTTTTTACTCTATTAGCAAATTCTACCATATGCTCAAGATATTGATCAAAAACCCCTCATTTTCTTTCACAATTTTGAATATTTAAATTCCAATGGTCGCTGTGTAAATGCAAAACATCAAACACTTTGTCATCATCTCGTGCTCCCTGGAAACTTTGAATAAATACACACCATTGATCTTCTCAGAAGTATCCTGACTTTAACCTGCAATCGCTCACTATTGATCTTAGATCCTTGTTTTCATGATCATGCCACTTGGCAACTTTGCGTGCCTTTTGTGCACATTGACCATTTGACTCAATGTGTTCCATCAATATCTATTTGTACGAACACTCATGTGCCATTAATCTTCTATCAAATCATCGATATTGAGACATGTGTCACTTACACGTGCAATCTTAAGAACCTTTGACAAATTGACTTCACGCACACTATCGATTTCTATTTGACAATATCACGTGCTTTGTTAGATCCTTATCTGGTCAGATTAATTGCTCACTGTTAGATATTTGATCCAATTAAATTCTCATCGTATATATTTGATAATGCAAATTTGGTTAAGTATGGGAACTTAGTGAACTCTGCGTGAGAAGCCAACTTTGCACCTTAATAATTTTTGTTATGCTCAACCTCATGACTTAGAATTTGAACCACATTATTACCTTCCATAGGGGAATCCATTCATGTATCAAACTACTCTTAAAACCTTCAAATGTGTGAAATATGATGTCATCAATCTGCTCACTTAGTTTTATCTGTGAAGATGACTACTTGAGCTTAGACATTCATATGACCATCCTGATGAATTTTTTTCACTTCCATAAGCACTCTAAGAACTCATAACATCCCATAGGGTCTTTGCAACATGACCATACCACCAATATCATCCATCAATTGCCTATCCAAATCAAACATTGAAGAATTATGTAAGAACATACAAGAACATTGAAGCACATTTTACCATTGTCATTCTAGCACACATGACACCTCATCAACATCTTTGGTCACCTTGGAGACATCATTGACAAACCTCCAACAATCTCCCCTTTTGTCATTGATGTCAAACACCAATACAAAGTTTATTCTTAGAATCTATCTCTCTCTTCAAGTACTTTCTCCCCCTTTGACACAATGACAAAGTGGGCTCATCTTTTGATCCTAAGGACCTGAAAAGACTTCAAGAACCAACAATAGGAAAGGAGCACCTCTTAGATATGATATAAACTCCTCCTAACATTGTGCATACCTCTTCTTACCTTGAGCTTCTTAAATATGCTTCATAACTACACTCTTCTTGGATCATACATAGCTTTTACGAAGACAAAACATACATGAACAACATAAACTGCATGAAATTACCTTGAAAACATTAAGAGGAACTCCCCCTTAGTCATTTAAGCTTAGGCACCCTTTGAGCACCTTTAGACCATCTCCAACCATGAATAAATAGAATAATTACCTCCATACCATCTCACTCAGATTTAACTACACAATCCTCTAATCCTAAGACCTGACCATTTACAAAGCTCCTCCTTTGTTTATGCATGAGGATTTAATACATTATCAAAGCACCTGACTTGGTTTGATCAAGTCATCATCTCAACATGCTTGAGTTCACATATGTAGCATACTTCTTCATATCTCCACCATGCCTGAAACATCTCACATGTGTTTCCCCTCACATCATGCACAACTTTTCAATCCTTTCAAACTATCTGAGTTAGCTCCCCCTAACTCCATGCTTCACCTAGATCATGACATCTTCAACAAGTCTCTTCAATGAGCAAGGTCTGTCAACAATTCTTCAATGTTGTCCATACTTTAATCAAAACTCTTGTGAAAACATCTTATCTTTAGAACTTGGTGACCTCCATGGCATACTTAACTTGACATCTATAGAACCCTGAGACCTATATGATCAAAAAAATTATGACAACACGTTATCCTTATACTCCATATCAACCTTCTCTTCAGTTTTTCAACATTTGATCAATCAATTTAAGCAACAAAAATTGGCAAGTTCTTATCTTCAGGACCAAAAACTCGTCCTTGATTAGACATTTGGAGATATTCATTTCCTACCTGTAGATCTTTCACACAGCTTCATTCTTAACCATTTTGACAAACTAGACCATCCTTCAAAGATTTGACCAAAAATTTGAATTTAGGATCATTGTCCATGAATATATCTTATGAATCTTTTCATCATAGCACTCTAGAGCAGTTACATAAAACTCATTACTCTCCCTTAACCAAGCATATCTTCTCATGGCCTTTCTTGTCTTGAACAAGACTTGTTTTAAGACACCTTCACCCTTGCATAAGCTTCCAACTTCATACCAATATCTAAACTTCTTGGACCCAAGAGACCTTCATGGCTTTCTTTGTCATGCAACACCCAACAAGCATCCACCATGCTTCTTCTTTTTGTAAAGTGTCTCCTTGGTGCTTAGAGAGAGACACCCCTTTGACATAGTGAGACTAAAAGTCCCAAAATTTAGGAGACTCCCATATCTCAATACTCTCATTTGAACTACAGTCTTACCACATCACCAAATTGACTTTGCATGGATCCTTAATTTCATTCTTTGCTTTAGACTTGTCAATAAATGTAGACAACAAAAAATCTTGACTTTCCTTCATGTCTATCATGGAAAACAAACCATCTTTGGTCTCAGTCTAATCTCTCCTAACAATCTTAGGTTTTCACAACTATTTGTGACCTCTTCCTTGCACACTAGGGGATTCATACACCTTATTTTGCTTTGAGAACTCATTCAACTTGTTCTTGCAATACCTGAAAATGTGACCAACACTATGACATTTGAAACAAACAAGATCATTCAACATTTTTCTTGACGATGATTATGATTTTTCTTTGAGTGATTTATTCTCCTCTTGCATTCTCTATAAATGTGTCCAAACTGATTGCATGCATAACAATGACTCTGGGATGAATATCTCATTACATTGATCTGTCTAGCTTGTCTTCTTTCTTGCACTTAGGATCTTGATTGAAATTATCATCTTTCATGCTACCATCCTCTTTGTCTTGTTTTGATTTCTTTTGTTCTTCAAGCTTGCATGTCTTGATTATGACCTTTTCATGCTCATCCTTTAGAGAAACAAAATCAGTCTTTAATTGAGCACATTCATCTTCTTTAGCTATCATGCTTGAACTTGCATCCTCTAATTGAATTCTGAGATCTTTTATGGTCTCCTTATCCTCCTTATCCCTTTTGGCCATGTCATCTTTCAATCTACATGCTTACTCTTCCATAGAATTGATAGGTTATTGATTCTCCTTTTCCTCTCTCATGGATTTTCCTGACAAACTCCCCTCAAGAGGTCTGACTTGCACTTCAAGACCTTTGATCATATTCCTCATTTTATGATTCCTCTTCTTTTGCTCCTTTAGTTCACTAAGTGCACTCATGAGCTCAGCTTCTAGATTAACTGCTTCTTCCTCGCTATCATATAACTCTTCTTCCTATCTACTATTATGAAAAAATTCTTCATCAAACATGATGATATTTTCACCCATATTTTACCTTGGATCACCTTTAAGTGGTTGAACTTGTAAAGAAGGTATGGCTCTAATACCAATTGTTAGAGGTATAATCACTGAGAGGGGAGTTGAATCGGTGATGCAAGATAATCTAATTTAATTCCCAACTTTTTAACTATTTAGCATACATCAACTTGATCAAGCAACATAAACATGAAAGCACATACATCCAAAGCATACATAAGAGCATACATCACATGAACACATCATATATGTGAGAAACCCTCTGAACCCTACAATATGGACTATAGTCATTGTTGACCCATTTTGCCCGCAGGCAAAATGTCGGTGACCTTCTTCACCTGCTGTTTAATGCCAGTCATTTTCGAGTTCAGCGAGTTCAGAGAGTTCATTTCATGCCTTGGTTTAAGTGTTTAGGCAGCTTCTGGTTCAATAGGTTCAAAAGGAAAAGGAAGTCCGCAGAGAAGCCAGCAGGCCCGATGATGTCCTACGTGGACGTCAAGTTTACAAGTATGAAATAGCCATTTGCCTTCAAATGAAAAAGTGCGAACCATGGAAAAGAAGGGCCTAAATGTAGCGACCCGCCAGTATGTTCGCCCAAGGGGGCCGATGAGACAAAATTAAGACAAAATTGACAAAGCGACACACAAGGAACGAGTAAGCAGTCAGTCCAAGTGGCAAGAAGTGGCGCTAATTCGAGAAGTGACTCCAACAGGTGAAATAGTCCCTTCGAACTGATCATGAGAAGACGCAACAGCTAAGAAATGTAACTGGTTTCTTCATTTTTCATTTAATGGGTGGACAAACCACGTTTTGCCATTTAAAAATGCAAACTTTGAAACAGGTAGAGCAGATGGTTCATTAATATTTTGAGCAGCTTGTTTCTTTTTATGAACAACCATTTGTAAAAAGAGTGCCAAATGAGCCTCTTGGACTTTCATATATACTTGATACTTGTCATTTTGTAATCATCTTTTTGCAATTTCTGTAAGGCCCAGCCCTGCTGAAATTTCTACCTGAATCTATAAAGACTATTTTTACCTATTCTTGGTCGGATTTTCTGTGTATGTCTGAGTGTTTGAGTTGTGTCCAGTCATTGTCTTTAATGCTCTCACAGTTCCAGCACCAACACACCAGTTATCCACAAGGTGCCATTGTCTGTAGGTGACAGGAGGAGAGTTCCATTTTGGAGATACAGAGCAGAGGAAGTCATTTACAGTATGTATTCCGTAGCATCTTGGTGAGTCTCTGTTCCTATGTTTTCGTAAGAACCTCCCTGCCATTTTCTTGTAGCCTGGTTTCCCCTGCCGAGTCTGAGTGTATGTCTGTCATCTTTGTTCGATTCTGAGAGTAGGTGTGAGAAGATCACCTTTATTTTGGTGTATCACCTCCTTAGAGTAGTTTGTTTTCATGCATTTTCTTCCCTTTTCACCCCCCAGTTTATATATATATGCCTGTATGTATTTTTTGCACTGCCTGAAACAAACAAGATACATCAAAGGGAACTAGCCCATACCTAGAGACTCTCCTCTCCTGGTTAATCATCCCATAGGCGAGAGAGGAATTTCCATGTTGTAAGGAGAAGGTAGGAACCTATTTTACTGCCACCGGGTGCAATCTCAGCATCAACAGTTCTGGCACGCCCGGTGGGACCAACCGAGACAGGTTTTGTCCAAAGAGTTGAAGAATTTTTGGTGTGTTCTTCAACCGACCCACCTTTGGAGGTTTTGCATCAAACACCAATGGCGACTCCGAGTTGAATTTGCTAGTTAAGTAGCCTGGTGCCATCAAAAATCTACTTTATTTATGTATAATCCCTTTGCACAAAATCATGGGCCTTATATTTCTTCATATTACCATGATCAAACTCAGCCTCTTTATGGCGTCCCCTCAAACAACTCTCCTAGTTGCCCTTCAACAATAAGGGAAATGAGGCTGGAGTTTGAGAGGCAGATAATGGAGATCAATAGAGAGGAGGAGCAGTACAAATATTAGTAGGAGCTGATGTATAAGGAGGAGTGTTTGTTTAGGCAAGCACAGGCTTCACAATCTATGAAGGAGGAGGTTACAAAATGGAGAAATCCATCTTTTCAAGGCATCCAGCCTTGTGCGCCCCCTCATATTTCAAAAGTAGCCCCCTCTTTCACACCAAATGCTTTCTATCACATTGCACTTGCCCACTCCAGCTTACCAAATGCATCTGCTCCCAATCCCGTGCGCCCAACTTTCCAATACCAGAGGGCATCAGAACAACCCCCTATGGAGATCAATCTTCCCAATTCTTTATATTGTGCATCTTCCATTGGGGGGAATACCACCAGCTAGCATGTCCCTCTTCTAGAGACTCTTCCAGTGCATCAACAGTCTCTTCCTTGCATCCCTCAACCTCCCCAAGTCCTTCAACATAATGTGCAGATTCCAAGTTGGAGGAAGGAATGCCAGGAACCAGCTCTGGGCTTTGAAGAGGATCATGCTGGTGATCTCAAAGAAAGGCTCCTTTAAGAACATATAGCCAAGAGAATTGTAGAGTTGGAGTCCCAAATGAGATTCCTCAGCCAACGTGTGGTGGATCTGTCTGAACCCAGCCCGTCCACACCTCTCCAAGAGAGCTATCAGGCCACGCCTGATATTGATGAAGTGCTGACCAAGTGGAAGGAGGAGAATCATTCGATTCTAGCTCAAGGACTGCCTCCTTTTCCACATGTTTTCTCCACTTCACCCCTTCTTGAGGAGGAACCTGTTCTGTAGGAGGTGAGTGAGGAGCAGAAGATCTAATCTGCAGTCCTTCAAGAGGCTATCACGAGCGACGACGAAGAAGAAATCATCATTGATGCTCCTTGTGAAGTCACCATCAATAGTGGAGAAGATGTAGGTCTTGCACATATGCAGATGTTCCAGCAATACGAGGAGGAATAAATGCATGGTGAGCTCTCTTCCCTTCTGTTTCATGAACTTCCTCACTGTTTTGATGATGAGGATGACTACGCTGAAGAGCCTAAGTTGGAGGAGGATCAGGAGAATATCTTTGAACATCTAGAGATCCTGATCTTTGAGGAGGAAAAGGAGAGGTTTGTCTTCCTTGAGGAAGGCCTTGAAAGAGCAGAGGATGAGTCTGATAGATCTTGCAATGAAGTAGAAGGAAACGGGTCAGACCATGACACACTACAAGGGAGCAATACATGTCAAAGGGCTAACGGTGATAAGCCAGCAGCCACTGATTTCTTGGTGAAGAGCACCAATTTTAAGGACCAGCATTCAACAGGCTTCCATGGACAAGTAGAATACATATATATTGGAGGCATGTTTGAATCTGATCCACTCGACTTCCAGCCAATGCAGGTGACAGGCAAGAAGAGCAAGTCATCAACTCTCTTCTTCATTCAGCTACTTGCCTGCCAACATAAGTCTTTTTGCCAGGAAGGGGACATAAGAAATTTTACTTTCGATCTAGGAGGGAGGCAAACGTTCCTGGTTAGTTGTATATAATAGTTTGCTTTCAGTTGTTTTTTCCCTGTTTTCCCTAAGTGCAGTTGCACAGGTAGTGTTTTTTAGCTTTGTGTGTTTCCCTTTGTGCTTGGGGTAAAAGGCTTCATGTTTGATTCTCAAATCTTTCAGGCTGTTGATAACTCTTTCATAGCTGCATCTGACTCCGCGCCCAATGGATTTTAAGGCAACTGGTTCTAAGCATAACAGGCATGCTTCCCCTGTGAGTCACCAAATTGTTGACCCATTTTGCCTGCAGGCAAAATCTTGGTCACCTTCTTCACCTGTTGTTCAAATGCCAGTCATTTTTGAGTTTAGCGAGTTCAGAGAGTTCATTTCATGCCCGGGTTCAATGGTTCAACATCCTTGGTTCATTGGCGCACATGGCTTAACACTAAGGCAGGCGCTTTGAGGAGGAAATTAGGTGAGGTTCAAGTTAATCAAAGCCGGGCACATTTCAAGGCCAAAAGCCCATGGCTTGATACAAAAAATCCCGCGGCTTAATACAAAGGCAAAGACATAAGGCAGTCCGCGAAGGACATGGGAAGGCCCGTCAGTAGTCAAACAGCTAGCATGGACTCGACTAGCAAGCAGAGGAGCAGGCCGCGTAAAAGTTTAGGAAAAGAAGCCAGCAGGCTCGATGACGTCTCCAAGGCCATCAAATTTCATGAAATAGAATAGCCATTGGGTTTTCAAACATTGAAAAAGGGAAAAGGGCCTGAATGTAACGATCTGCCAAGGAGTTCGCCTAAAGGGCCAAGCGGACAGAAAAGACAAGGACACAAAAGAAGACAAAACAAAGTGACAGACAAGGAGATGACATGGCGCAGAAGTGACAAGGCAGCCCAAGTGGCATAGTATAAGCGATTTATTGCCTGATAGTCCCCAAATGGTACAAATAGCAAGCAACATGACCCGTGCTTTGAAAAGGGGACAAATTTTAGTTTGTTGGCAGAAAAGAGGCGCGATCCACGCTTCCAAATTCAAGCTCGAATGCCAAAGTCAAATTTGGCGACTGTATAGCATGGTTCCAGTAGGCTTCTTCTAGGACGATGACAACACAACAGTGTTTCCTCTTTCAAATGGGACGCGACAGGTCAACTTGTCAAAAAAAGTGCCAAGTTTCTTTCTCCTTTCTTCTATATATTGTAACTTCTCATTTTTGAGAAGGATCGGTTCTTCCACTTTTGCAAAGGCGCAGTCCTGGCAGAATTTCACTTGAATCAAATAAAATGCAGTTTTTTACCTCCATTTGGATAGATGTTTCAGAGTATGCATTGAATGTTTGTCTGTGTCCAGTCATCATTTCTTGATGCTCTCACAGGTTTAACACCAACAGACCTATTATCTACAAGGCACGATTTCTGCCACTGAAAGGAGAAGAGCGAACATTTTAGAAGACCAGAACAGAGGAAGTTCTATAGCATGCATTTCACAGTGTCTCAGTAATTTTGTCTTTTGTGTTTTCATGTAAGCCTTCCTGCCAGTTTCCAGCAGCCTAGTCCTTCTACCAAATGTGTAGTGTATGTCTGTATTTGTCTGGTTCTGAGAGTGGATGTGTGAAGGTCGACCCTTGTTTTTTTGGTGCATCACCTCTTTTAGAGTAGGCTTGTTTTCTCCTGCATTCTCTTTCTCCCTTTTCATCCCACCCTTTTATATCTATATATATGTATGTTAGCACTTGCTGGAAAAAACACGATGCATCAAAGGGAGTTAGCCCTTATCTAGAGACTCTCTCCTCCAGCTTCGCCGGTCCCATAGGCAAGAGGAGAGTTTCCATGTTGCGAGGAGAAGGCAGGAGCTAGGCCTCTTTGCCCCGGGTGTAATCTCCAGCGTCAACAGTCATATAAAATAAGATTCAATATTTAGACCAACACGAACTGATCAAGGAACACCCATCCCTTAGTTTAGTGAGACACCAATCCCATAAGGAGTTACTGCCCCTATCTAGCTAAGCACCCATAATAACTAGACCTTTAGCAAGCTTTACCTTGCAAGGAGGAACCAACCCCCTAGGAAACTAAGTACCCACTTAGCTACCTTGAATAGATCATCATAAAAACATGTTTTTTCTCTTAAATTAATGATGACCACCTTTGTATTCACTCTTCACCTCCAATCTCTCTCAAGTTGTCTCTAAGACAAACTCGCTCAAACTACCTCTTATAGGCTCATTGGTCCAATGACCTGTGTGTTCTCCTACATCAACTTAATCAGACAAGCATGACTGATCCTCTTTGCTCTCTATTGGTCTTCTATGACATGTGCCTTCTCTTTCAAAGGTTCTCTCCTTCGCTTGAATCCACACTTACACACCTAGCATAATTAGTCCAATTAGACCTTATACTTATACCACTCTCTTCTTTTAACCCATCTTGGTTGGCCAAGATGCTTTACATATTTGAACCATACTTAACATAGGTCCATACACACATTAAATGTGAGAACCACACTCTTCATAGGTCGATCAATACCTCATTAGCCCCAAACCACCATCAGGTCCTGGTGAGATCTAAAACAATTAGGCCTTCATACTCACACGTTACATGTAAGACTACTTGAAACACTTTCATCATTTACCAATGCTTTGAACACATAAAAACTATCTCCAATATCTCCTTTCTCACTATCATATGGTTCCATGCCACTTGGAACACCAACGCAACATTTGAACCTACCAATTAGGTCTTCTCGCTCTTTAGGTTGTCAGACACAGAAAACACAATCTCAAACTTCTAAAGTAACAACTCAGATATTTTACATAGACATATGATTAGATCACATGGGTGAATCCTTTAGGACCTTTTCTACATCTCCACATACTTTATATACTTCAACACAGGCTTTATGCACTTAATACAACTCTCTCAGAATGACCACCCAGACTGGTCACACACAATCAAAATATAGTCAAACAATTTTGACTCTCCATAATTAAATAGGGGAAAACTATGACAACCAATACCTTATTTTTAACCTTTGAGACTTCCTTAACATATTCATATTCATTTGTTTCTTCAACTCTGCTTAGAACACCTTCAACTTACCTCTACAAAATGGTCAATTAATCTACTAGTGTATTTAATAAAGATAGTTAACTCCTAAGCCTTTTTTCATACTGAATATGGACTAGTCAAACCTACACAATCCATAAATATAATCTTCATAGATTTTAAAACACTCTCCAATAGTTAGTTAATTTTGAAACATCAAAATACTATCAAGAACAACTCAATGAACCTTCTCAGGTCACTTCCAGAACATGGTCAAACACATAGTCAACTTTGGAGCTTAATATCTTTGACTATACAGACATTCAAACCTTATAACTCACTTCTCTAGATGCCTCTTGAAGTCTTCTTCAACTTTTATTTTTATTCCATCATCAAATTCTTTGATATTCTCAATATGTTGATCAAAAACCCCTCACTGGTTTTCTTTCACAAATTTGAATATTTAAATTCCAACGGTCACTATGTAAATGCAAAACATTAGATACTTTGTCATCATCTCATTCTCCCTAGCAACCTTGAACAAATATGAACCTTCGATCTCCTCAGAAGTCTGTTGACTTTAACCTACAATCACACACCTTTTATACTAAGTATATGACTTGTCATCTGCATGTTTTTGTTTGATTGTTGTCAATACTTGTATTGATTACAAAATATTAAACACTTCAAACAAAGTCAAATATGTCAAAAGTCAAACATCAAAAGTTAAACATCAACTTTTCACATCCCAATGATCAAAATTCAAACATTAACTATTCAAATTCAACCTTCGAAGAAAAAGAGTCAAAGTCAAACATCAATTCAAACTTAAGTCAAAGTCAAATAAAAACCTTAGTTAATGGGTCTTTGGTAATAAAATTAAATAAAAAGAGTAGATCAAACGCAATATAGGGACCTCCCAATCCAAGTTGGTTTAAGCTAAATTTCAATGGAGCTTGTAGAGGCAATCTTGGGGTGTATGCGATAGGACATGTGTTAAAATATCGTAGTAGATCGCTAATCAGAGTAACTTTGGTTAAATTAATGGATGGCACTAATAATGAAGTGAAATCACAAGCCTTAGTGGTGAGACTAGATAAGGTTATTTCATGTGGCATTTAATCTCTATAAATTGAAGGTGATTCTTTGGTTGTAATTCAAGCAATAAAAAAAATAGCAAGCTAGAGCCTGGAATGTTAATAACATCCTGACCAAAGCATGGATGCTTCTAAGCCACTTCAAGGAGTAGAAGTGTTCCCATTATTTCAAGGAGTCCAACAAAGTGGTCGACTTCTTGGCCAATCTAGGAATATATCAAGAGGAGGTGATTAGAAATGATAATTACAAGAATCGATGGGATGATTGCCTAGGAATCACCAGCATTGATTTAAGGTGATTGCCATTAAAGTTGGAGCATGTGAAGATTTTTGGGGTGAAATTTAATTATTGCATATTTATTTCTTGGAGTGGGAAGTTGATCCTTCCCCATTTTTTTTCCCTTGGTGCTTTTTGACATCAACTTTTTCTCTATGCATCTCTCTGGGTAACTTTAGGGTTTGGGCAGCTCTAGCTTGTGTTTGTAGGTTTTTAGCTACGAAGAGAGATTTAGTGGAGTCGATTGTTTAGCATGTGGTTTATTGAAGCAATGACAAGAGTGAAATGGGTTTCTTTGGGTTGATGTCATTGTCCCACCTGAAGCATATATTCTAGGCCCCTTCATCTAAGATAGCTCAGGAAATTGTATGTGTTTTGGGCATAAAAGTTATAAGATAGAGCAAGCATATGAGTGTAAATTATGAGTTGGCAGACTTATTTGCCAGTAAATTGCTCTTGCTAGTTTTTAATAAAGGGAAGGTGGTATAATTAGTTGAGTTTTTTTGTCTTGACATAGTTTAGGGTGAATCTCATTCTTGAGGTGGAAATTTTGGAATGTGAGCCATTCAAATAGTTTCCATTCTATGGCAAAGATGGTGTAGGTTTTATTCTAGTGTTAGTCTTCAAGGCATTAGAGGATAGATATGTCAATATCCTTCAATTTATGGAAGAGTTGAATGAGCTATTTTGAAGTCAGCAGGATCATATTCTAATCGATGGGTGGTCCTTCATGTCTTGGAAGATTTCAAAGCCACCTTCCCTGATCTGACAACCTGGTGTGTTGCTTGTCAAACCTTTGAACGTATCGTGGTAGCAAAATTTTTAATCTACAACCTTTGTAGGGGTAAGTTTTTGGTGCCTAAATGGGTTGGTAATCACCAACAGAAGGAGATAGCATTGGTTTTAGGGGACAAAGAGGAAAGTGGTTGTGGTACAATTCCTAGGGTCAAAGAGGTAGTAAAGGTGACATTGTATGTTCAGGGAGACAACATCGTAATGGCTCTAGAGGTGGTATAAATGATAGAGTCATCAATGGAGGAAGGGATAAAGTGTTTGGATAATAAAATCCTTAGTCTCAGTTGGAGTTGTGTGCCCCTTATGTTGTTAGATTGATTGGTCGAATGTGTGGGCTCTCTTCTTTTTGGTGTTTTCCTTTTTGGTCTGTTTGGTTGTAATTAGTTCTTTTGCTTTAATATATTTTCTATATATAAATAGCTTACATGTTAATATGATGAATAATGTTTTTTGTTTGGTTCACATTTTGGTTCTTGGTCATGTGCCTTAAGGAATTCTTTCCTCAATTAAGGCATGTCCTTTTCCATCAATTTGTTTTTAATGGGTAGGGGTCCCACGAACCATGAGATTGATTTAAAAAAGTCAAATCACAACATCAAGTCAACCAAGGTCAAAGTTAAATCAAAAGTCAAACATCTACCTTTGACCAAGTAAAAAAAGATTAAAGTCAAATTCTAACAAGGTCAAAGTCAAGAAACTTGTCCACAATCAACAAATCAAACATCAAAAGTAAAATAAAAACAAAAGTCAAACATTAAACATCAAAGTTGAACAATCGGGTCAATTGTTCAAAACCAAGGCACATCTAAAGTCCAATAATCCCAAATTAAAATCAACGAGTCAAACAATCAAGTCAAATCAAGCCCAAAATCCAACATTTTGAGGTCAAAACAAGTCCAAGTCCATCCACTTCAAAATCAGGGCAAACACTCCAACATCCAACCAAATTCAAATTCTAATCAAAATCAAATCTTAATTGGTCCAAGCTTAATCTGATGGCTGGGCTTAAATCCACATGTCAACAAATCATAACCTACTAAAATCCTATCTCCATATTTCCATTCAATCTGCCACACCTATCGATTGGGACCGAAAAAGTCATAACATCCATCCTTTCTCCCATTTACATCAAATCAAACACGACCAAGTATCCAACATAAAAAATCAAATCAAATATTGAACATCCGGTTCCATCTACTTGAATATTATGGTGTTAAAGTTACATTAGAACATGTCCATAAGTGTGACTTATTTAGCGAGTGCATGGCATTACTTCTACTGATCAAAAGGTAACTTGGTTTATCACTACCCTTTTAGACTACGTGCATAAATGGTAGTAGAATTTTGATCTGTAACACGTTGTGGTAAACTAGAGCAGTTGAAGGCAACTTTTCTCCAAGAATTTGACATCCTAGAGTTTGAACAACAAAATATTATTGCCCTAAAATATATTAAATAAGAACTCACTGAGAGTGTGTGTGAGTATGATGCACATTTTAAAACACTTCTTTCCAAGTTATCATTTTAGATAAACACAACTCAACATGCCCAGTGGTTTGTAGGAGGCTTGTTACTTCCCTTCCGGTACACATTATCCCAAAGGAACTTCACTGACCTGCGTGAGGCCTTGGAAGCTGCCCTTCCTACCAAATCCATTGGAAGTATAGATACAGGGATTAGTCCCTTTATAGAAGCCCAAGTTGATCTTATAGCATATCAGTTGGAGAAACTCACTACAAACAGTACTTATGATATTCACAGTGGTTTATGGTGTGTTGAATGTGAAACTAAAGGTCATATTAGGAATAATTGTCCCCAAAAAAGTATTCATGTTATGGTAAAGTAGTGTTGTGAGATCTGCCAAGAAGACCATGATGTGAGAGATTACCCCATGTTTCACCATGCCACTCAATCTAAGGTATCATCATATTATAAAATATGTGATGCATATACTCATGATACAAATGATTGTTGCCTTATTTGTGAGATTCACAAGGCACATGTGAGTGGTACTCATTAGACCTATGTTGTTAATAACCAGGATAATGGTGGAGGTCAGTCCTATAGAGGTCACAGTCATGGACATGGAAGTTGTCATTTTTCACCTAGAACCTGTTGTGAGTGTAGATATCCAAAGCATTACCAACGTGACTACCCAGTTTATCCAACTTGTGCCTTTTGTAAGAATGAGCATCGTCTTGAGGAATGCCCAAACTTGTATACTGCCATCACCAAGGACTGAAATGAAAAGGGTGTTAGAATGATACCAATCAAAAAAACTGCAACTGCTCAATGGAGGCCATGACCAACTACTCTAACTATCCCCAAGGTAAATATTACTACATGAAGTGGTATTCCTTCCCATGTCTATTTCAAATCCACTCATTGATAAGGTTCAATGGGAGGAGCCTCTTATGAATTACTACATGGATGCTCAACAACATAAATAAGTATTATGTGACACAATGGCTTTGGTGCGGGCGGTTCAAGGTGAAATTTAGTTCCTTAAAGATAGAGATGTTTCCATGTGTGTTGAAATGTAGAAAGCTTTGAATATTCAAGACTCAGTGCATAATGAGTTTCATGAATTATGTAAATGATTTATTGACAAAGACATCATTCCCCTTTTGAGGAATTATCCAAGTTATCAAACACCAAATCCTACAAAGGATCATCGGTTGAACTATGCATAATGATAAGAGGCTCATGCCCAACGTAGTGTAGAGTGTGATAAAGAAATCTTAGTAAATGCAGTTGTTGATGGCTGGATAATTCAAGATATACTAGTCGACACTGGCATAGAGGTAAATGTACTCACTAAGGATGCTTGGAGAAAAATGGTGAACCCTCCTTTGCAACCCTCTCCACATGTATTGTTCATGGCAAATAAGACTCATGCACTGCCCATAGGAGTTCTTAAGGATGCCACCATTGACATTTTAAGTGTCACTTTCAAGGCTGACTTTGAAGTAATTGAGTTAGATGAAGCTAATGATTTTTTGGCTCTTTTGGGTCGTCCATGGTACTATGTAAACAATGTTGACTTGTTCTTCAAAAAGCGTTAGATCAATTTTGAAAAAAATGATCAACGTATTGTAATTCCCTTAAACCATGCTCAAGGACCTCTTTTTGTTGAGCTATGTAATGTTGATGAGGACATCAATCATATCTATAATGTCATAGCTCAAGGAAGTTGGCATCTTGATCCTAGTCTAGATGGTATATTGCATTGAACAGACAAACAATCTATTTCTGACACTACTAGTAATACTTGCGACAATTTGGCTCACAGAGAGTATGATCTTACTAGATGAATTTGTGGTACTATTGGTAGTCAAGAGGATGTTCCATGAAAGCTACTTAATCACCATAAGTTTATTTGCCTTATCCATTGATGTATGATGGTTGGATCACCCTTGCAGCTAGATGAAGCACCGAGGTTTCACGGTCAAATGGAAGTCCAAGAGTATGTGCAAGAGTTGGAAGCTTGCTAGGTGTTTGAAGATGAATAGATGCACTCACTTAGATATGTTTTTCAATGTACAACTGCTCGATGGTGGGCAACTCACTATCATAATTTTCTAACTTGGGACCGAGTGCGTGTTGTTATGCACTATTGTTTTCATCATGATAATCGTATTCATACCACTCTAAGTTATGATGGTATTTGTGCTCAAAAAACTCATCTTGAGGCCTATGAAACTTTGGAATGAGGATGAATCATATTTTCCTAACTATTTGTGGGTTCATGCGATCTATGGTACTCTATACACCTAGGCTAGATCATGGTATATACATCATGAATGATGTTTGGAGTACCCTTCAATGTATTATGATTTTGGTGCTATCTTACTCATCTCCTCACATGGATTTATACTTGTCCCTAAAAGCCATGTGTCAAGCTATTACAGGTTATCTAGTGTCACTTGAAGACCACATACAACATATACATGGCATGCATGAGGATAACTTGTCCATTTTCCAAGAATTTGACACTCTTGCTTCATCTTATTTATTGATTGACTCTCAATCAGACCATGCATTGAGGGAACAAATATGGAAAGGCAAATATAAGGTTGTATACCAAGTTGACAAAGGTACCAGTTCTGACCTGCCAAATCTATCCATTGATCACTTAGCTTTACCTACTGAGTATGGAGCATGTGATGTTTTAGACACCATACATAATGACCAGCAACCGTATTTAGAGCCACTCCAAATAGTTCAATGTAATATTGGCATAGTGGACATGCCCAAGATGGCCATTGTGGGGAATTATTGGTATGTTATTGAGATCACCAAGGTTTTTAAACTCTTGTAGGAATATCAAGACATTTTCCCATGCAATTACACATAGATGAAAAGAGTACATCTTTCATTGGATAAGATGCATAACAAGTTAGTTGAGGGTGATCAACCAATCAAAAAGATACCTTATCAAATGAATCCTAATATACGCACTCAAGTTATAAAGGAAATTGATAGTATGTTGTGCGTTGGAGTTATCACTCCTATTGATGAATCTGAATAGGTGAGCCCCATGGTGATCATTAGTAATAAGGATGGTCACATTCATATTTGTGTAGACTATTGAGTACTCAATATTACTTGTGTAGCTAACTCTTTTCTGATGCCTTTCACTGAGAAAATTTTAGGAGTTATTGGGTGCAAGATTTATACCTTCAACAATGTTTTTTTGGATATCATCAGGTCTAGATTGCAGAAGAAGATAAATCAAAGACCACCTTTACGATTGAATAGGGTTCATTTACTTACAATGTGATGCCCTTTGGTTTGAAGAATGCTTTGGACATGTTCTCACGTATTACAGTAGAGGCTTTTAAGTATTTTATTTATAAATTCCTACAAATATACTTGGATGATTGGACCATCTATGGTTTAGTATGTGATCATTGTGCTAATCTTCACCTCATGCTTGAGCATTGCCAACAACTTTAAATTTATTTGAATCTGAAGAAGTGAGTTTCTGCTACTTTTTTTGGAATTTTGTTTGGTCTTGCTCTTTGTCATGATGGACTCCAGGTGGATCTGGCTAAGATTGCAATCATTATTTGACTTCTAGCATCGACCACCCATCGCGAGGTCCATGTTTTCCTAGGACACGTGTGGTACTATCGAAAGTTCATTCAGGGATATGCTAAGATCACAGTGCTGTTAGAGGAAATAATTAACTAGAATGGTCAATTCTTATGGATAGATGTTCATCAATAAGCATTCATAGCACTCAAGCACAAGCTAGTCACTACCCTTATTCTCTAGTTTTTGGACTGGATGAAGCCCTTTCATGTACATGTTGATGCTTCAGACATGACAGTGTGCATTATTCTTACTCAACCTGGCAAGGGCAGTCTTGATCATCCCATCTACTTTTCTATTCAAAAGTTCACTCCAGTTGAATGGAATTACTGAACTACAAAATGCGAAGCCTTGTCTATGGTATACGCACTTCAAAAAATTTGTCAGTATTTATTGGCCACCCTATTCACTTTATTTATTGATCATGAAGAATTTAAATACCTCATGAATAGGTCAATGTTGCATGGATGCATTTGCCGATGGGTTGTGCTCTTTCAAGAATTTCAATTTTCAATGATGGTGAAACTGGGTAAGGCTAATTATGGACCTGATCACTTATCACACATTGAATTTGGTGAACCGGCATGTGCCATTGAGGATGACTTACCTGATGTGCAACTTTTCCAAGTCACGTACATGCTTGAGGAATTGGAGGATATTGTAACTTTTCTTAAGACAGGTTCAACACCAACCCACCTTAACACTCGAGAAAAAAAATAGTTAGTTGTTTGTAATGCTCCTTTCTAGCTCATTGGAGGTGACCTTTATAAGCTTGGATGGGATGAAGTATTACGTCATTGCATGATGCAACATGAGCGCATTGAAGTTCTTTAGGAAGTTCGTGAAGCTATCACCAAAGGACACTATGCTAGTGATGCTACGATGCAGAAGGTTCTATTAGCTGGGTTTTGGTGGCCCAAATTATTTAAGGATGCCAAAACTTACACACGCCAATGTGATATATGTTAGCGTGTGGGTAAACTGAATCGAAGGGATGTTACGCCCCTTCGTCTGATACTTGCTCTTGAACCCTTTGAGAAATGGGTTGTTGATTTTGTTGGCCTATTACTCTAGTGGAGAGGTGTACTGACACGTGTTATATCATTACCGCCATTGATTACCTCACTCGTTGGGTTGAAGCAGCACCAATCTAGGATTGTATTGTTGTGAGTACCACTAGATTTCTTTGGGAGAATATTATTACAAGGCATGGATGTCCATTAAGCTTGACAAGAGATCATGGAACTCATTTCCTTAATGAGATAATCCGCATCCTTTTGCTAAGTTCATGATTGTGCACCACTAGACTACACAATATCACCCTCAGGCCAATGGTACAACTGAAGCATTCAATAAAATCTTGGGTCATACATTGATGGAGATTTATAATATTTATCGCATTGACTGGGATGATTGAATTTTTGTAGTATTATAAGCATATTGAACCATGTATTAACCATTGAACAAGAGTACTCCCTTTAATATTGTCTTTGTTGCTGAAGTCGTTCTCCCAATTGAGTTCCTTGTACCCTTTTTATGCATTGCATGCATTGGTCAGTTGGATGATGAGGAATCTTTGAAAGTGCACCTGGATGATTTACTATAGTTGGATGAAACCTATTTTCTGGTGCATTTGAGTCAAAGAGTGGAAAAACAAAAATAGAAGGCATGGCATGATAAACATCTTAAGAATACGACCTTTTCTTTGGGCATGCAAGTGTTGGTTTATGACTCCAAGTTTGCGCGCCATTCAGGAAAACTTCACATCTATTGGGATGGTCCATTTATTATTCATAGTATTCATCCCACAAGTGCATGTAAGTTGAAGAGGTTAGATGGCCAATTCCTTCCAAGGCATTTTAATGGTAGTCGACTTTGCCCTTACCATTTTGAGTGATGTTTTCCTTTTGTTAACAAGGCGTATGCCACTAGTTTAGTTTAGGATTTTGGTTTGTTTTTCAAAAGGCATGGCATTCATTACACACCCTTGCTCAGGTTTGATATCAACACTTGGTTCTTTCTTATTTTTCTTTGTCATGTCATGGAGGACCACAAACATATTTTAGTACGGGGTAAGTGTGATTAAAGTAACATGACCAAGCACAAAGGAAATGGTGAAAGATAATGTGCGTGGAAAAGGGGCATATAAGTGGAAGCGCATAAGGATAAGTGGATACGTAGGATGCAACATGTAACTGCTATGAGGAATCAAGATAAAGAAAGCAAGCTCTTGCCTTGGAAATGGAAAATTTTAAAATTTTTACAGCTATTATGCACTTTGAGAAAAGTGCAGGATGGGACATATGTGTTAAATGCAATAAAATCATATGTGTAATGGTAAGTGTGCCAAATGAAAATCATAGAAATACCGTTATAGGCATTAAATGAGTGAAATGATGGATGCGATCATGGGGAAGTAAATGTGGATTATCGCTCGAAGCTGGAAAAGGTTAACTAGCTATCATTTTAACACTTTACTTTTGCTAATTCATGAAATTATAGAGCGAAGCAAAGCATTTTCAATCTATCAAAGGAGTGTTTATCGATGTTCAATGACCAATTCAAATATTGTGAAGGTGATCGTAGTGAACAAATAAATTGATGGAATAGTGATTGGAGACGCGTAGTTGAAGGAATTATAAGTTGCAAGTGTCAACATCCACCATTAAAGGATGTTGAAGCAAGAGAGTCGAGGGAGATAAATAAGTAATCACGTATTCTTTCGAGAGGATCAAATGACTGTACCTCAACCTTCAGGCTCCTCAGAAGGTGATGTAGCCAAAGAAGAAGGCCTAACAAAGTGATCCCTTGCAAGTGAATGATGAGGAAGAAGAGTTTGAGGGTGCATAAGGACAACTAGTTTTAATAAGAGAAGAAGTACGTAGTGAATTTGATGCATATGAGGAAAGCTTGCCACAACAGACCGAGAAAACAAACACTAAAGGATGTAAGATGGCATGTGAGGTGAAGAAGAAAGCATAATACCACTTCCACCCTCGGTATTGATCAAAGAAATGTAGTATCCTAAATTGGTGTTATGCATGGAGAAGTGGGAGTCTAATGTGTTGACTTACCAAGTATTTGACTATAATCATCGCCAACCATGGAATGAAGTGCAGTTACAACGTGACTATAGTTTTGAGCGACAAAAATACTCAGAATGAGCTTATATATGATCTTAATATTTTTAATAACCTCAATGATGCCAGAGTTTTTCAGTTATTCAATCTACCTTACTTTAAAAAATCCATGGAGGTCATGAGGTTTCTTATCTCACGTGTACATGAAGATTACTTTTATTTTGTAGGGCATGTGATGGCAATCACTGCTTGGATAGTTAGCCAAATTATAGGTCTACAATGCTCAAGCGCTAACCTCGATGGATATTTGGAAGATCAAGATAAAATTGAGAAGATTGTGATGGTGCTTGAGTATAAGAAACAAGGCCACATAATGTATATAGCTAGTCTTCAAGATCTCGCCTTTTGAGTGGTTGCGCATTTGCTTATGACCAAGGTTGGAGGTGTAGATATGGCACACTTGTATGTAGCCCACTAAATAACCCTGGGGGTCAAGTATAATTATTCTTAGTATTTTGTTGAATGGATTGTCGCAGATACAAAGAAGACCCACCGCCTGCCTAATCATAAATTTGTTTATGGCACAATCCTTTTATTATTGGTATTTGATGAAATTAGTGTGCCAAAGTACGCTAGCGGTGAGTTGAAGTGGGCTTACCCTTTAGAAAATAAATCTATGGTCGAACTATTTAAAGCATTCACATGCCCTAACACTATTAGCCCTACTCACAAATCAAAGATGATGGGATGGCATGATGGAATGAAGGAAGCTTTTTGGAACAAGTGGCGTGTTTCTAAGGACTTGCCTGCCTAGATAGGAGACCAAGCCCAGTTTGCAGTAAAGCAACATTTTTCTTTAGTGCACATCTAGATGAGCCCTTTAGATGATTTGTTTGGGTGGCTCAAGCTGTCGCATGTTTTCACTGCTAGATGTTTTATCAATGTTGTCAATAGAATATATGATGCGTGCCTAATGAAGATTGATGCAAAAAGATTAATGTTGAGACTCACACTCTTCATCAAATGTATGTGTATTCGAGGAATAAGGCATATAGTGAAAACTTGGAAATGAATAATACCAAAATCAAGGCCCAATAAATCTTGGTCAGGGACTATTCATTTATTATTATATATGTTGAAGTCATAGAAGAGGACATCATGGAGTGTTGAGAATAGGAAATAAACCATTCCACCCATGCTAGAGATTGGAAGGCACCGAATGCAGAAAATGTTGGGACACGATGCCAGCACAAGCGCACAACTAGAACAACCTAAGGCCCTGATTCTGCCATGAAGACATATGTTCCTCTAGAACAAGATACTTCAACACCTAAGGATGGGGAACCTGAACAAAGAATGACAACTTTGGAAGCAATACCAGAGAAGGAACCTTCCCCTAAGGAAAAAGAGGCCATAATGGAGCGAGAGGAAAAGGAGCCCTCACCAGTGCAACATGAAGAAGCCGCCCTTGATGACACAGAAGTGGACGTTAGGAGTCCTACTGGTGAAGAGGGGGATGACATAGATACAACTTTGGGCATGGTGACTTGAGGCCATTTCAAGTCATTGGGAAGAGGAGTCAAATGTAGAAATACTTGAGTGGGATCCCTCTAAAGGGAAGGATCCCATTGATGAATCTACACATCAGAGGCCAGTGGTTACCAATGCAACCCCTTCCCTTCATGCTCGATATCAGCAGGGTGTGCCGGAGAAGTACTTGTATGTGTGGGAATATTTTCCCAAGATGGACTCAACAGAGAGGACTCAGTGAGAACTTTCTTTTTATTATGATATATATAATGAAGAGTGCCATTATGAACTGCCTTCAGATAATATTATTATGGCATTAGATGAGGTGGAACTCCCTGATATTATTTGGGTGGATCCCCAGTAGTGCACTATGGCTCAGGAAAGCATGACCCTTTTGAAATTTACTCACGAAGTGACAAGGCAAAATGCCTCGTAAGATTTTGATGTAAAATAACTCAAGAGGAAGCATCAAGAGGTCATTGCTCTCTATCACAACAAGTGCACAAAAAAGATAAAACTTGAAGAGGAGTTAGAAGAGCTCAAGCACCAACTGGAAATAACAACGATGACAAGAGTGAAGACCCCAACACTCTGCAAGTCTATTTTGGAGTAGGAGCTGGCCCTTGTGGATGGAGTCCCTCTTGCTGGAGAGGCTATTGATAAATGGGGAACCTTGGTGGAGCTATTGTTGAGAAATTGTATAGACCCAATCCTCAGCAAGAGCAAACTTAGGCGATGGGGCAATTCACTAAGGTCATTGAAGTATGTAAGAGCCTTTTTAACCAAGTTGGCAATTTGGTTCCCATCTTTGATGGGTTTTTTTTTAAACTAGCACGTCCTGGTAGAATTTTGGAAGCAAGGCTTTAAGTGGAAGAACTTCAATGCCAAAAATTGGCTGTGAACGCATTAAAAGATAGAGCTAAGCACACCAAAACATTTCAAGATGTGGAGGCCCTGGAAAACAAAATAAGCACTCACCATCAAGAGTTGAATACTAGTTATAAAGCACTCTGAGGATAGGTTTCGACATAAGTTATTTCACTAGAGGCCATTCATAAGGATGTTTTTGCATCACTTGAGCATTTAACCATTCAAGTAGGGGACTTTCAAGAACAATCCGAGGAGACTAAGCGGCATAAGGGGGCAGCCGAGGAAATCACTTTTAAGCTCTGAAATGCATTAAATCATTTGTTAGGATTGTGGAGCTAAAAGCTTCACTGATGCAAACAGGAGAGGAGGTTGCTAAAGGTTGCTGAGTTGCAGAGAAGTTGGGGTCGGTCTGATCAGTCGACGTCGGCAGGATAGCAAAGGGAAGCAACCGACGTCGGTCATATATCGGCCGACGTCGGTCACCTCCAGGCAGACAGGGACCGACGTCGGTCGCCTGTGTGGTTCGACTGCGAGCTATTTACGGGCAGTTAGCTAACGAACCAAGTGTTTGCATGATGAGCGCTAATTTTAGACTCATAACTGCGGATCTAATTATTGTAATTAGATGTCTAATTATTGTTTGGATGAGATCTATATAATAGACTCATGGTTGTATTGGAAAAGTGTGCTAGGGAGTAAGAGAGCATAATTATAAGCTCCTTCTGTGTGTGAGGTAGAGCAATGGTGCGTTCCTCCTAGTACCTCAGTACCAGGTGTGTTGGTGCTGGATTGGAGAGCCAGCTGGGTTCTTCAGGAGTGTAGGATCTTGGTCACAGTTGCATGGCCTATATAGGAGATCTACATGGTAAGTAAGATCGTTGATCTGCAGGTGTATGTGTGTGCAAGGTCGAGGTTCACAGGTGAGCAGAACCGTTGTTTGATTTGCAGGTGTGCAAGGTCATATAGATAGCAACACAACAGGGAGCAGTATCAGGCAGGATCTACTTGGAGTACAGGTGTGTACTCGGATAGAGCAGAGAGGAAGGCAAGGGAGTTCCTTCCATAAGTATGGTCTGTTGAATTGCAGGTTGTTGCAGATTCATGGGAGATCTACTTGAAGTACTTTGAGTACTTGTGGAGTGCGTGGAGCACTTGTGTTGTGCGTGGAGCACGGGAGGTGAACACCAACTCTGTATTTGAGTTGGGTGTTGGGACCTGTGAGAGGGAGAGCTTTGGGGAGAAGAAGTACTGTTCACTTGAGGTGTGGGAAACGTCTGTAAGGTGGTGGAGAAGAAGTGGCATCTTCTTTATTGTATTCTTTTCTGTATAAAGTGTTAATACAAGTTGTGTATTGTCTCTCATATGCTGTGTTATTCTGAATTCTAGTTACTTGGTGAATCTGGTTATTTTCGCATATTTAAGTTGCTTGAAGTTTGGTAATCAATTGTATGTTTCCGGTTTCGCATCCTGACAAGTGGGATCAGAGCATGTTTGTTGTTCTAGATTCCTGACATCATTGGGAGGAAGAGAAGCAACAAGTTGAACAAATGAGACCTGAGTTTTTACTAGTAGAGGGACCTAAATAAAATGCATAGTCTGAGATAGATAATTGACTTAGTGTGGGGTGATGTTGGGCCCTCAATTTTTGAATCAATTTTGGCTAAGTACTTTTTAAAGACAAGCGGCACAAAAGGAATCATAAGCACGGGGGAGACATGGTGCGAAAGACCATGGCGCGGGAGAGGCAAGCCACGTAGAACAAAGAAGCGTGAAACACAGAGAACCTGAGAACATAAAATCCAGATATTAGCAAAAGATTTAGGAAAGGCACAAAAAGCAGAGACGGTTAGGGTATGGTTTGTATGAACGTCGAAGAAGAATAGTCAAGTGTGAATCCAACATCAGTGCGTGGGAAGATAAGCACACAACGATGAGGATATAGTATAGATAGAGCATATAGGGGCAATTAGGCTTGAGTCCTTAGGAATTCATTGTAAATGGCTTACAACGACTCATTGTTGTTAATGGTCGTTGGCGAGTCATTTTTTTAATAATTACTTTTGTAACTGGATGGTCGGGGTAAACCATGTATAAATACCCCCTTATTTTACTTAGTATTGTTGTTGATCATTGTAATCTTGGAGTCATTGTAATCTTATATATGACATTTGAATGTAATGAAATGAATCTTATGTGTTGATGAAATACTTGTGTACCATGTTCATGAATATAATGAAGTTATTACTATTTTGTTATCAGTTTGTGCCAACTTCTTTTTCTTTGGTTAGTTAAGTAATGAATGAATAATTAAGAGTTAGACATGAAACTAAGTGTGTATTTAGAACCAAGTGCTTGTTCAAGTGCTCTAGCTTCTGAAAGTAAATGAATACACCTTTGCACGACAAAACCAATAAGAATTGGTCTTAAGCTACGTGCTTCAGGTGAGCGCACGAGAACCTTTTCTCGCATGATGTGCCAACATGCTAGCTTGTTGGAACTCTTATTTTCTTAGACGTGTAACTAGAGAAAATATATGCTAGACTAAATGAAAAGAGCCAAACAATAACACATATTGGACAGGGGATTCTTATATGTACCAATTCATCCCCCATTAGAAGCCCTTGGTAGAGGATCCACCAAGCAAAAGTAGACTTTTTTGGGCTCCACCACTATAGACCAGATAGTTTGGAATCTCTTGTTCCAAAGATTGGAAGAGTTATTAAGATACCACCATTTATTGAGCATCTCCTAGGGCACAGTGCCATGAGGGAACCATTGATAACCAACATGGGGTTTGTACCAAAGCATGAGAGTGGACACATTCCAATTTCAATCTTTCCACCATCTGGGGGAGGGCATAGTCAAGCACCACCATCTAATTTTCTACAATAATTCAAAATCTTGGTTATTGAGCTTGAATTTAGCTTTCAAATCTTACCAACTTGCCCAAGATTCATATCTCTTGTTGAATATATCCCCTATGACTTTAATGCATCTGCGAAACCCTAAGGGTTTTGATTCTAGGAACCTTTGCCAAGGGCTTGCCAATAATAGTAATCTCTGGGAACCACCATAGAGAGTGAGAGTTGATGGAGAGGATAGAGATGTGAACCCCTCCCCTTTCCATACCAACCAATTGTTGATGGTTTCCTAGGTTTTCCACAAACTATTAGCCACAAAGATCCCTGTGAGTCTGATAGGTGCAGGAGTAACAAACAATGTTTGAAAGCCTAGATTCTTCCAAGCACCTCAACAATAAGGGTTGCTAGAGGAGATACAATGTGTTAGAAGATTTTTTCAAACTTCCTACCCTTCAATGGCCATGGAGATCCATTTGGCAAAGAGGTTTGTTCGTTTGGCAATATCAATGAGCCCAAGCCCCCTGATCAACCTAAAAATAACTTGAAAAATTATTAAGAGATTTTATTTAGACTAACTTTGAAAACAATAAAGACTTCCATAAAAACCCCTGAAATATTTATTGCAAACCCAAATGAGTGCTAAAATTTAATACCGACACTTTAATATTTTTTAATATATTATATTTATTATAAAACTCTTTATTTATTAGTAAAAAATGCATAGTGTGTATCACTACAATAAATAAAATGCAGTGTGTATCACTACCAACTACTCCCCATTACAAATATTTTGGGGTAATCTTTTCTCTGTCCTCTTTATGTTGAAGAATCTCGTAAATCATGATAATTGAGGGTTCCCCCCTTTGTCTGTATTCAGTTTGCAATAGTAACACACAGCAGAGTTTCAAAAATTTGGAAGAGTTTGCACTTTAACTAGTGATTTTTTAAAATTTAAGGATAAATATTTTGATGTTTTACCGTCATTGGTATGGGTGCATTAATAGTCCACTCTTAGTGTTCCACTTTTTAAGTTTAGTGTTAAGATTCAATTCAGTAAGTCGATAGCCTTAGAACCATACATTAAACCATACACAAGAAGTCAGATTCCACGTCAGGATTCATTGTGTGTAAAAACTAAACCATAAATCATATCTCTTGGAGGATGAATATCTGTCAAATGACAAAATAAAGGCAAGTTAGAACCTGCATTTTAACATACTATACCTCAAAACAAAATATTTAGGTTTATTGAAATAGCAGGGCAGACATGTATGGCAAGAGAAGGTCAATTATTAGGGCAGCTGATAGTAAAGGATGCTAAAAGACTCGAAAAGATGAAAAACAATTATCCTTCAATTTAAAAAATTGCATAGCAGTATCTGCATTGTTTATTATTTTGTAAATTCTTCAAATGCCCTCCACCATAAATAAATCTTAAATCAAAAAGCGAAAATAAAAAATGAAAGTGGGCAATCAGCATTATGCCTGAAAAAGTAAGTAAACAGAAGTTGAATATACACATTGTGTATCTATTCTTTTTTCATCTGCAGGGATCTGTCATCATCTTTCTAAACTCTTCAAAGTCCACAAATCCATCCCCATCTGAGTCAACCCCTCTAATCATCAGTAAACAATCTTCAAGGCTACTTTCATCACCCATACTGGCCAAAACACTCCTTAACTCCTCTGCAGAAATATAACCATTCCTATCCCTATCAAATATCCTAAAGGCATCTCTCAGTTCTTCAAGGCTCCCAACACCAGCACCCTCACTCTTTGTATTGAAGTTAATAAACTCCTGAAGGTCAATAAACCCATCCCCATCAGAATCCACCTCCTTTATCATCATCTCAAGCTCTTCATAGCTTGCAGAGCCATTAGAATCTCCTTCTAGAGAATTTATAACAGTACCCAACTCTGAAACAGAGATTTTCCCATCTCCATTGGCATCAAAGTGCTTGAATACCTCCTCCAGTTCAGCTAAAATGTTCAGATTTATCTTCTTTTGGGCTGGCTTAACCACATGACATTTGCTTCTAGATGGAGGGGAAAGGGGTTTTTTCAACAGTCTTAAAACCTGTCGATTAAAGAGCTTGTGAAAACGCATTTTTGGAATCTGTATTCCAAATTCAACCGTTGCTCAGAGAAGGGAGGGACTGAGCCACATATATATGAATGAAGTAGAAACAAAAAGACGGAGAAAAAAAACCAAATCTTCTTGTAGCTAATCAACGCCTGCATCTATAAAATATTTGCAATCTGCAGGCCAAGCTCTGTGTTTTCTTACAGCGGCCTTACCAAATATTTAATATGAATCTACAGCTTAATTTACTCCCAGTAAATCATGGCGAGAGATTGTTTTGTGGTCAATGTGTCATGTCAGAGTTGCATGTGAGTTTCCATGTGACTTTGGTAAGGTTTTCTTTGTCGTCTCTGTCACAGTGGTGGGGGGCCATGCATATGCCGCCAAAGTAAGGTGAGGTTTATTATTGCCCACGCACGTTGTGCCATTGGTGGGTGCCTTCTTTTTCTAGGCCTGTCGTCCTCACAAGAAGAGGTGCAACTTTGAAGTATCCAGAATGTTCGAATGCACTTTGGGTTATAAGATTTATAAAGGTAATTTTGTGTAAAGGTGTAAATTATGATAAATTTTTTAAAAAAAAATTGGATCTGAATCTTGTCAATGTTCGAATAGATATTGGGTTATAAGTTTTATAGAGAAAACTTTCTATATTATTGAAATGGGGTTAATATCTATAAAAGTTAAAACTTTTGATTTGAATTTTGTCGATGTTTGAATGGATGTTGGGTTATAAAACTTATAAAGGAAACTTTGTATATTGTTTAAATGGGTCAATTCCCACAAAAGTTAAAAATTTTAAATTGAACTTTTTCACATTAAATGTCAAAAAAGAACCTTTGAATTGAATATTGTCACATTAAATGTCAAAAAAGATTTCTCTCCTTTTAATAGGAAACTCGTTCACATTTGAGACCATGTGGTTCAAGGACCCTCATATCAAGGAACTAGTTAAGCAATGGAGGGATATTTCAACCCCACCCAATAGCTAAGAGATGTTTATTGTTATTTTTAAGTTAAAGAATGTTTGTCATCGACTTAGAATTTGGAATAGAGGTGTTTTTGGTTAAATTTTCAAGGAGAAAGCAATCTCACGATGTTTAATCAAAAATCTATTTTGTGTTTTGGGTATGTGCATGGAGTTGGGGGACAATTTTGTGGACATTTTAGGTAATGCAATTGCATTATTAAATAATACGATCATGTTATTAAATAATGTGATCACGTTATTTAAATTATGGCGCGATAATTATCGAGCCATAACGCATACGTGTTATTGAGAAAATATTAACGCGTTATTGTATATAGTGTATTATACAACGCGTATGCGTTTCTTTGTCATAAGACCAAAACCATCTCCACAAGCATGTGGGAGTTGCACATGAAGCCAACTTTGGCCATAAGTTTATATTTACTACTCTAAATGTTAAGTATTTCTTATACTTTAAATTTATTTTAGTAAATATAAGAAATTAGGGTCACTCGACATCTAATAGAGTTGGTCTCACAGTTGCACGCCTTATGATGTGAAAAATAGTTTTTCAAAATCCAATCAGGTCAGTACTTGGGCATTTTCAAGGTCTATGTATTAAACCTAGGGATTTTAGGACATAACTTTTGTAATTGATATCCATTTTTGGTAAACATATAGCCATTTATTAGGTTTTTGTGCCTTCTGAATTGATTCCTGGCATTTTCTAGGAGTCTTAGGTTTATCAAAATTAAACTTTGCAAACCACTCACTTTAAAATTGATGCAAAGTAGTGTGATTGGGGTAGCATAGGTCACATTGATGACCTGCACACATCAAAAAACCATCTTGTGTTAATTTCACTTGATCATTGTCCATCCTTCATCCTTGATCACTTCCTACTCATGCTTCATCACCCCTAATCACTCTCTCATCATTCTTCATTGTCCCTAATCACTCCCTCATTGACCCTCACTGTCCCTAGTCATCTCTAATCACTCCCTCAGGATCCTTGATTACTCCCTTATTAACCCTCACTATGCCTCATCATCCCTAATAACTTACTCATTATCCCTCCTCATCCCTCATCATTCCCTCATTGACCCTCACCATCCCTCATCATCTTTAATCACTCCCTCATCATCCCTAATCACTCCCTCATTGGCCTTTACCATCCCTAATCAACGCTTCATCATCCCTAATCACTCCCTCCTCATCCGTCATCATCTCTAATCACTCCCTTATTGACCCTCACTATTCCTCATCATTTATAATCACTCCCTCATTTCCCCTCACCATCCCTCATGATGCAGAGCCCTATTGCATACTTTGCTTGTCTAAGCTCTTTGCCAATATCCACCTAACTTTTACTTTGTATTTTCTTGTTTGATCTCTGTCTTTGGACCCTACATACATTTCAAATTCACATTTACATTTTATTCATTTAATTTAGTCACCACCATTCTTCTGATGGTCTCACTAAACTCTTCATTCTAGTTTCCGTACTCAATGCATTCAATCTCTCTTACTTTGAGACTATCACCCTTACTGGTCTTTATGCTTTATAACAACTTGGATCAAATCTTGTCTCTAGTTCCTTAGGCTTTAATAGGGCTTTGACAAACTTCCTTCAACTCTTTTGAGTTCTCTCTAACTTCTTCTCAACCCTACTTAACTTCTCAACACAATCCTCATATTATACACTACTTGTTACTCTGTCATAGATTCTTCTTGTGCAGACTCAAATCATCAAATCAACCTCATTTATGGATACCATATAACATATCCCATATATTCACAAAGTTTCAGGCTTTGGTTCAACTATTTGATAACTTCTTTTAGCTATTTCTACTCTCATATTAGGTCTTTAGGTTTCCTTCTACCCTGTCTACCACACAGTCCTCCCCCATCCATACTTACACAACTTAAAAACACTATATTATATTTATTCATTTTAAACTCAAACTTTTCACCAAATTTCATGAATTATTGATGGTTACAACTCCTAAAAACTCACTTTGAAAGTAGAAACCCTAATACAGGGTTTGGATTGGTTTTACAGACCCAAGAAGGGTCAAAATGAGATATCAATTTTCCAAAGGCATTTATAATGACTTTGATGATTGGATTAGGTATGATTTGATCCTATGCATGTTTTTCAAGTGATCTATTTCCATTTTTAAGCTACAATATATTGACTTAACCAAATTTGAATAGATTGTATACTCAGTCACAGGTCTGTAGTAATTCGAGAAGAGGTTATTTCTTCTAATTCATTCCAAAAAGGGTTATAAATCAACATGAAGGTTTAATATCCTTTGCACAATGTTTACACACTTTAAAAAATAAATACTTTCCATCTATAACACTCAATTTGCCAAATTTCATGAGATACCACTTTGATTGTGTTAAGTTTCTTGACGACTAAAGGATTGTGTTAGTTTTCTTTTTGCTCATCCAAGTATATGAAAGCTTTTTGAAAGACTATAAAACTTCATAATCATATGATAATCAACTCACCAACATATACATTCAAATTTTCACTTCAATACATGCATATACCTTCTCACACAAATGTATACTTAGAACTTTTGCTCATAGAAGATAGGGTTGTGTTGTTTAACACATATTATCCTTAGCATAATAACAACATACAATGTTTAAAGACTACTAAGGAATTTTTATGTCAATTTACTAATTACTCATACATTCTAAAATCCCACCAAATAGAATCTCCTCATCCACAAGACTCTGACCTTCAATCAGATTTCAAGGCACAGTTTGTAAAAGCACAGGGTATACAGTTTGCAATTTGAACATTCAAAAGATTTGAAACTCAAATGACAAATGCTATAATCACCATAAAAAAAAATATATTTTCAACTTACCACTCACACCAATATCTCAAATAACTTGTTACTAATCATGCACACTGTCAACTATCTTTGCACATATTCAAGAAGATGCAGGGTTTGTTTGCTTTCATGTTTTCAAATAATCAAAACTGATGTTTATTTACTTTTTTTGGGTTATTTACATTCATCCTTTAGAATCCTACCCCCTCTAACTCCATTGAATCTGACTCTGAATCTAAAATAAGACATGAACAAGACTCTTATCACCAAATAACCATCAACTAAATTCTAACTGCTTTTGTATGTTGAGACTGTTCTCAACTAACTCAGCTACTAACATATTTCTCAAATATGAGTTTAGGTATATGTGTTGTAACATCCTAAAATACTCGATAAAGTCTAATGACACCAAATGGAATGTTTGACTTCTTGAAACAAGATTAAAGTCTTTATGAAAGTTCAAAAATTCAAATGAAAGATTTGGCAGGAAAGTCCAATACAACTCTAATTCAAAATTGACACAAAATTAGAAACTTAGAAAGACTCCTACAAACTTCTTATGACCTTGACCACCTTCTAAAAACTCAAAACATTTAAACTAGATCACTATTTATATTGGGTAGTGATGCTCCTACATCACCTCGTCATCCCTAATCATTGCTTCATCATACCTCATCATCTCTAGTCACTCATTCCTCATCCCTCATCTCCCCTAATCATTCCCTCATTAATCTTCACCATCACTAATCATCCCTAATCACTCCCTCATCTTCCCTAGTCACTTCCTCATTAACCCTCACCATCCCTCAACATCCCTATTGACTCCCTCATTATCTCTACTCAATTCCTCCTCATCCTTCCTCATCCTTAATCACTTCATCTAATACCTTGATGGTGGTATTTTGTTTGGGTTTAACAATGTTAGGAGCTACAAGTGGAGAGTTGAGTGATATCATAAAATATAAGACATAGTGATCAAAATGATGTGGAGGCAAATAGGAAACATAAATATATAACACCTATGAAAAAATATGGGCCTATTAGAAATGATGTAATTCACAGTTGAAAATCCACTAGAAAAAGAGAAGCAAGTAAAACCACCATATCACAAAAAATGGGTAGTAAATACATGAAAATCACCAAGCTATGCAATTTCCTAAAACCAATCAATTCATTTTGCATGTGAGGACATTTTATGATCTAAATATTTATATTTAAGGCCTTCTATTTGTATGTAATTTATTGAGTCATCATACCAGAGAGTGGAAAATAATTTTCAAATGATTAGAACAAGTAGTCCAAGATTGGAAAGTGGTGTTTAATTCATAACTTCAATATTCAATCCAATGAAGAATGTCACACTATAAGCTCTCTACTTGCACATCTCGATAAGTGGGTACAAGTTATCTATCACTATAAAAAGTTAAGTAGATAATAGATTATGAACTCAATGATATGGTCGGTACTAAAAATATCTCTACTTCCCCCAACAAGAAATTATATGAATTAAAAATATTGTTTCATTAACAAATGTAGATAAATGGTGAGACAACACACTTCATCATTTCAAATGGAAGTCAGAAGAATTTAATTTTTCCTAAATCATATTTTCATGCATACTATACACTAAACAATACTATTGATTTGATCCCTTAACTACCTCTACCTCAAACCTCTTTATACAACATATCATTTCCAAAGAATGAATAGATCAAGTGGTAGATCCATGAGATCATGGATAATGGACACATCATGCCCAAATCATTGCCTTGCAGAAACCCAATTGTGTTTGTGCCAAAGTTGTGAATCAATTCAAAAAATCTTAACAAGATTAAAGTGAAGAACTATTATCCTCATTTAAATATTAAGGCATTTTTCTGCCATATCCATGGTGTATAAGTCTTTTCCAAAATTGATCTGAAGTTTGGGTATTATCATATTCATGTTAAACCTATAGACATTTGGAATATAGTCTTAAAACAAAGGAAAGATTGATTGACTAGTTGGTTATGTCTTTTAGGTTAACTCATATAACGAATTCATTCATTTCAAGACATTGAAAAACATCCTTAGGCCCTTTAACTGTGTCAATTTTTAATCTACCTTGATGACATCTTAATCTTTAGAAAACATGGGATGAACATCTACACCATGCTGAACTAGTGTTTCACATTTTTTAGAAACATATTTTTGTGATAACATGAATAAACATTTTTCATGCAAGAGATAAAATATTTGGGACACATTACACACACAAAGAGTGCATGTGTGAACCTCACCAAGATTCAAGTCATACAAGAATGGGAAACACTAAATAACTTTGCATTTGATTCAAATCTTCTCAAATTTAGAAAATCATACAAGAGATTTGTATTTAATTTTTATTTTTTGAACCAAACTACCAAAGGTGGAACCAAATAAAGTTTCGTTTAGTCAACTGCATAATAAAGATAATTTGATGAACTAAAATTTAGACTCTATTTTGTATTAATACTTATGTTACTTGTCTATAAATTTATAAGATCATCCAATTCATTGAGTAATAAAATTGACTATCTCAAATGGGTATTGACAACACAAGTCCTAGAAAAGAGTTAATTTCTATTATAATGGATTAAATAACATATGATTGGAATCAAAGATATCATTAGATTATATACTTACACCAAATGATGAGGGATGGTAAGGGATGGTGAGGGTCAATGATGGAGTCATGAAGGATGGTGAGGGATGGTGAGGGTCAATGAGAGAGTGATTAGTGATGATGAGGGATGAATAAAGATTGATTAGGTATTATGAGGGATGATAAATGAGTAATTAGGGATGATGAGGGATGTTGATAATCAATGAATGAGTGATTAGGGATGATAAACCTGAGTGATTAGAGATGATGAGAGATAATTGAGGTCAATGAAGGAGTGATTAGGGATGAGGAGGGATGAGGAGGGAGTGAATAGGGATGAGGAAGTGATTAGGTATGATGAGGGATGAGGAAAGAGTGATTAGGGATGATGAAGGATGGGGAGGGAGTGATGAGGGATAGTGAGGGTCAATGGAGGAGTGATTATGGATTATAAGGGAGTGAATAAAGACGACTAGGGTTAGTGAGGATCAATGAGGGAGTGATTAGGGATATGGACTAGTCTTCAAACCAAAAGTCCCAAGATTTTTAGTGTGACGGCCAGTCCATATTGGTATCAGAGCTGGGGTCTCGAGGTCAAGACCCGCAGAGCATGGTGGGCATATGGACTGGCCGTCACACCAAAAGTCCCGGGATGATTTGGGTCCTCTTTCGAACCCATATGGCCAGTCACTAGCAACCATCGAGGCACAATCCCTTGGAACACATGGTCACCAACCGCTCAAACGGACCTATGCCACTCTTCTGATAGGGGCCCCACTAGGGACATCACAGCCCACCATGCTCTACGGGTCTCCAGCTCTGATACCAGTATGGACTGGCCATCACACCAAAAGTCTCGAGATGATTTGGGTCCTCTTCTGAATCCATATGGCCAGTCATTGGCGATCGTCGAGGCACAATCCCCTGGAACACATGGTCACCAACCGCTTGGATGGACCTACGTCACTCTTCCGATAGGGGCCCCACTGGGGACATCATAGGGACAATGAGGATTGATGAGAGCATGATTAAGAGTAATGAGGGATGAGTAGGAAGTGATAAAGGATGAAGGAGGGATGATGATCAAGTGAAATTAACATGTAAAGTGGTTGTTTGATGTGTGCAGGTCATCAATGTGACATATGTACCCTAATTACACCACTTTGCTTCAATTTCAAATTGAGTGGCTTGAAAACTTCAATTTTGATAAACCTAAGACTCTTAGAAATGTTAAGAATCAATTCGAAAGGCACAAAAACCTAAAAAATGACTATGTTTACCAACAATGGATATCAATTGCAAAATTTATGTCCTAAAATTCCTAGGTTTAATACTTACACCCTGAAAATGCCTAAGTATTAACCTGATTAGATACTAAAAAACTATTTTTCACATTGTGATATGTGCAACTGTGAGACCAACTCTAAAAGATGTTGAGTGACCCTAATTTCTTATATTTACTAAAATAAATTTAAAGTATAAAAAAATAAATGTAACAATATAAATGTAAACTTATACTTAACATTTATACAATGCATACGTGTTATATAATGTGTACTTGTTATTTTAATTTATAATAATGCCTACGCATTATTTGAATTTGAATTGAAAATTGAGCCTTTAAGATCAAAAATGGTTTGGATTTTCAATCCAAAGGCTTGTGACTATGCATCTATAGTCGAGATCGAGAGTTTTGAGAAAAACAAATAAATTTCAACTTCAATCGCCAAATATGCTATGGATTTCAACATCAAAATTTGAAAAAATATTACCTCACGATGAGCACATTGTCCTCTTTCTAAATATATAATCTTTATAAAATTTTGGCAATTTTAAAGGTTCAAACTATATTTATTTCTAACTACACCTTTTTTAGGCCACTACATGCCGCACCTATACATGCCTATTCATATTTATCTAATTTATTTTTCGTTGATCCAATTGCAAAACAAATAATATGGCAATAAACTAGGCCTAATTCTACACACATTCAAAAAAATGAAAATAAAAAATGGTGGGTCGCACGGTCGGCTATCCATTTATGGTCAATTTTTAGGATCTACTTAATTAAAAAAAAAATATATATATATTCATCAAAAAAATATTAAAAAAATTCATAACACACTAGAAGATATTATCTAAATATTCACCAAAGGGTTTCAAACAATATTTAACGATGCTCAAAAAATGGTGGGCTGCACAGCCATCTATCTACTATGTTTTCTTAAAAAAAGGGAGCTCCTTTTCAAATTTTATATGTTTGACCTATTTATACTTAACCAATTTCCAAAAAAAAATATATTTTTGGAAACTAGACTCAAAATTCTACAATTCATGTTTTTATACCATCTTCAAATTTTAAGTGTAGCCATCTCAAATTATCTGCAGAAGCTCACATTTCCAAAATTTAAAAAAAATCATGTCCACGGGTAAGCCCTTTTTTGTCCCCCAATTTGGTGCACTTACCCTTTTACTTCATGGATTGTGGAAACATTGTCTCTCTAAGAGGAAGCAATCAATGAAGAGGATGTTAAGAACCTTCATAATTTTGTTCAAACTAATGGCCATGACCAAATTTACTTGCATTTGGAGAAAGCCCTGATGAAAAAGCATTAATAGATCATGGTTAAAGAGAAAATATTTTGGACAAAAAAGCCAAGAAAACTAGCTTAAAGATGGTGATAGAAACACTAAATTATTCCTTCAATCCATGTTGGCTTGTAGATATTTAACTGGATCTCTGAACTAAAAACAATAAATGATTAGTCTACTCGAGACCTTTATGTTATCATGGAGGAAACAATTAAATTATTAAAAAAACTCTTTTCCAATCCTAAAAGGACAATAATTACATTCAAAATAAATTTTTGGATCTCGTTCCCAAAATTATATATGATAGGATTAGTGGTGGCATCCTTTATTGTAGGTATCTCAGTAACTCATGGTCAATTTTTGGATGACACAATCATTCCCAGTCTATCCAAATTTCTAGATGTGAAATCCCTTAAACATACTTTAGATCTCTATGAGGTTGCCTTAGGGCAATTTTTGAATAAGGGCAAGTCTGAATTTTTGTTTCTTAATACTCCCACTCATCTCCAAACTAGAATTATCGGTATCTTAGGTATTCTCATTAATAATCTTCCTTCTAATTGTTTGGGTACCCCCTTGTTTGTAGGCAAGGATTTTAAAATCCTTTGGGAGGATATTAAAAACATATGTAGTTCTCAGTTAGCTATCCAGAAGGGTAGATGTAATAAAATTATTTAAATATATCAAGTCAATTTAAAACATTGGATGTAAATATAATTATCATTAACAAAGCAAAAATAATGGATCACAATAATTAAGAGAAAAATTGTGCACATCCACACCAAGAGTTAACAATAGAGTAGCATATTGGAAATATAAAACCAAGCTGTTTCAAGGGGCCAACCTCCATAACCATGAAATAAGAATAAAATTTCCAATATGATGATCATGTACTAATTACTACTTCCTATATATACCCTACTAAGGCTATGATTACTCCATAGGTCGACCCTACTAACAATATGATAACATAAAGAAATGTGATAAGACAAATAAAAAGGTTGTGTAGGCCACAAATCAACCACACATATCCCTAAACACACTATAGGTTAAGGGCATATTATGCCCCTCCCCTTCAAAATAATGTTGCCCTCAATGTTGAATAACTCTAGATGCTTCTACAAAAATGCGTCATCCTCCTAAGTTGCATCCTCACTGGTCAAATTCATCCACTTGATCAACTAATCCTTAATCTCCCTTATGTGCAACCTTTTAGTGTGTGCTTGAATGATTTCTTTATGTTATAAAATGACTCTGCCTTCATCATCTAAATCTTGTAACTCAATATGGGTAGAACCTCTTTATTCAATTACCTCTTATGTAATCTATTTTAATTGAATGAACTCCAACTAATAGATATTAAACTATTGAAATTGTAATATTAGGATATAAAGATATGATATTAATATATAGTACGCTACAAAATTTTACAGAATTTGGGATTTGCTAAAAATAGTAACTGAGCCTAAGGATGTGAAAACCTTCATAAAATAGATTTTATTCTGACTATCTAGGTTGACTATGACCGAAAACTGCTTGAAAGGACTTGTGTCTTATGTCATGATTGAATGTAATAATTAATAGTGCATTGGTACAAGCCCACAGGAGGAGGATAGGTCTGCACGATGACCTTGTCTGATGATTGTGGCCATGCCGTAGTGGACTATGTGCTTGATTTCTTGATCTAGGACTTTGTGACAATATGTGAAGTTTTCATATTAATTAGGTGTGTTGTTATGCCACACAAAAGACGTACAAAAGATGAAAATAGAGATTAAATGCAAAAAAGGGTAATAGGGTTAGGGGAATAGTTGATCTACCTTCAGAGAACCTTGTGGAATCTGAATGCTACCTAAATATCCCAAACGGTCCTCAGAGCAATGTATTTCTCCTTCCTAGGGTGCTTATGTGATCCCTAATTGTGTAACTATATATGATTATTGCTAGAATATTGATTGAAATTCTTGGTAGTGGATTCCCTTGACCTACAATAGACAATATTCAAACTTGGCCTATTACTATTAGAATGTAGGAAAATTGAAATTAGAAATAATAGTGTTCTTTTGCTCAATATACTTTTTACAAGGCTTGTTAAGTGGTGTATTGAGTGAATTGAATGTGCTTTTATAGCAGTAAATTTAGAATATTTGTGTTAATAAAATTTACTAAAAGCACGGGAGGGATGACATAGCATGTTTCAAATTCAAATAATAGCCACTGGAGCACTTTGCACAAGAGCGCACTAGGGGACAACGCTGACCTGTGGACCTATCCATCTAGAGTGGACTTGTCCCAGAAGGTCAGAAATTATTGAAACTTTCCTGACATAAATTATAAATAGAATAGGGACATTTTCATGGCTTTTTAAGTGATTTCAAGGCAATTAATAGCGTAATGAAGACTCAAATATTACAAGTTAACAATATGGCAAATAGGCCAAGCAAGGGAAGGATATCACGATTAAACATTGTCAAGCACTTAATGATTAAATTTATGTGTATACATTTGCCCCCAATTTATTCTAGTGATGCAAAAAAGTGAAATTACTAAATTAAATGCAACTTAAGTGGGTATACACACTTTATCTTTTGATGTGAAACTTGATTGTACAAGACGCCTTAATTTAAAACCTGCAATAATGCCACTAAAAGTAGGTATTTTTCATTTTAAAAATTGTAATTTTGAAACTTGAAACTTGAAATTTGAAAATAAATCAAGGAAAATATACACTTGAAAGAGTATGAAAGATAATTGCCCTGTAACTTGATAATGGAGATGTGTGTGCTCTCTTGTTGGAGCATTTTGGAGTGAAAATAGGGCACTTTTAACTTTGTTTACTCCTTGGATAGGGAGAAAAAACAATTTTGAAAGTGGTAAAAGGATGAGTGGTGGACCATTAGGTGTCATTATACCATAACCATATCAACTCATAAGGTTGGAACTTGTGCATAAATTTAGAGTGATCAAGTCTCAATGAGTGAAGCTTTTGAATTAGTCATAGATGTCATTGCACTTGTGAAGATCACTTTAATGAAGGGTATATTGCTAACCGTTGAGTGTCACTAGAATATAACATGAAAGAAAAATAAAAACATGGAACATGCACTAGGTTCACAAAAGTGAAGCCATAGACATTGTGTGTCACTAGACTCAAATGTGGCCCACTTGTCACTATACGAGTCACACTGCTACAAATGGATGTAGATTTGATGTTTGAACTAGCTATCTTTGAAAGTTTAAAATTTGAAATCATTTATTAAAAATTAAGTGTTGTTATTTTAAAATTTGTAAAAGAGGGGAACATGAACCATTATCATGACCCCATAATCTGAGAATTTTGAGCCATATTATGATAAATCTAAAATTTATTGCTCACAAGGGCTTAAATTCCCAAGGCAAGCCCACTGTGATGCCCCCTTTTAATATGAGGGATATAGCTTGCAAGTCACTTATCTAAAAATAAATTTTGTATAATGTTTAAAATATATAATAGTGTAGTAACATGTGAACATTTTAATACATATTGCATCATGGTATTGAATACATGAATGAATTATATAACATTCATTTTTAGATGTATCATGTGTTAGCTATAACATTAAAGCTCCTATAAGTAGCATTTGAATAGTTGAAATGTATTGCATAATAGTATTGAATATATAAATCAAATGTATACGAAACATGTGTTAGAGAGATAGAGCATTGTAGATTGAATTATAGGCACATAATGCTACATAATTTGCATATAATGTCATATGGAAAGGTCCAAAGGCCATATACAAAGGACATGTGAATGTCACATAAACACACAAGACCAAGGGCCACATGCAAATATAATGATGATGCCAGTCAATAATAACATGTATATATTGTATATATAATGGCAATGGCTACATATAAAAAGTAAGCAAGACATAAGTTATCCACAATAAAGTAAGAGTTTTGAAAAGAAGCTTATAGAAAATGAGACTAGTTTACATCAACCACATATATCCAATTCATTGTTAACAAACAACATATTCATGTAACATAATATAAAGTATGAGTGAGTAGCAAAACATTCATATGATATGTAGCCCAATATGGTAGAAAGGTTGTGGATAGGTACAATCTATTTTAAGTGTTCATGGAGAATGAAGAGTTGCCCCCACCTTAGCAAGGTTAGGTAAAAGGGAAGCCAAACATAAAAAATCCATGTAATAATATATCATGCATCGTATTCAAAAAACTTTGTGAAAACAAGTGTGTTTATGAAAATTTGGAATATGCTATATATTTAACATGAAATAAGTAATAGATATAAAAATGCATGCTAACAACATTTGAAGATGATTTAAGGTCTTGATTTTTTTGAGAATATTTTGATTTTTGAATTATATGATTGTTTTTTTTTCCATATTTGAAATTTTTAGAATTTGTGAACTTTTTCAAAAGTTGAATTAAAAATAAATTGAAAAGAGCTAAGAATCAAGGCTTTAAGCATAGTGTGGTAAGATGGACGGTAAGTGATATGCCCCCAATGTATGTGTATTTGAATCATAACAATGTAGCATAAAATATTGATAGAGATAATAATGTGCATACCCCCAATGGGTGAAAGACTATATGGTGATATTAGGTTCACCAGAATGTTTAATCTAGTTTAATTGAATGAACTCAAAATAATAGATATTAAACTATTGAAATTAGAATGATGGAATATACATATATTATATTAATATACAATATACTACAAAATTTATGATGTTCTAAAAATAGTAAATGAGCCTAAGAATGTGCAAACATATGTAAAACAAATTTATGTCTAAATGTGTATGCTAACTGTGATCGAAAACTTCTTGAAAGGGCTTGTGTATTATGTTTTGATTGAATGAAGTAATTAATTATACACTGGGGCAAATCCATAGGAGGAGGACATGGTAGCATTATGGCCTTGTCTGATGACTATGGTTGCATCTTGGTTGACTATGTGCCTAATTTCTTGATCTGGGTCTTACAATAGTTTGCAAGGGTTTTTTGATTAATTATGTGGTCCAATATGTTGCGCAAAATACCTTCAAAAGACAAACCTTTATTCCTTCATAATAAACAATATAGGGATCAAATTTAAAAGGGTGGAATAGGGTTAGGGGAATAGCCAAGCTATCCTCAGAAAACTCCGTTTAATCTAAGCGTTGTCTACATAGCCCAAATGAGCCTTAGGTCGATGTAGTTCTCCCTCTTAGGTGATTGTGCAATAATATGACTATTGATATAAGATTGATTGAAAATGGATACCCTTGACCTATAATAAACAAAGAAAGAATAGTGCTCTTTTGCTCAATATATAATGTTTTTTGTAAGGCTTGTTAGGTGGTGTATTGAGTGACTTTGATGTGATTTTATAGTGGAAAATATATAATATTTCCAATAACCAACTTTTATAAAATCATGGGAGGGCCAACATAGTGCATTTCAAATTTGAAAAGTGATAATTGGAGCACTTTGGACAAGAGTGAACTAGGGAACAAGGTCAACCTGCAGACCTATCCATCTAGTGTGGGCTTGTCCTAAAAGGTCAAAAAATGCTAAAACTTACCTAGTAGACAATATAAATAGAATAAGGACATTTGCATGATGTTTAAAGTGACTTAAAGATAGTTAATATAGTAATGAAGGCTCTTATAGATATCACAAGTTGATGGTATGGCGAATAGGCCAAGTGAGGGAAATATATCAAGATTAAACATGTTAAGCACTTAATGATTTAAATTTATGTGTCTACACCTTATTCTAATAGGATACTTGAAATACTAGATGTATGCATGTAGACTAAGGTAGCTCTAGATTGTACGCGAAACTTCTAGTTTTTTACAAGATTTGATAAGGGTCGTAATACTTAAGAGAAAGTTTGTTATCCTTTTTCTATTGCTTCAAGGACATTTTATATTATGGCCATAAGCATACAAATACCTAATTCCCCACTTCAAAATTATGCTCACTACATTTTTGATTTGCTTACTACTTCATTTGATTATTTGCCATTGCCAAATTCTCTTTTAGACTAGTTAGTGCCTATTATTGGTCTCTTATACTAGTTAGTACCTCCCGTTGGTATTGAATGTGTTCTTCAATAGCTCGAACCCTTGGCTATACTCTCATGAATGAATGTATGATTGAAACAAAAACAAGAGTGCTTGGATCGAATGATAAGGATGCATGTCAAAATTATAATCACCCAAAGAGTCTACAAGCACATTTGAATGGATATAACATGACTAAAAAGTATCTTAGTGTCTACAAAGCTATCTTAATTGATATAATAATACTTTAACAAATGCTAAACCATATTTAAAAACTAATCTAAACTCCTCTCATATTAAAAAATTTCCTTCAAAAGACAACAAATAATAATAGTTGTCCTTACAAAATCAATTAGTAGACCATGATAGGAATCCCTTGCTCTAATACCAAATGTGAATTTTGGATCAGTTTAATACAATGGAATATTATCGAAATTATTCATACGATAAGATTACATAATTATAGGCTTTTGATCTCCACAAAGCAAGGAAATATGTTTCATCAAAATCTATTAATATCCCTAATATTTGTCACTCCTATAAAAACTCATGTATACTCACATCTTACAACACAATTGCACACTCGTATTTTCACTAATCCACACACAATTAACTAATTATTCACACATCAATCATATCCAATGTTCTCTTAATTGTTTTAAAAAATTAGCCATAAAAATCCTTCAACCTTTTTTTACTTGAGGTTAATCCTGAGAAACTACTCACAAATGATTTCAAAGATAGGAAAATGGGTTACAAGTACGGTCTAATCTCTATACGATATTTACTAGTACCAATCCTACTAGTTAGATTTATTATGCTAAAAATTATTTTATCTTACACAATATATTAGAGGTAAATAAAGTACCCAAAACCTCCCACCTCTTGTAAAAAGATGTTATCTAGTGGTATTAGTGGTATCAATTTTTTCATCAAAAACCAACTTCGGATGTTCTTGTAAAAGTTTTTCTAGTTTGCTTTGGTCACAATGCCTATGATGATTTCACAGGAGCCCTGACCAAATTACTATAGCAAATCAAAATGGTTCATGTATACCAAAAAGAATTTGTAAAATTGGAATACCAAACTGAAGTGTCAAGTGATGATTATTTCAAGAGTTGTTTCATTAGTGGGCTCAAATATAAAATTTACATTGAATTCAAAATATTTAAAGTTTAGAACATGATGGATTCTCGAGGGTCAGCCAAGCTCGTTAAACATAAGCTCACATCGCAACATAAATTTTCAAATTTTGTCCCCTTTAAACCATCTACATCACAATGACTCATAACAAACCCACCTTCAAAATAAACCCCCATTGAACAACTCATAGAAGATGAAAGTGAGCTTGTTGAGAAAAAAGGGTGATGTTACAAATGTGATGAAAAATTCACTCGAGCCCATAAATGCATTGAACATAAGTTATATTTGATAGATGTTGAGTGACATCTAGATACTGATTGATGGGATGATGCTCAAGATTTCCATGAATAAGAACATGAATTTGAAGAACCCAACCTCATGAAGTCGTAATTGAGAATTTCTATGCATGCCTTAGTGGGGTAACCACTCATAAAGTTATGTGATCATAGGGGTAATTCAAGGAACACTCCACTATTATAATTGAATCCAACAACACATGTAATTTCATTTATCATCAACTAACCAATGAATTTAACTATTTCATGCACCCATGTTCTAGTTTTGAAGTTATGATTACCAATGGGGGAACATTGCATTGTAAAGGAAAATGTTGCAATATTTGTATTTATATGGGGGGAGTATAACCTAAAATCAAACACGTTTGATTTTCCTTTGGGAGAATGTAATGTAGTTCTTGGGGCTCAATGCTTGCACACCTGTGGACCTATTTTGTGTGTCTTTTTAGAACTATGGATGCAATTATTTGACAATGGCCAATATTACACATTGAAGGGCCTCCTACCATGATCCAAGAGTGTCATAGGTTTCCACTACATGGAGAAGCTCCTTAAAAAAGGCTTACATATGATCATCGCTCAACTCTGATCTATCCAACTCACTTCATCTCCTAATTCCATGCAACCTAACAACTTGAAAAATATTATAGTCAAACATGCGATGATATTTGAGGAATTAAAAGGATTGTCGTTGCACTAACATGAGGGCCATGACATTTAGCTTCTTTTGGGTAATTTACCCGCAAACATTTGTCCATATTTCTACCCTATTCTCCATGATTCTCCGCATCATAAGTTCATACACTTCTTTGGTTCTACTTGTTTGTAAAAAATATGGGTCTTAGTGACTCTACATCAATTTTTGGGAACTAAATATGCTCATTATCAAGGAAAATTTCATATTCTAGTGATTGATAAACCCCTGAATCCACTTTAGGTGTCAAATTATTCTCAATACTTGATTAATGGTTTGGCTCTTATCAAATCTACATCCAAGATGAAGATATTCCCAAAAATGATTTGTGTACTCATGAAGGCCACTATGAATTCGTAGTCATGTCCTTTGGGCTTATCAATACTCCATCAATGTTCCAAGGCTTAATGATTAAAATATGTTGAGTTTTTTTACAAAAACTCACCTTGGTCTTCTTTGATGATATCTTCATTTACAATAGAATTCAGGAAGACAATTTATATTGCCTTGACATTGTACTACAACTTCTTTCAGACCACTAGATATGTGCCAAGTGGTCCAAATGCTCTTTTGGTTAGAACAAAATTGAGCACGTAGGGCACATTATATCAGTGATAGTTTTTAGGGTTGACCCTACAAATATTGAAGCCATGAAAAATTAGGCAAAACCCAAGATGCTCTGAAGCCTTTGTGAATTTCTTAGTCTCCCTAGGTACTACCAATTTTTTAAAGGGTCACGGGAAAATTTTTGGCCCATTACGACCATGATAAAAAGTTACTCCTTTTCGTGGTCCATGATGACTAAACAAGATTTTGATTTACTAAAATAGGTTACGTGTATTACACCTATTTTGGCAATCTTATATTTCTTGAAGACCTTTGTCATTAAAAATGATGATTATGGCAATGTACTTGGTGTAGTCCTCATGCAAGATTGATTACCCATCACCTTTAACTGTAAGGCCCTCATGGGGTGAAATATGGTCCATTCAACATATGAAAAGGAAATGATGGTCATCCTCCATGTGGTCAACGAGTGGCACCCATACTGGGTAGGTTACTATTTTTGTATCAAAATATATCATCACAATCTCAAATACTTCTTGGTACAGAGGGTCTCCTCCCCAAATCAAGAAAAATAGGCCACCAAACTAATGGGTATCATTATGAAATCACTTATAATAGATGAAATGAGAATGTGGTCATTGATGCACAATCCTACTAATATGAGGAACATGCAAAGTTGTGTGCATTGTGTGCCTATTCCCAAATAGATGCACGACATTTAATAAGAGTGGCACCAAGAGAATCACACATAATAGCTCATCCAAAAATTGTCCATTGACCTTGCATTCAATCCTAATTAAACTTGGGATGGTCAATCCTTGAGGTACAAAGGATGCATTATTTTAATAACAAGGCCTAGGGTTTGACATAAGATTCTATTAAAATTAAATGCATTAGCTTCAATGGGTCATTCAGGTTTTTTGAAAACTTATGACTAAGTTCTCCAACATTTATTTTAACAAGGGATCAAGAAAGATATTAGAAAATTTTTGTCGAAGAGTGTGATACATGTTAGCATCACAAAGGTGAAATGGTCGAAACACTAGGCTTACTCTAGCCACTACCCATTTTGTAATGACTCTAGACATATATATCAAAGGATCTTATAGAAGGCAGATTGAAATCTAAAAGAAAATCAATCATATTGGTGGTGATGGATCACCTCTCCAAAATATGCCCATTTTTGTGCCTTGCCCCATCCTTACACCACTTTTAAAATCTCCCAAACATTATTTGACAATTTTTTTTTCCTTAACAACATCCCTATTTATAATATATCTAACTTGACTTAGTTTTTACCAGTCATTTATGGGAATAATTGTTCAAGCACATGGGAACTCAACTGAAAATAAGCTTTGACTATCACCCACAAATAAATAATCAAATTAAAATTGTCAGCAAATGCTTATAAGCATGTATCCATTGCTTCACCTTAAATTGGTAGCATCATTAGGTAAAGTGGTTACCTCTTGCTAGATCCCATTTTGATAATACTTTATTTTATATATTTATACTATCTTTTTAGCACTCATTAGCCATGCATTATACTATATTTGAGATACAAAGTGCCATTATTAAATATTTTGATTATTGTTCTAAAATGATCAATCATTTGAGTAGCTTTATATATGTATGATGTGTATGGTTACTTAACATATTGTTTTGAATAGTTATATGGTGATTAATTATTTATTAAGATTGGATAGTATGATTATTGTAATTTCAGACTTGATATATGTTGATATTTGGACTAACAATGATAACATATGTGAATTAGTCTTATAATGATTCTTTGGATGTTATTAGTCCTGAAGGGATAACTATTGGTTTCATTTTGCTTTAATTTATAATTAGTCTTTGCTCTAATTTATAATTAGTCTTTGCTCTCTTAGCCAATCATATTACATTACTTTGTATGCTATAAAATATGTGAACATTTTGAAAAGGTAAATTGTAAGTTTTTTAATTGATCATATAAAATGATATTATTTTGTGTGGGTTGATTGGTCAAAGTATTTGTATGTTATTCCCATCTTCATGTCAATCGAGGCACTAGATTCATTTCACTATTGTTGAAACTACCATTTTAGCAATGAAGGCACAATCACAATCAGATGTTTTTAATGTTGATCCATCCTAACTACTGCTTCAAGGCCCGAGCTACATTATTTCACACAGTGTAGGTTTTATTCGCCATTGAATGCTAGATTTATTCACGTAGGGTGAATTATTGCATTTGATTATTTCCCATTGAATGTTGGATGTTTATTTATTATAGGGTCAGTGCATCAGTGAAAGGGAAGTTGCTAATAGAAAAATAATTAATGGTTTACGATGAAATAGAATGAACCTTGAAAATTGTGTTGTGGGCGTTGAAAGTGTAACCATGGAAGGCAAGGAGGTGAGACATCCATATTGCCATACCCAAACAAACAAGGTGACTAAGCAAGTGGAGAAAAGGGAAAGAGTGCATGTCACTATAGTTTTAGGATACATCAGATCATCATCATCAAAAATTTGTCGTAGAAAACCCCACTAAATCTAGCCATCTGCTATCCCTTCTGGGAGCCAAAGGGAGGCTCCATCTTTTCAAAGTAGATGTCTTTCAAAAAGGTAGCTTTGATTTTGTTATTGAATAGTTTGATTTTGTAATCAATTTAGACACAACTCTGGATCCCCAGGTAAATCCATTAATATATCTGGATACAATTATGTTTTAGTAGTATAACTGAATGAAACTATGTTTTAGTTCATGCATCTATTTTCCTTGTAGTTTTGTCTTAGCATATTTCTGGGTTATGTTTATATGTATTACAGAACCAAAGGCTATGCATGTATTTTTTGTAATGGATTACTAGGTTATGTTTATTTGTCCGACAGAAATGGGGTTTTTCATTTTTACTCATATAGTTTCATTATATTTTTTCTTAATAGATTTCTAGGGTTTATGCCTTTTTGTTACACTATGGCTTGATTAATTATTGGAAAGCTTTAATGCTTTGTTGTTGCACGCATTATAGTCCAGCTAGAGGATCGTTATGGGCACCACCATTATTGGGTTTATTGGCTCGGTGTGTGGAATGGTGGGTGGTGTCAGAGGCAACAATATATTTGTTCCCATGCCTAATCTTATCATGAATTCAATACCAAATATGCCATAAATTTGTCAAAATGTAAAACACTAATTCATCTTATTCTCAAGATTTGTTTCAACTATTTTTTTGCACAAGAGAATTCTATTTTCGAAAGAATCGTATTATTAACAAAATCCTAATTGTAGTTTAACACTTGTTTTATAACACCCTAGTTGTGGAAGGGCACACATGTTTGTGTTGTAGGTATGTCTATTGATGTTTTGGGTATCCTTATTTTGATATTTTTTGGCCTGCAAAATTATTTTCCATTAGTTTGATCAACTAGATGTGCATTTGTGTTTATAGGAAAAAAATACAAAAAATGGGGGATTATAGATCTCGGTCATATGGAGTGGAATCAGGGCCCTCCAAGGGCTACAACTATAATTGAGGGGGATAGATTCAACCTTATTTATATTACAAATGTCATAGGGTTTCTGAATGTTTTGTGTTGCATCTATCTAATTGATGTTTTGTAACTTTTAGGGCCTTCGGCACCATGCCCTCTTTTAGCTTGAGCGCCATCCCTAGGCAACTAGCTTAGATATAATATGCACAACCCTTGATGTTCGAGGATCTCTTGACTCATAAAGGGGTCTACTTTTCTTCATTCATAGATTTATTTGCAAGAAAACACACTATTTGTGTGCGATTATTTTCTATCCCAAAGCTGGTTGATACTATTCAATATCATTTAAATTCTATATTTCTTATAGTATAATGTTGGGGATCTAATGAAGTGGAGTACCTATACTATTATTTTGGTTGTGGTGATTAACTATTGGTATGAGAGGAGACCCTTGTTCAACATTTCAACTATGAATGTTGACCCTTTTTGCAGTTGTCGAAGTGAGGATGCCAAGCGCATATTCCCAGTTGAATAGTGAGTTATTGGTATTATCTACAGTGTTAAATATGTTGTCATGTTGTTGAACCTGTGTTAACTTTCTTCGAATCTAAATACTTTATCTTATTTAAAGAATTTTTGTGGGTAGTATTGATCCCTCTAACTTATTAAAGTTAGAGTCATATTAACCATATGGTTTTGTATTGGAAGTACCAATGACTTACTCCATGCCTTGCTCTGGATCTATGGCATTCCAAATATGAGGTTAAAGATGTTAGAATTTGCCTTGATTGCCTTCGTGTTCTTAAGTTTTTATATAAACTGAGGACTCTCTCTTCTTGGCAAGGACTTATGATGTCCAAATTATTTTAGGGTTTTTTGTTGTAGACATTTATTTTCGTTAGTTTTTTAGTTCAACCAACTATGGCTTGGAAATGAACACCATAGTGGTAAGTCATCCTCCTTGTTGAGTTTTGGTTTGATTTGATTTGTTTTACAATTGCAATCTTTATGTCCACATCACACCTATTTTTCCTTAGTATAATTTATCCTTTTTTTGACCGGCCATGAGTTTTATTATTATTATTATTATTATTATTATTATTATTATTATTATTATTATTATTATTATTATTATTATTACACTACAACTAAGCTTCAAACAAAGTTTTTAAAATATATAGATTTTTTTTTTAAAAAATGTATTAAATAATGTCTACATTAATTTCAATAATGGTAAGTAGGTTAATTGGATTTTTTCTAGAATATGCATGAAATTTCTAAAATATGCAATATTTTAGAGTCCACACAAAATCTTGTTGAGTGATTTCCCTTACATTTAGAAAATTAATCACATAAATTATAGAAGACTCCTTAACACAAAGTTATATGAATGATGAAGATATTATTCTTAAAATAAAACATACAAGCAACCAGGGAATTGAACCTAATGGGGCTTATAACTACTATGAGAACAATAATTATAATATCACTGTGGTTAAGAGCAATTTGTCATCATCTTTTTTTGAAAATTTTGGGGAATCAATGACCCTGAAGTGAGGATGAAGAAAAGGGTGGCAAGCTACAAGGTTTACATTGTGTAGGGCAAGGTTAAGGGCTCCTTCAGGTAGGGTTTTCTCTGACTCAAGGACAAGTACACCAAGATCATCTATGGCTGGTGGTAAGATCAAATCTTGCTACAAACCATAGTTTTGAATGATAGGCACTTCAACCTACCCCTGCAACGTGTTTGGTTTTTGGGTTTTTTTTTTGTTTTTTGATAAGAGATCACTATAATAAGAGGCTACAGGGGAAACAATGTTGTGCCTTATTGCTTTTTATTATTTTATATCTAAAAAAAGAAGATTCTTATGTTCTTTTGGGTCTCAGGGTTTCCAAATAAGAGGAGGCTATACGGGAAACAATGTTGTGCCTTCTTGCTTTTTGTTATTTTGTATCTAAAAATGAAGATTCTTATATTTTTTTGGTCTCATTTTTTTCAAATAGAAAGATTCTAATTTGGGTGTGAATGCAATATTTTCTTTGTAAGTTGATTTGGATGTCCTTGTTTCATCATACATACCCAAACACCAAATATGTTTAACAATTATTTGGATCCTACTTTATATGCATGAAACATTGTTGATCAATTTATTGGTTGCCTTCGTTTTTAATATTGCGATGCTCTCTAGCTCTTCCTTGTAGTTCATGCAATTTTGGTACGTGTAATGTTGTTGCTTTAACAATGTTTGGATATCAAACTGGAACAACTTTTTGATTGTATGGCCAACTTGGGTTCTCAGTAATCTCTCATCTATTTTTTACTATATACCATGGGCTGAAGTTTCAAGGTCCTAAACAATTACATGAGCTTTCTATCGCAAACCTTAAAAAATTGTCTGAATAAATAAAACTATCAAATCTAATCTCTACTTCTTATAAGGGACTTGACACTCTACACCCTTATTATTATAGACACGATTCATATTATTTAATTTCTAAATCTAAATTATATATCATTGACATATTTAATATTTATATCAAATGTACATGATACATGGGACAAAAGATGAATGTATAATAGACTCAAACATACCTTTATAATTAATATGCACACCCAAATATATTAGAAATTATATATATATAGGAATCACTATTTTATGTGGTGATCTTAAGTTAAGAGCTAAGCACTCTCGAGTATCCATTCCGTCAAAACCATCCGAGACACGATCCCAACCTCATCACCCAAATATATATATATATATTGAGGAATCACTATTTTATGTGGTGATCTTAAGTTAAGAACTAAGCACTCTCGAATATCCATTCCATCAAAATTGTCTTGAGACACGATCCCAACCTCATCCCTTTTCAAGTATCAAATTTTAAGTCACTATCAAAATATTTACACCGAAAACATATTTATGGTGGGGCGAAAATCGCTGTCCAAAAACTATGGAGGGCCAGTGGGTCACCCAGTTGCCTGGACATGGCAAGACCATGCAGTTTGTGCTCACCGTTGATTTTCTTGGTTTCATTGTGCAGGGTACGTCACAATAATAATAGCTGGCGGTCGTTTGATTGATTGTACACTTGGGCACTGTGCACTACGATCGCAATCTCCAGCCCTGCTTTTTTGTTTCGTCTCTTTTCTTCCTCTCACCTCGATTTTCACAGATTATTGGATGTATAGGGGCTGTTGATTTAGGGCAAGGACTTCGCCGTGCAATGCAGCAGGGGCGGGTATGAGCCTTCTCTCCTTGACACTGGCTTCGACGATAGACGGCCAAAGTGGCGTGCAGAGTTGGGTGTACAGGACAGGGAAGGCCATGCTTCCTTTATGGAGCAGACCAAATGTCCATTTTATGACTATACTGAAATTATTAAGCACTTGTTTTGACTCTTAATGCCCCATTAAAGGCTCTCGGATCTTCAAATTTGTGAATTGTTAAATTTTCAATAAAGAAAATTGGGAATTAAGGAACAAATATTTATTTTTAGGAAAATTTGTCGAAAGATTTATATTAGAGTTATTTGAAAAAGTGAGAATACAAAGGTAGGGTTTAGGGATTGTTGACATAAATAAATAAGAATTCGGATCAACCTTTTAAAAAAAAACAATCTCTTAATTTATGTATTATCATACAATTGAAAAAATTTAATAAATTATGATCCGATAAATAGTTAACTAGCATGAACGTAAGTGAAAACATTTCATTAAAATCTAAGTTGAGGGAAAAAATTCTTCGTCCGTTCATATGAAGGAATCCACATTTCGTTCAAATCCTCTTTCTTTGAATGACTTCTCATCGCATACAAGTTGACTTGTACTCAATTTATTATTATTTTTAATCATCTCATAAAATGTGAAGTCCTTACATGTAGAATAGGCCCAAATAAACACATTACTACACAAAATTACACTTTATTAGACTTCAGTTTAAAAAATAATCTTAAGGACTATCTTGTTAATAAAGAAATTACACTTAAGTGGTCTATGATTCACTTGGATGGGGTGTTGATTTTAAGCATCATAGAGGGATGTGGCATATGTATACCATGTATGGCGGTTGGTAATGGCACAAACATATTTTTTAGATAAAAATGATCTCTAGAATGACTGAGGATTGGATCAGATTTGGTGCAGGATAGCTCTGTGGAAAGGGTGTTTTGGAAGGTGTTATGTGATTATAATTGTCACTCCACCACGATTTACAGTGTCACGTGCCAAAGGTGAATGGATCATATAGGAGGGGTTGTATGGTATCACCCGACAACTGTCGTATTGAAAGTTTAGGGTGTTTATCTCCATTGTCCATTTGTTGATAGAATAAATGCTATGCATTGTAGATACATGTTATCTCAGTGATTGACAATATAATAATGTTCAATAGTTTCTCTCTTTTTTTTTGTTAAGCATACATTTATAATATTGAAGTTTTGTATTGGTAACCAGGATTACGATATAGTTATAGTACATACTTTTTTATAAGGTAAATGATTGTAAATACTATGTATATTTGATTGAAAATTAAATGAATACAATTTTATTTATAATTTCTTTGTGATGATATATTTTTGAAATTATTAAAAAATTTCACCATCTTAAAATAATCTATTTTCAATTTCTCAAAAATTATGATAATATCTCTCCAATAAAACCATTCTCTTGTTTTCTTTTCCAAATATAAATTAAAGATAACATAAAATATAATATTTTTTTTTTACACCACCATATTTTATAACCTTAATTGAACAACTATCCAAATTTGTACTTCAAAAAATGAATACATATGAGACACAACACCCAAAAAAATAAAAAAATAAAAATAAAAATAAAAATAAAAATAAATAAAATAAAATAAAAATAAAAATAAAAATAAAAATAAAAATAAAAAATTAAAATTCTCCTTGAAATTCTAAGAGTTACGTGGGTTGCTAACAAATAACTTATTTTTCAGTTAATGTAACTTTGACAGAGAGTAGATCCGTAATAGATAACAATTTGGATCAATACAAATATAGGTGGCTATTAATAAATCATTTTTAAAATTGTATTGGCACATTCTGTTGTGTCATGGTTTATGCAGTTGTTTGTGATAGAAAGCATATTTATAACTATATCAACACATTTTTTTTTTTTTTTGGCATGGCTGGTGCATTTTTTCAAAGAAAAGGCAAATTTAGAATGATATCAGCACATTTTGGTTCATGGCCAGTGAAAAAGAATTGGACATGAAAGTGATGTACAACTATATTGGGACTCCTGATGCAGTTTTCTATTATAATAGGCAGATTTATAAGCATATCAACACATTCAAAGTCATGTTTGATGCAATTATATGTAATAGGATCCGGATTTAGAACCACATCAGTAGACTTTATGTCATGGCCGCTGTAATTGTTTATTAGAGGAAAATCATTTATGACTGTGTTGTGACTACCGATATAGTTGGGTTATTTTGAGTTTGGTAGAATGGCAATGGCCTGGACGATATAGTTGGAAATAGGTGATTGTGCAGATTTAGACGATTTAGAATATGTTTAAATTAAAATGTGACATGTAAGATAGGTCTGAAGGTAATATGAGCTCTAGGATCAGAATCACTTATAATTTTATTTGGGTTAGGAATATGAAACAGGTAATATTTTGGTTGATTTGATTTAAGAGGTTAAAAAATGGTGAATGGCATAACATGTTTCATGGTAATCAAGTTTTCTTTATCAATGTGATAGTGAGGGTTAACCATGGTTTCAACAATATTAACAGTTTTTTATTTGAAGTATTTAGAGATTGATTGTTATTTGGTTTTTAATGTTGATTTTGATATAAGTTATTTTATTAGGATTTATAAATTTTGAGATATTTTTTTAAGATTTTTGAGTAATATATTTATAATTAAAATGTAAATCTAGCAATAATATAAAATAAAATTATTTGAATATCATGACAAATTTCATAAGAATCATCTATCATAGCATGTCATAAAAATACTTTATTGGAATTGTACCATGATGAGGGAGGATTGGAAGAGTCAATGCTCATAGGTTAATAAGATGGTAATTTTTTTGGAGTTCTTCTAGATTCAAGGGAGTGTGGGAAGGGTTTGTATTGCTTGGATTAGACTTTCTATTTAGATTATATAGGAAGTTGGGCTTGAGATGTTTCAACAATAATTTCATGGGTTGATGTGGTAAAATATTTCTTAATATCATTTTAAGATGGTTCAAATTAAACTATAAAGAAATATTGTATTTTGGCTTGATCAAAGGTCTATTCTAATATTTTAAGAAATAAGGACTACACTTTGTATTGAAGAGGGGATTTTTGAATAGTGATAAACTTTTTGAAACGTTTTTCATCACTCATGATCCAATTTATGCATCACTGACTTCCATCACTTGATGAAATTAGGATTTGACTCCATAGATAGTTTATTAGCATTTAAAAATTTGCTAAGATTATTTTCGATAAGTTTGTTATGATAAAATTCTTTAAATAAATGTTGACTAAGTCTTCTAGTTTTTTAATTGAGAGGCTTGGAGGTTGATTATACCATTATAACACCTTTAAAACTAAGGTTTTTACTAGAAGCTTTCCACTTGCATAAGTGTTAGTTGGAATCCACTCTTTATATATTATTAAAAGATTTAAGATGTAAGACAATGTCATTGGTCCCATCATATGTGATGGTTGGATAAATGCTTCCAATATCCAGAGACACAATGAAGGGATCTAAAAGTTCATTTTGAATATTTTTGGAACATCTTATTGTGGATAAGAGATTAGGAGATAATATTTCCATTGACATCTTTAAGAGGAGGAAGAAGCTAATTTTTATTAGGTTGATTTAATGCAACTGAAGGAGATTTATTGGCCATGTTTAAAATATATTTTTGCATTTGGAGAAATTGATTATTTCTGAAATCTTACATAATGGAATTTTTTCAACCACTTGTTCAAGGACTTGATAGACATCAATAAAATTCTGAGAGCGAGAATTTATATAATTATTGGTTGGATGAGGACTACCAGGGGGAGGATTTCCAACATTGGTGTTAAGAGGAGGGCCATTTTTAGTAGGCACAACCATTGTAGTAGAATTGTGTCATGTCTAAAAATTCGCATGACTCAATCACATGAAAAAACCACATGATTTTTTTAATGAACATTGCACAACTACACTACATAAAATGTTCATTGCCTAGCCACTTTCACAGCACGATACACACCAAGCATTGGCATAACTCATGAACCAAAATACAAGAATAAAATAAAATGGTTGCACAATTGCTATGCAATCATGCCAATCCTAATCAAGCCTATGACCTAGACTCGATGCACCATGTCATTATAAGAGCCTACATATTCTTTCCTTTGATTAGGGTCATGTTTAGTGCTCCAATAGAACTTGTGAAGAGTCTCTTCCATGAGACATAATCACAATGAGCTTTATAAATATGAGCTAATCAGATAAAAAATTATGTAACTCAATCGAGCTTTATATAAGCTCTAAATGTTTTAAGGAACAAGAAGTCTAGTCACATACTTAAACAATCTCTAACACCTTGACTTCTTAAGGTCAAACACTTACCCAAGGGTAATAATGTGCAAGTGAGAAAGTGAGAAATATAAAGATAACCATGTTCCTATAACTACAATGATAAGTCTTTAATAATCCTCACAACAATTAACTCACATCTAAAGTGCATTTGTTGGGACAAGCAATGTATAACATCAATCACATGTTCATACACAATTCTATATTGATGGCTATAACTGCATACTGAAGGTTTTATAAACCATATATATTTTGTGTCATAAATATAAATTATAAAGTTTCCAAGAGCCTTCACATTTAAAAAACAACATATTGTTTTCACTTATGAGTCTCTTAAAACAATTACAAGTATTGGACTACACGGAAGTACTATAGTCTATCATAATTCCCACTTAAAACATTATAAAATTTAGAAACAAGATCCACCGAATTACTATAAAAAATAAGGTTGTGAAGCCTAATAGTTTATGGTTTTATTAACTCCTTTCTATATTGACAGGTTAGGTGTTCGGCTTGTTATAGCCTCCTTTAATGGGATGGATAGAGATAACTTGGCATAGAAAGTGTCATTGTCTTTTCACCCAAGACTTGAGTAAGGTGTTTCATGGTGATTGTCAAGGATGCAACTCCTTATGCATAACATTTCAATACACTTTTAGTCTTTATTCTCCATCCTCGATATCAATAGTAAAACTTTTATGAGCAAAAGGTTCAAATAAAAATACATTATCAAATAACATGAAAATACTGTAAACAAACTCATAGACAAGAAAGATAAACTTACATTAAAATAATCCAATGATCTATTCAAATGCTTTGTGATTATAATATTAATTCATAAACATCATACTCTATATTTGATAATAATGTTATGAAACTATATAAAATGTAATTTTCTAAATTCATACAAAATGATAGCTTTTATCACTTCAATTTTTTTTTCTAACTATATAATTTCTAAAAATAAATTAAGAAGAAATTCAACAAATTTTAAAAACATATAAAACTTAAATCCCTCGTTAAAAATATCTAAAAAAATAAAATAATTTTAAAATAATACATCATAAAAAATTCACTCACAAAAATGATCTCTAATTCTATATTACCCTTCATGCACACATTCCATACACATCTATTTATTATGTCATGTAAGATAATATACATACTTTGTGAAGAACTTTACTAACCATTAATAATAGTTCTCGTATTATATACCCTTTGGAAAGTCCTTATTAAAATATATTTTGTTTGGTGAAAAATCAATTTTATTAAACTCTAAATTCTCCTCCAACCATAGAAAACTCCCCACTACCACGTCGCCTACAAAACGTAACTAAGAGAATGAGTTACATGTTAAAGTTATTTTTAATAAAAACAAGGGAAAGTCAGATCTTACACAATATTAAAGCACCAATTACCTTAATATCATTGTATAACAAACTAATACCAGGCACAATTAGTATATTTTTACACTAAAGTTTGCATTTTATTAAATATCTTCCTATGCTATACTCATATACATAAATTCCAAGCTAAAAAAAATAGTATCAGTCCACTAGGGGGTAAGCAAAATAGAAAATTTTTGTGAGCACATTTAATATCCAAATGATATAAAGTGTAAACATTACAGTTTAATTTATTTATTTATTTTTTTCCATCATACATTTGACAATTCAAATTCCATGTGAAATGTTAGATTTTATTTGAGATAATTTTAGAATTATAAATTTATTTAATTTTTTTAAAAACAACTCACTATCATATTATTTAAAGGTTATACTCTTTAAATTTTAAGAAAAGTATCAATGTTGATAAGTAGTTATCAAGATTTCATTAAAAAATAATTTAATAAATTTTGTACCAGTGAAATTTCTATATTATCTTATTAAAATAATGGTAGAAAGATTAGAAATGATATGTGATATTCTATTTTATTTTATTTCTATTAAAAAATATGAATGGTTCTCATCTCAAATGTCACTTTCTACAATTGATCAGATTAATAAATTTTGGAATCCAATATACTCCTCAATCAAGATCAATTTTCCATACCATTAATGATTTTAGTTCCCAATTAGATTATCCCTTGATGATAAAATGGGCAAGACAATTTGGGACACAATATTGAAGGTTTATAATCATGCATCCTTAAAAAATTTGCAGGGTAAATGTGTTTCTCATCTAACTTGCTGGTATGGTTCAGTATGCTCCTTGGTTTAAGCACATGCATCTATGAGACCTCTGATTACGATTTAATTTTCCCTATATGTAATAAATTTGTCATCTAACCATCCTATTTTTGGTAATAATTACTTAAGATATCATATTTTATTGGTTTAGTTCCTCCATAATGAAAAAGAGAGGATACTGACGGATTTATACACATTTCCTTAAATTATAAGTATGTTTAAGTATCATAATATATTATATCATAATTCATAAACTCTACCAAATAAATATGAACTTGAAGATAAATTATTCCACCATTGATCATGCAAAATCAACCTCCTTAACTCATTTATAAGAAAAATATTATAAATAATTGTATGTAATTATCTTCTAGTCAATAAGATTTAAGAAGAGAGGTGGTTCTATTCAACCATCTACCTTTTAGCTTATTCAACTCTACAATAATGATTTATAAGGTTTTCAATAAAAAATCTGAAAATAATTTTGATTTACCAAAAGTTTTGAATATGAAAATCCCATTTTATTATAGTTTAATTTTTTTAATATAAACAAGCACATTCTGAATCATGTAAGCATTATTAAATAGGGATAACTATTAGTGTCTAAATGATATACAAACAAAACAATGTCACTATTATCATCAAATTTCCATTTAAAAAGAGTGGAAGAGATTTTTTCATTAGATTTATTGAACTGAAGATCTTGTCTATTTAAATTATATAGATTAAATGCCATAAATAATATCATAAAATTAGATTTATTATTTAAGTATTAAATTCTAACAAATATTATTGAGGTTTATTTATATTCTATATCCAAATTTAATTTTTTGTGAATATCTTATTTATCTTTTTGTGAATGTCTTATTTATTATGAGTATGAGTATAATATTTTAAATAGAGTATTCTAACTTTTACAATTTCATCCCATCAAAATAATATAATAATAACAAAAATATTATCAATATATTAACTCTAATCAACTCAACTTATTAATCACTTATACTATAATAATTTATTAAAATTAATAAAAAATTAAAAATATAAAATTAATTATATATTTGAAAACCTAATGAATAATTAATACCATTCCAATAATAAATTAAATAAAAAGCAAAAACAAAAACTTTAAATTTCAAATAACCATATATATACATACCAAAATACTTAAATCTAAATATAAGTATATTAGATAATATATATATATTTTACCATTGATTAAAAGAGATATATTGACATGAAGTATCCCAATGCAATAATCATGAGGCATGGTGTTAAGTTTAAGTTGAAACCACCATGCACAAAATAAAAAATGCACTCCTCCAAAATCCTTTATTCTCTCTCCTCCCTTTCTCTAAAAGGACATGAAATACAAATTTATGGTTTTCATTTAAATAACCATCTACAATTTCTTGAAGGGGACAAACTTTTAGCTTGGAGGCACAATATTGGAGGACTTAAATGTATTTATTTCAATTCAAGAACTTTTCTTTTCCAAGGTGGGTGTAAAAAGGGATAAAATTAATTAATTATAAATGGACGTAATAAATTGGGAGATTCTAAAATGATTAATTTTTTTTTAATGTTTTCATGAAGCATGCTTTATTTAATATGTTGTAGAATTCATCCAACCTTATTAATTATTATTTATTTATTTTATGATTGATTAATAGATAATTAGAAAAATGTATATTTTTATATAATATATGGTTTAGGTTATATTTGTCATAAATTTATTTTGTCTAATAAAATTGTAGACATTTAAATTTGGTCATCAATAGTTTCATATCTGACTTTAGATCAATTCTTATCAATCATTGAATTTCTAGCTTAAGAATTTCTATTAATCTTAAATTTGGCTTCATAACCTTGCATTAAATCAATTTGACTTAATAAATCAATTAAATAAGACAAATACACACATTGAATTAATCAAAATCAAACAAATGACCAAATACTTAAAAAGAATTAATTAACTTGCACACTCTAATCAAAATCAATTAGCAAATTAAATCAATTTCAAATCTTAATTGAGTTCACCCATGAGCTAATAAATCAATTAAATCAATTATTAAAAAAGAAATTCAAGAGCATCTTACCTTTGTGAGTTGTCACTTTTAAAAAATATATAAAAGAATATCCTAAGAATATGCTAAATTCAACTAAAATAATAAACTCAACCATGGTTGTGAGATGTCACTTTTGAAAAATATCCAAAAAAATATCCTAAGAATATATCAAACTCAACCAAAATTAATAAACTCAATCACGGTCAGATTTAACCCATTCCAAGAGATTTGAAAGCCTATAAAAGCAAGCATAAAACCCTTCATTTAGAGAGCTCGATCAAAGTAGAGTTATAATACAGGGATAAATTCATAAAGCTAAAAACCTAGTATTATAATGTTGAAATTGAACTAAGCCATATCAATCAAGCTAAGCATTTTAACAATGGTGCATAGAGGAGATGATGTTAGCCATATGTTATTGATGAAGACTTCTTATACATAAATCGAGCAAGCCAACGAAGAAATTATTTAGAGCTCTCAAGGAAGGTAAAAATTGTTGTTCTTTGCATTTTAGTTAGACTTTTAATTATTATTTGTTTATTAAGCTCTCCCTAAGATCTAGACTTAGAGATGCTAGTATGTTAGTGTGTTGATTTCATGATTTTATGGACTAACACTTGATCTAACTTCCTCTTTTTATCAAATTTCTTGATCACAAATAACACGTCCGATGGGACTATCTACATGATTACACAACTCACAAATTTCTTTGTATTCATGGTTCTAATTCCCTTTTTTTTTTTTTTACTTTGCTAGAGTAAAAATGACCCATAAATAATTGATAACTTTTTATTTACTTAATATTTTTTTTTAATTTTTTTTAAAAGTATAGATAAATATGTTATTGATATTCTTTGAAAATTTTAAAAAAAATATCTTTATATTTTAGAAGTTATAACTCTTTTAGTGACTGTCATTTTTTATTTTTTAATTTTCTGGTAAAAATGGTTAGTACAGAGCTAATAACTTTTTTTTATTCACTGATTTGATTTAATTTTTGCAAAAAGGTGTGCCCTGAATCTATAAATAACCTACAAAAATTTTGTGACAAATAGATGTATATTTAAAAAGTTATGGCTAAATTATTGACTGTAAATTTTTATGATTTTTGTGTTCGATTTTCTTATTTTTTACCTTCTAAATTATTTGCATGTTTCATAAATTTATTTAATCCTTTTTAAAGTTTTTTTTTGAGATTTTTGATAACCTTTGCCTAACCTAACATGTTTAATTTTTTAGAGTTTTGCCTTTGAGTTGATAGATTTTACCCTTCAAAGTTGCTTGTCTCATTTGATAAATAAGCTTCAAGAACACCACCACACATTTTGTTTAGTGCTATAAAATTGAATACACTTCAAAAAAAAATTTAAGTCAATTTTATTATTTGTTTAGTCTAATCTTTTTTGAGTAAATAAAGAATTGTGCATGTATGTTCTCCCATCCATCCCCTTTATAAAACTTTTGGTATTAAAAGCGTCAACTTCTTTTTGGATGGTTTGCTATTATTTTTATTTGCACTTCTTAAAGCGAAGGGACTAGTAATGAATCTAATCAAACACTTTTAATTTAGTGCAATGAAATTAACTTCACTTTAATTATTTACAAACTTGCTTGTTGATTATGTGTTTTTGTGAAAAGAGACGTGCGTGTATGCTCTCTCATCCGTCCCTTTTAAAGAACTTTTAAGATCAAAAGTGCTATCTCATCGCACTTTAAGCTTAGTCCAAGGCATAAAAAGAATGTCATTTAAAGCCATCTCTAAAAACTTGTAATACTATTGGGTGATCTTGAGGTGACCATAAAGTATTTCTATTATGTCATTTATTTCATGCATCTTGGCTTGTGAGAGGGACTTCATTACCTCTCACAAGTTCTATAGGGAAGCTTTGACTTAGGGTTTCATCTCTCAGCACCGACTTCACCCGCTCCCACTAAAATCATAAGTTTGAGCGGTTAGACCACCTTCTAGTGTTGAAGTTATACACGAGATGTATTTTCACCTTAGACATCACACTACACTGAGCGAATAATAGGTTGTAGTGGTTGCAAAAAGGATAAGATCTTTTTATAATAAACCAAGTGCCATGGACACCCAATTTACATGCTTTTTTTTGGCATCATGATATGAAAGTCATTGTATAATTGATTTCGCTATAAATGATAAAAAAATAATTAATTTTAGTCAACCCCACTTTGTCATACCCTTGCTAAGATTTGGATGATTATACTTAATATATTTTGGTCATTTTTACTTGATATATTTTAAGACTAAAAATTATGTATTTGTTTATAAATCATGTCAAAACCAATTTGTTTATACGTCATTATTTTATCTAAAGATGTGCTATACTGTCTATTTTACATCACACTTGTGCCTTGAAAATTTTGATAAACATGTTTATGTGTGTGTGTTACTTGTTTAAGATGGGTAGTGTTACACTGCCAAAATCATATCAAACCAATTTGCCTTTTAGTATTTGAAACATAACATTGATCACATCATTCGAGCATGCTTATGCCATTAGACTGCTCAATTTATTTCAAAACTTATTTACCATTGCACCAAAAGCTATTTATTTCAAAATTAGTCACATATGCCATTTAGACCTTTGTCTTGTGCCGTCATACAGTCTAATTTTGTCTAGCATGTTTGGTAAAATCCTAGTTTTTAACATTGAGTTTTCAATTAATCTCATCAAATTTTGATTCAAATATTAATTAATTGCTATTTAGATCTCAATTCATAGGGTTGATACACAGATCTTTCTCTTTTGAGTTACATAACTTTGATTAATCGATTACCCAAATTTGAAAACTATTGATAGTTTATTTGTTCAAAGCCTATCCTTATTATTATTTGTGTCTTTATTTAGAAAAACATAATATTTTTTCAAAAGCCTTTTACCTTATGTTTTATGCCAACTAATCATATTTATGTTTGATTCCATGTGTCAGGCTATGTCAAAGTTGTTTCCAAACTTATTAGATTAAATCTAATCATATTATGCCTTTGTTTCAAGCCTAGATTTTGACGTTGTTTGGTAAAAAACCTTAACATAACCTGTTTGAGCTTAGCTTTTGACTCTGCATTTAGATAAAAGACCTAACGACTCTTTTCCCTTTTCTAGTTTAGACTTATATTAGAACATTTTGACCTAAAATTTTGACATGTCAATTTTTATTCAGACGTTTGACCTTTTATGCATATGACATTTGACGTTAGACTATTTTATGTCAACTCTTAGCACAAACCATTTTGAAGATACAACTCCATGATCAAATCATTGTTTGGAGATACAAATCCACTTTTGATCAAGTTAGACCAAGTTGGAACCTTTTTTTCTTTGAACATTATCTTTTAGAGTTTACAAAACTCTAAGCCTTTTATTTCAAGGCTTTCATCATTTATGCAGATATGTCAAACTACACTTATGGTGGAGTCACACACAATCCAACTTCTGATAGAATGACCACACAAAATAACTTTTATGGCTTTAGTCAAGACCCCAATGATGATATTATGGTTTGTGAGACAAATTTTTATCCACCTCATAATAATCATTCATGGGAACAAAGTCACGAACCAACTTACGATCTAACTTGAGACCTTGATTGGTATAAAGAGGATCATGAGGAGGAGTTTGAAGACCCAACTATAGATAATGTTATTTAGGATACGAATCCATACCCTCTTTACAATAATCAACACACAAAACATATTCAAGAACCAACTTATGATCCAACTCAATATTGAGATGATATGGTTTATGAGAAGGACTTAGATACATTGGCTTGTGCGAGCAAGAAAGCTCCACAATGACCCTTCATCATTCTTGGACCTCATATTTTGGCTTGTGTGGACAACCAAATTCCACAATACCCAACCATTTCTATACCTAGACTTCATCATTTGGCTTGTGCGAGCAATCACGCTCTCTAATACCCTATCATTATCCAATCATAAACCATTCCTCATCCAATACCAATCTAATCAAAACCTCAACTGATCCAATCATTTAAAGATCAAGCTGTATTCAAAATTGATATTTTCTAACTCATTGGAAACCAACACCAAGAGAACCAACCAATTTGAGATGTTTCTATTAAACCAACCACTTATGATGAGTCAACCTATGCTGAATTAATTATTGATCCTATATCAGTTATCAAGAAATCTCACTTTGATGAGTCAGTCTTTACTAAGTCACTTATTAATAATTATAACCACCTTTGAGCAAATCATTACCTCGACCATATGCCTTTTGTTCAAGATCCTTCTCTTGACAAGCCAATTTTTGAGGAGTTATCTCTTAACCTTTTTTCCATCCTAAAATGGTCCCACTCTGACAAGCTAGTCTTTGTGGAGCCCACCATGCCATCACAGGGCATTACTTATCCAATACCAAACATTCAACATCATTGTAATAGATTACCCATCAAATAGAGAATTAGAGTTAACGTTAGATTCTATTTTTGAACCGATATCAGATGTAGCATCAAAACTAAAATTAAAATTAGTCTTGACATTGGATTCAGAGTCCCTTGAGTCAAAATTAGATTCAAACGAAGAATACAGTAATGACTATAATAATATTGGTTATGCATACCTAGTAGATTAGTATGAATACATTTGTGATCTTTTTATGGTTTTTGAAGATGAGTAATTCAAATTCGACACAAGTTATCCTAGTATCTTCTACGAGGATTGTGCAACGTCTTCCCATTCCATTACCATTCCACAGGCTATTACCATCAATCTACATATCTATATTATTAATATTCCATCTCCCACAAGTGTTGATTGGGACTGATAAAATCACACTTTTTTGAACTACATCTATGGTGACATAGTAGTTAAAGAGGAGTAAGAAGGTCAATACCACATTCATGTAGCAGAAGAACACTCTTCTAATGAAGCCTTTTTGGAGGTATTAGGAGACACATAATGTTTAAACTCAACATCTTTTAGTGAAACTTTTTTGGAAGTGATAGAATAAAATCAAAGTTAAAAGCCAATATTCATTAGTGAAACCTTCTTAGAGGCACTATGGGACAATCAAGACAACTTCATTGGTTAAAACCTCATCGAGACACCAATAGCTGAGCACAAAAGTTTTTTACTGCTTGATGAAAATAAAATCAAAGATCAAATCAAAATAGATATCAATCTACAGTTTAATCAGATGATAGCTATTCTCAAGATCAAATAACAAAAGAAATTTAGTGTTTTTATTGAGAAAATATTCAGAAGTCTTCGACCTTGCCACATCTAAAGTTATGTCAAATCTGACATCAAAAATATTATGTGTGATTGAAAGTCCTGATCTTCATTTGTTTTCCTAGCATTACACATTCCATTATCATTTTCCATTCTATTTCACAAACAAACCTACCATCCATTATTTGTCCTTATTTACCATTTGTGGTCGCACTTTCCTTTGCATAGGTCACACGAATACCTTGTCTTGACACTTGAAAGAATCAGAATCAATGACTAATGAAGATCACAAAAGTATTCTTAGCATCTATATTTGTAATCAGTTCTTAACAGAGCAACTATTAAGAAGAGGTGTGGGCTAGCAAGTTACATGATTAACTATTTAGTTGTATCATTTGTTGATCAAGACGTGCATTTTTACTTCAACAGGAACAATAGAATCATATACCATTTATCATAGCTAGGCCAAGAACATGTACCATACCATTTTATTACCATACCATTTCATTTGCCATATAAATTTGCCATTATTGCATACCCAACCATTCACCCCATCACTTAGGGGCAACCCTCTTACCATTTTATCCAATTTATAAAACCATCATTATCCTAGAGCAAGACCATTTTATATTATCATTCTATTCCTATCTAGACCAAAGCTTATTTTTAGTCATCCTATCCAATCGTATTTTGATCTTGATTCCTTTGGTTCTTCCTACAATTTTTACAAGGGCATTCCAATCAAGTTTTAATAATCAATCAAATCTCTGTTTATAATGACAGTGTATGAAATTAGTGTGAATCTAGCAAGATATCTTTCATTTTTTATTTTATATTGAGCTTGTTTATGTGAGCATGATTATAACTATTTATGGGAAAATTGATGTCTCACCAATCTTGATACTAATTATAACCACCTATGGGAAAATTGGTATCATTAACCTATGCCATTATATCTTAGTTATAAATACCTATGAATAAACTAGGGGCAACATTTGTTTACCATGCATTGCTACATCACCTTGCCATCATTGTTTTCATTTGACTATCCATTTGCCAAATTTGAGAACTTATTGGGACCTAGTTGGTTTTTTCTCACCTTTTGTGTGGATGGAATTATTGTGACTTGAGATCATTTTGGAACTACATATGTCATTCGCAATTCATGTTGAGATCACCTTAGTCTCCCTTTCCATACGCTCTCACCATTTTGTGATCGACCTACGTCAAACACTCTCACTATTTTACAAGTAGGTATCTTGTCATTCTCTAACGAGTTAAGACACCTCAAAATGCCAAAAATTATTCAAATATTTTAAAATCTATTTTTTTTGTCATGTCTAATCTTAGTTAGTTATCCTCAATATGCCCTATTGGGGCAAAGTCATTGTTAGGATGCTTTCTTTTGCTTTTTATTTTCAAGATTTTTATTTGTTTGTTTATCTTAAGTTATTTGTTTGTTTATGCACTTTCTATTTGTTTGTTTATTTGTTCACTTATTTATTTATTTATTTGCTTTTAACACTATTTCCTTGACTCAGTTTATATGTGTTCACTGAGTGATTTCTTGTGTACATTATTCTTGAGTCCATCCATATTCATGTGTTTACATTGTTATCATGGTTTTTACCATTGATGCATTATTTTCTAGTGAGTATTAGATTTTGGGAGTTAGTCCTTATGCATATTTCAGCTAAGTCTTCATGGTGTTCTAGCATGATGCCTACCATCAAATGATACATCAACAATCAACTTCAAGAAGGTCTATAAGCAATAGAGTTGTATAAGTTTCTCCTCGGCACCTTGGCAAATCTTCCCATACCACCCTTGATCAAATCAACCTATTGACCATTTTAGTTGTATTATTGTTAATAAGGATGAGCATCTTCTCATTGGTAGGTCCAACTAAATTATTTCTATTGATCAATCTTATTCTTTTATTCATCTATTTAATCACTTTGTGCCCGCTTATCTTCAATTTGTATTCTAGGTTATATCCTTGAGTTATGCTTGCTAATCAACCCTAACTGGGGCACAATCATCTTTAGCCAATCCAAGTCCTTTTAATAATTATAACTACCTATAGGAAAATTATTAGTTTAACTTTTATTATTGATTATTACCATCTTTGAGAAAATTAGTAATCTTTAAAAATCAATACATGCAAGCATTTTCTCATTTAGATTAATCTCAACCACAGATTAATTCCACCTTTCTTCTTGCTTCTTTTTCAAGGGATTGTCCATCAATAAATGTGATGGCCACTCCCTCGAGTGGGAATCATCATAGGCTTCCCAAATACCATTTGGAGCTCTATTTTTTAATCATCAACTTCTTTTTCGCATACAGACCATTTCTCATTATTTGAGAAGACATTGCTTTACCTATAGTTTGTAACATCTTTCCAAACATGGGCAAATTGTAGACACCTAAATTTGGCCACCAATGGCTTCATATCCAACTTTAGACCAATTCCTACTAATCATTGAATACCTAGCCCAAAATTTGTATTAGTCTTAAATTTGGCTTCATAACCTTCCATTAAATCAATTTGGCTTAATAAATCAATTAAATAAGGTAAATATACACATTGAATTAATCAAAATCAAACAAATGACCAAATTCCTAAAAATAATTAAATAACTTGTACGCCCTAATCAAAATTAATTAATAAGTTAAATCAATTTCAAATCTTAATTGAGTTCATCCATGAGCTATTAAATCAATTAAATCAATTACTAAAAAGGAAGTTCAAGAACATCTTACCTTTCTGAGTTGTCACTTTTGAAAAATATCTAAAAGAATATCTTAAGAATATGCCAAACTCAATGAAAGTTAATAAACTCAACCATGGTTGTGAGTTTTTACTTTTAAAAAATATCTAAAAGAATATCTTAGGAATATGCCAAACTCAACCAAAGTTAATAAACTCAATCATAGTCCAATTTAACCTATTTCAAGGGATTTGAAAGCCTATAAAAGCAAGCCTGGAGCCCTTCATTTATGGAGATCAATCAAAGTAGAATTATAATGCAAGAATAGATTTATGAAGCTAAAAGCCTAGTGTTATAATGTTGAAATTGAGCCAAGCCATATCAATCAAGCCAAGCATTCAACAATGGTGTATAGAGGAGATGATGTTAGCCATATGTCATTGATGAAGACTTCTTATGCATAAACCGAGCAAGCCAATGAAAAAATTATTTGGAGTTCTCAAGGAAGGTAAAAATTATTGTTTTTTGCATTTTAGTTGGGTTTTCAATTGTTGTTTGTTCATTAATCTCCACCTAAGATCTAGGCTTAGAAATGTTAGTATGTTAGTGTGTTGATTTCATAGTTTTATGGACTAACAATTGATCTAACCTCCTCTCTTTGTCAAATTCCTTAATCACAAAACTAAGTAATAATTCAATAATTAAACAATATAAATATTAGAATTGATCATTTATAAATATTAAAAAATCTAATTAACATTATGTTAATTATCAACAAATGCTTTAGACAGAAAAACATTGATATTACATTTTCTTACAATCCTATTCATCAATCCATAATTACATTCACTACCCCATACCTACCTCAATAAAATATATTCATTAACTTAACAAGATATACATGAAATTATGTATTCGAAGGGTAAGTACATGAAGTTAGGGGACAATTCCATGGATATTTACTATAATGCGATCACGTTAATCAATAACATGATCATCTTATTTAATTAATGTGATCACGTTACTTAAATCTAGGTTTAGGATTGCCAGGCCATAACGTGATCGTGTTATATTAAGCATTAACATAATCACATTATTAAAGGGAATACGATCACATTAATAACGTGAACATCTTTTCTATGTAACAAAAATAAATAAATATTGAAATCTAAATGCAACATTGGTCATTTTACGTTCATGTTTCCTCCTCTCCATTTTTGTGATCACATTTTGCTAAAAAAAGTGTTAAGAAGTGCCAAAAAGTGTCAAGAAGCTGATAAATTCACCCCACAGGCCTGCTAATTGATGATGCCACCACGTAGGAGAGGTAAGTCATCAAGATATTCTCTTTTTAAACCTAATTTTTCATAATTTTCATTGTGTAACTCACATTTTTAATTGTAATTTGTTTTTTTCTAACAGGTCATCTTGCTAACCCTCCTAACCCTCCACAAAACCCTCAACTTGCTCCTACTCCTAACCCTCCACAAGACCCTATTATTCCTCCTATCCCTTCACCTAAGCCTCTTATAGTTGGCAAAAACCCTCTTGGCAATCAAGAGTTTTTAGTTGACAACATTATCAAAAACAAATTTGAAATTGAAGACCTAATTGACAAAATGAGAGATCCTAATTTGACCAACCCCCACCACATCTATTTAGTCGATTCCTTACAGACCTTATTAGGTCAAATTGACCGATGAACCTCATATAGGGACACGTGTAGGGGCTATTATACTGACAAGTTGTCAGCCCTTCAGGTTAAGAATTTAGAAATTTTAAAAGCTAACATTTACACCCTGTTCGTTGACCTAGTCACCAATGCCCCATTTTCCATAACTGTCAAACATTTTTCTTTCCATTGTTATGTATATAAGTTAATCATGACCAATTTTTGGGATCAATGGTGGATGGTCTTTGACTATCCACCATGTAACAGCCATGAGTTCTCATTATATTTTTTGAAAAACTCTACTGTTAGTTTGTATTCAATTGGATTCCTAATTATTTTGATTTTAGTGAGTTTTAGGACTAATAAAAAGGCTTTATACAGGATTGAACATGTGCATGTCATGCACCTAATCAGCTTGAATAGATTTGTATCCAAAATCCTCTTGATCTTGAGATCTCCTCTATGATTTAGCAGGTCATGAAGATAGATACTCTCCATGATCTTAGTTCACTCACCAATACACTCGTTCAGTATATGAGTAAATTTTTGTAGAGTGATGCTAAAAATACACCATAAACTACCTGAACCTGAACCCAACCTTAAAATTCATGTGTAGCTATGTGCATGGGACCTTCTGATGATGATGGTATCGGTGGTTCAGATGTATGAGATCATATTCTTATGAGTGATGAGTTTTTAACATGCAGACATCAGTCACCATATAGATACAAGTATATTTTATATAAATGTCATGTTAAATTTATGTTATATTTGCAAATTTATTTTCTAAGTTGAAAATTAATTTACATAAAAATTTAATACAATATATATGTCATTTTTATGTCACAGGAGATGACGGTTCCTTCATCATCACAACTGGTATTTACAACATTCAATTTTTTGCAACCATTGTTTCATATTCAGATCCAGCTATTGGGCCATCCACGAATGCATCTACCTCTATTAGGATAACACCATTTACATATATAGATGTAAAAAATGTTTACATATATGTTTTGATTTTTGCATTTGTTATGACTGTAGTTGTTTACATATACATGTGTTATGAGTGATGTGGGATACAATTTATCTACTTTTATATCTCTTGCTTATACCTATGTGGGTGATGTACTTCTCACTATTTTTTGGCTAGATGGAGCCTAACCTCCCCTAGTCATAACAATCTCATTGAGAGTCTTCACCCGAGACTCTAAATCGGCCACATTTTCTTCTAGGCCTACTATCTCTCTCTTATTATGAGGGAACTCCACATATGTATGATAAGTAGGGAGAAAAACATATGCATGCTTTCTTATTCACACATGGAGAACTACATCCACCAAAATATTATCGAGGCTCAAATAATCCTCACCTAGAAAATCCTAACCAAAGTTTCTTTGATCATGCTCCAAGACTAAGTGATTCACTCTAAAACCATATAAAAAGAGAAGACATTAGATCTTCAGTCACATAAAGAAACAATAACCAAGTAATAAATTAGAAAGTAACATAGAAAGTAACCAAAAATAAACCAACTCACTACTTTATTTGGGTAACTTCATGTTAGTCTAGGTATAATTCCTAATTGTACCTCATCGTAGTATTCTCCTCCTATCCTATTGGTTCCTCTCTAATAAGTGTATGCTCACCCTTGTTTCCCCCTAAATTTCATCTCCTCACCCTCTATCCTATGATTGTTTCTAAATATAAGTATCTACATATTATGGTGGTGGTTTTACTTAATGTTGGCATCCTACCATAATTATAACCTAGACATAGGATATTTTTTTAAATGTACTCCTCCAATTAGTACTCTCCCAATTTTTCCCACGATGGTAGTAGAGTGTCTACCTCATTCAAAAACTATCCTAAAATACCCTAATATACTATAACTACCAAATATATCATTGTCATTATGTCCACCACTCATGGAACGTCTCTTAATGGTGGCATACCTATCCAACTAGAAGCTCTGATGGCCCCCACTATCCCAATCTCTAACCCTCATTGATAAAAGGTCATGTGCTCATACACTTAGCCCATGATGAGTGTAGGGGTCATGTGCTCATAAACCAAAGTATTACACCAAATTAAAAACCTTAACTCTATCACAAACCTTTATCAAGGCCACAACCCTACCCTTAGCCGACAAGCCTAGTATCCTAATCACAACCTTGAAAGTGATAGTCCACTCTCAAGGGACTTATGGGAAAATCAAATTATTTTACATGATAAATCCTAGTTGGTGAATAGGTCAAGCAAAGGAATCTACTCAATGGGACAATAATCCCCACTTACACAATCTAGAGTATCCCTATTATATATAGTCTGGCCAAATCATTAGTCATTAATTTCTTTATAATCCTAGGAAGCCAATCATACTTCATGACTCTACTCCATCAAATGTAGGCCCACATTTTTAAAACACAATTAAAAATATCCCTAAATACTCTAAGTTAATCTTGAAAATTCATCCAAAAGGAATTAGTTACAAGGGTCCAGACCTAAGTCAAACTACTATTTTTAGACAAGTAATAAATCGACAACTAATATAGTCCAATATGTAATATAGCATAAATTGAAGATATTGACCCAAGTATATTTATATTTTTCAATTTGAAAAAAATAAACTAGTATATTATATATTACCTTTCACAATTTTAATCCTCTAATTTTGGTTTTTGTACAAGGCTGCTGCTCTAACACTTTAATAGATGGCTTATAATTTTAGGTCTCAATATGTTTTCACACACGCATGCTTGTCTTCTTCTTTCCTATAACGTATCATTGCATTCATGTACTTATATAGATAGATATTTTACATGTACAAGTGCTTCTCTTGATCATTTTGGTTTCCATATATAAGATTTGACATGTACTTTATATAAAACTAAGTGAGACCTTGTTTACATGAACAATTGATGGCTGGTACTGACACTCCTCCCTCTCTACGAGCTGAGATAGACATAGAAATTGCTGCTACAATGTCATCTACACAGGCAATAATAGAGGTATATATTGGTTCTTGTAATTTTGAATCGTAAAAATAGACTTGTTTTAATAATTTTAGTACATTTATACTTGGGGAAAATATAACTTATGTTTATGTATTGTGTATGTAAGGTTGTCCTATGACAAATGATAGTCCCAGTCAGATGGTGATTGGGGAAAATTCTCATGTCCCTCATGTATTTGAGATGCCTATTCAGATAGTTGAGCCTACCATTGACTTGATTGAGCATGAAAAATAGATTGATCAGGATCATGAGTTTGCAATAAGTGCACATGTTTAAATGATTTTTTATTGTAATTCAAAATTAATTTATTAACAATTATTTGACTGTATTTTATGTTAATTTCATAATAATTATTATATTTAGATAGGCTCAACTGCAAGCTAGCTATGAGTGTAGGACCCGCAGTTGGACCTTGGATAAATCCAAGGCATTAGAGGGGTCTCCATCTACTAGTAGAGCATCCCAAGGAGAGTCTTCTTCTTGGAAGGCAAAGAGAGGGAGGCTATTTGATAAATAAGATGTCTTACACATGAGATGCACTTTTTTATATGCCTATATGGAAATTGACGCATTTTTAGCATTGTATATACACATATGACATTCAACCAACATTAGATACTATGTTGGTAGATGTAATTTTTTGTATGGCTATCACGACCCATTCTATGTATTATTGACATTGGACATGTATGTGCCTATATTGTATGCCTATCATGGCTTGTTATATCTAATTTATATTCAGTTTTTATTTCATTGTGTGTTATTATAGTATTTTTTTGATCTTCCAAATTATTATCTATATTGAATCTCATATTTAATGTTGTACATGCACATATGAGGATTATTATTATTTTTTTTAATGATATAAATCTTGGATCTTACATATTTTTTTAAATTAAAGTTTTTAAATTTCATTGTGTGTAGTGGAAATGACTAATGACACTCTTATCACTTAGGCTTAATGCCCTTCTTCTCTTTGTACCTACTTCTTGTACACTTTTGATGTAGAGCTTTCTCAATAGCTTGCAAGTGTTCAGGATCTTGATCAAAGGTATTTTTATCTAATCTTGTTTATTTACTTATCTACTATCTTAAGACTCATTATATTCTCATACAACACAATTCCAACTTTTGAACCGCTCTCTCTGTTATCTTTTCTCATTTTTTTCTATTTAGCCTTTATCTTGGCTTGTAACCCTATTTTAGGGAAAACCTCATGTTCTGTTATGTACATAGAATCTTAAAGGAAAAATAATTAGGTTTTTGAAAACCCTTTTCCATGCCATTACCTCACACAAAATCTTGGGTTAGGTTCTTTTGCATAATCTTGTACCATTAGGCTTACTTGACACTCTAGTTAACCCTCCGAATGCACAAAGATCCAGGGTTTGACCATTATGGAGAAAATTTGAAAAAAACAAAACTATATTTGACCACCATTTTTTCCAATATTTCTTTTCAATAAATTTTGGTCCTTAACTCTTCATCTAAGTTCAACTTTCTTTTTTAGCCTCTTTCTCACTAGGTTTCTTAGGCTATTTGACTACCTACAGGGTAGTACAATATGGAATATCAAAGGTACAAGTATGAAATCACTTTATTCACTTAATATACCCTAATAAATAGTATATTAAATTTTTTTAGGAATCTTTAAGGGTTGTATCTCTTCCTATGGTCAAAACCCTAAAAGTTAGGGTTTATAGCAACTCTATAGGCTGAGACTAAAAATAGTTGCATATAATGTCCAAACAAGAATTTGAAGATGATATAATGCTTGGATTAGGTCTATATAATACTATTACAACTTTTTCCTTCAATGAGAAATTTCTCACAACCCTTAGGGCATTCACTAACAAGAAATCTCAGTCATTCAACACTGTATTCTGTATGTTAGAAATAGGGGTATGCAAGGTCTCTAGGTTTTTCAACAGCAAAGGAATATATAAATGAAAATAAGTTTATAACCAAATTCTATAACCATTATAAACCCTTCTTTATCACTTTTTAATCAAAGATAAGTTTCAATACAAAGATTACAATATACATAATTCTGAGTTTAGGACTATGGATTTTCAATGAGAAAGAACTATGATCAAAGTGAAACTTAAAAAATCTTGTCCATTTGTATGTTATAAAAATATTAAAATCTAACTCTTCATACATATTTCATCTCCACATTCTAATCATAACTGAAGAGAAGGAAAGATTAAATACTCATACTCTTCACCATCTACCTCGAAAGGAATGTGAGGTTACAAAACCAAAAATGATTGTTAACCCAATACAAGGTATAGATAGGATTTATTTGTTCTATAGGTCAATAGGTAAATTACTCAATGCTACCTAATAGGTCAATAGGTCAAAGTTGTACAAAATGTCAAAGTTGTCAAAATTGTTAAAGTTGTCAATAGGTCAATAGGTCAATTACTCAATGCTACCTAATAGGTCAATAGGTGAAAGTTGTAAAAATTGTCAAAGTTGTAAATTTTTTCAAAGTTGTCAATAGGTCAATAGCTCAATTACTCATTAAGTTTCTAGGTCTCTAGTTTAAGTTGTCAAAGTTGAAGTTATGGTTGTAGAACTCTAGTTTCAATGATTCGTGGGTGAAAAATGACACCAAAAACATGTCTGAGGGGGTAGATAACATATATAACTATGTTATTGGCCTCCCATCAAGCCCGATTGACAAACCCACCACCCATTCCAGCCTCAAGAACACCCTTTGGAATACAAGAAAAATGCAAATTGTTAGCCTAAGTTCAAACACACATAAAATGAAAACTGTAAGTCATTTATAAAAACTATCAGATCCCTCACATACCTCCTTAAGCCCTCTAATCACACCTTGGAACACTCAGGTGGAAGCTTTGAGATCAATCTATTAGACAAGTTTTTGTCAGTGAACAAGCAACTTCTCCAGCTTCAACTAGAATTTCCACCTCTGGGACCTCCACCTATGAATCTATCACTTTGGTCACATAAAAATAGGTAAGTTACACGTTATTATACTTCCACAATGTTTTAATCCACCCAAACGTGCATTTTCACTATTGTTCCAGAGAGCAGAATTACTAACAATAAATGTTATCAAAGTTAAAGTTGTGGTTGCATAAATCTAGTTCCCATGCTTCATGGGTGAAAAATGACACCACCAACATGTTGGAGGGGGCTGATAACCTCTAGGAATAGGTTCTTGGCCTCTTGTCAAGCTTGATCGACAAACCCACCACCCATTCCAGCCTCAAGAACACCCTTCCCTGTTAGGGTGTGGAGCTAAAAGCTTCACTAAGGAGCACACTTATCAGTTACACAGACACCGGCGTTGGTCAGGAGCGATCGACGTCGATCAGGAACGACCGACGTCGGTCAAGAGCAGTTGCAGAGACGTCGACGTCGGCAGAGGGTCGGTCGACGGCGGTCACAGACAAGTAGCAGGAACTGACGTCGATTACCTGCATGTCCAAAAAGCTATTTCTGTGGATAGAAGTGAGTGTTTGCATGATGAGTTTGAGTTTTAGTCTCAAGCTCGTGTCTCTATTGTTAGCAATACTATTTTTAGAGCCCTTGTTCAGGTGGCTTAACTGCTTGTTGGAAGTGCATGCTCAAGTCTCCTAATTCTATATGTAGAATTAGATCTTCCTAGCTTATTGTAGTTTTGGTAGTAGTTGGGTGAATTATTGTTGTAATTCATTGTATGAGAAGAACAGTACAGAATTGAATCAATCTAGGTTTGTTGGAGTTGATTGTTCTTGAGAGAGAGAGCTCTTGAGGAATAGAGATCTAGTGAGAGATCTATACATCTAGGAGAGGTGTGGAAGAAACAAGTTTCTTCAATTGTATTCCTTTTGTAAAGAGTTTGTTAATACAAGTTTTCAGGGTGGTTACTTGTATCTCTTGTTCTTGCCATCTATCATTCTAATTACTTGTCAATCTGATTTAATTTCGCATTTATTGCTTTCACAATTGTAATCTATTATTGGTTGATCCCTCAAAAAGTGGTATCAGAGCCTTGGTTGCAGGTTCAGAGCTTGATATCCATCAAGTGGTATCAAAGCTCAGGTTCACTAACAGGTGGTTCAGATCTGTGTAGTGTATTGATTACAGGTTCTCACAGGGATTTTTGCAGGTATTTCTATTTGAGTGGGAGAAGCAATGGCAGATGAAAGTAAATTGAGAATGGAAAAGTTTAATGGCAAAAATTACCAACACTGGAGAATGCAGATAGAGGATTATCTGCATCAGAAAGATCTCTACTTACCGTTAGGTGGGGTTGCAAAGAAGCCCAAAGACATGGAGGATGAAGAATGGGAAGTTCTTGACAGAAAGGCTCTGGGGTCTATAAGACTCAGTCTAGCATCCACTGTGATATCTAACTTATCACAGGCAAAGTCTACGATAGAGTTGATGACTACGTTAACAAATTTGTATGAAAAACCCTCAGCTTCTAATAAGGTATATCTTATGAAGCAGTTATTTAATTTGCATATGAATGAAGGTGGATCTGTTTCTACTCATCTGAATGATTTCAATAGAATTGTGAATCAATTAAGTTCAGTGAATATAGTGTTTGATGATGAAATAAAAGATCTTTTAATATTATGTTCTTTGCCTGAAAGCTGGCATGGCTTAGTAATGGCAGTAAGTAATACTGCATCTGCATCAAATATTTTGAAAGTAGAGGATGTTGTTAGTGTTATCTTGAATGAGAAAATACGTAGGAAAAGCACAAAAGAGGCATCTGGGAATGCTTTAAGTTTTGAGAGCAGGGGAAGACAGAAAGAGAAGAGCAAGAAAGGCAGATCAAGATCCAAGTCAAAAGGGAAAGGCAGATCTAAATCCAGAAATGGCAGAAGGCCACAATGTTGGAATTGTGGAAAGATGGGGCACATAAGCAGAGATTGTTGGTCAAAACCTAAGGAGGACAATCAGTACGAAGGAAAAGAAGAAGCCAAGATTACAGGTATTGCACAAGATGCTTTAATTTTCTCTCTGCATAATAATATAGAATCTTGGGTATTAGATTCTGGTGCATCTTTTCATGCTACCCCTAACATGGAATATTTTAGTGACTATATCCTTGGAGATTTTGGAATAGTGTATCTAGGGGATGATAAACCCTGTAAAATAATTGGCAAAGGTAAAGTGCAGCTGAAGATGCAGAATAACAACACATGGGTGTTGAGAGACGTGATGCATGTTCTTAGCTTGAAGAGAAATTTGATCTCTGCAGGAAAGTTAGGGGATGAGGGTTGTACAATAACTCTCACAACAGAATCTTGGAAGGTGACCAAGGGTGCACTTGTTATGGCCAGAGGTAAGAGAGAAGGTACTCTCTATTTGTGTAATTGTGTTACTAACAAATCTCCTTCTGTATTATCTACTTCAGATGTGGATGCTAAATTGTGGCACTCAAGGCTTGGCCACATGAGTGAGAAGGGGATGCTAATTCTTAAGTCTAAAGGTATGCTTTCAGATTTAAAAGGCATAGATCTAGAGTTTTGTGAGCACTGTGTATTTGGAAAATAGAAAAGGGTTAGTTTTCTCAAGACTGGGTCTACTAAGAAGAGGCATAAGTTGGAGCTTGTTCACACAGACGTGTGGGGACCAGCTCAGGTTGCTTCCATTAGAGGATCACAGTACTATGTATCTTTCATAGATGATGCTACAAGGAAGGTATGGATCTATTGTATTAGAAGAAAATCTGATGTATTTGAGACTTTTAAAGTTTAGAAAGCTATGGTTGAGAATGAAACAGGTAAAAGATTAAAGTGCCTGAGATCAGACAATGGTGGTGAGTTCTACAGTCATAAGTTCAGAGATTATTGTTACATGCATGGAATCCGCAGGCAAAGGACGGTTCTAAGGACACCTCAACAAAATGGTATTGCTGAAAGGATGAACAGGACAATAATGGAGCGTGCAAGATGTATGAGATTGCATGCCAGTTTGCCCTTACAGTTGTGGGCACAAGTTGTTGACACTGCAGTGTACCTGATTAACAGAGGACCCTTTACAGCTCTGGATGGTGGTATTCCAGAAGAGGCATGGATAGGTAAAAAGGTTGATCTCTCATATCTCAAAGTTTTTGGTTGTGAAGCCTTTGTGCACATAGATAAAGAAAATAGAAATAAGCTTGATGCTAAGTCTATGAGATGCACGTTTATTGGCTATGGCTCAGATGATTTTGGTTACAGATTGTGGAATCTAGAAACTAACAAGGTAATCAGGAGCCGTGATGTTGTTTTCAACAAAAGAGTGATGTATTCCGATCAGCTAAGGAAGCTGAATCAATATAAGCAGAGCAATGGTGAATTAGATGAGGTGAAAGTCCAAGATGAGCTCGCGAGAAAAAGAAATAATCACTTGCAAGAAAACACAGGAACTGGCATCGACAGTACAGAAATCGACGTCGATCGTACAGAGACCGATGTCGGTAGAACAAGTACCGAGGTCGGTCAGGGGGAACCGATGTTGGCCAGTAATAAGTCTGGAAGTGACCGAGGTCGGTCACTGTCAGAGAATTTGGGTGGACAGCGTGTTGTGAACGAGTCTCAGACACCCATCAGGAGGTCAGAAAGGGTGAGTAAGCCTCCAATTAGATATTCTGTTTCTTTATTTTATTTATTGCTAATTGATGGTGGAGAACCAGAGAGTTTTGAAGAAGCAATACAGGTGGAGTCCAAGAGTCAGTTGGAGCGTGGCATGGTTGAGGAGTTGGAGTCCTTAAGAGAGAACCAAACATGGGATTTGGTTGAATTGCCAGCAGGTAAGAGAACACTCAAGAACAGATGGACCTACAGGTTGAAAGAAGGTGAGAATGGACAGATGAGATATAAGGCCAGATTGGTGGTAAAAGGATTTGCGCAAAAGCCAGGTATTGACTTTGGTGAGATTTTTTCTCCTGTTGTTAAAATGACTTCTATAAGGGTTGTATTGTCTTTGGTTGGTTTTGAGGATTTGCATCTTGAGCAGTTAGATGTTAAGACAGCGTTTCTTCATGGAGACTTGGATGAGGAAATATATATGGAACAACCAGAAGGATTCGAGGTCAAGGGTAAGGAGAAGTTTGTGTGCAGATTGAAGAAAAGCTTGTATGGCCTCAAGCAAGCTCCTAGGCAATGGTACATAAAATTTGATAGGTTTATGACTGAGCATGGCTACAGTAGGTGTCAATCAGACCATTGTGTGTATTTCAAGAGATTTGATAACAGTAGATATATTATTCTATTGTTGTATGTAGATGACATGCTGGTTGCAGGGTCACACATGTAGGATATCTCTGAGCTTAAGGTGAAATTAGCTCAAATGTTTGCTATGAAGGATTTGGGAGCAGCAAAGAAAATCCTTGGCATGAGCATTAAGAGAGACAAGAAAAATCACAGGTTGATATTGTCTCAAGAAGATTATGTGGACAAGGTGTTGAAACGGTTCAATATGCAGGATGCTAAATCGGTAAGCACACCTTTGGCTGGACATTTTAAGCTGAGTAAAGAACAATGTACTAATTCATATGATGAGGTAGAGTAAATGAGTAAGGTTCCATATTCTTCCGTAGTAGGGAGTTTGATGTATGCAATGGTGTGTACTAGACCGGATATTGCCCAAGCAGTGGGAGTGGTAAGTAAGTATATGGCCAATCTAGGTAAGGAACATTGGAAAGCAGTTCAGTGGATCCTTAGATATCTGAGAGGAACCAGCAGTAGGCACTTGTGCTATGGAGGTTCAGATACTTCTCTACATGGTTATGTAGAGTGATTTGGATGGCAGGAGGAGCACTACAGGTTATGTTTTCACTGTAGGTGGAACGGCGGTTAGCTGGATATCTAAGTTGCAGAAAGTTGTTGCCTTGTCAACTACAGAAGCAGAGTATATTGCGGCCACAAAAGCTAGCAAAGAGATGATTTGGATGACACGGTTCATGGATGAGCTTGGTAGGGAGCATGAGAGTTGCAGATTGTATAGTGACAGTCAGAGTGCAATCCATTTGGCTAAGAATTTAGCCTTTCATTCAAGAACAAAGCACATACAACTAAGGTATCACTTCATACGACAGGTATTGGAAGATGGTGAGTTGAAGCTAGAGAAGATCCATACAGATAGGAATCCTACTGATATGTTAACCAAGCCAGTTACAAAGGATAAGTTGAATCTTTATTTAACTTCTGTTGGTCTTCATGATTGAGTTGAAGATGGAGGAGCTAGAAGATGTTGCTGTACAGGTACTGGTGCAGCTGTTTATCTCCAAGTGGGAGATTGTTAGGGTGTGGAGCTAAAAGCTTCACCAGGGAGCACACTTATCAGTTACATAAACACCGGCATCGGTCAGGAGCAATTGCAGAGACACCGACGTCGGCAGAGAGTCGGCCGACGGTGGTCACAGACAAGCAGCAGGAACCGACGTCGGTTACCTGCGTGTCCAGAAAGCTATTTCCGTGGACAGAAGCGAGTGTTTGCATGATGAGTTTGAGTTGTAGTCTCAAGCTCACATCTCTATTGTTAGCAATACTATTTTTAGAGCCCTTGTTCAGGTGGCTTAACTGCTTGTTGGAAGTGCATGCTCAAGTCTCCTAATTCTATATGTAGAATTAGATCTTCCTAGCTTATTGTAGTTTTGGTAGTAGTTGGGTGAATTATTGTTGTAATTCATTGTATGAGAAGAAAAATATAGAATTGAATCAATCCAGGTTTGTTGGAGTTGATTGTTCTTGAGAGAGAGAGCTCTTGAGGAATAGAGATCTAGTGAGAGATCTATACATCTAGGAGAGGTGTGGAAGAAACAAGTTTCTTCAATTGTATTCTTTTTGTAAAGAGTTTGTTAATACAATTTTTCAGGGTGCTTTCTTGTATCTCTTGTTCTTGCCATCTATCATTCTAATTACTTGTCAATATGATTTAATTTTGCGTTTATTGCTTTCACAATTGTAATCTATTGTTGGTTGATCCCCCAACATTCCCAATACAAGAAAAATGCAAATTTTTAGCCTAAGTTAAAACATGCATAAAATGAAAAATATAAGTCATTTACATGAACCATCAGATCCCTCATGTACCTCCTTAATCCCTCTAATCACACCCCAGAGCACTCAGGTGAAAGCTACAAGATCAATCTGTTAGACAAGTTGTAGTGATGGGTCAAAAAATGCAAGTTTTTGTCAGTGAACAAGCAACTTCTCCAGCTTCAACTGACATTTCTACCTCTAGGACCTCCACCTATGATTATATCACTTTAATCATGTCCAAATAGGTAAATTAAATGTTATTGTTCTACCATGACATTTGAATCCACCTATAAGTGTATTTTCACTACCATTTTGGAGAGTGGAAACACTAACATTAAATTTTGTCAAAGTTGAAGTTGTGGTTGCAGAACTCTAGTTCTTATGCTTCATGGGTGAAAAATGACACCACAAACATGTTCAGGGGAGGGGAAGATAACCTATAGGACCAGGTTCTTGGCCTCCTGTCAGGCCTAATTGACAAACCCACCACCCATTCCAACCTCAAGAACACCCTTCCTAATATAAGAAAAATGCATTTTTTAGCCTAAATTCAAACACACATCAAATGAAAAATGTAAGTCAGTTACATAAAATTTTAGATTCCTCACATATCTCCTTAATCCCTCTAATAGTACTCAAGAGCACTCAGGTGGAAGCTTTGAGATCAATCTATTAGACAAGTTACAATGATGAGTCCAAAAATACACGTTTTTATAAGTGAACAAGCAACTTCTCGAGCTCCAACTGGCATTTCTACCTCTAAGACCTCCACCTATGAATCTATCACTTTGGTCACATCTATATAGGTAAATTACATGTTATTGTGCTACCACTATGTTTGAATCCACTCAAAAGTACATTTTCACTACCGTTCTAGAGAGCAGAAACACTAACAACAAATGTTGTCAATGCTAAAGTTATGGTTGTAGAACTCTAGTTTCAATGTTTCATGGATGAAAACTGACACCACCAACACATTTGAGGGGGTAAGATAATGTCTAAGATCAGGTTATTGGCCTCTTATTAGGCTCAATTCATAAACCCACCACCCATTCCAGCCTCAAGAACACCCTTCTCAATATAAGAAAAATGCAAATTTTTAGCTTAAGTTCAAACACACATAAAATGAAAAATGTAAGTCATTTATATGAACCATCATATCCCTTATGTGCCTCCTTAAGCCCTATAATCACACCCTAGAACAAACATGCATAAAACGTAAGCTAACTCTACTCTAACCTTGATAGTATCAATAATAGCTTCATGATTTGACTCCTAAACTTTCCATAGTTTCCTGTTTAATGGCCTCCCATGATATTTTTGTAATTGAATATTTGTTGCAAGAATAGAATTTGAATAATGCATTATCTTCATGCACATTTCAAACTCTTTGAACAACCATTGATATAATTTTTTTATAAGTTATCATCAAAACCAAGTTTTAGTGACTACCACTGACCCAGTGGGATAGTCAATATTTTATCCATCTGTAATTGGGGAAGTCAATTTCTTCTTTCTCTCTACACACCGACACAGGTAGTAATTAGTGCCTTATTCATTATTCTCATCTATAATAACTATAAAAACATGCCCTGTACATCATAAAAAATCATTTTTACTGACAATATGAAGATATATAAATAATGAGAATAAATTGTACATAATGAAAAATATTCTACCTAGCTACACTAGATCAATTACATGGTCAAAGTCATCTGATGATGTCATATATATAGGTTGTAATGCTATTGGACCCTGATATGTGTTTATTGGAATCAAAGGTTTGGAACTTCAATCATCTACCCACTCTTGTGACTCACACTCATTCCAAACAGAGCCCACACATGCAGAATATAAACATGTCAAGTGTCTCGTATGAACAATCCAAGAACTTGCATTTGAGCTACGAAATGAGTGGAGGTCACTTGAATGCATTAGAGTCATATAATCCTCATAATTTGCCAAGTTTTCTTCCTCCATTGACCAAAAATGTCTATGAATAGTAAAATTTGGCTAAGCACCATGACATGTATTCTCATTACACCATTCAACCATAGTTTTAACATCTGTCAAATGAACACCCTCTTCAAATTTCAACTCCTCCCTTGTAATAGCTCTTTTTACACATGATCCAACACTGTCATGCTCCCCTTTTCCATGGCCAACCTTGATGAAACTCCAAGTGTGTTCTACACTTGTGGTAATGTGCATCTTGCTCAACTAATAAAACATTCATGCATTTTTGAATTGCTATGTGCAATTGTCTAACCAAATTTAATGTTGATTGAAATTAATGTTCCTCTAACTCAACTATTCATAGAACTTTTAAAAACAACCTTGCACATACTCTGAACAATGTGATTTGTCATCTTTGATATCAAAATGGTACTCCATTAATATTTTTCATTATTGTTTTGTACTATCAAGTGCATGCATGAATTCTATATGCATGAATATGGCAACTTGTGATGAGTTGTAATACTATGATTAAACTTCCATTTGGGGTTTGAATGTGTAATTATCTAAAAAATCAACTACTGAAATAATGGAACCAAGTGAGAATGTATCCTTGTATATCTTGAAATGTTCATCAACCATCTAGCCTTATGTGTGTGCCTTGCATAGTCATAAACAATCTTCTCCCTAAATTTAACCAAATTTTTTGAAATAGGTATCTTTTTTGTAACAAGCTCACACCTTTTAGATTCTTTGCCATATTTTACTTGATAAGTCACTAATTTATATTTGCTTAAACTAACTAATTCCTATCTAATTGTACTTGTAATCTTCTCATGGATACATTTTTTTAATTTTGGCAATCCACCATAAATGCTACAATTTCCATTTAAACATGATTTGTTGTAAAATAATTGTGCATCCAATCTTTTGTAGAATATAGTTGGAATAAATTCCTTGGTTAATTTTGGTGGTAATTCAATACCACACTCTTTCAAAATGTTAGTATGTAAAGTACAACAAATATAATGAAAAATATCATAATGCATTGAAAATTTAACATGTTGCCTACAACAATAAGTGGTGAGTGTGTTATTTATTTTAACATAAAAAGGTTTTGCTATCTCAAAATATCTTTGATAAATAGAAATTTGTGGATGTTTTTCCAAAAATTTAGAGTAAAATTGTGTTTGAGTCATATCTAATAAATGTTTTGGATGTAGTTCACGGTTATGAGAACCAACTCTTCTTTTCACAACATCTCTTGCATTGGGTGAAACTCTTGTATTGTCTTTCCAAAATTGAGCAAGTAACTTTTTGAGAGTATCGGTTATAGCCTTGTCCTTTCATGAAAGTCTACTAGAGAATGCCCAAAGCTCATTATTATTAGGTTCTTTAAGTATTTCACGTCTTGAAATTACTTTCATTAATGTTTTTCTATTTATATCAAGTGTTCAACTTATTTTTGAAATCAGTCATTTTTTCATTGTTTCAGTACTTACTGCACAAGTTATCATTATACATCAGGTAGCATTACAATATTTATTACATGATCTTGAGCCTTTAATATGATATGCATCATGTAGATTTCCAATAATTTCATCATTTTCATCATCCATATTAGATGTTCTTAGTCCTAATGTGTACATTATAGGTCTCTTCTTAATCAATTTTATCAATGAAATAAATAATTGACATCTTTGATTATCATACTCCAAATTATGAAAGAAAGGATCCCAAATTTGATTGAGCCGATCTTCTTGAATGGCGATCAAACATTTTGTTATGCATTGGTTTAAAAATATTTTCATCGACTTCAATTAAGTACTTGTCTTTTCTATGCACAATTCTTGACGGTGTTGGTAATGGTGGAATTTGTTGAGATGGTGTTTCAAAACCGTTATTACTTTCATTGCTTAGAGGTGGGATGACATTAAATTCTTCATTGTTAATTTCTTCATTATATGTTTCCATGAATTTTTTTTGATGCTTAATTTCATCATTATTTGTTTCCATCAAAATTTATTCATTTATGGGGGGTGAATCATCATACATAGACTCATCATCAATAAAATAAAAAACTTGGAACTTTGAATGTGAACTTCCAACATTAACTAATTCATTATTTTCAATTTCATTATTATTCATTTCATTATGGTCAATTTCATTATTATTCATTTCATTATGGTCAATTTCAACATTATTCAATTTATTATAGTCAATATCATCATTGCTTAATTCATTATCATCAATTGGCTCATTATCTATGGCATTTGGTTCATCAAGATCATGGTTTATACCTTGTTTACCATGAACATTTTGCATTAGTAGCTTGTGTTTCTCTTTGAAATATTCTAATTCCTCTAGTGTTTTGTTCTTTAATAAATTCCTCTTCCTCTTCGAATGTGATCTGGAACCCATCAAAAGGGATAATTGACAACTTTTCAAAGGTGGGGTCAAGTACATAAGTATGTAGATCTCATAGAAGTACATGTAGAGAATATTTATATAGATAAAAGACTCAATTTGGGATACAAATAGTCATTGATAAGTGAGTTTATCACTAAAGTAATAATAATATAATCATGTTATATAGCATGATCATATTATTAAATAATGCGATCACATTATGTTTTCTATAAGGTTCTAACACATCCAACCCATTGAGAAGTTGATATCAACAATAACGCGATCGTGTTATTATTGATATAAGTTATGGTGTTGGAAGTTGGCAATGAGGACCGAGTGTTGCTTATGTTAAGAATAACATGATTGCATTATTAAATAATGTGATCATGTTATGCTTAATGTAGATAAGGGATTATAGATTAGGGATTAAGGAAAATTAGTGCATTAGATTTATGGATTATTGATTAGGGATTATAATTTATGTTTTAAGAATTAGGGATTACAATTAAGGTCCAAAGTGAAGTTGCATGGCTATTGGGACCTTTCCCCTAGAATGGCTTGGCTTTATGGATACTTACATTGCTCCCTACGTTAAAGCCCATGGTTTTGAATTGACATTACAATGGAAGGGAAATGACTCCCCATAAATTGAAATGATGTGTGCATTTAATAAAATAGAAGTTAGCATGATTTTATGACATACATGGCATGAAAATGTTTTTAGGCATGTTTCCCAAAGTGCATTAAACACCATATCTCTTATAGTTTCAATTTGTTAACTGGCTAGCCAATATGTTTCCAAAAGCTCATTAAATTCTATGGTATTACTTCTTATGTCATTTTTGTCTTCTCCTAATACTTGGAGAAAGAAGCTCTAAGCACATTGAAGCCCAAAATAATAATAATAAGTCGTTAACAATAAAATGTGTTTTTGGGTGTCATCATGCAGATTGAGTGAATTAGTCAAATGGGGTAATCAGTCATGTGATTTAGCTCAAAAGGTGCCCTATAAACTTAATTCTTAGTCTAAAAATGATGTTAATTTGGGCTAAAATGATTAGTTCAAGGTTTAAAGAGTTTATATTTAAGGTTTAGAGTTTAGGGATTAAGAAATTTAAGGATTAGGGCTAAGCGTATAGGTTTTAAGGTATATTTATGTAATCGTGTAGGCAATTGGGGAAACTTTGGGAGCCTTGAACCTATATCTGTGATTACAAAATGTGAATTTAGGATCAATTATCCCCCACATCATCATAGATTGGGCTTGCGAAGTCAATTATGGTAATGAGTGACGTAATTTTAACCAAGTTCATCCTTGTGAACCTAATTCTTACTATATATATATATATATATATATATATATATATATATATATATATATAACCAAGTTCATCCCTGTGAACGTAATTCTTACTATATATATATAAAGGATGTTAATTGGAGATAAATTTATTGGTTTAGGGTCTATAATTTTAAGTGTTTAGGGTTTAGGGCTTATGGCTTAGGTTTTTTAATGTAAATGATATAGGGTTTGGGGTTAAAGTTAAATAGTACATGGTAACTTAGGGTTTAAGATATTAGATATAGGGTCCAATCACTAAGGTAATTGAAGAACATTTGAGATGATTGTGACACCTATTTATGACTTGATTACCTTCATGTTTGCATAAATCTGATAAAATTAGGGTCAATTATGCCATGCATATGTTGCTTACATGTTATACAATCGATTGAGCCATAAATTTAGTTTAGGGGCTCAATTTTGCCTAGATCAAGTAGGGAATTGTATAAATTGATTAATTGGATCAATTCATGATAAAAGATTGATCTTTTGATTTTAACCCAAATCACGTGCATATTGAGTGAATTAGTCAAATGGGTCAATCAATCATGTGATTTAGGCCAAACTAAGCCTTGTGAACTTAATTATTAGTAGTAAATGATGTTAATTTAGGCTAAAATGATTGGTTTAAGGTTTAAAGAGTTTATGTTTATAGTAAATAGAGTTTAGGGATTAGGAACTTTAGAGATTAAGGCTTAGGGTATAAGTTTTTGGGTATATAAGGTACAATAATGATGGTGATTGAAGAAAATTTGAGCTCCTTAAATGTAGATCAGTGAGTAAAGAATGTGAATTTGGGATCAATTATCCCCACATCATCACATATTGAACCTACAAAGTCAATTGTGGTAATGATTGATGTAATTTTAACCAAGTTCATCCCTGTGAACCTATTTCTTACTATATATAAAGGATGTTAATTGGGGCTAAATTGATCCCAGGGGCCTACTGAGCCTCAATGTAAGGAATTTTATCCATATGATATCAATTGGAGATCCAAGTGCTCACCATATTAAAAAAATAATTACTTTTTGAATTTGATGTGTAATTCAGTCCAAAGGAGTAGTGTGCAAGTAATTACATTCATATATAATGGAAATTAGGGATTACTTGTCCCTGATTGCATACCATATTGAACCAATCGAGTATTTTTTTCTTGATGATACATAATTAGGGCCAATCAAGGCTTGCCCAACGAATTGTGTCAACATAATTTTAATTAGAGCCCTTATTGCACACCTTATTCAAATAATTGAGTGTTATCATAAATCTAATATGAAATCATGACCAATTTAACCCTCTATAAGGAATTATAGATCTATCTTTAATAATAATCAAGATTCTGATTGTGCACCAAATTCAACAAAAAGAATATTTGGTTCAATATGATATATGAAATTTAGTCCAAACAAGCCTTGTGCAAGAAATTTCATCCTTCTACTATCAATCGAGGGATCTATTGGACCCAAATACATAACATATTAAATAAACCAATTATTTAGTTCAATTGAATTTGTAATTATGGCCAATCAGGGCTCATGTAAGTAACTGAATACATCTAATGTCAATTACAACTTCGTTGGCCCTGATTGTAAACTATATCCAGCTAATAATGCATTTGGTTTTATCTTATATACATAATTAGGGCCAACTGAGCCTCATTAAGGTGATTTTGTCCATATAATGTTCCTTTAGCCCCAATTACACACCATATTGAACCAATTAAGTATTTAGGCTCAATATGATATGAAATTAGGGCCACTAAATCCCCAAGCAAGGAATTCCATCCATCTAATGTCATTTGGGGATTTATTTAAACACCATGTTAAATAAATTAATTTTTTTTTCAATAATATACATAATTGAGGACAACTAAGTCTTGTGTAATTAATTGCTTTCACCTATAATATCAATTGAGGCATTTTTCATCCCATGCAACAAATTTTGTCCATCTAATTTGTCCATTGTGAATATTTTTCCCTAATTGCACATCATATTTAACCAATCGAGTATTTTCTTTAGTATAATCTTTATAATTAAAATTAATTGGTCCCCATGCAATGATTCCTTCAATATAATGTCAATTAGGTATTTGATAACACATGTCATAATAGACATCAATTAGGGATTTGATAACACATGTCATATTAGATAATAATCTTAACACTACTAGGCCTAATGGCTCCTATTCAGGTTTTAAGATGTTTAGAATATATAACATGATCATGATATTTGAATTCAAATTCAATTCCCATGCCTTTTGGCTTAAGAATGGCTTGGAGTCTCGAGCCAAAGGCTTGGACTGTCAATGTACAACTGAGTATTTAAAGGTATGAAAATAAATAACAAATTTCAACTTTGATTGCCAAACACACTAAGAATTTCAATGTGAAAATCAAAAAAATTAAGACTTTGCAATTAGCACGTTCTCCTCTTTTCAAAAATATGTTTCTTATATTTTTTTGAGTAATTTAAGGTTTCAAACTATTTTTATTTCTAACTATGCCTTTTTTAGGCCACTACATGCCGCAAACATACATGCCTATACATGTTCATGTAATTTGTGTTTCGTTGATCCAAGTGAAAAAAAATTGTATGGTGATGTAGTACACTTAATTCTACACACATTAAAAAAAATTGATTTCCATTTTTTTTTTGAGGAAGTTAGGCCTGACTCAGATGATTATCCATTTCTTTGTTAGTGTTTAGGATCTATTTACTTACAAAATTCATAAAAAAAAAGTATTCATTGAAAAAATACAAAAAAATATAGGTGATGTGATAACATATTTTATCTAAATATTTCCCAAAGGGTTTCAAATAATATTAAATACAGCTCAAAAATTGGTGCATGTCACGATCGTCTATCTACTATGTTTTCTAAAAAAAAATTGGAGTTCCTATTCAAATTTTAGATGTTTGACCTAGTTATACTTAACCATTTAAAAAAAAATCAGCTTTTTGGAAACTAGACTCGAAATGCTATTTTTCATGTTTTTACACCATCTTCAAATTTGGAGTGTAGATATGTTAAATTATCTACAAGAAGTTCAAATTTTTTAAATTTCAAAAAAATCATGTCCACGAGTAGGCCACTTTTTGTCCCCAACTTTGTGTACTTATCCTGAAACTAAGTAAGAAAGAATAAATTGGAGATAATGAAAAATGCATAAAATATCAATAAGGTTTATTGTTTATTTGAATATCTTTACATAATAACATTTAAAATATGAAAAAATAATGTTTTTATGAATGCCTCTATTTTTCTCTTCTCTAGACCTTTATGTGAATAGATTTTTTTTAAGTTAACAAACTTCAAAAATTTATATTGGTATAATGAGAATGAGAAAGACTCATGAGAAGCTAATTGTTTTATATTTTAATACATAATAATTGTCTATAATGAATTAGTTTAATATAATTTAGATTAATTATTGAAATGTAATCATGAATGGATAACCGTCATCAAACAAAAATAAGAAAGGCAAGTCGACCATAAAATTTTATTCTTTTGGAATATTGAAGACATTGCTCATGACAACGAATGAGGTAATTCGCACAAAACATGTACATGTGAAGTTGAAGCCTGTTTTATATGCATGGGATAAGATAAATGACCGATAAGGACACATGCTTAACATGAGGGGTATTACATTCTCCCCTATTAAAGAGGCATCATCCTTGAGCAAAAAATACAATGAGGAATAGAAAACCAAACATCTAATCTCAAATATTCCTAAAATCCCAAAAGAATCAATTGATACCCATAGTTCCACTGATATGAGCATGTGAGTGTAAGTTCCACTTTGATGTAAATCATACTACTAAGAATGACAAGAACCAATCCATGGAGATATTAATATGCTAAGATAAGTTTCATTCCATGGCAAAACCAACTGAGAAAAATGATCAATATTGATAACCAGGCAACCATAAACATATCGTCAATATAAAATATCTATTGAAGGAGAAGAAAAACATGGGGATGCCTCCCTCTCACTCTACCATATCTTGGACACAAGAGAGAAATATCAATGCTATAATAAAAGAGTAATCATTGTGCCCTAAAATTAATCTCCTTAGACCTCCCAAGAAATAGTAAAGCAAGTGCTTTAGCTAAATCTTGTATAAAACCACCATGTCTGGTGGGCAGGAGGATGGATCAAGATTTGACCTTGTAAGCTTATGCATCACACCCTCAATTTATATTCCAAACTAATTGTTATCCCTCATACATGCAACAAGTGTACAATGTTCACATTATGACATATAAAAAACTAACATTTACCATCAACAAATAATTCAAAGTCAACTAATCAAAATGAAGAATTGATTTAAGACCAAGTAGTCTAAAACAAGTGTTAAACCTATAAAATAACTTTTTAATTCAAATAAATGCAAGTAAAAGATCAGTTGAATAACTTTTTGCATCTTAAAATAAAAAAAAGTGTTATTTTCAAAACAAATTAATTTGTTATTCAAATTAAAATTTCCAACATAACAATATTGAAAACAATTCACATCACGTGGACTATGTGGCTTTGGGAATCAACTCAAGGGGAGAATGACATATGTAACAATCAAATATGTTTCAGTTACCTCCTAGAGGTAAGAGCAATAAGCAGAAATATCTCTAGATGCATGGGGCTCAACATAGAGTACTACACATGAAGGTTATCATTCAACAATAATTATGGGTGAGTGGAGGGACACTATGTTTGTAGGGTGACTATTATGCATGAAGCCTAGGGGGATCACCTAAAATAATCAAGGCCCACTTCATAAAAAATGGTATAAGTGGGTTTTTAGCCTATGAAAATCTCCACTTCCTAACCCATAACTTGGTCACACCATCATGGACAAGGATTTAAACATCCTTCAAATCCCATACTTGTATCATGCTCAAACATAGAGAAGTGATGTAGTGTTACACTACATGACATTTTACATAAAAATTAGAAATACACAACTTAGTAGTTCACATAAATGGAATACACACAAAACATAACATCGATACATTTACATTAACATAGATACAAATAGGTAATAGAGTAATTGACATTTCATACATCATGTTTGCACACTATACTATGATATAGAGAAAATGGATTTGTTTCAGAGTTGTTATAAATTTACACTAGCATGTAGGGTTTACAACAAGAAATTTTCATATATATACAACATTAATTTTAAATAGAGGTCAAAACAAAGTATTAAAAAAACTTGGTGACATCAGGCCTCAAGCCTTCATAATAGTGAGTAGGGAGAATACAAATCCATAACAACATAACAAAGTTGGATCATTGACATGACATGATGTAAATAGTTAACCTCTTAGTCCACAACTAAATAAATCATGTCACCACTAGAACCATAAATCATTGAAGGATCTCAACTTATCTAAAAATAATGTTTTAAAACATGTATTTTGCTAAAATTTCTTAGTGTCTCATAACAAGATGTACATGTCTTCAATGTGTTTTCAAATATCTTACCAACATGATTTTTATCTGCTACAGAAGATAATTGAACTAAAATTAATAATTTACCAAAATTTCCCAGTGTTGACCTTGAGCTATGATACTAAAATGTCATGCCCAAAAATTTTCATGACTCAATTACATGAAAACACACACCATTTTTTAATGAACATTATAAAACTACGCTACATTCAATGTGTGTTGCCTAGTCACTTTCACGACTTGATATGCACCAAGCATCAACATAACTCATGAGCCAAAAGACAAGAATAAAAAAAATGATCACACAATTGCTACACAATCATGCCAACCCTAATCTAGCCTAAGCCTAGACATGATTCCCCACTTCAACATGGTTTCTTACATATCCACTAATCAGAATCAGGGTCAGATGTAGTTATTTGATATAACATATGAAGAGTCTCTTCCATGAGACATTATCCTAAAGAGTTTTGGTAATCTAAGTTAATTAGCTAAAAACTAATATAACACCAACAAGATTAATATAAGCTCTAGACATTTTAAGGAACACGACTAGCCACATACTCAAACAATATCTAACACCTTAACTTCTTAAGGTGCGAACACTTACCTAAGGGTAATAACATTCAAGTAATTAAGAGATAAAGATTAAGATAACCATGTTCCTTTAACTACAAGGAGAAGTATCAAAAATCCTCACAATGGCCAACTCACATTTAAAGTGAATTTGTTGGGATGATCAGTATCTAACATCAATCCTATGTTCTTACACAATGTAATATTGATGGAGCCCTATAAATGCATAATGAAGGGCTTATATATATTTGTTGTCATAATTCTCACAACATTATAACTTATAAGGTTACCAAGAGCCTTCACTTTTGAAAAATAACATATTTTTTTTCACTTATGAGTCTCTTAAGACAATTACATGTATTGGTCTACAAATAAGTACCATGGTATATCATAACACCGACTTAAAATATTATAAATTCTAGAAACAAGTTTCATCGACTTACTAGAAAAAATAAGATTGGCAAACCTACTAGTTTCTAGTTACATTAACCGATTTCTATATTGATGCCTCAAATGTGGGATTTGTTATAGCCTCCTTCAAATGGACAGATAGAGATTGCTTGGCATAGAAAGTGTCAGTGCCTATTCACCCATGAACCTCATCCATATTTGAATAAAGTGTTTTATGGTGATTATTAAGGATGCAAGTCCTTTTCACAACATCTCGATGAACTTTTACTCTTTATTATGCACCCTCAATATCAATAGTAAAATCTTAATAAGCAAAAAGCTCAAATAAAAGTATATGATGAAATAACATAAAAAGACCCTAAACGAGGTCATGGACAAGAGAAAGATAACCTTACCATAAAATAGTCCAAAAATCTATTCAAATGTTTCGTGGTTATTATATGCATTCATGAACATCATACTCCATATTTGATAATAATGTTATGAATTTGTAGAGAATGTCATCTCCTTAACTCATACAAAATGGTAACTTTTATCACCTTAAGGAAAATTACTAGCTGTATGATTTTGAAAAGTGAATTGATTAAAAATACATTGAAAGGTCATATACAACCTATCTTAAATGAAATCATTTTGAAATACATCATAAGAAGTGCACCCCCAAAAATTCTCTCTAATTCTATGTTACAATCGATGCACACACTCCATATACCTCTATTTATTATGTCATGCAAAATAATATGCATAATTTTAAAAGGTCTTTGCTAACCATAATTTTTTTTTCTACCAAATACATTTTAAAAATTCATTATTCAAGGATTTTTTCTTGCATATAAATAATTACACGAAAAATCATTTTTATTAAACTTTAACTTCTCCTCCAACGACTAAAAATTCCCCACTATCACGTGACCTATAGAATGTATATGGCACCTAGAATGTATGAGAAGAAAAATTTAGATCTTACACAACATTATAACACCAATTATCTTAATATCATTGTACAACAAAATCATACCAAGTTCAATTATTATATTTCTACACTAAGGTTTGCATTTTACAATTTAGTTAATATCTTCAGCCATGTTATAGTGATATACAAAAAATTCTAGCTAAAAATAAGGGTATCAGTCCACCAAAGGAGTAAGCGGAATGGAAAAAAAAACATGACCACGTTTAATATCTCACTAATAGGTTATTTATTTAAGGGAAGGTAGTGCACACAACTCAAAATAACAATGCATAATTCTCTTCAATATCTTACAACCTAAATTACGGTTTAAAATTTGTTGTCTTTTTTTCATTGTACATTTGACAATTCAATTTTCATGTGGGACACCAAATTTTATCCAAAACAATTGTAGATTTAAAAAAATTAGAGCAATTAATTATCCTCTTATTTAAAGTGCATGCTTTTTAAATTTTCAGAAAATCGTTAATTTTAATAAGAACTTACCGAGATTTTTTTAAAAATAATTTAATAAAATTTATATTAGTGAAACTTTTATATTGTATTTGTAAGGTAATGATAAAAATATTAAAAGTGATATATAAATACTTCTATTCTAATTTTTTCTGATGTAATAACTCTGACCTCAACTGTCTAACCATCCTAATTTTAAATGAAGTATAATAACTTTTATAGTTTCATTTCATAATTATAAATGTAAAAAGAATATCACCAATAATTGAATTTAATATATTAATCATTCAAAATATAGTAAATTTGACTCAATATTTAAATTTTTTTGTGTTAACAATCATCTAGTTTTTTAAATGATATGAAATGAAATAAGTTTAAATTTTAAAAATTTCTACAAAAGTCAATGAAATATCAAAAACATATAATTCGTTATATAGTTTAAGACGCACTGAATAATTAGTACCATTCCAAGAAGAAATTAAGTAAACACCAAAACCAAAAACTTAAAACTTTTAATAATCAAATGTATACATACCAAAACACTCGAGTCTGGATGTGGTAATACAAAATTATGACAAAATTTTGACCAATGATTAAAGGAGATTTTTTATCATTACAGTAATGAAGAGGCACGGGCATCCTATTTCTTAAGAAGTTGAAACTACTGCTATGGTGTTGAAACCAAACCAAAATTCACTACTCAAAAATACATTCTTTTATCACCCGTTTCTCCTCTCTCTTCCCCTCCTCCAAAAGGATGCAAAACAACTCTGTATGGTTTTTCATTTCAAAAACCATCCTTAATTTCTTAACGAGGATAAGATTTTAGCTTGAAGAAGAAATGTTGGAAGACTTAAATGCATTTTTTTCAATTTAAGCAATTTTATTTGTAAAAAAGGAGACAATTATGGTTATAGATGGACATAATGAATTTGGGAGAGTCTCGAAAGAATATAAAATATATTATGTCTTCATGAGATGTGGCTCGACTAGCCTATTATATAATTCGTCTAATTTTATTAATAATTAATTAATAATTATTTTATTTTATTTTTAATTAATTAATTTATTGTATGGTTCATTAATAGACAATCTAAAAAAAAATATATTTCTATACAACTTATGGTTTAGGTTGTATTTTTCATAATTTGATTCTAATTCTCATGAAGCAAGTAATAATTTATTAATCAAATCAATATACACATTAAAATTGACGGTTTACAGAGAGTAATGAAAGTAAGAATAAAAATCAGAGTTAATCACAAACACATAAAATAATTATAAACTTAATAATTAATTTGAATCTGTTTAGATACTAACATTTAAAATATAGAAAATAATGTTTTATCTATGCCTTTATTTCTCTTTCTTCCTAAAATTAATAAATTTGAAAAATTCACAAAGGTATAATGATAAAGAGAAAGACCCACGAGAAGTTAAAGATTTTATATATTAATACATAATCATTTTCTATAATGCTTTTGTTAAATATAATGTATATTAGTGTTTGAAATGTAAGGATGAATAAATATTCATCATCAAACAAAAATAAGAAAGGTAAGTAAATCATAAAATTATATTCTTATATAGTATCGAAGATGCTACTCACAAAATCTAGTGAGGCAATGCACACAAAAAATGTGCATGAGAAGTCTAAAAATGTGTTAGATGCATGGGATAAGATAAACGACTGATAAGGATTCATGCTTAATTCGAGGGGTGTTACAAAGGGTTGAGGATATTGAGGCTCCATTTTTTTTTTGGGGGTATAAATGATGTTATTGTGAAGAATTTTTATTAGTCTATCAAGATTTATTAGGTGTTGAATTAGATTGATTTGAATTATATTATAGTGGGGATTTTTGGTAGAATTTTTATTGGTTTAGTAAGTAAATTTTTAATGGTATTTTAATATCGGAACATGATGTGATGTTTTGTCTCCTAATGTGCTTTTGTGGATGATTTTAAGACTTCTATTTTTGGAAGGAGTATAAATAGTGTAAAGAGTATGGATAGAATTGTTGTCAAGATTTTGGATTTATCTTTATAGATCAACGAAGTTGTATCGGATAGATCAAGATTGAGATGGAGGGAAATCTCATCTCGAGGGATTTCATTCAAGGGTGGAGGTGGGAGGATTAAATATTAACCCATATGGAATATAAATGGGTTGAGGCTCACTTAAAATACCTTAAGGGGAGACATCATTGAAAATTGGTGGAAAAATTATAAAGCTTGGAAACATGAAGATAATCCAACCAATGGTGGGATATAATTCACATCGGGTTCAACATACTATATGATGATGGTAAATCCAAAGTGAATAAAATACTAATAAGTAAATGGAATTTTGAAAACCATCCAAATAATTGTGGGATAGGATTCACTTCATGTTTACCAAAATGCATAATGATGGTGAACCCAAAGTGAAGATAACACTAAGAATAAAATGGAAATGTGAAGATAATCTAATTAGCAATGGGATAAGATTCACATCAAGTTCATTAGAATTTATATGTGGGCTAAGATGACAAATATAACGATCCTCTCTCTCTATATACTAGGATACAAATAAGAGGTCAATAATATAAATCCTGCATATACTTGGATGGTATAATGATGGTGCTTAGAGTGGTTGTAGATCTAGTAGAGGGTAATCCACACTTAATGTCAAGGGTATAGAGTTCCAAAGATTATACCTAATATATGGGATATAGTTATAACTAGATATCAAGATAAATAAATGATCTAACAATGGTTAAAAAATGGGCATCAAGGATAAAATAAGCAAATCACATGAAATAAACTAAAATATAGGGGTAACCTAGATCCAATATAGAAATTAAACTAGACAAGAGATAAATGGTGTAGTGGTAGACATTACGTGTAGTCTATGCAACATAAAGTGGTAATGGAAATCCTGGGATTCCTATAACTATATCAACTTATTCATTATAAGGAGAAAGTAAGCATGGACAACAATATACATGCTATTATAACAATAAGCAAATTAGATCTATCTAGTAATCAAATAATGGAAAGATAATAAGGATATAGATACTTGTATGCATGGGCTAGGATTAACCTACAACTATCCTATCTCAATAGATTCATACTTAGATAAAGATTATAAAATAACACCTGTGATACTCAGTCACTTTGGGTAATGAACAATGAATTATGTAGATATAGGAGAGGGTTGCCTATGTGAAATCTAAGCATATGACATAAGTAAATAACTTGAGCACTAGACCTATACGAAAGTAAATGATTGCAAGTAATTAATGTAATTAACTATGCAAATAAAGTGAATAAAACTAGGGGGAAAAGGGTTTATAATGATAGTAATTGGTAGGGTGCCATGGTTAACCAAATGGGGATCCATGCAACCTAAGTTTGAATATGGAATTTCTAAGAAATCATATATCCACAACCAGTTAGGTGTAGAGATAACCTAGACAAAGACACACATACACATTCATTCACTAAGTAACAAGAAACATCTATCTAATACATAAATAAAGGAAAGAGTATAGGGTTAGAAATACTTATATTGGAGTCGACCCATTGAGCCCCAATCTCCCCCTTGGCTCAAATGGAGATTTTTAAGAGATGTTGTGGGTTGAAGAATTGAAATTGTTGGAAAAAAACTAGGAAAATACTAATGACTTCTATTGAATCTCCAAATACTACCACAACACAAGATTTATTAAAGATAAGGTTATATACCATAAAATCCTCCAAATATTACTTAGGGAAGAAGTGAAAGCAAAATTAGCCTATATATGGATGTGATGGAATGAATATGACCCATATATATACTAATTCAATACCCAAAACTAACCCTAAACTCTAATCTAATGGTATCGGCTAGGCCGATATAATATAGATGTTAGAAAATAAGCTTAGAACTGTATCGAGTTGGTTGATATAATACAAGAATGGAAAAAACACTAAACACACAATATCAACCTGGTCAATGCCATATGATATAAGGTAAACTGACACAATTTAGTAGTATAGGATGGAAAGAAGTAACTATAAATATAATATGAAGACTCTAGGATAATGATATGATTGATATGATAATGATATAGATAACAACATATCTCATAAAGCACCACGAGCCTAATGTTGTAGAAAAGGGGTGCACAAAGTTGTCTTAGTCATTTTTTAGCTTATTATAACCATATGCAAACATAGGATATTCCCTTTGCACTTAACATTTAGCACTCATTTGAATCAACATCAATCCACATAGGGCACATACCTTATGCACTCACCTAAAGTTATGCCATGGCACAAGACATCAATTATGGGACTTGGTCAATTCAAATAAGGATTTAAGTAGATCCATAGGAACAAGCCTTTCATGGTCTAATCCGAGTGGCCTATAGGCTCAAGCCTTTTGGTGTACTAATCCTAGAGTTATATGGGTGAAAACCTTGGTTAAACTAAGCCTAGTGTCATATCAACACTTGAAGGGTCAAAGGGCTACTTTCACTTTAAGTACTCATACTAGACTCACACTTCTAGTAAGGATGGAATCACTTAGCACAAGATATATAATTATTCTCTCTATAGATTTATGATGACATCATCATTCATTATAGGGATGATATTAATGACATGAGCTAGAAGCATGCATGAACTTAACATAATTAAATTTAAACTATAACATTATGTCTGTTAGACATTTTATTAACAAAGTAAAAGATGGTCAACCTAGAAATATTATGTGTTAATGCAATGAAATTCATCATTAACTATAATTTAAAATAGGGTATATAGTTTATGGTAGATTACATGTTCAATTCTTTCTACTTAACAACCTAGAGGCTCATAGATGAGCTTGGGTACTTACAAATGAAGCCTTCATGGCTTATAAACTATTACTAAGTGTAATGGCTATTAGATGCATGCATATAGAGTAAATTTATTCCACCAGAGGTTTGTTATAGTTTTTTATCTCTCTTACATCAACTAGTTCGAGCTCCTTTTATAACCTTTTGGAGCATCTCTATCAAGGTGGAATGTGCATGTCGAGTGCCAAGATGGAACTTTGGTGATCATTTTTGCTAGCTCCATGACCTCATGAATTTCACATTGTAGTCACTATGTTTTACCCAATAATTGAAGATGCCCTGAAGATCTAGGAACTAGTTAACCATTTGCTAGTTGGAGCAAGTTATGTGTTGCAACTTTCAATTAGCACCAAAATGCCAAAATATCATCATTAGACAAAATGATCCCTTCAAATTAATCTAGATGTCATGTTGGCATGAATTAGAGACTTAACAAAATAAGGTGCCCAACATCACCCCCTAAATTTTTTTTAGTTCATCTTCGCACTAGGATGTCAAGGTCTTAGGGGTGCAGAACTTAGGTGCACTCTCCTTAAGCTCGACACTAAAGTCTTCAAAGCCCTTAATTGTAAGATTTATTTCTTCAATGGTGCTGTCTATTTTGGTGGATGCAGTATTAAGTGAAAACACATCAATCTTCTCTAGCTCCTTTCAGAAGGCCTCTACATTTGCCTTTGCTTTTTCCACACTCTTATATAAGATCAATCCTTGCTCATAAGACTTAGTCTATAGAGCACAAAAGAGTGATTATATGTTTTACTCTTGATCCTTTATTTAATTATTGAATGCATTAATGCTCCCCATGATCTACACCTACTCTAACCTACTCATCAAGTATACATGTGCCATCAACTTCTCCTTCTCCTCCTTTGCCTGATTTTGATGCACATCTATGAATGAGACTTGTTTGGAGAATCTCAGGAAAATGTCATTGATTGCATCCGTGCCCTCTTTTAGTTTAGTGAAGTGGTCTTATACCTCTTCGTGATTACCAACTAGCTCCTTCTGTAGTAAAACATAAGGATCTTCTTCTTCTTATGCCAGCTCAAGTTTTAACATTGGGAGCATCTGCTCTACTAGCACACAAATCTTATCAAACTCTAAGAGGTTAAAAGTATTGATGCCAACTAGAAGGGATGGTCTGATCATCTCTATGCACTCACAGAGCTGTTGTAACTAAAATTTGGTGGCCTATACTTGATCTTTGGATAATTTATGGATCTTTTTCCATTTTCTTACCCTACCATCATTAATGATGTTCAAGTGCACAAATTCAGTGGCCATTCTGATTAGTGCATTCCTATATTGGATTGGGTTCATGGTGTGAGGGTTTATAAGGTGGGATTCCTACCCATCATCAAGGCTCTTCTAGGCTCAAAATAACCTTTTTAGGTGCCTCAAAATGAGGCTTATCCATATAGTGATTGATTACAAATGAGAGTTGTTTACGCATCCTAGTTATGGTGGCTTAGGGGGGCATAGTGTCATACATATAAAGTTATTCATTTACCCATCCCTTTTGTGCCTTCTCCCTTATTCTCATCTCCTTATTGTCCTTCTTGATGATGGCCATCTCTAATTATTTTTCCTCCTCTTCATTGGTGCCATTGCTCTCTTCGATGCTTTCCTCAGAGGATTAAACTATTTGATCCTTATGGGTTTATTCCTTGGACGTTTCCCCTTCATCTAATTCTTATTCTTGGGGATTGTCAATACATACCTCTAGGAAAATTCCTTCGACACTAGCGTCACCTTGTTTCTACTGGGGTTCCTTTGCTATCTCCATTTGTTTTTTTAAGGCACTAGAATCACCTTATTTTTGTTGAGGTACCCCTTCACTACTTGGGTATGCCTCTGGTGCATCTTTTTATACCTTCTTGGTGGAGGCACATTATTGCTTGTTTGAATGCTTCAACAGTTGGTCCTACGATTGTGGGAACCTTCATGGCCTTTTTATTTACCTTAGCCACTTATTTTTCTTTGGTAATTCTATGCTTCTCTTCAAGCACCAACACATTCTCAATGGCCTCTTCACTCAATCCTATTTTATTCTAAACCCTTCTTTTTTCCTCTTCTATTTGTAGAGGCAGTGTGGAAGGTTCTTCATTAGATGAGGGGTTTGTCGATTCCTCTGATTATGCAAGCATGATGGTCATGCTACTTTGTAGGGATTCCTATACATCTCTAATTATTAGATCCTCTTTTTTTCTTTGAGCTACAAGATATATATCTTTGCTCTTTCTTCTTTAGTCTCCTCCATTTTGGGTGCGAGGGTCACCTTTATCTCCATTTTTTCCAGAGTTATGGTAGGGAATGTAATTGGGTGCTTAGTCTTTTTCTTGTGTTTCCTACTGGAGGAATCACTTTTTGACATAAAGGTTACATGCTTATTAGGAGATGGGGGTGTAATTTTCTTCTCAAAGGAAATATTTAATAAGATGCATTTTGTTATCTCTTTAAGTTTCTTTCCTTGCTTATTTTGGAGTGTCTTTTGCTACATCTTGGGTGCAACCTTTCCTTCATCACTGATTAGGAGGGGGAAATCATCATCCTTCCCTAGAACACTGCCCTTCTTTCATGGCTTCATTTCATAGTATAGGTTGAAGATGCACCCATTTATTATATCTCTCTAGAGGGGATGAAGGTCCATCCTATCATATTCATCCTCTTCATCTCTGGTGGCCTTAGCTACTGGGTGTAAAAACTAGCACCTCAACCTACTCCTATCTTGATCCATGGTCTTGACCACAATATCTAGCAATTGAATCCTCCATAGAACCACCATGAAACACTTAAAAAATTTGTAAGACAACTTGAGCCATCCAAATAGGTATTCATCTATAAGTGCTAGGTGTACTACACATAAATTTTGCATTATAATAAAGGTTCCCATTCTCACCAAATTTTAGGGAAGTTCCTGAGGGATACACAAGTTAATCCTAAAGGCTTTGATGTGCCTATCACACCACCCTTACACCTCTGTATTGTACTTATATGATAAACTGGGTGGGAAAATGAAGTCTTGATAATTCATTGTAGGGGACTCATTTTTGGGTGAGAATACCCATAGGTTTTCATCATCACCATCTAACATAGATATATCCTCCATCACTATCAATATCATCATATATCTACACCTAAAGGTTTCACACACTCAGTTGCATTCTTGCACATTCTTAACAACCTCCTCAATAATGAATTTGGAGATGTTAAACTTCACCCCTTATGCCATGTTATGGGCAATGCATAAGAAGGTTTTGATGATGTCAGACCACCATCTACCAGGGCATAGTTTATAGCTAACTAGGTGTAGCTTCACCTTTGTGCCAATGTCCTAAATATCCTTAATCGGGAATGCAAACCCTAAATTTTAGTAGCCTAAGAGCTTTATGACCCTCTCAACTTCTACTTCATCTTCCATCATTTTATGGATGTCTGCCCTTGCACCTTGAAGCCCTGTGATCCTACTAATGAGGTACACTGAGATCCTCATGTGCCATCTTATGAAATGAAAATGGTTAGCATGTATGCATGATAGGAGGAATTATACCAATTACTCCATCTTTCCAAAGCTTGATAGCTCAAATAATTATGTTGCACTTGTTGTTACCAATTTAGCTTAGATGAAGATGTTAAAGAGTGTGGTACCTACCTTTGTATTTTTGTTAGTGTTGGCCATCTAATCTTGGTTCAACTCTTGTGCATTATTCTTTTTTGTGTGGTTATAATCCTTCAATTTGCACATGTGTGCAAAGGACACCGATTTCTCCCCCACCATGACCTTTGGGGGAACTGCATATCTCTATAAGAAAGCTTTATGCTTGTTTTTGGGTATATTATCATGACACTTACACCTTCTACCACATATGCCTCTCATTTTATAGTGGTTGTTTCTTTCACCATTTGTGCTTTCTTGACATCTTTCTATGACTATGATAGACCTATATTTAACCTTTTCTTACCCATTTTGAATTGATTATTAGTAAATTATGGTTGGTTTACCTTTCTAAAACCCTTAATTGTGTTTGGTGCTTCTTCACAGTTGCAGGATCTGCAACTTTGTTTTTAGCTCTCGAGCTTCCTACACCATTAATGGTATGCTTGTCATTCTGCAAAAATTCTACTACCCTATTTCTCTATCATTTACTCTCCACTCACCTCCTATTCAATTCTAAATAGAACACAATACTATCATGGTTTGATCATTCTCACTTGGGGGCAGTGGATGCTCTAGTTTTCATTGGTAGCATTTTCTTGTCTTTGAGTGGCTTTGACTCTGTTTGGATTTGTGTTTTGGTTTAAATTATCATAAGGTTTATAACTTGTTAAATTCTACCATTTTCCCCTTTATACTTTTTTTTAGCTACCTCATTAATGGCTGGCGATTAATGTCTTAGCGGCACATGGATTTCTTATAATCTTCTAAACCCACAAAATTTGCTAAAATATACCACTAAATCCTCATTTATTATAGATTTTAGTTCTTCTACCATCACAACATTAATTTTCCTAATGGTTTATTCAGTGAAGTGATAGGTGATTCAAATGGTCACTTCTCATTAACCATTAGGTGGGTATCATCTATCTCGATGATCTCTCCTGTGCTTTGTTCACCTTAGAGTGAACTTTGCCCTTCTTATGGTAACCTGGGTGAAACACTTCACATGTGCATGATTCAACATCCTCAATTCTATCTTTTATTAATGCTACACTTTCTTTCGATCACACCTCTCTTTCTTGGTCTATTTCTCTACATTTTCATGTCTCTTTCTTCAGCCTTCCCTATCGCATACAAATTCTTGCACTGGTCCTTCAATGATTCATTCTCTCTTCTTGATTTATTACACATAAGCATCTTGTACACCTTCACTTGTCAACTTGTACTCAACTTTCTCAACCTAGGAAACTTCATGCACCCAAAAACTTATGTGTCTACCCTCAAGCACTTAGAGAGCATCCATGATTGACTCACCGAACTAGATTTATGCATGTAAGTGCAAGAAGAGTTATCTTGTGGGAATGAATGTGTCATGCTTATTCACTCAACACAATGAAATAAACATAAGGAAAATTTTTGATTTCACCAAATTTTATTATGGTTAACATAAAGTAACTAACTTGTGATCGAGAAGTCAGTGTCTGATGGTGCAAACACCATCTTAGTGACTATAGGGCTTCAATCTATTGCCATTAAAATGTTCAAGGAAAGTTTCACCCATCATCATGTGTAACTCGCATGCGTTAGTCTATAATATACTATGGATGACATAAGGTCCCATCCACCTAATCTATAATTTTCCTAGGTGCTTGAGGTATTTGGAGTCATATAGAAAGAGTAGTGCACTTTTAGTAAATACCATGTGCTTGATGTGCTTATCATGCTATAGCTTCTAATGTGCCTTTTCTATTGGATAGCTCCATGTTGTTTGGGTGTGTGTCTTATCTAAGTGTTTTAATTCTTCCAGGCATATGCTCAAAGACCCTTGGTCATCCAATCAACTAATATAGATAATATGCAATGAGGTCACTAAAAATTCCATAGGTAAAATAAGCTCTGTGCCAAACACCAATTAAAATAGTGTAGCCTTATTCAGGCATTTGTATGTAGTATGATAGGCCCACAATACTTCTAACACATGATCATCCCAATATTTGTGACTAAAATCACATATCTTTGTGAGGCATGCTCCTAATATCTTATTAAATGCCTCTATGGTGTTATTCACTTGGGGATGGTAAGGTGTTTTTTATGGTGCACCACCATGTATTCAATTAGTAGGATCTAAACAATCTTATTGATGAAATTTGTGACATAGTCACTAGTCAAACTAAGCAAGCATCCATAGTGACTTATAATATTCTCCCATATAAACCTTGTTGTGATGGTGGGTATATAATCTTTGGTTGGTGTTGCCTTAACCCACTTTGTAAAGTATTTTATGGCAGCCAAAATATATTATGCACCTATGCACCTCATAGTGGGATTAATAGGCCCCAAAAAGTCAATGACCCATTGTTAAAATGACACTTGGGTAAGGATGGGGATGATAGGCATCTCATCCTTATGGTTTAGTTTTCCCATGCACTGGTAGATGTCACATGCTTTGGTGCATTATTTTGCATCCTCGAATAGAGTTGGCCACCACAAGCTTGATTATAGTACCTTACACACTGTAGCATCTCTTGTGTAATGGACTTTAACAATACCCTCATGTACCTATCATAATATTGAATCCCATTCATGCTCTAGGACACATCAATACATGACTTCATCATAACTCAATTTATATAGTTCCCCACTAATGTGTTGAAAATGGGTGACTTAAATTATGAGCTAATTCTTTTCCTTAGTCGTTATGGTCTAAGGCACATATTTGGAGGTTAGAAATGCGATAATCTATATTAAGTCTTTGAGGATGCACTGGAATCTATAAAGTTATGCACTAGATGTATCATTTTCAATTTGCACTACCACATTGCCAGAGTTGATGTAGGATAGATGGTCTGGGCCCAAGTTTTATTTTTCAGGCTTTACTACAATGAAGAACTAGAACTCTTGAAACAAAATAATACATTAACAAAGTCCCTATGTAGAATGGGCTTGTTCACCAAGTATTTAAGCACCTCATAATTAATGAAGAAAATAAAGTGGGTAGCCAATAAGTACGCATTAAACTTATGCAGGGTGTAGACCATGGTAATCACCTCATACTTAGTTGTGGTGTAATTATATTTTACCTTGGTTAGTTTTCTACTTACAAAATAAATGGGATGATCTATTTTGCCTTTGCCTAGTTGCACTAGAATGGCACTGATCATAGTACTAGATTCATCAACATGGACATGTAAGGGAGTCATCCAGTTAGGAAATTGAAATATCAATGTGCTTGCTAGTTTGAGCTTTAGGGTCTCAAATTAATCTTCCTATGATGTGCCCCAATAGAATGGGCCATCCTTTCGAAAGAGATCTTCTAGCAATGCTACAATCTTTGCATAATTCCTTATGAACTTACTATAATACCCATAATGTACAAGAAAGGTGTGAATGTATTTCTACCTTGATGGGGTCTAAATCTTAAGGATGGTTGTGATATTTCCTGGATCAATGAGAAAACCATCTTTGTAGATGATGTACACGAGCAAAGTGCCAAATGACATTGTGAAAGTACACTTTTTGAGGTTCAAATAAATCTGTAATTGCCTTCACCTTTCAAACATCAAGCACAAGTTATCATAGTGATCCTTCACTAATCCATACATATTCCAATCATCTAAGAGTACTTGGAGGTATTTGTGAATGAAGACATTTAAAGCGGTGATCACAACTCAGGAGAACATGGCTGGTGCATTATTTAGTCCAAAGGGCATCATGTTGTATGCAAAACAACCCCATTCTGTCACAAAGGTAATTTTGGGCTTGTCTTCCTCCTTGATCTATACTTGATGGTATCTTGATAACCCATCAATAAAAGTGTATATATCATAGCCTATGATGCCATCCAAGACTTCATCAGTAAATGGAATTAAAAATGGGTCAGCCACACATGCAATGTTCAAGAATCTGTAATTGACACAAATTTGGATGCACCCATCTTTCTTGATGTTGATGACCATGGGACTAAACCATTTAGATTCCTGGAAAAGGTTGTTGATGCTTGTGATTAGCATGCCATACATCTCCATCTTGACCTTGGTGCAAAGATTGGGGTTCATCTTGTAAGGCTGCTTCTTGATAGGTCTTGCACCATCGACTAGCTTGATGCTCATCTTCTTGAGGGATGGGAGTGTGACTTTCATGTCTCTATAGTTCTAAGGGAAAAAATCTTGGAATTCCTTTAGGAGATTCAAAATACATGCCAGCTTCTTGTTAGACTAATAAGCACCTAAAGTAGCAATCTTTGGTTCCCCTTCTAAGCTGATATCTACGTTTTTAATTTTTAACGGTGTGTGGTAGGGTTCATTCTTCTCCTAGTGTAAATCCTTGACCTATCTACTGCCCTCAATTATTTCTATCCAAAGATGGGTAGTGTCTTCTTCTTCTAGGGCACTATCCTCAACTTGGCACACTAACTTCCTTTTGCCTATAAAATTCTTCCAATTATATGCCTTTCATGTTTCATCATATTCATCACTAGAGTCACTATTAAGAGTTTTCTCTTCGAAGAAGGTTGGGAGTGCTAACCCTTTTTACTAAACATGTATTTTAGGCACTCTTCTAGTATTTTAGTGTTCTCAAACACTAACCTTCAAACTACCTGTAGTGGCTCAATCAATTCAAGGTTTTGTAAAGAAAAAGAGGTGTGAACAAACCACTTCTTAAGGGTATCTCAATTGGCTATCTTGTGGTGCATCTCATTGAAAATGTACCATGCCCATGTCCAAGTCTTCAAGGTCCCATAGAAGGTGTGCACCCATAGATTCTTTGGGGTGTTTTTGCTCTAGATAGTATATATTTCATTGCATAAGCACACGTGTGCTATAGGGTCAGAGTTACCAAAGTAGGTAGAGATGTCTAGGTCCTCATTTCTCTTTTTAAATATATTGCAAATGGATACCTTCATATCTTGCCAAGTTGGCAAGCCAGGCTTTTTCACTACCCACCAATGAGCGACAGTTCTCTTCAATGTATACACTAGTGTGCCCATTATATCCACCTCTTTTGGGATACATGATTTGAGGTCATAGACATAGTCTTCCATTGGATTATTCACCTCATATCTTAGGATTGCTACAAGTTTGCCCTTACTAAGGTGAAACACTCTCTTTCCCTTCTTTTTGGTATAAGGGACCCATGTTTTAGAAGCATGATCAATCTAGACCTAGCCTATCTTTACTGGTTTTGGTGCCTTCACATGTACTAAGTGGCACCGCCAACTAGTGGTCTCATATGCTTCCTCAACCCATCAATCATAGGGAACATCAGTGGTATTTGAGGCTAATTGTCCATCTTTCCAAGAGAGGAATCCTCGATCATTTAGGTCTAGAGTCTTGGTACCTTACATCATGATGGTATAGATGTGGTTGATCTCATATTCGATGTCCATGCTCTTGATATAGGCGGTCCTTGGTAATTTGAGAGGGGTATAAATACCTTCTCTTTTCCATTTTCAAAGGTCATGCAGTGACTTTTAAAGTGCATATCTGCATTATTTTCAAAACACCATGGCCTTCCAAGAAATGTTGGGTAGTTATCCTATTCCTATAACTCGATCACTTCAAAGTCAATGTAGAATTAAGTACCCATGATATCTACAACTGTGCTCTTCAATATTTTGATCAACTATGCCCTAGTCTTATTGGCCATGAAGAGTACATGAGGGGAAGGTCTCAAGGTTGGCCTACCTATTTTCTCCTAGGCATTCTTGGTCAAGTTGTAAACCATAATGCATGTGTCTATAAGGACCTCACAGATAGACCATCCATCAATAGTTGCATGTATTAGGAGTTTTTGGTCATATTAAACATTTTATGTATGTTAAACTTCTTATACCCACTCCATACAAGGTGTGGTGATCTTAACTTGCTTTTGAATCACATGCTCTAGGAGCAATTTATTCAATAGGGGAACCATTCCCTCTATTTATAGAAGGTGTAGTATCTTAGTTAATTCTTGTATCTTAATTTCTTGGCTATCCTACTTCTTTTGAGATGCAACAACCTATACTGCTAGGTCTCATGCTAATTGCAGATTCCCTTGAAGGTTTTGGATTACACTCATGGCCTAATGTAATACATATTTTTAGTGCATTGAGTCTGAATAAGGTGAAACTTTGGGTTTAAGCCATGTTATGCACTTAGTGTGACCCTTATCCTCATATTCTAAGCATAACTTAGGTATCGACACAACTGGAAACTAAGTGGTGAATCCACTACGAGTAGTCACTTGCACCTTAACTATCCCTGTGTAGGTTGATTACACCTTTGGGGTCTATTTTTCCATTTTTAGTTCATGCCTAATCATTCTTTCACCCTTGTCTATGCTAGGCCTACCTTGGGTCAACTTTTTATACATGTCTGGGCATTTTGAGATCTCATGGGACCCTCAACAATACCCATACATAGGATGTATAGGGCAGTTGCACTGATAATGCTCTATTGAACCATACTTATAACATGAGCATGGGTGGAACCTTCTAATATTACATCCTCTATTTTTCCATTTGGTGCTTCATTACATCTGAAAGCTTATATTCTGTTGATTGTAGCCTTCATGTCCTTGCTTAGCCTACCCTCTGACTGATGTGGTGGCTTGTCATGCACTTTTTTTGATGTTCTCATACATTTCTTCAATCACCTAGTAATGAATAGTGATATGGGTGTTGGCATCACACAACTGAAAAAAGATGGTTGTGTTGACCTATTTGGCATAATGCAACAAAGGGAAGTTATGAACATCATGCACCTCTTGATAGACTTCATAGCTTAGAAGCAAAGTGTGCACATTCCTTCATGGGAAGTTAGTCCTATTATAGCCTTCTGCTTCATAATTAGTGTACCATAGTACACTTTGAGTATCATGCAACAAGATAAGAGTAAAATTTTGGAGTTAGGAGGCCAAAGATGTAATTTGCACCTCTATAAATGGCCAAATCTTGGTATTTATGCTTCTATCTACCTTGGTTCTGAGCACGGCTTCAAGCACTTTTCAAGGGTATATAAATGTATTCATGGAATATGCTCTTTAAAATAGCAGAAACAACCCTCCAATGAACCACTATGCATGCTAAGAAGGGAAAATATCAGATGTGAGCTTTAATAGGAGAGTTTTGAATATTACATCATACAAGCACACACTTTCTGAGAGTCCTTGGTTAATCTCTTTTAGCACAATGATGCTCTAATTTTCAAACTTTAGAATGTCAAATTCCTTCAGGAATGCATCCTTTAGGGTGTCATAATTGAACATGTCCTATTTAGGATCAAATTTTCTATACCAGGTGTGGGCATGATCGAGTAAAGTGGTCACAAATTGGGTAGCCTTTCTGATTGGGTTATGCCCCATGTGTGCCATTATAATTCACACTTTAGCACATGTTCTACAATATTATCTATGCCATGATACTCTAGTAAGTGCATATCAATTTCATATTAGATTTTATATAGGGGGCAACTGGTATTTAAGACACTTATCCCTCTAATGCTTATCTTGGTGATAGTCCTCCAATGCCTCCATCCACTAGGTTAAGTATTGGGCCCATCATTACTGATGGTGTAGTTGATGTCAATGACACTGTGCTACATGTGGTTCTAGACCACTTACTATGAGTTATTTCCCACTTTACATTGATTACATTGACTGAACTGGTATGCTTGCACTCAAGTTCTATTATGGGGAGCTAGTTCTCATTGGTCTAGAGGTAGTTACACTCACCCACTTGTATGGAATAATCTGTTTAATCACAAATTTGCACTCCAAGTCTAAAAGAAATCTAAGATCCAAGTCATAAACAAAGTCAATTATTATTTATATAATTTTTTCAAGTGGGGGATCCAACATGTAAGCATGCTCTCTAGGTTCAAAGGGGATAGGTGTATCAGGCATATCTTTAGTCACCAAATCATGTAGGAACCTAGTGAATTCTACACCTATCAAGTGTTGAGTTTGATCTATTGATTCATTATATTTCTCATCTTTGTACTACTATATTTCAAGAGATCCTTCCCCATGCCTTTCTTACTTGCTATGGGTTCTCTCAGCACTTTCAAGTTCTGGATATTCGGTTAGTCTACACTATCTTTTATTATAGGTTTATCTTATGAGATCTTGGGTGTCAATTTTCTCATCCCCTTACATTATGCCTCACTTACACAGCCATTTTACCCCTTTGCACTATTCATATGTGAAAGGACTTTAGCCTTCCATCCCCAAAGTTTTAAAACTATAATCCACCATTAGCTTTTTGAGATCTGCATCAAATTCCTTCACAAATGTGCCTTTAGGGTCATGCAAGAACTAGTACTCTGTGTATGTAATTAGAAATGCATCATGTCCATAAATCAATCCTAAATTGAAGAAGATAGATCATACCATATACTTCCAATTAGGGACACATTAGATAATCAGGAACATGATCAATATAGGGATTAGCTAGACTTGATTAGGGGATCTCTTACCACAATACACTATACTAGGGAGGGTTCCAAAGCCTCTAGTCAAGCACAATCAAGAAATAACCCTAAGTGAGTCCTATGTTTTGATATCTCACTAAACTAATAACAAATAAAGCAAATCTAATCTAGTGCTCACCAAAGCTTGTGGTACATAGTGGGGGTTAGAAATAATGAAAGTAAACATGCATAAGAGACATATACTCATGTCAATGTATATAGAATCCTAATGCATGCAAGATAAGTACAAATGCATATATATCTATTCTTACAAAAGGAGGAAAAAAGTTAGGAATACTTACCTTTGAATTCAAACCCACCGAGCCTCAATCTCTCCCTTGGCAAAGGTGCTTCACAAGAGGTTGTTGTGGTATGTAGAGATGATAAAGACAAATTAGCTCTAGGATACACAACCTATCAATGCATCAAAAAGACTTATCCACAAGATAAGATTTGTATCTCTAAATAAAGTATGAAACTCTAAGCTTGCTCCTCAAGTAGAATGGTGGATAAGCAAATACGTAATATATCTTAATTCTTCTTCTCTTCTCTCAATAATGGTGAAATGAGCTTGTATATATAAGAAACTCTAACCCTAAACCCTTAAAAAAATTTTGACCGATAGGGTCGACCTAGTCGACATAGTAATGTTTTGGACAATAACTGATGCTAAAAATGAACTATGTTGGCATTGTGGGCTGATGATAAAATAATATAGGGTCGATCTAACTGACATAGTTTAAAAAATACTAAAAGGGCATTTAGGCTAGGGAAAAGGTAAATGAAAGTGGAAAATGAATAGAGGAGGGTGAAATAGAGAAGAAAAAGCTTAGGTAAATGGTTTTTAGGAGACAAGTGTGTAGATAACAAGTTGTCAAAGGGACAATAATCCTATGAAACACCAATGGTCTACCCACCCCTTTCCTGGTGCACCCCTTAAGCCATGCACTCAGAGAGATTGAGACTTGATGGGTTCTTGCAAGATAAAAAGTATCAATAAGTGATAAAAGTTTGAAAATAATATGTGTATACATATGCCCCACTCAAAGCTCATCACATGTCATGTGAGTGCAATACGAGATGGTGATTTGAGAAATAGAACATGATAACACATACCATTGATGCTAAGTAAAGTGTAGTAAGCAAAAAGAAAGATAAATGAAAGGATATAATTTAAAAATACACCTTTAATTACTTTAGTGTTATAGATAAACAAGTAGATTGCAAGAGAAGTGACAATGTCCAATGTGAAGAACATTAGGTTAACATGTAGAGATTAGTGCCAAAAAAAGCCAAAAATTGAAATTTTTGGAAAAATAGGCATATAGTAGAGGAAAGATTATCTACATTATCATGGTTCTAGAACATTTTACGATTCAAAAAAATGGATTAGTAGAAATAAATATATAGGCAAAATTAGGAATCTGATAGAAAATATTTGAAAGATTAAGATTTTTAAAAAGTTACAATAGGGTCAAAGGGAAGTCATTTGTTATTTTTGACTTATGGGTGAGACAAAAAGATCTCTGAGAGATCAAATCAGCTAGGATGGTGAGGAGATGATAGGCGAGATGAGAGGGACTCCCAATGGCGGTAATGGGTGCAAAATAAGTAGCCAATTGAGAATCTCATACTAGTTTTTGAATATTTTATTGAAAGTAAGTGTTTTTTAGAAATTTGTGTTTTAAAGCATTTTTAGGAATTGGAATGAACCCAAAAAAGTTGCTAGGGGTAAGATAAACCAAGTAGAGAAATTGGTTTGAAGGGTTCAGAGTAATAACTGTCGAAAGGCATTTATTACTGAAAATGTAAGGGGTCGGTAGGTAAAAACAACTAGGTTAACCCAGTCGACCTAGTAGGCTAATTTTTTTCAAAATTCATATTGCCGACCTAGTAGGTATGTGCTGATGTAGTATGTTTTTTAGACTGCCAACTTAGTACATGACTGCTAACCTAGTAGAAAAATCCACTCTACCAACTTAGTACTAAGAGGGGAGAAAGTAAAGGGTCAACTTAGTTTGTTAAGTCAACTTAGTCAAAATAAGGAAATTTTGGTCAACATAGTGTTTGACTAAGTGATCAGATTAGTATGAAAATGCATGAAATAGGCCGAAAGAGTGCTAAAAAGGCCCAAAATAGTTGACTGAGGGCTAGAAGGGCTAAATAGGCTAAAAATAGGTTGAATTGATTAAAAATGAATAAATTAGAAAAAATTAGGTTTGTTTTAGTTAAAATTTGAAAAGAATGTATTTTGATTATAAATGATATAGAAGATCTAATACATATTTTATTATTTTATGTTTGTAAAGATGGCCCAGATTTTGGTGCTTAGTAGATGCAGTATGGCTTCTCAACTTATTAGAGCGATTATCTATGGGAGATGAAGTTAGATTGATTACAATAGGTTTAGGAGGTATCATAGAAATGTGTAAGATTCCACTGAGTTTGGATTTGCTAGTCATGTTCTTGGGAGCCTGGGAATGATTGACTAATATGTTTAGGTGGGAGGTGGAGGGGGATACCATTGAGGTGGGTATCACCTTATACGATGTCCATGCCATCCTAAGACTACCTATAGTATGTACACCCATGGTCATAGGAGTACTAGATGGTGAGGAGGAGAGGATATCCTTAGTCATATGGGCAATAGGCTTGGAAAAGATATACCCTAGATTGAGGGTTAGTTTATTTGATGTATATAAAGTATTTCAAACATCTAGAAGGTAGTGATAGGACTTGTGACAACATAGGTGCTATGTCATAAGTAAAATGGTAAGGTTCTACTATTTGTGATAGCCTTATGCTAGATGATATTGGAGGATGGGGTGTTGTATGACTTAGGATATATCATCTAGGTAAAAATTGTGCATGAAATGTATAAGGTGATGTTTAGAGGGTAGAAGTTGATAGGGCCTATTATATTGTTGACTGCATGGATATATGAGAGGTTTTTTATGTATTGGTCAATTGGGTTTTCCCATGTGGTTAATTATAGGTTGCCTTGGGTGTAAAGGTGGTGACAGGATCAGGTAGTGTGGGTTGTGCCCCATGTGCTAGGACTATAGATGATGAGGTGAGCAGACATCATATGACAAAATTATGGGCACATTTCTATGATGTGTCTAAGTTGGGAGATAATGGCACCAACATTGGGACAAACATAGATTACCGGCCACTATACCTAGTAAATAAAGCTAAATCTAGTGGCATAAGTACCAAGATGGATTTGACATCCTCACCCAATGGTGTTGATAGTGGAGCTTACCATTTTGGTCTAGCATGCAAGAGAGCTGACAGGGAGAGAATGATTAGGTTTAACAATTACTAGGCCAATGATCAGACCACATCATGAGAGACCATGGATAGGTTAGGCACGATAGGTTATAGAGGAAGAGGGCATAGATGTAGAGGTAAGAGTACTAGAGAGATCACCACCAAAATCATTGCAAGAGGAGTAATGACCATTGTGAACATGGTGATGATAGATGAAAGAGAAGTAAGAGAGATAAAAAACCATCATCATATTAGATGACCCATCAGGTGGGCCAGGACAAAGGTGGGTGATAGAGAGACCACTCAGGGGTAGCTTGAGATGGGCATGAGTGGTGAATCTGAGGTTTGATTTTGGGTGATGACCTATAGATGAGGATTTTGGAGGACACGTTGATGGGGAGACCATGCTCAATGGTTACATAGATGGAAAGATGGTAGTAGGTGATAACAAAGTAATAAAAGATAGTTTTTAAATTTTATTTAAGTTTACTTGAGATAGAGTAGAGATAGATAGATTTTGAGATATAATAGTGATCTAATATCTATCTAGTTTTATATTTACATGTGTTTTAGAGGAGAAGGAGACTAGATGAGGGTCCCTAATGAGGGGATCACTCCATGATATCTTAGATGAGGCACTAATGCCGTACGACCCTACCACACTAGAAGATCCCATGGTACCATCTGTCCCAGCTAAAGTGAGCTAATTCAGACTAGCAGGAGAGGTTAAGAGGTGGTTACAAACACATAAAGAGGGGATGTAGCCACTAGTAGGGGTGGATATAGGAGAGGTAGTGGCATGGCATGCCCTAGCTTAGGAGAGAACCATGTATCTAGCTACCATGATACAGATGGGATAAGTAAAGGCATAGGAGAGAGTGGCACATATAATGACCCTATCCTAGTTGGCATAGGTACATGCCCTAATGGCTCATCTATAGGGGCATGTATCAATACTAATATCTTAGATAACCTCTTTACATCATTCTATTTAGAGGAGTTAGACTGAGGCATCTATGGGTAGCATGGATAGGCCACGAGATAGGCATGATGGGGCCCAACCCTAGAGTTGGAGCTTTGTATATGGTTATATTTTTGTATTAAAAATCATGATATACATGTGTGTGTGTGTGTCTCATTTTGGTATTTGGATGTTGATTTTATGTGTTTGCATGATGGTTGTGGTTTTGAATGTTTGGATATATTTATTTCTAGCACTTGTATTTAGATTTTATTGTATATTCTATAGGAAATATATGAGTTGTGGTTTCTTTTGTAGCATTATGTAGGACACATGTATGGTTAAAAACAAACATGCAAAAAGGATTTGGTAAAATATAATCAATCAAAAATATACTACACACTATTTCATGTTGGAAAATGTGTAATAATAAGAAAATGATTAAGTATAAAGAACTCAAGAAGTGTAATCAAGATGGTAAAATTTTTGTTTTTAAACCAAGAGAAAGATTGGTACCAAATTAAAATAAATAAGATCATACTAAATCATGTTGGGAAGTATGCAAATAATGTAATAAAGTGAAAATAATGTAAAATGAAAAATGGTATAAAAATAATCAGGTCAATCAATCATACTAAATCATGTTTGGAATTATAAGAGAAAAATAAAATTGGCAAAATTAGTCTTAAATTTATGACACTAATTCAAGCTGGGATGTATGAAAAATTCAAGAAATAGTTAGATTCTTACATGCAATCATAAAATAAGAAGATAAAAGTGAAAGAGTAACAAAGTAAGCATAAATCATAATAAATTAAGCTGGGAAGCATGCAAATGATGTGTAAGTTCATAATCAATCACATCTTATCTCATATTTGACACGTACTTTTGATTGTGACTTGTATTATTGGAAAATTTTGTGAAGAAGGCTAGGTCTTATCCATGGTCTTACACTGTAACTCACAAAGGGAACACCAATGAGGTGAAATTTATGTGAAAATATGGTAAGAAGTGATGGTGGTAATAAGAATGTGAAATTATGGTAATTTGTGAGGAAGCCTAGGTCCTATCCATGGTCTTACAATGCTACTCATAAATGGAATCCCTAGGGGAATGATCAGTGAACAAATTAATATTTCTCAATAAGAAATATGAGGAATGTAGGGAATAAAAAATTTAATGTAAAAAACATAACTTAGGCATCTTATGAGAAGACCTTAGGAGCTAGGAGGCATACTAAGGACATGAAAAGACACTAAGTGACTAGTGACCATCAATGTACAAAAGAAACCTTGTTCACTATAGACACAAAGTTGTGTAGGAAAATAAGCATACTACTAAGATCAAATCATGAAGGTAGATTGGTACAAGAAAATTATAATCAACCTACCTTGCCACGATGTGTTCCCCATTCCTCAGGACCCCTTAAAAAGTCATCAGTCTACTATGATGATTGGGTACTTGCATGAGAAAGTAGGTAGAATTAAAAGATTTTTTTGATTCTCTATTTCTAATTTACTAGCCTAACACACCCCAATGGACCTTGGCTCTATTTTGAGGCTGACTATGGTGTTTGAGCTTCAACTAAAATAAGGAGATGTGTTTTGAATCACGTCTTTTAGTGTGATTTAACTGTTTAAGAATTTTAAATGTTTTTACCTTTTGTATCATTTCCTTTTGTTAAATGATTTGGCTTTTGAATGTTTTTAAGGATTTTTAAGATTCATCTTCCATACGGATTTGGAATTACCAATCATGAGAGATAAAGTGATACACACAAATTAGATGTAGGCTTAGGCTAAAGGAAGCTAAATGCCCAAAGATAAGATTGACTAGAATACTTAGGCTTAACAATGAACCAACATGTTATCACAAGTCTCAATCATGTATATTCTTAGTTTTAAAAAAGGTAATGAAGGGAAAAAAGAGATACATAGTGTACCGATAAAAGGATATTATAATGAGATTAATTATTTGCTAACTGATCACATGGTAAAAGTCCCAATGATAATTATCCATGTATATAAAGATAAGAAAGCAAATAATCATGAAAAGAAAACAAGGAAGTTTATAAGAAATAAATTCAAGAAGGAAAGAGAAAGAAATTATAAAGAAGACATCCATAAGAAAACATAAATGACATTATAAATAATATAGAGTATGAAATGACAATCATCATATAAGATAAATAATAAATTGAGTTAATGTCAAATGATATAACAAATAGATAAAGATAATATTTAAAGCACACATCCAATTCAAAATGAAAATATAAGAATGCCATGCATATGCTCATAAGTACTAATAGATTTTACCACACACATTATCTAGTGTTGTTTCCAAAATCGGATTCACCCATTTTTGTGAAAATTTCCTTATGAAACTTGTTCGTTTCATCTTTTATCTCTCTAAGTTTGGTCCTGAGATGAGTTGTGAATTCATTCTCATCTTGGCCTCGGAACGTGAAAGTGGTTACGATCTCGTTGCGGCCAAGGTTCCCCTCCCCCAGACTATCTCCTTCCAGAGTTAGTCTTTTCTTCCATTACCTGTAGGGGCGGCAAATTTTGTCGCCTCTACATTTTCTTTATTTTTGTACAAAGGCGGCAAATTTTGCCGCCCCTGCACCTTTGGCTGCAAGGGTGGCAAATTTTGCTGCCCCTGCACCCGAATGAACCGAAACATGCAAGGGAGATGAAATTTACCACCCAAACATGTCTCAAATTTCCATGCGTAGCATTTATTGCCGCGCACAGCAGGTTATTGGGGTCATTTTTCACCCCATATAACCTGATTTGAACCTCTTTCTTCTCATTACTTCCTCCTCTCCTCTTGCCTCTTGCGTCTGAGTGACCCAACTGACGAGTCAAAGTGCGTTGTGGTGGATTCAACCTCGTGGCGTGCGTGGTTTCTCAGGTAGGTCTTGTTTTTAGCATTTTTTTGTCTTCTTTTCTTGTTTTGCTTAGTGTTTTGTTAGTTGTTTTTGTTTTTATTTTGTTTTTCTTTTTTGTGCTCTTTTCTTTCTTCCTCTTCCCCTGCCCGTGTGCTTCCTCTCCACCTCACCAAGGCATTGGTTTCTCCCTCTCGCCCGCGGGTTTCTCCCAGAAGCTCACGTGGGTGGCATTTTTTATCGCCCATGTTTTGGCCCCCAAATTCAACCTACAGAGGCAATGAATTTTGCCGCCTACGCATTCCCAAGCTTTTGGCCATGATGATAGTAAATTTTGTCGTCGATGCAACCCAAAGTGCAGGAGTAGCGATTTTCACCGCTCCTGCATGTTTTTCCTACCCAAAGTGCAGGAGAGATTATTTTCACCGCCCCTGCAAGTTATTTCTGCAGGGGCGGTGAATTTCGCCGCCCTTACCTATTTTTTAGCTTTTTGCAATGGCAACAATTTTTACCGCCCATGCATTTTTTTCTCTAGATTTTTTTAACTCCAGAGGAATTTCCCACCATCCCTTTCTTTTACTTTTTTCTTCATTTTTTGCTCCTTCTCCTGACCCAGCCTATTTAAGTGACCTCCGTGGTCATGATCACTTAAAATGCATTTTCCCTATTCATCATCTCTCCCCTAATTATTGTGATCATGACTACAGTTCAATCAACAAACTCCTGCACATCTGCTCCCATCCGATCGAGATCATTCCCAATGATAGAAGTGTCTCCCAAGAAGGCAAAAACCATGGAGTATAAATATCATGGCATCTTCCCACTCACATCGGTCTCCTCAAATGTCGACGACATTTGAGACACCGAGATTGGCCACATGGACATGGCCGAATTCCTAACCAACACAAAGGTGACGAACCCCCACACCGGGATGAAAAGGATTGTCGATAACAACATCCACCTGGTGGCTGCCTTTTCAGTAGCAGCGCATCATACTAAATTCATCTTCTAATGCATTCACTTCTACAACAAAGAGACCAGGTCGGTCTCGGATGCCAGCGGCAACATGGTGATTCGGTTGGACCCCAAATTCATCGATAAAGTTTTCATGTGCCCTCCAGCCACCGAAGTAACCCAAATTGACTTCAAAGACGCTCAAAAAGAGTATGACAAAGACCCTGAGAGGGTGAAGAAAGTTATGAACTATGAGTGGTTGAAGTCCCCCAGGACAAGCTTATCAAGATGGCCATGAAACTTTCTGAGAAGCGACTTTATTGAGGAAGTTGGTGACTTGATCACCCTTCTAAGTAGAGTACGGGGCCTCTCGTCTTCTTCACTATTCCATGAATGGATGTATCCATTTATTAAAATCATCCTCCAAGAAAAATAAGCCATCTTTTGTGGAGAGTAGATAAACAATGCCCTCTATGAGCAGTTGACCAAGGTGCAGACCTCTCACAAGTTCTACATGACTTCGTACCTTGTGTACATAGCGGTCGCGATGTAGACTTTTTCAGGCTTGACCACGGAGGGGGATAGAAAGACAACCCCAATATACTCATATTACCCTTAGCTGACTCTGCAAGGATCGACCTGTCACTTCAAGAGGGTAAATGATGCCTTTTTTGCTACTTTTTTATGTCTCTACGACCCACAGCTTGAGCAGAAGAGAATATCAGACAAGGCCTAGACAGTGGTCAATGATTACAGCTGCATGTTCCTTTAACTCCCCACCTTTTGCTATCTTCGGGTCGGCTTCTACAAGGCTACCCCTACATGCTCCCCAGGTTCCCTTCAGATAAGCTAGTGCTAATGGAACTTTGCTGACAACTGATTATCGTGCATACCAGACAGATGGAGCTGAAGAGACTAGGTTTCAAGTTTTTGATCGAGATTGGTAGGTATTCCATTGCAACATCAGCCAAAGCCAAGGTCATGGAAACTAAAATGCAGATGGTTACTTTAAAACTATTCAAGAGACGGGAAAAATTTGACTACAGGGGAGTTAAGGACAAGATCAGGAGGAAAACCCAATTCCATGAAACCATGATTGAGGATGTCTGGATCGACCTCAGGATGGCCAAAGAAATTAGGAAAATGGACTGTAGCAGGCTGACCCTTGAACATATAAAATATCTAGGGCTTGCAGAGATCCCCTTCAGTCTGATCGATGAAAGAAATATCATCAATAGCAAATACCTGGTAGGGAAGGTCGTTGGTTCCCCTCTTCCTCCAACACAGTTGTCTTAAAAGGAGCAAACTTCTCTGAGAAAGAGATTTGAACCAATATTGGCTAACACCAATGATTGGTTAGCAGCCAAAGGGATCGTCCTGAAAGAATTTGTCATGAGATCCGAGGCTGAATACCAAGCAGAGTTGAAGAGGAAGGCTGAGAACATAACCAAAAATAAAGATGATGTACCTTCTCCTTCTAAGCCTCACAAGCCTAGAATCATCTTTGTATCCAAGAAGCCAAAGGCTATTGAAGAGCCTGAAGCAGCAGCAAAAGGAACCAAGGAATAGAGTCCTCAGGCACAGGCAACTCAGTCAATGGAGATAAATGATCAGCCATCAGGACAACCAAGCACTGGACCTCCACTCTCACCAGAACAAGTGCAGCCACTCAAGAGCGCCTCTCGCTCTCCTCCTTAGTCTCTTGTGGTACCTTCTTCTCCTATCTCTCTGATCAACGTTCCCTCTTTTGGAGCCGCCTTTCCTTCCAGAGTCATATTCAGTGATCTTTAAGGTGCTTCTGGAGGTTCTCCCCACTCTTCTGGGTCCATCCCTAGTTTATCCTCTCCTTCCTTCAACTTGCTAGCAAGCCCTGCACCTGAGCCAGAATCAGTAGTTGGTACAGTTTCACCGGTTACTCCAACTACAACCACTGTCACTACTAGCAGTGTAAAAGCTGCTGCAGTAACACCAATAGAGGGAACCATTATCACAGTAGGTACTTCTCTCACACCTTGGATGTCTACTTTCAACCCCAAAAGAAAGAAGTCAGCCATATCTCTAGATGACTTTGACTTTGGCAAAATAGTGCCAGTGAATGCTAAGGCTCCCAAGAGGTCAAGGATCCTCTCGAAATTGGTCGAGGAAAAAGGGCAAAAATTTCTAGAAATGGCCAGGCCTCCACAGGATGTAACCCTTGAGGGTTTCAAGATGAGCAGCTATTCCATCTCTTGTGTTGAACATGGCAAAGTCACTCATGAAGGTGCAAAAAGTGATCTTCAGGCTGCTATGGACATCATGGTTCAGAAATTCGATCGAGAGAAGGAGATGAAAGATTATTACAAAGGCAAAACAGAGCAGCTAACGACAATAATAAGAAAGTTTACCCTTCCCCCTGAAGCAACAACTCCAGATGCCTTCTCCATGGATGACCCAGTCATTCAAAAAGCAAAAAAGACCTATTTGAAGGAAAAAGTCCTAGAAGATTACATTGAAAAAATGCATATTCAGAGAGTTTCGTTGCTTTCAAAAGTTGCAGAGAGAACAGGTAAGATGAGAAAGTTAAGAGTAGAGGTAGATGACTTCGTCTCCCTTATCTCTCAAGAGATCGACAGCTCAGAAAAGGTCCTTAGCAAATGGAAGGAGATGAAGGATCTGAAGAAAAGCACCTTGATTTCCATCGGTGTCATCTCCAGTAAGGACTCCTATGTTGAAATCAAGGAGTCACTAATCTTCAGGATTCAGGTACTCAAAGATCTAATTGATGATCTCAAAGCTTTCAAGGAGGCTAGTTAGAAGAGTGACCTGAGGCTGCTGAATAAATTAGAAGAGCTGCCTTGCAACCTGACCTTTAAAGACAATCAGTTCCTTCAGGCAGAAGAAATAATTTAGAATTTCAAAGAGATGATTTAGAGAGATTTTGAAGAAAAATCCGTCTCAATGTCTATTATAGAAAACATCCTAGATGCTCAGTTAACTTTGGAGAATCTAAAATTTAGGTTAACTGGACACGCTAAAGCTATCACAGCATTGAAAGACGCATTGATCAGAGCCAGAATCATCTAGAAGAATGCAGTTGCGCCAGATAGCTTAGAAATTCCGGCATCCATCACTATGTTCGATGCACATATGAAGAAATTTGGCAGCAAGAATTGAATCTCTCTCCTTCTTTCTTCTTCTCTCCTTATGCACTTCTATTTTGTGCAAGATACATTTAATTTTGAAAAATGTAATTACATGTAAATATTTTGGAAAAATATCTCAAAGTCATAGATGAGTCATCTTTGATCGAGATATTTTTTGTATTTTGTTATCTTTTGGTTTTCGAGGATTTTCTTCTTATATATAGTGAAGACCTCATTTTGTAAAAGATCTTGGAAAAATTAATAGAAAACACTCTGCTGAAATTGAAGCAACTTTTGAGACTTTGTGCTCAAATTTGTAAATCATGTTTTGTTGAATGAATGAGAAGCAGGTTATTTCAGACTTTGTGTTGAGATTATCTGTGTTATTTAGGAAATAGTTCTTATGTCCTTTTTCCTAGTAATATCTTATTTTATCTAATTTAATAAGCAAAGTGGGTGTGTTTATAATATCTAAGGGCACTTCTAAAGGGTAGAAGATAGACTTTGAGCTTTTTTTATCTTTCAGATTCAGTTATCTTTTGTAGTTTCAGGTGGAGACTTTGTGCTTTGTTTTATTCTACGATTACGTTTGTTTCGAATCAGTGGAGGAAACTACGGAAGACTTTGTGCTTACGTGGGTGTTCTTGTAGGCTTTGTCACTTCAAGCGATCTCTTGCTCTTCATTTGCTACCATTCCTGAAAGAAGAGGAGTGTTGTTAGCTTAAGACCAGGATTTTTTCTCTTTTATTCTTTATACATTATCTTTGAAAAAAGAGAGGTAGATGCTGTTATACCACCCCCATGTCTTATTTTTTGCTTATTTATATACATATATCCAGTGCGTAAGTATTTATAGGGAACGTCCCCTTGATGAGAGGAGAGATTTACTTCATCTAGATCTGGTAAACCCATACTATTCGTGGTGTAAATCTCCCTATGCTGTGTTTGATATACCCATTTTGTCATCAGTTAGTTGACGACAAAATATTCACCCAACAGTTTTTTGGTGACTCCGTTGGGGACCTCAGATGTGCAGTCTGAAACCTCAAGTTTCAGATTGAAGCAGTCCCTACCCTTATCCATTACATAGTCTGGCGACTCCATTCCATGTCTTATCCATTATCATTATAGCCTTACAATCTACCTCCGTTACATTATTTGGTCTGCAAAACCAGAGCCGCTAGGACGAATGTGCATTTTGAAGCCTCAAGCTTCAACTTGAAGCAATTTCGGTCCCTTTTTCATTTTAAAATCTGGGAACTCCACGCTACACCAGAAGTCAAAGATCTAAGGGTGTTGTTGACCCTATGTTTGAGTTGGTGCAACAAAGTAACTTTGATCTCTTTCTTCCGTCATCTTTCCTCCAACATTCTAGGAGTTTTCCTCCTAACTTTATTAGGTCACCGACACAAGGTAGAGCTTCTTTTCCTGCGGTTAACCGTGCCCTGCTAGTAAATACCCCACCAAGGTTTGTTATCCCACTATTTAATCGGCCTAACATTATGGCTCAAGGCCCATGGGGTAATTCCTTTGGTCCTCTCAATTTGACTGCACCTTTGCATGAACTACCTCATAGTTCTAAAAAAAAAATTCCTAAGTTTTTTGGTGATGAAAAGGTTCATCCCGACGAGCATATTGCCACTTTCTCTATAGCATGTGGCATGATCGGCGTGGAATTCAAAGATGTAGCAGTTAGACTTTTTGTGAAAACTTTACAAGGAGTTTCCCCAGATTGGTTCTATCACCTGCAGGCCAGGTCAGTAACAGACTGGGATACGCTCAAGTCTAAATTTGAAGCTAGGTTTAAACTTGCTGAGGATGCACACACTTTGTTGGCCCAACTAACACTATTGAAAAAAGAATCCCAGGAACCCATGAGGGATTTCATAGCTAGATTCAACAAGTTGAGAAACCGGATTCCAACTATGGCTCAGCCCACGCCGGAAAATCTTAAGTGCTTTTTCATCAATTCACAGCTTCCCGAAGTAAGTTTCTTGTGGAGGCGAGCTGGCCCTATGGATCTAGCTTTGGTTCAAAGTTTAGATACTGAGATTGAAGATGATCTTATCTTGGCAGGTAAGATCAGAAAAGACTCTAGTAAAAATAAATTCTCTTCATCTGCTGAGAGTTCTTCAGGTACTACAGATCTTATGGTGCAAAAATTAACGAATGAACTGATAGCTTTGAAGAGACAAATAGCCCAAGGTACGTATGCTCCTACCTATCGAGATGCACCCAAGAGAATGTTCCAAGATCAACAATATCAATGCAATGCTACCCAGAACCAAGGGAAATCTAATCGCCTACCTCCCCCTCCATGGAGATTAACCATTGAAGCAATGCCTGCCAATTCTGCGGTCAGTTACCTGGAAGCTAAGCACGATAATTCATTTCAACCTTAGTTAGATCAACAGGAAGACACTAATCTTTTTGATGAGCAGGAAGAGGAATCAGTTGGCGACTCCAATATCGGTTTCCTGGATTACTAGGATGAAGCTAGAAGTAAAGGGGAGGGTTTGGATGGATCTTACGCTATTTTCACCAGATCTCAAAATCAGTCAGCTTCACAGACTGACAAAGGAAAGGCAGATGAAGAATCTTGACCAACGGTCTCTATTACCAAATGCGAAACTCCATTGCCTCCACAATTAAAAGATTAGGTAACCAATAAAAAAATGAGTACTCCCAATCACCCGATATCTTCCACTTCTACTACTCAGACTAGTGCCGCACCTGTTAAAGTCCCTGATGATGGACTCTCTTCCTCTGTTGCAAGTTTTTTTCAATTATTTGATATAATTGATCATGCTAGAAATACTAAAATTCAAATGACAGAGGTTAAATACTTGAGAGCTAACCCAGAGCAATTTGATAGGCTAGCAGAATATGTGAAAAACAAAGCCGTCCCTATAGGACAAAACTCTTCAAAAGCTGTTCACGATCCTCCTAAAGATAAATCAGCCCAAAACAATTTAGTCGTGACTCCTCCTGTTGCTCCCAGGAAAATAGAACCTTTCTATATTTCTCTACTTATAAATGGTTATAAACTGAGTAATTGTATTATAGACTTCGGAGCCTCAGATAATGTCATGCCCGTGAAGGTAGCAGATTCTCTTGACCTGAATTTGACCAAAACTTTTGGGAGGTGCTTTTCCATGGAAAATAAGCAAGTTCCTCTCCTTGATCAAATAAAAGATGCTCAATATGCCTTCGTGGCTTTTCTAGAAAAGCAGATAAAAATGACAGTTTTAGTGGCCGATGTTCTCGCATCTTACAGCATCCTGCTTGGGCAAATTTTTTGCAAGGATGTTGGAGGTGAGCTAAGTATGGACTTATCGAAAGCAAGAATTCTAGTTCAAGGTGTCATGAAGAAGTTGCTTCCTACAAAAGAAGTAAGGTACGTAGTTACCGGATCATCGGCACCAGAAGCTCAAATTTTATTTGAGTCTTCAGGCATGGGCAACTACTTCCTATCTACGAACGGAACCCATGAGACACCTGATGAAACTCCTTCGGGTGATAACTCGAGATTGTGTTCGGTTGGTATAGCGAAAAAATTGACAAATCAAAATGAGCACATGGAAGAGCCTCTTTCCCCAAACAAAGGAGTTTTCAAAGAAAAGGCAACGTTTAATGAGGTATGGACCTTAGAATTTGATGGTAGCTATTCTTTTACTAGTTCAAGAGCCAGGGTTGTGTTGGTATCTCTGCAGGGAGATATTATTCCTTTGTCTTACAAATTGTAGTTCAACAATACCAACAACATGGCTGAGTACGAGTCCCTATTGCTCAGACTACAGGCTGCTAGAGAAAGGGGCAATAGGCTACTCCATGCTAAAGGGGAGGCTGAGTTGATAGTCTGCCAGGTGAGGAACCTCTATCAGACGAAAAATAAAAGGTTGTGCTATTATCGCAACTTGGTCTAGGATCAAATTGAAAATTTTGATGCTTTCAACATCTCTGCCATTCCAAGAGAACTCAATGACCGGGCAGATGCATTGGCTATTTTTGCCACCCTTCTAGTCCCTCACCCAGATTTTAAGGGAGATGAGTACACTATTAAACTGGTCTTTTGGCTAAGTGTACCTAACAATGCCAGCCATTGGCAAGTATTTAAAAATGATGATCAAATCATCACTTTTTTAGAGCAAAAAGATAGTTTTGAATAACTGTGTTTGAAGGTAGTAAACCCCGAGAATGTGAAGCAACTCTTGAAACCAATACGAACACAGACGAGGGTTTCTTGCAGCTTAAAGAGAATAAGATTCCAAAAAGCTTGGTGTCTTTAGAGGAATTGTTTGATAACCATGACATGTTTATTAAACAACAACGAACAGATTTAAATTCTTCCCAAGATTTTGATCAAGTCAACTTGGGAATCAAGCGCGATCCTAAGATGGTAAACATTGGGAAATGTTGCACTCCCAAAGAAAGATTTGAGCTTGCTAGTCTACTCTACCAATATATGGATGTATTGGCCTATTCCTATGATGATCTGAAATCACTCAGGCCAAATGACATCCGCCACGACATTCTCTTGAAAGCCAACTCCGTACCTTACAAGCAAAAATCCAGGTAATATAATCCAAAAATCTCAGGTACTATTTTAGTTGAAACACAAAAGATGCTTGATGCCCAGATAATTTTTTTGATCCATCACTCAACATGGATTGCCAACATAGTGTCCATCAGGAAGAAGAATGACGAAATTCAAATTTATGTGGATTTCAAAAACTTAAACCAGTTGTCCTTAAAAGATAACTACCCCCTTCTTATCATGGATCAAGTCCTGCAAATAGTAATAGGTTCAAAAATGTTATCAATGCTAGACAATTTTTTGGGGTACAATCAGGTCGAAGTCAGGAAAGCAGATCAACACAAGACATCATTCACCACACCTTGGGGCACATTCACTTACCGAAGAATGCCTTTTGGTCTGATAAATATAGGCACCACATTTCAAAGGGTGATGGATCTCACTTTCAAAGACGAGATGGGAAATTTCATTATAGTATACCTAGATGATCTGACAGTATTTTCAAAACATCATTCTGAGCATGTTCATCATTTGGAAAAGATACTGGAACGCTATCATCATAATGATATCTCTTTAAACCCAAAGAAATCTATCTTCGAAGTTACTGAGGGGAAACTTCTCAGACACATCATGTCCTAAGAAGGTATTAGAATTGATTTAGAGAGAGTCAAGTCCATCCAGGAACTTACTCTACCTACTAGTAAGATCGTATTTCACTCTTCTTTGAAAAGGTGAATTTCCTTCGAAGGTTTATTCTCGAGTTTGCTGAGAAAACCCGTCATATTGTCAACATGATGAAGGGCAATGCTACATTTAGGTGGACTGCTGAGGGTAAATCAACATTCAAAGAGATTAAGGAAGCAATCGCCCATGCACCAGTATTAGTTTACCCAGATTACACTAAAAGTTTCAAGATATATAGTTATGCCTCCGAACATACACTATCGGCTATTCTGGTCCAACAAAATCCAGAAGGTGCAAAATCTCCTATCTCATTCATGATTTGTCCACTTAAAGATCATGAGCTAAAATATTCTCTTATGGAGAAGCATGCATACGCTGTGGTCAAAGCGGTCAAGTATTTTAGGTTTTATATCCTAAACTCTCACACCGAAGTTATCGTAGCAGACACTACAGTAAAATCCATTTTGACTCAGCAGGATTTTGGTACGAAGAGAGGTAATTGGATTGCCAAAACTCAGGAGTTTGATCTGGACATCAAACCAACTAAGCTCGTACGAGGGAAGGGTATTTTCCAATTGATTGCCAACAACATCCCAAATGAAGCAGAAAGTGAAGAAGTAGAGATCGAAAGCATCCCTACGGTCCTCTTTGTTTCCACTACTGATGAGTGGTATTCTGACATTGCTCATTTTCTGACATATGGTGAGTGTCTCGCTCATCTTTCTTTTAAAGAGAAATAGAATGTTAAATTGAAAGCAGTTGGGTATGTTCTATGGGACAATGGTCTTTACAAGAGAAACCTGGACGGGACATTTCTTCATTGCGTTGACAAAGCTCAACAAGAAAGACTCTTAGAATCTTTCCACAATCTGGCCTATGGAGGACATTTCTTTGCACCGATGACGACACATAAAATTCTTCGAGCAAGGTATTATTGGCCCACACTATTCTAGAATGCCTATAAATGGGTACGTAGGTGCGAATTGTGCCAATAATTCATTGGGAAACCTAAGCTGCCTGCTTTGCCCCTCAAGTCGATTGTGATCGAGAAATCATTTCAGCAGTGGGGTATTGACTTCATTGGGGTAGTCAACCCATCTTCAAGTGCCGAACATGATTATGTCCTCATGACAATAGATTATTTTACTAAGTGGATAGAGGCCATCCCAACCAAGCATGCTACGTTTGAAGTGGTATGCAACTTTGTCAAAGAAAATATCATCTCCAGGTTTGGGGTTTCACTAAAGATCATAATAGATAATGCGGCCTACTTTTCATCACATGAAATTACTCAATTTTATTTTTATTATGGGATTGCCTTATCCCATACTTTAGATTATTTCTCTCAAGGAAATGGCCAAGCAGAATCGAGTAACAAGAACCTGGTCACTATTATAAGGAAGTTGGTGGATGACAATCATAGAACGTGGCACAAAGCATTATATGATGCTTTATGGGTGGATAGAATAACACCCTAAAAGGATATAGGTATGTCCCCTTTCCAACTTTTATATGGATTGAATGCAGAAATCTCCATTACCCTTAAACTACCAGTGCTCAGGTTAACTAGAGCAATCTAAGACTCAACCTTTGAAAACTCGGTTGACAAAAAAATCATGTGTCTAAACAAGTTGAATGAGCATCAAACTATGGTAGTGGATCGGATTAAGGAACATCAAAATTAGGTGAAAGCTCTCTTTGATAAGAAAGCTAAAGTTCACAAATTCTAAGTCGGAGATCAAGTCTTGTTATGGGACAAGAGGCGAGAACCAAAAGGGATGCATGGCAAATTCGACTCCCTTTGGAGGGGCCCATTCACCATTCGACAGCTTTGTGGTGAGGCCAGCTTCTTGCTAGAGTACTAAGATGGAACACCATTTGCACTACCTCACAGCGGGCAGCATCTGAAGCTGTTCAATCTTTGAAGCTTGGATGAGTTTATTTGTATATATGTACAATTTTTATGTTTTGTCTGTTTTTTTTTTTTTTTTGCTTGACTCCGTAGCCCAATGGCTTGGATGAAGGCACTTAGAGACTGGTTTCTACTCCCACTAATCAAATCGATTAACAAAAGTTCCCTAATAGGAGCCAGCTATTGTTTCCAAAATTAGACTCACCCATTTTTGTGAACAACCCCCTATGAAACTTGTCCATTTCATCTTTTGTCTCTCTAAGTTTGGTCATGAGACGAGTTGTGAATTCATTCTCATCTTGGCCTTAAAACATGAAAGTGGTTACGATCTCGTTATGGCCAAGGTTTCCCTCCCCCAGACTGTCTCCTTCCAGAGTTAGTCTTTTCTTTCATTACCTGTAGGGGTGGCAAATTTTGCCGCCTCTACATTTTCTTTATTTTTGTGCAAAGGCGGCAAATTTTGCCGTCCCTGCACCTTTGGCTGCAAGGGCAACAAATTTTGTTGCCCCTGCACCTTTGCCTGCAAGGGCGGTAATTTTTGCCGCCCCTGCACCCGAATGAACCGAAACATGCAAGGGCAATGAAATTTGCCGCCCAAGCATGTCTTGATTTCCATTCGCAACATTTATTATCAAGTGTGGTGAGTTGTTGGGGTCATTTTTCACCCCATATAACCCGATTTGAACCTCTTTCTTTTCATTACTTCTTCCTCTCCTCCTGTCTCTTGCGTCTGAGTGACCTAGCTGACGAGTCGAAGTGCATTATGGCAGATTCAACCTCGTGGCGCACGCAGTTTCTCAGGTAGGTCTTGTTTTTAGCATTTCTTTTGTCTTCTTTTCTCATTTTGCTTAGTGTTTTATTAGTTGTTTTTGTTTTGTTTTTCTTTTTTGTGCTCTTTTCTTTCTTCCTCTTCCCTTGTCCGCATGCTTCCTTTCCACCTCGCCACGAGCATTGTTTTCTCCCTCTCACCAGTGGGTTTCTCATAGAAGCTCATGTGGGTGGTGTTTTTTTCTGCCCATGCTTCGGCACCCAAATTCAACCTACAGAGGCAACGAATTTTGCCACCTACACATTCCTAGCCTTTAGGCCATGACGGCAGCAAATTTTGTCACTGATGCAACCCAAAGTGCAGGAGCGGCGATTTTCGCCACCCTTGCATGTTTTTCCTACCCAAAGTGCAGGAGTGGCGATTTTCACCACCCCTGTAGGTTATTTCTGTAGGGGCAGCGAATTTCACTGCCCATGCATTTTTTTTTCAAATTTTTATAACTCTGGAGGAATTTCCCATATGTCCCTTTCTTTCCCTTTCTTCCTTGTTTTTTGCTCCTTCTCCTGACCTGGCCTATTTAAGTGACCTCCATGGTCATGATCACTCAAAATGCATTTTTCCCATTCATCCTCTCTCTCCTAATTATTGTGATCATGACTGCAGTTTAATCAGTGAACTCTTGCACATCTACTCCCATCCGATCGAGATCATTCCCAATGATAGAAGCATCTCCCAAGAAGGTAAAGACCATGAAATATAAATATTAGGGCATCTTCCTGCTCACATCAGTCTCTTCAAATGTTGACGACATTCGAGACACTGAGATTGGCCACGTGGACATGGCTTAATTCCTAACTTGCACAAAGGTGATGAACCCCAGTACTGGGATGAAAAAGATTATCGATGCAACATCCACCTGGTGGCTACCTTTTTGGTAGCAGCGCATCATACTGAATTCATCATCCAATGCGCTCACTTATACAACAAAGAGACCAGGTCGGTCTCAGATACCAGCAACAACATGGTGATTTGGTTGGACCCTAAATTCATCGATAAAGTTTTCATGTGCTCTCCAGCCACCGAAGTAACCCAAATTGACTTCGAGGATGCTCAGAAGGAGTATGACAAAGACCCTGAGAGGGTGAAGAAAGTTATGAACTATAAGTGGTTGAAGTCTCCCAGGACAAACTTATCAAGATGACCACAAAACTTTTTGAGGAACGACTTCATTGAGGAAGTTGGTGACTTGATCACCCTTCTAAGTAGAGTACGAGGCTTCCCATCTTCTTCACTATTCCATGAATGGATGTATCTATTCATTAAAATCATCCTTCAAAGAAAACAAGCCATCTTTTGGGGAGAGCAGATTAGCAATGCCCTCCATGAGCAGCTGACCAAGGTGCAGACCTCTCACAAGTTCTACATGACTTCGTACCTTGTGTACATAGCTACCACGATGCAGACTTTCCCAGGCTTGACCATAGAGGGGATAGAAAGACAACCTCAATATACTCATATTACCCTCAACTGACTCTACAAGGATCGACCTGTCACTTCAAGAGGGTAAATGATGCCTTTTTCACTATTTTTTTATGTCTTTTTGACCCACAACTTGAGCAGAAGAGAATATCAAATGAGGCCTGGACAGTGGTCAATGATTACGACTGCATGTTCCTTCAATTCCCCACCTTCTACTATCTTCAGGTCAGCTTCTACCAAGGCTACCCCTACATGCTCCCCAAGTTCCCTTCAGATAATCTAGTGCTAATGGAACTTTCCCGACAACTGATTATCGTGCATACCAGACAGATGGAGCTGAAGAGATCAGGTTTCAAGTTTTCGATCGAGATTGGCAGATATTTCGTTACAACATCAGCCAAAGCCAAGGTCATGAAAACTAAAATACAAATGGTTACTTTAAAACCATTCAAGAGATGGGAAAAATTTGACTATAAGGGAGTTAAGGACAAGATCAAGAAGAAAACTCAATTCCATGAACCCATGATTGAGGATGTCTGGATCGACCTCAAGTCGGCCAAAGAAATCAGAAAAATGGACTTTAGCAGGCTGACCCTTAAATAGATTGAATATTTAGGTCTTGCAAAGATCCCCTCCGGTCTGATCGATGATAGAAATATCATTAATAGCAAATACCTGGCAGGGAAGGTCGTTGGTTCCCCTCTTCCTCCAACACAATGGTGTCAGAAGGAGCAGACTTCTCTGAGAAAGAGATTCGAACCAATATTGGCTAACACCAATGATTGGTTAGCAACCAAAGGGATCATCCTGAAAGAATTTGTCATGAGATCTGAGGCTAAATACCAAGCAGAGTTAAAGAGGAAGGTTGAGAACAGAATCAAAAACAAAGATGATGTACCTTCTCTTTCTAGGCCTCACAAGCTTAGAATCATCTTTGTATCCAAGAAGCCAAAGGCTATTGAAGAGCCTGAAGGAACAACAAAAAGAACCAAGGAACAGAGTCCACAAGCATAGGTAGCTCAGCCAATGGAGACAGATGATCAGCCATTAGGGCAACCAAGCACTGGACCTCCATTCTCACCAAAACAAGTGCAGCATGTCAAGAATGCCTCTCCCTCTCCTCCTCAATCTCTTATGGTACCTTCTTCTCCTATCTCTCCAATCAGTGTTCCCTCTTCTAGAGTCGCCTCTCCTTCTAGAGTTGTATTCGGCGATCCTTAGGGCACTTCTAGAGGTTTTCCCCACTCTTCTTGGTCCAGCCCTAGTTTATCCTCTCCTTCCTTCAACTTGCCAGCAAGCCCTGCACCTGAGCCAGAATCAATAGTTGGTACAGTTTCACCAATTACTCCAACTACAACCACTGTCACTAATAGCAGTGTAGAAGCTATTGCAATAACACCAATAGAGGGAACCATTATCACAGCAGGTACTTCTCTCATACCTTGGATGTCCGCTTTCACCCTCAAAAGAAAGAAGTCGGCCATCTCTCTAGATGACTTCGACTTTGGCAAAATAGTGCCAGTGAATGCTAAGGCTCCTAAGAGGCCAAGGATCCTCTCGAAATTGGTCGAGGAAAAAGGGCAAAAATTTCTAGAAATAGCCAGGCCTCCACATGATGTAACCCTTGAGGGTTTCAAGATGAGCAGCTATTCCATCTCTCATGTTGAACTTGGCAAAGTCACTCATGAAGGTGCAAAAAGCGATCATCAGGCTGCTATGGACATCATGGTTCAGAAATTCGATCAAGAGAAGGAGATGAAAGATTATTACAAGGCCAAAACAGAGCAACTAACGGTAGTAATAAGAAAGTTTACCCTTCCCCCTGAAGCAACAACTCCAGAGGCCTTCTTTGTGGATGACCCAGTCATTCAAAAAGCAAAAAAGACCTATTTGAAGGGAAAAGTCCTAGAAGATTACATTGAAAAAATGCATACTCAGGGAGTTTATTTGCTTTCAGAAGTTGCAGAGAGAACATGTAAGATGAGAAAGTTAAGAGCAGAGGTAGATGACTTCGTCTCCCTTATCTCTCAAGAGATCAACAACTCAGAAAAGGTCCTTAGCAAATGGAAGGAGATGAAGGATCTGAAGAAAAGCACCTTGATATCCATCGGTGTCATCTCCAGTAAGGACTCTTATGTTGAAATCAAGGAGTCATTAATCTTCAAGATTGAGGTACTCAAAGATCTAATTGATGATCTCAAAGCTTTCAAGGAGGCTAATGACAAGAGTGACCTGAGCCTGCTGAATAAATTAGAAGAGCTGCCATGCAACTTGACCTCTAAGGACAATTAGTTCCTTTCAGTAGAAGAAATGATTCAGAATTTCAAAGAGATGATTCGAAGAGATTTTGAAGAAAAATCCTTCTCAATGTCTACTGTGGACAACATCTTAGATGCTCAGTTAACTTTGGAGAATCTAAAATCTAGGTTAACTGGACACACTAAAGCTATCACAACATTGAAAGACGCATTGATTAGAGCTAGAATCGTCTCCAAGAATGTAGTTGCACCAAACATCTTAGGAATTTTGGCATCCATCACTATGTTCGATGCACATATGAAGAAATCTGGCAGCAAGAATTGAATCTCTCTCCTTCTTTCTTCTTCTCTCCTTATGCACTTCTGTTTTGTGCAGGATACATGCAATTTTGAAAAATGTAATTACATTTAAATATTTTGGAAAAATATCTCAAAGTCAAAGATGAGTCATCTTTGACCGAGATATTTTTTGTATTTTATTATTTTCTGGTTTTTGAGGATTTTCTTCCTATATATAGTGAAAACCTCATTTTGTAAAAGATATTGGAAAAAATAATAGAAAACACTCTGCTAAAATTGAAGCAACTTTTGAGACTTTGTGCTCAAATTTGTAAATCATATTTTGTTGAATGAATGAGAAGCAGGTTATTTCAGACTTTGTGTTGAGATTGTCTGTGTTATTTAGGAAATGGTTCTTATGTCCTTTTTCCTAGTAATATCTTATTTTATTTGATTTAATAAGTAAAGTGGGTGTGTTTATAATATCTAAGGGTGCTTCTAAAGGGTAGAAGATAGACTTTGAGAATTTTTATCTTTCAGATTCAGTTATCTTTTGTAGTTTCAGGCAGAGACTTTGTGCTTTGTTTTATTCTATGATTACGTTTGTTTCAAATCGGTGGAGGAAACTATGGAAGACTTTGTGCTTACATGGGTGTTCTTGTGGGCTTTGTCACTTCAGGTGATCTCTTGCTCTTCGTTTGCTACCATTCCTGAAAGAAGAGGAGTGTTGTTAGCTTAAGACCAAGATTTTTTCTCTTTTGTTCTTTATACATTACCTCTGAAAAAAGAGAGGTAGATGCTGTTATACCACCCCCATGTGTTATTTTCTGCTTAATTATATACATATATCCAGTGCGTAAGTATTTATAGGGAACCTCCCCTTGATGAGAGGAGAGATTTACTTCGTCCAGATCTGGTAAACTCATACTATTCATGATGTAAATCTCCCTATGCTGTGGTTGATATACCCATTTTGTCATCAGTTAGTTGACGACAAAATATTCACCCAACATTTAGAACATCTGATAAATATTTATGAAGTTGGATGTGGATTGCAGCTAATGTCTCATCTATCTTCAGTGAAAATTGGGAAAATACTTCATGTCTAATCTACTCAATAGAAAAGGTAGGAATGCTTTATGGATCATGTTGAGGAGGGATATTAGGTAAGGGATGCTCAAAAGGATGCATGGGAATGGACTCTATAGGAGATGAAGGGATCATCGAAGAGGATCTATAGGTGAGGGACTCATAGGTGGAGAAGGATCCACAGGTGAGGAAAGGTCCATGAGTGAAGGATTCATAGGTAGATAAATACGAGGTGAGAAAGGGGGCACAAGAGGGGATGTAACAATAGTAGCAAAAGGGGGAGCCTTATTATGGGTATGAACTATAGGAGGAATAGTAGAAGGTTCAATAATAGTTAAGATATGATCTTTAAGGTGTTGCTGAAAGATGCAGAAATGATCAGTGTGATGGGTGACACATTGGTGTCAAAGACAATATATCTATCCATATTAAGGAATATAATTAGGTATTACCTTTAAGGGAGGTATGACCTTATCTAAAGAATGAGGATTAAGAGGATGCAAAGTATCAATATATTATCATAAATTATGATAGTGTGTAGATGAATGATTATTTGTGCCATGGAAGTAACATATACGCTTATGAGTAGGATTAATAGAGGTACTCAGATAAGGAGGTGTAACAAAAGTAGAAGGAGATTTGGAAGGATCATTATCCCATTTGGTGGGAAATGGAACCATCTATTGTAAAGGAAGTAAACCGTCACCAATAGAAGGTGGTACTGGTGAAGGGATTGGACTAAGAATGATGAAAATAATGATGGGATTAGAAGCATGAATAAACACACCTAAGATAGGAATAGGAATGGGATCCTAATTGGGATATAATGAGGGAGGAGTGGGGTCTATATAATGCTAGAATAAGGTTGCACACATCTCAGGGATAAACAAGTTATAAGGGTCAGGGTACCTAGCAAAGTAGTAAGGCCTAGTCATAACATAATCCATAAGCATAATCCTACGTGGTTATTTTGAAATTGGAGGAGGCCAGACCATCTCTACCCTATGATAAAGAGGAAAAATACTAAAATTAGGAATTATATATGTTGTAATACATGAAGAAGCACTAAAATACTAAAATAAAGAGGAATGATAATGGATAATATCAGCATCATGGGCCTAAACAAGACCACTAAAGAATGGATCATCTAAGGTATAACCATCATCATAATCATGGTTATGAATATCAATAACATAGGTGGGGATGACATTATCATCTGATGAGGTGTGATGAATGGAATGTCAAGTATTATTTAAGATAATGGGGATGTCATCATAAGGTGGTTTATGAGAATGAGGATGCAAAGAAGTAGGAAGCTAAGAGATGAGATGAGGTAAGAGATAAAAAGTTTTAATTTTTAGGTTAATCTCATCAGGTTCATTATCATCTAAATTGAGGAGGTTAGGGGAAATATAAACAATGAGTTTAGGATGACCATTATAACCTCGAGAGGAATTGATAAGAAATTTGAATCGTTGAGACTCATGAAATGGAACACTAGGCAAAGGTTCAAGAGTAGGAATATTGAATTCACCACGATCTTAGAATTATTAAAAATTTCAAGGGTTTGTGTCACCCTAAATATTATAGATATCTCTATTATGATGGAATTTAACACATTGGCAAGTAGAAGAAGCAATTACTCTCATACGGTGAGTCCATAACCTACCAAGCAAGATGTTATAAGATAGAGGAAAGTTAAATATCATCACCTTCAAATGAATAGTGATAGGTGGGATGGTAATGGGAAGCCACACATTCCCTAAAGGAGGATTTTTCCTTTGATCATATCATTGACATATGCTATGTGTGGATTTTAGATTGCATTCAAAATATCTAAGGGTTTTAATAAAATTGAAAGAGGTAACACAGGTGCCAAAACCCTCCTCAATCAAGGTACACTTGACTTGGATATCATCAATTTGGATACGAATGAATAGAGGAGGTGTTGACCATTTTTGGTCCAACAGGCCAAAATCAGTCCCCTTCTTTCCCTACTGTCCTGAGCTAGTTCTTCTTTTGATTTTGCACAAGTCTGAAAATTTCTACAGACTCTGCAGGCCCATTTCTACGGACTTTGTAGGCCCATTCCTATAGACTCCATAGATGTTTTCTATGGATTATGCAGGCATGTTTTCTACAGACTCTACAGGCATGTTTTCTATAGACTTTACAGAGAATAAATGGGTTCCCAACACTTAGGCACAAAATGGACAAGTGCTTGTTTCAATAGTCTGGTTCAGTTGATTTGGTTCAAGTGCTTGGTTCATCACTTTGGTTCAATGGAAAAAATCATCGTCAAAGTTCAAAAGTCGATTCAACAGCTTGGTTCAAAGTAATGGTTTAATAGAGTCTCTTGAAGGACAAGTGCCCTTAAGGAGGGCACTTGGTCGGCGATAGTACCGAAGCAAATTTCCTGAAGGGCACCTTTTGAAGGCAGTTGAAAGAAAAGACAAGGACATAATTCCTTTGAACTTTTATTTGAAGGAATTCCTTTGGACAAAAGTTTCAAAGAAATTCAGAAGGACTATGAATGAAAAAATCTCGTGAAAAAGGACTTAAGGCAAAGGTAAAGCATAAACAGATTTCTTTTAGACTTTTGTCTGAAGGAATTCCTTCAGATAAAATGTCTGAAGAAATTTGGGAAGAAAAATTCTATCGAAAAGAAGTTCGTGGGGAAAAGATTTTGAAGAAAAGAAGTGGGTGAGACAATTCTCATGGACATTTTTTTCGCAAGAAAATAGCCGAAGAGAAAAGGCCACCGAAGGACCTCGAAGGGCAAGTGTCCTTGCGGGGGACTCTCAACTTCCCAAAGAAGTGCACTTCTCTAAATTCGAAGGGACTCCTTCCCTTCGGGAGGATCCAAAGCAAAAGCCTGAAGGTAAAGGAGTGACAAAACTTTGAAGGAAAAGAACTGAAAGATTTTCCAAGGACGGTGACATCTATGAAGCCATCAATTTCAGGGAAATGGATTAGCCATTGGTTTTCAAATAGTGATGGGCCTGTGAACGTCAATTTTATACCAGAAAAGCCTGAAAGCAGAAGCTGCCAAGTGTCATCTATCGGGACACATGATAATTTGCCTCTAAAAGTAGCAAAATGTGCCACGTGTCCCTTGTAAAACCTAACTAAGCATGACAAGTGTCTACATCTGAGTCCCTGAGCTCCTTTCAACAAGCATCCCTCAGAGTTTTGTGGGGGGCACCAAGTGGCAAATGTGGAAGGTTTTGACATATTTTTCTAAGAGTAGTAGAACGTGCCACGGGTCCCTTGCAAAGCTCGATAGAAGTCGACAAGTGTCAACATCCATGGTCTCTCCCTTTTATTTAGAAAAGACTGTGGTGGGCCCCAGGCAAATTGCTAAAGAAAGTGGAAGCTACCAAGTGTCATTATCTTTTATATTGTTTCTAAATCCTAGCAGATGCTGCCATGTGTCCTGTCTATTTCATAGTGGAACACACCACGTGTCACTTATTAAAATCAGTGGAAAGTAGCCAAGGCAAGCGGGAAAGACATGAACAAATTGCTAAGAAGGATGATGGACTCGAGGATGTCAAATTTGCAAAAATGAAGTAGCTATTGATCTTCATATACGTAAGCGTGAACCTAAAGGAATTCAAAGGCTTAAGGCCAGAAGAAAGATTGAGTGTAGAAATAGACAAAATAGTCCAAGTGGTGAAGGAAGGTGTCAACTCAAGGAGTTACTCTAATGGGTGACATAATGTCTACAAATTGAACATCAAGAGGAACGAATGGTGAATGACCCGACCCATTTTCTTCACTTTGGATTGATGAGTAGACAAGCTGCGTAATCACCTTGAAGGAGCGGTCTTGTTTGCAGATAAACGATGCGGCCCATAATTTCTCATATGATGTTTAAGCGGCTTCCTCTTCCTAATGATCAGAATGCACATGGGTCACTTGTAAAAAGGGTGCCAAAATGCCTCTTTTCTTCCTCTATATATTGTAGACTTCTCATTTTGAGAAGGCTATCTTTCACATTGTAAGGTGAAGCCCTGGCAATTTTCACCTAGAATCAATAAAAATGCATTTTTACCTCTATTCTGGTTAGATATCTCTGAATGTGTTTGGGTGTTAGTCTTGTGTTCAGTCATTGCTTCCTAATGATTTCACAGGGTTGACACCAATGCATCTAGTATCTATAAGGTGCCATTCCTACAGGTGACAAGAAGAGTTGTACTTGGAGTACAAAGGCAGAAGGAGGTTACTAGACAGTGTGCTTTTCCTATAGTGCCTATGGTAAGTCCCTTTTTCTATGTGTTCCATAAAAGCCTCCCTGTTAAGCTTCCTACAGCCTGGTCCTTTTACCAATTAAAGTGTATGTACGTGTTTTTATGGTTTAGAGTGTGAGTGTGAGTAGGTCAAAATTATTTGGTGCATCACCCTTTTAGCTTAGGTTTAGGTTCTATTTTCAACATCCTTCTCCCTTTTCACCCCCCCTTTTTCCATTTATTTGTTAGCAGTAGGGAATCTAGGGCCTAAAAGATACATCAAAGGGAGCTAGCCCTTATCTAGAGACTCTCCCCCTAGTTTTGCCGATCCCACAGGTGAGAGGGGAGTTTCCATTGTTGCGTGTGGAATGCAGGAGCTTGGCCTCCTGCCCAGGGTGCAATCCACTGCGTCAACAATTTTTATCATGCCTAGTGGGATTCAATTTTTACACTTAGTAAAGTTTCAGGATTGATGCTAGTCCTGTTACAGCAAAATCAACTATTTTTAGCATCTAGCGACTCCACTGGTAAGAAATTCAGTTTCAAATCAAAGACCATTCTGACTTCCTATGCCTAAAATCACCACATGGTCTGCTGCTAAGGGTGTCCCTTTCAAATTCATTGAATTACCTTTAAACTCAACAAAGTGACTGAGGTTTGAGAGGACCCATCCTTATTCAACAAACCACTTTCCCAAACCTGCTATAAAGAACACCTACACAAGAAGGCAACGGTTACATCTTGCATTACCCTTTGTGACTTTTCGTGGTCAGAGTCCTTTGAATCTCCAACATTATGATCCAATTCCAAGAGCAGTCCTCAAAAGGGTGCCTCCCTTTGATGGAGAGGGGCCCATTATAGTTATTAAACACATCAAAAATATTACTAACCTCTGCAATATTCACAATGTTACTAAGGATAATATTACAACCAGATTGCTGGCACTGTCTCTCAAGGGAAAAGTTCTAGATTGGTACGGGACTTTAACCATGAATTCAGTCAGTTCCTAGAATGAATTGGTCACTCTCTTAGTGAACCAATTTGGGGAGAAGAGTGACCACCTCTCACTTGTTGAGCAACTGACTATAATGAAAAGAGCTCCACATGAATACATGCAAGAGTTCAACACTCAATTTAAAAAGACATGGGATAGAATCCCCATTCTGGTAAGACCGACTCCTAGCTATGCTTTCATGTATTACTTAAGAACATTGAATAATGATATCACTATTATGATACAATCCATGGGAAGACATGTGCTGCCTGCTGCCTATGACATAGCTATTGCAGCTAAAAATTACCTAGTGCAGGCTGGGAAAATAGCTCCTAGAACTCATATGCTACTTTTCCCTGAAATGCTACCTCCAATTTAGACTACTGCTCCCACCTTAGCTCTTCTACCTAGCACAAAAAATCCAACTATTACTCCATCTAATGAACTTCATGAAGTCAAGAGTCTGTTGCAAAATGTGACAAATGAACTAGTGGCTATTAAAAGGTAGCAAGCTCAAAACAACTGACCAAATCAAAGATATCAGTAGATGGTCAAACAAATAGACCCCCTTTCCAAAATTACAATCAAGGGCAAGGTCAGTTTGCATAGACCAAGCCTTTTCAAGGCTATAATCTAGGTGCCCCTTCATCATCTAAGGCTATGGTTCCTGCTCAAAATAATCTGGTGCAAGAACAAATAAGTTGTTCAACCATTGGATATGGTTAGGAGTAACCTATTTATACAAATGAAATGATGGGTTACTACCCAAATGTATAAGACAATCAGTCAGCCATCTAATTCCAAGTTTTTAAGGCTTTAATGCAACCTAGCATGAGCAACAGTTAGACTCAGCGTAATTTTACTCTCATGAATCACCTGGAGGGTGAGTTCTATTCAGTCAATTACGTGGGTATTATGGACAATCAGAGCGACTGTGTCACAGCCAACACAAGGTCTAAAAGGAGAGCAATGGAAGAAACTCAATTTGCTACCGAAACATCAGCAATACCTTCTTGATCACATGTAAATCAAAAGGTTCAAAGCTTTAGGCTGTCCGTTGTACCTTCAGCTCCTCGGCCTACACCTCAAGCTATAAATAATTCCAAAGAAAATTTGAAGGAAGGCAACCCTTGAGTCAATGTGGTTGATCAGATGAAGAAGCTACACATGGACATCTCCTTGTGGGATTCATTATCGATATCGGGGTAAAAGGACATGCTACAAAAGGAATTGCATGAGCTGAATGAACAAGCTATCCCAACAAGAGCCGATAATGTTTTGATGATGAATGGATAGCCTTCCACCTCAGGCCAAGTCAGAAAAGAAGAAATGGTTCCCCCTTTTTTATTTGTCCTTGGTCATAGGAGATTTCCTTGTGCATAATTGCATCATTGATAGTGGAGCAAGCACCTCGGTAATGCCTAAATGCATAGCCGACATGTTGGGTTTGAAATACGAAGAAATGACTAAGGGGGTCTTGCAGCTGGATGGAATACCAGCAAAGACAGTTGGGGTAGTGAAAGGTTTGAGCTTGATGCTACACGCTTGCCTGACCTTTTTAGTTCTCATGATGTGGTAGTGGTAGATGTCCCTCTTTACTTTTCCATCTGCTTATCCAGGGATTTTACATCCAAGATAGGCGGCTACTTAGCAACGAACTGGTCTTATCTAGTTTTTAGAACCAAGTATGGGACTAAAGTTAAGATTGAATCTGACCCACTCCATAGATATCATCTAGAACCATACTCGCTCAAGGTGGTGAATGTCAGCTACACCATAATTGACCAAGAAGAGTTCCAAGTAGACCAATATCCATCCTCTGCCCTTGAAGGAGTTGCAGACCTGCTCTTAGATGAATGGGGAAGTGACAACTTGGAGTATGATCCTTACAAATTCATAGAGGAGGTAGGCCTTGGAATTTATTGTATGCATGAAGAGGGTATTTTTGTACCAAATCTGATGAAAGTGAGTTCAGAAAGCTTAGGTCTATGGCAACTATTCTTTGATGGTTCAAGAAGTAAGTTGGGAGCTGGTGGTGGAACGGTGCTAGTTTCTCCCTCAAAGGAAAAATACTTTTTGAATTTCTAGTTCCAGTTTTTCAGCACATGTAATGTTGTGGAGTATGAATCCCTCATCCACAGTTTGGAGTGGGTGAGGAAAAGAGGAATCAAAGAGTTGCAAGCTTTTGGTGACAGTGAGCTGATTGTCAATCAGGTAAGAGGCCAAAATTTAACAAAGAATTCTTTACTGAAGTCCTACAAACATAAGGTATGGGACTTAATGGAAAATTTCTTTGCTTTCAATATTACCTCCATTCTTAGAGAGCAGAACAAGCAAGCAGATAGACTGGTAGCAGTTGGTGCCCAGTTTGATGTCCCTAGGGAAATAGGCCAAGACCATAGATCACGCCACTTGAAGGTAGTAATCCGGCCTTCTATACCTGACAACATCACCAATTGGTAGGTCTTTGATAGTGACCAAAAAATAGCACTCTTCTTATAAGAAGAAGCTGAATTAGCTGCTAAAAACTAGGCAAAGCTACAACAACAATATGGCAGCCAAATTATTCAGCTGAGGAATAATAAGCTCCCCAAAGGTTTGGTCATTCTAGAAAGTATCTTCAATGGAGATGACCAGTTGAAAAGTGACAAGGCATGCATTGCAACAAAGGAGGAGCACCATGAGAAGGTTGAAATATTCAAGGATAAGCTGCTTGTACTTGGGAAAGTGTGCACAAACCATGAAAGGCAGGCCTTCATCTTGTTGTGCCAAAAATTTGCTGATGTCTTCACTTGGGAGTATAGTGATTTGAAGGGTTTTGACCCAAGTCTGGCCTAGCATACCATTGAGCTGGAAGAAGGCACCAAGCCAATCAAGTAGAAGTAGAGGCCTGTCAACCCAATGATTAAGCCTCTCATGTAGAAGGAACTCACCAAGTTGATTGAGTCCAGGATAATATTTCCAATCAAACACTCTTCTTGGCTGGCCAATCTTATTCCTGTCTAAAAAAAGAATGGGGAGATCAGATTGTGTATTGATTTTAGATACCTCAACAGAGTCTCTTTGAAAGACCATTATCCTCTCCCAAGCATGGAGTAGATCCTTCAAACGGTGACAGGCAGTGATCATTTCTCTTTCCTAGATGGGTATTCAAGATATAATCAAATTTTGGTGCAATACTGTGACCAACACAAGACAACCTTCACTACCAAATGGGGGATGTTTACTTATAGGAAAATGTCATTTGGACTGTCTAATGCTGGTGCCACTTTCCAATGAGCCATGGACATGGCCTTTCGAGCCCTGATAAATAACACTGTGCTGATATATCTTGATGATGTGACAGTTTTCTCCAAGGAAGCGAGCCAATACATGAAACACCTCAGACAAATCTTTGAGAGGTGTAGAGAGTTTAGTATCTCTCTCAACCCTAGGAAATGAGTGTTTGCTATCCACGAGGGGAAACTCCCTAGCCACATTATTTCCAAGGAAGTCTTAACTATTGATCCAGAGAGAGTTCACTCCATCCTGGAGCTGTCCTTGCCTAAGCATAAGAAAGGCCTTCAAAGCTTCTTCAGCAAGGTAAATTTCATCTAGAGATTTATCCCAAATTTTGTGGAGGTGGTCAAGTCATTGACCTATATGCTGAGGAAGGGTGAGGAGTTCACATGGACAACACAAAGAAAGGATAGTTTTGAAGAAATCAAGTAGGCCATAGCCCATGCTCCTACTTTGATCAGCCCTGACTTCACCAAAGATTTCAACCTCTACACCTTTGGCAATGAAGAGGTAATCTCTGCCATGCTTACCCAATCAAATGGTGATAACCTTGAGCAACCAATTGCATTTTTTAGCCAAGGCCTAGAGGGTTTTGAGTTCAGATACACATATGTGAAGAAGCAAGTCCTGGCAGTCATACAAAGTTTGAATAAACTTAGGCATATGCTGTTTGATAGCAGAATCCACCTCATAGTTTCACATATTGAAACCAAGGATTTCTTGATCAATTGAGACCTGAATGAAAAGAGAGTAGGGTGGATCACTAAGGTGATGGTATATGACGTGGATATCAAGATCACCAAACTGGTAAGAGGGAGAGGCCTGTGTGAGCACCTTGCTACAGACTTTAAGTAGCAAAAAGAAGACAATCTGCTAATTCATGATGCAGCTACCGTAGAAGAACCAACTGTCATGAAGGATTAGACATCAGACATGAGGCATTTCCTTCTCACTGGTGAGTGCCTATAGGGCCTTGATAGGACCAAGAGGAGGTATTTCAGACTCCAATGTCTCCCTTATGTCCTGATTGATGGAGTGCTATTCAGAAGGGATCTCTCAAGAGTCTTTTTAAGATGCTTAGACTCAAGTTAGGCTGATAGGGTGCTGTCTGAGTTCCATGATGGGCCAGTTGGTGGTCATTTTGCTCCTAGGGCTACAACAACAAGAATAATGAGAGCTAGTTACTTTTGGCCTACTCTTTTCAGGGACACCCATGCCTAGGTATGAAAGTGCTAAAGTGTGCACTTTTTGATGGGAAGCAACGATTGGCTGCCATGCCTTTATAGCCTACTCAAGTAGAGTAGCCATTCATACAATGGGGCCTTGACTTCATAGGGATGATTAACCCTCCCTCCAGTGCTAGACACAAGTGGGTCCTGACTGCCACATATTATTTCACAAGATGGGTAGAGGCTGTTGCTTTGAAGGAAGCTAACGAAAGTGCAGTCCTAGATTTTTATGAAGACCTAGTGGCAAGGTTTAGATTTCTAGCTACCATAATCTCAGATAATGTGTTAGCTTTTTTGGGAACCAAAACAAGTGAATGGGCGCTAAGATATGGTATCTATCTTAACACTTCATCCAAATACTACCCACAGGGGAATGGGCTGGCTGAATCTACAAATAAGAATCTGATCAAGATCATCAAGTGAACCATGGAGGAAAATCAGAGGACTTGGCATGCCAAGTTGAAAACAACCCTGTGGGAAGATAGGGTCACCCCAAAGAGGGCAATTGGTAACTCGCCGTACATGATCGTATATGGAAGGGAAGCTAGGATCCCCATTTCACTTGAGTTACCAGCCTTGGACATCACTCACCAGCTACAATTAGAAGAAGGTAATAGTATGGAGGTTAGGCTATGTGAGCTAATGGAGCTCCAAGAGACAAGAGACTAGGCTATGGCTTCTATGACCAGTTGCTAATAATAAATGAAGAGACACTTCAACAAGAAATCTTCATCAAAAGGTTTCTCTGAAGGGGACAATGTCTTGAAATGGGATGAGGATCGAGCCAAGCCTAAAAAGCACGTGCAGTTTGATGCCTTATAGAGTGGTCCATATGTCATCACTCAATGCAAGCATCATAATGCATTCCAACTATCCAGGTTGGATGGTGAAGAACTGTATATCCTAGTTAATGGGATAGATCTTAAGAATTACCACTGAGCCCTTTTCCATCATGTATATATTTTTCTTGCTTTTTTCCTATTTTCCCTAAGTGCCTATTGCACATGTTAGTAGTTTTCTTAGTTTTGTGTGTGTTTTCATTTCCTTTCGAGGTAAATCTTCATGATTAATTCTTGAATCTATCAGGGCTGTTGTTGATCTTTTAAGTTACATTCTAACTCTGTGCCCAATGGACTTTAAGGCAATTGGTTTCTAAGCATAGCAGGCATGCTTCCCCCAGGAGTCACCAATTTGTTGACCATTTTTGGTCCAATAGGACAAAATCAATCCCCTTCTTTCCCTGATGTGCTGAGCTCGTTCATCTTTTGATTTTGCACAAGTCTAGAAATTTCTACGGACTCTGTAGGCCCATTTCTATGGACTTTGCAGGCCCATTCCTATGGAGTCCACAGATGTTTTCTATGAACTCTACAAAAATGTTTTTTATAGACTCTATAGAGAATAAATGGGTTCCCAACACTTATGTGCAAAATGGACAAGTGCTTGTTTCAATAGTCTAGTTCAGTCAATTTGGTTCAAGTGCTTGGTTCATCGCTTTGGTTCAATAGCAAAGCTCATCGTCAAAGTTCAACAGTTGGTTCAACATCTTGGTTCAAAGGAACTATTCAATAGAGTCTCCCGAAAGACAAGTGCCCTTACAGAGGGCCCTTGGTCGGTGACAGTACCGAAGCAAATTTCTTGAAGGGCACCTTTCAAAGGTAGTTGAAGGAAAAGACAAGGACATAATTCCTTTGGACTTTTGTCCAAAGGAATTCCTTTAGACAAAAGTTCTGAAGAAATTTAGAAGGACTATGAATGAAAAAATCCTACAAAAAAGGACTTAAGGCAAAGGCAAAGCATAAACGGATTTCTTTCAGACTTTTGTCTAAAGGAATTCCTTCAGACAAAATGTCTGAAGAAATTCGAGAAGAAAAAGTCTGCCAAAAAAAGTTTGTAGGGAAAAGGTTCCAAAGAAAAGAAGCAGGCGAGACAATTCTCACAGACATTTTGTCTGCGAGAAAATAGCCTTAGAGAAAAGGCCACCGAAGGACCCTGAAGGGTAGGTGCCCTTGCAGGGGAATCTCAGCTACCAAAAGAAGGGTACTTCTCTAAAGCTGAAGGGACACCTTCCCTTTGGGAGGATCCAAAGCAAAAGCCTAAAGGTAAGGGAGTGACAAAACTCTAAAAGAAAAAAACTGAAAGATTTTCCAAGGATGGTGACGTCTCCGAAGCCATCAATTTCAGGGAAATGTACTAGCCATTGGTTTTCAAATAGTGACGGGCCCATGAATGTCAATTTTATACCAGAAAAGCCCAAAAATGGAAGCTGCCAAGTGTCATCTACTAGGACACATGATAATTTGCCTCTAAAAGTAGTGGAATGTGCCACGTGTCACTTGTAAAACTTGGTAGAGTGCGACAAGTGTCTGCATCTGAGTCCCTAAGCTACTTTCAACAAGCTTCCCTCAGAGTTTCGTGGGGGGTGCCAAGTGGAAAATGTGGAAGGTTTTGAAATATTCTTCTAAGAGTAACAAAATGTGCCACGTGTCCCTTGCAAAGCTCGGTGGAAGCCGACAAGTGTCAACATCTACGGTCTCTCCCTTTTATTCAAAAAAGACTATGGTGGGCCCTAGGTGAACTGCTAAAGAAAGTGGAAGCTGCCAAGTGTCATCATCCATGATGAATCTAAATCAGCCTCAAATGCTTCTATATTATTTCTAAAGCTCAGTAGATGCTGCCATGTGTCCTGTCTATTTTGCAGTGGAACACACCATGTGTCATTTATTGAAATTAGCAAAAAGCAACCAAGGAAAGTGGGAAAGACACGAATAAATTGCTAATAAGGATGACGGACCCAAGGACATAAAATTCATGGAAAGGAAGTAGCTATTGATCTTCGTAGGCTTATGTGAGAACTCAAAGGAATTCAAGGCTTAAGGCCAGAAGAAAGACTGAGTGCAGAAACAAACAAAATAGTCTAAGTGGTGAAGGAAGGTGTCGACTCAAGGAGTTACTCTAGTGGGTGACATAGTGTCAATGAATTGATCATCAAGAGGCATGAATGGTGAATGGCATGACTTATTTTCTTCACTTTGCATTGATGAGTAGACAAGCCGCGTAATCCCCTTGAAGGAGCGGTCTTGTTTGCCGACAACCAGTGTGGCCCATAATTTCTCATATGATGTTTAAGTGGCTTCCTCTTCCCAATGATCAAAACACACATGGGTCAATTGTAAAAAGGGCACCAAGAGGCCTCTTTTCTTCCTCTATATATTGTAGACTTCTCATTTTGAGAAGGCTATCTTTCACATTGTAAGGTGAAGCCCTGGCAATTTTCACCTGGAATCAATAAAAAATCATTTTTACCTCTATTCTAGTTAGATATCTTTGAATGTGTTTGAGTGTTAGTCTTGTGTTCAATCATTGATTTCTAATTCTTTCACAGGGTTGACACCAATGCATCTGGTATCTACAAGGCACCATTCTTACAGGTGACAAGAAGGGCTGTACCTGGAGTGCAGAGGCAGAAGGAGGTTACTAGACAGTGTGCTTTTCCTACAGTGCCTATTGTAAGTCCCTTTTTCTGTGTGTTCAATTAAAGCCTCCCTATTAAGCTTCCTACAGCCTGGTCCTTTTACTAGTTAAAGTGTACGTATGTGTTTTTATGGTTTAGAGTGTGAGTGTGAGTAGGTCAAAATTATTTGGTGCATCACCCTTTTAGGTTAGGTTTAGGTTCTATTTTTAGCATCCTTCTCCCTTTTCAACCCCCCCTTTTTCCATTTATTTTTTAGTAGTAGGGAATCCATGTCCTAAAAGATACATCAAAGGGAGCTAGCCCTTATTTAGAGACTCTCCCCCCAGCTTCGCTGGTCCCACAGGTGAGAGGTGAGTTTCCATTGTTGCATGTGGAAGGTAGGAGCTCTGCCTCTTGCCCAGGGTGAAATCCACTGCGTCAACAAGAGGATCATTTACACAAAGAGAAATCTCATCAAGAATCATAAAAGTGATGGGAAATTTTAAGGAAATAGAAGTGTCCATTGTTTCATTAATATGGATGGACATCTCTTCACATTGTTGTAATATGCTATCTTTAGATCTAGATAAAGTTACTTCACATCCTTGTAGGGGAGGATGAGGGATATTAATTTCAAAAAAGAGTTGGATAATATGGTTTCAATGATGCAGAGAGGTCCTCATAAGCTCAAGAAATGGAAATTGGGATGGGAAATTAGTGAGTTACATGATGGGATCCCACTCATTGTAACCCATACTGAGGTTCTTATAAATAGGTGCATAGTGTTTAAGGAGGTCCTTAGAAAGAAGAGATGAAGTAAATTAATATATGTGTTGATAAGAGGGAGAAGGTTTAGAACAAGGTTCTAAACTATGTTGAGAAGCTGAAGCAGTTGGTTCAGGTGTAGGTTCAGAGTCATTAGAAGAAATGTTGATAGAAGATTGATTATCATTGGTGTTAGGTAAAGTAGATGGAGGGATGATAGAAATAGAATCAGAAGTGTTATCCAAGGGAGTAGTTGGAATTAGGTCATTGAAATTTATAAGGTCATCTTACCCAAAATCATTTAAGTGAGCTGGATAAGAATCCTAGATAACATGAAATGTACAAGATAATAGGTGGGTGTATATAGGTTGAGGATCAATGAAAGCAACCACCCTTCATATATTAGTCATATTAACCACATTATCTTTAGGAGGTAGGTCAATAAGACTTTATAAATTATTGGTGGATGGAGTGGGCTTGTCTTGGTTATCTTGGTGGTTTGGAAGAGGGTCTTTACAGATAGACAAATGAGCATTAGCTTGATTTAAGGCTTGAGATTTAGTATTAGTTTCATGAGCCTTAAAAATAACGTCATAGGCTTGTTGGTGTTTTTGAATGATAAAATCATGATCAAAGTTAGGACCAAGAATAAAATCCATATATAAATTATGAAGATACCTACAAGTCTCATGATAATGACCCCAACTAGTGTGAAACCAACAAAACTTGTTGGGATCATACCAAGATTTCATAGGATGAGTGGGATCAAGTTCTCATAGAATAGGCCTACATAGAAGTTTTAGTAATTCAATTGAGGATAGGGGTTTGTTAATGTTAATGTTAATGTTATTAGGCGAAGATAAGTGAGGATTGGTGTATTGTTTAGAAGGGGATCTGGTTACAAATATTGATTAGGAATAACAACTTGAAGAGTGTGAATGGTATCGTAAGAGTCCATGACATCATCATTCATGGCATTATGATTTTTATTCTTAACTAAGATACAATTACTTGTAGAAGGTTGGGGTGGATTGAATTGATGTGTATGGAAATATTGACATTTTGATTGGTCAATAGCCTCCTCCAAGGTACATGGAGAGAGAATGAAAACCTGATATTACAACTTGGGAAAAAGAGCATTGGTAAAGAGATGAAAAAGGTTATCATTGACCATATTATGTTCATATTTGTTGGAAAATGTTTTCCACCTTTTAACAAAAGCTTGGGCAATTTCATTTTCAATTTTCTTAAAATTTATAAAATGGGCCAAAGTATTCTCAGGAAGATCACTGGTTTGGAACTCTTGGATTAGAGCATTTACTAAATCTTCCAAACTAGTAATGAAATGAGTTTTAAATTGGTTGTAATAATATAAATCATCACCTATGAGGGTTTTGGCTAAGATCTTGGTAGCATCAAAGGTATTTAATTTGGCCCAATATTTATATAGATTTATAAATGTTTTTAGATGAAGAATGGGATCAGTTGACCCATTGTAAGAAATGGCAGGGTTGATAACTCCCATATAAATAATAGCAATTTGAGTGGTAAGAGGCTCATTTTGAAGATGTTTAATTATCTTGTTGATAAGAGGAGGTTGAAGGATGAGATTGCCATGGGAATATAAAAAAGGAGGTGGGGGAACATTTTGATTATGCATGTGCTAAGGCATTGGTTTAGGGAGGGTTTGAAGATGGAGAAGGTGATTTTGCATTCTCATCATTTGATTTGTATGATGATCTTGAAATGTATTCATTTGATTAAGCATTTGTAATAAAATTTGATGGGTTTGATTCATATTGTTAGCATTATTTGAAGAATTAGAGTTGTTATTAATGGCTTGGGTACCACTATTAGTGTTGATAGGAGCTTGAGAGAAACTATTAAAATGTGAGGCACTAGTGACAAAATTTGTTTGTGGGGATAAAAATGGACCAGTGAAGAGATGAGAATAGGAATCACTAGAAGCATGATTATGTTGGGTAGGAAATGATGCACTAATGGAATAATTAATGAGAGTGGGTCTTGGAGAGGCCCAATAGATGTAGAACTCACCATGTTAGTAGATATACTAGGCATGGAGGTGGAAAAAGTTAAAGAAGAAGAAGTCATGGTATGAGAAGGGGTCATAAGAGAGGGAAGAGGCTGAGAATCAAATAAACTAGTACCCCAAAATACATGTGAGAATGTGGGAGAAGGTGAATGAGGCTCTTCAACTTGACCACTAATCATGAGATGGTAAATGGTAGAAGGATCTTTTCCTCGATGTTGAGTAAATTTAAAGATAAAGAAGAACATTTCAAGGGTATACTCTAATTTGGGTTGTCCTTCTATTGAGAAGAGAGGATTGCATAGTGAAGAAGAATGAGGAGGTGTCCCATAGTTCATTGTGTGAGTGGATATATAAATGTTACTCTCATCTAGGAGGGGAGCCCTACTCTACTTATGGGAGACCTTATGAGGGTTGGTAAAACTCATCATATCTATTGAATTCAACTTAGTGTTGTCTTCAAATAAGTTCATGATGAAGGAGAAGGACTAAACAAGGTAGGAGAGATGTAAAAAAAAGGAAATATAAAGTGACATAAAACTATATAGAGTCAATTAGGTTGACCTAGTATAGAAACTAGGGTCTAAAAATTGTACAGAGTTGATAAGGTCGACCTAGTACAAAAAATAGGGGCTAAAAAAGTGTACAAACTTGATAGGGTCAACCTAGTACTAGAAACAAAAGCTGAAAAAGTGTATAGAGTTGACAACATCAACCTAATACTAGAAACATAAGCTAAAAAGTGTATATAATTGATAGGAATGACTGTGTACTGAAACAAGAAAAAATTTGCAAGTACTTTTAAAATTAAGAAATGAAAAGAAACATACAATCAATTAGGTTAATGAGGTTTATCAAATTGAGGCACACATCACAAAACCTTGCACCAACGCTGGCTAATACAAATTTTTGGAATACAACATACAATTGAGAAAAGAGAAAGCAATCAACTTGGAAAGTAAAAGATAATTAAGTGGTCATCTTGAATGTTGTTAGATTATTAGAGTATGATTTTTAGATGTAATAGGGAGTTGGCTATAAACAAGAAACTAGAAATCAATCCAAGGATGGTTTCAAGACATTTGTGTTGAAAGGGATCTGTATTGGCAATAGTACTAGCATGGTATTGGGTCCTACCCCATCACTTCACACACCTCAATGATAAGGGTGCTGGGTGCTTAGCCAAATTATAACATTAACCACATGTTTATACTTAGCCAAAAAACCAAGTCAGTTTCCCCCTTGGTGATAAAATACAAGTAGGTAGGCCTTGGGTAGACTCTTGTTAAAATGGTTTTTAAGATTTTGTGATTTGGTATTGTGTGCATAAAAGAGAAAAAAATGTAACTAAATGGTATATTTAAAAAGTATCTAATGAAATTATGTGATCTATTCTAAGCATGCAAGTAACAAGAAATGAAAGTGTGAGCTAATTACTAACATATAAGTGTTAATTCTAACTTTGAAACATAATATAGTGTTAATTCAGTCGATAGTGTATGCAAAGAATAAAAAATAGAGTCGATAGTATCACTTCTGTACTACAGAAGTAAGGGTCTAAAAAATAACTACATCGGTAATGTCAACCTAGTTGTCTAAATAGAATATAAAATACTAAAATATGTTGATAGAGTTGACTTAGTCGACTGTATAGGGGTAGTTTTAAATACTACAAACTCTGAAAAATAGAACTATAAGAAATGATAAAAATGATAAATAAGGATAGAAAGGAACCTTGGTGGGTTGGAGGATGTAGAAGAAATGAGATTATTTTTTAAGTAACTTGATTTGTACTTGTAAATTTTGCTAACTATGTTGACCTAGCTTTGCAGATCTTATTTGATAAAAACTTGTAAAATGTACTACATCGAAAAGGTCAACCTAGTATGTTTTTCTAGAAGTTTAAAAATCTACAAGGTTGATAGGGTCAACCTAGTAGCCCAAAATAGATTCTTGATAATGTATAGGGTTGACCAAGTTGACCTAGTAGCCTGTACCTAATGAAAAATGTGTACAGATAGAACATAGTCATATTGATGCGACTGTGTGTTAAACCTATGCATAAAAGTTATAATTGTGTCGACACTGTCGAACCAATATCATAAATATATAAAAATAATATGATAAAATAGTGAAAAATGTGAAATAAAACCTGTAAGGGTTAGATTCACGTTGGGTTCACCAAAATATATATAATAAAAAATCCATCATGTCTATAAATCAATCCTAACTCAGAGAAGATAGATCATACCATACACTTGCGATTAGGGACACATTATATAATCAAGAACATGACCAATATGGGGATCCACTAGACTTGATTAGGGGATCTCTTACCATAATACACTATGTTAAGAAGGGTTATAAAGCCTCTAATCAAGCACAATCATGCAATAACCCTAAGGGAGTCCTATATTTTGATATCTCACTAAAATAATAAAAAGTAAAGAAAATCTAATCTAGTGCTCATCAAAACTTGTGGGACAAAGTGGGTGTTATAAATAATAAAAGTAAACATGCATAAGAGACATATACTCAAGTCAATGTATATGAAATCCTAATGCATGGAAGATAAGTAAAAATGCATACCTATCTACTCTTACAAAAGGAGGAACAAAGTTAGGAATATTTACTTATAAAGACGAACCTGCCAAGCTTCAATCTCTCCCTTGGCTAAGGTGCTTCTCAAGAGGTTGTTGTGGTATGTAAGGATGACAAAGATAAATCAAATCTATGATACACAACCTATCAAATCATCTAAAAGACTTATCCACATGATTAGATCTGTATCTCAAAAGAAGGTATGAAACCATAAGCTTGCTCCTCAAGTAAAATTGTGGATAAGCAAATGCGTAATATATCTCAATTCTTCTTATATTCTCTCAATAATGGAAAAATGAACTTGTATATATAGGAAACTCTAACCCTAAACCCTTACAAAAATCTTGGCCAATAGGGTCGACCCAGTCAACCTAGAAATGTTTTGGATAATAACCCATGTTGAAAAATGAACTAGATCAACATTATGGGCTGATGACAAAATAATATAGGGTCGACCTAGTTGACATAGTTTAAAAACTAATGAAAGAGGATTTAGGCTAGGGAAAAGGTAAATGATTGGAGGAGGGTGTAATAAAGAAGAAAAAACTTAGGGAAATGGTTTTTAGGAGACAAGTGTGTAGATAACAAGTGGAAAAATGGACAACAACCTTGTGAGGTACCAATGGTCTGCCCACCCATTTTTTGGTACACCCCTTAAGGTGTGAACTTAGAGAGATTGAGACTTGATGGGTTCTTGCAAGATACAATGTGTCAACAAGTGATAAAAATTTGAAAATGTTATGTGTATACACTCTACTTCCTTAGGGTATGCGTATGTTGAGACTATAAACTCAAGTATGTAACTATTCAATGCTCCTTGCGACCATTTATCCACTTTTATAGTCCAAGTGGCATCTAGGGTCTGATGCGTCTCTAGGCACTCCTTAAGCCACTCATAGCGATGTTCATAGATTCTTATTCTATGGGCTGAATATGCAACCAACCACCAATACACATGCTCATGTAGCTCACAAAAAAAGACCTCATACAAAGCATCATATAGGTTGTTCTAAACCCATTTTATCTACTTTTGTCTTTGGTAGGTTAGATTCTTTAGTGAAAAGCTATATTCCACCTGTTACATCCAGAACTCAATGTTTTTGTGGGAGAGTTGGTACATCATTATGATGCAATATTGTAACAATAAATTCAGCATGGGTCCTAAAAATAGAACCAAAATGTTGTAGAAAAGGGGCACACCTAGTTGTCTTAGTCAGTTCTTGGCTTATTACAACTAGGAACAAACATTGGATATTATATTTTCACTCAAAATTTAACACTTGATTGCACCAAAATCAATCCACATAAGGCACATGCCTTATACACTAACCCAAAGTGCAACTAAGAATGAACTTAGGCCCACATTGGGATAGATATGCCATGGTGTAAGACATCACTTATGGGTCTTGGTCAATTCAAAGAAGGATTTAAGTAGATCCATAGGCACAAGCCTTTCATGGGCTAAGCCTAAAGGCCTATAGGCATAAAACTTTTGGTGGACTAATCCTAGAGTCATATGAGTGCAAACCTTGGTTAAACTAAGACTAGTGTCATAATGATGCTTGAAGGGTCAAAGGGTTGCTTTCACTTTAAGTACTCATACTAGACTCACAGTTCTAGTAAGGATGGATTCACTTGGCACATGATCTATAATTATTCTCTCTACATATTTATGATGACATCATCATTTGCTATAGGGACAACAAATGATGTGAACCAAAAACACACATGAACTTCACTTAACATAATTGAATTTAAACTATAACATTACATCTATTACACATTCCATTAACAAAGCAAAGGATGCTCAAACTAGAAATGTTATGTGTTAATGCAAAAATATTCATCATTAACTATAATTTAAAATAGAGTATTTAGTTCATGGTAGAGTACATGTTCAATTCCTTCTACTTAATGACCTAGAGGCTCACAAATGAGCTTGGGTACTTACAATTAGAGCCTTCATGACTTCCAAACTATTCCTAAATCTAATGTCTATCAGATGCATGCATATAGAATAACTCCATTCTGATAGATCTTCAGTACAATTTTCTATCTCTCCTACATAAACTGGTTGAAACTCCTTTTATAGCCTTTTAGAGCATCTCCACTAGGGTATAACGTGCACACCAAGTATCGAGATAAAAATTTGGTGATCATTTCCACTGTATCTATGAACTCACAAATTTATTGCTATTATTTCCATGTATCTCCCAATGGTTAAAGATGCGCTAAAGATTTAAGAACTAGTTAACTATCTACTAGTTGGTGCAAGGTATGAACTGTAACCTCTAGTTAGAGCTAAAATGTCATCATTACACAAAATTATCCCTTCATGTTGATGTGGATGTTGTGTTGGTATGAATCAAAAACTTAATAAAATAAGGGGCCCAACACCTGCCCATCCCTTTATCGGTACACCCTTTAACGCTTGAATTCAGGGAGATCAATGCTCATCAAGTCACTACAAGATAAAATGTGAATAAATGTTTAAATAGAAAAATATTGTGTAAATATATGCCCCAGCCAAATCTCATCATGTGTCATAATAGTGTACAATATGGGATGGCCCTTAAAGAAATAACATAGAAACACAAAAACTAAAATGAAATAACTAAAATTAAATGAAAATACATGTACCTTCACTCACCTTATTGATTATAGAAAAAGATGTGTGTGCAGAAAGTGATGAAAGGCACGCAAGTGTAGTACAAGAGGTAGACGTAAAAAATAAGATAAAATTCTATTTTTCCAAAAAAATACTCTCTAAGCACCTAAATTATCTCATCTCATTAGGATTTTAAGGATTCTTGCAGTTCATGAAAATGGCATATGGAAACAAAAATATGGATGAAATACAAAATATATAGGTAGATAAATGAAGACTGAAAAAATGAAAATTTTATTGTAAAAGGGTGAAAATAATTCAATTTTGTAATTGTTATTTTTTGAAAATTAGAGCTTTGATTATCAGAATTTATCACTATGAGAGACTATGGCTTGCAGATGAGGAGGTAAGCGTACTGGAGGGTAGATTTCCATTGCAACTAGAGTTGTATAGTTATGAAATGCATTAATTATATTTTTTTTTATCAATTTTGGGGTAAAATGAACTATATTAAGAAATATAAGCACTAGGAAAAATCCATATAATAAAATTTTCCCTAACAAGCACAAAAATGAAGCCAATAATAAGACAATAAATAGGTAGGCAACAAAAGTGAGAAGTTAAGATGAGGGTATTTATTAAGGCCAAGGGGAAAATGATTGCACTAACTAAATTGTATCAGCTAGGCTATTGTAGTTTTAAAGAGAGGCAAAAGTTTTTTAGTTGGTACCATATAAACTGACTAATGTAGTTATGAATGATGATGGTTGATGATGCCATCTAGCATGGTTGATGCAATATAAAATCAACCAGGTTGGCCTATACCATATGTAATGGATGATGATGTTAGGAATAACACTTGATGATGTGGTTTAATAGATGGTTGATATAGTAAGAATGAGGCAAGCATGGCTGATACAACATTATATGGTTGATGTAGTAAAACTAGAATATTGTTGCTATTATAGTGATTACTAATGTAGTAGATTAAATTGTTGGCCAATACCATATGATAAGGATGATGCAATATCAATTAAGAATGGTCAATGCATGTTGATGTGTGGTTGATTGTTACATCTTGATTCCTTTATAAACAAACTATTTGATTATCCATAGATATTTATAGTTGACACATTTGATTTGGTTATATTTTAGACTAAGCTTTGAGATATATGCTGTTATGGGAAAATAGAATATTGCTTAGGATACATGTTTGCATTGATGTAAGTTAGTTTTAGTGTACATGTTTACATTACGCACATATTGATTTATTAATTTAGCTATATTTTATGATGTATTTATATCATGTTGATATGATTTAGCTACCTATTTATTATGAGGTTGATACAAGAGAACTCATCTCTCAAAGCATGACAAAGGGATAACATCGTCAGAGAGGGTGACATAGATGGAGATGTCAAAGGATGATATAGAAATCAATGATAACCCTACACACACCACAGTAACTATCACATGTTAGAATGGATAGTAAATGGTTTTCACATGTGAATATTTCTGCTTGCATTAAATAGTTGGTTGCCATGATTTGCTAGTGTAGGCTAAATGGTTTAATGAAACTTGTTTTGCATAATTAACATGTTCAATTATTAAAATCTAGTAGAAACATAATTTCCATAGTTAATTAAATCTACATTATTAATTAATGAAATTGTCATTAAAAGTCAATGGTAATAAAGGATGTTAAATGAATTAAGAAATTTATGGATTTTTATAATTAATATTAAAATGTATAAATTTTTTAGAAATTCCCATTTGAAGGAAAAAAATGAGAAAATAATAAAAAACTAACAAAAATAATAAAAAATAAAAAGAAATAAATTAGTTAAAAATAATAAAAACAAAAAGAACGAATATAAAAATAGTACAAAAAAAAGGAAAAGAAAAATAAAATAACAAAAAACAAAAGAAAAATATTTTGAAAAGAAAGGACTACGCCCCTTATCATATATGGGGAATATAAAAGAAGAAAAAAAGAGAGGATAATTTTAAGGAGAAGGTGAAGAAAAGGTATGCCACTCAAAGGATTCAGAGAAAAACAGGCATTGGCAAAGAATTGAGAAAGAAGCAAGGACAAACTATGGGTTGTTAGGTAAGCATTTTAGCCATGAATGAAACCTTAATTTCTATATGTAATGGTTAAAAAATCAAATTTGGCAAGAAATATTTAAAGTAGGCATACCGAGTTTAGGAGGATATGTTGAACCTAGCATAAGGCATTGATTTGTATATTTAATTATAATAGAGGATAAATTTATAGATGTCAACATATTGATTTATAAATTAAATTTTTGATCATACCAATAAATAGATTTATAAACTATTTCATACTAGTATGAAAACCTAGACATCCCATAAAAAAATTTGAATAACCCAAGCTAGATGACTTCCACTTTGTATACCTTTATAGAGGCATCAACCTGTATGTTTCTATAGCCTCAATTTGCATTATTATATACATTTTTGCATAATGTTTTGGTGTGGTTGGAAACCAATTATACATAATTGTATAAAATATATCTATGCAATATATATGTTTTAATTTTATATATATATATATATATATAATTTAGACATATATATTGCATAGATATTATATATATATATATATAAGTTTGAATAAACTAGGTATTTATATTACTGAGGTCAATATGTTTGTATAAGATTTGTCTTTTATCATCATATCAACTTGCTTGAGCTGCATAGATACAAAGGCATAAATTATTAGGAGCTAAATTAAAGTAGATTCTCCATCACCCTATGCAGTAGCCAAATATTTAGGATGGTGTCTTACTTGTTACCCACTACCAATTTCCATGTGATTGACGATACTATAGTAGTTGTTTCACTGTAGCTTGGTGAATGGCTTCACTATATAGTATACTATTTTCAGCGTATATTGGGTTACTGTAGTATTTTTATACATAACATGCAATAACATCATTGTATATTTTGTTTCTAGTCCATATAATATGTCTTATGCATTGCTATATATTATATTATTCTCAAATAGGGTTGTTGATATAGTATTTTTAACTTATGCAAGAAAAAATGAGTCATTGTACTTTTATTCCCAGCCAATTCACTGAGCTAAGCAATTATACAATCTACTTGATAATGGAATAATGAGCAAAAAATAAATAGTTTATATATTAGCTTGTTGCAAACTTCTGGCTGAGTCATCACCATATTTAGAAGTGTATCCCTTTCTTTGAGACATATATTTTAATGAAATAATTTAGAAATATCTCCTTGGCTTTAGAAAAAAGATTATTAAATCCTTGGCACCTTAGTTTACCATATGTTTATACATGAGAATCATTTATATATTATAGACTATATAAGTGTGTTAATTAGTATCTAACACTAATTAGGGGAAAGCTTTTAGAAGATTAAAAGTATGATTTTGCATTAAATGGGTCAAATTACTCTTTTATTGCTATTTGAACCCAAACAATAGCCAATTTCATAAAAAATAGTAAAGTAGGAGTTCTTGTATATGCAGGTCTATATAAGTGAATATAAATTTGGATAGAGTTTTGACAGGATTGATTTGGTAGTAAGACTGAAGAGAATATACTTAACTAGTAGTCATAGCTAAATGATGTCTTGACATGTTATACACCTCAAAATAGACTAAGAATGATTATTTAGATTATAAATCATAGTCAATCTATTAAATATCATAATGGTTGAATAACCTCACAGAAATATCATTTGAGAATATTGATAACTATAGGTGTTTATGTATGGTTAGTATATCGAGTTTCATTCAAGTTCTTAATGAGGTTTGATTAGGATAAAGAACTCAATGCATTCATTATTATGATATGTACAATTTTTTTATTATATATAACTTATGAATCAAAATATGTGGTGCAAATGTAACATTATAATAAGTTACGATATGCCTAACATGAGCTATAGGTATAAAAAGTGCCTAATTAACATATACATGTACATAGGGGTGTCTCCTTATAGTTATAGTTTCATGGGTGGATTATAAATTATATTAAAGAATTATGTATATTAAAGCTTAATGAATGCATGCATTCAAACCCCAAAACGTATAACAAATGCTAGATTGGATTATCTTATGTTTCATGTGTGCTGAGACTTGTTTTGTTATATCTAGATATTTTTATAAAAGCTTATGTTTCCATGTATTTATGATTACTTTATTAAACTGGTTGTGGTTCTTAGTAGTTATGATTAAAAACACTAGACTATGGTAATATGGGTTATCATGGGGTGTGGAATGTTTGAAAACTAACTATGGTAATTATAATCTATAGTTAAATGTGTATTTTTACTCAGATGGTATAAATTATAGTCATGATTTCTAGTATAGAATAGATAACAATGTAAGATTCATTCATATGTCTGACATAATAAATATATGATTTGATTACTCTAATGTTTAGTATGTTATGTGATGTGATTTCTAGTATGATATAAATTGTATGAATCTTATGGTTAAATTATGTTCGACTTATCTTGCTTTGCTGATATTGAGTAAGGAGTGAAATGGACTTCACTAGATTACTAGCATCATAATGTCAGATTAAGGCAATCCGATCAAGTGGTGTATATAAATTTGGTTGATCTATAGATCATTATTATTTATTATTCCTAAAAATTTAGACAAAGTATGTTTCATGAGACATTATAATTTCATGAGTATGATTTACATGTTTGTGCGATATCTTGTAATAGAACAAGGTTTCTATGATACACGACATGTTTAGTTTTAAAAATCATACAAGACACTAGTACTTAATTGGCTCTCTAGATTCCTACACTATCACTATCGACTCATCCATGAAGGGAGGGACATTCCTCCATGGGATTAGTGAAAGGGATCATTGGTACATGGTTGGTGTAGAAAAGTGCTCAGATGATGATCTTCATCCCCACAATAGTACTAATTTTTGAGAAGACACTTGGGATTGACATAAATACTAGAGTTCAAGAACTAAATTCTGGGGGAGCCATGTATCTTATATGTACATTGTATTGTACTTATTATTGAAATATTGTCATGAAGAGTTGTAATTACTTACTTATTATTCATTGACAATAATAGATGTAGACATGTATCAGTCATGGTTGAGTTAATGTAATTACTTTTTATATTAATATTATGCTATGATATCATGATATTAAAGATCAATGATATATATGCTTTATTTACTATCATCACACTTTGATTAGTTAATATGATCTCCATTTAGATTCTCATGGTGTAATCTATTTATTGTATATGTGTTTAATAAAAAAAATTTTACGTATTTTTAGGTAGATCCCAATGGAGATGTTACATGTGGTATCAGAGATACAGATCAAAATCTAAGACCTAATGAGTCTACTGATATTTTCATATTATTATATTGATAGAAAGAAGGATGGTGAAAGCTAGAGTTTTTAGAGAGGGTCCTTCAAAAGCTAATGACACCAACCCTTCATTTGATGCTAACTAGTTTGCCACTAAATAGTTAGCAAAGATGGACTAGATTCTCACAACCATGAATGAGACTATTGATCAGATTATAACACTAGAGTAGGTAGTTCATGGCCATGAAGAGGATGAATAACAAAATGTACTTGAAGAGAATCCCATTGAGTAGGAAAATCCTCAGGATGCTAGAGCTCAAGTAGCTATGGAGTTAGCTAGAGACATGAAGAAGGTGAATATGACTAAATTTGATGGGTATATTCTAGGTGATGGAGTTGAGGCATGGCTAATTGAGATGGAGAAGTATTTTAAAATTAAAAACTACTCTAAGGTCACCAAGGTAGTATGAGGATCATATCAATTCGTTAGTGAGGTAGCTACGTGGTGGGCCAAAAAGAGGTTGGAATTGAATCTTAACTTGCCCACCACTACTTAGGATCAATTTTTGACTTTATTTAGGTTATGGTGGTTCCCTCAACTTTATTTTGATTAGAAACTCACAAATTTCTGAATTTTGAAGCAGGGTTATTTATCTGTGAATGAGTACTAAGAGAAGTTCACTAAACTTCTAAACTACATAGCTTAGTACCAGAGATGTGAGAAGTTCAGAATCAAGAAGTTTATCATGGGTTTGAGGCCCTATATTAGTGGAAAAGTGGATGTTCATGGGAATTCTACTATAGACCAGGTCTTTGAAAAGGTGATCAAATAGGAACATCAGTTAAAGTTTCTTTCACAGGCTAAGGACAAGTTCAAGAAAAGGTTTGGAAATTTTAAGTTAAGCTTAAAAAAGAAGAATTGGAAATAGATGAGTGGAGACTCTAGGAAGTAGTGTAAAAGTTAGAATGCCAAGTTCAACAATGGTTTAGGCAACAAGAAATAGGGTAATGGATCCGAAGGTGGTTTCAAGGGAAAATAACAAAATGATATGAAAGGATCACCTAGAGGTTATTTCATTTATGGAGATGACTATTATATTCATGATTATCCTTAGGATAAGTAAAAGGGAAAATGTCCTAATCCTTAATAGGGGAATTTTCAACAGTGGATTCATGTAGCAGTTGATAATAGACAAGTCAAAATTTAGGCATTACCCATAGAGCTATCAGATACTTTATTTGACCATCTAATTTCTATTTTGATAGATACAAGAGACAAAAAGTGTTTTATAGCTCATAGGATGCTTAGTATGTTAACTATAAGAATTGGAGTAATGGAAAATGCATGGTCAATATAATATGGGAATGACTTAAAAGTCATGGCTAACAAGTGTTTAGTTGAAGTAGAGATTAGGTTTCTTGAATTCACAACAATTGTGGATATATACGTAACACCACTAGGGTCATATGTTATGATCTTAGGAGTCAAATGGCTTACAAAACATAAAGCCAAGGTTGACTGATACCTAAAGAAGTTGAGTATCTTGATAATTTTTGAAATTAGAAATAGATTCAAGACGAGAAAAGAGAGTTGAAGCTTAGGCAGATTTCCACAATGCAACTCAAGAGGGATTAGGGAGAAGGGTGCCAAGATTTTATCATCAAGATAAATGAAATGGAGGAACTTAAGGAACCATATCTCAAAGATTACCCATTTCTTAGACATTTTCATCATGTGTTTTTAGAAGAATTATCAGGTTTGCCTCCTACATACGAGTTTAATTTTTATATCAACATCATACTTGGTTTATAACCATAGTCTAAGGCACCATACATTATGATAACCACTGAGTTGGTTGAATTAAAGGCTCAAATTTAGGAAGTATTGGATAAATGGTTGATCAGGTCAAGTGTGTCACCATGGGGTGCACTAGTTTTCTTTGTTAAGAAGAAGGATGGTACCCTTCAACTTTGCATAGATTACAGAATGTTGAACAAGGCAACTATCAAACATAGGTATCCACTACCTCGTATAAATTATATCTTTGATCAAATACATGGAACAATAGTATTTTCTAAAATTAATATTTGAGTGGGATACCATTAGTTGAGGATACATTATGAGGATACATGATGAAAATATTCTGAAAAACATTTAAAACTTCGTACATGCATTATGAGTTCATAGTATTATAGTTTGGACTGACTAATGCTTTGATAACATTCATGAATATCATGAATAAAGTATTTAGATATTACCTTGATCACTTTATTCTAGTTTTTTTGGATGATATTCTTATCTACTTAGAAAATGAAAACAAGCACCTTCAACATCTAGAACTAGTTTTACAATAGTTACAGAAGCACAAGCTATATGACAAGTTGTTTAAGTGCACTTTTTTTAAGAAAGAGTCCAATATTTGGGACATATTATCTTTTTAGATGGTATTTTAGTAGAACCAAGAAATATTAGAGCCATTATGGAATGGTTGGCATTAAAGAAATGCATGAGGTAGGAAGTTTCATGCGGTTAGTAGGCTAGTATAGGAAGTTCATTCTAAAATTTTCCAAGATAACTAATTTTATTACTTCCTTGCAATAGAAGAACTATAGTTTTATTTGGTTGGATAAGTGTAAAGTAGATTTTCAAGAGTTAAAAAGAGGGCTTAGATCAGCATCAGTGTTGAGAGTCCCTGACCCCAATGGTTAATTTTTAGTGATCATAGATGCTTCAAGGGATAGTATAGGAGGAATCCTTATGTAGGATGGTGTAGTGGTGGTTTATGAGTCATGGATGCTAAATCCATATAAGGTGAACTATGCTCCTCATGATCTAGAACTTATAGTGATTGTGCATGCTTTAAAAGTATGGTGACATTACTTATTGGGAATTTTTTTTGAGCTCAAGATAGATAACTTGGGACTCAAGTACATTTTCACCCAACCTAATTTAAATGCTCGTTAGAGACGTTTGCTTGAGTTCTTATCTAATTTTGATTTTGACATCAGCTATATCAAAGGCAAGGATAATAGAGTAATTGATGCCCTAAGTCATAAAAGATACATAGTATCTATAGCTACTATTAGGAGTACTTTCAGGGATTGAGTGATTTTTAGGAGATGAATCTATGATAAAGTTAGAAAAACATTGTTTGAGAATGCTAAAAATACTTGATATAAAGGATTCAGTTTGGAGAGTGATGGTCTCTTATGTTACAATAGAAAGATGTATGTGCTAGATCAAGAGAATCTACAGAGCACAAAGTTACAAGAATTTCATAATGCCCCATATTTGAGACATCCAAGAGTAACCAAGCCTATGGTAGAGATTAGACCACTATATTTATAGAAGGGAATCAAGAAATATGTAGTGGATTATGTGTCACATTATTTAGAATGTCAGTGAATAAAAGCTAAACATGTGCATCTGGATGGATTTTTATATTCGCATGATATACTAGAATGGAAGTGGCAAGAGATCAATATGGATTTTGTCCAAGGTTTACCGATGTCACAAAATGTGCATGATATGATCTTGGTAGTTTTTGCTAAACTAACCAAGGTGGCTCATTTTATACTAGACAATTTGATAGATGATGTACCTACCTTTGTGAAGAGGTTCATAAATGAAGTGTATAGGTTGCATAGATTTATAGATAGGATCATCTTGGATCATGATCTAAATATGAATTTTATATTTTGGGCAACTCTAAATTGAGCTTTGAATATGCAACTTAATTTCAACACAACATATGACCCAGATACTGACTGACAAACTAAGAGAGTTAATTAGTTATTAAAGGATCTTTTTTGTATGTATTACATGGATCAAAATTAAAAATGGGAATATTATCTTCCATTGGTTGAGTTTAAATAAAATAAATCATACCAATTAGCATTGAAGATGACACCATTTGAGGCATTGTACGAGATAAGGTGCAGGACATCAATCGGTTGGGATAGGTTAGAGGATAGGGTAGTATTTAGACTTGAGATGCTTTAAGAAATAGAAAAATAAGTTAGATTAATCACACAGAGATTGGTTGAGGCTAATGATAAGAAGAAGAGTTATGCTGATCTGAAGAAGACAAAAAAACACTTTGTAGTAGGTGATAAAGTGTTCTTGAGGGTTAAGTTATAGAAGAGCTAAATTAAATTTTAAAAGTTAGCAAAATTGTCATCGAGATATGTGGGAGCCTTCAAGGTGTTATAAGTGGTCAATCCTATAGAGTTTAGGTTTACAGTGCTACAAACCCCAACTATATTACATAATATCTTCTATGTTTATTATCTTAAGAAGTATATAGCTAATCCTACGTATGTGTTGGATTGGAATGCTTTGTAGGTTCTATATGTTGGGGTGATCATAGTAGAACCAATCAGGTTAATTGAAACACACAAACTTTATTTGCATAATAGAGAGATGTCATTGTGTAAGATCTAGTGGGACCAATACTCTGAGATAGTGCTACTTGGGAGGACTATGATGAGTTCTACAAGAGATTTTTATATTTATTTGCTTGATTAGATACTATTATACTATGCTATTTTCTGCTAAATAATATTTTTAATTCAAAACTTCTGTTTAAATAAGAGTCATCTAGGAGGATGACTAGTTTTAGGGGGAATGGATGTTACATCCCAATTCATCAGTAATCAAACTATTTGATTATCCATGAATATTTATAATTAACACATTTGATTTGGTTATATTTTAGACTAAGCTTTGAGATACATGCTATTATGGGATAGTAAGATATTACTTAGGATATATTTTTGCATTGCTATGAGTTATCTATAGTGTATGTGTTTACATTACAAATATATTGATTTGTTAAATAAATTATGTTTTAAGATGTATTTATATCATGTTGATATGATCTAAGTACATACTTGTTATGAGGTTAATACGAGAGAACTCATCCCTCAAAGTGTGATGGAGAGAGAGCATCATCAGAAAGGGTGATGTAGATGAAGATGTCAGAGGATGACAAAGAAATTGATGAGACACACACCACAATAGCTATCACATATTAGAATGCATAATAAATGGTTTGCACATGTGAATATTTTTGCTTACATTAAATAGTTGGTTTCCATGATTTTCTAGTGTAGGCTAAATGGTTTAATGGAACTTGTTTTGCGTTATTAGAATGTTTGATTATTAAAAGATATTAGAAATGTGATTTCCATAGTTAATTGAATTAAGAAATTTACAAATTTTTATAATTAATGTTAAAATGTATAATTTTTTTTGAAATTACCATTTGAAGGAAAAAATGAGAAAAGAATAAAAAAATAACAAAAACAATAAAAAATAAAAATAAATAAACTAGTTAAAAATAATAAAAACAAAAAGAAGGAATATAAAAATAGCATTAAAAAAAGGGAAAGAAAAACAAAATAAAAAAAATAAAATAAAAATCTTGTGAAAATAAAGGAATGTGCCCCTTATCATATATGGGGAATATCAGAGAAGAAAAAAAGAGAGGAGAATTTAGAGGAGAAGGTTAAGAAAAGGCATGGCACTTAGAGGATTTAGAGAAAAAGAGGCATTAGTGGAGAATTGAGAAAGAAGCAAGGACAAACTATGGGCTACCAAGAAGGAACTTTGGCCATGAATGAAACTTTAATTTCTTTATGTAATGGTTAATGGATAAAAAATCAAATTTGGTAAGAAATATTTAAACTAGGTGTAACAAGTATAGGAGGATATGCTAAACCTAGCATAAGGCATCAACCTGCATATTTAATTGTAATAGAGGATAAATTTATAGATATCTACATATTAATTTGTAAATCTATTTTCTGAACATGCCAATCAATAAAATTATAAGCTATTTCATACCTGTATGACATCTTATATGTCCCATAGAAAAACTTTGAATAACTCAAGCTAGGTGACTTCCACTTTGTATAACTTTATAGAGGCATTGACCTAAATGTTTCTATAGAGTTGATTTGCATTATTATATACATTTCTGCATAACTTTTGTGTGTGGTTGGAAACCAATTAGACATAATTATATATATATATATATATATATATATATATATATATATATATATATATATGAATAAACTATTTATTTGTATTGCTGAGGCATCAAATTGTATTTGGATATTAAACCAATCTGCATTATTATTAATATGTTTGTATAAGATTTGTCTTTTACCATCTGATCGAACTGCTTGAGCTACATAGATACAAAGGCATAAATTGTTAGGAGCTAAGTTAAAGTAGATTATCCATCGCCCTATGTAGTAGCCATGGATCTAGGATCATGATTTACTTGTTACATGTTACCAGTTACCATATGAATGGTGACATTACAATCGTTGTTTTGCTATAACTTGGTGAATGGCATCATCATATAATATATTATTTCCAGCTTATATTGGATCATTGTAGTCTTTTTAGACATAACATGCAATGACATCGATGTATATTTTATTTTCATCCCATATAATATGTCTTATGCATTGCTATATATTATATTATTCTCAAATAGGGTCACTTGTATACTAATTTTAGCTTATGCAAGGAAAAATTAGTTGCTATACTTTTATTCCTAGCCAATTTATTGAGTTGGGTAGTTATACGACCTACTTGCTAATGGAATAATGAGCATAAAACTAATAGTTTATACATTAGTTTGTTACAAACTTCTAGCCAAGTCTTCACCATATTTAAATGTGTATCCCTTTCTTTGATACATATATTTTAATGGAATGATTTAGAAATATCTCCTTGGCTTTAAAAAAAATATTATTAAATCCTTAGCACCTTAGTTTTCCATGTGTTTATACAAGAGAATCATTTATGTATTATGGACTATATAAGTGTGATAATTAGTATCTAACACTAATTAGGGGAAAGTTTTTAGAATATTAAAAGTATTATTTTGCATTAAATGGGTCGAATTACTCTTTCATTGTTATTTGAACCCAAACAATAGCCAATTTCATAAAAAATAGTAAACTATGAGTTCTTGTATATGTGGGTCTATATAAGTAAGTATAAATTTGGATAGAGTTTTGATGGGATTGATCTGGTAGTAAGATTGAAGAGAATATACTTAACTAGTAGTCATAGCTAAATGATGTCGTGATAGAGAAAATATTTATAAACCTCAAAATAGACTAAGATGATTATTTAGATTATAAATTATAGTCAATCTATTAAATATCATAATGGTTAAATAACCTCACAAAAATCTCATTTGAGAATATTGATAACTATAGGTGTTTATGTGTGGTTGGTATATCGAGTTTCTTTCAAGTGTTTAATGAGGCTTGAGTAGGATAAATAACTCAATGTAGTCATTATTATGATTTTTATGAGTTGATTATTATATATAACTTATGAATCAAAATACATGGTGAAAATGTAACATTAGAATAAGTTACGATATGCTTAACATGAGCTATAGGTATACAAGGTGCCTATTAACATATACATGTACATATGGGTGTATTCTTATGGTTATAGTTCCCCAGGTGGATTATAAATTATATTAAAGAATTATGTATATTAAAGATTAATGAATGCATGCATTCAAACCCTTAAATGCATAACAAATGCTAGATTGGATTATCTTATATTTCATGTGTGCTGAGACATGTTTTGTTATATCTAGCTATTTTTATAAAAGTTTATGTTTCCATGTATTTGTGACTACTTTATTAGATTGGTTGCGGTTCTTAGTAGTAATGCTTAAAAACACTAGATTATGGTAATATGGGTTATTATGGGGTGTAGAATGTTTGAAAACTAACTATGGTAATTAGAGTTTGAAGTTAAATATGTATTTTTACTTGGATGGTATTAATTGTAGTCTTATTTCTAGTATGGGATAGATAACAATGTAAGATTCATTCATATGTTTGACAGAATAAATGTATGTTTTGATTACTCCAATGTTTAGTATGTTATGTGATGTGATTTATAGTATGATGTAAATTATATGAATCTTGTGGTTAAATTATGTTTGACCAATCTTGCATTGCTAATAGGGAGTAAGGAATGATATAGACTTCACTAGCTTACTAGCATCACAATGCCTAATGAAGGTAATCCGATCAAGTGGTGTGTATGAATTTGATTGATCTATAGATCTCTATTATTTATTATTCCTAAAGCTTTGGCCAAAGTATGTTTAGTGAGACATTATAATTTCATGAGTATGATTTACATGTTTGTGTAATATCTTGTAATATAATGGGTTTTCTATGATATACTTCATGTTTAGTTTTAGAAATCATACAACACATGGGTACTTGCTTGTTACTATATATTCCCTTCACCATAATTATTTAATAATCCATGAAGGGAGGGTCATTCCCTGATGGGATTAGTGCAAGGAATCGTTGGTTTGTGGTTAGTGTGGAAAAGCGCTCGGATGATGCTCTCCATCACCACAACAGTACTAATTTTTGAGACGACACTAGAGATTGCCATAAATACAAGAGTTTAGGAACTAAATTTTGGGGGATCCATGTATCTTATATGTACATTATTTTGTATTTTAATTATTATTGAAATATTGTCATGAAGAGCTATAATTACTTATTGTCAATTGATAGTAGTGGCTGCAGACTTGTATCCGTCATGGCTGAGTTAATGTAATTACTTTCTATATTCATATTATGTTGTGATATCATGATATTAGAGATCATTGATATATATGCTTTATTTATTGTCATCACACATTGAGTATTTCATATGATCTCCATTTAGATTCTCGTGGTGTAATCGATTTATGGTATATGTGTTTAATTAAAAATAATCACGTATTTATAGGTAGATCCTAGTGGGAATGTTATATTGATTCCATATAAAATGGATAAAGATGTAAATTATTATATTTTATATTAATTTTAAGCTTGTTTATTATAACTTTGGATCATAATATACTTTTTATTTATTGTTTGCTATTTTTTAGAGCCAATGAAGATTATAAAGGCTATTGGATGTGATATGGATACCAAATATGTTGGAGAGATTATCCACATTAGGATTTGGTAGAATTATGGAGATGTGTTAGACACCTCTTAGTGTGGAGATGATTTCCATGTTCTTCAAAGCATTATAGAGGCTTACAGACAAATTTAGATGGGTGGTGTATGGGGACACCATAGAAGTGGCCATTACTTTAGAGGACATCCATGAAATCTTTGGGTTTCCAATATCAAGCACATTAGTGGTGGGAAAGACCCCAAAGACATTGGATGAGCGATGAAAATTGGCCTAGTGGCTACTAGGTCAACCGGGTATGATAGGCAGGTTCTGATCATATAAATTTTTTGAGGTATACATATTAGGCACTTCAAATGTATAAAAGTCCTTGATCAAATTTTGACAACACGTGTGCTCTATAATAAGTTATATTGGGCTAATCCATTATAATTTATCTCTTTGTATTGGTTGATGCGAGAGAAAGGCACACTTTTTGATCTATGATTAGTCATATGGGTGTAACTAGTATACAAATTCTATATAATCTTGAGTATAGGCCAAAAAATGACGGGATATGTACTTTACAAGATTTGGATATACGAGAGGTTTCCCATGTATAGACTAATGGGGATACCTCATACTATAGGTAAAACCCTCCCATGAGTGAGGAAGTGGGCATAGGCAGTAGGGATTGTGTGATTCCAATAGATTATATATACACCTTACTAAGGTACTTTAGATGTTTGGATATCATGGCCAAATATAATATAAGAAAATGGATAGAGGTATATTACTATACTCTAAATGTGGTGGGTGGAGCCACATTCATGTGATTGCATCTTGGGAAATTTTTTATTAATTAATTTGACAATTCCTTTGGTGGTCCCAACATTTTGGGCCTACCATGGTACATAACAATGAGGTGTAGGAGGGAGAGGAGCATTGGTTGAGGTACTTTTGGTGAGGCCTCAATGACATATAGAAGTGAGATGATGATTGATATGGAAATGAGATAAAGGTAGAGGGAGGATGTGGGATAGGTAGTAGCATGGAAAGAGCTAACCATAGATTGAGTTACATACCTAGCTATAACTAGACATATGTCAGTAATACATGTGCATGTAATGAACCTACAAGAATAAATCTAGGGCCTAGAGTCACAAGCATAGACTCTACAACATTTTATAGATCAAGAATGGTCTAAGACATTTGTGGAAAGGTTGGCATGTCCCCCTCTTGATGGGTAGGGTGGGCCATAGGCTCAAAGCTAACATTATACACTATTATAGACACTTTTGATGTATTATATGATGTATTTAAAGAAAATTAAGTCATTTCAATATATATATATATATATATATATATATATATATATATATATATATATATATATATATATATATATATATATATAAAGTTTTATGTTTCATGGGTTATTCTATACATGTTATGATGTTGCGATTTATTTTATTTCTAGCACACATTATTATTTAATAACATGCTATGTAAAAATGCTATAATGTATGATGTATGTTTCATTCTATTATAATAAATATGAGAAAATGCATGGTAAAAAAGAACAAAAACAAAATGTAATGAAATTAAATCTTAAGTAATAAAATCAATCAAATAAAATATTGTGAAAAATGATTAATGATGAAGTCTAGTTATTAACATGAAATTTAAAACACACCACAAAATATGAGATATGTAAAAAATTGTAAGTAAATGAAATATCCATGTAATAAAAGTCAAAAAATGATATGTAAGTAAATGAAATATCAAATAATAAAAAATAAAAAATAAATATTTATGTAAATGAAATGTGATCTCATGTTAAGATGAACATGTCAAATCAAGCATGAGGAAAACATAAAATATTAAAAAAGAAAATGTAATTCAGAATGTAAATCAAGCACGCCAAGTCAAACATAAAAAAACCCGTAAGTATTCAAAATGTAATGTGTATGATAATTTAAATCCAAAAAATCAAACAAGAACATGATGGATAAAATTAAAACAAAAAATTATAATGAATGACAACTCAAACTTAGTTCTTGCTCAAAAATGCGATGTAGGAAAGTACTACCACCTAGTGACATGACTAGGATGACAATGAGATGCATGGAAAATAAAGATTATGGTTATTTTTTAGGAATGACATGATACTATTAGAGGTATTAAAATTCAACTAAAAAACTAAGCCAAGTTGCATATGGGTAGTAATGTGATAAGATGGAATTTTTGATGAGGGTTTGAAGGTCTTACACTACAACTCAAAAAAGAAAAGCCAAGGTCATAAGTAGTTAAATGTGATCAAGGATGTGATCAAATATAAGTAATATCAATCAATTATATATTTCTAAATATATTATTTAAATAAATAATTCAAGGTTCCACATGGGTGATGTGTAAATCCTTAATGATAATGAGACACACAAAACAAGTGGACAAGGCTAATAACTTCAACATCAAGGACCTAAGACACTCTGAATAGTCAACACAAAGCATGGGATAAAAATTCAATTACCTAGATAATACCATGAATTATATATTCATGAAAAATAAAATGGCCTCACCTTCCCACAACATGTTCCTTGCTCTTCATGACCCATTACAAAATGGTAGGTCTAATATGAACATAAGATAATTATGTGATAAGATATGTGGCACTGAAATGTATAAAAATATAATGATGCAATGATATGATGAGACCTCCTACCCTAGTATATTAGCATACCACACCTCAATGGACCTAAGCTTTATCATGAGGCCAAATATTTAGTTTGAGATTTGACTAAGATAGGAGATGTGCCAGACAAAGATAAACATATTTTAGTGTGATCTAACTTTTAGTATGTAATTTACCTTTTAACAATGCCTTTCTTATGATATGAATTTTAATTATTTTCAAGTTTTTTGTTCCTCTTCCATATGGATTCTTAAAAACCAAAAATTATTGAAATAGGTAACTAACACAAGGGATCTTATGCTTGTCCACTAGAGACAATAACCTAAAAACCATGGTGCCTAAATACTCCTAGACTTTCCCACAAGTAATTTTAGAATCTAAAAACAAACATACATATGACATAAGTGAAAGGAAATAAGAGAAAAATAAGGATATTGAAATATCTATCCATGTAGTAAAAGTGATACAATGAAGAATATGCTCTTAGCTGAACACAAGTAAGGAAAATAATGCTTTAAAATAGGTGGAGTTATGCTATGATATTCATGCCACTAGGGAGTCCGTAATAATCTACAAGGGATCTACCAAAATAATTGATTAAATTAGGAATCATCCCAAAATATGGGGAAAGTAAATGGTCATCCTAAAAGAGGGGGAAAATAAATGGTCATCCCAAAAGAGGGGGAAACTACATAGAGGCTAAAGAATCATAAGGAAATTAAGGAAACTAATTTTTAAAAAAATTAATAAATGAAAAATTGAAGCTACTACCTAAGCTATATAAGAAAAAAAAGGTCAAAATTAAAGTGATATATAATGATTAATTGAGAAAAATGTTGAAAAGTAAAATGATGAAGAACCATGATAGAATCTAGATATGTAAAAAAAACATCAAAAGTGATAATAATAATAAGTATGAAATATACTCATATTATAATGTGAATAATAATATGATATGACTTGAATGTGTGATCACAAATGTCATGAAAATTCTTGACATACAACATCAATAACATCTCAAAAATCTCATTATAACTGGTATTTAGCTCCAATCATAGTATTTTCTACTTTCTTAGATAATAGTGTAATAAATTCCTAGGGGATGAGATATATAGAGAAAGTAAGAACATTGGAAGGAGGAGGTCATGGGGTTTACTATGGAGAAAACTCAAAATAAAGAACCTATGGCATGAGGTTGTCGATATACTCTGACCTATTATAAGGCTCTGGTTGATGAGAAGGTTTCCCCTTCATCTAAGAATGACCTTATGAATGATACTGATGAGGCTAGGACATAGGCCTTGAAGAGTCATTAAAATACTACTAGAGTAATCTACATATCTCTATATTATTTGTATCACACTGATTCTGAGAAAATATACTTATTATTTGGGGATGTAATCTAGAGATATTTCTGGGGGTGGCATATTAAGGATACTAGAAAGATGGGTTGCTTAAGGATGAATCACATCTAGGTATTTTCAAAGGCCTAAAAAATAGTTCAAAGAGTGCGTGTTTTTATAGTGAGAGTAAAAAATGATCTTAGAAGTAGCTTACTGTGGTGGTCAACTATTTGAGATTATAACTAAGCCTTGTGTCTTATTTTATGATAAGAATATCTCGTATGTTTAATAATATTTATCTCAATAATAGGTTACCTTTTGAAACTCTTAGTAAGGTTAATTTGCTTTAGAGGTAGGGCATAGATCTAAATCTGACCTAGGTGGAGAGTCATAGTATGGTTTGTCTATAAACTTGTCAAATAATTCATCATCATCAAAACATCTAACGATAGGTTTGGGAATAGGTGATGTAGTTACTTATTTAAGATTATTCCTTAGTGTGGGTAGTATCAATGTATCCAAAATATTAGGAAGAAGCATATTTAAATGATTTTATATCTTATAAAACTAGTGTTGTACCATCATAGAACAATAAAGGAGCATGCTCGTAAGATGCTCAGAAGTAACTAAGCATGTATGTGAATAAATTGGAATGTAATCAATTTCTAACATGTGAACATGAAATAAAATAGGAATAACATCAAATAAATTAGGAGAGTGAACAATTAATACTAAATTAATGCAATGTGAAGATTAATATATCTCATCAAGGCACTGAAGAGAGTATCGATAACAAAGGATTTTTACATCCTTAGCTTGAGCATAACTAGCCTAGTATGGGTCATCTAGGGAATAAAGATTATCATAATATAGTGTATGAAGGTATATATGATTGGATTTGACCACAATTTTAATATAAGAAGAGTGCAAAGTAATATTATTAATAATTACCACATAAATAGGAATCTTGTCAATCATATTCTTGAGAGAAAGACGTAAATAATGAAGAAACTAAGCTATGATGCTATAAAGGAGGTTTTATGTTTTGATCTTAAGGCTAATATTATCATATTTTACATCATTAGAATATAATAAGCTAGAGGGTATGTTTACCATAAGCTCAGGGTGACCACTATAACCTCGATTAGAATTGACATGATAATCAAAGCATTGGTACTCTTGAAAGGGGATATTAGGCACATGTTCAAGGGTAGCTAGTTTAAATACACCACATTATTGGAAATGTTTGAAGATACAAGGGTTGGTATAACCTTAGATATTATATAAGTGATTTACCTTATGCGATGATTCTATTATCAACCAAAAAAATGTTATAATATAATAAAAAGTTAAATATCATGATCTTAACTCTAACCATGATGGGGGTGAATATGATAGGAATACAAACATAACCTATATGAGGTATTTTTATTTTATCATAGCCTTGACACATGATTTGGGTAGACTTAAGGTTACACTCAGAATATCTAATGGTTTTGATGAAATCAACTAAGGTGACACAAGTGTCAAACCCTCAATCTATTAAGGAACTCTTGAATCGAATGTTACCAACTTAGACACGAATGAAAAGAGGAGGATTATATGCACGAATTAATATTTCATATGGAATCATTTAAGTGATGGGTAACTTAAGTGAAAGAGAACCATTAAAAGTTTCATCAACTTGAATGGACATTTATTCACATTATTTTAATATACTATCCTTGGACTTAGGAAAGGTATCTTCTTGCCTCATAGGTAGTGGTCAAGTAATGTTCATGTTGAATAAAATATGTATCATTCAGATGTGATGACATAGAGAAGTCCTCATAATATCAAGGAACATAATTTGATAAGGTAACTTTGAAAAATTTGCAATGAGATCCCATTCATTAAATCCTAGGTGAGCTAGAGAGGATTGAGAAAAAGATGCATAATTCTGAATAAGGTTAGTTTAAAGAAGAGATAAAATATATTGAAATTGCAAGGAATGTAACTATGAGGTCTCATATTGATTGATGTAGTAGGGGCTTGGTGAACAAACTGCATCAGATTAGACAATGTTGTTTTTTGCACATAAATGTGAGAATAAGAATATATCAAGCTTGATGATGTAGTAACATCATAATGAACAACATAAATTTATTGTAACAAGCTAGCCTATGTAATAAGAATATAACTAAAAATAAAAATTCATCGTATCAAGTTGGTCAATGTAGTTAATTCTGAGATGGGAATAAATGACTCTATTGGTCTAGTTGATATAGTTTTTATAAGGAATAAAGGACTAAAAAATTACATCAAGAAGGTTGATGTAATTGGTATAATCATGAAGAAATATATCTACATCATGTTGGCTAGTGTAGTTGGGAAAACAAAATTTTAGATTTCCTCATACTAAACATCCATAAAATTATACGGAAGGTTATCTTAAATTGTTCTGTAAATAAGCATAAGGATTATGACTCACATAAGGCTAGGGATGAGTATAGGAGATTACACACTTCATGTTTTTAATGTTAACAAGTTTTATTCATTGGTATAAAAGTGAGGACTAAACATAATTTTAACAACATTAATGGTGGTAGTATTATTGGGTTTAGCTTGTTGGTTTTGATTATGATTAGGAAGTGGATCTAAATATGTATAAATGTGAGAAATATCTAAGTGAATGAAATATTTATTGAGTTTAGAGTCACTAAATTTTGATACATTGTCATATGCTTGTTCACACTCTTGGATCATAGCTTCATGATAGAAGTTATGACTGAGGAGGAAGTCAAAAGTAATGTTATTAAATTATCTTCAAGATTCATTGGAATGTCCCCAATTTCCATGATTAAAAAGAAACTTGTAGGGATCATACCATTGAATAAAAGGGCATGAATAATCCAATTTTATAGGTGAGGGTTTGAGAATGCACTTATTAATCTCATATATATAAAGAGGATGATAAACATCAATAATATTAACTTAGGAGGAAGAATGGGGAGGCTAGAGGAGACTTCCCATGATAGATTGGGAAATAGTCACTTCATTGGAGCTTTTTGGAATAATGGTATTTCTTGTTTTTTTGAAATTTTACATATCTATAACCCCATCATTGGTATAATTTTATTTTTAGACTTAATAAGCACATGAGTTCCATAATTGGGTTGGGAAGGCTTGAATTATCTTATGAGGAAGTCTTGATTCTTAGCTTGATAAAGGTTTTATTTCATTGTTTTTCGAGAGAGAGTATTGAATATGTATTGAATTTTTGGATAAAGAGATTTGGTAAACAAGTGGAAAAGGTTGTATTCTGACATGTTGTGCTCAACTTTATTATCTAAAGAATTCCAATGCTTAATGAAAATGTGGGCATTCTCAAATTCCACCTATTAAAAATTTAGTGAAGTGATCTGAGTTCTTTTTGGGAAGATCATTGATTTAAAATTCCTAAACCAATGCATTAAATAAGACTTAGAATATATATATATATATATATATATATATATATAACTAGACTTGAGTTGATTATACCAATGCAAAACATCACTAGAATAGGTTTTGACTCTAAGTTCGGTAGCCGTAATGGTGTTTAGCTTCATCCAATTTTTTTATAAGCTTTCAAATGCAAAATGGGATCAATGGATCCATTGTAGGTGATTGTAGGAGTGATAACACTTATATCTATGTTTTAAATTTCAAGAACTAATGGTTCATTTTGAAGATGCTTAATTGCTTTATTATGAAGATAAAGTTGTAGAATGAGATTTCCATGAGCATCTAGAAGAAGGGGAAATTTGCATTTTTCATTCCCCACTAAAGTTTTTAAGAATAATTTCAAAATTTAAAAATATGATTTTATAGTTGCATCATCTAGTTGGCATTATTAGTTTGAATGATGACCATTTGGTTCATGGTCTACAACAACATTTGAGTTGGATTAAAAGCTTGTTGGCTAGAGGAAGAAGCTCAAGTAGCTTTCCAAGATGTGTTAATAGTGCATTAGAATAATTATTAACATGGGAAATTTAATTAGGACTAATATAGGAAATACCCTCCATGTTAGTAGTATTACTAGACATGGTGGAGGAACAAGGAAATGGGAAAGTCATGTAATGACTTGACCTAAGTTTGTTTGAAAATATAAGAGTATGGGAAGGAGGAAATTACACATAGTGTGCCATCATGATATGGTTAACCACTATGGGTTAATTTCCCCTATATAGGGGATGTACACTAAGGTAAATGATCATTTTGTTAGTATAGTAAATAACACACTCATCCTCTACCTTAATCATGCATGGAGGTGGGTAATTTAGGTCAAGGAAGTTGGATTTGCTAAGTGGTTCACATTTTTGTAGTTATAATGGTCACATGACAATTGCTTGCATCTTGATATTATAAGGCAAATGATATTTATATTTTTTACATGAACTAGTCATTTTCATCATACCCTATTGGATTTTATATTTAGAATCAACACAAAGGTTTTGCATGGTGAGAGAGAAAGTATTAACTAGATTATGTTGGCTAGTGTAGTTAATTATAGGAAGGAGGTTGTATTGGCCTAGATAATTTAGTTAATAAGTGAAATTGGAAAAACTAGATGATATCAAAGTGTCCAATACAATAAAAAAGGTATAAATCAAGTCGATTGTATTATATTAGGTTGGCTAATACAATTTGTTGGTGGATAAAAATTTAGTAGATCAAACTGTATTAGGATGGATGATGTAGTTAGGAAATTAGGAATAAACTATATCAATATAGTCAATACAGTTGGATGAAAGGTGGTAAAATGAGACTACATCAAGCTAGTCACTGAAATAAGTGGAACTAACATAGGGAGTTGTATTGGGTTTATTTATGCAGTTCACACACATAGATAACTATATTAGAATGGTCAATGTAATTATAAAATACATTAGAAAACTATATTGGTATGACATATGTAGTATAATATACAATAAGAAAAACATGAATCAAATTTCATCAAACTAATTTCTAAAAATAATATAAGGAGATATGATACAAGGATTTGATTGATATTATGGGCTCTCAAATACACTTGTTCATTCATTGATTAGTGTTGGCATGGTATTTGAGATCAATAAATACAAAGGCTAAACTATGTATGTAACCCAATATTCCTATTTTAAGGGCACAATTAGAATAACTTCCTAGGTTGATATGATCCTATCAAGTGCACTACAAAACCAAATAGATGGTTGGTTTCATATGTTTAATAAAAATGGAATTCTAGGCACTTATGATATATCACGAGGCATGTGGAAACTATAATTCATATATAATGTTGCATAGGGCTTGGATATTGGGAAAATGTCCCTCACTTCACAGTGTTGATAAAGTAGGTCAACCACTTAGCCAAAAAATGACAACTTCTATGTAGTTTTAAAACTACTGAAACATAGTTTCTAGGGAAAAATAAATAAAGATAAAGTAAATTTAAAAAATAAATGTTGAAAACTAATTTATAGCATTTAATGAATTGAAATAAATATTTATAAAATATTATCATACTGACCAACAAAATTATAAATTAAATATGTTGAAATTAAACACATAGAACTGTATGGAGTTGGTTGATACAATTTTAAACACAAAAAAAAACTATATTAGGCTAGCTGATATAGTTTGTGAAAACACATAACGAACATGAGATGGATAATGCCATTCACAAATAGGAAAGAAAATATATCAGTCAACTAATGTAGTTTATTTAATAAAGATAACTATATCAATCTATCTGATGTATTTGGCTAAAGATAAGAAAGACGGTGAATCATTCATGTTAGGTTCACCAGAATGTATGCACATGCTAGGATTAACCTGCAACTATCCTATATCAATAGACTCAAACTCTAATAAGGATTATCAAATAGATCCCATGATACTTAGTCATTTTGGTAATGAATAATAATTTATGTAGATAGAGGAGAGGGTTACCTATGTCATATAAATTAAACTAAACTAGGGCAAAATGGTTTAGAATGATAGTGATTGGTAAGCTCCCATGGTTAAAAAAATTGGGGTCTAGGTAACCTAAAGTGGAATATGAAAATTATAATCAATAGTATATCCACACTAGTATTAGGTGTAGAGAGAACCTATACAAAGACACACATACATTCATTCACTAAGTAAAAATAAATAAATCTCTACTATGAGAGTATAGGGTTGGAAATATTTGACTAATATCAAGCCTCAATCTCCCCTTGGCTCAAGTCAGGGGTCAAATTTGTATCACTTTGGGATGGGATGGTGAGGGGATCTATAGATATGAGTCAGCCATAACTCTATTTTATTCCCACATAGATAGATAGGGGCCCTATCTATCTATCTATCTATCTATCTATCTATCTATCTATCTATCTAGAAACCTCTACCCTAACAAATATTTATAAGAGATGTTGTGGGTTAAAGACTTTAAATAATTGGATAAAGACCTAGGAAACTTACAATGACTCCTCATATTAAATCTACAAAGACTATCACAAGACAAGATTTCTTCAAGATAAGGTACTAGACCAAAAAATCCCCAAATGTGATTTAGGGAAAATGTGTGAGTGAAATTAGAGAAAATAAAGAGTATATGGATGTGTTGGAATGAATATGATCCTTCTATATATTGATCCAAT